>JBANAY010000003.1:19493507-21893507 GCA_037952775.1 Clonostachys chloroleuca | reverse complement strand
ACTTCTGGGACTCCCGATGTGAGGTCTCGGGTTTTTCGCTCATAGCTGCGGGCTGTTCTCTAGAATGGCATTTGTAATTGAAGTGCTCTATAGCAACCGAACCGTGAACGCAAAGGCATCTCCTTTTATAAGCTTTCAATGTTGGTGCGCGATTCCACCTTCACAAGAGCGACCCCACGGGGGACAAATCCGGGGTAATGAGGAGGTGGATGCGCCTACAAGGACCCGCCGGATCTGATTCCGTTATTTGGACTGCGTTATAGTGCCCAGTAGCCATCTAGTCACCTGTGCTCGTATCTTCGGAATACAGCGGCGCATGAGCTTAAATTTGCCTTGCTTCTTCACAGCTGTAGTCATACCCCTGCTCCGTTGAGCGACATGATATGATAGCCAAGCTCTTGACCCCCGTGGTCTAGAGCCATGCTTGGATCACGCCCAAGATCTTGCTTCCGAGCAATCCTTGACCTGTGAATACATTTATTCCATGACAGAAGCTACTGAAATCTGAACCTCCGAATCAAGCTTGGATCTATTGTCCCTGTTACTCTGCCGCTGATGAGATTGACACTCCGCTGCATTCTCGAATAGCTCGTTATAGTGAGGGCGTCTTGCTTGCTAAATTACAGTGAAATCTCGAGTATATACTCTTATGCTGCTCAAAAAACATCATCGTCAGAACAGTTTGTGGGCCTAGACGCATGAAACTTGGAAACCATCCTTTGAATATCCAAGCAGGCCCTTCTCTCAACGTAGAGGCCCGCAAAACATTCCATATCCCCTGCGGGCCCGACGAGCTCATAACACGCGTTTTCACCACGTCCACGGGAGAACATATTGTTGTTGCGATCATGCCCGCCACAGCTGAAGAGACGAGGTGATTAGCCGCACTATCTCCCATGCCGAAATTGCGGAGGAAGTACAATTTGCATATGTCATAGGACACTAGTTGCGATGAATTCATCAGAGATACCCGTGTTGCATTGGCACCGACGCCTCGAAAGAGGCCGCTGAGAGGGCCTTCTTTCCTTGTTATTTGTACCAAGCCATCGAAGACGTGTCTATATCTTGTCTGGTCCCGGAGAAGCTTAGCTTTGTCTGATTGCATCCTCACATTTACAATATCGGCTGGATTACCAACAACACCGGCGATGAAGCCTGAGAACGCAGAAAGAGGGATCAGCATGGAACCCAAGTCCTTCTCGCCCGGTCTACAGGCTCTCAGTCGGATCTTCAAATCCTCATACACTCCAAATCGAACGGTCGAGTATGTCATTTGACGAAGTAGTGCCGCACTGAGGCCCGAATAAAGACCAGTGAACCCCTCGGTGAGTAGAATGCGATGCATTGTACCAGACGTACATGCCTGTTGCGCGTTTGGGGTTGCTTGTAAGCGCACCTTGACTATGCAACTCGTTAGATCACTTTGGCGTCTTGGACGAGCTCAACTCACCAAGATCCAGAGGATGCGTGAGCAATGTCGCCATGGAGCTTGCACTCCCGCCGAACCAGAACGGATATTCCATTGTAAGCAAATGTGAGGGAATTTAGGCATTGATGGAATGAGTCAGGCCATAATCCACGTTCAGGATAGAGGCGTGTCCATAGTGATCGAGTCACAATGCAAGTATTTACTATTGCTATCTGTCAACAGTCGTCATAGATTAGAGCTGCCACTTTATCATTTGAGTCAAATTGAATCAACCCAACATCGCTCTTGCCACTGCTAAAACCCTGCCGGACTTCGGCTAAGTGTTTAAGTTTTGTCGCGATTGTCCGTGGTTGGTCCGTAAGTGCAGTGCATGTAGTACATCCTGACAAGTGCGGTACAGATTCCTTCAAGGCAAGTTTGTGATGTTCACAGGCTGCTTACCCACGAGGAACTAGATCCGACGGAAGGCAGTACAAGTCCGGATTGTTTTCCTTTGTCTTCTAGATATGTAACCGCAGTGCGCAAGACATCGCATATTTCTACGGTGGCCACCGGAGCCTACCCCGAAACCTCGGAAAGGGTCCGCCACCCACCCGCAAGGTCACAGTTATAGAAATTCCATGAACCATAACGACAATCTCAGTGTTCAAACAGTGACCTCGTCGGCGTAGCCTTTCTTGTGATTCATTCATGGACCAATGTCTGCACAAGCCTGGAAAAGACTGATCCGGTTTGCGGATGACAATGGAAAGGAGATGTTTGGGGAGCCTTGTATACAGTCGGACCATGAGCTCGAGCAGCTGTTGGCAAGTGGCACCCTTCACGCAATTGAATACAAAGGTGTAGGCCCTTTTAGCCTTACGACGCGCGGAGAAAAAGTCCATGTCAAGGCTCTGCGAAACATCTTGCATCCATCTGATGTCCCAATTATTCGATGTATCGGACTTAATTATATCAAGCATAGTAAGCGCTAAAGTGACCTTGTCGAAGCCTTAACCACATTACTGACCATTCTTTCAGTCGAAGAAGGAGGGCGCACGCCACCGCCATATCCTTCTCTTTTCATCAAGCCATCAACATGTATTGCAGGCTTCGAGGACAATATACCTATTCCAAAAGTTGCGCAGGATGGCACGATAGATTACGAAGGCGAGCTGGTAGGATTTGAAGGGAGGCAGAAAGCTTAAACTATGGGATATTCGTACTGAGAGTTCCAGGCCATTATCATCGGCAAGACCGGGAAGAATATTTCCAAGGGTTCCGCGCTAGAATTCGTCGCCGGGTTTTGCGTATCTAACGATGTGTCATGCCGTGGGTGGCAGCGTGATCCCAAAAAAGCCGGTGGTGTACCTCAATGGTGCTTCAGTAAGGGCTTCGATCGATTTGCACCTTTAGGCCCAATGATGGTGTCTCCAGATATTCTTGGCAACGCCTCTGATCTTCATCTTCGAACGCTGGTCAATGATATAGAGCGCCAGAGTTCTAGCACAGGTGACTTACTCTTCGGGGTAGAAGAGATTATAAGTTTTCTAAGTCAAGGAACAACCCTCGAATCTGGCACAGTTATTTTGACAGGAACGCCATCAGGGGTAGCTATGGGAATGAAGGAGCCAAGATATCTCGGTGACGGAGATGTTGTAGAGGTTAGCATTACTGGGCTTGGTTGCGTTAGGAACACAATGGTATTTGAATAACAATTCTGATGCGGACATTGTGAGCACCGAGTAGTTTTTTAGTATCTGCAATGGGCCAAGGCATTTATGTCCAAGTCTATGTACTCAGTATAGAGAATAGATGGCTTTTCTAAAGGTCATAGTGCCGCTTCCTACCGCTGAATCAGTGACTTCTTATGATTTGGGCTTCTGGATGAGAAACTGAATGCTATAATTGTGCAGGACCTTGAGATGGATTAGTTAATGGTGACATGTCCATTAAACAGCTCAAGGATTGAACTGCCCTATGTAGGAGAATTTTATCTGACTGCCAGAAAGTTGATTTCATCCTATAATTCCTTTATGTGGTACACAAGACAAGTAATACAGGTAGGCAGGAAATGCCTCAGTCAATTTAACAGTTTGAGGGGCTTCAAAGACCAAAGTTCTGAGCCGCAGCATCTTGATTACAGTCCCTTTCCATCACTCCGCTACAGAATTTGCTTTCTTTCCTTCAGCCGGACGTAGAATTCTCTTTGTCGCACGAACCAAGCATTATGCGTTTTCCAAGATGCTCTAGGGTGAGCCAACTCGAGCTTGAAGTCCAAAATGAATCAGCTGTATTCTTCCTGTCCATTAATTGGTTTAAACATGACTCACCTCGAATCTCCGTAGGATCGCAGGGACAAGCTTGTATAACTCTAGAAGGGAGATGTTCTTGCCAATACAAGTTCTTGCTCCGGCACCGAACGAAAATAGAGTGTTGTTCATCTTCCGCCGCTGTTCCGGAGTTGCTTCGAGCCATCGTTCCGGGCGAAAATCGGCTGCATCCTTGCCGTACACATCGGTATCTTGATGAAGCACCCAAGCGGAGCAGCCAGCAATTGTTCCTCCGGGTAAAAAGTAGCCTGCTAGTTTGACACCATTGGCCGGCACCATTCTTTCCATTGTGAGGCCTACTGCTGGATGACAGCGTAAGGATTCATTGATCACGGCGCCTAGGTATGGCATGTCCCTGACTTCTTCCCACTGCGGAAGGCCGTCCTCTCGAGAGAACCCTCCAGCCTTGCTCTTTTCAGATATCTCCGCCAAGAGACTATTCATCGTGGAGGGATTTTTCAACAGAAAGTAGAAAACGGCTCGCATGGTGATGCCGGTGGTGTCGGACCCTGCAAACATATTGGCGACGGTGAGCGCTAGAACGAGCTGCTCCGTAATGAAGTCGGGATCTTTTGCTCTAGCTTCCCTGAATCTGTTGAGGAAATCCCTTCTTTTAGACTTTTCCCCGCCTAAAGACTCATCGTGCTGGCGTTCAGTGATGTGCTTTCTCGCAAATTGCGCGACAGGTGCGCTCGTATTGACGAGGCCGCTCTGAGCTGCCCAAAGTTTGAGAGGGTTCTTAATGAGGAGATTGTCCAAAAAGGGTATTTGTCCGACCTTCAGGTGATTCATTGAGTTAGCATAAGCCTTGGCAGCTGTGAGTTAATTTCGACTCTGAGGGAGCTTACCCAAGAGACGTAGTCGAGGAAACTTTCCAAATCCCGAATAATATTGTCGACGTCAGCCCCTTTCTCTACGAATCCCAGCCTCTTCGAGAATGTCAACTCTCCTATAACATCAAAGGCATAGAATTGTAGCCAAGCACCGAAATCACATATGCCATACTCGCCTGGCTTGTCTACAAATCTCGTCTTGAGCTGCTTGAGGAACTCAATTGAGGTTGAGTCGACGAATGGCTCAAAAGCCACCAATGTGCTCATAGCATATGCATTAGACACAGATCGACGCAGCTTTGCATGATATCTGTCGTTTGCCGTGTTGAACATGGTCTCCAGCCTTTTGCCCTTTGCAAGGGCTTGCTGCACCGGATAGAATTGAGACTAGATAAGGATCAGTATTTTACTCCACAACCTTGGATGGACGATTCGTGAATTACTTTTGACCATCCAGCACTAGGGCTGTAGATGATTTTGATTGCATCAGGATCTGCAATGGACACCGCTCGGGGACCGAGTCTCACTATAGGTCCATACTTTTGGTGCAGCGCGATGTGCTCTTCCTGCGCGTGACGGCGACGGACGAGAAACAGCCTCCACAAGTCTGAAAAGCCTGCTATCCATGGCCCCGGGATATTGTGCAATCCACGACCATACTTGTTGAGGATTCCACGGAAGAGAAGACCAGCTAGCAGCGCAAGTCCAACAATCTTCAGCGAGCCAAAACCGAGGTGTTCCAGGATCATGATCGCGGCGAACCAATTGATTGTAGGCAGTCCTAGACAAGGGTGTTTCAATCTGACGAAGTTATAGTCAAAAAAGTCTGGAGTCAAATAACAAACACTTGCAGTTATTTTGAGCTACGGCTCGAGATATCGCTTTTACTGAAGGTGTTCGATCGGCCCACAACTGCTCGTGGACTCATTTACTCATTTACCCCAGACTTCGTCGTCGGAACCACACCGGGGCGGCCCCCGTGAATTCCGGGACCTACACGGAAACCCCTCCCAAACTGTTGTTTCTTCCGTCTCGACTCACAATACGGCAGTACTATCAGAGTCGATCGAATATGTGACAACAACCGACGTTTGTCGAAGCCTGCATCGTCTGGGTCGTAGCTACGCCTTGCCCAGAGTAAGCAAACGCGAGGAGGTGCAACGTACCAAAAAATATTCTGTCTTCGTGTCAAACTTGGCGATCTGCCCGGGGCATATCTTTGAGCTGTTTTCGAGGGGACAAATGCATTTCATCGTCTGAAATTATACATATATATATATATATATATATAGATACTTCGGTCATCGCTTGCTATCGAAATAGCTGAGGCTAGGACGCTGGCGGTAGTATCACACACTATCATCTTGCTCGTATATCTTGGACATATATATCCGGCATCATTTATTCTGCTTTACAGTTTCCGGGTGCGGAAATATCATGATGGCTGGCGACTCAATTTGTGCCGACGAAGCCAAACGCGACCCTCGACCAGTCAGACGATACATCACTGGGCATGATACTGGCACTGGACAGAGCATCTACCTCGACGTGCCAGAACTGAAATATTCCCAGGTGCCGGGCTTTGGAGAGGCATCACGGTCGTTCGCAACAACGCAACTACCAGCCAATCTCGACGGGGATTCGGATCTCAAAGCATATCTGTCGAAAGACACCACGGCCAGCTCAACACGTGGTGAGATAATAATACCCGCCGAAGACTCTGTTCGGTATCCCGAGACGGCGCTGGGAGGCGCAAATGTAGTCAACTTATCTATTGATCCAGGCGCGATTGGTCACATGCACAGAACTATATCTCTCGACATCTCGACATGCATTGAGGGAGAGGTGATCCACGAGCTTGATAGCGGTCAGAGAGTCTTGCTCAAGTCAGGTGTAAGTAGCTTCGATCTTCTACGAGCAAATTTCAGCCGTATGTTTCTCTTATGCAACGCTGAACTAAGAATCGCTTCCTCACTTGCAGGATCACATCATTCAACGAGCTACCATGCATCGATGGATCAACGCGTCTGATACCGTTCGAGCTCGGGTCTTAGCTGTGGTCTTGCCTTGCGGCACTTTCCAGGTTCAGGGGAAATCTCTTCAAGAAGAGCATAGGTAGAGCATAGGTTCCGTGGTATATGGTTCCACATATAATATGTGAGAAGACAAAGCTCAATTTCATGTCCTAATTGCGGCAATATACTCTCGCGCAAAGTATGACTGTTCTGCAGTTTTAAGAAATATGGGTAAGCGAAGGTCACTTTAGTGAAAACCCTCAATAGATGTGTTTCCAAGCGAAAGGAGTATTTCCCAAGGTAGCAAAACCCTTTCTATGCTACAGGCTTAGTGCTTGCTCTAATAAGATGAGGATTACTTCGATTGTTTGTTTCATGGAGAGGAATGGAGAGGAATGGAGTACAAATAACCATAATTTTTCGGGGAGGGGTGATGGTAGAGTAACTTATGCTTTTACTCAAAATATAGAGTCGAAAGTGGTGACGATTCTTGCTGCAAGGCATTTGTCGTGCTGTGGGAACTGAGCTGTCCAGCTTCGCCCACGGGTTATTGAAAAGCTGCCTTGTCCTTGAACACACAAGTAACGCCTTTTATTGCTCAAGAATGAAATCCAACAATGCACATAGCTACATTAGTATGCCATTCATTCTTGTCCAAGTTTGGTTCATCTAGAAATTAGAGGGCAGTTGAAACTTCTTTCTAGGCAATTGATCGAAGAAAACGGCTCGTGATAGTTCATCTTAACCGAGATCTTCAAGCTCCAAAATGACTCGCTGTCGGATTCCATGCACTTCATGAAGTTAGTCTACTTCCAGTTGTCAACCCTTTGTATAAAACTAACTTTGTATTTTAAAGCAATATTCACAAACATTAATTCCACTATCTAAGCGCACTGCGCGATGCCATTCTCATAGCCAACCCGCTCATGAGGCTTTACGATATCGGTAGCTTCCACCATCTGGGGAAGGTCACTTTCTCCATTGATCAGGACCTTTGACTCAGTGCTCTTCAACGCTCCAGCCACGCCGGCCTTCTTGAGGCGGGAAAGAACCGCATCGCGGGGATTCACAGCCCGGCCCCCATTCCGAGTCACAGAGACTGTCAATCTGCTATCGTTAGCAATAGGTACTGAGGGCAAAATACCCGCATTCTCGAAAGCACGGAAGGTCTGGACATAGGTCTCAAAGCTGTCGTCGCTCCGCTGCCATCCAAACTTTCGCGCTTTCCCAACGGAGGAAAGGGTAGACCAAGCCTTGCCCAGGCCCCATTCGACAAAGTCCCACGTTCCCCAATCAAATGCCTGGGGGCTGCCGCCATACTTGGCCACAACTCGCTCCCATACAGGCTTCTTGTCTTTGGCCCAAGCTCGCATGGAGAAATTATTGGCCAACTGCTCGTTGTCGCCTAAGGCAGCCCATTCTGTTTGCTCCGGGATCTGAGGGTATCACGGATACTGATTAGCATGATTCCATATGATCTTTTGTGCATTGCTGTAAAAAAGGGCAATAAAAAAAAGCGCACTTACATCCATACCAAAGTATTGCCCCAACTGGGGCCAGAAGTACTTCCACAAAAACACGTCGCCGTTGTTGTGGTTGAATGCCTCGTTGCCGGTATGCTTGTGTGTCGAAGCCCAGACGCTCATGTCGGCTATGCTAGGGGCATACGAGCAGTCATCGGCCGTCTGAAAGAAGAGCTTATTCCCCGGGAAGATGGGCGCTTCGCCTGTCTCACGGCAACAAAGCAAGTACATGGCCAGCGTGAGTGCCATGGACATGCCGTTTCCTGCAAATGAATTGATTTAGCTCAGCTTTCAACGTTGATATTATCCGCTGGTTTAGTTGGATTATCTACCTGATGGAGTGAATCCAATGATGGCGTCAGGCCTGATGATATTCCAAGTCCAAGAACGCTTTGACGCCAAGTCGAACATGAAGTCTTCTTGGTCATAGTAAAAGTTCTCCCCGTGATCCTCGTAGCGCGGCATTGTTTCCACGAGAGGTACCGTAGTCGGCCCGAGATGAGCACCGTAATGCTGAAAAACACTGTAAGCTGCGTGGTCTACTAACGAAAACTGAGGAACGGGATACTTGGAAACATACCTTGCCGCCTGTATGTAGGCAAACTCTCTGTAGCGACTCTTTGGCAACGGCATCAACCGTCGTCAGGAAGTTCGTAAACAATGGTACATTGTACTCTTTTAACTTGGTGAAGTCGGCTTCATGGACATATGATGCAAAAAAAGCATGGGTCACATCGTGGCAGAGGGGCTTCATAACCTCGATCAACTCATCGACAGGTTTCAAGAAGTCAATGGCGACGAAGTGGATGCGAGAGTCCTGCCAATAGGCCTGGCTAACGGAGCGTCTGGACGTGATGACAATCTTGGACCTGTTGCAGGGAACATATTAGTGCCGTGTCATCTTCAGATCTGATGTCATAAGAAAGAGATATCACCATTCTGACGTGGGCTGCCGAATTAGATGTTCCACAATGGCGTTTCCTGTAATGCCATTGACGCCCGTGACAAAGGCAACTTTTCCACGTTGAAGAGGCATCTTTGCTGACAGTCGTTCAATAGCACTAGTAGGTAAATTGTAATTGAAAATTGCTAAAGTCGTCTTTTCCCGCTCGTATCTATCAACCGTAGTAAAGCTGATGCGGCAAATGATCTACTATATGCGTAAACTTATTACTTCTAAGAATGCTTTCCGTTGGTCATTGTGCTGTGGGGTGGCCTGCCCGGAAAGCAAAAGCTTCTTCGGAATGCAGATGACAAGAGCCCGGGCTCATACCCCGGATTCCCGAACACTGCGGGGTTCAAGGAGAGAAGAACCGTTACTTAGCGTGAGTGAGAGCATTGCCTACAAGCTGTCCCTGTCCGAAAAGCTAGGATGGAGTCAATCCGGTGGCCTCAACAACCCACTACGTGGATCATGTGGGCGATTTTGACGGAGCCCAGCTCAGTTAGAGGTAGAATATGGAGTTTCTGGAAAGATAAACTGAATTTAGCAAGATACTCAACGCCTGCCTACACCCTCGCAAAGCATAGACTACTCTTAACATATCTCAATCGGCGTGTTTAGGCTATAGAATCATAGTATTAAGAAGACCACTGAACAATCACCCGAGCCCGCCAAGATTCATCATGGGCGAATTGTCGAAGATATCCATCAAAGAAGGATCATTCGCTACTTCCAGGTCGGTGACGTTGCTCAAACCCAGTGCTCCCAATTTGAACTGCCCAAAGTCTCCGTCCCCACTGGCATTTCTTAGTTCAAAGCCGCCAAGTGACTGATCAGCAAGCAGTCCTGAGGATCGGAAATCAGCCTCATAGCGCTCATTACCATCAAATATGGCTCTGAAGTCCATGTCGGAAATTGCCCGGTCCGTTCGCTCATCCACGCTAGACCTGCCCATCCATGCCGTTGGGAAGCGATGTTGATCATCCTCTTCAGTAGTATATCGTCTCTCCGCAACATGAGCTGTCGGGATACGGGGCTTAGCCGAATGACCATCCAGATTCCACTCCCTGACGTGCTCCATCCCATCATCTGTAATGCTTGGTGGTCGCATTGATGATTCTAGTACTTGTGGCGGGTGGCACCCCTCTTGATCTTCAGAGTGTGGCGTTAATTGCTGGTGCATGTTCCCACCACCAGAATCTTGCCGTTCACTAGCATGAGCATCTGTCTTCTTGTTGCTCAATGTCCTCTGAACTAGTCTTGTCAGCTTCGACACTAGCCTCATCATCTTCCCAGAGACCCAAACTTCATGACAATACATATTCAGACTCCTAGCGGCGGCTAGTAAGAGTTCCCCGTATCTTCTCTTAAATCCAGGTTCTCGAGAGACTAGGCCAAGCATTATCATCGTGCAGCTAGTGACATAATGGCTCAGAGCAAAGCTGTACTTGATACCGTTGTCGTTCAACTTTTGGTGTGCTGTGAGAACGCTGGCTGCCAAGCTAGCGCAAGCGGTTGCCGACTCTAGTTCGTCGTCCTCGCCTCGTTCTGCAGATCGGGACATTGGTATGAAGGGTTTTTGGATCAGAACGCGGACATATGTGCAGCACTTTAGAAGGAAGTCAGTCACTGGAGATTGGAGCGTCCACAGTTGGTACTTACTGTGAAGAGAAGCATTGTCTGCTTAATCTGCCACCGCAATCTATTGCTAAACTGAGGTTCGCATGGCAGGTCTGGATCGTATCTCAAACAGTCGGGAACGGCAGCTAGAAGCTTTTCCAGGACAGTGTCAACATAGTCTACCATTGCGGAAGCAGACATGCTAGAAGCTTTGACGCCGTAGAGAATTTCCCACGCCTTCGCGGCCGCTCGAGAGTATCGAATTAGAGCAATCATGTATGGGACTGCTGATTGGGATGGGTTTTCTGCCACTTGGGTCAGGATATCAGACTGAAGATCCGCTACTGTGTCTGGCCGAGTCTGGTATCGCGATAGCCAGTCATCGGTCAGATCCAACGGGAAGGCTGTGTCGACGTTTCTGTCCTGAATAAGATACGGCTTGCCGGATTCGAGCGCTATTCTGCGGTCCAGTGCGTAGATGACCCACCAGACACGACAGTGAAGCTGGTTGTAGAATGCGGGCATTGCATCAAGTGTGCTCTGGCGGTGCAGTCCAGTAGCATGCGCGATAGAGACCAAGAGTGCCAGAACTTGCGAGGCTTGCTGGTTTGCGTCCAGGCGGAACAGGTATATGACCTAAATGTCGAATGGTTAGCTCACGAGACTGGGCAAGGCTAGATATTTGCAACCGTCTTACCCTTAGTATCAAGACCTGAAGTGTTGGCAGCGATCTGGTTTTGACGTCTCCCAGCTCCATGACATTTTGCAGGAGAGCCATCCCGACGCTATACATGCCAAATCCAGAAGAGTACACCACTCTCATCTCTCATCCGTGAAGACACGCTACATCGCCCCAAGGCAATACAAAAGAAGACGAGGGCTAGTAAAATGTGCTTCTCACGTCGCTCAGCCGTGTCCGTTATGGACCAGAGAGCAGAGTATTCCCACATCTCGTCAAAAGTTTCCCATACGGTAGGAGGGTGAAGAAATGCGTAGAGAGGATGAACCTCTTCCATGTATACGGCAAGGTCGCGCCTCCATTTCTGCTCGTCGGGGGCGATTCCGTGTTGAATGAGTATCTTCTCCAGCCACCTCCTTATCTTTCTGGATCCTGTTTCGCTCAGAGCAGGATCCAGGGCACGTACAAAAGAGCTGGGCGAAGAATCATCTCCGTGGTGGCTTGGACCATCGTTGTTACTCTGTTCGAGACTCGGCGTGATGGAAAGTTCTCCGGCGAATGTCTGTCCTTCCACCTCAAGGGCCTTCTGGAACTCTGTCGTCGGCTTACGCGCTTCCTCGGTCTCGTCGGAGGAGCCGCGCCGCCGCAGAAGCTCGTGGCTATTCCGAGTGTCAACTTCGATCCCTGAACGACTCAGTATGCGCAGCTGACGCTCCGCACTGGCGAGGCGGTCGAGAATTTCTCTACTCAGAGAGCTATTCGGATCGCCGCCAATCTCCCAGTCATTTCGCGCTTCGTGTTTTCGAGGTACGCTCACGCAAGTACGTTTCTTTGCGACACACTGTCCACATGGCTCACTGCCATCGCACTGTAATGGGGGCGATTGAATGTTAACGTGTGCTCAACGAAGAATCGACGGACAGGGCTGGGCCTTCACTGACCTTGATCTTCCGCTGCTGGCAAGATGTGCTGCATAAAGAGGGTAAGACGGAGGTCTTTTCTATCATGTATGTAGCCGACAGCTTACCAGGCTCTAGTTATGTATTTTGCTCTCTTGACCTTTTTGGTCGGTCGCTCCCCAGCACCTGTTGCGGCCTCACAGGCCTCTTTTGATCGACTGCTGCCAGCCGTGGGACTTTCTGCTTGGGTCGTTGAGGTGGCACCGTGACCACTCGGGGCGTCGTTCTGGTCCTGGCCGTTGCTGACGCTGTCTTGGTTGGCGGTGTTAGAAGACATGATGTTCTTAGATCCCCTCTCCGGCAACTGCGCTGTTCAAGATCACAAGGTGAGGGCCGGGCAACAGATCAAAGCGCTATCGCAGCCGGCAGCCTCAATTCAACACTGAATATGGCTACTAATACTCCATTTCCAAGGGTTTCTTGCTGACAGTGAAGCAGAATTTAGGCGCTCTTCACGGATCAACTGGAAGATTAGAACAGATTCAGCTTGATCCACCTCCGCAACATCCCCAGCTTCAGCTTCTGTACCCCGCAAAGCTTCTCCGCCATGTACAATTTCTCTAGATTAGCGCTTTATGTTTGTGGTTTAGCGGCAAGATAACGCTGCTTCCCCGGCTGTGCCGGTTGGCACTATTGCTCCCCTTGCCCCCGTTTGGGTTGCAATGGTTTGGTCATGTCTCAACACGCTCCGCTCCTCACGGAATTTCAACGGAATTTCCGGGATTGCGGTTGATCAGTCGGCCATCCTCGCTAGCATGACTTACCAGCCTCATGCCAGCATGTCTACAGGGTAGTCTACTCAAGTTGAAGAACAGTATGCAACACATACACTCCGACAGAATCATCGGTCAACGACTAAAACAGGGCCACTTATGGGCTGATGATTGAGTATCTAGCTACCTTGGCATTCTATTTGGTACAGTGCATCAAATGTAACAAAAAATGCAATCAGGGCCTCGCTTACGACTAACTACCAGTCGCTTGCAGGCCAAGATGAGGGAGGAGTCTCTCTCGCACATAGTCCTCAGCTGTGTGTAGCTTGACTCCAAGTTCTGCAACTTCTGAAGACGGAATCTTGACGCCGGGATACATTCCCACATCGTTGTAGAGCTGGAGCATGATGTCGCGGTCGGCGATCCCACAGGTCGGCTTGACCCTATACACGACCTTCTTTCCAGACACTAAAGCCGCCTAAGTTAGAAGCCTATTCTTTCGTCTTTACTTGATATGGTCGCCACACGCACCTTTTTCAATGATTGCATTGATATCTCGCATGGTCTCACGAGCTCCACAAGCTAAGAAATATTTCCCGTCTAAGCTGCTCTTCTTCGTTTCCCATTGATCAAATATGGCTTTGCAGACCGCTGATAGATCTTTCTCGACATAAAGTGTGGTCACTATTGTCACGTTGGCCCCTTAGATTCTCCAAACGTCAGGTGACGCCAGGGGGGTTACACAAACGTTCAGCATCTGGCCCAATTATGGGGCGTGTCATAGTGATAGTATCACTTTCCTTGTCATAGGCAGCGTATTTGCGAAGGATCATGTTTTCGTAGAAATTGCCCGTGCGGATGAAGCAACCCTTGAGACCAGCCGAGCGGATCACTGCATCAACGGATTGCTTGCCTGTGGTCTGCAAATCAGCATATGTTGCGCAAATGGGGTCAAGAGCCTCAGTACCCTCGTATAGTCGCGTCATGAATTTCCCTCCAGAAATCTCTCTGGAGCTTGGCAGCGTACTCCATAAGAAGCACTCTACTCCAGCCTTGGACGCAGCTTCCACGATATGCTGCCCTTGCTTCTCCTCGCTCATTGGGTCGCCAAGAACTGTCTGCAAGCATGAAGTCAATATGGTATCCTAGAAGAGACTGCTGGTCGAGCTGCTGCCCGCCCACGTACCGTGTCGTAGAAGTCTGTGACCGCAAAGACCCCCCAGACACCCCGGAAAGCGTCTGCCAAGGTAGAGGGAACCGTTAAGTCGGCCTTGACCAGGACTCCTCCCTGAGCGGCAAGCGCCTTGGCTTTGTCCGAATCAGGGTTACGAGTCAGGCAATGGACAAAGTACTGTTCGGGATGCTGTAGGAGCAGCTTTGCAATGGATCCGCCTGAGACCATTAGACCACGGTGCATGGCAAGAAGCCAGAAAGGGCAAGTCTATCTCACCTTGTGTGCCGGTGGCACCGAGGACTAGAACGATTCTCGCCATGATGAAATAGGGGACAATGGATGCCCTTGACAGGAAGACGTTACAGCTTAAAAAATGATATCTGATGAGTCCTATACTTTTACTGCTGGACATGAATATGTGGACGTGCGGTGAGAGCCTTTTGAGCACATCGGATCTCTGGAGGAGGACTCGTTGTTCCGGGCTCAACGCTCTACATTCCGTGGATTGTCGGTGGTGTCTCCGGCAATGTGAAGGCGGGACACGGTACACCACCCACGGGGGCCACTGTAAAAGCTCCCAGTGCCTCTCTTCGCTTCACTTAGCATCTGCCGCTTTGGTATTACAGCTACTCCACTGCGTTCAGCTCGCACCAGCAATATGGCCGATAGATACCTAGCGGATATAAAAGTCCGTCGAACTTGCTACTCACTAAAATCTGAATCTCCAATCGACGACAGTCGTATTGTCGAGATATCTCACGAGGTAGCCAAACACACTCCGAGCTCTTTTAATTGCCAGTCCACTAGGTTGGTCATCCTCCTACGCGATGAGCATATCGAGTTCTGGAACCTGGCTAGGCAGTGCTTCGCAGCTACACTACAGCCAGCTGCCTACCTGGAGTACGAGAAAAAGCTGCTCCAGCGCCAGCAAGCATACGGCACCGTATGTGAATATCCTATCGGGCTACGTGAACCGTATTGATGATTTGGCAGATACTGTTGTTCGAAGACTTGGACGTGATACGGGAATATCAGTCTCGGCAGCCCCGTTTTGCCTGGCACCTTCTGGTCTTCTCGGAACATAACAATGCGATGGTAGCGTTCAATCTCTGGACGGCATTGAGTCTCGAAGGTTTCGGATGTAACCTTCAGCATATCAACCCTACAATCGACCAGAGAATCGTTGGCCGCTGGAACATATCTCCGCAGTGGTCATTGAAAGCTCAATTGGTATTCGGAACGCCTGTGGGGGAACCTCCCCACGAAAAGACCTTCAAGCCAACGGAGGATAGGGTATTTATCCACTCTGATAGCTGAGATTACTATCATGAGGCAGATAGAACGTTGGATTCACTATTTCTATATCATTGCTCCACAAAGTTGACTTCTGTGCTTATTCGTGCATATTGTGAGAAGCTTCATAAACGGCTCGCGAATCGTAGCATCAGTACAGCCGTAGAAAGTTCAAAACCCATGCAAATAAGTATTAAATGATACGTATTTGAGTATGGTACAACACTTTAAAGACAGACTTCATTTGCGACTGATGCTTATATTAGAAGTCGAGGCTGAAGATATGAATTGACCAGTAGTTCGGTGATTGTGAAGACTCTTCCTGATCCCCACGAGTGGAGTCGTCGTTCCTTGCACCATATATGGAAGTACTAGCTGCGACGGACATAGTTCCGATGCAGCTCGGGGACGACTGGGAATTCCGGGGACTGGTGGCACCGTGATCGATGAACAGGACTTGTCCAAAGATCACAAAGCCATGGGAGTTTGAGCCGCTTGGTATTTTCATTATTATTATGATCATGATTATTTCCTTTTTTTGTCTTTTTTTTCTTCCGATTTAGCCACATAAGCAAGCTTCAAGTGCACCACGGGCGCTTCCATCCATTCAACTTGTCAATATGACTGATTGGAGCAAGGATTCATTTATGTCCGATTGGGACGAAAAGTATGTGTCAGCGAATGTCAAAGCTGGTAGTCGGCCATATGATAAAAACCTTTTCATCTCCTTAAACTCCAAGTTGGTGGCCTCTCACCCTGAGCTCGGTGGTTTTAGTCATGCTATCATTGTGAGTCGTTCTCATCGGCCTGCAAAGGATGTGTCACACTACCTGGAGCTAATTCGAACGCAAAAGGCCGCAGCATGTTGTGCTCTAGGTCGCGCCGACGTCGTCGGGAGATTCTTTGATGACATTACAAGTGAGGCCAGTCCTGAAGATTCAAGAGCCATATTTCTCTGTCTGAGGGAAGCCATCACAATCATCTTTCCGTATGTGGGCATGCCGACTTGCATTCCAGCTTGTTACGGCATGATTGGTGTCGTTCAGAGAAAAGGGCCCGCCTACGCCTCTACGGATGTTCTGCGTAAGGCAACAATTGACGAAAACGACGTGGCGAATGGACGGGCGCTGCGAGCTAAGATATACCGCGGCGTGGGGAATTCGGATATCTTCACTCTAATGGACAAGTACTTCACTGATCTCTGTACGTGAGCCGCAAGATCCTCAGACCTTGCTGAGAACTGACCGCCTCGAAACAGTCACTTGCTCGACTTCAGTCACCTGGGGTTATCTCATTTCCAAAGCAAACGAGGAAGTATTCCAGCCAAATCAGTCACATTTGATCGTCGCATCTGCCATTGCAGCCCTTGGGGCCACTCGGCAGACCAGGAGCCACATCAAGGCAACACTCGGCATTGGCAATTCCGTAGATTGTGTCAAGAGTGTTCTAGCCACCATAACGCAACTCGCGGGTTGGGCGGATCGTTCCATCGCGAATTTTGACGTGGAAGCACTTTCGTTGGAGATTCGGGCTGCTTTAGAGAAGTAAATTTTAAAAGCTTCGCCAATTACAGGTACATTTGAATCGTCTTATACGCCCGTATAATGTCATATCGACGCAGCAAGGTCGCAAATATTTTGCCAAGACATAAGATAAACGCCTCTTATTTTTCCATGGACTTGTATTACGCAAGCCCTCTAAAGTGGCCTAGGCCAACTATTCCAAACCATTGCTGTAGCATCTTAAGCCACTACGCCCTCTTCCTTCAGAACTGCAATCTCTTCCTTATTAAGCCCTACCATTTGCTCCAAAACGTGATCAGTATGGCGGCCTAAAGTTGGAGGTGCCTCTCTGATTCCAGGGCTCGACTCGGAAAATTTCACTGGTGTGTTGATCAATTTTATAGGTCCACAAGTCTCATGCTGAATCTCAGTCACCATGTTCCGAGCCAAAACTTATTTGCATTAACACACTGGAATCTTACTTCTCTCAGGGACAAGGAAGAACGTACCGTGCTCATGTTCCAGCGTACTCTTCACATCGTTAATAGCAGCATAAGCCATGCCGCTATTCTCTAGGATATCAAGCCACTCCTTTGTTGTTTTTGTCATGGTCACTTCCTCAATCAGAGGCTCCAGCACGGCTCTGTTAGCAACACGACTGCTATTTGAAGCAAATCGCGAGTCAGTGGCCCACTCGGGAAACCCTAGCCGTTCACAAAGTATCCCGAATAGACGGTCGTTTCCTCCTCCAAGCATCAGATCTCCGTCCAACGTCCGAAAACCTCGGTATGGCACAATTGAAGCTGCGAGGGACAGGTTTATTATATGATGCTAAGGCGTGGAATGTCGAAAAACTTACCATGCGCTGTCCCCCACCTTCCAGAATCTTTGTCGCCACTGATCAAAACTGAGCTTCCAATATTTGCAAGTGTGGCAACTTGACAGTCGGACAGGGCGACGTCAATGTGCTGCCCCTTCCCCGTTCTTTGTCTCAGAAATAAAGCCGCAAGAATTGAATGGGTAGCATATAACCCAGTGGTCAGGTCCGTTACCGCGACACCAACCTTGACAGGTGGCCCGTCCCTCGACCCGGTGATGTGCATCAATCCCATCTCGGCTTCTACCATGACATCGTAGCCCGCACGGTTACGGTAAGGGCCCGTCTGGCCGTACCCAGTGATGCTGGTGTAGACCAGCCTCGGATTGATCTTGTGTATGCTTTTGAAGTCGAGGCCATACTGCTTGAGGGAGCCGGGGATGTAGTTTTCAACCAGCACATCGCATTCCGAAGCCAGCTTGTGCAAGATCTGTACGCCCCTGGGGTCCTTGAACGAAAGGCCCACAGACAGCTTATTCCTGTTTACCTGAGTCCCTGTCAGTAAGAATTTGCTCTTCTTGCGCTGCTGGTACACGCACCGCTAGAAAGTACGCGCTTTCTCCTTGGGCATGCGTGCCCACCCGAGCGCTTTTTGCATATGGCGGCCCCCAAGCCCTGGTGTCATCTCCTCGGGTAGGATGCTCGATTTTTATGACCTCCGCGCTGCAGCCGGCGAGCACAAGTTAGCAGGAAGTCGAGAATGACGACGAAGTATCTGATGTATGCGGAAGAAGTCAATGAATTCACCCTAAATCGGCAAGAATTTGCGTGCAGTATGGCTAGTGTAATCTCATCAGCTTTCTTCTTCATAGTGGACTACGTCTTGGTATACATACCCCGGCAAGGACTCTCGTCATATCTAAGACGCGGATTCCTGCTAATGGGAGAAGTCCATCGGGTTGTCGTGAATTCGTCGACAGTGAGCGTCTAGACTGATTTATTATGGAGGAATATTTGAATCTTGTCATTTTTCCCCCAATATTTGATAACAACTGCTAGAGCAATGCGTTTCCCTATGCGCGTAACAACCTTGAATAATTTAAGTCTCACTTTTAAATTGGCGGAGAATGTTCAAGACTTGAACGTTTCTACATGCAAAGTACCTTCAGCACACGATCAAAGTTAGCGCATGTCCATGTTCCAGTGTTCCAGTAGCTTTCCGTGAGCCCCGTTAGCGCTAATTAAATGCTCGGTAGTGACGGGACTTCATTCCAGTGTAAGCGGAACCGTTGAGCAACACTCGGCTACACAGATTCCGCGATAGTTTCGGTTCCATTAATGACGAAACTGTAAAAATACGGTATTGGAGATGGCAGTGTCACATGGTGAATTAAGCGGATGATGGTATGAAATATTGGGTGAACATTTCTGTTTCAGCCTCCATAGTCTAGCTCTATGATGGAGTTGTGCGATGGAGAAGTTACTATTCGGAGCTCACTTTTTATCACTACATCGATTCCTTGCCCTGTAAAAGAAGTCTTTGAAGAAGTGGCTTGCGCCGCCAAAAGGCGGAGGACTGCTAATGAAATGCTTGTAAACCGGTGATGCCGCGACCTATGATCAAGGCTGGATGCCATTAGCTTATACTTCTGATGTGGTTATATTTCACTCACAGTGGATATCAGATTGTCCTTCATACGTCTGAACGACGAAAAGGTTGGCTACGTGGCGGCCTGGAACGTGTTAGCTTTCCAGAATAACCATTGCCAAGCAGGATAATTGATCGTACCAATGTGATACTCGTCTGACGCCGCGTTCCTAATCATATGTTAATTCATTTTCGTTGAATTAATCTTTTGGTCAGCCTCACCCTCCAAAGACCTCTTGAAGCCTGCACTTAGTTAGCATCGATCAGACCAGCAAGAAGGTAATTGTCCACTTACGCCCGTGCCCCAGCCAGAGCTCTGTCGCAATTTTGCCTCTTTATCATAGATATCATCTCCGGTGCCATTTCTCCATCATCCTTCAGTCTTCCAACGTGAATGCCCGCCAATGTCCCGTACGCTGCATCCGTTAGCGCATCAGCCAGTTTCTTCTGAATCAACTGATAGCTCGCCAGCGGCTTCTTGAACTGATTTCTATCAAGCGAGTATGTCCTAGCGCGGGTAATGCAATCTTCCAATGCGCCCATGGTGCCAAATGCGATTCCGTAACGGGCCGAGTTGAGGCAGCTGAAAGGCCCTTTGAGGCCCTCCACTTGAAGCATGTTCTCGGCGGGAACCGGGCAGTTGTCGAGCTGGATCATGCCAGTTATGGAAGCCCGAAGGCCATTTTTGTGCTTGAGGGAGGGAGTTTCTAGAGTGCCCGGCGGACATTCTCCTCGCTCTATCAGAAAGCCTCCGATCTTGCCCGTTGTCTCCAGCCTGGCCCAAACAATGAGCAGATCGGCAATGGGGGAGTTGGTGATCCAGGTTTTGGCACCAGATAACGAGAAATACCCTTTCTTTGTGGGGTGCTCTCTGGCAATAGTCTCCATGGATCCGGGATCCGACCCGTGGTTCGGCTCAGTGAGCCCAAAGCACCCAATCATTGTCCCATCTCGAAGCTGAGGAAGAAAACGATCCTTTTGCTCCGCTGTGCCATGTTCAGAAATAGGGCCCATGACAAGTGAGCTCTGCACAGACATGCCCGATCGATATCCTGAATCGACTCGCTCGACTTCCTTGGCGATCAGACCAGACGCCACGCTGCTAACACCAGCACAGCCGTGAGTGGGTATAGTTGCACCGAGAAGCCCCAAGGTCCCCATCTCCTTCAAGATGTTGGAGTCGTAGTCTTCGCCGCGGTACGCATCTAAATACGGAAAAGATCAGATCCCGGAGCTTGATTTTGAAGAGAAGCCAGGCACAACTTACCGAGAACACGGGGAAGAAGTCGCTCTTGGCAATATGCCCTGGCGGTCTCTTGGATGTCCAGCTCTTCGGGGGTCAGTGCATTCTTAACGGACAAGGAATCCTCCCAATCGAAGCGCGCCATCGAAGAGAGCTTCTGATGACTAGGCAAAGTAAGCTTGCGTGAAATAAGCCGCGGCATCTGCCGACACAACAAGGTAGCCATTGGATGATTTCGTTGCCCTAGTCCTCGAAGTAGTCTATGTGAGGCGAGTTATCTCGACAACCCAGTGGCGCAGAGAGCGACTCGCTGAGTATTTATTATCCTACGAGGTCATCACACCGGATATCAACTTCTCTCTTCGATTCAAATTACGGAAACTTGCGGCTACGGATCGGAAGTTGTTTCCGTCAAAACCTAACCCATGAATCAGGGCACTAAGCAACTACATAGCTCTCTATTCTCACGCACAAGACTTCGATTAAACTACTTTATACCTAGCACGCGCTTGAGTGTATTGCGCAACACCTCCGTGGGGTTCTCTGGACGGTCATGCGACCGCAGAGCAATGTGTCGGTCAGGTCGAACCAGAAGAGCCCCTCTGTCACTAATCTCCCGTCTCTGCCTCCACTCGCACAATACATCGTCATATGGACATCGTAACCCTACATAGTGCACCGGGAGCTTAATACCAAGGTCCCGACTGACCTCCTCAGCAGCAATTTCCCAAGGCTTTCCACCAATACCTACGACGAGTCCGAATTGTCCGTGCTCGAAAATATCCAGAACCGAGATCCGCTGTTGGTTATATTCTATCCACGCGTGGGGGACGTAAGCGCCAGGGTGAGTTGTGGGCTCATAGTAGAGGACTGGGTCACGCTGATACGCTGGAAATGGCGTTCCGTCGTACACGATCGCGCCCGAATCCTGGTAGCGTTGACCGAGCTGGACACCGAGTGCGTTGGAACGACGGTTTCCTAGCTGGACCTGCTCCTCCAGGTACAAACGACGCTCCTCGGCTCCTTCGGCATCTGAGAACAGATTCTCTAACTGGGCAAAGCCAAGCTCGCGCGACTGGTCGCGCTGGAAACCTAGAGCCTTGGGGAGAGCGGCCATCTGGTGCAAGGTCTCAATGGCATGGTCCACAACTTGCTTCCCAACGGGCTGTCTCTCCTGGCTGTACGTATCCAGTAGGCTGTCGTCAGCTTTCCCCTTGAGAACCAAGGCCAGCTTCCAGGCGAGATTAAAGGCATCCTGCACGCAAGTGTTGCTGCCTAGACCACTGGATGGAGGGTGACGATGCGCCGCATCACCGGCCAAAAATATGCGTCCATGACGATATTCAGTCGCCACAACGTGATTGACCTGCCATTTTGCTTTATGCTTCACCCGTATAGGTAAAGAGTCTGGCAAGCCAAGCACATTACGCGCATGGGCGATGATGGCCTCGTCCGACGTATCAGGCTCGCCATCCTCGGCGTTGTACTGCCTATTCACAACCCATTCCGTCCAAGGCTTCATGACCACGCAGGTGCCGGATCCCACCCAGAACTCATCACCTGGCTGCAGCATCCAGTAAATGCAGGCAGGGCGATGAGCCACATACTGGGTTAGATCCATTTCCACCCATGAGCTGGTCATGGACATCAGACCGGGCTCGCCCTCAAAGCCGAACCCGGACTTGGTCGCAACCGTTGATCGCGCTCCATCTGCGCCAACGAGATATTTCGCGCGGACCACGTATTCACCTTGGCTCGTCCGTTCCCTGATTCTTGCAACAACCTCTGTAGATGACTGCTCGACATCGACCAGCTCGTGATAGAACCTGATGCTTGCACCCTTCTCCCGAGCTCTCGCGAGCAGCACTGGCTCGAGCATGTACTGTGAGATATTATGCATTGAACACGGACTTGACTTGGCAAAGTCCGTAAGCTGATTGTCACCGCCGCCGTAGCAGCTGTATCTCATAATCTCCTGGCCAGTGAGACTTGTGGCCATGACAAGACTGCCTGCGCCGACTAGGGAGAAGCCGGCTGCTTTTGCCTCGGCCTCGATGCCCATGTCTCGGAAAACCTCCATTGTCCTTTGGTTCGTGACATGGGCGCGTGGGGACGGTGCCGTCCCGTTGTGTTTGGCAACTACTGAGACACGGATGCCCTGCTCGGCTAGGAGGATGGCCGTGGACAGGCCAGCGACGCCAGCACCGACTACGAGCACGTCGGTGTCGTATTCTTGCATCTCGAACTTTATGGATAAAGGGTCTCTCGTAATACAATCAGCAATGATCTTTGGAATGCTAGAGTGTCAATGTCTTTACCTTTGATTTGGTTTGATTAGTACCGTGGATCAAGGTCATTCGCCGCTTAGTGGAAGTAGAAGTAGAAGATCTCTTTTATCAAAACAACCCGTCTTTGAAACGCTATGCTCTACGTGCGGAACGAGAAGATTACATCGGGCAGTTGGAGTTTAGCTCCGACCTTGATGACTGAAGAGGGTCTGGTCAAAATGCCCACAGAAATCAACGGAGGTCGCTGGGTTTACTTACACGGAATCAGCCCGGAGATGATTCCGGATACACCGAGCAGCAACATGGAGGTGCGGGTCTCTGCAGGTAACCACATGGATTGCAAAACGCTATGCCCATTCGCTTGCTTGGAGCCGATAATTCTTAGCACACCCGTAACTACTCTATTCTTTTCAGCGGCCGTAACTGACATCGTTGGGGGCCGCAATGACAGCTGCTACGTTGTTGACCTCTGATTCGTGTTCGATCGGCTCATTAGTTTGCGCTGCTCTTCATTTGGAGTATTTCACAAGTATTGTCTTAACGAAGGAACATTTGCACCAGTAATTTGCGCATTCCATCTGCAAAAATTAAAATATATAGTGTTCAGTTCGATCGATCACTGCGAGCAATGGCTTGATCGTATTGAAAATCGGGGGATTAGCTAGCTATGGTACACTATTCCTCTTATATTCATAGTATAATTCGTAGCAATCCCAATTCGATTATGTTCGGGCAATCCAAAAAAAGGTGTAGAACATCAAAGCTCAGACATCCAGTACTTGCTTCAAGAGCGCCTTGCCATAGTCATTCCCGTTAGGGGTCCTCACCAGAGTGTGAATATGAAAAGGTAAGGGAACCTTGTTGTTCAGAAAGACTCCACTATGATGATCAAACTCGATCATGACAACTGGAGAATGGACCTTGTAGTAAAAGGCATCACCTATACGGCATCCCCCGATCCAGCAGAAATACGTCTCCTCCCAATGTCCTGAGATCTCTTCCATCTTGGCTGACAGTGCCTTTTCCGGGAGGTAGTTGAGGCAAAGAACAAGGATCTGTCTCACCAGATCTTGTTGGGCTGCTGGAAATGTTGTGACTTTGGCACCCTCGTATGGAATCACCCTGTTGTCATGGAAGGCTCCCCCAAGATGTCGCTGGTCCGCACGGTGAAATCGCCACTCTGGGTACTCTGGACCACTCAATTCATTGAATATACGCACGCCCTCTATGTTCTCCGAGTCGATAAATTGCATCAGACTCATGCCCACTCGTTCTTGGTCGGTGAATAGCTCGGTGCCACTCTTGGGTCCATCATCGATGATATTAGGTTCGGCACCCATGAACACTGGCGAAATGACCATTTGAGACCCTACGCAGAAGACGTTCAAATCGAGATGGTGACCAAACAATTGCCATCCCCAAGGCTCATCAAGCGATGGTACACCAAAAAGAACGAAGTTGTACGAATTTCGGTTTAGGACACCCTTGCCGTTAACGACGTCCCCAAGAAACTCGTTGACGTCCATACAACCGGACGCCTTTGCATAGCCAGCTGGCGATAGGCTTTCTCTCATCAAACCATGGACAGCAGCGACGAGCTCCTCCGAAACTTCCTCCAGTCGGATACCATGCCTGAATACGTAAATCTCGGGGTTTGCCCATTTTCGCCACTCGGGTGCGTCAACAGCCCTGCACATCCGTTCTTTTTCTTCTGCGGTGGCAGTCTGAAGTATCCGCTCCGCGGCCGTCACCATGGCGGCCACGGGAGCTCCGTGGTCCTCGGAACCATTGGCTAGCCTATACAAACCCGATATGACGTTTCCGTCGGTGGTGATGCCCTTGTATGGTTCGTTGCACAGCTCGTCCCATTTGCGCTTCCAGTTGATCATGAAGGGCTCGGCGCAACGGATTTTGGCCCACTCATAGGTGTCGCATCGGGCGAGATCGACGCTTCTTTGGACATCCTGGGGAGGAATATACTGTCGAAAGGAAGCCATGTCCTTTTTCTCGGTCATGCCTCGGTTGGAGCCTAACGGCGCTGTGCCTGGTATTTTCGACGGCGTTCAAAGACCTCTTGTCAAGAAGAGACAAAAATTCAAAGTATTGTTGAGGACCATTTAGCCCGCTATTACTACAAAGGGAGGAGATCTAGCATCTTCAATTAGATTCTACGAGTCAAGGTGCATTATAAAATGCATGGTATTGATAAGTCGTTCTTTTAGTAATCATGATACGATTACCGAGAGAAAAGCCTTAGGTGATGTGACGTTCGGAGTCCATTCCGGGCAGTTCCTTTTGTCTCCGTAGCTGTCGGACCCCTTCCATACAGGTACTGTGTATAATTTAATTATGGTTTTTTTTCTTTTTTAACCGCAAGGGATCCATGAACTAGTCTACATTTAGACGGAACAGAAGGGAAGTTCACCCAATACTAGTTGCGAAAGTTCAACTGGAGCTCTTGCTTGTTCAGTGGCCGTCCAACTCAGTTTCTACCGCCAAGACATTCATTCTATCCATCTATTTCAAAGTTCTTACATGCGGGGTGCTTTCGCTAGAGTTTTTCTCATCATTATCATTATCATTATCATTATCATCATAATCGGAATCGATTGATGAATACCTCAGTGTGACGAATGGTATACTCTCTTGCTACAGGGTAGGCTGAGGGTGAGTGGATGACGCTTGTACTAGGGAGAGATGGACAATGAAGTTGTCACTCAGAAGCCAGGTATTTGAATTAGAAGGTAAGGTTAGGCTGATAGTGGTATTTATAAACTTATAGGTTTATTAATAGCTGGTTAAGAGAGTGTTCTAGCCAAAGAAATGGATATATATATATTTAATTTCTATCTAGTTATCTTACAGTAATTATAACAACATCTAATAAATTTCTATATATTTAAACGTCATTTGAGAACATCTAGAGATTTAAGAATGCAGACTATGGGATGAAAGGCGTAGCGGTGTCACTGGCAGAGCCCTCTCGAATCGGCGCAAGACTGTCAGCTCGGGAGACCATGCCCGACAAAATGCGCAGAACAGAACAAGAGTACATCCAAAAAGGAGAAGGGCCCACGGAAGTTGATAGTTGACGCAATAACGGTAGTTGAAATGAATGTCAGCCACCTAGTACCCAAGCTTGAAGCCTCCCCAGTTCAGCTTCGTGAAAGTGAGATCAGGATCGTAGAGATCCCTAATCTTGCGCATCTTCTGAATGTTACGGTCTCCATAGGTCGAGATTGAATCTTGCCATTCACCAGAATCACCCATGTAGAGGAAGTCAGAAGCCAAGCCCTTCTGCTTGTTCATCTCGTGCAAACGTTTGAGATGATGCTGATGCCAAGCTGTAACTCGCAGGTCGTCCTCTTCGTTCGCCCAAGAGGTCGTGAACTGCCACCCTGTAATTTTGCATCAGCTTAAATGACCAAATTCGAGGTTTTGAAAGGATCAGTCTTACAGATATATGATTGCTTATCATCAAGACCGAAAGTATTCCCAACGCCGTTGCGCTTGGCTACTGCGGCGCCGGACTTGGGCGCGAAGTTAAGAATAAACGTTGGCCAAATCCTTGGAATCTCCGCAACTTCTTCGATGGAGGCTTTCCACTGGTCGTAGATGTAGATAAGCTGGTCAGCATCGGGCTCCATCGTGTGATGGCCGAATTGTACTCTAGAAGTTTGATCAGGAACGAATAAATCCTAGATACCAACTGGGAAAAAACTTATTGGCGAAGCCTACCTGAACATTTGATTGGGAGTCACCATCTGAGAGTGCCAATCAACCGGCCGCATGACAGCATTCCTGCGGCTGACAGCTGGAAGAGAGCTGAATGCGTTAAAACGAGGTGGCGGGGATGTCGTTGACTCCTCGAGGCCAAAAACCTGGGGGTAGCCTTCATTGTAGTCACGTTATAGTTGATGTTGATCACGGCACCAGCACCGACAGCACCGTCTTCCGAAAGAAGGATGGAGCAGGCAGCTCGGATAAAGTCGTGGGCTTGTGAGTCGTCGAAGATCTGATAGGTGCTGCTGACTTGTGGGATGTGATACGTTTTGAAGACAAACTTGGTGACGATACCGAAGTTGCTGCCGCCCCCTTCAAGGCCCAAAATAGACCAGGGTTAGATGTCGCATTAGCCACCACCTGCGTTCCGTTACCCAAGACCACATCGTAGCTCAGGACGTTGTCCATGGTAAAGCCGTACTTGTTCAAGAAGTAGCCGACGCCACCGATCAAGCTCAGGCCGGGTACACCAATGGTCTTGAGCCGGCCCCCAATGGTGTAGTGTCCAGAGGGTGCGAGAGCCTCATAAACATCGACCCATTTGTTCCCGGGACCAACTTCGATGCGACTTTGGTTTGTGTTGACTTTGATGTCAGTGAGACCATTCAGGCCAACGAGTACTCCGCCGTCAACACTATTTGAACCAGGGTACTAGGGAAGTAAGTTAGTTCAAAAGACTGAAGCTTCAAAGTTTCCCGGTATCAAGCTCACATTCATATGCCCACCTCCGCGGACAGCGAACTGGGCCTTTTCCTTGTGAAATATAGCGACTCCATCAGCCACCGCGTCTGCCGTCCCAGGAAGAAAGATACAGGCGGGGTCTAAGTTCGACCTCTTGTCCCAGAAGTTGATTCTTTCCTCCTCGTATGCCGTTGAGTTGTGCATCAGGAGAGCATCGGGATATGCAGATCGCAACTGGTCGCAGGCATTTTTGACGCTGTCTCTAATCTCGAAGCCAAGCACGGAAAGAGGCGATATGGTAGCACTTGCTAAGATAGCAATGCTTGCTGAGCCTGAATGAAACCTCATACTTGAGGAAGAGGAAAAGAGGAAGCTGATTGGCAATGAATGTATGTTTCGATCTGCCTTGGGATCAGCTCTTTTGATATGCAGACGCTCTGTGATATATACTTGTCTGAAACGCAGTCATTAGACGCGTAATTCGAGGATCATCGAGCCTTCGTGCCCCGTGAGTCGTACGCACGGTAGTCTACCATGTACGTAAGTTGAGGCCGCAGCCTTGCCGCATTGCCGTGAACTTGGCAGGCTAAACTACTCCTGCAAATCGCAGCATAATAATGACATCGTTGGGGGTCCTTGATCTCAACCCCTTTCACACATGCAAGATGAGATGGGTCCCCCCAGGCACCTTCATGTACCGAATAAGCCGGCAGCTTCTAGCCTCGTCTCAGGAAACCAAATGAGACTCTGAAGGTAAACTCTCCACTTGGCAAGCCATGTAACCGTAGTATGTTCAAGCGGTGCCCATCCCTGGCCGTCGGTTTCGGTCCCGTTTGGCCAGTGACATTACTCTGACTGGAAAGTAATGATGTGCGGCAACAAACTTGACTGACTGCCGATCCTTACTGCCGATCTCTCCAAAATGCCGGGGCTGTGGATGCATCTCGGTACCGGTCTCGCCTTCGGTTTCGGCCCCTGTCAACTTTGACCTCAAGTTATTGTGTCATGCTACCTGGTGAAACTATGACTACATATACATGGGGTCAATTTCTTATATCATTGAGGCATGTTTTTATGCATAAATGATGATCCACAATGGCACGCTTATCTTTCAAATCATATTGCTTCTCCGATGTGAGGCTCAAGAGAATGGGCTGGTCGCCGACTGCAACGATATCGGCGACTTGAGAAAGCTTTAGCAGCACGAGCACAATAATTCGCATTCTTCAATCCCGTGGGACACGGGAGAGAGTTGGAGTATAAAGTTAAAAACAACAATGAAAGATCCCAGACCCGACATTCCAACACAATGAGCATTCCGGTAGAAAAGGCTGCTACTCGGCACGTTCTCTGTTCACAGGCTCCGAGCAGAGCAGAATTGTCTCTCAACTGCTATATGTGGTACACAGTTGAAGCGGAGACGAGCACGGGTTCCTCAACACTGAAAGTTTGAAGACTACAGTAACATTCGTACGCCACAAGAAAACCGGTTTAGTTGCGTACTCAGTTCTGGATCATGCCATCATTAGTTTGATTCTCTGAAACGACCAGGCTTTAGAGACCTTTCGATATCCGGAAGGTGTGCTACAGCGTAGTCATAATTGCCTTGATCTCCAATTATCGGGTTTCATGTGTATGAAGTATGGACACTTCTTGGCACATTGAGAAACTAACCTAAGTGTATCCGCTGCCTGACCGCTCAGTCTTGGAAGTATATAAATAAGAAATCATTCGTGCGAGGTAAAAGACACCTCACGACCATCAGAAGATATAACACTTTCAAGAACTATCAATTGTTGTTCACTTATTGGAGTCCAAATGTCTCTTCAAGCTACTGTTCTAGGCCTCGCTGCCTTGTTGAACGTTGTGTCATCCGCTGCCGTCGACGACGGTTGCAATGCGTTGGCCTTCAGCCACCCTGACAAGACCTTCTTCCCCGGCTCGGAGCGATACAAGTTTGAGAATGAATGTAAGAATTGGCCTGCCGCGAGCACGATCCAAACATGAGCTCACAGAATGGGTGTATAACTCCTGGACCTCAACGACCTACCTCGGGCCATGTTGTATTTTCGCTCCGCAAGGCGCGGAAGATGTGCAGTTCGCGCTTCAAACTTTCCGGGAGCACCAAGTACAATTTGCAATCCGCTGCGGAGGTGCCATGCCCATCGACAACGCCGCCAACATTGGGCCAGAGGGGATCATGATGGCTATGACGAATCTCACCAGCATGGCTATCTCAGATGATACCGAGACTGTAACGATCGGGGCCGGGGTGACGTGGCCGCCATTGTACGCATACTTGGATGAATTCAGCGTCACGGCGAACGGCATTCGCTCGGGCAATGGCGGAGTCGTCGGTGCCATTCTAGGAGGGGGGCCCTTCGGCTTCATGGCCTATGAGTACGGAATGTCGAACGCTGCGAGGTCTCTTGAGGTAAGGAACGTGGCCTTGCCTCCCACATATGAAACCAGAAATGCTAATATACACTCCCAACAAACTTAGTGCGTTCTGGCTGATGGCACGCTGGTGACAGCGAGCGCTAATGAGCATCCGGACCTGTTCTGGGCTCTTGTTGGAGGCGGTAATAACTACTGCATTGTCACCAAGGCTGCTCTCAATACTATCCCGATCTCTTCTGCCCTGATCGGAACAGTCTCTTGGGGGCCTGAAGTGTCAGAGCAGTATATCAAGAGTGTAGAGCAGTTTGCACTCCACGGCGCAGAACATCCCAAGGCTTCCTTCGAGGGGCAGACCCGCTGGGTGCCATCGCATAGCCCTGAGATCTCTTTCGACGGGTACCTTTGGTACAGCGGTGAAGGGGATGTACCTATTGGGTTGGAGAATTTCACCGCACCCATCTTACCCATCACACGAGGAAACATCTCGCGAACGACAATAGGCCAATGGTCTAACGAGTTCAACTATGCTCCTCCTCTCGGAACAAGGGCTATCTTCCACTGGCTGACTAGCGATGCCAATGCTACAGCTGCTAGGATCGCCTTCGACACCTACTACGAAAGCATCGCATCTCTGGCGGATGTCGAAGGTTTCTCAACCGCTTTCAGCATGCTCCCAATCACACCCATTGTGACCGCGGCACCACGTGGAAACGCCATGAGTCTCGGCCAAGATGACAGCCCGGCAATCTGGTACGTCGAGAGTCCTCTGTGATCGAACCCCGAAGATGACGAGCGCGTGCTCCGGGTGCACGCCGAGGCCAACGAGAAGATCCGGGCGAAACTTTCTGCCGCTGGGCTGGGGCCGCTTCCGTTCATGTACCTCAGTGACATACAGAAATCTCAGATCCCCGAGACCTTCCCGACGTATGGGGCAAGGAACCTGCGAAAGATGAAAGCTGTCAGAGACAAGTATGATCCTGACCGTGTTTTCACTGAACTTGTGCCAGAATGCGCCAAGATTGCCTTGGCTTAGCTAAGTGGATGAAGTCAAGTTAGGGAATGGAGCTGGTATGAGATCGGGTATGCACGCCATTGTAAGTATATATATAAAACGGTAGATATGGATCATAGCTACGGCGAAGCTCCTCCTTATGTTCCTAGCTTAGTACAATATGAGGGTATTCATTATGTTGGGAAGTCAAGCTACTCCAACTCTCACGCCCGCGTTCCCGCATGCTAAAGCTTTCTCGTAACCGTTACGAGAGGCCTTTGAGCGTCCAATCATCGTCTACAGCACTAATGTCTTAAACGGGACTCATTAGCTGCTGCTGAACAATATGTTTCCAATTTTGACCCACAGCGCAACGAAGACAACATTTTAATTGACTACCCATACTCAACACTTCATACGTATTCTTAACGCTCGCTTGAGGGACGAGACACATCTCACTCATGGCTCCCTTTTTGGTATTCAAGATATGCCCGCCCGACAAATTTGCGACCTTCATTATCCCCCCGGATCCATTCTTCAGCAGAAAACAAGTCAAACATGCCCACCTTGCTCAAAAGAGGGATAGCTGCCTTCATCGCAGGCTCAAGCTGCGCCATTGACGCCGTATCGTGTGTCGCGTGAGCTTGGTTGTATGCTTTGATATTCGCCAAAAGCGCCCTGTTCAACATTATATCTTAGCAAGCGGTTGATCGAGACCTTTTCTTGAGCTCTTGAGTTACCCGACGGTTCCCGTTTGAACCTTGCTGCCATCAGGCAAGGTAATCTCGGGCATAGACACGCCCAGAGTGGCCGAGTTGATATTCTGAAGGCTAGACATGACCAATACCAATATGAGTAGTTGGATACAAAACAACAAATTTCTCTTTTGCAGTGAGACTATGCCTACTATTTATAATCTATCAGTCTTCGTTGCGTATGTTCCAACGTCAGCACGGCTACGTCGGCATTCTAGCGCATCCAACAACCAGCGGTAGTGCTAACCAACCAGCCATTTTCTCGCTATGAAGAAAGGATCTTCTCACAAACCACCTTGCGGTATTCGGGCCCCACATAAGTGCATATCATCATGGACTCTATTGAGTACAGCCTTCCGTGGTTTCCAGCCTTCCTAAACACATTTTTAGGTGGTCTGTTCAAAACCTAGCTATGGTTTCTCCCCGGCTGTAAGCGCCATGTTTGAACTTTAAACAGTGCCCGTTAGCTGATGGTTCTGAAACACCAAAGATTGGCCCTAAGAGCTTGCAAACTGTTCTTATACCCATATGCTCATAGCTAATCCATCGATCTCATTCTAGTTGTGTTATGTCATACCTCAACTAATCCAGGTTCTATCAATGCTCACCTGGCATCATGCTCAAACACCCATAACGGTGGTAATAATAGAGTTCTCCCACTGAAAATTTTCACTTTCCAAGAGTTAAGAAACCCCAAAACTCACGTCCCTCCTGATAATTGCCCACAAAACGTCGGCTCGTCCAAAATTGATGTGACTTCTCACTCTCAGATAGGAGATGCGCCCATGTCTTTCACATAGCGTTTTAATTGTTCCTATTCATGCCTTATCTATTCTGGATTTCGGTCAAGTAATCGGCAATGCCTGAGCTGAAGGTTCGTTCGAAGGCTTCTCTGAAAAAGCTGGGTGCCCTGGAGGTGCACCATAAAGTTCCCGGGCAGGCACCACACAATCTTCATGAAGTTCGGGTCTAACTACCTATCCTTTTGACTTTTGTTGAACTCGACCCTTTTCACGCTTAGGCTTGCTCTGTTTCGAGGATTTGCATCGTCGAGGCCGGAGGAATAAGGCCCCCATCAGACGCAGTATCAGGACGAGAGCTCGAACAATGGCCTCTAATATCAAAGGATCTATATAGAATAAGTTATAGCCCTTGGGGTGGGAATGTTAAGGAGGAAACAAACAACCACTAGACTTCTGGCAAATATTACGGAAACATCTCCTTTAATTTGCCAACGCGTCAGGACTGTAAACGGGTCTGCGTCCTGATACCTCAATATCCATATAAAATAATCGCAGCAGGCATTGCGTTGGATTAGAATATCTGTCATTGTGAAAGCGGAACGTGCTACTGCGCTGGACGGCTCTTGTATCGGACCCAAAATGGTGAAACTAGGACCAGTGGTATTTGCGTCGGGCTGCCTGATCAGAAGCAATCAAATGAGCACCCTTTGTGGTCAAAGCAGCTCATTTCCCCGAAGTTCTTGTCCATTCAACGATTCCGACCAGTCCGGCATCAGCACGGAAATACACGAAGAAACTGGCTTTCTGACTGGAAAGTGTTTAGTTCTCCATTGTTATCACTGCCTCGTATTTCTTGTTGCGTATTCCCTTGTCATTTGTCTTGGACTGCGGTATAGAGGCGGGTAACTCTTGAGCCGACGGTTCGTTGGAAGGTTTTTCGGCAACAGTTGGATGCTCTGGAAGCGAGCCGTAAAGTTCTTGGGAAGGAAGAATGCTGTCTTCGTGTAGTTCGGGCATGGATGCTTGTTCTGGTGGCTTCTGCTCAGTCAGGCCCTTTTCGTCATTGCTGGTCGTCGATTTGGTCGATCTTCGGCTACGGCGCCCGAGGAGGAAGGCTCCTGCAAGGAGAAGGATGAAAGCAATTGGTCCGATCACGGCCCCTGCAATCCAAGCTTCTTTATTTTATGAGTTAGGTGAGAGTCATCTAGCATTTGTGAGGTGGTTAACAGGAAACCGACTATTACTAGAGTGCTCGTCAGGAGATGAAGGACTTGTCGTCTGTTGTCCAACGTTCTGTGATTGGGTCGTAGTCAAAGGATTATCGATGGTTTGCGATGTCAAGCTTGATGATACTGAGGCGCCTGTCGATGTAGGTCTGGTCGATGAGCCAGTATCAATAGCAAGAGTGTTGTCGTCTACGCTTATGATTGAGGTTGATGCTATTATAGGCCCCCAAGCGGCACTAGCCGTATCCACTTGTGGCGACATGTCCAGCTTTACAGATAGGGTTTGAATATAAAACGTTGCTAATGGTAGACGCTGATTTGAGTATTGAGGGTGTGGATGGGGAGAGGAGAGGAGGGAGCTGTTGAACGGAGAGAGCGACTTTTCCGTGGGTTATGTTCCAGATGCCCAAGAGGAGTCATACACAGGCATTCAGGGAACAGTGCATAACTCCCTATTCTGTATTGGCTGCGCGCACAGGAGAGCCTAAAAAAGCAACGTCCCAATTTTATTTAACGCTCAGGCTGAACTAAACTGCTTTGCATAATTCCCAAGGCGTTACCTGACGGGTATGCTTCTTCCGGCCCCCCTACCAAAGCCAGGGAATGTAACCTGTACGGGAATCTCATAACATCAGTTTGGGCGAGGGATTTGCTTATATATTCTGTCTCTGGTTTTTGGTGGGATATGTATGATACCTATATTCAGCCACTTTTTTTTAAGCGCGAAGAAATCTCATCTGACATGGCGGAGAGTCTCCCGGATTCTGAGGCTATACTAATCCCTAATTATCAATAAAGCATATATACCTGGCAGTCTCTCTGTATGTGCTATACAGCGAAAGTAAAGAAGCCCAGGTCTAGAAGTTAGGAACACAACCTTCGAAAACCGTTAAAGGTCAAAGATCCAATTAGTACCTAGTAACTAAGTTCATTTTTCGGCCGGTATCTTATTCCCACGTATAGATCTAGCTTGTATGCTCGGCGACCAGAGGATTGACGTCCGTCTCCTTGAGGATGTAGCTACGGATTTCCTCATAAGGAACGTTCAGTGCACGGGGACCTGCTGTTCGGAAGCACTCACCCTTCGGGTACTCCAAGGACACCTCTTTGAGCTTTCGGAAACCCCGTAGCACCTCCAAAGCTTCTGACCAACGGCCATCCAGAAGCCACCCATAGTCCCATTTCAAATTCGTGATAGTATCCCTCTGCAGAGCAACAAGCGTCCGCAAATCCTCGATTTTGGCGGACTGGTAACTGAGAATCAGAGTATCCAGCTTTTTCCAAGGCCTGTCCAAGGGTAGGAGATCAGATAAGCCGGCCTCGGGCGGTCGATAGTCGGACGTATAATCGACAAAATCCACTTCTAATGTTTCCAGGTTAGGAGCCGTAAAGAAGGGCTTAGTAAAGGAGCAAAGGCCGAGGTAGCCACCCTTGGGCCACTCTTCAGACTCCAATCCTTCCACGCCCAGCCTAGCATAGCTGACTTTAGACATGAGAAGTTTGAGGCCGGCCTGTTGCTCCCTTGACAAGGTGAGGCGCCACACATCCGCGGGTGTGGTCATCCCCATCCATACTGATCGAGGTCTGATCCCGCTCTGACCGAGCCGGGCGCAGAGCTCTCCCAACATCTCAACCTGTGGGAGAATGAAATCACTCGTGAAATGCGAGCCGCACCACCGCGAAGGTGAGAGCATGCATTCGAAAAGCTCCAACATCGCCCCATCAAAGCCGAGATCCGGGAAATCAGAAGCCTGCAACTCCTTGTCCACCATAAGGTATGGGTCGTCGAAGCGCAGGTTACAAAGGTTTGGAAGGTTGGCCAACGCAGAACAAATCCGGTCAACGTGGTTGTTCTCGTGGCGAGCTCTCTCCTGATCTTGGCATCGCTCCCTGTATCTGGTGTAGAGTCGCATGGCTACCTGCTGGTAGGGAGTAGCTTCTCTTTCATCGAACTCCTCATCCGACATATCCAGGAGCACACGATTGCAGTAAGTCAGCCCCCAAAGTTCCTGTTGAATCTCTCTCTCGAGAGCATCCTCCCTACTTTTATATTGGAAGCTAAATGTCGGCTCTCTCCTGCAAGCGATCGCGTTGGGCCATTCATAGGCCCCCATGCGTTCGCGCCTCTCCCTAATCTGCCGTAAGCGCCCGGTGCAATCCCTCATGAAGAGAGATCGATCCATGGCCAGGCTGACATCGTACTGGGAGAGAATGATGGTGACGTTGGTGATGGATTTGGAAAATATGTCATGGTTGCAGAGCTCCTCAAGCCGTGATAAAGATTTGGAGGTTACGCGGACTTGCGCCTCGTCTATAAGATACGGAGAAGCTGCGTTGTTGAAGGCCCGAGAAACGAGGCGAGATTGCTTGATAGACTCCTTGTCGCCCATATGAGAGAATACACAATCGAGCACCTCCATTGGGAGGGATTGTATGTCCTGTTTGAGCGCCATTTTGATGAAGGCGTGCTGCGCTGATTGGACAGGCGTGCTATATCGGTGGATGGAATGTATGAAAGAAAGAGAACGCCCCCAGATTATAGATCGTGAGTGGTCGAGGAAGCTTACTTCTTCCTTATCAGATACAACGTGGCTTAGTTGTCTCAGCCACGCTTAAAAGCATGATCTCTTTTGGAGCCCCGCTGTAGTAATAGCGAGCGGTGGGGAACGATTTATGCTGCTGACCCAAGGCTTGGCCTCGAGAGGCCACATGCGCTGGAGTAAAAACATCAAATAATGGAACGATCGAAAATTCAAGCGGCAAGAAAGGCGCTGTAGTGGCGAAGAAACAGAACGTGGGAGATCTCGGTGGTCTTTTGAGTCCCTGGTGTCAACCGGTGAGCAGCTCGTGCTGTCTAGTTGAATTACCTATGCTACGTTGATTTGATGTCCTCTCATCAGGATTGAATATGATACCTCATATGCGAGACAGGGGAAAAAAGTAAATATTATGTTGAGATGTCAGATCTGGTCCTTTTCCGTTGCTCCTTTTTTTTTACTTTATACTTGAACTCCCATCAGGATACGTTGATTCATCATTTGCACATGTCACGGGTTAATCTGAGAACATTTCACAGTAATGTCGAGATATTTATGTGGCATTTCTAATGATACAATCTGGTAATACTCATATTAACCTCAACGGGCCATGACAAAGGAAATGCGATAACGTCAGAGTGTCAGAGTGCCTCCCAAAATGACAAAACGAAACGAAATACTCAGAAGGGGTATCAAGTATCAAAACGTATTCCGGCTTCCATCGCTAGGCAATCGAAACCAGGCAAAAGACAAAGGAAAGTAGGCAGAGAAGACACTTGAAAGATAGAAAGCAGAGCGTAGCAGGCAGTCATAAGCGCCTGGAAGGGAAATCAAAGCTCAAGAATAAACTTATTGGGGCACTGACTTGCCCTCCTTGGCGACGGCGTCAGTGCCGGCAGCCATGCGTCCAAACTGCCACTCGGGCAGGGAGATGCCAGTCTGGTCGTGGATGGTGGTCATTAGAGGGGGAAGCATCTGGTAGACGCCGCGCATGGTCTCGGCAGGATCCTGCTGGCCGCTGCCGCCAGCGCCGCCGTTGGCGCCCGTGTTCCAGACGCTGATCTTGGGAGCCATGCCACGGATGGCATCGGCGTTGGCCTTGGCCAGGTCGACGTAGGTGCCCTTCTCGACCATGACCCACTTGAGCAGACCCTCGGGGCCGCCAAAGGCAGTGGCCATCTGGCCGTAGGCCTGGGCGAGGGCGGCGATACCCTCGGCCTCCTTGGCACGGCGGATGCAGTCGGCCTCTGCCTGCTTCTGGGCAGCGTAGGCCTCGGCCTCGGCCCTGGCGCGGATGGCGTAGGCTTCACCGTCGGCGGCCTTCTGGTTACCCTCGGCCGCGGCCTTGGCTGCCGCCTCGACCTCGTACGCAGCTGCGTCGGCGGCCTGCTGCTTACTCTCACGCTCAATGGTGGCGCGGACGACGTCCTTGGCACGGAGACGCTCGGTCTCGGCAATGGCACGGCGGATCTCGACATCCTTGCGGAGGTCTTCGTCCTTGGCCTCGAGGGCACGCTTGGCGGCGGTGCGTTCGAGGTCGACGTCACGGTTGAACCGGACCTGGTGGGTTTGGAGGTGGGCCTCGGCCTTTGCGCGTTCGACATCACGCTCGGTCTTCTGGACGGCTGTCTCGGCGTGGATCTTGGCGATCTCTCGGTCCTGCTCACCCTTGCGCTTGGCCTCTCCGACGTTACCGCGCAGCTGGGCGTCGGCTACATCGATTCGGGCCTGGTTGGTGGCACCTTCGTGGGCCTTGCGGGCCAGCGATTCGAAGTACACGGAGTTGGGAGCATCCTTGAGCTCTTTGACCTATACATCCAATCACGTTAGAATACTACCGCCCGGGATCAGAAAGACGGGAGGGTATGGAATGGGTCTTACGTTGGCGTTGTAGATCTTGAGACCGAACTGGTCAAGTTCACCCTGAATGTTTCGGAAAATGCGTTTCTTGAAAACCTCTCGCTCCGTGAAGATCTCCTCCATCGTCATGCTGGAGACGAGGACACGGGTCTCACCCTCAATGATGCCCTTGACGATGTTCCCCACGTGCACCTGCTGCTGGGGGTTCTTCGAACTGGTGTCTGAATCTGCCAGGAGCATGGCATACTTCATAAGTGCGTCCCCCCGATCCTCACGACGGCGAGCGCCGCCCTCGGATCCCTCCTCTGACGCAGCCTCATAATATTGGGTGTTTGCCCCCCGCTGGTTGACATCTGGACCGACTGTGAATACTACAGGCAGAGAGAATTGAAGCTTCTCTTTGGTCATGGCCTGCAGGTCCATAGCATAGTCATGCGGTTGCACGCTGGGAATGGACGTTAGACGATGTGGCACATGGTAAGCATTCAAAGTGTGGTGACGTACCTGAAGCGCATGCATCTCTGGAAGGGCCAAATCCATGCTGCTTTGGTGATCTTGACGGTCTCGACGCCCATGCCAGTGATGGCAAGGTACTCATCGGGGGCCGAGATTCTGTAGGACATGATGGCGGTTGTTGAGCTGAGCTTGACGGTTGGTAGTGACTGACTGGAAGGAAGGTGGACTGTATCTGATGACGATCACAAGTGTGAGATGTTCTCTTGGTATTCGATATTATGAAGTTTGATGGGAAGAGATCGTGTAGAAAGGCGGGTGGCAGCCTGTCTTTAAATAAACAATCATGCAGGCTGCAGGCTTCGAATCAGAGGCTGCCTGCCAAGAGAATACACTCAGGGCACAAACAATCCCAAGCCACCCTCCTAGTTTAGGCTCTGCCCTATGATGTGCATGGAGTATGGGGCAGGGCGTCTTGAACAAACCTTGGGGCTGTCATGTGACGGCCTGCCGCTTATCCGCGCCGCACGATAAGGAACTTTAGGTGAAATGTATGTTCTTCAACAAGTACTTGCCGCAAAAGCGATGATTGATCCTTGTTAGCAGACATTAATGGTTGTGCAATGAGCATACTAGAGCGAGGCTGTGCTGTGCAATGGTACAGTGGTAATCCAAGCAGCTATGGCCAGCACGGGGGGCAAGCTAGAAGGCCCTGTTGGTCAACCCTGCACCCTTCTGGAAATCTTCTAGCACTCCCTCCAGCGCCTGTGCCTCACTGGAGCCAAGCGCTAGGCGTACATCCTTTCCCTCTGCATGGTGGCGGACTTGCTTGTGTCTTAGCGTGCTTGGGGGCCTAGAGGAGGCACACAAACCGGGCGAGAGCTTGTGGGTCCCGGTTCCGGGCATAGCTACGGGCCTATGCTGAGTGAGTGAGTAATCGCGTTGCTAGAGGAGACAACAGCAACAAATGGCCTGGTTTGATGAATGGGATGGTAGCATCCGACGGATACAGTGGCCCCTTCGCTTAGTTTGTATGCCTACACTGCGTATGAGCACGCGCTGGCAAGGCCAAGCGAGGAATGCGCGCGTACATGAGCTGTTTCATTGCTGGTTCCAGTTACCCGCAGAGGATATGTTCAGCCGCACCGCAATGGCAGCAAAGGGGGCTGTGTACGTGTAGTGTCTGTTCACCGTAGCTTCACCTTTCTGAGTGCAGCACCAACGGGGCGCCAGGACCCTTGATCTACAAGGGAGCGGCGATAATCAATGCCTCAATCACCCGATGCAATTGTTTCCGGATCACTCTCATTAGGTCTGCGCCCGGATATGTAGCATCACGGCCGGCCGAGTCGCATTGTCGGTGCCCAACCGCTGTGAGTCCTGGGCGTAGGGCACGCTGGCAGTGGGGCGTAGGGGCAGCTGACAGGGGACGTGGGCTCTAAAGCACGACGCTGGGCCTTGGCCTGGGCAGTCTTCAATGTCACATGGCCGCCTGGAAATTAGTTCTCTCACCATCCAGCCTCGTGCATGCCTTGGCTGCTGTCAACATCCTAGGCACACGTCACATTAAACTTCCATCTCTGGTCGCGCCAAATCACGGAGTCGCGTCCAGAAGATAAGCGCGAGGCTTCTTGATCAAAGCTTCGATCTCGTGTCTGAGGCTGCCTTCCTTACCTCAACACTAGTAGCTACAGCTCGGTCCGCAAGGGATTGCTGCATGTCTCGAACTGCCCCGCCGCAAACCTTCCAGCCAACCCGCCAAAACACGCATTTCCCCAACTTCTGGTAAATCACTTCCTCATAACGCCTCTTTGAACCACCTACATCATGGACAAATACCAACTCTCGAGACATCTCCCTGATGACGATGATCTCCCTCCACCATACTCGCCCTCCGCCTCTGACGACCTCGGTGCTAAGTCCGACCGCAAGGACTATGACTACAAATCCCCCGCCAGGGAACTTGGCACCGACGGCCGGATCCTCACCGAGATCCTCGACCATGTGAGGTCACTGCTCTCCTCGGTCGGAAAGATGTCACCTCCGCCGATTCTGATCGAGTCTACCTTTGTGCCTGCCGCGGCGCTCGGGCCTGAATGGGTCCCCAGCGACCCGGGCGAGAAGTCGAGGCGGGAGGTCAAGAGGATGTTCAGAATCGGGGAGCAGATAAACTACAGCGACAAGAAGAAGAGCTCGCCATATGGCAACGACTCCCGGAGTGACTACACATCATATTCTGACCGATCGAGAGGCAAGGGCACGGGATTCGCAGACTGGGGGCGGTTCGACGATGACCCCACCGACGATGATGCGGGAGGCTCCGCGCTCTGGTGGTCGGACGAGTACATGGCAGAGCGTCTTGCCAACGAGCTGCAGCCTCCGGTCGCAAATACTGCAAAGTCTGCCTCGAGCCGTCCGCCTCCGCCAAAGGACAGCACTAATATGGTTCGCGCATTTCTGCAGAGCTTCTCCGATCCGTCGCGAGTTTGGCCGCCGCGGCATCCACCGTCGGCCGGATCGACCTCGCGGGCCGTTCCAATAGATGAAGGCATCCCTATAATGACGGCGCGGGCTGAGGAGACTACGTTTCGACGAGAGAATGAGATGGGACTCTGGGAGAGCAAGACGGGCTGGGCGATAGTTGTGCGCATTCGGTCTCGATTTTAGTAGTGGGGGTTGTGTATATAACGACGTTGAATCCTTCGTAATCTTAAGTCAATGTGCAAATATTTGAATTACTGTGTTTTATCAGATTATATTTTACATGGCGAGATCATCGAGGGGATTCTAGTCCTTCACATCCTACATAGTTCACATCTTGATAATGAAATTATTGCAGAAAACTTGGCTCAGACTAAACTCCTATTTCTCCGATAACTAATAAAGAAGGCTTTGACGGGCTGTAAAACGAGTCTACAATGTGATCTTATCTTGCATGGGCTGAATACATTTTGCATTTTATACCTCCAGGTATAGGGTATGCTGCTTTCCCTTAGTAGCTACAGCCTAGTGCGGTGTTGCTAACCAGGATAACGTTATCTCGCCTTGATTTGTAGGGCTGTAGTCATCTAATTTCTTAAATGAAATCACCTATAAGTTGTCATATAAATATACTTCATTCTCCCTCTTCTTTGGGGCTTTCCTTATCATCCCGGGCTCGCTCTACCACCGTAAATAGGAAGAAAACCATGAGTTCACTTCGGTGACTTAACTTTTGTGACTATGGGAGGGCTATATCGAGCCAAGCCGACATCCTCCTACCACCGAAGGTTCTTCCCGTCGCTTTAGATCAAGGATGTTTGCATGCTGCATCGGTGATGAAGCATGCCCTTGCCTGCACCCCGGTGATGCAGCAGCGCCACTCGCCAGGCGGTCTTGGTTGGTGCCCGACCGTAGCAGGGATTCGCTGACAGCCCAGTGCCTGAAGGTGATCTCTTGGCGCAGAGTCATTAAACCTCGCCTTGGCTGGCGATTGAGAGATGAGGTGGTACGATCCAAGCAGGCAGTGCAATGTCGGCCCCTGTAGTCATGGAGCGGACTTCGGGTCGGATGGTGGGTCGGCCGAGTCTGATCGGATACGGACGGGGTGGGAATTCGACCCAATACCGGCCGGATGAGCTGGCGCACGAAGCAGCTTCCTAGATGGCATTTTACGACTAGGAAACTTATTCGGGTAAATTCATGAAGATCGAACGACAAGTCACCCAGCAAGGCAGAATTGAATCTGCTAATTAGCAAATATTGAATTCAAACGTGCAAGTGTCATGCGGTATTTCTCCACGGCCGAAACCAGCCCGCGACCCTTGCATACACAGCCCCGAAGTGGGGAGCACTGAGCATTGTGATGGACAGCTCGGGCAAGTCGGGGTACTTGAATACCTACCTGGTTGGGGATGAGGGAGCGCATTTCTCATCAACGGGGTGGATGTCCTATATCCCATTGGACACTTGTATTGTGAACGAAGCATATTGTATATAGCCGCATCTGCTATTTTGTAGCACTACTGAAGGGCTTTTCAACTGCTAAGACAACAGCGCTTCAAATGTACATGTAGGTAATTCATCAATAATTAATACCGAGGTCTTCTTCGACCTCGAGACCGACTTCTCTCGTTTGCCCTGCTGTGGCTATCTGCCAAACGCCCTCTACCAGGCTCTCTCTCCCGATATCTTGTCCTCCCCCCATTAAGGGTTCTTCCTGGCGGCTTCTCTGCGTTATTAACGATCTTAAAAGGTATTCGGACCCAGAAGACCCGGCCTCTACTGGGGTCTCACCCCTATCATCCTTGAGATTATCATCGGCACCCGCATTCCTCAGTAAGGTGACAACGTCATCATAGCCGTAGAGACAGGCTCAAAACAGTGGAACTCTTCCTCTGTAGTCCTGCACATCAATTTCCATCTCCTTCCGCCACAGAAGGACATTTACAACATCGAAAAATCCCCGAAAGGCAGCCAAGCACAAAGGCGTCATGCCGCTCTTGAAGTCCCTGAAGTTTGGTAGCGTATCATCTAGAAGTAGGTCTCTTACTCTCCATGGGTGTCTGTTGATGACTTCATGCCTAAGTTTTGCCACGTTGTACCACTGTTTCTTTGGTTGGAAGAACCCATCATCGCCGCAAAGGAGGTCGACCGCACGGAGATTGTTCACAGAGGCCGCCACCAAACATACTTCTTCCGTGATGGCAGCCTCCACGTCGGCCCGTCTCTTCTGGATAAGAAGTTCCAGCAAGGAAAGGTCCCTGTAGGACGCGAAGACTCTCTGGCTTTGTGGTTGTATTCCTCGCCCAATATCGTATGCTCTGCTCCCGCAACCTGAAAAAAATCTGTCGGTGACCTTGAACCTGTTTCCGAACACGCGAAGTAGGGATGCTGCGGACTTAGGCTTCCCCAACTAAGCCACGCCTTCGACGACTTCCTCGCTGAACAACAAATCCGATCCATTTTTCTTCAATGAAAGAGACACCGTAGTGGTAGAGTGCTCATCATTTGAAAAAGTGGATGTGACTGAGTTATGAGCGACTTTGATTTCGGCGTTCCATCATGCCCGTAGTTCCTGTAGATGCTACGCGCTCCGCTAATCCTTCCGAAAAAGTTTCCCAGTGTGGCTCTAGCATAATTGACCTTGCGATCTCAACGGTCCTTTGATTGAGTATTGCATTTGAACTGCGTCCATAATCATGATATCGTCACCCCGTTTCTTGGCCAGAACCTCTGGAGGTTTCTCATCCCTAAGCTGGGCTAAGGACCGAGGGAAGTCCTCATACCAAAGAATCCCATGGCAAAATTAGTTGAGAAAGCACTTGAAACCTGATACGCCATTCAACAATATCCCGCTTATGATTGGAGCGGAGATTTCAATGTCTCAATGGAATTACAATCCTCCTGAATAGAAGGCGTGTCTTCGATTTCCGAGAGTGACAACGACCGACGACCGTGGACAGCCCAAAGAAGGAGATTCTTTTGGCTCTCCCCATGTCTGGCTAGGATGTCTGAAACAATACCTTGATATAGGCTTATGAGGTCGGAGGGACTTATTTTGATGATTCGCTCAATATCTGCCAGGGATGGCAGACCCTCAGCCTTGAGCTTTTTGACAATCAACGATATCCATAAGAATGTCTGCTCTGCATGGGCCAAGAGGAGTACAACAGCATCATTGCGCAATTGTGGATCAAGGCCGAGTGTTCCTATCTCGTGATTGACAAACAATTGTAAATCCTGGGGGTTGGAGACTAAATGGAAACTGAGAGATCCAGACAGTTGCTGCTCAATATCGACGGTAGGGCGGCTCGTAATTATTGTTCTGACGACCGGAGAGTTATGCTTGGCTCCATTTGGCTGAGCGAGACTATTGAATAGTTGAATAAAGCGGAGCCTTGATGTACCATTTTGACATTCGTCCAGTCCGTCAATGACACACAGTACCTCTTGAAGAGGAGGAGCTTTTAACAGATGTTCAAGGACCTCCCAAAGCCCGTCCTCAGGCACGTCCGCCGTGTTGTCTAAGTCGACTAGCTCTGCGATGGCCTCAAATATGTCGACATTGCGGAAATCCAGAAGCTGTCTGATCAGTGATCTGAGAGCATAGCCAACTGTAGAAAGCTTTTCACTTTGGCCGCAAAAGAAGTAGTAAATTACTTTAGTTTTTGGGCTGGCTCTGGATTCCTTCTCCAAATGGGTTAAAAGAAACTTGGAGAGTGTCGTCTTGCCTTGACCAGCTGATCCTTTGATCCAAAGTACTGATGGCTCTTCAGACGTTCTCCAGTTCGAGAAAGAGTCTTGGTCCAGAATCCACGTCAGAGTTCCCGGGGTGGGATCGTCGACCATGTCGTTCCGATATGCAGCGTAGTTGGGGACGTTAAGAGATTGGATAAACTGTGTCTCCGACCGAGATAGCTCTATGATGATAAAATTTAGATCCTGTCAACACTGGAATGCTCGGTTCAGTGATCTTACGCCGGCGGTACTCAGCGAACCGCGTGTTCACAATATTTGGCCCCTTTTCTACCAGTTGGGTGATCCTCGATGCGATAATAAGATATTCCGGATTCGATTGATCGTCAAACTTGACAATATCGAAATGGTCTGCATCGATTGATATTTGATCATATGTCATCTCGCTAGGTCCGGCAAAGGTGGCAGACGCGTGTTCCACCATCATATGTGCTGGCCCAGTCCTTTCCCATAAGCCTGTTTCGGAGGACCACTTGATTTGAAAAGTCAGAATGCTGCGTGCTTTGAAGCGGGTAGAGATTACTTACTTGAAATGCTCGCGTAAGCTTAGTTTCATATATGCTAATGATGGTTGAATACTCGAGAATGAAAATTTTGTTGAATAACCGATGGAGAAGGCTTAGGAATCGAGATGACGCCGATAGATCCCTCACGAGCCACTCATTAGGTTGCCCGCGAACCATTTCCATTAGGCTAGAGTTTTTAAGGCCCCGATTTGGGACACCGAAAAACAAAAGACCGAAGCAAGACCGGAACACGGTTCTGTCTTCATCACTGCCTTCAGAAGCCTCAACTAACGCCTAGAAAAAGGGAAATGTCAACTCGGTTAAGTATAGGCTCAAATGCGAGATGAAGATGCCCTAACCTGTTTGATGATTAGCCCCCGAGATCATGTCCGATAAATATTAAAGGCCTGGCCCGCTTCTGGGCGTTAGTTATGCTATATGGGACAAGGACATTCTTCTAGTCTACGTACTGCCTTTTCTCCACGAGCAGACTTGATGGATTCGAGCAGTCTTCTGGATAAATCGGTGATTGAAGCCTCCGACTTGCTGCCGGGAAGCTTCGTATCATATCCAAATGTCAAGATACGTGCCCTCGGGACAGAGTCGGGAAGGAAATCTTGCAGCCACATGGCCGGCTGCTCCTTGGCCTTCCATGATCCGAACGCGTGTCCGCAGAGACCGGGAACAGCAATGATGCTTGGAAATTACGTATGAGTAAGCCACAATCTCTAAAAGAAAGAGAGGGGGAAAGCTTTGCTGGCTTGGCGTTGATAAAATTGGTAGAGCTTACTCGACACTTGGATTTTCCGGTGGGGAGTAGATTTGTGTGATACCAAAGAAGTCACTGTCAGTCCTGAGCCGACCTGCTTCGATGCCAAATTCGCCTTTCAGAGTGTTTTCTAAAATCCTCACATCCGGGCTATTCACGAAAGTAACGCATGCCACGCGAAATCGGTCCGCGAGTCCAGCCGCTACAGCGGGCTCGAACGTGAAAGCCGAGATGTTGGAACGGGAGCTCCCTTGAGTACCGTCCCCCGACAGCTTGTTCAGAGCTTCACGGAACTTTACTTTGGTTACTGATTGAGGGATATTGGAGATGCGAAAGGTCTGGAACCTTTTCTGAGTGACCAATCTGCGCTTTGGTTTCGGCTTTGGTTGGGATTTTGGCAGTTTCAATTGCACACCAAATGCGCAGAGGAGAAGTAGCTGGGCGACGACGAAGGTCACAACGCCTACAAGCCACGTTGAAGATTGCACGATCATCATTCCGCCATCCAAATTCTCCTGGGCGCAATCCGAAACACTTGAGCTTTTGGGTGTGCTTCAATGACTGTCGAGGAGCGATTAAAAGGTGATCAAATCCCGCATAAGCTGTACTTCTTCCAATAGGCGCCTAACTGCAAAGGTGGACAGGGATCAAAGCCCCCACGTGTCAGTGGTAGTCTGATGTCGTATAGGATTATTTATGTCATCGAAATGAGTTAGACTTCATGTGAAACGTTCGCGTATAGATATAGTTTTCCAAGATATTATCCAAGTCTTTGATTAGGGTAAGAGAGACACCCTATACATTTTCCACCATCGAAGGTGGTCGGTCATGGTCGGTCGTAATATGGAAGGCTTCTAGATGTGAATACGGAAAGCTATAAGACATCTGCAGATCACATTTCATATGAACTCGTACTAAGAACAAATAAGAATCGCACTAAGAAATTAGTTGCTAAGAAGAACATTAGGTTAGCTATTACTTACAAAGTTGGGCTAATATGCCCGTCGCAACAAATAGTTCTGTACGGTTTAGCTCTCTGAATGACTATACCGCCCTTCTCTCCCACTGGGCGCGTAAAGAGACTTTCTAGCAAAAGCAAAATTATATGGACGGTCCTTTCCAAGTAGGTAAATTAATATATGGCGATGATCCGCTCATATGCTCTCACCCCATTGCCCTTGGAATTTATGACCCACGTTAGCCCGGGAAGTTGGGAGGAAACATTGTTTATCATCGGTCTCTGTGTGCGGGCTACGCGTTCAGTTCACGTAGAACCTAGGAATATAGATTAAAGTGGCAAATAAGAAGATCCAGAGGTCGAATGCGAGATGATCAAGATCTAGGAGGTTCAAGAAAGCCACTCCCAGTGCTAGAATATCCAGCAGCCTTATTTACATCATACTCGTTTAGTAGTTTCTAATCCCCGTGAATTTATCTGAAAAATTGCTTAGAAATTATTTCTGCTAAATGGTCAACTTTGAACAAGGCGCTTCGCCGATATGGGCACTCGGGGCCACGGATGGACCATTGAAATCAAAAGAATGGCATCACCGGCACTATATCGGGCAGTAGTTTTTCTTTTTTGGCAATATTTGCAAAAGCCCCTTTCGGCTCGGACAGAAATTCGTGAAGAGTTCATTTCCAATTGATCCCTCTCAATATAAGTTGGCGTGGATACAGGCTAACTGCTGAGTCTGACCATGTAGAGACAGTCAACTATAAGTCAATGCTTGCTAAGAGAGAGCTATTCGTTGCGCAATGTTGCTCCCCACTTAATTAAATCGCCGCTGACGTCAAACGCTACGTCTGATGTTCTTATCTTAGAGGTTGCTGAGGCTGCCATGATCATTCTGCTCTTGGTTTTTGACAAAGGGCTGATGGTTGTCCCGCTCTGTTGTTTGGGACGCAGAATTGCCTTACCAGCCGAGCAGAAACCGCAACTTTTCCCTTTCAGCGCTGTCTGAAATTGGGATTACCCCCAGAAAAGGAGCGTGCGTGTCACTATACGCTCCACCGTTGTGCTGACCGGGTGACATCCTAGTTGCAGCGTGCCAGGTTTCAACGGCAGTATGGTAGGGTCTTTAATGCGTACCTTTGGCTTTGCGAAGGATTTACATCCTGCCTCCCAGGAGAAGAAGGAACTAATTAAATGATTACCGAATGAAGGGATCGCATGTTGGCATGAAGAGAAGCCCAAAGCGTGCTAGCCCCCTTTCGAGACATCATCACATCCCGAATAGCCGGACCTCCCGTCAGCACTAGACGCACTTAGCAAGGTTGTTTGGCTCCTGATTGTATTGCAGGTTTATCTTATGAAGATGACGAGGCCCCATTCATGAGCCACTAACTTTCCCATTTCATCTTCCGGAATACCAACTCGATGCTCCGTATCCGTGGCGCGATGGACAAGTTAAAGGTTGCAGTCATAGGGGCAGGTGTGTAGCTCGAGTCTCACGACGATGAACGAACATCCGAAGCTAATATTGTGAACTAGGTCCTACGGGCCTTGCAATGCTCAAAACCCTGAAGGAAGATGGATTTTCTGCCACGCTGTACGAGCGCCGCAGCCAGGTCGGGGGCTCTGGGCGTATACGGAAAATACGGCGTGGACAACGGCCTTGAAATGCAAGTTTCATTAACGAAACGTATGATATTTGGCATGAAACCTCTCAACTGACCAAAGTAACTCCTGTAGCTACGCAAGCGAATATTAGCAAATATACGTGTGGCTTTTCGGATTTTCCAATGCCAGATAGTGAGTTTTTCCCCTTGAATGGGCAAAGTCCGCATTTATTAAAAGGCCGCTAGAATACCCGCATCATATGAACGTGTACGAATTTCAGGAGTACATGGAAGACTACGCCCGGAATTTCGACGGGCTCAAAGACTGCGTGTTCAACACGTCGGTCAAGGAAATCCGTCGAAATGCTGATGACACTCGCTGGGTACTGGAGCTCGAGCAGGACGGCACTTTCTCCTCCGCCGAATACGACAAGGTTGCTGTATGCAACGGCTACCAAACCAAGGCCAAGATCCCGAAATTTGAAGGGCAGGAGCTTTTCGAAGGCAAGATCATACATGCACAGCAGTTTAGAGAGTAAGGTCTTTCAACATGTGCAAATTCTCCTTCAAACTAACTCTCATCTTAAGTCCCGAGCCGTTCAAAGACAAGAATGTTGTCGTCGTGGGGTTATGTAGCTCTTCAGGCGATATCATTCCCACTTTGATGCCTGTGGCCTCGAAAGTCTACGTCTCACATCGCCGCGGTGCCGTCTTCGTCCGACGTTTCCTCAACGGCACGCCCGCACATCTCCCCCTTACATGGCGTCGCCGTAACATTGGCATGTCGCTGCAGAGGTACCTTCCGAACCTTATGCGGGTTTGTGGCGATATCGGAGTCAAGTATATAAGCAGAAGGATGCTTGGCGGCAAGCCAGACCCATCGTGGGGGATCGAGCCGTTCCCATCGCCTAGCTTGACGCTGCCGGGTGTGTGGGAGCGGGTACTACCATTTCTGCAGGACGGGAGCTTGACATCTTTAAAGGGGGTCAAGCGATTCACGGGGCCAAAGAGCATCGAATTCGCCGACGGGACCGTGGTTGACGATGTAGATGCGGTAATCCTGGCCACAGGTTACCAGGCGGACTTCTCGCTCCTCGGACCTGACATTGTTGAGCGAAGCAAACCTGACTTAGATTGGTATCACGGCCCTGAGATGTATCGACTGTGGATGAACCTGTTCCCTCCAAAATACGCCGACTCACTTGCCGTTATAAATTACAGCGCCTTCGGCAAGGCCAACGGATTCAGCTTTGCCGACGTGACGAGCTTGGCGATCTGCAATGCGTGGCGAGGGGTCGAACCCTTTCCATCGCTTGAGGCTATGAACAAGCACGTTGATGAGCACCAAAAATGGGTGGCCGGGCGCTGGCGCATCGAGCCGAACACTGACACGAGCGCTGTCAAGACCTGGGAGTTCCAGGGCTGGCTTCATCAGGCTGCTGGCACGGGTATGGAAAGCCTGGGTTGGGGTTGGAAAGGCTGGAAGTTTTGGTGGCAGGACCCCGAGATGTACAGGCTGATGAACGATGGTGTTGAGACGGCGCATATGTACCGGTATTTCGAGACGGGCAAACGCAAGGCCTGGGAGGGTGCCAGAGAGGCCATCATCCATGTCAATGATGTGGTGAAAACAACTTTCCCTCTCGAGGAGAAGAAATAACTTACTGCTGGTATGAACTATTATTACTTTAATTTTTTTTCCTTTTTTCGTTTGTGTTCTTTCTGTCTCTCTTTCTTTCCTCACCGTCAGATGTCTCCGTTAAAATAACTAAACTTATGAGATTGGAGGTCTTGGCTGAAATTCAGTCCCACGACCAAGGCTTATTATAGCCGGCAATGTAGGATGAAAACCCGCCACAATATAACCGCATTTCCTTCGTAATAGACCCTTGTTTCGCTATTTGAGGCGCAGCAGCTGGTCACGGGGGTCAGCACTGTGGAAATATGCCTGATGCCCCGCCCCAGGCTTATCCTTGAACGCCAGATAGCGCCTTCCATCGCAAAAGTTTTACGCCCCTTTTTGCTTTCGTGAAGCATCTCATAGGGAAGGATCAAGCCCGATGGAGGTACTCGGTGCTGTAGCGAGCGTCGTTACCCTTCTAGAGGTCGGCGGAAAGGCTGGCAAATTTATCAAAGGCATTCGCAACATCCCAGAGAGCTTTGAGGAGCTAAGAGAAGAGGTGAGCGGTTCCCCGCCATGAAGATCTACAATGAATAGGACATAACAAGACGGTATAGATTGGCTTTCTTAAAGCAATCTCTACGGAGTTATCGAAGGCTCAAGAGGCTATCTCTAATGGCAGTCACAGCACTCGTTTGAGATCCTCTTGGCCCGCTAGCATCCAGAACATCAGGAAGACGTTGGAGGACACAGTACGCGACCTAGAAGACATACAGACGAAATGTGAGCGACAGCGGCCAGATGCGGAGCCGGCTGCCAAACGGCGAGCATGGCTAAGTCATCGTACCCGGATCTCGACCCTTCTCAGGAAAGCCGAAAATGCAAAGACAAATCTGGGACTGGCACTGAATGTCTTTGCGTTGGCAATCATGAACGCTCAGACCCTAAAAGAAGATGCTACCCCCGGAAGAGTCCACGAGATCGAGAATGAGGAGGAAATCGAAACACCGCCGGCAGTGGAGGAGATTTGCACCTCCGTTACGGTAATGGAAACGCAGTTAATGAACCCGCCTCGCACCTCCGTAATTACGAAAATGCGACAGATATACGCCGGTCGTTGCCGATGTCACTACCAGAAGCAGCCTTGGCGCTTCCGGAGTCCGACGTGGGCCTTACCACTGGTTGGCGGATTCGAGGTCAGAGGTTGGTCTGGCACGGTGGACAACTCCTCTCCAGCCTCAGGCTGTACATGCTCACGAAATGAGCGCGTCTCCGTGGATGATGGGCGGTCCCATTATTCATTGGCAACTAAATTCTTCTTGGGCGGGTCATTCTATACTCTGGAATTTGCCATGCGCCCAGTAAACACAAGGCGGTTCAATTCATCTCATTGGATCCTCTTGGATCGGAGCAAGGATAGCTTACAAATGAGCATGAGCCAGAATTGGGTGTCATATTTTCCCGATGATGAACAACAGGATGGGACTACTATAGTGCCGGTAAGCATTGGAATGACGGTTCTATTTCATAACAGTCTCTGACTAAATTGGCGCCGAGCTTAGATCATCATTGAGTTGAAAGCGTATGATGCTCTAGAATTGCTGCTCAATGAGTGGCAGGGCGTGTTATCTCGAACTGGTTTTCCCCGGTACGATCCATACTCTAAGTGGACACCGTTCTTTCGATGAGAGACTGACCCCAAAGCCAGGCAAGTCGGATATGCTGTGCGAAGTGAACAAATGGCGATGATACAGTCTGGGGAACAAAATGAGCGAAAAGCGAGAATGCTTCAGAAAGTGGCTTCATATGTTTGGGATGAGGAAACAGAACCAGAAGCCACGCCTTTCCACGAAGCCGCGATTGACGGGGATGCTTTGGAGATGCAGTTAGTGTTGGACAAGCTAGGGAGTGCTTCCATCAAGATTATTGATGAGTTGGATAAAACAGGATGCTCAGCCCTGCACCACGCATCACGCCTTGGCAATCGAGAGGCTGTTCAAGCTTTGGTGAGAGCGGGCGCCAACATCAACATCAAAGACGGCAAGGATGGGATGACACCTCTGATGTTTGCCGCATTGAAGGGGCAGGTCGAATGCATGCGAGCCCTGTTGGAGCCAGGCGGAGGTAAACGAAACGACGTCAATCAAAGAAGCAATCTCGGTTACACTGCGATAAATTGCGCCGTGATTGGCGGCAATACCACTCCCGAGGGCGTCCGTCTGCTAATCGAACATGGAGCAACGATTTCATCCCGTGATCTAGACGGCTCAACGATTCTACATCATCTCGCAAGCACCCCATGCCCAGAACAAGACGCTCAGGAAATCTTTCGCCTTATTTTCGATCTCGGCGAGCTGAGTATCGATGCACAAGATACTCAAGGCCATTCCCCTCTTTTAAGGGCTGTACAACTGAATAACTTGCCAATGCTTCGCTGTTTGATAGAAAATGGGGCTTGCCCGACCGTCCGAGACAATTACTCATACAACTTGATGCACTATGCCGCTGGAAAGTCGAATTTGGAGATATTGGAATATCTCATGACCCAGGACTTGTCTGAACTCAACATGAAGCATACTAACTACTACGATGAAACTCCGCTGGACTGTCTGATAGATGCCATCTACTCAGAGCCATGGCAGCTTGGTGCACTCGAGCGCCAACCCAGTACAGAGGAAGTAGCAGCATTTGCACAACTTCACCAAACCATCGAATGTGCAAACAGGGAGAAGGACATCTCTCTCCTGCAGCATGCCCTCGACTCTCTACCCATGGAAAGCCCTGATACTACCACAGCTTGTGTCCACCTCGCTCAGTTGAGTCAGAGGAAAAAGGAGAACCCTAACCCAGGTGACTATGCATTTTATCGTGCGATTGAGAACGATGTACGAGCCTGGCCAAGCGGCAAATCTTTGTCACATATCAGGAACATCATAGAGGAAGACTTGAACGAGCTGAGAAACTCATTGAGCGAGCTGAGAAACTCAGTGGATAAGCTGATAAACTCATTTATGAATGTATGAGGTATAGGATTAACATTGGGATCTGCCTTAAAGCTGAACGGTGAACACAGCATGCATGGTTACTCTGGTGATGAGATCCCCTGACAATAACTCTCCCAGCTGCGATGCAGAATATACAAGGTTATCATTATTAAATTTATGAACAAAAATCAGTGAGAAAAAACAATCGAGACCAGCGTGCTGTGTTGATATTGAGATGAGGTAAGCGATTGGTCTAGCAAAAGCTGACAAATTCAAATATACCTACATACTAAGTCCGTATAAGAGTTACTAGATAATATTTTATCTCCAGTGTTTAACCCCGCCGCTACTGAGTAAAGTTCCATTCCAGATGAATCATGACAAATTGACCTTTTACAAAACCCAGGCCAGTCGATAATATAACGCCAAAGAAAGTTCCTTTTTCGTTTATTCCAGCTCAAAAACCACTACACATGTACAATGTCAACCATTGCTAAGACTGTTATTGCGACTGGCGTGTCGTCGGGATTGGTAAGCTTATACATGTGCAAGGACTCTATGTCGTGGAGTCTTCAACCTCATCGAGAATGAAGCCTGACGCGTTACACAGGGGTTTGAGGCTATCAAGCAACTTCTCCAACAGGCGCAGCCTTACAAGGTGATCCTCGGTGCCAGGAATATCGAAGCCACAGAAAATGCTTACAGCTCGCTCTCGTTTGACCGAAGCAAACATTCGTTGAGCGTGCTCCCGCTTGAACTCAATAATCTCAAAAATGTCAAATCATTTGCGCGTCAGGCCCTCGGAAAGATAGGGGAGAATCGCATCGACTACTTGCTGTTGAACGCCGCAATCAGTGACCCTGCCCAGGGTCCCGGGCCACATGGGTCGAAATGGTCCGAAATCCTGATTGTCAATCATACTTGTTGGTATACCTTGTTTCAGTTCTGCCTATAATAAGCTGACTGATTCCCCCTTAAAGCTCAGCATTATCTAGTTCATTTACTTCGAGAAAAGCTTGCCGCGTCCAAGGCCCGCCTGGTCTTCGTGTCGTCTGGAGCAGTGCGCAATGTCCCTGATCCAAGCGTCCTAGATGAAGACCTCCTGGCAGGGTCCGGCAAGGATAGCATGACTAGCTACCCGCAGTCCAAGTTCGTTGCTCTTCTCGCCGCCCATTGGTGGCGAAGGCAGTTGGCTGGCCAGTGCGATGTCGTGGCGGTCTCTCCAGGTCTCATTCCCACCACGGGGTTGCAGAGGGGATCCAAGCTTTCATTCCCAGATGCTATAATGAAGGATGCCAAATCCGTTCCAGAGGGTAGGTCGCTTTGCTCCGCGACATTTCATCGAGCGTTTTTATGGCTAATCATCACATATTAGGCGCGAAAAGCATCTTGGAAGCCTTCACCCGAAACGACTTCCCCGAAGATCCTCAGCAGATTTTCCTTACTAGCTGGGGCGAATGGTGGCCAAAGGATGTTTATGCGCTTTCGCTTGATGAAGCGCTCCAGAACAAGTGGTGCCAGAGTCAAGAGGAAATTGAGAAAGAGATGGGAATTACGGCATAATTCCAAAATACGATGGTTTTTGAACGGGCGGTACATCATCAGTCATCTTGATTTACCTTAAACTAGGTAGGTACCAAAATGAATATCCAACGTGATTGAATTATACAATTCTTCCCACCTACCCTATTGCTAGATTAAGTAGTTCCATCAGAGCGAAATATGTAGCTCGCCCTTGTTCTATCCACATCGTACGAGCCAAGATAAATCATAGTTTTATTTTTAGTATCATTAAATTAATTATCTGGTCTTAATTTCCACCTGAAATTCTCCATCAGAGAAGGAGACGGATTAAGTTGTAAATCTCAGGTGCAAGTTGTTCAAAACAAGCATTAACATTGTTGACGTCAAGACTCGATGTTCAGAAGACGGACTTTTTATTTTTAATACCACACTACGGTCCTGTCAGTGCGATGGCTAGCATTCCTTAGATTTAGTTTTAGTTGATTTCTCTATCTGATTGTTGCGGATTAAGCCTCGCGCCAACCTTTGGTTCTTTGTCTCCGTTTAAGCACGGGAGTGGTAACTCCTAGTTCACCTACACCGGGGGGGTTAGGCTACAGGGTAATTTAAATGTAAGGGGCCTGGAACCTGATTTCGCCCTTTCGGAATGCCGAGCACAACTCGCGCTCCGGACCAAGCACGATGTCCAGGATGGAATCAGACATCAACATACAGCCACAGGAACTTCTTTACTTCAACAAAAGGTACCAAGTAATCATATGTACATCCTGCCAGTACGCGATCCAGCCGACTGCCCTTGACCGACATCTGAAGGAAATTCATGCTCTTCAACGGCATCGTCGGCAACCTTACACAGACTATGCCTCCAGGCTACCATTGAAACAGCCCTCAGAGCTGCTTGGCACAAGACTTGGTACAAGGCCAAGTATTAGTCTCGGTGAAAACGAGGAATTTCCTGTGCCCGGATTACCAGTCATCAGCGGCCTCCAGTGTCTAGATCCGGGCTGTGGACATCTTTGCGTGAGTGTCAAAAGGATGCAGAGCCACTGGAAAGCGGAGCACCACAAATCTGGTTGTGCAGCGTTGGACTGGCAGTCGGTACCTCTCCAAACTTTCTTTCGAGGGAATCTACTGCGGTACTTCACTCACCCGGCATTGTCAGTCATGGAATTACCAGACACATCCACTGTAGGTGTGAAACTCCAGAATTTAAAGGTTTCCAAGTGATGTGAAAGTAACAAGAATTTTCAGGAGAGTGCAGATGACCAGATTGGAGCTATACATGATGCCTGGGCATCTCATGCGGACCTGACTGAATTTGACAAGAGTCTTCTCGCTCATTATCTGCAATCAACTCATTTCTCTCTTGCAAATAGACATGGCAACACTCGTTTATGGCGCATATCGGTCCCTCGCATTGCTGCGTCAAACTATTTCCTGCGCCATGGCATCCTCGCCCTCTCAGCTCAGCACCTTCTCAACACGGAGCAAAGTCAGAGTACTGATCGCCAACGATTAATGGGAATGGCCTCTGAGCATCATGACAAGGCGATGGCAGCATTTCAGGCCACGATCGATGCAAAGCCGTCTTCAGCACTTGAATGTCACGGCATTATTGCTTTTATCCATGTTAATACGCTGCTATACTTTTCAAATTATGGAGAGAATTCGCTTTCTGGGGTTGAGGACCTGTTTCTCGCCGATGCTAGCCGACCTGATCTTGGTTACTTATCGCCTTGGTTACACTATGTGCGGCATGGCTGTCACCTCGTGTGCGGCTTCTGGGACACGATTGGTAACGGGCCGCTAGCCTCTCTCGCTGCGTCGTGGGACATACCCATCATGATGGAGGATGAACGGTCATCCAGGATAGCTACCATTTTGCTATCCGCTCTGGATCACGATTGCTTAGATGGATACCAAATATCTGATGAAATCCACAATGTTTATGTTCAAGCTGCAAGTGAGTTGGCGCTTGCGATCAATGCAGCTCAAAAGTTTGGGTCTGCGCTGACAATCTGGGACGCAATTCGGTTATGGCTTTTGACTCTCTCACTAGACTTTGTTAATGAAGTCAAGAAAGAGACGCCTCGTTCTATGATTTTGCTGGCCTGCTACTGTATCATTTTGGAGAGTTTAGGCAATGCTTGGTTCGCAGACGGGCTATCTACAAGGTTGCTTTCCCTCACCCTTACGAAACTCCAGAATGGTCAAAGGGAGCTTTTACAGGAGGTTACACAGCGCATTGCTTCTATCCTTAGATAATCTATAACAAAGCCTTCAAAATACAAAACGTCACCAGACTCTCATTCTCTCCTTTGTCTCAGCTGGGTTAAGCCCTCAAGAATTCCAACAGCGCAGAGCTTACACCTTCCCGATCCTCATGCATCATCCAGTGCCCTGCATCAACGGTCTTCTCTGTGTACCCTGCCGCCGCCCAAGGCTCCGTCTGAGCCCGAATCTGATCTGCCCTGGTCACTGTATCCTGCATGCCACCGATTGTAAGCACTGGCACCTTAATCGTGCGGTGCTTATCCGTTAAACATGATTCGTCCTTAGCCTGAACACCGCGAAGCAGAGCCTTGTAGTAATTCATGGACGCCTGGACTGCACCCTTGCGACTATAAACCTTCATCCAAGCCTCCTTATCTTGCTCGGTTAGATAGCTGGCAAGAGGCCTTGTGGTGTTCGCCTCTAGCCAGGCGCGGGCTGTGCCGAGTCCTGCAAGATTCTCTGCCCATTTGGAGTTGTCGGTCGGAAAAGCGAGGCTAAAGAAGGAGTCAAGCTGCATGAGATATCAGCATCTCTGTCGAAGCAAGAGATGGAAGATAGGATGTCAGATACTGCTTACCTTGGAGGCGGCAAGATCTGCGCCGTTGTAAGAGTTGAAAAAGTAGAAATAACCAAATTGCATGTACCCTAGCTGGCTCAGGCTCATGGCATTCAACAGGTCGATATCTGCGAACACTCCCGGTGCACTATACCCTAGCGACAGGAAGGCTAGCTTCTCAAACCGGTCATGATGCCACACATATGTTCTCGACAGAAGGTTTGTGCCCCAGTCGTGGCCCACGCCAACGACTGTCTGCAGATCCTCATTGTCGAGTATTTCCATTAAGTGCCCACCGAGCCGTTTCAAATTGTATGCCTCGACTTCGAGTGGCATATCGCTGTCACCGTAGCCCAGACAGTCAGGAGCGAGGACGCCATAACCAGCTGCAGACAGGTCGGAAACCTGGTGGCGCCAGTCGTGGCGACTGGAAGGGTAGCCGTGGAGGAGGAGTATTGTGGTGTTGTTGGGCTCACCACTGGCAGGGATATAGTCGTAGACATAAGTACTGCCATCGCGTGTGGTCAGGTTTTTGGTCTGTAGGGAGGCCGCTGCAAAGGTGCTTAGCAGCGCGGTTGCTGCTAGGAGGTGTGGGATCATATCGTTGGCTCTGGAGAATTGCGTAGATGATGAGGAAGGTGTGAGTTGGTCGGAGAAGCGAACATTGTCAGCCTTCGTCTGGTCTGTATTTATACTCCATTTTGCCTTGGAGATACATCGGATCCGTCTGATACTTTGTCTTCGAAAGTCGGCGTTGCCATTCTGGATCCAACGGCCCAGAGCGAGCATGGGAGGTTGACATTGTTAACCCAATTGAGTAGTTCCTGGGACGGGGATAAGACATGACCTGGTAATCCCACCACCGTGGATCTCATAGACGGTGCCGTTCCAAGGAGTGATTGGCTCGAAAACTCCCAGGGACAGGGTTCTGCCCAGAAATCCTGAGTAGCTTGACCTCCAGGGAGGAATAGGCCGCTTGGCAGCAAATCCCTACTAGCCTAACGTTCGGCGATGAGGTAGCTTAGTAGATTAGAGGACAGGTCTGATTAGTCTCACCATCATGCTGGCTAAAGATACTGAAGATGAAACATGTCTAGCACAACTTATGAACAGCTCTTGCATGGGTAGCTGATCATGGCAGAATCAAACAAAAACTTTCGTCAACCCTGTGCATACTCTCAGCCTCCATCTAGCGTCATACTCTTCCTTGGTCCTTGATTTTCCTGCTCTGTCAACTACTAACCGTCTTTGTTACTCTGTTCCTCTATCTTCTTCTGTTTGTTACTGAGCTGAACGCTCGGCGTATTGTTAGGCTTTCGCTGCCTGTATCTTGATCTCATCTTGCAAAGAACCACTTCATGTGCCTTATCCAGCTCAAGCTAAAGCTAAGAAAGGGATCACGCTTCTTCAGCCACGGCGCAATGCATTCGCCGATATCTTCAATTTTTACTTGGGCATTGGGTGATTATCTCTTGTATTGTTTGAATGGCTGCTTAATACTATGCTTCAAGTTCTTGAGGCTGTTCTTTAATTGATGGAGAACCAAAATCATGGCGAATTCAATCAACAACCACGGTGCTTAAATCGCCAGCAATGTTCAACGTCTAACCTATCAGTTTAAAGCCAAAAATTATGAGACCGGCAAGAGCCGATATAAGGCTCGCGAGCTCTGCCATTACAAAGCGTTGCGAAAATCCCGATTAAGAGTCGATGGAAAGCTAGATGAAAAAAAATGCCAATTGGATAGAAGCAAGTCGCCTTGTGAATGTGTATTAGTTTTTCTTCCATGATGTAAATTACATGTGGGTATCTGTGTAAGATATGCGAGCGTACACACGGCAAGGTGACTAAATCGCCCCAAGAAATGATGCTTTGGACGCTCCTCGTGCTCGGCTCCAATTCCTAGGATTTATTTTTACTGTCAAAGCCGAACCTAATGCTTTTGAATAATCTGTTATGCCACCATGCTGTACAAAGAGCATGAAATTCCCAGGGCACCTCGCGCTCTTGACAAGCTCCGCCCAAGCAAAATTTTCGGGTTGGAATTTCTGTGCTGTGAACATGGAGGTTATGCGACCACAATGGGCTGAGGGAAGATGGCCGGATGGCTGTATCTCGTCCAAAGCTCTGAGGCAGTAAGCTGAGAGAAGTAGATACCTTCATTATAATCAATGCTATTATGAATCTGCGGCTTTTTTGTACAGCCACTGTGGAGATAAGCCACGGAAGTTATGACCACAAACAGAAGGCTAAACCGGAACTCACCTCGGGCTCCGCGGAAATCGACTCAACAAGCTAATATAGGTGGGTTGGACCGCCCAGACACTCGCCCTGCTTTTCGTTCAAATAATGACTATACATAGGTCTGGGATGAATTGGTTATAGCTGTGGGACTCGGTATCCATCTTACGGTGGCTTCCAGTGTTTGCCCAAAAGCAAACAAGGGTACACATCTTGATCAGCTGAAGTATCAAATGAGGCAGGGAAGAACATGGAGGCTTCAAAAATCCCTAGCTTATGACACATCTTAATTAAATGCACCTATCAATTGCCTGAGCAACAGGAAAAAGAAAAGAACGCCTGCATCCCAAGCGCCAACTGATATCTGACTCAGCGTTCCACGCCAATGATCTCCTTGAGCAACCTAAACCCCTCATTATCCTCATCTTTGCAATACAATAAACGTCTAACCAAGAACATATTACCAAATCTAGTCGCACGATGTCCTTCTTACTGGAAATACCTCTGGAGATCAGACTGGTGGTCTTCCGCTGGGTTATTTCCTCCCTGAACCTGCCTCCCTCGGGTCCCTTAGAAAACCGAGCAGACCGAAAGATACTACAAGATACTGAGGCGGACGGCGAGTGCACTTATGTTGGAGTTTGGTATCTCGTGCCAACCAATCCTGCTCTCCCTCTCCTCCTAGTCAATAGGCAGATTCACAATGAAGTCGAGGGACTCCTCCCTAGCTTATCTACTGACTGTCACGTCGACGTCATGTACGTCAAAGAATCTGGGGCTTGGCCTACCTGGTCTATCCCCGCTCTGCCTCAAACACGGTACACGGGCTCTCTTTACGCTACAGTTAGAACGTTTGACCCTCCTGATATATTGGAGAACATGTATCGCCACAGAATTATAGTGGATGGCGATCATCGATCCTCGACTGTCCTACACTGGTCATTCTACTGGATACTTGCGAAATTCCTCGACTACGGACCCGGACTTCTACGTCCCAGCCCTTCTGAACATAGCCGGCCTAGAACATCTTCACGATATGTTGTCAACGAAGTCGTCATTGATGTCGTGGCACCAAGTGGTGGATCGGGCCGCAAGAGCATACTAGTCGACGACAGACGTTACGAGGTGACAAAGAAGGAACTAGAAAGGTTTCCAATGCACGATAATGCCTCGCTACCGATCGAAGAGCGTCTGGCCATATATCTATCTGGCTATTTGGACAGAATTCTGTCCTTTGACATCAATATGGTGGAGAGGGGCTTAATCCTCTACGAGCAGGTGATAGACAGAATCACTGTGACAGTGAATGGGAAAGAGTACAGAGTATTTGAACTCGAAGCTCGTCTGAGGAAGGAAGAAGCCCGTTGGAGAAAGGAGATACCGGACTCCAACGAGAAACTGAAATCGTTCCTGGAGAAATGGACACAGTGGGTGGATGAGAGACGGCAGAAAATGAGAGAAGGGTCCGAGATTGATGATGCTGAAAAGCCCGTTTCCCTCCTCCCCTCATTCTAGTTTTTTTTTTCCCTTTTTTTTCTTCCCTTTTTTTGCGTGCAGGGCCGCGCAACCCGTTTTGACAAGGCTTTATCGAGGACACTTGAATTTAGTCGTGATAATACATTCGTGATACCAATGAAGTTGAATCTGATAGTAATATTATACCCAATCATGTTGCTTTTATATTGCTTTTCATCTTCGAATACGCACACTATATGGAAAACAAAGCGCTTGGTCATTATTGAAATGTAATGTCATTTGCCGTCTCGTCCCAAATGCTTAATCCTTACCAATCAAGTAAGCGAATTTCGATAGCCAATCACTATGCCTCCATATCATTCCACTCTACTCAACATTGCACGGCAAGTCGAGCACAACCGTAAATCCCTCTCTTCTCTCCTCTCTCCTCTCCGCCAGGGATGATAAACGCTCAGACTAGGGACGGGGCGAGTTTGTGGCCGCCCGGCTAAATGTGCTTTAAATACAGCCAATCAGGCCAAAGCCAGATATGCAGTCAAAACCGAAGCGAGGAATACCCTCCCCCTGACTTAGGTAATTCTAGCCCGGGGCTGTTCACAGTTCCCGCAGTAAGCGCCGTCATGCAGCCGCGCCTCAGAGGTCCCACAGCGTCCGGTGCCTGGCTTCGAATCACCACCCACCCTCTGCTACCGAAGTTCCCGACACCACTTGGTGATTCATAGCCGTCCAAAAGGCGCTAGGTAGAACCTAGAAACTGCTGGCTCCGGCTTGCATTCACCAGTTCTCAATATAGCCAGTTGGAACAAGACTAGCAACCAACTGCATAACATGTACGCAGTGGCTTCAGCCGTATTTAACGTTCGCCCATTATACATACACTGGAACTCATCCCACCATCAAGTGAATTTTCACCCACTTTCTCCTCTAGATGTCCTCTGTCCCACTTTGTTCCAAACCCTGGCGTCTCTCAATACACTTTCCATCCAGATTATATCGCAGGTTTCGATCCCCCCTTTTGTATTTTAATTTTTTAAGCACCAGTTCTGAACATAATTCATCATTCACCTGTCAAGATGGCCAGCAGACAGAAGGCGAAAGAGATGGTTGTGAAAGCTAACAAATACGCGCATCTCGATGAGGATATCCTCAGCCACCTTGATACAGAACGTCGTCGCAGGCTGGAGCAGGAATGGGCGATTTTGGAGTCGGTAGCAGGGCATTCCATCCAAACGTTAGTATCCATACAGCCTCTACCACTCTCCAATGAACATACTGACTAGAATTCATAGTCTTGCCAAGCAAATATATGGAAGTGAGGCTAGATTTGTATTTGAGCTGCTCCAGAACGCCGATGACAATTATTTCGAACAGGCGAAGAAGAACGGGGATGACCCGTACATATCCTTCGAGTATCACCCGGATCGTATCATTGTTGAATGTAACGAGGATGGCTTCGGTGAAAGTGATCTGGGCGCAATCTGCTCCATTGGGAAAAGCACCAAAGCTGGATCTTATGGCTACATCGGCGCTAAAGGCATCGGTTTCAAGTCGGTCTTTATTGCCGCCTGGAAGGTTTACATACAATCCCGACACTTCTCTTTCTATTTTCGTCATGAGAAAGGAGATTCAGGTCTGGGAATGGTAAGACCTATTTGGAAAGAGCCAGAGGAGGATGGCCCTCTTCCATTTACCCGCATGACTCTCTACATCCACGAGAAATTGGAGCCTGGGGAGCTCCAGGATTTGAAGTCAATCATTTCCGGGCAATTCGATGATTTGCAAGAGACTTGCCTGCTTTTCTTAAAGAATATCAAGAAAATCAACGTGTCAAAATACAACGATGATGGTAGTCTCAAAAAATCCAAGAGCTTCAAAGCCGCGGTTGCTGGTACAAACAGAGTTTCTCTGGAGACTGTATCTGTAATCGAGGGACAGCAAATAAAAGAGCAGCGATACTATCACATCACGAAGCATACAGCAACAAACATTGCCAGAAGCAACAACCGACATGCCCCCACAACGGAGGAAGCACGTCGATTATCAACCACTGCTAAGGTCGTCCTGGCATTCCCGCTCACCGAAAAATTTGAACCATTACTAGAGAAGCAAAAAATATTCGCCTTTCTTCCTCTTAAGGAGTCCGAATACAAGGTACTGAGGCCTTTTACTGTTCTAAATTCACACATAAAGCTAATACAGGTATTTTACCTGCGTAGTTCATCATTCAATCCGATTTCGATACCAGCGCTAGTCGTGAGCACATTGTCACATCATCCAGGAGGAACATGAGCCTTCAAGATGGAATTGCTTTTGCATTTGTGAAAGCAGTTCGAGAGTTCTTTCACGACCCTAACTTATGCTATCAATGGCCGCGATTTCTACCCTCAACAGAGGATACCAGTAATGGCTTTTGGTCAAGTCTCAATGAGAAGATCAAGGATCAGATCTTAAGCACCGCTATCATGCGGTCACGACATCGAATGAAGCCTCGTTTCATAACTCAGGTTTATCAACTCAGTAGTGCGTCCAGCGACGAAAATGGTGACTGTTTGTACGACGATACTAGCGAAGATCCATATATATCCAAAATGTACGAACAAAACGATATATCGATACTGCATAGCTATGGACTGAGGTTGGAGACGAGGCGTGCGGCTCTCAAGTTACTAAAGTATGATCTCGATGCATCAAACTCCAGAATGAAGGATTTCTCTAGGAGCCAGTCATGGCATTCACGTGCTGCCATTCCGCTGGCAGACTGGCTCATAGATCCTAAGTTGCACCTAATTGCGGAGGTTATAGAGACACTGCCTCTTATCCCATTGCAGAATGGCGACTGGGCTTCTATTAGCAGCGGCCTGGTGTATCTGCCCACAACTCATTCCGTTCCAATACCGTTGGATTTGGGGTACAGGCTAGTTGATCAAAGAGCTCTTGTTAACCCGGACCGTGAGAAGCTATTCAAGCGCATTGGAGTTATTGAGGCACAAGTTGAACAGATTCAAAACTCGATTGAAGTGCGTTACAACAAAATATTTGGACAAACCATCACCCTGGAGCAGTCTGTCTCCCACCTCCACTACTTGTACCTCACACATGATGATGGCAACAGGCGCTCAAAAGTTGACAACTTTGTCATTTATATAGAAGGCAGACTTCTCATAAACCCAAAGAGAAAGTGTGTCTACATTGCAAATGACCATCCTTGCGGACCGAAGCGTTTATTGGAACCGACAGAAACTGCGCCGGGCTACCCCGTGAATTACCTACATTCTTCTTATTTTGAAAACCCGCCAGCGAATGGGTCAGGCCTGCTTTCGTGGGAAGATTGGCTATATACCTTCGTGGGTATCCAGAGGCGTCTGCCAGTTGCTCGAGTGGACAAGCTCTCAGGTGCTTTCGAGTATATTTCTAGGCATCGTCCAGACAAGTTCCTTGATACCCTGGAGTTTCTTTGGAAGAATCAGAGATCATCAGTGAGGGGAAACGAAAATATCAAAAAACTAATCCAACGACTGTGGAACTGCGAACATTGCGAGACAGGGCCACTTTTATGCCAGAGCCTAAGCTTTGATCGACCCTGGCTTCCAGTCCCTCATCTAAAACAAATTTTCGCCAAATATTCTCATGGTAACGTATTCTTTCCGTTTCTTCGGATAGACGGCTTTGATACCGAAGTTGTTGAAGGAAAGTGGGCGTTTCTCCACAGAGACTTCAACGTTGGCAAAAATGACGATATCAGATTCTACCTTGAGGTTCTATCTCGCTTGTCCCGGTCAGGGGAGGGGATAGAGATGGTTGGTGGTATATATGAAATTTACCAGACAATTGAAGCGAAAATTACGATTGCGGGCAACCGAGCAACGGCACTCGCAGAAGTCAGGTCAGTAGATTGGATCCCAGACGCATATCAAAGTGACCAATAATAACGATATCAAAGGGAGGTCATGTTCGAGGATTGTCTCATACTATCACCAAAGTATCAAGATGCATCTGGGGAATTTATCGACGGGGATTTTGTGGGTGGTGACGACAATATCCGATGGGAAGGCCCCCCGATATGAAGTCCATGTCCAGTGTCGCCCAGCGGTATGGACAATTCCTGAATGTTGGTCAGATGCAGAAACTGGCTATGTTTTTCTACGATACTCTGGGTGTCCAAGACGTCTCATGGAAAGACATTGTCGAAGAACTTCGATGGGTAAGAAAGGCGAATGAGGAAGTTGGGAACCAGATCGATTTTGATCGGGTTAAAGGGCTCTATCAATTCATGGCCCATTCCAAAGCGGCAAAGGCCGAAATGAAGTATGTTCAAGACATTTACACCCAATATCAGTAGAAAGCCACTAAGGCACAGACAATAGGAGGACTTTCATCGAGGATCGACTTATCTATGTCACCAGACACGGAGTTGCTGGCTGGTACAGGTCGTCCGATTGTTTATGGTCCAGCACATCGGAGATACGTGGAAAGGTCACACTAAATGACGACTACGACAGCCTGGAGACGTTTTTCACGGGGACTTTGAGTGTTCAATCCCTCACACTTCAGATGATGTACGATGAGCTCCGGCATGCCGGCGGGCAGAAATCTATCGATGATATCAAAAACGACATTTGGTCGCTCAATGCGCTCCTACAGACCGATCGAACGCACATTGACCCAGATCCTTTACTAAGAGAAGCTATTCTCCCCGTTAAATACCCTGATGGGGGATCAGCTCTAAGAAACATCGACGCAGTATTTGCTGTTGGTGATGATCGACAGCTCTGTGGTCGCTTACAAGCCTACATCAACCTGCTCGACTACGATTTTGAAGAGATTCGACTGCTAAAGCCCTTTATTCGCTGGGCGAAATTAGAGGAAAGATATCTTTCTCAATCTGTCAGGGAGTTTACAAGGGTTTCTCCCTCAGCAACCAGGCGATCTATCACAGGAGACAAGTATGACATCAGTCGCAAAGCGTACGCGATTTTACGGTAAATTCCCATGGTTTCATAGCTGCAGTGGCCAATGTTGACGTAAAAACAGTCTTGCCAAAACTTTTCAGAGTCCTAAGTATGATGAAGATGATCCTGAGTCTCTCTATAAAGTCCTTCGCGATGCCGAGGTCATTGAATCTGACGGTATCTCTTCTGTTATCTCAATATCTCAAGATGGAAAGTCGATTGAACTTGAGGAGACTGCAGGATTATGCCATATTGATGATTCACAGAAGAAACTCAAAATTTATGTGCCGCTAAACAAGAAGCAGCGGAACCTCTCCTTCAGTTCTGTCCTTCCGAACAAGTTGGCCGACTGGCTCATGAGGGAGTGGGATTCAAACATATCTGACAAAGAAGACAAAGACGGGATCCACATTCTCGGAACGATCTTGTCCTGCGATTTGGCTATTGTTGACGATATCCTGAATCATAATAGCGTCTTTGAGGTGGGAATAGAGAATCGAGACCCTCAATATGACCAAGAAAGCGACGGTGACGACAGCGCTCTCGATGAAGAGAATTCTGACGCATCTTCAATTCAATTTACACCGTCGAGATCCTCTAGGACAGACACGACTGACATATATGGCGCTACTCCTATCAGAGCGGGTGCTCTCTCTCCAAGGGCCCACCTCCGTGGCTCTTCCGAGCCTGGAACAACAAGTGATGGTGATAATCACCTTGTTGTCGAGAGAATTCAGGCAGTTTCCCGTGAAGAAATTCGCAATGCGCGTGCGTCAGTTTGGAACCAAAATCAACCAAGTCCACAAGGGACGTCACAGGCCCAAGATGCTGGATACTTGAGGCTTCTGCATCGTGTGATAGCAGCGTCTCGAAATGCCGTCTTTCCCTCTCTGGGAGCATTTGACATGACTGGGCTGATTAATGAGCTGCTTAATGTTGGGAGCCTATACGAATCATTTGATGGCTTGGACGTGGCTACAAGGTTCCGGTCCACCAGCCAACTTGAGAGAGATAAGATGGTTGGAGCTGCCGGAGAGCTTTACGTAAGTTTCATGCTATGAAAAGATAGGAATTCTCAGTTACTAACTACAGGTGTAGGTATTTGAGCTCCTATCCGCTCTTCAGCTCCCAGGGTGGAGTCGTGGCAACTGGCAGAGTACCATCAGGAAATATGTCACTGGGCATCCAGACTACCATGATATGAGACCATGGTCTCAGCGAGAAACGGCCGATATCGTGTACCCGGACGTACAGGGAGAGTTCACTACCCTACTGATTGACAACGGTTATCTCGGTGAGGAGTGGCGAGCCGCTCGTCCCAAGTACCTCCTTGAGGTCAAGACCAGCACCGGACCGCTTGCCACTCCTTTTTACATGAGCAAGAACCAATACCAACTTGTGAGTTATTTTTTAGGCAAACTTCATCCAGTGCGCAATAATAACTGACTCGACAAGATGCAAAATATTCACAACATTGAGGATCGTTCTGCAATTTACATGATACTCCGCGTCTTCTGGCTTGATAGTCACAACATTGGGATGAGAGTGTATCTGGACCCTGAACAGATGAGACAAGAAGGGGGTTTGATTTTCACTGGGGAAACTTGGTCAATTACTCCTGGCGTTCGTCAGGGGAATTAATCGCTGGCCTGTCCAAAGCCCAATGGACTTTCGACCTATGACAGCACAGAGACCCTCCCCAATGGATGGTGGAATATTGCGATGATTTGTCCATTGACGCTGTAACCAGTAAATGCTTGCCTGCTGGTTTTGACTTGACCAGTACGAGGACCTCCTGATGACTCGTGAAGCTCTGACACAATTTTGCAATCTCATACAGCGTCGCCCTCGGGTCGAATAATCAATTTTCAGTCTGATTTTTGAGAACATTTGATCCATATGGCTCACATTCATTTCCACAGTACAAAGAGCCAACTTTGGCTAGAATCGCCCGTTTGTGCTTCTGTCAACCTAGCATACATCCGTAGTAACTTAAGAAAAAGTCGGCAGATGAGTCATAATTCAAAAAGTAGCCCACCTACCGAATTTTGGAAACATGAAGGTATATTTTACGTGTTAGTGAGGTGTCTTCTGTAGTTATTGCGACACAACTGGGTTGCGGGCTCCTCGTGCCAAGATGAAAACCGTAGCTGTGGGGTAAGCGTCAAGTTCCTGAGATTTCCTTTCATTGTAAATATTTGACAATAGCGGCCAGGTAGGTACGGAGTTGCAAAGTCCTAACTCATTGCGCCGAATACAGGTCGATTGGTGTTTCCAAGAAGAGAACATTCAGCCCAGCTCCGGCATGGAGCTGAATGGGGGCCTCCTGTAGCGCTTAATCCCTAATCGGCGCATTTCTTACCGGCAAAGGGTCCAGTATTGCACCGGGCAAAAATCAGTCTACGAGGAAGCCAATGGCTGACGTCGCATGTAGCCCGTGTCATCCTCTGTTCAGGGTTGCGATGTGGCATTAAGTGGAACTGCGAGGGATACGAATCACAATGGACGCCCGATGCAAGCAAAAAAGACTGGCATGGACTGATGAATTACATGCATCGATGGAGATATTGTTGGATACTAAATGATGTTCCCTGGCCAAGAGAGCACGCCCGCGATGCTAGAGGAGTCTGTCTGACCCCTGCCTGACACACCACGGGCTTGGTGCAGTGTCCTTGGATTCAGCTGATTCCCGGCCTGCCTAAGCTCGCTCCCTGAGCCCCCATGGAAGCTGAATCGAGCAAATGCCACCTAAGCATTCAATGACCACTGCATGGCGTGTACCTGGCTGATCCCAGCTGCGACTTTTCTACGCACAGCCATCACGAACAGCGGGAACACCAACGTCATGCCTCGCTGTGTAAGCGGAAATAGAATAAGAATTCACCCCCGTGCTCCCGTGCCCCAGTGTTCGGCCGTTGTGCCGACCGGGTGATAATCGCCACAAAGAGCTATGAATAGATTTTGAGTTGCCTAGGAGGCAAAGATGCCTCATTGATTAATGTGCCCCAGATCTCGAATGCGTGATGTTACGGGCTGTGGCGACAAATGCAATTCTCAATACATGGAATGCTACAGTGGACCAAGTCTTGCTAAATTTGTCTACGCATATGTGGAAGGAGACGAAGAACGCCGTGACAGAAGGTACGTACAGAAAAGTCCAGTATTAAAAAGTATTTATCAAAGGTCATTTCACAGAGATCATTTCACAGAGGTTATTTTACAGAGATTATTCTACAGAAATTATTCTACAGAAATTATTCTACAGAAATTATTCTACAGAAATTATTCTATAGAAATTATTCTACAGAGATTATTCTACAGAGATTATTCTATAGAGATTATTCTACAGAGATTATTCTACAGAGATTATTCTACAGAGATTATTCTACAGAGATTATTCTACAGAGATTATTCTACAAAAATTATTCTACAGAAATTATTCTACAGAAATTATTCTACAGAAATTATTCTACAGAAATTATTCTACAGAAATTATTCTACAGAAATTATTCTACAGAAATTATTCTACAGAGAGGCACCGTGAGAAGCGGTCCAACGCGCAGACGGAGACCCTTGTTGAATTGGGGGAAGCCCGGACATACAAAGATCTCTCCTAAAAAGGCCATTTTTGGAGACGAAAAAAGAAACAGTAGAGTGTCAAATGGCCCAAATTAGTAGCCTTAAATACCAAAGTTCTCTGTCACAAACGCATCTGACTGACGTCTGACGTAGGTCTCGACGCTGGTAGCTCTTCGGGGTTACAACACAGGGACAGGTAAGCCGCCGCGCGGTCATCACTGTCCAGAGATTTCAGGCATTGAACTCGGAGGTCTTACGGTGGACCTAAGATAAGTCCCGAGGCAGCTACTTGTGATGAAATAGCCCAGAATGCCATGGTATAAGCTACGTACTTGGGTTGCCTCGTCCATGGAGGCGCAGTCAGGGAGAGCTCAGAGAATGCCCTTTGATCGCCGTCTTTTCCGCGTTTGTGCGAGTTGAGCGAGGTATTTTGAGGGACTTCTGGCTGCGAGATCCATGTCCACCGTCCGAGCTGTCAGAGGGCCGGGGTACATTGACACTTCTGGTCTTCCAACTTTCGGAATGCAACTCAAGCAAGCTCTCATTTGTTTGACCCTGGTTCGCTCTGGTTCGCGCTGTGCTCGCTGCCTCGTGCCCCTTCCAGCCCCACACTCCCAGCACCCTCCTTCAGACGGGCGGGACCCAACGGGGTGCCGGGCGGTAGGCATCGGAGCAGGCCCTGTTGAGACCAAAACAGGGTTGACCTACCCTTCGACCTGCCTGCCCCACACTCTCTGCACCCCTGCCGTTCTCGTTCTTCTCGGCTACGATATAGAGTCCCTTGGGTCCTCCTCAGTTTGCCACCACACCGAAAAATGACGAACTTCATCAGTATTGAAACTATTTAAGTACATCGTTCGCCCCTGGTTAATCAAACGATTCATGTCCTCGGGATGAGCTCGCAAGTTCCCTTCGCGCCAGTGTTTCTCTCTTGTCTCAAGTCGCAAAACTATTCTCTACCTACTTTACCTCCGCCATGAGTTCCATCATCACCAACAACTCGCCTAGGTCAACACGTCGACGGGCTAGACCATCAAGCCACTTCCCAGCCCCCATTCCATTTAGTAAGTCTCTTTTTCTCCGACCATATATATCTCAGGAAAGTGTGTTTGTTCAAATGCTTCTGGGTGCTAACCGTATCCGATCAGATTCTCCCCCTTATCCAATTGCTTCGACTGGCACGGCCACTCCGGACATATTAGACGAATCTCATGCATTACCTTCCTCGCCTTCCTTTGCTTGCCCATTTTACAAATTCAACCCCCAGGTTTACGACGAATGCAAAAAGCACCGGTTTCCCAGGATATCAGACATCAAACAACACCTGATTCGACGACACTCGCTTCCACCCTACTTTTGCTCAGCATGTTGGATATCGTTCATGGATGAGCAATCCAGAATTCACCACCCTTGCCGAGGCGAGGGCCAGTACGAATTAAGACCAGAAGGGCTCTCTCCTGAGGAAATACAGGTTGTGCGCCTGATTCGAGGGGGAGTAGCGAAGCTCAGTGGTTTGCTATCTGGCGCCGCTTGTTCCCTGGTTACACCGAGCCTCAGTCCCCCTATATTCAACCCAACAATATCGAGGAAGTTGTCTCCCTACTATCACCTTACGTGGAAGCAGTATTCCATGCCTCCTTGCCCTCTCTTCCTAGCAATGAGCTAGGAATAAGCAGTTCTTTTGTCACGAGGACTCTCACCGATGCTTGCCAAATTTACTTCCAAAGCCTTCCAGCCTCGCGACACGACTCCCCTCCTCTACCTCCAGGCTGTCCCATCGTCCCTCGCGAGGGCAGATATCTTTTCAATGGGATGCCACTAAATGACGGGAATGATATTCCCATTTCGCATGCGTATCCGTCCCATATGACCCCCATCCCAAGGGGGAACTTGAGACCGCCACCCGCAAATGCGATCATTAACCCTGCTGATTGGATATTCAACGCCGCCGAACCTACACAAGCTTTATCGCAGGACAAGTGAGAAAACTCAATGAATCGGCACAATTTCAAACACCTCACGTTCCTTGAGGCATTCTCCGCCGTGTTGATGCCACGGCTCAGAGTTTTTATTTTCTACATCTTCCAATTTTACCATCTTCTTTGTTATTCTTCTTTGTCTATATATATATTATTATTATTTTTTCGTTATTTGTTTATTGGGATTTATGGGAGCAAGCAAATTATTTGATGATCTAAACGGTCTGGCCAGGAATAATTGTGAACTCATATGACGCATGGGTGAATGGGAGGAAATCCAAGCGGATTTTTAGGTTCAAGGGGGGTGATATGGCGGGTCCAGATCAATGAAATATCACGACTTTCTTTTAGCATATTTTGTTTTACAATGATGAAATCAACTCATTCCAGGCAGTGTTTTCAGCATCAAATGTACTTGAACCTACTCTTTGTGAATACGAACCGATGGGGAAATCTCCGCAAGACTGCCCCGAATCCTAAGCCTTGACCGGAATGAGGAGAAACGAATTTCTCCCACGCAGCCATTTCTCTATAACCTAATCTCATGCGGTCCCGATAATGATGTCAGTCGGTCTAGGAGCAAAGGGTCACCTTAGCCGCTGTCCGTCAAGAGACATCATGGACAGTACCAGGCTCAGTAGGCGAATAACCAACGAGACTCAGTATAAGTGGCGGCAAGAGAGCCACACTTTGTTGATGAGCTGACGGCCACCCATGTCAAATCTTTATGCACCTGGACACCAATTTGGGCCACAGAGGGGGATCAGCCAACCAAATTCATTCTTCCTTCCGAGCGAGCTGCAAGCAATAGCCAACCGATCACGGCGTATTGCAACGCTAAGTCATCACCTCTCGTATCCGGATACGAGGACATTGGGAGTTATCCCTCTCTCTGTCGCCGACTTCATATGTCGCTCTTTCTGATCTTGGTATCTGAATATTCGTATCTGCAAATTTTCGGTTCTCTCGTATCCGTATATGTGTCTAAGATGTAGATATCGGCCATCTATCCCTCCACGGCATTGGATTGACCAGCTAGGTGTAGTAAATACAAGTTCTAGAAATAAATAAAAATATTCAAACGCAATCTACACGCTGCGTGTTTCATGTTCCGTGAGGATATAAATCTGGATATGGAAAGAGCTGGGCTTGTGGGGAGCAATGCCGTTTCGCTGAATAGTTCCTAAATAGATGACAGCGACGATGTCGACCACAAAGAAGGCCAGTCTCCAGAATCCGGATCATCACTGCCAAGGATAGATCAATTCATTGTTCTTATCTCATTCTTTCAAAGAGTTATACATCATCAAGAATGGGGGGCTTGTAACGAGACAACATTTCTCCATTGAGTACTCTATGGAGACTCAATAACCAGCATTTACTTCCGGCAAACAGCCACAATGGCCTCCATCGGTAGCCCGAATCCAGGCTCGCCACTCAGCATCGTGTACTCCTTCGCCTCCAGCTCGAGTTTCTCCGCTACTGCTTTCTTAAAGGCGTCTTTGTCAGCCTCCGGCCAGCCCGCTGTCAACATCTTCCCAGCCATATCCATCATAAAGTCCAATAGCATCTCCTTCTTCTTGGCGCCATACTGCACCGGTAAAGTCGACACCTTGATCGCATTGTTTTTGAAGCCGGCCTCAGAGAGAACCTTGCGCACGTGCTCTGGGTCATGCCACACCTCTGGCAATGGGAGCTTTACGGGCTCGTCGTCTGGACGCACGGCCACGTGAGCCGGCCTGAACACTAGGTCAAGATGGCCCAGCTTCGACCAGGACGTGACGACGGCCGTGCCCCCGGGGCGGAGCGTGCGGTAGATCTCGGCGGCGCCTTGGGCGGGGTTGGTGAAAAACATGATGCCCATGTTGGTGAAGCTGTGGGAGAATTTGCCGTCGGGGAACTCCAGCTTCTCGCCGGGCATCACGCCGAACTCGATGGGGGTGGAGGTGGCTTTGTCCTTGAGGTTCTGCTTTGCAATGCCGACCATGCTTGGGGCGGCGTCAACGGCGTGGATGACGGCGGCAGGGTACTTCTTCAGGATTTCATCGGCAACAACGCCTGAACCGCATGCGTTATCGAGAATGACGGCAGAGGAATCGCCCAGAGAGGTGGTAACAAGAGATACGAGGTGGGCGGCAACCATGCGTGTTGCACCGCCAGTGCTCGCTTCATAGTTGGCGGCAAGAGACTCGAAGTGCTCAACCGCCGTCGTCTTTAATTCGGACATAGTGAGAGAGCTGTTAGGCTATTAAGTTGGAGGGGAGTTTTATCACTGCGCGTTATGACATTATAACCACCGATAGGTTGTGGACTAAGGATAAAGGCCAATGAACCTAAGAAGAAGCATGAGTTAAGGGGAGGATTATATGGGAGAACCCTGATGGGTCTAGCTCATAAATGGCACGTATGTCTCCGAGTTCATGAAAGTCTCCGAGTGTTGAGACGCTAGTGTGCTTATGACTAGAGTTCATTCCCCTGCCAAAGTCAAATAACCTGGTCGACTGATGGGCTAGATGATCAACTACTTTATTAACAGCACCGAGACACAGTAGGGCTGACGATAAAATCTCAATGGCAAAGAAGAAATTACATTGCTAGCTAAGTAAACGTAAAACAGAAAACAGAAAGTTGAGACAGAGCCTATCCACTTTAGCCTTAATGCTTTGCCATGCCTTGAAGCCACGCACAACCATGAACTTGGCAACTACCAAGTATATCACTGTGATAGCAACTTCATGATTGACAGCTACAAGGACTTCATATGACACATTTTCATCCACGGCGAGATTCTATCCCAGAGTAAGTTGCCAAGCCACTAGACCGAACAAGTTCATGCGTATCTGTGAGATGTTCCACGACGACAGCCAAGTCATCCCACCTACTGCGGGGCCATACCGCTTTTCATGCTGACGAGTTACCGCAACTTGCAAGTGTACTGGTCCCAGCACGGACAAGTCGGGGCTGTGCTGTGCTCTCAGCTCGAGCGTTGGCTGGTTTTCAGCCCAGAGCCCAAAACGAATTGCGGTCGCCCTTGGCATCATCTCTCCCACCGCACCAGAACAAATTTGGATTGCCAATGTCGCAGGAGCTTTGATTGCTGAAGGCAAGGAAACCCTCGGGCTGCCCACCTGAGGAATTTCCGGCATTTGATGAGGCGATCTGACCCCCGTATTGATCTGTCGTCACCAGCCTCGCTGGTCGCTTTTTCAATCCATGAGAGATGCGTTAATCTAACCTAGCTAATCACAGGGGACAGTGGGGGATAGGCGAAGCCGGAACGGATTGGTGCTCGAGCATTGATCTATAGTCATCTTCATAGGTCGAAAGAAGCGTCATGATTTGGGTTGCGATGGTAGAATAACTCCACTACTACATCATCCACTCCAGACCTAAGGATAGACAAAGGGCTCCGGCCTTCTTTGTCTAAAGCCTCCATCTCGGCGCCATGGCGAACGAGAAGCTGGATAATGTCAGACCACTTGGCGCCGTGGACCGCTGTGAGTAGGTGCAGTGCGGTTTGTCCGTCCTTATCTATAGCATGAACATTTGCTCCGCTGTTCAAGAGAAAATCTACCGCCTTTATTGAATGTCCCACCACAGCCTCCATGAGAGGCGTGCGCCCATGTTCGTCAGGCTCGTTAGTCGAGGCTCCATGCTGGATCATTATCTCCATCAGCTTGAGGTGTCCGAATAACGCGCAATAATGCATGGCGCTTCTTCCCTGCTCATTGAATTTTCCAAGATCTGCTCCAAAGCGTAGAAGGAGATCAGTCTGATCCGCGGAACGTCGTGAGATTGCCATCTGTATCATAGACAGCCCACTATTGGGTAGGCAGTTGGGGTCTGCTCCGTGCTCTAGCAGAACCTCCATCGCTTTTAGCGAGGAGCATCTTACTGCGAGAAACAGGGGTGTCTGTCCCTGGATATCCTTCAACTTGATATCTGCGCCACGCTCGACGAGCATCTCCACGAGCGAAGCTCGACTTGGATCGGAGGAAGCCAGGTGCAGGAGCGTCTCTCGTCTCAGATTCAAGTCATTGATATCAGCTCCATGTGCAAGAAAGACCTCGACCAGGTCTGAGGAAACTTTCGCATAATGAAGCGGAGTATTGCCTTCGAGGTCTCTGGTCATCTCAACTCCCTGTGCGAACAGGAACTCGGCTACTTGTGCCGGCTCCCTCGTCTTTGGTGACATGTAAAGCGAGTTGCGGCCATGAAAATTGGTTGCGCTGGTATGAGCACCTGCGCGAACGAGTAATTGTGTCATCTCAAGTGTTCCGCATTCGAGGCTGGCAGTTTGTAAAGGGGTGTGTCCCCGTCGATCCCGAGTGTTCACGTCCGCGCCATTCGCAGCAAGCAGCTCGACTACATCACAATAACCATAACGGACGGCCGAATGAAACGGAGTGAAGTTGTTCATTTCTCTGAAGCGAACATCTGCTCCGTAATCAACAAGAACTCGCACAGTCTCGACGTAACTCTCTCGGCTTGCCGTCTGCCGGGACCTCGAGAAGTAGTGGTCTGGTGCGCAGGCATATCCTAGTGGCGTGCGTCCAAATTTATCCATCGCCATAAGATTAGCCCCGTAATCCAAGAGCAGTCTGACCAGCCGCGGATTCCCATAGCTCGCTGCAACGTGTAGTGGCGTCCTGTCGTAGCGGCTCCACGCTTCAGTCCCGATTCTGCCTGTGTCCAGAAGTATCTTGACAGTATCATACTGCGCGGCTTTTGCTGCGACATACAAAGGGCACCGGTCATCCTCATCAGTTTCCATGCTCTCAAAGCCGCCGTGTTTCAATTTGCCCTCCAGCAGGGTATTAAGAAGATCGGCTTGGCCAAGCTCCGCCGCGAGCGTAATATGACGCAGCTGCACAAGGTCAACGCCCACGCTGAGTGCTCTTCGGATTGTTTCTGGCCGCCCGGCTTCGATGGCCCATGTCACAGCCGAGCCATGGTGGTGGAAATGATTGCTCGCATAGAGGTGCGAAATGACCGTGCTGAACAGCGACCAACTGGTCCGACTAAGAGAACTGATGTCCTTTTCCTCAACGAGATGTTCAACAATGCCCTGCAGTAGCTCGACTGGCAATTCGAGGAGATGCATTTTGATGGCGATGATGATGCGGTGGAAGAGGCCCGACCGACCTGGCACAGAAAAAAACAGTGCCTTAGGTATCAACGGCAGCCAACCACAAGCCCCCAGGTCCGCTTTTCGGAGGGTGTTTGCCTACCCTATGCTGCTGTTAAGAATCCTGGGTGTGACCACGACGAAAAGCTTACAGTCGGCAAATGTGATATGTGATAGAGTGAAAGGGCCTAATGTGATACAAAACAAGAGAAATAAATATTTCTAACATCCGCAAAGCCATGGTTGAGGCGCAAACCTTCTTTTAAGCTTTCGTGATGAACACTAGGCTTTTCTTGACGGCCGTGCCTGACAGTAAAACCATCAGAGGCTGTGAAATCTTTCTCTTTTTTTAAATGAAAATGAAAATTATCCGCGAGGATGTTCTGGAGCAAATGCGCAATTCACGCCAAAACAAATATTCTAGGGAACTCCAAGTCGCTATCGAGGCACAGGAAGAATTAGTATAGTCTCTAAGCCCCGAGGAGGATAGAGCCTAAGGAGGCAAAAGGAAGGAGTTGGCCTGTCTAGCGGCATTTGATCCTGAGTTAGTAGAAGGGAAATAATGAGCGGACACTCGGATTCTTATAACGAAAATGATGATCGTCTGTGGTGGTAATTTTTCACTCCCAGTTACTCCCAGTTGAACTTGATGCATCTTCCCAGAAAAAACCCAGAGACAGAGAGAGCCGTCGATCTAAAGAACAACTATCGTGGGTATTAATGGTTTGATCTTTAACGGGGTATCAAAGCTCCAAGGAGGGAGAGGGGGACAAAGGAAGAAACAGGGAACGGTCACGAGGAGGATGGATCCAGCAAGGCTTCATTGACTCTAATGACAGTGTATGGAAAATTAGAGCCAATTTCAATGCTCGTATACAATTATTACTCCATTTCCTACACAATATCTGGTTAGAAATGACCTCGGCGATGCTTGCTCTCAGGTGTTCTCCACTATCATGGTGAGCCACTGCGCTTGCTTAGCAGATGTCTCCAAGGATGTCTATCCGGGTCATCTGAGGTATTAGTGACCCTGGTTTTTGAGGAGTAGATCAAAAAGGGAGATGTTGACAAATCGATTGGCTAACCAAGAAGTGATGTTTCTGTCCTCGCTCAGTACAGCTAAGGATTGCCCAGCGCATCTCTCGGACATCAATCAGCACCCTGGCCAGGGGTCTTCGGCGAGTCAAGGTTGCAGGAAGTCAAATGATCATGAACTTCAGGCAAAGAAGACTTGTCCCACTAGACACCCAAGATTTGACCACTTCGGATTGGCTGGAAGTGCTGCTGAGACTCCGCTTGGTAAAGCAAACCATTGATTATTACTATAGGCATTTGGTAACGTCATTTGGCATTAATCTCTATAAAGAGGCAAGAAGTGAACACTTGGCAACTGCATAATACCAGAGCAGGTCTCTTACGGGGATGCCTGAGGGTACAAAGGTTTGACATATAGAAATTATCGTCTCTTCAACGGATCCCTGTAAATATTGTGCGATCTCTGAGAACAACTACAACGGATAGTTTAGAACAAGGTACAGAAGGGAAGCTGTAGCGAAAGGGATTTATGGAGGAGATGGAGTGATTTAGGGAGTGATTTAGGGAGGGATATTTTTCTTTGCCTGCGGTGATGTACGTCGTTACAGCAAGAAAGGATATTCAAGAACCGTGCCGTAAGGTCATTCTAGAAAATGGTGGAGCTCTCAAATTTGCTATGACTCGCGTCTCTCGTCACCGCCTGGGCTTATACAAAAGACTAAATTCGGCGTGAATATGAGTACTACTTCTTTACAAGTTAGTTAGATGCTTTTAGTCATAAATCCCTACATAGTACATACAGGCATCTAAGCTCAATCGAGAGAAGACGTAACACAGGAATACGAATCTCGCTTGTAGGATCGCTCGTCTTAGCACTTTGTGGATATCCTTCAATGAGATTGAAATAAGGGGTTGAAATCACTTAGACTCTCCACAAATAGGTTTTTGATGTCAATGTATCAAGGCTTGTTTAATGAGAATAAGTTGTGTAGACCTCATATCCCCAATCTTCTTTTATAAGATACAAAGACATATAAACGATATCAAGCCTGTCTTATTAAGAGACAACCCGGATCGTGGTAAGTGGAGTCTCTACTCGCCGACTCCATCGTGAGCAGAATACGTCGTCGCTCCTCTAGTGATGGGCACTACCAAAGGCGGTAATTTTCGACGATTTAGTCAGGAGGGATATCTTAGGCCCCGAGCTAACAGAAGCCAGGACGGGCCACTGCGTAGTCTTGTGGAACTACCAAGAACAGGCATCATTGCCCGAGTGCTAATCCAGGTCCAGGACAAGCCCTTGGGCCGGGGTGGGGCCACAAACCACGCTTCGCCTCTCCAAGAGCTTGCTCCAAGCATTCCCAGACACCTGAACCTACCCCATGCGGGGCATGACTTGGGGTTCTTGATGAGTGTACCCCAAAGACGGGGGGTGGAGCCAAGGTTACGGCGAACATTGTCCAATTTGGTAGTATGCACTACCCCATACCCCGGATTCTCTGACTTAGCACTCATGTGCACAATTTTCTCCAGGACTTGACTTTCCTAAATTCAACTTCCTCTTTGATCTGAATCTGTATATATTCTCAGCCATGATTGCTTTTTTTATTTGGTCTTCGGCAGAACCAATTCTTTCCACGTTCGGATCTAAGTTTATTCAACACTGTATTCTCCTTTCCTGTTTAAAGACAAACCGGCAACTGACAGCCTTTGCCAACCATGGCAGACCAGGCGAAGCATATCGTTGGCGGGGATCAGAAGCCAGACGCAGAACATCTAGACAGTACTTCTTCTACCCATAACGTGGACCATGACCCCGTCGTTCTTGACGACGTGTCCTACGGACCTACAGGTGTTCGTGGGCTTTTCATCTCTCCCTATGTCTCCGGTGCCGCCTTCCTCGCTTCCCTCGGAGGCTTCTCCTTCGGCTACGACCAGGGCGTTATCTCTATCATCAATGTGATGCCACAGTTTCACGCCGTCTTCCCACAGACGGAGACGGCCTTTGGCACCAGTTTTATGACTGGTATGCTTCTCCTTGGTGCCTTCATTGGTTGCATCTTTATGCCATACGTGGCTGATAAGATTTCCCGAAAATGGGCATTGACCCTTGTTGTTGTTATCTTCAACATCGGTGCTATTCTACAAACAGCGGCTGTCAATTACACCATGTTAGTTGTTGGTAGAACCATTGGTGGCATTGGCGTGGGAACTCTTGCCATGGTACGTGATTGTTTTTCAGACCCTCTTCTTTTCTGTTTGGATTTCTCTAGTTTTAGCCACTGCTAACATGAATAAATAGGGAGCACCGCTTTATATTTCTGAGATCTCGCCGCCCAACCTACGAGGCACACTCCTCGTTCTTGAGTCAATCTCGATCGTTTCTGGCTGTGTGATCTCGTACTGGATCACCTATGGCACCCGGTATATGTCTGGTGAAGCTTCTTTTCGACTTCCCTTGGGACTTCAGATGGTTGGTGCAACTGGGCTGGGTCTTGGTATCCACTTCTTCCCTTACTCACCTCGATGGCTAGCCCTCGTGGGTAAGAATACGGAAGCACTAGCCAGCCTCTGTAAGCTTCGCTGCCTCCCCGAAACAGATGATAGGGTTAGGAGCGAGTACCAGTCAATTGTTGCCGAGGTTGAATTTCAGAGACTTATGGAAGATGCCAAACACCCGGGCGTTCAGGGCCTAAAGCTCGAAATCCTTCAGTGGCTTGATCTGTTTGACCGAAAGAAGTGGCGGCGTGTAGCCGTTGGTTGCGGTGTCTGCTTTTTCCAGCAATTTTCTGGGATCAACGCGTTCATCTACTACGCCCCAACCCTGTTCCGCTCCATCGGTCAGTCTTACGAGATGTCTTTGATCCTATCTGGGATCTTCAACATTCTTCAACTTGTCGCTGTTGCTGTGTGTCTTGTCATCATCGATAAAGTCGGTCGACGACCCTTGGCCATAGTCGGTGGCTTCGGAACAGCAGGTTGCTACGTCATCATCGCGGTCCTCGCCGGTCTGTATTCAAAGGACTGGGAGTCCAATCCTTCCGCAGGCTGGGCTTGTGTCGCCATGGCCTTCCTCTTCATCCTCATCTTCGGAGCCTCTTACTCGCCCCTGGGCTGGGCCCTTCCCCCGAGGTCTTCTCCACGAGTTCCCGAGCCAAGGGTGTGGCCCTCGCTACATGTGTCAATTGGCTGTCCAACTTCACCGTGGGCGTTGCCACCCCACCCATGCTTGAGGCTATTGGTTTCGGTGCCTACGTCTTCTTCGCTGTATTCTGTGGCCTCGCCGGCATCTGGGCTTGGCTTTTGGTTCCTGAGACAATGGGCAAGACTCTTGAGCAAATGGACGAGATCTTTGGTGATACAAGCGGGCAGGAGGAGCAGGATATCATGAGACGGGCGGTTCGGGCTGCTGAGATGACACATCACCAGCACGCCTAGCCAGCTCGAAATGGGATTCCAAGCCTTCTGGAGGTGCCTCAGGAAGTTGATTGATTCTGCCTGATTGTCCGGACCTATGGCAAATGAAGGGCCATATTTATAAAGCGTCAGTTTGAAGACAGTTTTTCGTATGATATCATGATGGGCCAATCATCTCTGGTTTCTCTCTTGGATAATGTAGTTAGCCTAGGTAGATTAACAAGTTCCCGCTAGCTTGATACTATTGGCGGTGGCAGTGATATTACAGCGTCATTATTTAGATTAGTTGAAAGTTTGATTCAAAAGGACCGAGGCTACCATTAAAACGAATGGCATATGTGGCTTACAACTGAGGATTTCCAAGACCGAAAAGAGCTTGATGCTGTAGAAGCTAATGCAAGAGATTATAGCCAGACTTCATGGACACAAAAGCTTCACTGACTGGGATATATCAATAGTAACCATTACCATGGATCTCACTTGGCATACGTCAGGGCCAGTTCAGTTCTATCCTATTGAACAAACCAAACAGAGCTCTATAACTTCGCTGAGACTGCCCATTAATGACCTACATTGAGATTTCATGCAAGTGGGAGTTGATGATTTATTTATGATTTGTTCAACTCAGTTACAGACCGGGCACTCACCCATGTGTATTATTATTATCTTACCCTGGCTACATTATGGGACAGTGAGAAGGCCCACTGGAAGAGCCTAAAGGGCACTAATCTACAGTACGGGGCTTACTGAGACTCAGGGTGCAGCATATGTATCCAAGACAGATACATGCTTCAGTGTGGCAACTCATGGGGTTTCAAGACGATAGGACATGAATAATTTTAACTAACTTGATTACTGCGTGTCTCAGCACGTCATAGTTATCAAATACAAAGTGGCTGTGCATAAGCCCTCGAGACGAAGCGGCCTGTCACGGAGGGTTCGAGCGGTCAGCACGTAGCACGTGCCATCAATGTAATGTCCGATCATGCTTGAGGTAAAATTAAAACGCTTCTTCGCAAATTCACGGTCTGCCAGTTTATACAACATCACTGTTGAAAGCAAAACAACATGGAGTTCCCCGAGGAAATCTGGACGCGGATATTCTCCCAATTGATCCCTCAGAATGATCCTCATAGCGAGGAGAAATACTATCCATACCGGCCTCTCCGCACACTGTGCCTCGTCAGCCGCAAGTTTCGCCGCCTTGTTCAGCCAATTCTCCACCACACGGTCTTCATGGTGGAAGACCGGACACCAACACAGCGCGGGATAAAGCTCCTGAGAACCCTGCATCAGTCCCCTTCTCTAGCCCGCGCTGTTCGCAGCCTGTCCTTGGCTAGCTTCTGCATATCGGTCGAGGATCAGAAACTTCCAGACAAGGCGAAGCTTTTGGACGACGTGCTTCGATCTCTAGACATCCCGTCTCTCCTCAGGGACCAGCTTAGCATTAAGTCCTTTTCCCAAGAAGACGTGGACGGGGTACCCATGATCCTCGCACTCACTACAGCAGTCCAGCATGTTGATATCACGACCACCGAATTGGACTGGCATGCGCGCATTTCCCACCAGCTCGCAGGCTCAATGCAGCCAGACGAACCAGACCCGCCTCGTAACTACTCAAATTACGGATTGCCGAATCTCAAACACATCTCCATCAACGCCGAGTATAGCCCAATGAACACCAGCATTTCCTACGTGGAGCCTGCGTTACTACGCTCAGATCTGGCCAGTCTACGTCTCGCACACGTGAATTGGCACTCGGCCTGGGTAGAAGCCGTCGCGAGACCCAGCCGCACTTGCAATCTGCATTCTCTCATCCTTGATGACTGTATTGTGGATGAGGTTACTCTCAAGGACATCTTGACGAGGTATCCCACACTCCGGCGTCTGTCTCTCAAGTGCGCAGATGGCAACTCAGCCGTCGACCCCGATGACTACGACGGGGGCGACGAAGCCCCTTGGACCTGGCGCAGTAACCCCTTCGGAGATGTGTTGAGGGAGTATGGCAAGCACCTGGAAGAGTTTACTCTTTTGACGGATTATCATCGTGAGCGCTCCTATGCATTTAGTACCGCTGAGGATGAGACTGTTTTGGGCTCTTTTCATGATTTCCCATCACTTCGTAAGATGGAAGTCAGCTTCCGAGAGTTATTCGGGCAAGGGGATAGAGATGGAAGGGTAAATATGGACATGGGCCTGTTGGCTCCTAATTTAGAGGAGATTGTCATCCCAAGTAGCCATGGTGCCTACTTTGGCGAGGCGATAACTCTGATACAGAGTAATTCATTACCCAAGCTCCGCCGGGTCACCCTGCGATTTACGTGTGGCTGTCTTTGGGACTTGATGGCTATTTCGGAGAAAGAGATTCCCGGGTGGACGTACTTGGAACGGAAGTTGCTTGATAAGATGCCTATCAAGGTTCGCTATCTGAATTTTGTTAAACTTCCGGTTGAGCAGAATCTGCTCTAGATATGTCCAAAGATAGGTCATATTATGTCAATCGTTCAGCCTCCTTTGTTCTTATCAAGAGACTTAATGAAACCTGAAAGGCGTTTCCTCCATCCTGTCTTCCTCACTCCGCCGCCGTCAGTCTGAGAAGCCCCTTTTGGCTGAGCTTCAGCTGTTGCTGCCTCCGCAGCCTTCTGCTCTTGCTCTGCCGTATGCTCTCGGTGCAATCTAATCAGGTTGGAAAAGGTCTCATCGATGTTATGAGTGGTTTTCGCCGAGGTCTCACTGAAGGTACAGTTCAACTCTTTGGCCAGCGCCTCCGCTTCCTCGGTAAAGACTTCGCGGTCAGTAGATGATAGATCGCATTTATTTCCCACCAAGATAAGTGGCACTTTTGATTTCTTGATGTTTTGGATCTGCTGGTAATATTTTCTGACATTTGCGAACGAGTTCCTGGATGTAATGCTGAAGACGAGGAGGAAAGCATCCCCTTCCCGGATCCATTGGTCTCGCAAGGCTACGTACTCGTCCTGACCAGCCGTGTCTAAGACCTCTACCATGCACGGTGTGCCGTCTACGACAGTCTGCTTCCTATAATCTTCACCACCAGTGGGGTCATACTGTGCAAACGGTCAGCGATTTTCATCTCTCAGCTCATACCACAACGGTGAGCCTACAGTTTCGACGTAATACTGCACGACGAATTGATTAGTGATGGCAGTCTTGCCAACACCACCGTCGCCAAGTATCACGACCTTGTGTAGAAGCATTCTTCCTTGCTTCAAATGGTTGAAGGATGACATCTTGCTGGTGCATTCAACAATTAACTTGCACCTTGTAGAAAAGAGAATGAGGGGAAAGGAAGACATACGACTTTATTCAGAAGAGGGGAATCAGCGTACAGGGACCACCCCTGGTCCTCAGACAGACGCCAATGCTACATCGAAGGGACCGAAGCAGTCAGCATTACAGCACGGTTGGGAATTTAAGCAGCCAACGGGGAACATTTCCCTGTGAAGCCGGGTTTCAGCTAGCACCAAGATCTGCGGCACAGGCTCCATGATCTGATGAAGTGGCGCGATTACGAAAAGCCCGGACTATGCTCTATCATGCACAGTAACCTGCGTCCACAGGAATACCTGAACCAGTTGTGAAGGAACTAACATCACTATCCAGACACACGTAGATTGCCTTCATTTTTTCGCTCGCCAATGCGCCCCATTGATGCCATGTACCTCCATGTTTGCTTTGTCTCAGCGGGCATGTAGTCGGAAAGTCCGGTTTCACTAGATCCAGGCGACACAGAGTTTACGCGGGCGAAGTCCCGCCATCCGTTTGCCAGAGATTTGGCAAGTTGGATGCAGCCCACTTTAGCGACATGTAGCAAGTTTTATCCTGGGGAAAATTGGCGATGTGTCCCGAAAAGGATAATGTCATGATGAACGATCCAGATCCTCGACTCTTGGATTGAGTCCCGACGACCTTTTAGCAATGAAACGTTCCAGTAAGATCAGCCTCAATGACCTCCTCTTATCTCTCTACTGATCCATCAAGGATCTTAGAGTAGGTAGCCTGACCTGCATTGGCGATAAAAGGTCAGGTTGGTCAAAGTCGCTTAATACATCCTCAATGGCCTTTTAAACTGAACTCTAGCTGCGAACATCACACTGGTAGGGTAGTCCTCGGCATTTATATCTTACAATTCTGCGAGCTCAGTAGCAATCTTGATACAGGTTTCTTCTCGCGAAAAGTATGTAAGGGCGACGTCGGGACCTAACTCAGCGCAAGCACCAAGCCAATACCCATGAGTCCAGATGCGCCAGTGACAACCACAACTTTGCAGGCTGAACACATCAGCCAGCTTCTCTGCCTTGGTCGTTAGTAAAGGCATGACGGTGGCGATTTAATGAGAGGGTAAGTAATAGGAGGACGAAGTGGAAAGTGTGCATGGGGAGGACTGGGATCTTATAAGATTGGGTTAGTCTCTCTCAGGCCATTTACTGTGAATATAGTCTAACAATGAATGAACATAAATAAGCAGGTCCTCTTCACCATCAACACGACTCCGCCGCTCAAGGCGGCTTTCTAGCCATAGATTCCATGATCATCAATTGTAGGTGTGAACTCCACTAGACGTCCACTAGACGAGCATGCCGAGAACTAAACTGTGCCAAACTAATTACTATCTTTATTTTTAGCGGCTGCTTCGGCTGCGATTCCATTTCTCGTAATTTATGCGTCTCCATAATTTCACTCCACAAGCTACCTAGCTCGATGCTCGATAATCCTGTCACCACTTGTGATGTCATGGTGATGGCACTATACGGTTTCCTTCCCTTCCCCGCACTTATACGGGGGCAAATTAGGATCTTGCGGGGAAAACATACCAGCTATTCTTCACATATCAAAAAGTCATGGCTACTACCGGTGGTTAGTATTAGTTACCAGCCCTTCCTGTTCCCTGATACCTTGGATCAAATCTTCGGTATTGAAACACCAAGTCGATCATATTGAAATCTGGTCCGTTATGAGAAAATGGTGTCAGAAACCTCGGATATTGCTCCGAAATTGGAGAATGTCGGGATTCATATCGATCTCGAACAAAAGCTCTACCTTAGTGCAGCCTCTCCTACTTTAGAAGAGGTCCTAAACGGGTCGAGTCTCAAGCCCGGCGAGGTCACCGTATCGATCAAGTCTACCGGTATCTGCGGGTAAGAACCTACTAGCAACAGTTTGACGGTTTTCTTTTTGCTCGTACCTCCACCTCCATATAACACATAACTTCAATGCTGATTCAAGGTTGTTCGTAGTTCTGATATACATTTCTGGAAACATGAAGGTATCGGGCCGTGGAAAGTGACTGGACCTCATATTCTAGGTCATGAATCCGCCGGCGTCGTGATAGCAGTCCACCCTGACGTCAAGACTCTGGTGGTTGGTGATCGGGTTGCTATTGAGCCTCACATCATCTGCGGTATCTGCGAACCTTGCCTCACTGGCCGCTACAACGGCTGCAAAGACCTGGTCTTCCGATCCTCGCCTCCCTCGCACGGCCTTCTACGGCGATATGTCAATCACCCAGCGATGTGGTGCCATAAGATTGGGGATCTTTCATACGACGAAGGCGCCCTTCTCGAGCCCCTCAGCGTTGCGCTCACTGCAGTCACAAGGTCTGGAGTCAAGATCGGTGATCCTGTCGTCATTTGCGGAGCAGGTCCAATTGGCCTTATCACCTTAGATGTCTGCCGAGCAGCCGGGGCCTGGCCAATCGCTATAACAGACATTGATCCGAAGCGCCTGGAGTTTGCCAAGACAATCATGCCTGATGTGCGGACTCACCTGGTGGAGAAAGGTCAATCCCCTGAGGAGTTTGGAGAAAGATTCATCAAGCCATGGGTGATGGTGTCGAAGTTGCTGTTGCTCTCGAATGCACTGGTGTTGAAAGTTCTGTCAGTAATGCTATCCAGTCTGTCAAGTTCGGGGGGAAAGTATTCATTATCGGTGTTGGCAAGGAGAAGATGGAGATTCCATTCATGCGTTGCAGTGCACAAGAAGTCCAGGTGGAGTTTCAACAACCTTATGTCAACATGTGGCCACGAGCAATCCGAGTTCTCTCGAGCGGGATGGTTAACCTGAAGAGACTTGTAACTCATGAGTTCACACTCGCGACCGGAGTGGAAGCTTTTAAGACAGCTTCAGATCCCGAAAGCGGTTCTATCAAAGTGATGATCCGCTCAGATTAGAAGAGTGCAGAATAGGACAGTAGCTCTTGCTAGTTCCGAGCAATGGAAATGGAGATGTTTTGATCGTCAAATTTGTGGAAGGTGTTTCTCAGTCCATGTAAGCTTTGAATTTTTGCTTGCAAGTAAGTAGAACACACGCAATGCAATGATGCCTCCTAGTGGCAATTGTGTATTGATTGACCCGAGGCCAAGAAACCCACGATCCCTTGTCCGAGCGGTCTTTCCGTCATTAATAGTTGGTTCCATTGCTGGATCACGGAATGCATGGCGGGTCTATCAGTATAAATGGTCGATTAAGCTAGCTGGGAAGTGAAGGAGAGGCGCGAACATGAGATTAACCCTTGCAGAAAAGGGAAATTATCCCACGCATCAAGTTTGATTCCCAGCCATGCCTCAACCTCCAGCATACAAAATGCGAGATACTTAATTCTTAGACCAACCATGACCAAATATCGCTATACTCCACACTCACCTGCCCTGTTGGCCCCAAGTCGCTTAAATTCTCAATCATGATTGGTGTTGAATGGGTGTCGTTGAATGTCGCACACTCATTTTGTATATACGTTGTTCACTGTATTTACTAACCTTTATGTGGTGCAATCCAATCCCAAGGTAGCCGTTGAGGCCCGGTTCTATGTCCATACTTCATGTACGGCTAATGGAAACAAGGTAGCGTCCTTGGTTCTGCTGTAAAGTCTGAGCATATGCAGCTCAGTTGCTCATGATCGAGTTTGACTGGTAGAGAGGCGAAGCTGGCTTTGAAAGGAATAAGTCAGGTTCTCATCAGGCTTCTGTCTGTCATTTGATCGGGGAATGTTTAACAATTTTCAACTAGCTTTCCTAGAAGCCGCCTGGTCCAATGGATGAAGAGATGTGTGGATATTTAGAGCCCAGCTCCAGTCACATGAACTTAAGAGAGTTCGAGCATAAAGTTAAACAACAAGAGAAGATGCCAAACCCGACATCTCAACACAATGATCAGCCACATGAACATAACAATGAAACTAAACAAATGGCTAAATTCAAGAGATTTTGAGGAGGATTTTCTGATTTTAATTACCTAAGGGCTTGTTCTTCTCACACCTTTCCGTAGTATCGCTGAGTTTTCTCTTCTTGTTGTACGAGAGAGGCCGGGCATAGGTTCTCACTTGGTTTGCCCACATCCACAAACCGTGTCGTGTTGGCTAATGAGGTTTATGCAGTCCCCAAATTGTAATTCACGGAAGGAACCAAGAACAATACACAGTTGAGTCTTACACACTAGATTATTGAGTTATCCCAAGCACAATGACCTGACTCCTCATACATACATTACGATAGCTTCAGTAGCCTAAAACACTAAACTTTATAGGCCATAATAACATAGCCAATTGGCAAGTGGTCGCCACTCGCTCTCCCTGCTTCGCCTCTCTGCAACGGCAAACCAAGTCAAATTTTAGCTTTGGGATACTAACAGTCTTGCCACAGAATTACGCAGAACCCAAAACTCGGATGAGATCCCATGATTCAGATGGTAACACTTTCCTCAGAAGACTAACTTGAACTCTTATTAACTCTCACAGAAACAAGGGGGGCGACGGCTTAAACCAACAGATATTCCAGCGCTTTAGCAAATCGCCATTAACCCCAAATCATCCGGAATCTTGCCTACGCCAACGTATCTTCCCCGTTGAACGAAGAACGAAACGGCAACCATCATGGCTCAAAAACCTGCCTTCGACCCTTTCGACGAAACAGAAGAGGCTTTGGAGACCCACAAAGACTAGGTTGTTGAAATCCACCAAATCACCCTCCTTAGTGAGACAGGGACGATGCGATACGCTTTCATGACTTTCGATGAGACCGCTCGGAATGGGGGGACAGGTCTAGTGTTGCACAGAAAGCTCGCAAACGGCCATCATGGAATTCCATACCATGATAGTAGCAGTACTTTCTACATGGGTAGCAGGGAGGGTGTGAATTTTGTGATTCAGGAGGGGTTCCAAGTCGGAGAAAGAGGGTCAGAACCATGTCATTGCACAAGTACCCCAAAGCCCTCGGATCCGACTTTGGTCGCTAAGTTTCACGCAAGCCACGAATTACAACTGGTCTCGAGCGTGAAGTATTTCAGCGAAGATGAGGGAACCTTGGTGTTGGATGATGCTGAATGGGCGGATGGGGTGATTGATTTGATAATGAAAAAGAATTCTCTGGATCCTTATCAGGCTTCTGACGAAGATGAGCCAGTACTTCTTGGACTGGTCTCAGAACTGATGCAGAATTCCAGCATGAAGGATACTACTCAGAGAGAACATTGTAGTCAGTGTTTTTCTACAATGAAAGCCTGAGAGTCTTCAATAACCGCTTATTGGTGTTGTTCCCTCTGTTTCACGCCCAACAGAATCCGCGTGAAAGTAATGTTTTTCGTCGCAGTCGCCAGCAGTCTTATAAAGACACATTGCAAGCCCACCAACATAAATAGACTCCTTGAATGCATGCTTCCTCTAACGTACTTATACTTACTAACCTGCAGGTCTAGTAGAATGGGCGTATTTGACCACATTTCACGTGTGCACACCTCATGAAGGAAAGTCCTCCCGCAATGCTTGAGCCTCCCCATTTGGTGTATTTAGGCGAGCATTACCTAGGAAGATTCTTCAAGATTGGATCCAGGGAGAGGGTTTCTAACTAAGGCAGGTTGTGTGTGTTTCTCAAAGGTTGGCACGCAGTCAGAAATTCAAAAGACAAACCCAGCGGATTGAACGCATTGTCCAGATAAGATATTATTAAGCCAGAGGCAGTTTAGTAAGTGACAAGAAAGCAACATTTTAGATTTTACGATGAGGCAATGTTTAATAATAATAAGCATTTGGACATTGTGGCAATGTCGTGTCACTCTATCCGTCTGAACGTCACCCATTGGATGGCGTCAACTTAAGACGCTTCATCTGATAGCAATCAAAACAGAGGCGGGTTTGTACTAGGTGATATGCCTGGGATCCCTTTTCGTAGAGTTTTCGTAGACTTTCAAAAGAAACAACTTACTAGCCCTACGATCCTCCTTCCAATGATAGTCACGTTCTTGGTCCAATCAATATCTCGATCAGTTATCAGGTACAACTTGAAGCCTCTCCGGAAAGCTTCAATACTCCCAGCTATCCACGCAAGCTCAGGGTCCGAGTTGAAGCCCGGTGAACATAACCTCAAGAGGATTCGGGGAGATGACTGAAAATTATTTCTTGACCCTAGCCAAGTTAGACAGAATCGATGAGTTCCTAGATGCAACGAACACAAGTACGAGGCAGTAAGGTAGTGGCAATGTGATCAGATCGCCCCCATAGATGTACCACAATGTGCAACTGTGCGAAGGCTCGGTATATAGCAATCCCTGTTGATAATTTCTGCGGAAGTAGCGGAACGAAGGGGGTTCGGGTTTCGGTTTTCGATCGGCGTTGGGCGGAAGAGCAGTTCTATGCAAGTGCAACACATGGGGGAATGCCACTACTAATAGTGTAGAGCGCTGAATTTCCAAGTGTCAGCTTGTATAATCTCGTTTATTGGGAAAGGATCTCTTGATGGGGTGGAATGGGAGACCTGAGCTTTGATAGGAAGTTGAGGTCCAGCCTTTGCATCTTGTTGCAGTATTGGCTGCGTCGTCGCATGAATCGGCAACCCCAGGCACGGATTACTCAAGTGCGGGAGTGTCGGCACCCAACTTGGTCAAGTAAAGATATGAAATCTTGAGAGTAGGAGAAAGGTGCGATTCAAGAGATGAATCCTCCAAATAGCGATATCAGTCTTGTCAAAGCGGTTTGTGTGGCTGGTTTAATCGTTTTTCCTTATGATTTGTGATGGAAGAGATACAACTGAGAATACGGGTAGCAACAATTCAGGTCGGTATCTTTAAGGCCTCGGGGACGGGAACAATTTTACTCTCCGTGTGCATAGAGTAAGAATAACATAGAGGGTTTATGAGTATTATGCCGCCGACAGATAAATCTCGGTTGGCGGACTCGTAACGTTACATTCATTGTTTTCTCGTAAAATGATACCTAGATCAATGGCACTGTAATCTTTGCACATGACTACATTGGTTTGTAAGGACGAACACAATCCCAACATCCGTAATTAGGTTTCTCCGAACGTGATCAAGTTTACAATAGCAACGGTTGGAACTTTTGTGCCTTCTGCCTAGTCATTGCTTTTCAAAACACAAAAATACGCATTCTCAAGAACTGAACTTCATAAAATAACAGTCCGGCACCCCATGGAAGATACGTTTCGACTCTGCGGTACGTACGTATACATTGAGGCTTGTCAACCAATGAGTCACTCCACCAACACACACCTAAAATAACTGGCCCTGACCACGACCTATGTCTGTCTACTTATACGCCGTAAGTACTGCGGCCAGCGCGCAGGAGGTGGCTTAGAAGAGACCGTGTCGCTTCTCAAGGAAGCAGTAATTGCAGCAACTTGCTCCGCATCAGATTTGCCGTCACACTATGGATCTTCAGAATACTTTGCGGTTATTGGGTGAAAAGATCAGGCGCAACACACAGCAACCCCAAAAGAGCTAGATCAATTACTACGAATGCAGGATCAATCGGCAACCAGGCCCCAAACAAGTAAAAATAACACACAGGAAAAGCAGAAACAGTAGCCTAAGAAGCGAAAGCTCTTGAATGGTAAAAGTCTATAACAAAGAAAACATCAGAGAAGTCATGAGGAAGGAAATCGTAACAATACATGATATCCCATTACCTCAGAGAACCTGGCTCATCAAATCACTTTCAGAGATCTCGAGTCCCTTCTCTAGCATGGCGTGTTGCTGGTTGACCAAGTTTTCGGCAAGTTCCGGGGATTGATGATCGATTCCCCTCGCAGGGCGGAAATCCAGACCCTTGGCTCCCATTGCCATCTTCAACATGTAAAACTCAGTAGGGTTCCTCAGGTTGAGGCTCCATAATTCGTTCAAAACAAACTTGAAGTGGTCAGAGATCTCGAAATAGCGGGCTTGTTGGATATCCAACAGTCCGTAAGCCTTTCTTCGGTCCTCATCGCTCACCATCTCAAGGCCCATGGTGAATACAATGGAGATGAAAGACGCGACCAGAATTCCGGCTTTTCCAGCCATTGCACCGATACAATCAAGCGTGTCTATCGCATATTGGTGTAGACAATCATCTGGCAGAGCTGGGATGTCGCATTCAAGAGTGCTCCACTGTTCGTTTCGAAGCTGCTGGGATATTCCGATCAGAATCCAGAAACTATATGGGGCCAACATGTTGTAATGCGCCTCTGAAAGAGTGGATAGATTCATATAGGATTGAAGGATTTTCGTCTGCAAGGAAGATGCCGCGCAAATCAACTCGATTCCTTCAATTTTCTTCTCCGGGCTGAGAATTGGATTGAACTGGGCGTCAACCGACCATATGATCATTCTATGATACGTTTAGTAAGAAGAAACGTAAAAATACGGATGATAGTCTACGCACCTTTGCTGTAGCACAGCCCAATGCCACAATGCTGATAAGATGTAGTCCGCATCCTTGTTCAGCAGGGGGGTTGGGCCATATAAAATATTCCCCGTCGGAAATTCAGTCTTGAGCCTCGCATCGACAAAGTCAAACCCTGCAGGGTTCTGGGCCCGCGAAATCGAGTTGACAACGTCAATAAGTTGGGCAAGACGTATGAGATCTTTATCAAAGGATGGCAGATCGGACATATTCGACGTGGTGCGTTCGATGTAGTCGGAGGCGTCTGTCATCCACGGCATGCAAGGATCGATATTCCCAAACAACATCATCTGCATATCAGTTAGAAAAACTGTGGAAAAATATCACGGAACTTTCGTTAGTCACCTCAATCGCGACCAACATAAGGGCGCAAGCCAGAGGCGCATTGGACCATATCACTGAACGACTCTGCATCTGTTGGCAACAAGCAGCTCTCTGCTTTGCTGCCAGCTCTTGGAACACCTCTCTCCTTTCCAAAAACCTAGGGTAGTCGTTTGTTCGGCACATGTAGATTTCGCCGATAGTTGAAACCACCTGGCTGATACCCGCATCTTTCTGGCTCAAGGAAATCATCTCCTCGCCCTGGAGGACAGAAAACTGCATGAGGGAACCGAAGGCCTCTTCGAAGCAGGCCGTCGTGTATCTCCAGTTGTCAAGGACAATAGCCTTGCGAGGGGCAAACTGGACCACTCTCAGAGTGTCCTGCTTCGGGCTCCCGGAGGCGTAGGAGCATTTCATCAGTCGCTCGGTGCAGTACGAGCAAGCTTTGCCAGCACCACCATCGCACTATAGTCAATCAGCACCACGAACTGTAATCTACCGGTCTAGGAGAGAGGTGTGGTAAGGCAAGAAATCCACAAACCTTCTTGTGAGCTCTCCTGCAGGCCATGCAGCGATGGCCTCCGCGACGCCTGTCGAACTTGCCGCACAACATGATGTTACTCTGGGAAAATAGATCCAGGATATTAGAGCTCGTTGGACACGCGACGAGAAAGAGGGTAATATATGCCGAGATAGAGTGACATTCATCCAAATGCCGGACCCAAAACTGGAGATTGTCAGATGGAAGATATATAAGCGGGTACGCAGGCTCGTGCTCCTCTGACAGCCAAGGGGAGACATCTTTCCATTGTGAGTTACGGCCGTTTCGAATCCTGCTGTTGTACGCGCTGGATATTCGGACACATTGGGACGCCAGTCTTTTTTGAAGCGAGCCGCTTGACCGTCTCTGGCAGCATTCGCGCGATCCCTGTTCTCAGGTGGAGTTGCCATGGCGAGAGATCCAATCGGGCAACTCCAGCTTGCAAGGGCAGATCAGGCTTAGCTCGGGTCAAACTACCTGAATCGAGTTTTATAGATCAGAGTTGATTACTAAATAAGAGCGGCCGCGACTGAGACAACACGCAGGAATTGATATATCGTCACAGGGCCGTATGTCTCAGCCCTGGCTGACTCTGAATTTCCTCTTTTGCTCTACGCGTCCCGATAAGCTGGCGAACAGGCCTTCGGCATTTGACATCTAAAGATAAAAAGGTATTATGACCCGAGATCGCTGACAATGCCACGTTGATCTCAAAATAAGCTCCAAACTCCACAACTCCGATGAAAGTAATTAATCTGGCGTTATTGCATAGCTGATTCTAGCATGGATAATGCATTTGAGACAGTCTTGCATGGGGTTGAGGTCCCTTCGATTCGATTCTATGCCACAGCCAAAGGAGGGTTTAGGGTAGCTGAGAATGACGGGGGTTAACGATGGTTGCGTGCTGACATAAGCACTGATTGCATCATCCTGCTCCGGCCAATAGATCTGCACCCCGCAGGCACATTTGCCCTCTTTACGCGCTCAAGCATCCGCCCGGATGAGACTTGTGCACGCGACAGAGACGCAACATGTCTTCCCATGCAAGTGACGAGCCCATGGAACACCTGGACCAGCTGCAAGGAGAACAATTCTACGCACTGGGGACAAAGAACGGAGGGCACGCGTCAAGCTCTGGGGATGTCGGCCCGCGGACAGCCTGCTTCAACTGCCGTGCCGTGCGACAGAAATGCGATCGTAGAATTCCCTGGTAGGTTCTTTTCTTGGTTGCTGCCCCTCCTTTCCGCATGGTCGTATAACAAAGCTGACAACTGGGGCTAGTTCTCGCTGTGTTTCACAAGCGAGGTCGTGTCGATATCCGAACACCTCCCACCGTGGCCGGAAACAAGGAAGCACCAAGTGAGCGCCCGCATTCTTTGCCGGGGTATGTTTGATAACAGACTGACGCCACCAAAGCAAACCAGAAACCGCTGAGAAACTGCTGGCGCGTATCAAGGAAAGTGCAGTTCGTGACGAGGTTATTGCCGGCCTGCTGGGCTCACAGTGGGCTCGCTCACAAGCTCCCCTCTCGCCGCGTGTCCCGTCGCCACCGCTATTGGAGTCCAACTCTTTCAACGGAACTCACGGTATCAGCGCGTCGACAGCAACGGCATCGGTCGTCTTTGAGCCCTCCCCAGGGCAGCATAGCCGCCCCGATTTGAAGGATTCCCTCGTCTCACCTTTGCATATCTTGGCTGCCGCCGTGGCCGCCGACCCAGACCCCACATGCCACGGCCTCGGCTCTCGCTTGTCCACGACGTACCGTAGCAAGATTGGGCGTAAGGACATGGTTGACCCTAAGGATGAAAGACTGGCCAGTTATTTTGGTAACTCACCTAAACCCCCTCCGCCTTAATTTATGGGTGCATGAAACTTAACTATTGCTGCAGCCCCCAAACATTACACAAAAGAGACTGGCAGGTACTGGCCACTCAGTCGATCGATATGCCATTAAAGCTCGAACCAACAACTTGTGACCCTATTACGGCAAACCTCATTGACCTCGATGACGTTGCGTACTACTTCAAATTGTATGTGTACTCCCATCAAACGAAAGAATCTATGGCTCGTCCGGGGCCAAATATTGTATACAGGCTAAACATGACCCCTGACGCAGGTTCTACGATGTTCGCAACCCACTCGTTGGGTTGTTGGATCCGGGTCTCCACACCCCCGAGTTCGTCTATGAAGCATCATTCACCCTATTCTCGGTTGTCTGTGCTCTGGGGTGTGCTATTTCATCGCGGCCCCGAGACCGGGTCTTGTACCCTGCCCTGATCAACATTGCCGAGGGGACCATGAAATGGTCCATTGCCACCTCTGTCAAAACCGTGGAAACCATTCAAGCGATCATCAACCTCCAATACTGGGCACCCATACGAGCTAGACAATCGGATGACCCGTATTGGCTCTACCTGAGCCATGTAAGCCTGCAGCCGGCCCCTATTGTGCAACAAGAATCCCCCTGACGTGCTTCATTTTGATAGGCCACGCAACTTGCGAGGGAAATCGGGATAAACAGCCCCAGCACTGTTGCAGAACTAGTCAACGCCGTTTCACCAAATGGGAGCCCCGAGTTTCGAGAGCAGTTGTCCCGCAACTTTGAGAGAACATGGTTGTATACCTTTATCGCCGACAAGAGCTTCGGCTTGTCGACCGGGCGTTCCCCAGGCGTACACTGGAGGGAGTTGCCAGCTGCTGCTCCTGAGTGGTGGAGGAAGCCGATGACTACTAACTTGGACCAGATGGTGAGCGGTATTGCGTTGGCACGAGAACTTCTGGTGAGTCTTCATCATGACTTTGCTTACTTTCTATCCTGACTCTTCTCTTAGTTGGAAGCCCTGGAACAGCGAAACCGAATCGACCGAACTGCACCGGCTATCCTCCATTGGCACACGCACGCCTTCGAAGCTTTAGAGTCCTCTAGAAGCAGCCGATGTACACCAAGCGATCCGTTGTCCGCTACATTCCACTCGGTTTTGGCCTTTTATATGGACCACAACCTCCTCGTGCTCAACGCGCAAGCTCTGAGAGACTTATCGGCGATTGATGACTCAGTAAGATCTGCCGAGTTCTCAACTATAACTCACAGAACTGTTGCTGTTGCGAACAGAGTTCTGGACCTTGTGTTACTCGACAAGACGTTCCGCGAGATGGCTCTCGGATTCCATAACAACCAATTCATTATGATCTGCCATGCATCTACAGAGATTATCCACGTAAGCCTGTGGTTTGATAATCCGTGTTTACTCAAGCTAGGCAATATCGAGACTGACTTTAACCTCCAACAGGCTGTCAGGCGAGGATGCCTGACATCGACCGAAGCCGCAGAAGCCGCAGCTAGAGTCCGAGCCATCCCGATCCACCTGGAGAAGACCGCGCGAAACTTCCACGCCTGCTCCGTCTCACACCTCTACATATTCCTCTCGCGCTTCTTCGCTTGCCAGCTCGACAAGCTCCTCGAAGGCGACGCCGGCGAGAACGAACTGGGCCGCTCCGCAGATCAGGATTTCCCGTTCGCGGAGTGGTGGGGGTTGGGCGACAACGTCTCTCTCGACACGGCAGCCTGGCTCGATATGGGATTCCTTGGCTCTCAACAGCCGCTCTCCGGGGTTGATGATGCTCATGCCACGGGGCCTCGGCTGGATGACTTTATGATTAATTAGGCTTGAAATGTTGTATTATACCCCTGTAGAACTCTTCTTCGAGTTCATATTCGAGCACACTGCGCTACTTGAAGAGGAAGCTGTTTCGATTATTTTCTAACTGTTTCCTATTGTAAAGATCCCAGGGTTTTAGTGATGACTTCATGGCCTGAGATCCACTACTCTAGCTTACCGGAGTTTCGGAGATCTGGGGGTGAGCCATCTATTGGACTTTTGGGATGATCCTTATTTGTATTTTGGGTTCTTAAATATCCAATTTTATCACCTGTGTTAAGGTGCATATATCATATGACGCCAAAATGTTTCCTCAGTTGCTTGGCTTGACCCTCACTTGTCCAGAGCTTTTTCTTCTATGGGGAAAATGGAAAATTGAGCACGGACCCTCGAATAATGATACTAGATTTGGACCTCCTTTACTCAAAAGAAGCTTGCCGCCTCGGAAGGAACTTACCGAGAAGGGTTCCCAGCACATCCATGACCCATGCTAGATAACTCATTTTCCAAAAGCGTAAATCCAGTGAATATCCTATGTAACGTAACGTGTACCTAAAACTCTAACGCGCTAATTTGTGAAAAGCATTGCTCATGCCGTATTCGTTCGAGTATATAATGCAGTATGCTAGAGATGCAAAAACGTTAAGATGGATTGCAAAGATGCTGAGCTATCCCCAATCTTTTTCCTTTCCTAAAAGTTTGCATGGACGGGCCTAGGCTGCCGTTGTTCCCGCAATGTTGAGGGGCCATGTGTCTATCAATACTTGAGACGAATCATGCTCTCCTTGTCTAAATGTCGGGGAGGTGAGGTAAAGGGTAGGCAGGTCAAAAGGGCGTGGATTGACACCCGGTCCGACCCCTGGTAGAATTGCTACCAATTTTACATGCAGTTTTCCATGAGAAGAGGCCTTGGATCAGTAGGGGTAAAGTATTCTAACGGGGGTTTGGTCTTCAGGAGGGGTCCATCTCCCCGCCCTGATTTAGGTCTCGGATGCGTCCACCTCCCAAGACCTCCAGAGATCTTGCGAAAGTTCACGGTGCCGTTCGTATGTCTGAGGGGGCAGTTTTCCTGTCTTGTAAACTTCGTTGCGGAACGGGCCATGGTCTTGATAATGGCTCATATTAGAAAGTTGTGGTGGTGCCTGGGACAGAGCGATGCTTGACTTACTTTGGTCAGGAAACGGCCCGTTCCCGACTGTATATCCATGAACCCAGTAACCTCGTGGCGTAGCCCCTTCTTTGGCGGGAATCTCCCTCCAACATTTGACGCCTCCGAATTCGGACCACCTGGGTCGCGATCTTTCCTTCCCCTGTATTGCGACAAGCTGGTAGTCGACGGCTGCATATCTCTCCCAGGGACTCAGTGACAATGTCACTTCTGTGCTTGGAGGCACAATTCTGCATACCAGCGCGTCAACTGTTGGTAGGAAACGGTGGAGCAGCCTGTTGGAAAGTTCCTCTCTGTTCTCATATGGCCAAACAAGCCCCGTCATATCGTCATGTGCGCCATATGTCGGCCTCGCTAATGTAATTCTCAGAAATGCAAGGGCAGGGAAGATGGGCGGCCCTGGCTGTTGCTCGTCCCCTGCGCCGGACTTCCGGCCATGATCGGTCAGGAAGTCCGCCAAGGCCAGTTGGTGCGGATCCCACTCGAAGTGAAGCGACACCATGTCCGACAACCTAGGTCTCGGGATTAGGTTGTGGAGGCTATGCATAAGCGTTGCTGATTTGATGTATATCGTGTTGGTGCCGAATAATATGTGCGTGCCCTCGTTATAACTAGTAAGACATTTGCCTTTGTTAGATAACCATGCGGCAGTCTCCGGGAGTAAGTAGAGGCTCTATGAACTCACGCTTTCCTGCACGTTAGAAGCCATCCCAAGATGCCTATCTGGCACTTCTTGCCCGGCACCTTCCCCGGCCAGGCGTAGCAATTTGCACACCCCATGAGACAGTAGTCCATGTCTGCGTCAGAGTACTGTTCCCACGGGTAATGGCACCATCTGCCAAAGGGTAGAGGGATGGCTTTCGGCGAGTTGCGATGGCAGACGCAGCCAAACCACCTCCATTCCTCCTCCTGGGATGTGTCGTACCGGCTGCCCTGGGCGGGGTTTTCTGCGTGTATCCTGGCATGAGAACTTGTGTGCTTACAATGGCCATCACGGAGGATAAGAGGATATCGGTAGCTTAGGTCCATGTGGACTGTCCGCTCCCCAAAGGCGATGACCTGGATCATCCGGCGAATCTCCCAGGGAAGCTGGGTGAAGAACAGGTTGGCCTTGGGGTCCGCGCACTCGCCGGGCGTGCTGACGGTTGAAGACGCCCGCGAGACAGGCCGCCGTTTCCTGTGCTGTCTCCTGCGCTTACGCACCATGTTCTGGCTGGTGTTGTAGCGACGCTTGAGGCTGCAGCGTGCGGCGCGCCAGGCGACTTCGGTCAGGGTTGCGGCCTGTCTGAGCTTCTCCATCGCGCGGTTGGGGATGTGGCTAATGATGGCGGTGCAGGCCATCTCTGGTCAGCTCGCAGTGAATGAGGCCGGCGAGAGTGTCTGTCCCAGTGGCATCTCCGTGGCGTGACGTGGCCGGTCAGTCCATCTCAGGCGGCAGTCGCTGGTAGAGCGTGTCTGTCTGCCAGGAGAAGGAACAAAGGAGCGGTCTTAGTGGCGGATCGCAAGGTGGACAGGCGCAATGGATGGGCGAGGGATCACTGACGGGTGAAGCGACGTTGAATGTGATGTGGCTGAATGAACATTGCCCCGCTGGCAATTGAATAGAGGCTCAGCCATGAACATGACACAAGCTGGAATTCACGGAGCACGTGCCACGGATCCCACCACGGCCGTCTGCTAATTAAAGGCTCCAGCCATTATTGGGTGCTGACTCGCTGTGCCTCGAGTCGTGTGAGCCCTGGACTTTGCCACTATTGTCTAACTGAGACGCCTTAAAGCTTACCGAGAATCCGTGGACATGGTTAAATTCAACCTTTTTACGGGGGATTTATCCTTTGATCGCCACAGCACGCTACTGACGGTGTGCGAGAGAACTGACTCATGCTTGCCTGATTGGTCTCGGCATCTTCCACCTGTACTGCAATTGGGCATCAATTATTTTTCTATCTGCATTCAATATAGGGATATATATTCATTTGTGGCTTTGGGTGTCTGGCCGTATCGGCTTAATCGGCAGACTACATGTTTTGCTCGAGGCGGTCTGGCCTTTCACGAAGGTTTTGAAGCTCGCGGATCAATAGAGTTAAAAATTCAATTGGACCAAGAGACCGGAAAGTCGGACAATCATCTCTCGTTGGCGGTCACATAACCCGTCGGACCAATGCCTTTCTCTTTCGGTATCCGGAGCACGAAGCTCAACACAGTGTGATACTAAGGATTCGACAAAGAAGCCCCTCCCGCCGCAGTGATCTCACCTGGGGCTTATTTCCTTTCGTGACGTGAGTTGTGCCACGGGACATTGCCTCCGTACCCGCGGGCTCCTGATCGTATCTGGCCTGGGCAACACCGTTCTCCAAGAGTCCAGGATGCATCGTCTCGGGACTCCTGGGCGGCTGCCAAGGCCGAGAAACCCTGTTGCCGTCATGGGATGCTATGATCTATCACGGACTCCACAAGTAACGAGAGTCGAGTGTTTCTAGCAGGTTGGCGAATTCCAGTGGCCAATCCATATAACTCTTCATTTCTGTCGGTAAGGCCGCGGCGACTTGTCGAGTCCATGCGATGATGACATTTTTGCGCCCAGGCGTGCTGGGAGCCTCGGTCGGTGCAATGCAAACCTGTCCGAGCACGTATTCGACTAAGAATGTATGGATCATCAGTAGTCTGGCTACGTGGTTGTCAGGACTGACAAAGGCGGAAAAGTCCTCGTGTGAGAACGATATCGCCATCATAAAAACGTCAAGAAAGTGTTTCCAGGCTGGCAGGAGGTTAGTTTCGTATCTAGCACACGATTTTCGGAGGAATTTGCCTTCAATGCCAGATATTTCCACCGCGTCGATGCAGCGAATGAGTGCGTCGGCATAATTTCTTTCATTCTCATTTGCAGCCAGTGGCCGCAGTGCGAGACCCGAAGCTCTGAAACCAGTAATGATACTTTGGTTCTTTGGCTGTTCTTGGACCATCGAGCTCAGTATTTCAAAATGCTCCTCTTGATGGGCACGGAAAAGCGAAGTGGCTATTTCTTTGATAACTGAGTTGGCAATAAGGCTCCCGCCTCTCGACATAGTGAGGTAGTCGGCCATACTATCAAGGTCTGGCAGGAGGCTTGATTGCGACACCAAACAGAGAACCGCCGCCAGCAGAGCATCTGCCTCCTGCGGCGAGAGCGAGGATAGGCTGAGGCGTTCATTGACCCGCTGCATGGTAGTGACGCGATGCTGGAGAGCCTCTGTTGTGTAGTCCAGTCCCGGAGTGCTCTGCGTAATATGAGCGGCTCCGAGGCCAAGCACAGCATGCGCAAGAAAGTCATACTATATAATCGCGTGAATATATGGTAGAGCCAGGTACTGAACGATGCATGCTTCTCACCTCATGTGACATGGCCGCGCACTGCATCCAGAGATATTCTGATTTGAGAGGAATCGTGGGACGAGCAACGGTCAAAAACTGGTGGTAGAACCTCAGATCTTGGAGTGTGAGGCTCGCTAACGGCGTCTGGATGGCTGGTGAGGATGCCATCGACAATACCCTTGTGGCATGGCTTATGCCCGCGACAGTAGATGGATACTCGCATCGTAAATCCAGACGACGACATCCGCTGCAGACGGGATGTACCTCATCGCATTTCACGCGACGGCGCTTGCAGCTGTGGCAGCCCAGACGCGACTTGAAATGTCCGCGGCGATGGGAGACCTGCCGCCTTGAAGGCCCGCGATGAGTTTCTGGGGCATCCTTACCCCTATTGAGGGGAGGGCGTGCGCTGGAATTGTCTGTCGTTTCGTCGAGATGCATTCTGGAGCTGACGTGGCGGGGTTTCAATTCGCGACGCATTCCTTGCGTGGCATTTACGTAGTAATGGAACCTAAGGCTCACTGCTTCAGCCCAGCTTAGTCCATTCAAATATGGCAGTATGAAACGGAATAAATAAAAATCTTAAGCTTATGGTCGCTTTTTTATTTATCAGTAGCCCTTGATAATCCGATAATAAAGGTTGATGACCCAAAAACAAGCAGCACAATATTTAAGTGTCTTAAATCCAATGTCACCCCCTTTGGATGACTCTTTGGGGTTCAGCAGAAAAGCTCGACTACTTGTCAGCAAAACCAATGCTCTGATATTCAATCATTCGTAGCTCCTAAGTAGTTATTGAAAACCGAACCGCGAAGACAAACTTGATCACTTTATGTGTTCGGACAAATATTTTCTGTGCTATCACTAGGGGTAACTGATCAAGCTAACAGAGCTCAATGGGAGCATCAACCAGGTAAATCAGTATATCAACGTGAAAACAGCCTGGCTCCAAACTATGTTTATTAGAAACTGCAGTTTTTTTGGTCTTTGAGAGATTGTGAAGCGTTCGCAAGTAGGTAGGAGCTAGATCTGAGCTCCGGTTGGATAAGCCTCATGCGAAGTATTACCAATGACGAAGCCCGGGGTTAGGGCTCTCCGGATCCTGGTAGGAAGCTTGGACCATGTAATTCATAGATAGGGTCATCCAAAAGTAAGTTCTCACGTTTCACTTTGGCCCATTGTAGAAGCTCATCGGAATCCTTGCTCTCCAAGCTTACCCGTAGGATCGCCGAGTTCGTAATAAAGCGTGAAATTACGATCCGCAACGGTAAAACGTGTTTTGATACGCACTCCAAGTAGAGAAGGTCGAATTATGGCCGCTAGGTACTTCAGTAGGGAGTCGTACGTTTGCGCAACATATAAAACCCATCCCCGTCCTATTCTCACACGATGCTGGAAGGAAGCCTTATGTATACCTAGCCATCAGCAGCACCCCTTTGGCTCACATGTTTGTTTTCTGCCTTCTGATCGGCGCGGCCCTGGCCGTGCCAAGCAATTGGTGTGGTAATAAAGCGTCAACCTCAGAGCACCGAGAGACAATTCAAGCGTTGCGCGTTGCAGAAACCGCCGGCATTTCTCCCCTTAGCCAGCGTGGAAATTCTAATTCTACGATAAATGTCCCCGTATACATCACTGCAGTTGTCAACACGACAGACTCGGAGGAGATGCTGAGCGAAACAGTGCTGAAGTCGCAGTTTGACGTACTCTCTGACCGCTTTGCTCCATACAACATCACCTTTATGCTGAAGAGCACGAACCGCATGGTTGATGACAACAACTCCAAGGGCTTTGACTACAACGGTTGGAACTCCTTTAAGGCTGCACAGCGCAAAGGCGACTATGGGACCCTCAATTTGTTCTACGTAACTAACATGGACGATCAGACATGGGGTAGTGGTTCCTGCACCCTACCAGGCGATGCGTCTGGTGGCCCCCTGGTGACTATGCTTGACGGATGTACAATGAATGCTTATACCGTCCCGGGCGGCGTGTCTGGCGGAAAGACCTATAAAGGAGAAATTACGGTCCATGAAGTCGGGCACTGGTTTTCTCTGCTTCACACCTTTGACGGGGATAACTGCACTGGTCCTGGAGTAAGTGAAGTTGGCTTCGGTGACGGAGTAAGAAGTGGCCAGAACTAATCACTGGCTAGGATTATATTGATGATACTCCTCAAGAGGCTACCTGGGAACTGAACGTATGCCCAGTCGGCCGGGATTCGTGTCCTGATCAGCCAGGGCTGGACCCAATTACAAACTACATGGATTACGCTGGTGTAAGTCTTCTTCCTTCTACTATACTCTCAAAGGCAATTTGCGTCTCGTAAATTGCGTAAAAAGTGCGAGAAGAGATATTTCTAAAGAAAAATTTAACTGACAGTCTTTTAGGAAGGATGGTAAGTTTCAAGCTCACAAAATCGGAGAACAGCCTTCGTTCACTAGTGACACAGCTGGACAGAATTTACCCTAGGCCAAACAGAAAGAATGCATAACGCATATTGGACATTGCGAGCTCCTTCGTCCGTCTCGAAGAGAGAATTGGTGTAGTTTTTCTGCTTTGGGAGGTTGCGGATCACATCTGTCAGTGGGTGAATGATGAGAAGCAAATGGAACAAAAACGCACCCCACCATTTATTTACTCACTTTGTTGAAAATCAAGCATACGGCATCCTGTTCCCAACAATATAGACGGTAAAAACGTTCAAGATATAAGCCAAGTGGAGATATTCTTTAAGCAACCTAGGAGAAATGAGAAGATATATGATGCTGCTGGTGCTGGTTTAGGGTAAGCAGGCTCTGAGCATGGAATGATTAGGTAACACTTTGATTGAGACAGGACTCCACCTTTTATTGACCAATTGAAATCCCTGGGCCAATCTAACCACCCTTATCTTGGACCAGTACATTCAATTCAATTTCCAGCACCTCAAGTTGCGCCGTGGTAAAGCTCCTTTGGTATTTTCACAATGGCCACTCATGGCTCCTGCTTCCAATCTGGGGACTGCAACTAAATTCAGACGTATCACGCGCGCCTGTGACTTTTGCCACCGCCGTGGTCTCAAATGTCGCGCTGCAGCTGAGAGCCCAGCCAATGGTGGAACTCACTCCTGTCTGACCTGTGCTGAGGTTTGCCTGTCCTCTCCGTCAAGTCTCCGTGAATCCTGCTCACTGTTTCAAACGACAGTACAGGCAAGAATGTACATGGAATAGACAGCCGAAGAAGCGAGGCACCAAGTCCCGAATCACTACTCAGGCGCAGCAGCAAGATGATGCCTCCATCCGCGCTGGGAACGGTCCCTTTAAGATCCTTGGCCCGCCTGCAGTAAGCGTCGCTGCCAATTCATCAATTGGGAGCCGAAAGATCATAACTGCTCTGTTGGACGCCTACCTTGACAGCATCCACCCCATGTAAGATTGATCATCCCATGCCATTTAGACTACCCAAACATGCCATGTCCACATATAGTAACATTTTGCACCTTAGATTCCCATTCTTCTGCGAGCGCGAGATATGGGTTGGTTGGAGAGACGGCACGTTTCCCGCCGACGCCTCTGATTACATGAGCCTCATGTGCATGTGCGCTCTCAGCGCCCAGCACGTCGGAAGCGGCGCCCTTTTCAGCGACGATGTCCCAACCGTAGAAAGCTCTCTTCTCGCCCAGGACTACCTTGCTGAGGCCATTCGGCTCGTCCCGCTGGATTTCAAAGGCCCATGCATCAACCAAATCCGCTCCTACGGATATCTGTCGCTTCTGGGAGCCCAGACGGGGAATTATGGCATGGCGCACAAGTACCTCGGCCTGTACCATGGGATGTGCGCGCACTACAACCTGCACGACGAGTCACAATGGCCAGCAGGTATTAGCGAATGCGAGATTGAGGTCCGGAGACGTCTCTGGTGGATCATGTACCGTCTCGAGGTGCACACCGCGTGCGTCCATGGGAGCGTCGTACGCTGCTCCGAAGCCCAGTGCTTTGTTGGCTACCCTGCTGGCCTTCACCACCCTCCATTCATTCCAGGGCGAGATGGGAAATATGAAGACTGGTTCAAAGGGTGGAATGCGACCACCGATCTCTATCGTGTCTTGGAGCACGTTATTACTGATTTCAGATCTCGCCGACGACCGCAATCATCCATCCTCGGAGCTGACCACGCGAAAGCGCCAGCAGTCTCCGTGAATGAGAAGTTGACGAGGATTCAGGAGGAAATTCTACCCTATTTTGGCTCTGCCTCATCACGATCCTCAGATAGCGGCAGAAATAGATGCGGATTTCAGGCGTCCAACATTCTCTGCACGATCCATTTGGCGAGAATGATATCAATATCGGGAGAGAGCAATTTTCACTCGGCATGCCAGACTGCACACGACATGGTAGCAAGTGTGAGCACGATCCCGATCGAGTACATCCGAGCTATTGGATCTCCCCTCTTGCAACAGTTGGCGGGCGTCGGCCACATGCTGGCGGGCGTGGCGAGCAAACACCGGTTCTCACACGAAGATCGAGAACAGTTTAGACTGGTCCTCACATCAATGATACAGTTTCTCTCGCAGCTGAAAGCACACAACAGCACCGCGGCAACGGAGGAATTGAGACTGGCAGCCCACCTAAGCGAGGCAGATAGGAATTGGTCATTGGCTAGCGCTAAGACTCAAGCATTGGATGACGGCGCTACGTACGATAATCTTGCGTGGCCGGATCACATGCAAACCTTGGTGGAAGAAATGAGCGACGATCGACTTTTTTTCTCTATGCACCTGGAAAGAAGCCTTGCATGGCCATTCGAGCCGCGAGATGGAGATGGAACGGAATCTTAAAACACTTCAAATACAATTTGATACCACTATACTCTTATGACTTAACTCCCATTTTATCATTACAAGTATTCGTGTTCTTCTGCTTGTTGGTCCTCCAAGCATAATACTCCCCTCCCGTCATGATCGGATACTTCATCGGGTTTTCCTCGCTCACACAAGTTGGGACAGGCTCGAGCAGCTTCTTCCGGTCGAATCCGAAGAAGAACGGCGCAGAGTACCTTTCACGTCCACTCTTATTAATGACACGGTGGATGGTAGAGACGAAAAAGTTGTTGGTTTGTCTCATGAAGGCGTCTGCGATATTGACCACAAAGGATCCCTCGATGGGCTCGGCCTTGATCCAGTTACCGGATTTGCTCAGCACCTCCAGGCCTCCAGAGAGATCTTGAGTGACAATGGTGAAACACTCGACGTCCGTGTGGGCGCCGATACCGTTCTGGTCATCGACCGAGTGCTTCTGCTCTGGGTAATGAAGTATTCTCATCCCAGCTTCGGGACGGCGGACATATGCGTCAAAGTACTCTTCTGGGAGGTGAAGGGCAAGAGCGAAAATTCTGGTCAGGCGGCGCGAGAGCTCGAGTAGCTTTGTGTGATATGCGTAAAGACCTTCTCGGAAGCCCGGGAGGTCAGATGGCCAAATGCTCACTGATGGCTCCGCCTTGTCGACTGCCTGGGGATCTTCTGAAGCATCGTAGGCCCAGTTGAACGCCTCGCTAAGATCTATATCGCACATTAGATACCATTTGCGTGAAAGTAATGCAAATTATGGAAGAGATTGAAGGTCAAGCCTTGCCTTGGTGTTTCCAGCCGTTTCGGTTATAGCACTCCATCGGGTGGAAGCCTACATACTCGTTGGGTACTAGACCGGTGAATACCTCCATCTTCTTCTCCTCTGGTAAGGCAAAGAATCTCTTGGCTTGATCGATAACCTCAGAGGCATAGTCTTGGTCGATACCCTATCAGGTTACTTTGTTAGCTGGGATGTTGTTGTGGCGCATAGAACAGAGGGCTCACATGATTGATGAGGTAGAAAAACCCAATATTCCGTGATGCATCCCGGATCTCTTCCGCCACAGCCTTTCTGTCTTCCAGTTTGTCACTCCAAATGCGTGAAGCATCGATCACAGGAATCTTCTCCAGCTCCGTGGAAATGTTTGAGTTGAAGCTGAAAACATCACCATTCTGCAGCTTCACTGTCCGGACTTTGGTGTCTGCCCTCGTATCAACGGTAGTCTGAGACATCTTGTGGAGTTTGGCGAGATTGTATTAGCTGTGTGCGAGAAGGTATTTCTTATCAGGAACCGTTGACCTAGTTTGGATACTAGCCATAGAGAATCGTACGGAGCAAGAGTATTTATCAACCTACTCTCTACGCATCAGATACATAAGCACGAGTGAAATGCCCTCGCGATAAAACGGCAGAACTGGTAATCTTGAAATCACTTAGTATATCGTTTCATGATTCGCTGGGCAAGAGGTGTGTGGATGGCTTAGGATCCTTGATAAGAGAGCGTGGCTTATCATCACTGTGACTAAAAACTGATAAACTGAACAGATAAACTGCTAAACTGCTCATTCCCGCATAACCCCACAACTCACTGCCAAATCAGCACACGCGGAATTGGCTTGCAACATGCATATCATCGAGTCAAGGTTCTATCTGGGGTTGCTTATCTGAGTTGGGTCCAGCACACCCAGATTACCGGTTCTTATCACTTCAAAGACTTGGTACGCTAAGCTGGCAACTCCAGATTGGCATCCCGCCTCCATGTCAAGTCTTTTGATCTGTTTGTCCAAACACCAGAGAGGCATAAAATCAGACGACCGCACTCTCTAAAAATGGATTGACCATCTGATATCCATCATTCTGCTCTGAAATAGTACAATAGTCACCATGACGGAGGCTTCAACATCAACCTTCACTAGCCGCTTGCTCCGGCGACTGGAAGTCCAGAGAGACACGGATGCCGACGTGGACATCTACGTTAACAAGGACACTCGTCCATTGCCTCCGTCCCGTCGACCTTATGGACCGTGGGAGTTTGTCGGTCTTTGGATGGTCACCGGATCCTTCAACGTTGGCGGATGGACGACTGGCTCTTCGCTCATTTCTCTGGGGCTGAATGTCTGGGTATGTATTGTGTTATTAGCAATTGTTGAGGTTTTGGTATCCCGTATCTGACACAGACTTCAGCAATCAATGCTTGCCATTATTATTGCGCACACCTTTGTCGGATTTGTTTGCATAGCGGGCGGTCACCCTGGGGCGAAGTGGCACATTGGCTTCCCCTTGTGGATGAAGCAGAACTGGGGTATCTGGGGATATTGGTTCCCAATGGTATGTCCGACTAGCAATTTCTCTCCACGCAAGAAGTATACTGACATTATGTTACTCCATTAGGCTATCCGCGTATTCCTATCATTTGTTTGGACAGCCACCAATACATGGTATGGTAGCCAATGCCTCAAGGTTCTTCTTAGCTGCATGTCGCCAGCATTCCTCAAACTTGACACCCCATTGGCGAACGGAGCCATGAAAGCGTATGACTTGGTCGCATTCATCGTCTACTTCATTCTTTGTCTCCCGTTGATTTGGTTCAGCCCCGAGAGATACAAGAAGCCATTCCTCGTCTCATCAGTGACCGTCGCGACGACTGTCTTCGCGCTGCTGATCTGGGCCACCGTTCGCGCCGATGGCGGAGGAGCTCTTCTGGCAGACACTACCATCAGCGGTGTCAAGCCAGCCAAAGGCGGTGATTTAGGCTGGGCGTTTGTTGCTGCGATCACTGCCAACATTGGAGGCATTGCCACGCATATGTGGTCCCAGTCTGACTACACACGATATGCCCGCAAACCAGGTGACCAAATCCTGGCTCAGCTTGTCATGGTTCCGCTTGGCACTATCATAGTGGCATGCATTGGTATCGTGTGCACCTCATGTGCAGCGACTCTTTACCCCGAGGAGAAGAAGCTCCTCTGGCAACCGTATGCCTTCCTTGATGCCATTCGAAAGTACGAAGGCAATAGTGGCGCCAGGGCTGGTGTCGCGTTCGCCAGCATTGCATTCATGTTCTCCCAGTTCGGCATGGTGGTGGCATCCAACTGCGTCGTTGCCGGTATTGATCTGGCAGCTCTGTTCCCTCGATGGTTCACGATTCGGCGAGGTGGCTATTTCACAATTGTCTTCGTCTTTGCCATGCAGCCGTGGTCATTATTGAACAGCGCCACCAACTTCCTGACGGTCGTTGGAAGCTTTAACATCTTCTTGGGCCCCCTCATGGGCATCATGTTTGCCGACTACTTCCTCCTGCGCAGGACCACCATCAAGCTTACAGAGCTCTTCTCAAACTCGCCGGAGAGCATTTACTGGTATACCAAAGGCTGGAATTGGCGTGCTGCCGTCGCCTGGCCCATGGGCGTTTGGTTTCTCATGCCTGGCCTTGCCCAGCGTGCCGTGGACCCTACTGGGTTCTGGGCAGGGTGGACTAGACTTTATCAACTATCATGGTTCCTGGGATGCTTGGTTTCTGGTGTCGTTTACATGGCTCTGGACTATTTCTGGCCCATGCCTGATAAGCTTGCTGTGGATGACCTTGACTATTTTGGAACCTTTGGAGATCCTCCTTCATTTTTAGAAGCCAAATCACCGATTCCAGGCGCTACCATCGAAGAGAAGGTGTCGGAGGAGAAGGGAGACAGCGTGTAATGCGTCTTGCGGAGTGGCTGCTCACAACTTGCTGATCCCGGCTTTGGGAGTTTATCTTTGGTAGGATAAATTTAATTATATCAGATTGCTTGGTTAAAACTCTGGGAACAGGAAGTCTAATCATTCAAACTACTGTGATTATCGGATACCCCGGCCTTTAATTTGTTCGGACGATGTTGAATTTGGATTTGACCACATATGCTAATCTTTTGGCTCCCAATGTTGCTCATGATTCTCACCCGCAAAGAAATGTTTATCCATTTCCCGGCCCCTATCCTAGTTTTAAATTATTGAACCAACGACCTCGATAACCTAAATTCGGCACTTAATAAATATCAGTAAGGCCCGCATACCATTTAAGGTTGTATTCAAGGGGATGATTATCTGTAGATTTCTGGCATGGAACCATTCCGGTACAAGCTAGACAACATGAACACCACCCCACAATTCAACATCTACTTCAGCAACTCATAGAAGCTCAATAGTCAGCCCCGGAATCACGAGATCTGGTGCTGACATGCACCATGCAGCCCTCAATCGCATCAAGACCCCTGTTCTCTAGCGTGTTCAGCTGACTGGGGCCGGAAGCTTCGTTTTGCCGATGCGAGAGGAGGACAACCAACCAACATTGATCCCAAAGTTCCAAGCCACAAAAATCCAACGTGAGATTTCAAAAGCTCCAGGCCTCCGAACTGCAAGATGAGATGGGGCCATTCCTGTATTCCCCAGTCGACACAGCAAATGGCGAGATCCGTCTTCTCACTCTGCACCCTGCCACGGACAAAGATGCCACTATTGTCTGCGACCTCGAGCGCGTCAAGTTGCGTGATAATCCGCAGTTTGAGGCTATATCATATACTTGGGGAGATGAGCACCCGTCCGTCCAGATAGTCTTAAATAATGCCGCATTGAAGGTCCGAGAAAATGCAGCGGCGGCACTGCGTCGCCTGCGACGCCGCAAAGGCTCTCGTCGCGTGTGGATCGATGCCATCTGCATCAACCAAGAGGAGGTCCCGGAGCGCGACCGGCAAATCACGGTGATGCAGCACATCTTTGGGCAGGCATCGCAGGTCATCATATGGCTAGGAGAGCCTACGGAGCAGGGAATCCTCGGGATAAGATACCTGCAGGGGAAGCTCATAAATGTGAGCCTCCGCCAGCTATGGCTTGAAGTGCATGGTGACAATGTCAGACCATCCTATACAACAAACATGGCTACCGCGTTGGATAGGCTGACTTACACGGATGACCAACTGGTCGGCGAAATCAGAGAACTCCTGGATCGACCATGGTGGAGGCGTACGTGGGTTGTGCAAGAAGCTGTCCTTGCCCAGAAGCTTGTTGTCATGTGTGGAGAGGAGCTAGTAAGTTGGGATATGATAAAGAAGCTTATTGAAGGGCGGCGCATGAGTCGACCGAACTTCGAGGCTATGGGAATTGTGCTTGATGAGAATAATTTCCCGGATGGATTATTCCGCTTTATTTCAGAGTATCGACAAAAGTGGCATGATTCCGCCTCGGGAATCAATCTCCTTGAGATATTGTATCGATGCCGAGCGCTTGAATGCTCCGAGCCACAAGATAAGATCTTTGGATTTCTGGGAATCGCGCCATCTACCCAAGCGATGGGTGTTGTTCCCGACAGCACAGCCTCCGTTCCTGATGTGTACCGAGAGTTTGCGTTCAAGTTCATTCGAGGAAGCCAATCACTAGATACTCTAAACTACGCCAGGGAGTGGCAAGGGGCACCAGTGAGATATCCAAAAGAGCAGGTGTATTCTCTGCTCGAGCAATCGAAATATCATGACGTGAAGGCACAGATCGACGACGGCCCAGGAAAGAAGCCGAGGCAGTCATGGGCTAGACTCCCTGATGGATGGGAAAGAATACCTGGGAAGGTTCCAAAATTCCACAACTACAAGACAAATGAGACGTTTGAAAAGAGTCCCTTGGCTGGATCATTATCCCGGGCTGCGATGATAATGGAACGGCGAGAGTTGCCGACAGATTGGCAAAAGAAATGGGACAATTTGGGACGGGCCACAGTATCACACGAACCAAAAGGAGAGAAACCCGCCATGAAACCAGAAGAGAAGATAACGAAACTGCTGGCCGACTTAGCCCAGCTTCCCTCATGGGTTCCTAACTGGTATACTCCAACCGCCTGGGATCCAGAACCCCTCCTGGACTTCACCTTCAGCCACCCACTCTATTGGGCATCGGGTGATGAGATGCCGCATGTTTCTGTGGGACAATCGGCATGCGTGTTATCATTGAGCGGGTTCGTTTTTGATGAAATCGAGTCTATTGCGCCGGCGTGGCACCCGCAAAGTGAAATAACTGCTCTTTCCAGAAAAGGAAACGAAACTTTGATTGCGTGGGAAGAACAAGCTTTGCAACCGGTACAAGATTGTCCGTACAAAGACTCTAGCCGCGAAGACGCTCTGTGGCGCACAATGATTGCCGACTGGGCGGGTGCTCACGCCGCGCCAGAGAGTGATAAGCACTACATTGAAGTGTGGTATGATCGCAATGGCTGGGCGAGAGAGGTACCTGATATCACGAATATGGGGTTTTGGGAGGGAGCTATGGAAGAAGTCACACTCACCCTCCACGAGCAGGACATGCTGAATGAATTCGAAAGCTTGCGTCTCCGCGATGACACTGAATATCCTTCGAACAAATTTTCCAGTTATCTCCGGAGTGGCGAGGAAAATTTAATTGTAAAGCACTATGGGGCCTATGTGAAGCGTATACAAAGGGCTTGTGGCCACCGCGCGCTCTTTGTGACAAGGAAGGGATATATTGGGTTGGCTCCATGGAATGCAAAAGAGGGTGATGTGGTGGCAGTGTTGGACGGAGGGAAAACACCATATATTTTGCGATCTGTTTCCGTGGACCAGTTCAAGTTGGTTGGGGAGTCTTTTGTGTACGGAATCATGGCCGGAGAAGCACTACAACATCGGAAAGTCCTAGAGAAACCAGAAAGCCGGATCCAAATTGTATGAAATCTTCTCAGATTGCGGCTTTTTCCGTTGGAATTGTTCACTGTACATACAGATTCTGAGAACTAAGGTATCTGCACTGCCCAAACCTATTACCAATGACATGAGTGTAACATGACTAATTTGACAGCATATGGAGGCCAGCGTCATCGCTACCTGTTGTGGAATCTTGAAATCCCCTATCATAAACTTGTAAAATCAATCTGAAATATTACCTGGGTGTTTGATGAACATCATGCAGCTAGCCGTGACATCCAGAGTAACAGCATTATACCTCAGCGTGTAGCATCAAGGTCCTCCATTGAGATATCTTGCTCACGTGCTATCCACTCATCATATCTGAGAGGAGGTTTGGTGCCACTTTGGAAGAAGAGATAACGTTTGACAAAATACGGAAGCATCTCGGATAGCTGATACTTGGCGAACTTGCTCTTCTTCTGATTATACACCTCGTCCAATTCCTCGAGACTAAACATTCGAGTCTCCTCAACGATGAAGAAAACGAGAATGAGCGCAACAAAGTTCATTCCAGCGAAGAATCCGAGCAAGCCGGGTGTTTTGAATGCCTGCTTCATCGCGGGGATGATGATCGTGAGAATTCCGGCAAAGAATAGATTAGTTGCTATTGCTGCTGATGCGCCGGCCTCTCTATGAGAAAGAGGGAAACTAGATAGTTGTCGAGTCAGTTATATTGTAGAGACAATGTGAGCGACTTTGACTAACCTTTCAGATGCCAAGGTAAATGGTATAGGACCTGTAGTGGACCTTGGGTTAACATAGACCTCTTAAGGATTTGAAATTTGCATACCTAATCCAGGAGAATACACAGCAACAAAAACTGTTATCCGTAAGTTTAATTGAGGGACATAAAATATCTTAGGGAAGTCTCACTTAGTATCAATGATATTCCTGCAGCCACACGCGGCGAAACCACAGTGCTATCATCAAGTGGGAAGGCTCCGGCAGCTCCGGCTAGAAGTATACCCATGATTGGTAAAGTGGCAAGCAACCATGTTCTCCGACCAAACGTATCTATTGTACGCATTGCCGGAAGGCAGAACAAGAAGTTTATTGCTCCTGTGTAACCACACGATGTCAGAGAAAGTGCTTAAGGTAGGGGGGTCATGGCAAGACATACCAAAGCCAAAGCTATAGAGCATGGGCTTATCGATCGTCGAGTCTGTCCCATTGAAAACCACATCTAGTTATCAAGTCAGTGTCCGAAGTTCATTCTGAAAATAGAAGCCTTACTGGAGTAAAAGGCAAATACGTTGACTAATTTATAGTTAGAAGTTGTACAATACGTTCATTTAGGGGCGGATGGTTAACTGACTTCCACAAAGTTGTTGGGCCAATGCAACTGTTGAAGTACTCCAAACAGCGTTTCGTAGCCTCCGTGTCTTGAAAAGCGTGCGGTACTGATTTAATGATAAACGGAGGACTACGCGGAGCTGGGAGGCGTATGTCAGCCCTTGTTCTGGGCTACACGATTCACCTGCCGATCTGTTGGACTCAGATAATCTCTTTAACTTTTCCGACCAGCGTATGAGAATTATATCTCTCAAGGCTTGAAGCTACTGATATGTTAGTTTGACATCTTTGATTAATGGCGCCCAGTATAAAGAAGGCTTTCTCACTTTGGACTTTCTGATTCTTAACAAGATTTTCAGAGCCTGGTTTGGATCAAAGTTCGGCGATTCTTCTCTCATATAAAATCGCGAACTTTCGTAACAGAAATACACTGAGATGAGAAGAGCCACACTTGCGACCAAAGGAGCGCCGAGGATGAGTTGGAGGGCCAGCCAGTGGTTGCTGTCGCTCGTTTCAATATCGTTCTGCTTGAGAAAGAGGACATTCGTAGCTTTTGCGATCACTAAGTTGGCCACGAAACCTATCATGATACCACAGGCGACCCTGTGAGTGGACAAAGGTTAGCGCTGTCGGTGTTGCTAAATCAGAGGCATGAAATCATCTCGAAACGAACCACAACTGCCAGGTTATCAATATCGATCCCCTCCAATACCCCGTCGCAGTTTCCGCAGCTAGGATAGGCGCGCTGACGGCTTTAATCCCCATGCCTAACGACTTTGGTTAATGAGGAGTTTTACCCAAGTAGACATACATGTAATAATTCAAGGGAAGAAAAAATAACTTACCCACTCCGCCAACAATTCTAACACTAAGAAGCTGAATCCAGTCATGGCAAAAGGCCGACGATACAGAGCTCGCAATGATCAGCAAGGCGGATACAATCAACGCGCCGCGTCTGCCAATGTAGTAGTTCGTTGGAAGGGATATTGGGGCCCCGATAATTGCAGCAGCCAGGAAAGGGCTGGCATTCATTCCTCCAATTTCCCAATCTTTCTTCCGAGTTCCAATTTCATTTTCATCGCTGCCAGCGTCTAGCTTCAGGAGCGATTCAAAAAGCGACCCGGCGTTGATGGACGATTGCACATGTCCTTGAAGAAAGGCCGCCAGAGCAACCGTAAGTATGACGGGGAGAATTCCAGATTGGAAGAACACCTGCTCCCGCTCGGCTCTCAAACTGTCCAACTCTTCCTGCGTGAAGCGACCTAAGGGGGAGATCGGGTACCTAATTTGGCAAGAATGATCGCTTTGTCCCATTCTTCCTGATTGATCCCGGAGCTTTGCGAGATAGGAAACAGCTCCTTCATGTCATCTCGAATGTCCGGATTCGATACACCACCTGGGAAATAGTCAACCTGACTGTGGTCAATGAAATGGAAATAGAAGATCTTGTTGCTTACGAAGGGGGTCGGCGATGTCAATTCGGTCCAGATTCGTGCGATTTGCCGTAAATGAGCGTGCTAAATCTCCGAAAGTCTTTCTTTGATGCGGAGTATTTTCTGAACTCTGGTCCTCCATGTTTGTTGCTGTACTGTTTGCTGTATAAGCTGAAGGGGTTGGTCGCGATGTATCGCGTGACGCAGGTCAAGGCCTCACACGACTTAGGTGGCTGACCTGCAGCTTCGAATGTATATATAAGTATATCCTTTAGGCTGCCATTATATTGGCTAATGGAAACACCACCTCGGGGGGGGGGCACTTGTCAGCCGTACGCCTCCATTATATGGTTACACCCAGGCAACTGTCCGCCTGCATCATCCCACACCTCCCTTACCGCCACCACTCGATGTGGCTGGCTACCCCCGTCTAGTACGCATGAAATTGTAATTACACAGCGGCCATTCTCCTGTCATCAAGTCATTATGTGGCGTTCAATAATTCCAGTAGCTGAAATGAATATCATCTGCAGAGCCTCGTCTCATCCCGCCAGGGGCAAGGTCTCACTGGTGGTCTTAGACATTTCCCCAGGAACCACACCCCAGTCTGGACACTTACCCCGCGGAGGTCCAATGTACTCGATCCATGTATTGAACGATCCGATGCGGTCGTGAATGTCTAAGGTCTCGTATATTTACTCTCCTGAAATTGGTTGTGGGGATTGAAAACCACAATTTTCGAGCGTAAAAGGGCGTAGGTTCAATTTCCCAAAGCCTGGATTTAGTGACACGTCGATGCTGTGTTGTGGTACTATGTGTGACCGCCCAATTTGAGTTTCCGAAAGTTCTATTATGATTACAGGCAGCTCCTTAGCCGCTCCCTTGCGTCTAACCCCTGTCCAAACCTCCGCAAGCTGAATGCGAGCCTTACGGAGAACTGCTCTGATTGGGTCCGAAGACTTTCGGCCATCAGCACGCCTCACTGTTTATCGAGGTCTAGTAACCCCTCTTTTGTTATTATTACACAAAAGTGCGTTTGCTGAGGCTGAGCCACGCGTTGTATGACGCTGTCGTCACCAACCCTCCCTCAGGCCATGTGCTACCAACCCCTCCTCGGCTACTCCCATCTGGCTGCCTCTGAGTCAATCTGCTGAAAGTTCTTTCCGTCCCTCTCACATTAATAATTAGTGCCCTACTCCACATTACACGTGGGGAAAGCACTTCCTTCCTTCATCAACCCACATCTAGCTTACTCCATTCATGTGGTGCATCTGTCCGAAGCCCTTTTACAAGCATTCGCAACCGTTCTCAAGCGAATCACCATATTGAGCGTATGGTCACTTGATTATACCGAGCCATAGGGTGCAATCCAGAAGCCCTTTTGGGCCAAGGTGCCTCCGAAACAATGTCGGTTGTTAGGGAACTCGCGAATGCCATACAGATCATCACTGGTGCGGTTAACACTATTCGACTGGTATACAAGGCCTACGAGGCTATCAAGGACGTCGACCAACAAATAAATCATTTGATATCGGTCTGCAATGTGGTAGAGAAACACCTGAGCGAGACCCGGGGTCTTCTCCGCCAGCGACAAAGATCTCCGAATCAAGATGAAAAACGAATGGAATACTACAGCTCAGTTGCCCGACTCGTGACAACAGTAGACAATGATCTTAAGGATGTAGAAAGAACTATCACACGCCCGGACGGATTGCCAAAGCCCAAAATGCTCGCAAGAGTGTTCCGTTCAAGGCCTTACAAGGCTACTGATCTCGCCCTCAATTTGAACGAGAATGCAATGAAGCGAATCGAAACGGCATCTATCCATTTACAATGGGCAACTTCCAATCTGTAGGCTCAATCCCTCCCTTATCACGAACCTTTCTGTCTGTAGGATTTCCTACTAACGATAAGATTCAGGTGGAGGTATGAGAGAGAAAGTCCAGGTGCTGTTGACCAGGATTACTTCAACGGGCTTCGGAATCTAAGCCAAAAGATTGGCAGCGGTGCATCAGCTTTCAGTTCAGATTTCGAGGTCATGACGCCCAGCTTGGATGTTTCCGATCCAAACTCCAAGGACAGAGCAGAGGAATATCTGAGAGATATTCGACAGTTGAACGACTCAGCATTTGAAATTTTCGAAGAAGTTGTTGTTCGAACCTTGCATTCGGGGACCCAAACCCCCGTTGAGGGTTGGGCACTTTCTCCCGTCAGCGAACAGCCCACCCTTCTTGAACTCCCTCCGCCAGAAACCCACGTTACTCTAGAAGAGCTGAGACTCAGGTACAACGGGGCCAAAAAATTGGCAGAGCTAGCTTCAGACCAAGAGTTTCCAGATGCGGCAGCAAACTACCATGCCAAGGCCATTAAGTGCCATGACGAACTCTCCAAGGCTGGTGAGCCTAATAAGTCCGTCAAGACTAAGCTCGAGTCAAATCATATCGGTATTTTGATCAAATGCTTTCGAACTGGGCGACGAGAGGAGGGTATAGAGCGTTTAAACAAACTTGCAAAGGAAGCAAAGAGATTGGAAGCTGCTGATCCGCGCGAACTTGACGCTTCTGACCTTCACCGGCTGCGCCGAGATATCGGTGACCTTTATTTGAAACTGCAGATGTGGGCTCATGCGGAACACTTCCTTCGTCTTGCAATTTTTGAGCCAACATTTTCACAAAACTATCCAAGCAATAAAGAAGAGGCAAAATCTATTGCTTGGGGAATCATTCAGGCATACAAGCACAGCTCGCGTCTTATCGAGGTGGAGGCTTTCAGAGAAATGCTTGTTCGCCATCTGAAAGAAGACCCGACAGTAGAGCCCCAAGAATATCGTGATACCATTGCTTGGTGTCGAAAGAACAACTTCGACGTTGATGAAATGAGTACGCCACCTTGCTTCAACAAGAAGGACACAGATGGAGATTTTCCTCTCCATAAAGCTGTCTGTGATCCACATGTCAGCCAAGAAGTGTTAAGGCAGCTGGCATCTGATAGGAATCTGATCAATGCCAGAGGGAAGAATAAAATGACCCCATTGTTGATGGCGGTAATAAAGGGGCGGCTTGCCGCTGTACAAGTACTACTTGAAGAAGGTGCCAACCTCGACCTCAGAACGCCCGAAACAGACATGGTCGAAACTGTACTTCACGTCTGCAAAGACGTACATATCATGAGGCTTCTTCTGGAGAAGATCCAATCGCGAAGGCCCAGTATGGCTCCGTCGATAATCCCACAACAGATTGAGAGTCCAGAAGACCCACAGCACATCGATATCAACTCACAGAGCCCGTATATTGGGACAGCACTTCATCACGCATGCGAGAGAGATGACTGGCCGATCGTGGAGGTCCTTCTTGCCTATGGTGCCGATCCAAATGCCGAGAACTACATTCGTGAGACTCCACTTATATTGACATGTTTCAACAAAGGAACACGAATCTCAACAAGGAGAATTGTGAGAGCACTACTGAATCACGGCGCCAACGTCGATCATCGAGATGACTATCAAAGACATGCTCAAGATGGCCTTGAGCAGAAACGGTTTAGTCCATCAGATATTCGTGATCTATTACAACCTATGGGCTTAAGAAGCGGGAGCTCCAGTCTTCGGAGGGGGACTGAAACGGATTCAATGGCATCTGCGAGGCATCTTTCTATCGACTCTCTCGGGTTGTTTTCTGAAGCTTCTCGCGATGGAAGTAGTACCTAGATATTGGCATTCTCATTATTAACACGTTAAAAAGCAACACCCAAGAAAAAGGGGAAAGTTTCGCATATTGTCGCTTCTTAGTTCATTTGGGGGAGGTGACTCAGTAGTTAGTAAGCCGGACATGGCAGTCCAAAACTCCATGCCCTGTTCAGTCCTCAGCTTTCACCCATATTATTCAAAAGATAGAAAATTAAAAGAAACTACTGAGCTTAGGAAATTAACAGTATCATTTCCCGTCGATTCCTCACCCACCCATACCTAAACGGTAAGCAATATTCATTGAAGCACATACTTCATGACACTTCCCTCTCCCGCCATCCATGGCTCGATAGCTTTCCCATTCATGTACCTAGTAATGGAAACATCGCCCACAAACCAATAAGTGCTACGGACCGCATCAGGTCTGAACAGAATGGGAGTTGAACAGCCCAGGGGCACGACGACCTTATCACCAGGCTGCATAAACCCTGAGCCCATTCCAATTCGACCATTGTTCGGTAATACACAAGCTTCGCCCCATCATCTTATCGCCGAAGGCTTTTTGCAAGTATTCCCTTCTATGATTCGGTTCAATATCAACGCGAGCATCGAGACATTCCATCAAAGTTGAATTCAAAGAAAGGTATGGTAGCCGTTCTTGAAGAAGGTTAGCAAAAAAGCTGTAGCATATGCGTAACCACTGCAAAGGGGTATATTTAGATGGGATCTTTTCCAAGCATATTGCCATCGCGAAATCCTGCTCCGCCTTTCGGATAGATTGATCCTTCTCGTGAACAAATTGACTCAGGAGTAAAGCTCTCCAGTGTAGAAAAGCCATGAGATAATCTCCCAAGTTGCAAAGAGTGCCAACTGCAACGCCTTTAATTTGGATCGAATCAAGCGGAATTGCTTCAATTTCCAACCCGTTCAAGCGCTGATCGAGGAATGTACAGCGGCGGGCCTTCGTGGAACCTGCTGCTGAGAACTTATACTTATAGCCCATTGACGTTGTCTGAGGGGCATGTGACCAGTCTGGGATGAATGAAGGTAAATCGGTAGAGCTGGTATGAACAGGAAAATGTACTGCCTTACAGATGACATCCAACCGCTGCGTAGTCTTGATGAGGAAGTCGACCACTTGTGTGTATAGATCCTTGATGGAGAGATTGTAATTGGGAGGAAATTCATTCCGCACCTCTTTGTACAAGATTCCAAGAATGCCGCATATTTTGCTCTTGGATCTGAGGCAAGTTTCCGTCGACAGGCGCACAGAATCTCGAGAAATCCTCCCTCTCTATTGCCCATATGAATTCGAAGATCTGGAAGACTGGCGGGGCCCTGGTAAATCAACACTTGATCATAACTAAACTGGTCTGGTGAGACGGATGAACGATTGCGGTTCATCCGAATGCTCTGGAAGGCCAACTCATGTCGATGTTCGGAGAACAAATTCGATGCGAGCTGATATGATGGCCACGGAAATTCTGTAGACCCGCAGTAGACGGTGACTTTCTTTGCTTTGAGTAGTTCCTGTACAACCCATAGTCGCCTCCAGTAATCTCTGCTAAATAAAGATACAACGCCAGCATGTTCACCGTTACTCATTCCGGATGCCAAGAGCCGGGAGACTTGTTTTGGATATTGAGCTTGGTCAGTTAATCTGCGGAGAAAGTCCACGGCCTTTGAGCTGCCATCACTTTCAGGGCCAAGCCAAACTGCTACCGCGTCGGCTTTGGAGTAGATGTCGGGCATAAGCTGTATCTGTTGGATCCGCTCATCTCTGCTCCCTTGGTCGATGCACAAAGCATCCGCCCACACCGGCACGGGTTCTTTTTTTTTTTTTTTTTTGACGAAGAGCTTGGAGAGCCCCATGAAGGCTGACTGAAATTGGGATAGAGTTGCCTCCGATATCGATTTTGCGTGTGTCTCCTAGATCCCTCCAGGCATAGGAAATGGCCACATATTGAGGTAGCTCTTCAAGAGAAACGTGAATTATATCGCACTTGATCATAATTCTCCTCTCTGGAAGTACATTGATCAATCTTATGGAATTGGCATCCAGCAACCGGTACTGATACGTTCGAAAATCGGCTGGGGTTTAGTCCATTCGCTCTCAGCCAAGGTTGGGGTCGACCTATGCGAACTTGGAGTTCTATCACTTTTACAGCGCTGTAACCCCGTCAAAGTATCTTCCTCGAATGCCCCAGTTCGTTAGCTGTAAGACTTTGGTAGGAACTCCGAATCGCTTTGTGGAGTGGGAGCGCCTGATCTGTTTGGCCATGGCGAATGGGAAACATCAGAGAGTCTTCGGCGACGTTCTGGAGGCGGCAGCAACCGGAAAGCTGGTTCCAAAACGACATGGTCCGATCTTTCAATCATCCTAGCATTATTGTGCTGATTGCTCTGCCCAAACGCTTCCCGTGTCCGGTGCGACCCTTCTCTCCGAGGTCTCCTGTTCGATGCACTTGCTCAAGGGCCAGATCCCCTCAGCTAATGCTGGGAGGAGAGGGAACTCAAAATTCGCTGCTCCGGATGGACTCCCCTGCCTCCCTTTCATAATCATGCTCACGGTTGGGGATGGGCGCACTAGGCTCGGCAGCATCTCCGAAAGATCTCGTTCTCCTTCGGATGTTGACTAGGGGCGCCCGAACTCGAGGATTCATTGAAGTAGCTACTGGCAGACTCCTAGAATACTCATCGTCTTCCGAATAGAAATCGTTCTTGTCCAAAAGAGGGTTCCGGGTTGGTACCGTAAGATACTCCGGTCCTGGAGCCCTGGGGCGAGTGTGGGAATGTCTAAATCTTTGTTCGGCCATCATGAGTAGAGCCTCGAAGAAAGATTTAGAGGAATTTCACATGTAAAGCCAGGGAAAAATATAACTCTGCCACCATCAACGTCTCTTATGCTTCGGAGGTGTGCGTGAGGCGTTCGGAGACCGAGTCACTCGGTGAAACATAATTGCTCCATATCGCCTGATCGAGAACAAGGCTCTGTGCGGGGAAAATAAATACAGAAATCAAAACAACTCTAATGCAACCTAAAGTGCTCCTTATTAGTAATGTGGTAAGCTCATGTTGTCTTTGGTGAGGTAGGGTCGTAGCAGTTCTGTCCATCACATGCTTGAACCGGTGATATTCAAAGGGCCACACTTTCGTTACCCCAACATTAAGTGAACCAGCTACAACAAGGTTACGATGTTAGGTGCCGGGTTAAACAAGGTAATGAAATCCTCAAGAGCAATGAGGCAAGCAACTTACATCAAAATAAAATAGAACAAGTATATAACAAGTATATAATGGTTCTCTTTTCCCATCAACCCGGTAATTCTTCTTCAGCATTAAGTTTCGCAGCATTCCATTCACATCTTCCTAGGACATCCCACCATTTAATATCTACTTGAAACTTACTTTCTCTTTTTTTTCAGAATGCATTTCATCAAGACCGTCGCCTCTGTCTTTTCCCTGTCCAGCTTTGTCACTGCGCACTTTGAGGGGCCCGATGCTGGTCCATCCCGCCGCGCCCTGGTCGAAAGTGCCGAGGAGGAATATCTCGCCGCCCGCGATGAATACATCGAGAAGCGCGATCTCTTCAAGCGTTTAAGTCCCATACCTTTCGCTTTTTCTTCTGCCCTTGCTTTATAACACAGTTTCCAGCTCGGAGGCAATGGTTCATGTGGCAAGGCGAGTGATGGCCGCAAGCACTCCTACAAGAGTGCCGTGCCTTGCGGCCCTTGCGCCCCGAACTCCGCCCAGGGCCAGTAACTGCCTCTGCAACGCCAAGGTCAGATAAAGAACTAATCGATATTTATCGATTTTGTTCTATCAAAGATTTGGCATCTTTCATTGATCGGAGTTCCCGAAGAAAAAAAGTCGAAGGCTGTGGTGGAGCTGACACTGCATGATGAGCCTACGCAGCCTGGCCTGCATCATGGAAGGATGTATTCATAATTATCTTTAAAATGCTCAAATATACTGGTTATTTTGAACATTGTCCCTGATCTACGATTGCGTGAGCATAACATCTCGTGCCCACCATCGGTTATGTACAACGCACCCTGCTCCTCCCAGACAAAAACAATGATGATGGCAACAAACACTGTTACATCAACATCAAGAAGGCGGATAAATCACCTCGTTTGCTGTAGGTGCTGCGATCCTAGCTGCGATCCTACAAAAAAAAAGAAGAGGAGGACGAGCACTTTAGGAATCCTGAACTATCACACCGCCATCATTATTTGAGACGAAACCGCTCACCACACCACTCATGATTCTACTTGTGTCATCTTAGTCCCGTTGGTTTTCGGCCCCAGTAACAAATACATCCTTATTCAGCTGGTTCTATACTTCATTCATCTGAGCCCCGCCGTTCAGTATTGTCCTATCTGGCTACGGCGCCAATTGTTGTGTGTCAAGGCCGGAGACTTAACTTCGAAGTCAGGCTTCATGTGTCGATTTGCCCATAAACAAACTCCAGAGAACGGTTCGTGTTTCTCGCCCTTCCCGCGATCACTCTTGTATGTTCACTCTTCTGAATAATTGGTCATGATTACACAATTTTCAACATCCCATGCTCAAGGTTCTCGTTTATAACAACAGCCCGAATATGCGCATGGCCCCATCAATATAATCGGCCCTCCCTAATCACCCGAGCGAGGGGGATGCAGGCTCAATTTACCCATGTGGCATTTTAGGCACACATGACAGAGGAGCGGCCCAAGAAGGACCCACGAGGCCTTGGATACTCGCCGCATGGGTAGTTTTGCGGGGAAGTCAGTCAACTTCAACACGCCCATGAGCCACCAATTCTCCACACCTTCGGGTGACTGATGTAACCAGAATGGTTGTATCGGCATAACTATAACCCTTGGATCCGAGAATTGTTCATAATGACAAGAGTCCAGTCAAGAATACGACGCAGCGCAGTTGAAAGCATTGGCATGCCATTGATCAATATCAAGATGTTGGGCCCAATTTGTGATAGCGTGAGGACGACAAAGACCCGACTTACCGAGTTTCCTGAGCCCAAGATTGTATAGTAACTGGCCTGTTTGCTCGTACTCTGCTGGTTCTTATATAGTTTCGTGTTGTAGCACACCAGAAAGTTAGTGTTTCTGCTCTATCCTCATTCTTTGCATCATATCTTTGAATATGCGTCAAGCACTTCTTACAGAGGTAGCCATCACAGTTCTACCATTCGTGACAGGTAAATGATACCTTCTTTTCAATATCCGCGTTCTTTCATGTTTCTTAACGTTCCATCTACGACCTTATCACTAACACACGAGCAGCGGAAATCAGTTGGGATGAGGCCTATGTCAAAGCAAGGGCAGCCGTTGCCAAAATTTCCATTACAGAGCAAGTTGGCCTTGCTACGGGACAAGGGCGAGGCACATGCGTAGGAAACAACTACCCTGTTGACTCCATCGGCTATCGTTCCCTATGCTTGAATGACGGGCCCCTAGGCGTGAGCCGTGCCACCGCCGCTACCGCTTTCACACCTAGCATACACGCCGCCTCGACGTGGGACCGGGAGCTCGTTCGTCAGCGCTCCCAGTTCCACGGCGAGGAGGCCAAAGCGCTAGGCGTCCAGGTTCTGCTCGGTCCTGTGGCTGGCCCGATCGGAAAGATACCAGAAGCAGGACGCAACTGGGAGGCATGGGGCTCTGATCCCTATCTCAACGGCGTCCATTCTGCCATCACTATCCAGGAAATGCAAAGAACTGGCGTTCAGGCCTGTATCAAGCATTATATTGGAAATGAACAAGAGCTTAACCGCACTACAATGTCGAGTAACATCGATGATCGAATTATGCATGAGGTCTATCTCTGGCCATACTACGATGCCGTTCGTGCCGGAGCCACCTCCGTTATGTGTAGCTATAATAAACTCGATGGTGTATGGGCATGCGAGAATGACCATGTCCTCAACAAGCTGCTCAAGACGGAGTTAGGGTTCCCCGGATATGTCATGTCTGACTGGGGCGCGCACCATACCACTGTGCTGAGCGCCAACTCTGGTCTTGATATGTCCATGCCCGGATCTGCTTACAATAGCTCGAGCAACCTATGGGGTACGAACTTGGAGCGCGCCGTCCGGTGTGGAAAAGTCAAGAGGGAGCGTGTAGCGGATATGGCGCTCCGCATCCTCGCTGGATACTACAAGACAGGGCAAGATGGAGGATACCCTTCGGTTGACTTTACCCGCGATGTCCAGAGTAACCACGGCGAGAACGTTCGCAAGACAGCCCGCGATGGCACTGTCTTACTCAAGAATGAAGGCAACATCCTTCCTTTGAAATCACCAAAGAGTATCGCAGTGGTTGGCTCCGGGGCCACCACCGACGGCGCGGTCGGGATGGGCGGGGGCTCTGGAGCAGCCCGATACCCATACTTCATTGCCCCCATCGATGCCATCAGAGAAAAGGCAGCGACTTTCGGGGGCGAGGTGGCGCAGAGCGAGACTGACGACCCCGAAGCGGGCGCTAGCGCAGCAAAAGACAAAGACATTGTCTTTGTCTTCCTCACAAGCTTCGGAACAGAAGGCCGTGATCGGTCTAGTGCGTTGGAACCGGATGATAATGGATACGACCTCGTCCAAGCTGTGGCAGAGGTCAGCGAGAATGTCATCGTCGTGGTACATGCCGTCGGGCCTGTCATTCTAGCACCCATACTGGAGCTTCCCTCGGTCAAGGCGATCGTCTGGGGCGGGCTTCCGTCGCAGGAGAGTGGCAATGCTCTGGTCGATGTTGTGTGGGGTGATGTGAACCCTAGCGGCAAGCTGGTGTATACCATTGCGAAGGATGCGGCTGACTATAACACGAAATCCCTGCCTACAGATGATGACTTTAGTGAGGGTCTCTACATTGACTACCGTCACTTTGATAGAGAAGGAATCGAGCCAGAGCATGAATTTGGGTTTGGACTATGTATGTGCTGACCATCAGCAGTTGTGAATGGAATGTCTTATGCTAACCTCTCACCCACTAGCATACACTGAGTTCAAGTACTCCGACATTCAGATCAGCTCTCAGGCAAGGAGCGGTCCCGCCAGCGGTGAAGTCGTCCCCGGAGGTCAGAGGGATCTTTGGGACGAGGTTGCCAAAGTCACTGCCAAGATTGCCAACATCGGAAAGGTCGCTGGTGCAGAAGTCGCCCAATTATATATCACCCTTCCGGAATCGACTGATACACCTCGGCAGCTACGTGGCTTTGACAAGGTCTTCCTGAACCCCGATGCCTCAGGGACAGTGGCGTTTTCTCTCCTACGTAGGGATCTTAGTGAATGGGACGCGGAAAATCAAGTATGGGCTATCCCCAAGGGTAAGATTATAGTGAATATCGGAGCAAGCAGCAGGGATCTGAGGCTCAACGGTGTGATCGAGATCGATTAGGAGAGCTTTCAGTTAGTTGAATGGGAGTCGCGGATACGCAATTTTTGTATTTCTGAATCAGAGACATATACTCCCATCCTACATCAGTCATGTCGCGGTCTGCCTCGGCACGTCGAGACGCGTTGATTCAAGCCTCTACGCGTGGTGACGTTTGCCGGCTTTCAGACGAATTATGAAAGATTCATGACAAGAGGTCAAACTTCCTGTCGTGTTTTATATGCTATCAGGTTGTGCAAAGTTGGAAAAGTCTCCTGAGTTTCAAGTCATCACAGTTTGTAAATTCAATTGATGAGAAGATGAGTAAGGGCGATCATTGTTGTATATCGTTTCAACACCAAATTTATGAAACGAAAACGTGTCTGTGTAACCAACAAAACAAATGAGATTTGAAGAGTGAGTAGGTCAACTCAAGTATATATAGCAAACAGCCGATGGACTGGCGTAGTAAATAAACACAATAATCACTGTTCCGAATTATATAATTCTCATACCAGTCAACTTGTTTTCAATCGGCGAGACAGCTTGCTGTGGCTGTATTTGGTCTTTTGGTCTGTAATGGGTATGTTTCTTTTACAACGGCCGCACCGCGCGTCTTGTGTTTGGTGTTGGCATTGAAGTTTACCCATCCGCATATTGTCACTGTTGGTATCAACGAGCACATAGCACGTGTTATTCTTTACACGCCAATTAACAGTTTTACGGGCTGATTTAGTTACATGGACAAGCTGGTCAGGCAGTTGTGGTAGAGTGATGAGCGGAAACAAGCTGAATGGGAAAACAACTTCTCGGAACTCGGAACTACGGGCCAAAAAGCCATACGTTTTCTAGTGGGAGATGGCCAAACTATAAAACGATTACTCACCGCCAGTAGACCAGGTGCGGGCGCTAAGCATGGCCACCACGTTACGGGAAAGGGTCAGTAGCGGTTGGAAGGCCTGTCGCGGATCTCTACCAGGAGCTTAGTCGGCTTTCAGAGAAGAGGCTCTGCAATCGAGCAAACTAGGGTCGCTCGAGAGACCAGAATTAGATGTTGAAGAGAGAAGACAGCAAGGATCGTCCACCTCTCCTTGCATCGGACCCGATCTTGATGTGGTCGGACAAGCGTCATGGTCGTCCAAGCCCAAAATGGCAGTAACGCATGACTCAATGACCAGGAAGAATTGGAGAAAATTGGAGAAATAAGCTAGTGGATATTGGAATTCGCCAGATTCCAGGCGCCATGAGGCTCGTTTCTTCCACGGCTCGTCTCATTTCAATGTTAAGGCCGGAGACCGGGGATGATCGGAGGCCCATTCGCAGTGGCAAGTCGGTGGGGGAAGCCCGTTGTGTTTAATTAAGTGTCCGATGGTCGGCCAATCTCTCCACTTTGACAGAAAAATTCTTCCTTGCCCTTGTTAGGGGCGTTTAGGGATGGATTGAGACGCGTCGGCGCAGGTTGAGACCGTGCTAGGGAAAGAGTCTGGCGATATTTAGGAAGGTGGGATATGCCAAGCACATCACGGCTAGCTGAACTCGTGTCGCCGCCTGGAGAAGGCAAGATGACCTGAGGAGAGAGTCGGGGAGCTGACAGAAGCCGAGGAGCGTCTGAGGGCATCGGGCAGGGTTGTGAGGAGATTGCGGGGTTTAGCGCGGGGCGCCAGCAGGGCCCCTCCCGGTTCCAGCGCACCATCCGCTGGGCCAGCGTCTGTGAGTGGCTGCTCCAGCGGGACTACTGCCAATTCTCCAGCAGCTGCTCCAGCGCAAGACAAGCCACATGACGGACCGGTTCGTCGCGCTGAGCAAAGCCGAATGAATAAGCATTGGAAAAGAAGAAGAAAAAAGTTCCATGGGCGAGGCCTCTCCTGGTCTAGCGGCTCGCGCTCCTCGGCCCGTCTTGGCATCTTCTGCTTTCACCATGCTCCAGACTCGAGTCAAGAAGCTGTCAGCGAGGAGGCATCACCCACGGCCCACGGCAAACAAGGTTCCCAGCTCGTCCCCCGGCATCTGTTGCCCCAGCATGATGCTCATTGGTGCCCCCGATTCCGGCTTGGATGGACTTGCGGAGCCAGTGAGTAATAGTGGCAGCGTTATTTGGCTGGTCGGCCCATGTGGCACGCAGGTGAGAGTGTAAATCTTTCTGCTCTGGGACCAGTCCAGCCGACGAGCAGGAGGTATAAAGGGTGTCAGCGGCCTCGGGCAGTAATCTGCTAGTTCCCCGGATTTTCTCTGCGACATCCTCTCCCTCCTCGCAACCCCTCCAGCCCCCTCTCGCGTCTCTCGTGCCCGAGGCGTGTTTTTCGGTCGTCTGTTTGTTTGCTCGCCATCATGTCTGCCTTCCCCAACGAGAAGTCGTCCGGCGATGTCCAGTCCGAGGAGGCTGCCGGCGCGACTGTCGCTGCTCCCGTCGCCGAGGTCCAGTGCCCGCCGCACACCACCGAGCGCCGCCTCATGGCCAAGATCGATCTCCACGTCGTGCCCTTCCTGTGTATCATGTACCTGCTGGCCTTTCTGGGTGAGTTTCTATGCGCGTCCTTAATACCGTTATGAGGAAGTCGTCGGGAACATGTGTAATACTGACAGGCCGCGAAAGATCGTGTCAACATCTCCAATGCCAATGTCTTTGGCCTGTCGAAGGAGCTCGGGCTCGAGAAGACGGAATTCAACACCGCTCTGGTCATCTTTTTCGTGCCATACGTTCTTTTCGAGATCCCTTCCAACCTGCTGCTAAAGAAGCTGCGTCCAAAGTAAGCCGAACACCAAACCCTCCATCCAATTGGTTACCGCCCCGAGCAAATTGCTGACCGATGAACCAAAATAGTGTCTGGCTCTCCCTCAACATGTTCGGCTTCGGCCTGGTCACCCTGCTGCAGGGACTCGTCAAGAACTACAGCGGCCTGCTCGCCACCCGTTTCTTCCTCGGCGTCTTCGAGACCGGCATGTTCCCAGGAGGTACGTCGAGCAGCGATTGGCAAACCGGGTCGCCTCCACTGACAAAGTCGCAGCATTCTACCTGATCGGAATGTGGTACAAACGCAGCGAGGCCCAGAGACGCTACTCCTTCTTCTTCAACAGCACCACCCTGGCCGGTGCCTTCGGAGGCCTGCTTGCTGCCGCGATCGGTAAAATGGACGGTCTCCGGGGATACAAGGGATGGAGGTGGATCTTCATCATCGAGGGTGGTCTCACTGTCGTTGTCGCCGTCGCTCTGTACTTCCTCCTGCCCTGCTTCCCTGAGGAGACCAAATGGCTCAACCCTGAGGAGAAGGAATTTGTCACCACCCGTCTCCGGATCGACCAGGGCCAGTCCTCTTCTGGACGCGACCGCAGCGTCGGGTGGAAGGACGTCGGGAACGTCTTCAAGGACTATAAAATCATTCTTGGTGGCTTCATGTACTTTGGCCTGATTGTCCCTGCTGTAAGTTCAATTAGCCCTTCACGCGAAGAACCTTCGGCATGCGAGACTAACACACCTCCGCAGTACAGCTATGCGTACTTCGCCCCGGGCATCATCCAAGGCTATGGATACGACTCCATCCAGACCCAGCTGCACAGCGTGCCCCCTGGGCCGTGGCCTTTGGCTTCTCCATGACCATCGCCGTCTGCTCCGACAAGCTGCGCCACCGCTTCGGCTTCGCCATCTTCGCCATCTGCATCGCCATCGCCGGTTTCGCCATCCTCATCGCGGTGCACAACAACACCTCGGTCCAGTACGCCGCGCTTTTCCTCGTCGCGATGGGCGCCTACACGGCCATGCCCATCATCGTGTGCTGGTTCAACATGAACCTCGGCGGGCACCACCGCCGCTCCATCGGCTCCGCCTGGCAGGTCGGCTTCGGCAACATCGGCGGCATCATCGCCAGCTTCAGCTTCACCGACGCCGCCAAGCCCAAGTACATCCCCGGCTACAGCATCTGCATCTCTTTCACCGTGCTCAGCATGATCGCGGTGGTGGCGTACGCGGCCGCGTGCATGCTGCAGAACAGGCAGAAGAGCCGGTCGGGCGACGACGGGCTCACGGAGGAGGAGAAGGAGGACCTTGGGGATCTGGCACCGGGATACCGCTACCTCCTGTAATCTATTTAGAGTTGACGTACATTAAAAGAATGTCAATTTTTATAAAGCACGGCATTACTTACGAGTCAGATATGTGTGATTAAGAGGGGTTGTGTGAGTCAATCATAGAGTTGCATTGTTCTGACTCCGCACTTGGTGACGACCTCAATCCTTCAATGCGCGCGAACCGTATATAATTGTCGTAGGGGCTCGGAATTGCAGCCACAACGCGCCCTTTCCGCAGCTCAAAGGTCTTCAAGGCCAAGGCAGGCTGCGTAAGAAGAGAAAGCGAGAAGGAATTGCTGGGTTGAACAAAATCGGGGGGCCGTGGAGTTAAATTGCATCGATCTCGGCATAGGCGGCAAGGTACGGCTAGCAAAGGCCCAGCAAACGTCTCTCCACCATGCGAACGTCGAATTGAACGCAAGGAAATCCTCATCCCGGGAATAATCCTTGACTGAGGATCTGATTCCCAGGGAAAATCCCTCATTTCTTCGTTGGGCTTTGTGCTGTTGTGCTGCGATGATGGTCGAGATTGGGGTCTCCCGAGCACTCTCCTTGTCTCCCTAGCTTGCAGGGCGAGAAGAAAGGCGATTGTGTGTTGGGATAATGCATAACCTCCATAATCTAGGCCTACGTAAGCTGAAACGTGCCTAATCAGCGAATGTGATCAAGTACTGGACTGTGTGATACATCACTCCACGGCCGTGCGGGCGCCATAATCGACCTGAACAGGCGCTTTTGTACATTATTGTCGTGTTTCAATCTCAAATGAACGGTAGGTAGCAGTATGCACTGAAGATTTAGGACCTGGGATGCTTGTGTTGGGAGACTGGTGGCGATATCAAATGCCTGTTTTCCTCAGGGCCACCAGTGCAATACAATGCAATGCCTATTCAAGCACGAATCTCTTTGTATTTTGGGAATCAAGGGGCGTCCCTTCAGGCCAGAAAGCGTACTGCGGAAATTACGTGAATTTGTGCAAGCCAATGGCGAGGGGCGAAGGCTCAGCCAATCCAACGCGTGCAGCGGGCGAAGGCAGCCACCAATTCCGTGACTGACCTAGAATTTGTTTGCTTTTTCTGGCGTTGCACAATCGAAAACAAAGAGCAGAAACGGGAAATGAAGTGAAGAAGAGCATTCCATTACGCAAGAATAAGACGCGTAGTTCGCTTGATTCCCAAAATGTACCAGCAACCATGTCACTTTTTTATATCACCTTGTTTCTTTGGACGGTTTTCGCATTTTCCGTTCTATAGTTTAATGCCTGTCTAAGAAAAGAAGACTGTCATTGATGCTTTCATCAGCAGTTAATTACAAAGTCGCAGAGGCACGAACACGACTCCAACTTGCCAGAACTGCCGCGTTACTACGCCACAATGCGTTCTCGTCGGGTGAGAGTCATCTGGCAACATGAGTTCCAGCTTAGATGAACACCTACTCCATATTCTAGTATTTGATCTCTTTATGGGCATCTGTTTAGATCTATTTTGGCCACTTGTGGCATCCATGGCATAGCACCTGCAGACCCACGATGCTCAATGAAAGTCTGTCTTCAAGCACATTGCTCTCTTATGTAGTCGGTTACACTACAACTGAACAATAGAATTATATGTTGTTCCTAAATATACTCCTTCACGTTACAGTCGCGATCGAGTGCGTTGCCTCGGTGGTAAGGAGGTTCTATGACTAGCCTGCCTTCTTAGAGCTCTGCTTTGAGCCTTAGACTTTGTTTGCTCTCGCTTCTATTGGCAGTTCTTGGACTGAAAGGTGAAGTGCATTTCTCTGCATTGCTTTTCTCAAGAGCTCTTGTCGACCTATAAATTCTACCTTGAATCTTCATCCCAACTCTTCACTTTTCCGACTTGACTCTTCACTCGTTCATCCCAAGTCATCACTCGTTCATCACAAGTTGTCACATTTATTCACCTTGCTGCCAAATCTCTACCTATCATCGAGGCTATCTATCGGTTACTGCTTTCGTTCTCGCTCTTAGAAACCAAAGACCCTTACTGAGAAACCGATCGAGGTCTCAGCTATCATGGAACCAAACGCCAGACCCGACCCATACCGTTACGGGTCACAACGCTACGGTCTTGAACCACACACACAAGAACAGACCACGCAGTCTACGGACGTTAATCATTTCGATGCTAACGAGGAAGGGGTTATCATCAACACCTACAGCTTCATGGTTGACCCGCAGCTGTGGTTTGGACAGAGCCAACCTCAAGACATTGGTCAGCACCAGCCAGGCTTTATGACCTGTCCTTCCAATGTGCCAGCCGGATACTCACTCCCCGCCGAACCATCCCCCAACAATGGATTTCAAGCTCCTGCGAGAGTGCTGCCTCCCTTTGTTGAATACGTTCCCGACCCCAACCTTTGTCCACCTTCAGCACCTTCACAATTTGCACAGAATCAAAATACCTATCACGACTCGGCATTGCACCATCCATCATATCCCACTGTCCTACCAGCAACCACAAATGCAGGTTACTTGAGTCTCGGTAACCATGCATCTCCAATCAACTTCTATCACGACGTTGCTCAGCCAAGTGCTCTCCAAGCACAGAACGACTTCTATCACGACGTTGCTCAACCAACTTCTCAACATGCACAGAAGCGATACCGAAGTCCATCGCCTGAGCGCGAAACCGCCTCCTCGGGGAACCCGCGCGCACAATCCAACGAGCCACAGGTTGAGGACATTGGGCACACTTCCAAGCGTGCCAGAAATGGCGAAAGCCAGGCCTTTCCAGATATACCCCCAAGATTCAAGCACTTGGGCAAGGAAATGGAGGAAATATTGTCGCGCCTTAACAATCCGCCGACTAGTCGAGACAAGAAGGTCACCCTTCTCGTACCGGAGGATTTCGATGACCCGCAGCTGATCCGTGACTGCAAATCGCAGGAGCCAGCAGAACCTGGTGCGTTGAAGTGTTCGAGCCTAAGGGAGGCCCGTGACAGGGCCGAGAAAAGCAAGACCTTGTTCTATAAGAAGGCCGAAAAATGCACCTATCCACACAACGACGAAACATTTCCGCGTAATGATGCGGAAGAGCGTTTTTTTGCCTTATTGCTCTATGGCGCCCTCAGGGACTTCGAGTCAATCCAGGAATGGATTAGATGTTTGCCTGACGAGCTTTGCAAAGAAAAGCAACGCGATCTCACTAAAACGTGCAAAGAACGTACGGAGCGACGTAAGCAGATCATGGAGGATAGGTCCCTATCCAACAAAGCGTCCGGATCCGACGACGGTGACTATGACGAGGAACTCAACAGGCCAATCCTCGAGCTAGCCGATCTGCTCCCTACCCCTGAGCAGGCCAAGGAAATGCCACCCGTTGCAGATCGGCATAAAAAGATCCTGGGGAAGAACGTTCTGAACGCGGAGGTAGCTAGCGGAGAATCTTGGCGGCTTCTCGATCGTGCTATCGAGGCTCAGCAAGGCCGCACGGGTGTGCGTCTGGCGACGACGACAGATTGCTGCTGGGAGTCATACCCACGCTTTCTAGAGCGCATCCTGACTCTAGTGAACGTTCTTAGGACGTCAAAACAAACCGTCAAAAGCCTTCTGACTCAAGGAGATGGGTGGTCGCAGCGCCTTGCGAACAATCCCTATGCTGAGCAGGCGAACAAGATTGAGAATATGAAGACAAATATGCACAAGAAAATCGCCAATTTGGAGAAAGCCGAGGCAGCCAAGAAGGCTGAGAAGTCAGCCAAGTAGACGAACCCTGCCTACAGTATCTTGGCTGTTAACACGCAAGCCCAGAGACTCAGATTCCAACTGTCAACATCTAGGGGGGTTGGAGAAAGCGGCCTCTCATCTGTGGACGCTGAAGTCTCTCGTTTAGTACCCAGAAGCCCAAAGAATGGTAGTGAACTCGGCTGCACTCGGCTGGCTGCGGGTGATCATACCCACTTGGGGTGATATCCTGAAGACGACGTGGAGACCGCAGTTGCGCAACACTTGAGATGGCCTTGAGAGAGGAAGATTGGAGGCAAAGTGTTCGAAAGGCGAAGGTTGTTTAAATCGTTCACGAGATTAGTCGGAGTCGAGGAGTTGGTTAGAAAAGGAGTTTGTTTTCGCAAACTACATTTAGAGAGTTCATAGTGTACTTATATATGAGAGCACGTCTGCTAACATATGGCGACTGCTGCTAGTCTGGTGAAAGTTCGCATCCACTGAAGAGTTTACTGATACAGAGTTGTATTGAGAAGTGTTGAGTCAACCAAATCCTCCAACTGTGCTAAATTGTGATACGTCTTAAGTTCATTCTAACTCTCCAACCTTCCAACCGGCGGTCATCGAAGGACTTGATGAGTCCGAGCCTAGATCTGGTTGCGCTGAATAAACGCCTCGAACTGAAATTCCCAATGGTGCGCCTGGTTCCAATACTAGAGACCCCGATGCTCCTCCTGTTATTATACAGCTTTTTGTTGTCCTAGAGACAGAGAGCGAAGGCCAACTCCAGCCTAGGGATGACAACACAACTTCTATCCATTCAACATTGCCCGCTTATAGTAGCCGTATCCTGTTAATAGGAGGTAATTCAGAGACGAAGGCTTTTATTCTGAGATTATATTATTCCGACGCAACTAAGTTGAATAGTTACAATGTCATTTCAAGCTGACGCGGCTTTATTTTATCTTTCTGTAAGCCATCACGTCGTAAGCTTGGGTTGGTTTACAGCTGTTAACATCTTCAACGACAATGTTATAAACAAGTACCACCTAGTTTGTGTTTTCGAAGCATTGATTCCTGATGTCTCATTTTCACTCTCGCCAAAAGTCTGGCAACAACGCTAAAGACCGTGCAAAAGCCACAAACCTACTATTGGGATCCCTGGCGAGGGCTCGATAACTTCATAAAAGGTGCGCTCTACCAATAGCAAAAATGGCCACATCCAGCAAGTTGGCCGAGCACCTCCCACATCACGACCTACAAGTACTCATAGACATTCTCCGCAACATATTGATTTTCTAAATATTAAGTTCTCCATCTGCCACACAACTGCTCAGCCCCGTATAATAATCGTACAAACAGGTTCTTCTCCAGGACTGCTTTTCCATCTCCACCTCAAATAACCACTACCGCCTAACTTCTACCCTTCAGAGGCCAAGCCTCAAACTTCCTCCATACAGAGTACTTTCAGATGCCCTTATTGACGAGATAACCTTGAGCTCCCTACGTGCAGCGACTACTTGGACGGCCGAGAGAACTGCAAGTAGGAGTGATTGAACTAGGTTGGCCAGGAAGAGTGGGAGGGCGATGCTCCTTCCGGCAGGTATAGGGACCCCTCTAGAAATCGTACTCGTAGTAGTCGCGTGCTTCAAGATAGTCCAGATAGTCATCCAGTGAGCGGCGACCACGACCACGACCTGTGGGAGGAGGGGGAGGCGGACGAGTAGGAGGAGGAGGGGGAGGAGGAGATGGCGGGGGTCGAGGAGGTGTTATTGGCCTTTTTCGTGGGGGGGGGGGGGAGCATTTGGGTCAATCTTGCGGAGATACAAGGCCCGACGCTCCAAGTAGTCATCCAGTCCACGACGACCGCGACCACGACCTGTGGGAGGAGGGGGGGGTGGACGAGTGGGAGGAGGAGGAGGAGGAGGAGTGTGGGGTCGAGGAGGTGGCTTCTTTCGTGGGGGGGGAGCATTCGGGTCAACCTTGCGGAGATACAAGGCCCGACGCTCCAAGTAGTCATCCAGTCCACGACGACCACGACCACGACCTGTGGGAGGAGGGGGAGGTGGACGAGTGGGAGGAGGAGGAGGAGGAGGAGTGTGGGGTCGAGGAGGTGGCTTCTTTCGTGGGGGGGGGGAGCATTCGGGTCAACCTTGCGGACATAGAGCTCCTCCTCGATATCACGGGCATCTAACTCCTCATCTTCCCCTCTTTTCTCAGCACTAACATCGACACCTCGGGCAAGAATCTGCTCATAAGTATTATCTCGTGGAGCAAGTTCGTCGGATGTAGTATCCAACTGGGCAAGTCCGCTATTGACAAGGCCGAGACATAGGAGAGCAGTTGCCCCAAGGTGCTTAAGGGCAACCATTCTGAGACTTTGAGATCAACTCTCAGCCAAAAAAAAAAAAAAAAAAATAGAAAGTGAAAAGGAAAACAGCAAAGGAAAGGTAAAGAGTGATTGTTGTTTTGTCTAAAGACTGTTGTATTTAGATCGGTTTCAAGTGTTAAAGATGAGTAGGAGCTGTATTAAATAGTTTTCCTTATAACTTGTAATCTACATCTAACACTATCTGAGTCAGATCTGTTGAATCCTTCACATGGATTGTAAGATGAGGTTGTCCATATTTACAAATGGAAGCCTGAACACGGCGTCTTGGCTCGGCATTCTGGCTCGGCATTCCAGCACGGCATTGGTATGCAGCATTAGTAAGCGGGATCAGCAGGCGTCTTCCATTATACTTCCTCTTCTGACCCTCTACATAGGCGATGTAAGACGAAACTATTTCCATGGGGCTTCGAAAGCGATAGCAAGGTATCTCCTCCGCTTGATTATGCTGTACAGGGGATGCTGGAAGAGACATGAAGCCCTGGAATATCGTATTCCAGGTGCGATTTCGGTCAGTGGCGAAGTCTTCCCTAGTGGACTACTTATCAATAATACATCAACCTCCACGTTAGATAGGCTATACACAAAGTACCTCTTGGCTTGGTTTTATTGAGCGTTTCACAATAGAATTCCGAATATGGCATCCTAACACGTCATCAAGTGGCGCAGGCACGCAGGCAGGGAGTTCGGCTATCTCTGATCAGCAGGCGATTTTGTTCGATGCTCATCCTCAAGGCACGTTGCCCTTGAAGATCCCACTCCCCAAGACCTCCCGCTTGCACCCATTTCTCTCCTGGAAACAACCAAGGCACCAAACCGGTATTTTTTCCACTTGTTTACCGAGTATAGCAGAAACATCTACGTACTTCGCTGGTGCTTTAAGACTCGAGTTTCAAATGCAATTATCAGTTGGGGTGAGGTTGATCTAGGCATCATCGCCACTTCTTGCGTTAGTATGTCCTAACCCACTTTGTAAGTATCCTTTAATGGGCGATTATCACACCGATCATTACCTTGTAATGTACAAATTAGTGCCTTGGCTATTCTCATGAGATAATATGTGGCCTTGACTTGAAGACCTCCAAGCCGGACCATGGTTCGACCCCCTGGGCTTCTGACGTATGAGCAGGCTGTCTTATGGAAAGATGACTTTTGGCATGACGCCGAACGTGGCCAAAGCTTAGGATTGACAGCATTTAGAAGTCTCCAAGTAGACTCTGGCGGTGCTGCCGGTCCGGCAACAGGTTTGCACTGATCACTTAAAGCAGCCCGGCGTTATGCGTCGAAATACTCTCATGTCTACAACAGACGCTAGCTGGGGGGTTTGAGTCCATCTCCAATGGATGGTTTAGAATGTGAAGTAGGTACATGAGCGAGCGATGCGAAGTAGTGGGTTTGCAGAATTATCCAGCATAACCTCCTTGCCTCCTTTTCGTATTTTCCTAGATGTGTTGCCTCAGCGTCAGACAGAGTGGGAAATTGGGCGGTCACAGGATGTCAAGCACTAAATTTGTTGCATCCATAAGCCTGTCCCTGCTTGTGTGAGGAATGCATTCCTTTACGGTGCTGGGATCTAGCGAGTAGGGTGGTATACAGCAAAGATCACTGCCAACTGATCATTTTTCGATTACGCATGGGTCAATGGCATGAACGAGGGGTCAGTGCAGTCAGATTGACCCCCGGTCTATCAGTTTCACACCAGTCGTGCTATGTTTTCGGACAGGTCATCGTCACCAACATTCAATACAGTCAGCCTGCCAAGAAAGGTGCGTCTCAGTACAAGCTTCAACAATGAACTGACCTACACGTCTTCCGTCAGGACGAATAATCACCGTAAAGCCGACCTAGCTGTCCGCTATCGCGATGAGTGATTGCTGTGAAGGTGTTCTAGCTGTCCTCTGTCAAGAGGAGTAATTGTAGTTGTGACGATGTGGCCTACGCGTTAACGCGTCTATTATTCAGACAAACGATGGCTGTGCCCCTGACTGACCTATCTACTGACGAGACGAACAATCGCTGCAGCCCTGGCTGATCTGTCTTCTGCCGCGACGAACGATTGCTGGAGCCCTAACCAACCTGTCTGCTGTCAAGCTGAGCGATCGACGTGTAGATGATCTGGCTGTCAATTGACTTCTGACGTATTGTATATATTGTATACACTAGAAACCACTTTTCCGGATGATCCGACATTAAATACCTAATCTTGGTGGGGTAAATTAGTTTGAATAGGATTAACTGATATGATTCTCACAGATCAGGGGTTAATTATGTTGATGCACCAGGCATGAACAGGGACAACTTTACGCCTTTGCCTACCCTATAGGCAAAAGCGAAATCTAAGAAATTACCTATTAGATAAGAATAATAAATAAATATTTTTAAAAGTATTAACTTTATAGTATATATTAGTATTAAACACTTTATTATTTCTTTTTATAGTTTTATTATATTTATTTAATATTTTAGTTAAGAACTGATTTTCTAACCGTTGAATATTAATGCATAGTTAACCGTTCACACTCATCGCTCGTTTAGGAAAGGAATAAATCAATGATGAATAGAAACGCTGGCGTATACGCGAAATCTAGGCTGAGGTGCTAGAAGCGTGTCTGATCTCCTAACCAATGACTGGGGGAAACTGTTATGCAGCATGTGATCATCACCAGTCTGTAGCTTCTTTCCTTATAACAGTCGAGGACTACCTAATAACATGTACATACTCCATGGCGGCTTCTCACGTGATGATTGATGGCATAAATAATTTGTTGTAGTTCAGGGTTCTGGAACAAATATTCCTGATATTTCATGTTGACTCTTGCCAAAAGGCTACATGCTATGTTTCAATTTTAGGAATTGAAATGTCGTTGCAGGCTCGGTGAGTTAACTTGTGGCCATAGTAGCGGCGAGAAAAGCAGGAGATCTATTAATTGATATTAAATCTAAATCCTCTGAATGAAGACACGGCTAGTCAGTACACGTCATAATTCTCAAGGTGAATTGCTCATAGCTACAAACGGTCTTCAGTTCCCAGGCGAGAAATCTCTTGCTATAGGGGACAAGGCCAAAGCTCAATTCATCGGACAGACTGTCAAGCTCAACCGAGCACTTGGTGCAATTTGAGCGCTTCTGGGGACCTGCGTTAGTGCCCCCACCCGCTAATCCACCCGCTAAATGCACTGCAATTGAATCATCGCAGAGCCGCGTTGGTTTGTAGTTTGACGTAGGAGTAGAAAGTTTCCATCACACCGCGCAAGACTGTCCCGTCTTGGATATAGAGGACCACTCAATCTCTCGCCATTTGTTTCAGGGATACGATCGTATGCTGACGGCCAAACGATTAACTTCCCGACCGCATAAATCAGATGTTTTTGCTGCCTGGGAGCGCGATACTCATTACGTACTGAAGCCCACTTGGCCTCGCCGCCTGGCAAAACCCTCGGCATGACGTGCTTTTAGACTTGCAGCACGCCTTCGGGAACCAGCGCCTCCGGCCGGCAGCTCAGCCGGGCCCCCCGACACCCGCTGCCATCACATCCGGTGACTGAGATTTTCATACTGTCAGATATTAATCAACATGTATTAATGGAATATTCTATGAAAAAGATATTCTCTATAGAAACAGGTTCTCCCTCTCTATCCATGGAAACTAGACTCCTCGTCCCCTCATCTCTTCAATTAGGTAGCTCTACTCCACCAACGGCTTGCGCACAAACACTCTCCTCTCCCATCCGTCGATGTCGTCCACCACCATCTCCTGCTCCAGCCTGTACTTGCCAAAGTAGGGCATGAGCTTGGTCCAGATGACCCAGTAGACGCCGCCGAGGCCGATGACGCCCCAGGCGACCACGTTGTGGGTCCAGTACGGCATGCTCTTGTAGATGTTCTGGCCATCCTCGGGCGGCGCGTAGGGAGCGAAGACGAGGAACAGGTTGCTGAGGAGGAAGAAGGCCACGACGGGGAGCGTGGCGCTGACAGGGGGGTTCCAGCCCCATTTGGCGCGGTTGACGTAGAGGTAGATGAGGCCGATGGCGACGAAGGTGTTGACGATGGCGAGGGGGTAGGAGATGAGGCTGGATTCTTTGTTAGTACTTGTAAGATAAGTATACGCAACAGTGACAACTTACTTGATGACGAAATTGTAAGCATCACCAGTGGGAGGGGCGATGATGGTAATGACTGTGACGAGCCAGTGCTCCATCAGACCAGGCAGAGGGGCATTGAAGGGGCGGTTGCTGGCCCAGAAGCGAGAAAAGGGGAGGACGCCCTCACGACCGAGCTCCTGGATGAGGCGACCTTGGGAGAAGATGACACTAAGGACGTTTCCGAAGGCAGAGAGAGCGACGAAGACACAGAGGGCACGTTCGGCCGACTCGCCAAACATGTTGCGGAAGAGGGAGGCAGCAACAAGGCGCTCGCTGGTCAGAATCTCTTCCTTGGGGACCCCAACGAAGTAAGAGATGTTGGCGAGGATGTACAGGATTCCGACACCCAGGATGGCGAGCGGGGCCGAGATCTTGAGGGTGCGGATGGGGTTCTTCATCTCGCTCAGGGCGTAGTTGGCGTTGCTGTAGCCGACATAGCTCCAGATGACGTTGTTGAGGGAGGTGACGATTCCGTAGGCGCTTCCAGTGGTGCCCTCAAAGGCCTTGTGTCTCGACAGGGTGTCGGTTGTCTTGTCCAGGCGGACGAGAGGAGCGATGATAATGATGAGGAGGATGATGATCTTGATGGATCCGAGGAGGTTCTGGAGGCGGATTCCCCATTTCAGGACCGTGCCGTGGATCAAGAAGGCGGCGGTGACGACAGCCAGACCGATGCCTCGCTGGTTCCAGGTAGTGGGCTCAACGCGGGCAGCGAGAAGGATATATTCTCCAAAGACAATACTATTACCGGCGCACCAACCCAGGAGGACACAGTAACTTCCGTAGAGACAGGTGGTGAGAAACTTGGGCTTGCGGAAGACGTATTCGAGGATGTTCTTTTCACCACCATTACGTGGGATACCTGCATGATGATTTGTTAGGCCTGCAGAGTATGGCATCATTTCAATGGGACATACCAGTTCCGAATTCAATGTACACGGCAGTACCCGCTGCGGCAACAATGGTGCCGATCACCCACATGATCATGGACAGACCAGCTGAGCCGCTCAGGGAGAAAATGGCACTGGGCGTAGCGAAGATACCCGTTCCGACCATGCGGTTCAGGATGAGGAAGCTTGCGCCGGCGATGCCAATTGTGCGCTTGTTCTCACGGGCTTGCTCCAGGTGGCCTAGATAGCAATCGTTAGAAATGTCAACCAAGTCGATGGCCTGGGTTCAATAGCTACCCTCTTCGGAGTCGAAGCCGGCCTGGCGAGGGCCAGGCGAGTCCTCCTTGTCATCCTTCTTGGACTGGAATACTCTCTCGACGAGACTCATGGTGGATACGTGCTAGGGAAGCAAACCACTTGACGGTTAAACAACGACAGTCTTCCCCTCGTAGGCAAGAGTGGATGAGCAGATCCCACTTGGAGACGGTGGAGGAAGTGTCGAAGCTTTATACATAATGACAGCTGTTTTGCCCCTCGCCCACACTTGACTGGCGTGACTGATTCAAATCAAAGTTCCCGCGGTGGAGCAGGCTCTTCGCGACTAACAGAAACTTCCTCCACGGGCTGGTGGCGTGGGTCTCTGGGTCCCGGCTCGTCGACGGAAAGATTCGTGCATGCGTAGAAGGGCCGTGGAAGCTCGGCCAGGCGCCAGTGTGTGTGAGCAGGGCGGGTCCAGCCGACGCCAAGTGGATGGTGACATGCTTCAGGGTTGTTTCTGGCAGATTTTTTTTACGTTTCTTTTTCCCTCCTTCGCCCCTGCAATGAGGCAGCTTTTGTACCTACAATACCATCAATACATGGCCGCTTATTGCCATTTATTTGAATAGGGAAAAAGTATTATGCCTCATGTTTAAGAGGAGTGAAAACATTGGAATGTAGTCGCGGTTTGTCTTGCCAGATGACTGAGTTTTCATGTTCCTCGCCGGGTCACCATGCCGTCTGAGCTGGACCCCGTCAGCAAAAATCAGACGACGAAATCGCGTTTACCAGAACTGAGTGCTTTCAGTCAAGGCGCCGAAGGTAAGCGGTTCAAACCACCTGTTCAAATCCAGGGATCCGTGGCAGAGGATTGAGAGTCTATGTGTCATGCTTTGCGGTTTGTGGACGACCGGGACGATGACGCGATCGGCTTCCATCGAGGTGGAAATCCAATGAGAATCCACCGACATGGTAACACTGCGGGTCTTTCTTTGCGGACATCTGCGAACACCCTCAAGATTGGCTGTTGCTTGACCTCGATCACTTGCAAAAGGGCCGCCCATCCCTGTACGCAGGCGGCGAAGAGGACGAGAAGCGTGATTGCGGCTCGTTCGGGCGTATTATGGCCTCCTAAATGATGAGCGAGATACCACAAAGAGCTGATTCCGTCTGCTGGACCCGGCGAGGCCCATCATCCGAGGTGTAATTAATTAACACCTTCGTTCCTATACGACCTGAGTTTCGGCCCAACCCATAGATTGATAATAGCTTTCTTCCTGCAGGGCCAACTAGCACAAGTCCTCCCGCATTTGAAACAATACATGATTTTCTGTGGCTTAGTGGCGGAGTAAGCGACCAAAGTGATCAGCGCTATGCGGTTGCGCCATAGTTGCCCGTACTCGCGATATCGACTTGAGAATGCACAGATACACCATTTACCTACCTGAATTTTCCAAGACACCCAATTAAAAGAATACTGGGGTGTCTCATCCCTCGTGAGGGTGTCTACAACACATGTTTTCTGCATGGGGTCTCACACCTCGCTCATACCCGGTAGGAGTATTAGCCTTCTTGGGGGCCCAGCACCGATGCATTGGCTGGGAAGAGCTTGACTCGGATCATTATGCCACTCTTCATCGTGCATGTGTAACATGTGTTTGCCTCGATATCCGGATTCCCCGGCTCTTGCCGTGTGTGCCCACGATGAGCACACCCCCCTTGCCTGCGAGATCTCCCGCCCTCCCCCAATGATCCAGGTCCGCAGGAAAGTTTTACAGCAAGGTGGTGTTACCAATGACCTTATTGAGTGACCTTGGGAAAAATTCTTCGGTCTACTGACCCCTTCAGCCGCAGGCGAGAGCTGCAACCCATCACGCGTTTCTCCCCTGCCATATGATATGTTGGAGGTTACTGGTAAAGCCAACATGCCCTAGGCACCTCACCAATGGAAAGAGGTCTATATTACTTACTAAACTTCGGGCTTGTTTTCTCCTTTTGAGAAAGCCTTGGCATTGGCGCAAAGACAAAAGTTCGTCTTAGCACAGGTGCCCAGGCCTCACAAGGCAGGATACTCATACTGCCAAGGGATGGCGAGATTTTGTGCCCGGAATTTTCTTTCAAGGTTTTCAAAAATTGCTAATGTCCTTCATGTTATTATGTTATAGCCAAGCCGTGAGGCCTTTCACAAGTCGTGAGGCGGCCGCCTACAACATGTTTACTTGGCCAAGGCGACATGGGGGGCTTTCGGGATTTTGGTGTTGTACTTGGCTATAACACGTGGCATTTGACTAACCGTTAAGTATTTCCTTCCGTGATTTATAAGGGCGACTTAATCTCAGTGTATAAAGACGTGCTTTCAGACGTTTCCCATCCGCAGCAGTTACAACCTTGAATTCTTGCTATTAAATCTGACAATACGTCGCATCTGTTTCCATATCCATAGACACCCTTATAAATCTACAGATATCTATTCCTGCGGCTTCCACTACTAAGAAGTATGGTTATATTACAAGCAATAATACAAGGATGCGGTGGTGACAACAATGCTACCATGCCACAAATCGGATATCCGCACCCCAATGCTTGTATTAATTTCTACGTAGATAGCATCCATGTGGCTTGGAACTTAAAAAGGACAAATTACCTGTCACTCAATCGACAGACTCGGATTTTACCTGTTCGGTACATGAAACACCAGACCGTACCAGCCAGTAAGCCTTAGTTACTTGCTTCTACATGACAAAAGGCGCACCTTTCCAGTCAAATTCTCGATAAAGGTAGACTATAATTGAACATCCGTGATATCTGCCATCAACCGGAGGCAATCGGCACCTTAACATGATGTCGGCGCCGATATGAAGTCAAGTAGTTACTCCACCTGCCCCTGGCATCGACTCCGGCATCGGCGCCGACCAAACCACCCTGGCTTCCCATCAAGGCAGTAAAGCCACGCCTTACGACGCATGTCCCGATTATCCACCCCGTTATAGTTTCCAATAAGACACTAGATGCTGAGTCGGCTTTTGGGGTCCGTATTGCGGCCCCCGGTGGTACGTTAACGGAATCACACGTGGCTGTTGATCACACCCTGTCACGGTTACGGGCCGGGAGTGAGAATTAGCGACGGATGTTCTGCCTTATTTCTTGAATTTTGATTCGATCATGGGTTTCTTATTGGAACAAGTGTCGATTCATCTGAGATTACCGCTACCCATGAGCACCTAAGCCATTCCTCTCGGCCCATCTGCACGCCACATAAACCGAGATACACAACCCGTCACCAGCGTCGTCACCTACGACAACACTCTCGTCGAGCCGGATATCTGGTTAATCGACGCCGTACCATTCACCTTGGCACACGACACATTCCGCGTAGAGTACAGCTCGCCATCCTTCCAGCCCGGGTTCTGCCAAGTCTCATCGGAGCAGGTCAGATTGAAGGTAGTCCCACCTCGTGCCGTGAACTTGCCGCCGCCGTCCCCGCAGACCCACGTCTGGTTGACGAGCACCTCCCCCGTGGCGCGGTTGAAGCTGAAGGAGGCCGCGTCGCGCGGGGCGCTGGGGGGCAGCTGGCAGTCGTAGACGACGTTGCCGTAGAAGAAGTCCTGGAGCTGGCTGGAGGACGCGGCGCAGACGGGCCTGTACTCGAGGGCGGCGTTCTCTAGGGTGAAGTTGACGTAGCCGCCGGCGATCTGGTGGGACGGCGTCGAGAAGGTGTAGGAGGAGTGGAAGTCGAAATCGATGATGTTCCAGCTCAGGATGGAGCGGGATGCGTTTCTGCAGGAGAGCTCTTCGGCGGTGAGCTCGACGGAGGAGGGGGCGGCGATGGCGGAGCCAAGGAGGAGGAGAGAGCCTAGAATGGCATTCATATTAACTCGTTTTTTCAGGCACAGTAGTCTAAGTTCCAAAGACGGCAGTTGGTTTGGCCAGTGAGCGGTGTTCAAAAGCGAAGATAGTGCAAGCAGTCGAATGGCAACCAACTGGAAATGGGGCGAGTTGAAAGGAAGATGTTGTGGACCGAAGCACCAGGTAAATTGGTTGAGTGTCAGTTCTTTGTCTTGCTAGTAACGTCTGGTTGTTGCTCATCCAATGTGGGCTACGAGGCGAGTCTTATATGGGGAGCCTCTCGTCTTAACTTAGGGAGCTACGACTAAATTTCCCCAGTCAGCTCATCTGAGTCACAAATGTCTTGGATCTTGTTGATGTATGACGTATCACAAATGCTGTGCGGTCTGGCGAGACAATTGGACGCGTTGAAGGGGGATTAGAGCGTGAAGAGGGAGAGGCGAGCAGTCCTTCCACTAATTTCTCTGCGGCTCGTACCTGGTGGTGAAACGCATCGTCTCATGTAGTGGGGTGCGTGTAGGCGGCTGTCAATGCCGCATGACTTGGTCTGCACGGTCATGTTACGGGGTAATGCTTTGGAGGAGGCAAACAGGGGCCATGAGATTTGCACGGCGGCGTGATTGAGCGCTACGCGGTGGCGAAGATGTCCTTGTACTCTGATATGACGACGTGATGTCCTCGCCGAGTCGCCCGATGCGGTCCCAACAAAATATCATGAGGATGGTTATTCGGGCCAAGGTCTTCTGGAAAGAAATGCGGCAGTGCGTGCATGATGCTGCATTGTTACAGTGGTCGCAGCTTGATCGTTTCACCGCAATCTTGAAACTCGATCACAAACAACCAGCCCTGTGTAATGGTCTAAGCCCAACAGGAAGAAGAGCAAGCTGTGCCTGCATTGATGCCAATATACTCAGCATTTCAAGCTGCCACAACTAACGTTTGTGAAGACCATGTGCAGGAACTGAAGAATTTCTGTGCGTGTTCAACAACGCGCGGCAATATCACTAGACAGGGCCCGAATCCTGCTTCCTTTATGATGATTATGACCGTAAATGAGGAGTGGCCGCGCGGGTCGGACAAGATCTAGCACGTGCTTCTCTGGTGTAAACGTCTCATCCTATCAACCAGTTTGATCTTAGCCATATTTGAGCAACGATCTTAATAACATCGAATGGTAGCTATCACTAGACCTCCCTACTCTTCGGTCATCTCACCACTTTATTTCCACCCCTAACTTTCAAGGCATTCTCCTCCTTCAAACTTCATCTTAAAATGGACCATTGGAAACAAAACTCTCAGCTGAATTACGATTTTCTTAACGACGCTAGCAATAGATACATATCAACTTCTGTCACGGGTCAAAAAAACATTAGGGCAAACTTTATCGTGTAGGGACGCTCTACATGCAACGAATTCTCGGTGCGTAATAATTGAGGGAAGAGATTGATGATTCATCTACGTTGTGGTGAATCTCTACGGCTTGAGAGTGAAAGTTCTAGGGCGGATGTGGTGTTTTTGTTTGCACAGAAAAGCTTTTGTTCTCCACGTGTTTGATGAGTCTCGACATGGGATTGATTCCATAGAAACTTCATCATTGGACAGCTCCGATCAGCTAGAAGACAAATAGGACTTCTCTCCGTCTGCGACTTGAGCTTTCTTGCCCTGATCATTCTTGTTTCTGGGCTTGACTACCAGCATAAAGTTAAAGAGCAAACCAGAGAATAAGAATGCTACAATAAGGAAGAAGTAAGAGTTGTTTGCCTTTGCTGAGAACATAATCAAATACGTGACAAAAGCAATGTTGAGAATGTGCCGCAACGTCCGGGGAAGCCATATCATAGTGGCCGCTTCTCTAGGATCCTACATTCAGTCAGCTAGAGTTAGCATCATAGGAGAGACAGTAAAACCTACATCAGACAGAAAGATTGGTTTGTCCGTAATACTCCCAGGAACAGAACAATTCTCCATCAGGAATATCCCGCTAGAAAGAATTAAATGAATCACCGCGCCAACCCTTGCCCACCATTGGTATGTCTGTATTTCCTGCTCGCTCTCGAGTTGGCCCTTTCGAACATCAGGAAAATAGCGCCACACCTCAACCGCCCCATAAATAATCCAGGCATAGACTGACAGCTGAGATATGATAGACATTCGAATATCCAACACCGACATCCCACGCTTTGCCAGCAGATCTTCGTATCGCGGCTTGACATCATTCCACTTGCTATCGAAATCATCGAGCAAAAACGTCAAGTTCATCGGATCGAGACTCATCATGTGTAAATATACCGTGTACTTTCGAATCCTGCCATCAGCATAGCGAACCAAGTCGCCAATACATTGTATTACCCCCAAGCCGCCATAGGAGCTATTGACAAGACGGCGCTTAAACATGTGATCCCCATAATCGGAAAGCGCAGAATACTGGAATCCACCTAACTGGGGACGATTTCGGGACGAAATCTTGATCCTCTAGACTCATGATTCAGAAAAAACCTGCGAATTAAAGACTAACGGTGGACACTGTAAGAGTTGCTGCGAGCCGAAGAGGAGGGGAGAGGTCTTGCTGTAGATATGTTGAGACTTTGTCGAGGGACCGGATCGGAGGAGTTTTTGAGGAGAACTCAGACATGAATTGCCCGAAGGCTGCTCTGTCAGAGAGTGGTTCCTTGGATTTAGACATTGGGGGGGGAGGTTCACCGTCGAATGACACCAGGAAGGGAAGTACACGGAAGAAAGAAAATGTGAGCCCCTGATGTAGACAGGCGCTGAGTTTATTGTGAGTACGCCAGGCCGCTGCGCCACGATCCAATGGAACTTTAGTATCGGAAATGCCTAATTTTGGCTTACTCCGAAACTACAACGATTCAAATAAAGTGCTAACACGAGGGCTAGGTCTGGGAGGGCCCGATGTACCTAGATTAAATGGCAAAGGATCATAAAGAGATACTGTTCCTAGACTAAGAAGAGATATAAAGTATAGATGAAAATTCTTAGCTATCGTCATAACAACCCCGCTAGTCTCAACCAAAAGATTGCATTAAACATTCAGACTAGACATCGCTGGCCATGATATGTGGAATGCAAGTCTGCTGATTAGATCTCTTTCCGAATTCCAAATCGACAGCCATCTTCAAGATGACCCTGTTTATGACACTTCGAGCACCATCCATCAGCATCGGAGTGGGCAAACCCACATTGTGTCCCCTTGGGACAGTAGGGGTAATAACGGCACCGGGAAGTCTTCCACTTCGTGAAATTCTGGTTCGGGAATTTTCGAAACAGTGTCTCCTCCTCGTTAGTGTGGCGATTGCCACATTCAGCTGCTTTCCTGCAGTGCAGGCCATAGGGGCATGCCTGCGTCCGTTCCATAGCGCGACGATGAGCTCGCCTTGGACCGTTTCGAGACCCGACTGTTTCCCAGTCGTCGAATGCTCCCGTATCAATATCCTCATTCCCGCTTTGTTCGATTGATGGTTTAGGAAGATTCCACCCAGGCCAAGACTTAGCTTGGACATCGACGGATTTAGCTTGTTCAGTGACAAGAGGAGAATTGATCTTGCCGTCATTCTCGTCCAATGGGCGAAACATGGTTCCTTTCTCGCGAGTAATCAATGTCTTTTTGTTAAGACGAGATGCATGCTCAGGCCACGACTCTACTATCCACTCGTCTTTGAATAGCTCTCGTACATCAAAGATGATACGCTCAACATTCTTGAGATTCGGAAACTCGACAAAGAGTTCCGTGTCTGTTGGCGACCGGGTGATGTAGAATATAAAACGGCAGTTTCCTAGGAGGCAATCAGAGACAGAACCTTCGAGAAAATCTATACTATTGTCCTTGTCCTTAGGGTCGCAAAGGACAACAGTCTTGTCCGCCTCGATTTTCTTGTTCTTTCGTGTGGAGCTGGTGTTGGTAAAACACATTTGATCGGCTATCTGGTTCAGGAGATACACCCGCAGTTTGTCACCATCTCTTTTTTTATGCTCATTGGAGATGCCTGACTCCCAGGCCCAGACCTCTACGGGGATGCCACACTTTATCGCTGCATTAATCGGCGGGAGCATGTCGCGATCTCCAGAGATCACGATAAATGTCATGTTGTCCAATTCCTGTTTGGTCTCCTTGTCATATTGAGCACCAACTTCGAGCGTGGTCGCTTGGCGGCTAATATCCGTTGCCATAGAGTTGTCCACCTGTTTCTCCTTTCCATTATTGGCGCGGTTATACACATTGACCTTGAATCCGAACCTCTCATAGGAGTTCCATACTGCGTCGTTGGGCGGCGGGCGCGAGGCGTAAAGGAATGCACCTTCCACCGAGCGACCATTCGAGATTGTGCTGACAAGCTTGCCGATGTTGACTCTACAGCGCGGATCCTGGTCGCAGTCTTCGAGCTTGGGTAAGCGGCCTTTACCCGAGGCAGCGAACTTTTGGGCCTCGATCCAGACATTTGAGTCATCCACGAAGATCATGCAGGTTTTGTTCATGTCTTTACTCATGTTGCTGCAAGTTCAGGTGAAATCGTACCAAGTTGGGTCGAGGACAAGCGGGCAAATAGTTCTCAAGGCGAAAAAGTGATGATGAAAGAGGAGATGAACATGTATCTCATGGAGGAAGCGGCCAAGCAGAGGTAAGATACGGTCCTTAGGCTGCCCACATTATTACCAAGGCATAGACACCCAAGGCAACAACGTTAGGCATCTTTACCTTGATGGCGCATGGAGGTGCAGAGTGGAGGGCCAATATCCGCAAGAGGGGGTTTAGCACAGCATGCAGGTATCAGATGAGAGCCAATCAATGGTTCGCTGTTGACATACTTTGGATGTGTCATGCTGGTATTGGTTCCGCTAAGTCCTTCTTTGGTGAGGCGAACAATGAGGCAATCGAACGAAACCACGTTAAAACCAATCATTCCAAAGAGCCTTATATTGTTGGTAGAGTGTACAGCAGGTTAACCATGAGGCACGCGCAGGCTTTCGCTGAGGTTAGGCGAATACTTATAAGGCCATTCTTTTGATTATTCAATATATACGACTCTAAACACCTTGTCATAAAGACTTAAATCTTAAGATGGGCGGCTTAGGGATACTCTCTCTTTTTTTTTTTTTTTTTTTTTTTTTTTTTTTCATAAAAAGGCAGTGCTAAATAATCCATTCATAACAAGGATAGAGCTGGCTTCTATTAACTCAGCTTTATTACTTGATTGTCATAGAAGCGTGCCTATAATCCTAAGTAACAGAGCTTTCTAGGATGATCTCGTACAGAAAGAGCAGAAAAACTACCTAATCACCTCATTCTTGGATTTTGACGCCCAGAAATAGTCTCTACGACGCAATGCGAGCTTCATAGGCATTCCAACCTCCCCTCTGATATTGCTTAGCATTGTCGACACGGTTCTCTGATGTGTAAATACCCCGACCAACAATGATGAAATCAGAACCTGCTTTGACAGCTGCCTCTGGGGTTTGATATTGTTGTCCCAGGACGTTCCCAGATTGACAGCTATTGACACCAGTAGTGAAGATAATAAAATCCTCTTGTGCAGATGTATTTAGATCAGGATTAACAGTACCAAGCGCTCCGGTAGCCACGAAGCCAATAACAGCGCCACTCTGATTTGCAATGTCAATACATTGCTCAGTGTATTGACCAGTAGCAAGGCTGCCGGCAGTAGTCATCTCGGCAAGCAGAAGAACGGCTCTCTTATCGCGGTATGGGAACGTCTCACTGAAAATGACTTGTTCTAGCGCCTCCACGACGCCACCACCTCCAAGAGGACTCACATTCACAATATCCGCCCACTCAGATATCCAGAGTGCGCCGCCATGGGACTGCTTCTGGACTGTCGATCCGATATCCACAAATTTCCGATCCTCAAAAATCATGGAATTATGTTTCGCCGCAAGCTTCTTCAATCCAACTACTGTCTTCTCGCCGAGGTTGTGGATAATGTCGACGTGGGTCTTGAACACAGCAATATAAGGCCCTAGTTCTGTTGAGGGACAAGGTGTTAAGTAAGTCAGTTCTTGACCAAGTAGTGATTGCACACTTATCCTTACCGTCGACACATTCCAGAAGGCTCTCTGTGTCAGAGAAATCTGCAGAAATGATCAAATTCGACTTTTTCTGTTCTGCAATTCGAAACAGCTTAGCAACAGGATGTTGATGAGAAGCAGCCCGAGTATGATACGGGAGGGTGAATTTAGACGCCATTATAAGAGGTAGTTATTTGTTTTTTCCTTTTCTCTAAAAGAAATCAAATCAATCATAAACCGCCGGGGCTATGTTTTCATTTATAAAGGTTATACCTGGAGGTTCCGGTGGCGCAAAATCTTATTCACCAGCTAGATAATCGAGAATCAAAATACGAGGTGGCTGAGCTGCATAACTTTTTTTGAGAGTTTAATTGACTCTTGTGACTTTTCGTTTAGAACCAACCAAAGTAAACGTTGACCAACACTGTTGTTTGTGTGAGTGTGAGCAAGATGTGCCTAGTCTTCACATCACCACGTGACGCATAATTGCTCTCCTCAAAGTAGAAGACGAGGATCGTGTCATGAGCTAGCAGCTACCTGAGGCAATACCTTATTCCAAGAACACCACGCTAAAGCTCCAGAGCATAGAAAAGATGGGAGAATTGCAACGGTTGGAATAGTTACAACTAGAGTAAAATATGAAGCTAATATCCGTCATTGTGACGGCTTGATTGTTGTCAAGATCTGGCATGGTAAAACGCCATACAGCATCTTGAACCCAACCAACTCAATCTTGACTTCCCTCCACCCAAGCTCAAGGAGAACAGCCTTATGGTCCTTAAAATGCCCGTACAGGTCTATCATCACTATCCGACCACCTGGCTTACAGACTCGAGCCATCTCCTTGATGGCAACGGTTTGCCCTTCACGATTGACGTTGTGTATTGCCAGGTTTGATGTAATAAGGGAGAAGACTCCATCGGCGAATGGAAGCTGTTCAGTAAAACTCGCTCTGTGCAACACAGTATTCGCAGAAACTCCCATGGCTGCCGCGTTCTGATATGTTGCAAGCGGCGAATTTCCCGTCTGATCCGCCTTGCTGAATATGTCGATACCATAGGCCGGGCATATGCATCCATCTGAAGCACCCCGGGCGAGCTTCTGTTTGCGTTCAGCCACTTTGAGAAGCACGAGCCCGCGGCCACACCCAACATCTAGCGCAGGGCCATGGAACACCTCGTCGGGTATTGTAGCTAAGACATCGTCCCAGACCTGGAATTTCCCCTTCAGGGACGCATAGAGATACACAGGGGCCGCGAATGACGATAAGCATAAGCCAAATATGGAGTCCAGTCCAAAGCTTGGCTCCGCTGGTAACTTTGGCGGGGGATTAGAGGTAGCGAGTTCTTGAATAAGGTCTTTCGGTAGTGAGGTTTGATTATCCTGGAGATAGATCGCCATCGCGAGGTTAATGGGTCTGAAAACGAACAAAATTGTCTCTTAAGAGCGGGAAACTCTCATTGGCAGTAAATTTCGACCAACTCTGACGAAACGTTTGGAAGATGATTTTGGAAGATGATGTTGGACGCCTCACGGCACCACGATCCGACTGTCTTACGTAGTCCAATGAAACAACATCTCGGATTGGCTAGGCGAAAACAAGGTAAGGTACCTCCAGGACCGATCGCCGGATCGCGTTTAGTCAACCTGAGGGGAAGATACTACGAATGGCAGCACGAGATAAAATAAATGTGACACACGCTGTCTTCCTTCATCTGCTGATAAATGGACTATGAAGGAGGAGACACTGATGTTTATCCACCTACCTTAGAGTAAATTGCCAAGTCAGCGCCGATATTGACAGACAATAGTGAGTGGTAATTATAATAAAATTATATAGCAATGTCATCTGCCTACTATTATACAATAGGAAGCATTATTATGTGACTGACTGCCACAATAATTTTGTCAAGGTGACTCTGTCGTCCTTGTTTTTCTGACAGCCTCCCGATTGCCTCTCCTCTTCCTCTGATCCACATCTAAAAACGCGTTCTCAGGTGACCCTTCATGTGACAGGCTACCCTATAGCTCAATGACAGACCAAAGGAAAAGAGCAAAAACAAGATCTGAGTAATCTAAACTCATTGTAGAATCAAATTTTCTCGAGTACTAAAGCTGTGCAATTCCTTTAGTCATGAAATCTTACTGTTAACATAAAAGTGCTCTTGTTAGTGGCGATTAGTGGCATAGACCTAATGACCAACCCGAAGGCTGATGACAGCTTTCTTTCTCAACATCTAAATGAAGGATGACAATCAAGCACCACCTTGCATCGCACATTTTTCACACCAACCGGCATAGAATCAATGGTGATTTGAGTAAAGATTCTAGTGGGATAGAAGATGGGAATTTTATTGCTGAGATTATGGTATCTTATTATGTTATTATATGCTATAAAAGTTAGATGTCGTGGTTGATCATTTCAAGTCGTTTGATTATGTGCATTTGGCTTTTTCTGGTCGTTCTACTACATGTAGATTGGCCACTCCTGCTGCGAACGTCGTTTCGCTGAGTGGTCTTAGCTCACACTCGGACGCATTGCCTTCCAAGTAATGGCGCGAAGAGACTGATGCCTTGCGGATAGGTCGAGTGTTTGCAAGAGATCGCGTGGACAAAGGTCTCATTATAGTCACAGATCGTTCATGCTGAGAAATCGTGAACTTGACTCTCGATGCAAGAAGATCAATACTAAATGAGTTGTTAGTTCTTGTCATGCACACCCACCTCATCGGCAACTGAGGGCTTACTATATCATCATCGGAAATAAACACTCAAAAGTGTAGATAAACCTGTCAACTTGGCTGACTGTGTTCGTTGATTGCTGCATCGAAGGCTGAAAGGAATAGGTCACTGCCCGTGTCGTGCCGATGACCGCCAACGTGGTCATTCGGACTTCCGTGCTCTGGAGAAGATATCGGAAAAACTTTGAATTCAATGAAGCTTCCCGGGAGACTTTCTTCGCGGATGCGAATTTCTGCAGCAGGAAAAAGGAGCAAAGAATCTCAATAGATGCGATGCAAACAAAATAAGCAATATGCGCTCTGTTGATGACTGATTGCAGGTTATCTCTTTCGAGAATGGTTACTTTGACCCTCATCACAAGAATGGCAAGTCTTGCACCGATAATTAGGACGAGGATGCCCCAAAAGAGGATGAGGAAAACACGCCTCGACCTTCGGATGAGGACGCGCGTGAGAATGATGTAGCTGTAGAAAGACAGGCTGGCTTCTTGAACCTATTCCAGCGACCAGCGTCAATCAGAGAGCTCGCTACAACCTTGGGAAATTGCGTGACCAAATAAAGTTATGAACAGCGACTTACCATCCACATCACGTCTGCAAATGCAGATGCAACCGCAGTGTTGACCGGTGGGTGAGTCTGATAGTAGGCGTAGTAGCAGAGGGCGTTTGCCAAGCAACCCGCGACCGAGGAGATGATTGGGACCGCCGCAGCAGCGCTCCATCCCGTTATGCCGATGATCAGGAATCCAAAGAGCAAGCAGGCGATCCCGATGGAGCTGAGCACGCCCCAGCTGAGTTCGAGAAAGAGCGCCTCCGCCATGGCTGCGATGACGCTTCAGTAATTGACGCTGCAAATCCGCTCATTTGGTGATAAGTCTGGCAAAAGCTTGTGGAACACGATGGCATGGCGATAACCGGGTCTGCCATTGTTAAATCCCCACCCGAGTCGAAAGATTTCTGTGCCACAATGACCAGGCAAGTCACCAGGGAAAGGCTGGCATGGGATCTAGGGCATTATTGTGGTTACGCAGGGGTGATCAATCTGGGGATTGCGGAGAGGACAACAGCGGTGTGGATCAGTACAATTGGCCCAGCGGGAAGAAGCAGACACACTTAGGAGGCAATGGTAGCATTGCGAAATGACGGCCAGGGTGGGATTGGTCAGCCTGAAGGCGCTGCATAGACGAGTGGTCTGCTCCGGAGTGACTTGAGGGAGTTGGTCCAGGGGGTTAAGGGGTTCCCCAGACCCTGCTGAAATGAGCCAGTAGCCGTTTCGTAAGCTTCACCAAGCCCAGCGGAGTCGGCTTTACCAATTCGAGGCCGGTCTCCTGGTCAGGACAGGGTATGGAAATATGCAGAGGAGACAATTTGGCAGGAGGGCGCCTGAGGGCTGAAAATCACTTCCTTGAAGGAGATCGCACGGCTAGAGTATGCCGCGAGTCAGAAATGGGGATGGCGAAATGGGTTTGAAACCATCGCATGTGAGCAAATGCGTTGCGGAAGACCATAATGTCACGCTTTGAGGATTGATCCCCCACAGGAGGTTGCTCAAGTGATCAGCAGAGGAAAGAGGGTGTGATCCAGAGAAGCGAACACTTGGGGTTGGGCCGGCTATGAAACTGAGGGGGGCGAGACCTGGAAATGAGGGGGGATGGGGAACGCTGAGCTAGCAAAGATGGATTAGGACGGATGCAAGGGGGCCGGCCAAGAAGAACTGAGGAGAAGGAGATCAGATGAAGCCAGCTGACGTTGCAATTTAAAGGGTCTCCCCTCCCCCGCATGATTCACGTTTGCGGTAATTGCCGGTTCGCCACAGGTAACACAAGCTCTGATGCATGCTTGAGATGGCAAGACTGCCATCATGTTTTCAAGACCTTTAGATAGATTAGAGATGGCATATGGCTGATCTTCCGAATTGAGGTTGTATGCTTTACCAGCGAAAACAGTCTCAGCTCGACTCAGGGACATTTTTGCGACCAGAATGGAGCGAATCATGGCCAAGAACTGAATGCACTTACTGCTCATGTGGACTTTAACAAGTGAGGAACCAACTACTGCCGGATTCCGCGGGAACGTGAGAATCGGAACCGTAGATCGGAAAGAGTCATGGCAGTTGATCCCAAAGCGGCTGCTGGTTGGTAAGAAGGCAGCAAATCTTGTACGTTTTGACTCCTGTATGGAGGCTAGTTACGTGCTCCATAATGAATCCTTGCGAACCAACTTGCTCGATGTGACGGGCGCTAACATAGCCTGAACCTGGGGGCCAATCCTGAGTCCGATCAATGTGACGAACTTGGGGCACGTGGAAACTCTGTTGCTCTTGTAATGTTTCGGGAGTGGTGACTAACCATTTGGAGCTTCGAGCTCTCAACACCTCCCATGGATAGCTTACAATGGGCGGGGAAGACGGGGCTGTTGGCGTGAGCAGCCCATCCTGCGTGAGGGAACCGCACCAGTCAGATGAACGGCGGTTAAAAGCCATCCTTGCGAGCTTACCTGACTATAAGCCAATAGACAACCACAAAAATGTCCGAGGTGATCATTCTATAGGTAGTAATGTTCGCGAAAACGTCCATGTACCGATAGTCTTCCATGCATGGAACGATCTACCATGCTCCAGGACCTTGAAGGTTTGCCAAGGACCATTGACGCCGGGCAACTGATATTGTGGAGGATCTGTGACGGTTCCGGTGGGCTGCAGGCAGGTGCAGCGGTTTCTAGAAGCCTTCTTCGATGATGATCAGACCTGACCTTGATCCACACATCTGAGTTAATTTAAGTTGGGCACGGTAGGGGATGGTGCGGCAAGCATAAGAAACCACTATCTGCAGATATCTCGTTGAAACCTCTGTTGACGTTGTCTCTTCTTCTGCCAGCTCGCCGACCTTAGCGATTGCTATTGACCCATTCCGTTCCCTGCTGGACAAGATGTCGACACCCTCCAGCCTGTCAATGACCTCTCGTGGCACGCCTAATGGCAACCGTACCAGAGTACTCTGGGCCAGGGTTGGCGTTCCTAAGCCAAAAGGGAAAAGATCTCGTGCTGGTGAGTGGAAGAGATTCATGCTCTTTACTGAAAATAGTGAAGCCCAAGCTGATTGCTAGTGAAGGATGTATTCCATGGTATGTTTACCTGTTCAATTTTGAAATGCCCGAATTAATTGCCGATTGCTGGGGTATAGCAAAGAAGCCGTAAGTAATCTCTGATCGTCTACAAAGCCTGGACGCTGACTAGTGTTAAATGATAGAGGAAAAAATGCTGCGAGACGAAGCCAACATGCGACCGATGTGTCAAGCGGCAATTGGAGTGTGTTTACCAGACAACAACCTGGAGCAACCAGAACGGATCAATGCCAACCAATGGAGATTCTCGGTTGAACACCTTGAGAATGAATGACGCATATAACAGTCCAGCGGCCCATGACTTGGGCATGGTGACACCCGACTCTGAGGTGTACTCGGCTGATATGTGGGCATCATTTGGCAACGAAGGCGACTTGGATACCATTTGGAACGATAATGACCTGTTCCAGTACATGTCAGGCCAGGTAGATCGGCTTGAAGCCGATTCTCCTTTGCTTCAGTATGCCAACCCGTGGCAAGATCTCACACCGCCTTGTGATTGGCGACCATCGTGGAGTACAAGTCATCAAGAGTTGCTGCATCACTACTCGGAAGTACTGTCGCATCTGATCGTCTTGAGCGAGGAACCAATCAACCCTTTCCGAAACTGTATCATGCCGATCATATATGAGTCTCGAGACTCGCCTGTCTTGTATGCTGTTTTAGCTTTTTCTGCAGCTCACCTTGAGAATACCGGGAAACACCTTGAAGAGAGTTCTGTTGATTTCTACAACCGAAGCTTGGAGGGAATATCTCACTCAATGTCAAACGGCGTGAGCCCCCAAGAAACCCTGATCGCTATCATCTTACTTGTATATTTCGAGGCAGTAAGTTGATCTAATACCAACTTGTTAATTAGAAATATTGGGCGATACTGACTTCAAACCTTAGCTCGTTCGGTGCGAGTCATCTCCAAACATGAAAGCGCACCTGCAAGACTCCTCGCGCTTACTTCGAAAGATGGAAGTCACTAAACAGTTTGAATTTAATTTTCTCCACAAGGTACAGCCCCTTATTTTATTTGATTCAGAATTACACTAAAAATTCCATAGGCATTGGGATTTTATGATGTGATACATTCCCTATCGACAAGAGCCAAGCCTCTACTCACCCCACCAGGCGACAATCACAATGATAAGGGTTACCCAAAGGGCAATCCACATTCCGGTGCAATTGATCCTTTACTCGGGCTATCAGAGACACTGTGGCCCTTATTATACCGCCTTGGGGTCCTCCTCTCTCGCCTTGAGGAGTGGAAGATGGCGGTAGAGGCCGGTGATGCTTTTGATTCCGACATTCTCTACATTGCTATCCAGACCTCGGCAGCTTCTCTGAAAGAAACACTCGAGACCTGGGTGCCAGTGGTTCCCCAAGGCTATATCCTATCTGACGGCAACATCAGCCGTCAAGATGGCCAAATCACGCCCGACTGCCTGACCATTCGCGCCATGTTCCACAATGCTCTCGCCTACCGCTATGCTGCTCTCTTGCAGCTTCACAAAGCTGCGTATGGACGACCCCGCCACCACCGCTGCATTCAAGAGAACGTGCGCCTTACGTTGAGCCACTGTATGGAGGTAACCTCCTCAAATGGCCCAGTTAGCGCACTGCTTTGGCCTCTCTTCATTGCGGCAAGTGAGGCTGTCACGAAAGAGGATAGATTGATGGCCACGCAGACATTTAGCTGCCTTCAGCAGCGACAGGGAATGGTTAACATTGACCATGCCTCAGAAATCATTCTAAAAACGTGGAGCGATCCGTTTAGGTCTTGGGAGATGGTAGAGCAGGAGATGGGCTTTACAATTGTTTTTGGTTAGCTGCCAGCCGTGTAATAAAGAGCTGGAGTATAATACGTCCTTAAATCCTTAAAATTCAATTAATACTGAAAAGTGGCATGGAAGATAGGCATACCTACGTGCAGATTCATTTGATTTATAAAGTAAATTCTAAGAATAGTTTCAATGCTGGAAGGGTTTACATTGGGGTAACATCGAGACGGCATCGGCCTCACAATGAAATATATCAACTGAAATGCTAAGCAGGAACAACAAGAAAGAAAAATACACGCGAGAATCTTATTCAATTTTATAGCAATCCCCTCTTACGACCACATGTTATTTGTAACTTAATTACTATTTTTATAAGTGCTTGAGGTAGTATCCCCAAAAGTGATGGTGACGTTCCAGTTGGTGAGGCCCGGAGACTTGGCAGCACCAAATAAGCTAAACAGGCCAGCCGAAACAACGCCGTTGCCTTTAGGAATGTCGGAAGGGAAAGTCACGGTCTTGGTTATAACAGTTGACCCTAAGTTGGATTCGCCTGCTGCTGGTTAAATATTGATTGTCTCTACAATGATTACTGGACAATAACGTACTTGGCCCGAGATAGAACGAACCAAGATTGGTTCCAAGTGCACCAGCATAGCCGTTTCCTGTGGCATATCCAAAGGCGACAGCAATATCATCGACAGTCATCATATTGGTTGCGCTAATGAGTTTGAGGTTGACTGTATCTCCAGGCTTGATAATCTTGGGTACAGAGATGGCTTGGATATAGGCCTGAGACGTGGCAATTAAGGCCGCAAGAATAGAAGTTGTGGTGAGGCGCATCGTGGCTAGTTTCTGGAAGACGACTGAATTCCTGGGGTGTTTGTTGCAGGTATTCATTTCAGTCAGACATACTTACCATTTTATAAAACCAACAGAGCGCGTGTCACTGATCTTGTGAATGAGCGGTAATACTCGTCATATTCATGGTTTGGATTTCGAATCCTCGTATTCAAAAGAGGCTTGCATTCTTTATACATTAGCGTTTGTAGATCCTTCAGCCCCAAATGCAAGCATGACGTTTCGGATAATCGGCTAGAGAATTTCTTCGATTTGACTGGGCCGTTCCGCGAATTTTATGCCTTTGTTAGCGTAACAGCTTGGCAGAGCTGCAGTTTGGGTTGACCGCACTTCAAATGAATCGCGCCTGACTGGATCACACAGACGCAGTCGGGTAAACGGCACTATTGTATTTTATTTATGATCCAAGCGGCCTCTTGATGAGATACGAATCACTCTTTCAAGCAAATAGCAAACATGAAAATTACGAGCTCACGTATGGCTAGAGGTCACGAGGAAGACTGCGGGAACGTCGGCAGGGTCAGATCATATGATCGAGTGAAAGACTACCAGCCTTTTCCAGCAACGCAAATGGTGAGACTTCTGTCTCTAAGGGAGCTAGAGAGGGAGAAATTCTGAGGCTCCCATCTCCGTGAAACATCGAACGTAGACTCGGAATATCGTCCGCTTCCGAGAGTAGAAGAGAGACCTTTTTGGGGCCAGTTCCCTGGGTCAAGCTAGATCTAACCAATACAAGGAAATCGGACTCGACCCTCGAGCTTCTAACCGAGCCTCGGTAATTGAAATAAAAAGAGAGAATTAGGCCAGGGAATTTAAACTATCTGAAGGCCCGTCTTGATGTGTAGGTATTCTTGTATATGACACAAGAGGCGATCTCACATCTCCACTCTCCCATTTTGCTCTCTTCTTCAAGTACGGACGACTCAAGAGAGCTGACGATCAACCCAATCGCTCTGATGGATTTGTATTCTACCCTTGAATGACAAAAGTTGAGGTTAACAAAGCCGTGCCCTCGTTCGAGCAATCGAATGAAAGTAATTCCCAAATGGTGAAAACTTGCGCCACAGCACTGAACGGCCGGCAAGACCCCAACTTGTGAAGTAACCGCCTCTTGGGGCTAATTGCCTACATAGCTTATTGGCTAGAAACTTTAAATTGGCAGACGAACCTGAGATGAGACAAACATTACTAAAAAAGCACAATGACAACATTTGATCTTGTGAGAAAAGACTTCAATAAAAAATCCGAATCAGATTTAGCCGGACGACAGAATAATACATGACTGCTTCTCACAAGCTTTTTGAAGATTGATCGATGTGAGTCTCACTGCTACCATTGATTGTTTCTGATGTTCAATTCTATTTATTATTTATGAATTACGGCTGGTTGATACATTATTCGGCTCCATAGCTCATTAACATAGGACTTTCCACCAGACCCTGTACACATTCTGCTTCACCGCTGCACCTACTCCAAAGGAGCTAAGGGCTTGATGCGCTGCATAATGCTCTGAGTGCTTCTACTGCTTGGAGCCGTATAGTCGACGATGTAGATGGAAATGGAAACTGCACCGTTCTCAACGACATACGTCTCCCCCTCGAGCGAGCAGTCACCATTCACGCAGGTGTTGACACCCGCGGCATACGGCTTGATGTTGGCCCAATCAAAGGTTCCCTTCTCGGCGTCCAGCACAGCCTCATTGACGTGGGCATTGCCCGTCATGCGAGTCTGGACGTACTTGAGATCAGAGTGGTTGCCCTTCAGCTCGGGGATGTTGACATTGAGGCCGTATCCGAGGGGCAAGAGAGGCCCACCCTTGGGCGCACTGTTTATGACGGTGTTGACAACCTTGACGCCCACCTCGGCGGCCCAAGTGGCGGGGTTGGTCTCGTTGTGAATGTCAAAGTACGGTGTTGCCTTGTTGCTGGCTGAGAGGGCGATGGCAGGGATGCTGCGGTGGGTCGCGGCATATCTGTCTCTCTGGTTAAATTACAGAGCAGCATGGGGAGAGGGGGCGAATCATGCACTCACGCAGCACCAGCTGTTCCGGAAAGAGTCCAGACAAAAGGACCGAGGTTGGTTCCATAGTTGGGGCCGGTGACCACAAGATCGGGCACCTTGAAGTCGGCGAAGCGAGGGAGAACGTAGTCTAGAGCAACAAAGGTGCAAGCAGCTGGTGTTCCGTTGTAGTACCAGATATGACTGTCAATCGGGTCCGGGCCAACCTTGAATGAAGTTTAGTAAGATTCCGCTTGAGTGATGCTTTGTTGCTAGATGCACTTACCGATGGTTCCCCCGCGGGAATAATGTTATACTGAGATGGGCCCGTGAGGTTGGCGTACTGGGTAAATTCTGACCGGCCTCCCTGTCCGCTCTGGGCAGAGCTGGGGCAACAATCCACACTGTCAAAAGACGCAGTTAGCAATGAGCAAGGAAGCATGGCAAATCAAAGCAATGGATTGGGCTCATTACCATCATGGCCATCCTTCTTCAGTAGCCGATAGACCTCGCGCAGATTTGCTGAGCCAAAGCCATCATCGTTATTCAACAGGATGTTCAGAGCCTGCGAGGATGTGGCAAAGGCGAGAGTGGCACCGGCGAGGAGGTTGCTCAGACGCATGATGGGTGGATTGGAACTGGAGATAGTTGAGGGAGGTGAACAGCTAATGCTAACATGACAGGCGAGCCGTCAGGAATTTAAGCATCTTTACAAGGCTCCGAGCCAAGAAAAATCGTTCCGTGCGATCCAAACCTCTTTCCTGGTTCGGTTGGGCTGTTTGCTTGGTTATCGCAGATCCACAAGATCCTTTGCAAGCGCAGCCGAATGGGGCAAGTGGTCGCGTGCGGACTGCGCCGATGCTGACGACAATCGATGATAAGAGATAGCAAGAGGCCGGGGAGCAGAAATGAAATGCTTTCAATTGATCCCTCGGTCGACGAGAGAGGAGAGCGGCACGGGAGGACAGGGGCAGGGATATCATTGTCTTCACTCTGTTCCTTGCTGGCCACGTTTTCTTGGCACCTTTATTAATGTCGATACCACCTCACATCGTAATGACCGATCTCATATGTAAAGACAGCTGACTACAAGCGGCACTGAGCTTGAAACTGCAGAATTGAAATATCCCATGGGTTGTCAATAAATGGAGCAGACTTGAACGTTCAGATGATTCTACTTCTTTAAACTCAGTATAGCTCACGGCATCACCTCAATGAATGCTAGCATGGAGTTTGTAAAAGTGAGCAGCAGGTGAGAACGTGCGTTATGTTTGTCAACTCATAGATGCGCGTGTGAAGACGCGTTTGATTCCGTTCGACGCGACTGTTTGCCTTTGACTGGGCACTCTTTGAGGTCATCCGCCTAGAAACTTCCAGTAAGTGAATGCAAAGTCAGAGAAACCTTTTCTTCTTTCTCCATCAACACACTTCTCTCCACACTTTCACTCCACACGATTACATCAATTTCTCCCAACTTCCTCTGCCCCAGGCAGTTGCTCCAAACACTGCAGCTATTTGAGCCAAGCACTTGATCAACCTTTCATCGCACTACCCCGACTGAGAATCTGCGAGCTTGTCTGCGCTTGACAAAAAATACCGTGACTGCTCACCTGAGCCAAATACAGGTTCGAGTAAGATCCCCAAATTAACCCGTCCGCCTTTGAACGTATTGATAACAATTTAGGCCACATCATTAACGACGTTTCGAACACAGCCCTCGAGAACGACGCGGGGCCTCCTGCAAGGCGCTCGACCTAGACTGCCAATCTTACAACAAATCCAACAACGGATCGATGGATGTTTGCGAGGCAGAATGGTCAAGCGACGGTTCCGACGGTTCGGACTGTTCTCTGGACAGCAGGCTTGTTGAGCTCGACTTCGACGCAACTCGACCTAAACCTTTGGGATCACCTACGGCCAGTGTGAGCATTGCAAGAATCGAGAAGCCTCCTTTCTATGCTTCTTTTGCGGTACCGGCGAATTCTGCTCACCCGCGTGTTGCGAGCTGAGCATGGAGAAGGGCAAGCACAAGTGCGTGCCGACCGAAATCACGACAGCCCAAAATCTCGTTGACGCCGTTAACCGAGATCTGCTCCCCAATGATCGCCAGACTTTAGACGACTACTACCTTACACCCCTTGTTGCCTCTGACGACCATGGTGATCTCGATATGCTCATCGGCATTTACCGCGACCTCGTGGCAAAGTTCTACATCTCCAGCCCCCAGCTTCACCAGTGGAAGAAGGCGAAGCAAGTCTTCAACAACATCGTCCGGCTGCACAACCGGTATCCTAAACGGGCACCTGCGATCCACGGCTTTTGGCTCAAACATCATAGCCACGTCTTCCTTGAGGAGGACAAGTCGGAAGCTGATGACTTTGACGCCTATCTCTAGGCTAACGACTTGACCTTCGGTCAGTTCCGTGCAACTTCCATGCGGCACATGTGATGCCACGAACCTTGCACAACAAGTTTGATGGAGAGTGGTTGCAATGCATCGCGGTGTATCCCTAATATCTCTCTCTTTCCTTTGGTGTGGAGAATACTGCCAACATGGCTTGGACTGACAGACGAATGACTTTCGCTGTGATTTTATTACTCGAAAGTGCTAATCTGAAACCACGGATGAAATGGTGGGAGGCGCATGAGTGACCTCTATAGGACAAACCGAACGGACTTAAGTTGCACGGGTAGAAGGTTGGGATGAATGCGCACGCGGCTTCAATTTGGCATTGAGCATCGAGGAAGATCCATTGCCTCTTTTTTTTACTGAGTAGACTTGCTTAGCTAGGTATTCAAAAATTTTATGAGTTTCTTATCTAGTATCCCATGAATTCCTCGCAAGCGATCCACGCCTAAATGTATCGGAAGTCGAGACTCGGAGTGAAATATAATGCTACGAAATGCTACACATGTTGGCTTGGAGGCATGATTAGCTGGCGGCCTGACCAGCACGTTCCTTAGAGCAAATAGATAGCCACCTTGGCAATGATATGCTCACCTCGAAATGGGGGTGCTCCCCGTTGTCCGTGGTTGACTAGATTTCCGAGGCACTGACTACATATGGAAGAAGTCTCACTGCCTCTGTGGCGCCGTTTGGTTCCCGAGAAGCGGGCACAAGGCATGGGGGAACATTTCAGTCTAGTTTGAGCTGACCGATTATGTCTCCTATTATCCAAAAGTTCGGACCAGTTCTATTCTGTTATTCAGAAAGAACGCTGGAGGGCTCACGCGAGCAAAGGCTGGCTTCAGCTTTGGTGCCCTTTTGGTGTCCTCCCACGCCCATCCTTTTGCAGGGAGGCGGGAGAAACTGCCATTGGCTCCGATGGTTGTTTTGGTACTATAACACTAGAGAGGCAGTTCAATCTGCGTCTGTCTGTCTTTCGTTCAAAGGGATTGGGAAACTTGAACGATACCCGGGCAATGAGCTGCTGAACATTGGCGAAGAGGGGCCACTGCGACACCTCACCGCTTGGGGCTCCCGCGGGAGTGCCCCATTCATGAACTCTTCTTCCACCTGGGCCCAGATGATACGCATCCGATTCTCTGGTGGTATAGTCGTTGAATGGCAGGACAAGAAGGACGTTCTCGGAAGACTCCGCTACGCCGTCGCCAATTGATTGGCTAGGCGAGGAATGGCTGTCCGCGGACGACCTAGACGGCCCAGACGACCGGGATGTGCTGTGGTAGTGGAACGCTCCCGGCGCCTTTTGATCGCCTTGTGTCCAGTCCAGCGGGAGGCCTTTCCCTATCGGAGACACCAAGATCGAGGCTGCACCACGCTTATGCGTTGGTGTGATGCAAGGAGAAGCCGTTGATATGGGTGAGCCACCGCGTGAAGAAACCGAGCGCGGTGGGCGAAAGCAGAATCTCGAAGGAATGGGAGTGACGCTCTGAGGAGATTGAGCTCCAGGCCCCCACTCCTCTCCCTCGCGGCCAGGCACAACCAACGATACGCCTTGAGGTGTTGGAGAAAGGTTCGTTCTTGCTGTTTGTCGTCTTCGAAGCTGCCGTAGGCTGTAAACATCGGCCTTGGGGGGTTCCACCTCGTGACAAGTAGCCTAACAAGTCTTATTGCAGATGGGACGAAGAAGCCCCCAAGCAGCATCGCGGCGTGCAAAACTAAAATCGCGCGCCCGATAGTGGTTTTCGTAGCTATGTCTGAAGCACCAGGCAGAAAGGCGACCATGAGTCCCGTGGCAATGAGCCTCACAACAGCCCCGATGGTGACGACGGATCCAAGCGGATGTGACTTGAGCAAGTAGATACAGCCCAGTAAAACTACTTCGCAAGTGCAAAGAACTACCAACTGTGCAGCGCCCCATTTCTGAAGGCCGCCAACCACCATTCCTCGGATGAACAGCAATGTGAAAAGCACCAGAACGAAGATGTCATCATGTGCGGTTGTCGCCGGGGCATCCCCTGGTAGCAGGCTCTCGTAACGAGTCGATTTATTCAAGAGGAGACGCCCAAGACTCCTGGGTGGGACCTGGTATAGAAGCCAGGAAAAGAGCGCCGCCATGTAGGCGATCAGGAAGACGGCATAGACGGTGTGAGTCCGAGGAAGCCACATGGCGTTGGCAAGTTGATAAAACGACATGGCTATCAGCGGCATGGTGAAGTACGAGAAAACCACGCGAAGCAAAGAGGCGAATCGGTGACGGAGGCTGCTGCGAACATCAAATGTCGCCTGATCCAGCGACGTGCGCTGCGGTGTGCGAATAAGGCGAAGACATTCCAGGATGACGCCGGCGCATACAGTGATGATGAGGATGGTGACCAACATATTGAACCAAGTATCAATCGTTCCAGGCGTGGCAGCAATCTGATGCATTATCTCAAGCCCGTAGGTCCCTCCATACGTGCCGTTGACCTCGTAGATGCCATCGCGAACACCGTCATATGCGAGTTTGTGTGTGGTTGGTCCGCTATGGAATAGAGAGAACCAACTCAGCTTGCTAACAGCAGGGCGATAGAAGCCGGGGTAGGAGATGCTGAGGCCTCCAGAGAGGAAGACAAACTGCAGGTAGTGCAGACAATCGCCAAACAGGGGGAGTATTGGCCGAGTCTCTGTCCGCAGCAGTCTCACGCCATCTATGATGTGTTCGGTCGGGTCGTGATCGTATAATGAGTCACTCGCGCCGTATATGAAGACAAATATTAGGATCGCGCAGGGCACCCATCGTAGGACGCGCGAGGTGACGAGGCCGATCTCTGGCGTTATTTCGACCTTGGAACAGGCAAATTGGTCCGCGGTTTTGCTGTTGGCTATTTCGATGCGCGTACGGAAGGTCGAGAGAGGGGTTCGTTCGATGTTCTGGGAAACATTCGTTCGGAGCAGACGCATGCCGTCTACTGCCCAGGGCACGGATTCGCAAGTCGTGTTTGTCGTCAATTGATCCGAGACTCTCCATCCCAGACCCTCGGTAGTCAGATTCACGGTGACAGCTGCCAATCCGTCGCATTCAGTCGCCTTGACTAGCTTTGCGCCTTCGATGCTGAGTGTCTGTCCGTGTTCATGGGGCCTCAATGCCGCGCTGGTCGATAGGCTCCCCTTGCTGCGTACATTGGCGCATGGTCGGGATTCAACGTAGGCGCCCAGGCTGTTGGAAACGGCTATCGCGTGGAACAGCAGCCATAGTAGCTGGCCATGGTGCATAGTGAATGATACGGAACGACCACGAGAAGGAGGACAATCGCTGCTGCTAGATGGGATGGTGCAAGGAAAGGAAGGTTATCGACTGAGCGCACATTTTCAAGGCGACAGACGATCATTGCGCAAGTCTACTGGTAGAATGGGCAGATCTGGACTGGACTCAGCCTCTTCAAGCGCGCACTTAACCCCTGCCCTACTCTAGTGCTCCGATGCCCCATTATAATCAGGGGTTTTCTTTGGCGTGGCCCCGTCAAACGGGTGACAGGTGTTGAGGCGTTTCATAGCTTTGAGAGCCAATAGTACATATTCAGGTGATGGTATAGGAATAACTGTCAATATTCATCATTCAATAGGCATGTGTCTTTGTTCATTTAGTGTTTACGACAGCTTTTCATCTTGAGCATTTACTTCTTCTCTCGCAATGTTGTGTTACTCTGACGCGCCGTCTGGAGAATTCCGAGGCGCACCAGTCTCTTAGGCGAAACACTAGGCATTCAATTATGGGGTGGCATGACGTAGTAGCTTCAAGACGATGCGCAAAATCTTTTCGCTTCGGACTTACTCTGGAATAAATGGACTACATGGCTGTGTAGAGAACTAAGAATTAAGAAAGGCTCTTAAGGAACCGTTTGATTTGTAACGAGATCACTTTGTAGCAATTGGGTAGCTGTTTCCAGCCCCAACCCACGCCTCAAAACATCACAATTTTGGTAGCATCCAACCTCGGTATGGGTGGATGCATGTTCTTGTTCTTGGCCAAGTTCTGGGACAGAGAAGCAAAAATAATGATAAATTCATGTTCCAGGGCTCACTCGATAACCAGGAAACGCTTAGAATAGAAAGTGAACAGGATGTTGAGATAAATGAGGGTGGTTCAACCTCAGTTGGAAGTACTGATTCCACTTCCATGGATTATTCGCATCATACTACACAACTCAAAGTCATTGCGATATAGAGATAATTTATTGATTTTTGTACCTCTGACCTATGTTGTTCATACAATTATCTAGATAATGTAGCAATAGAGTCCAACTTCTAGTCTTAATAACTTGTCAAGTCTAAGGTAGCTCGCAATGTAAATGATAAAATCACTCGAAGTTGCCTTCCGCAGAATATTCTCTGGATTAGACCTCGTATGCTTACATCTTCTCTAATAAATATCAAAACAAGAGAAAGCCCTCCAATTGAAGATCTGAATGCGGCTCGCCCGTGAATACCGGGTCGCCCTCAAATAGTTCTCCAAACATCAAGCCCTCCACGAATGCCTCACCCACCAGACGATATCGATCCCCGAACGGCCGAAGAATAAAAGGCACATCAGCTCCGGCGATAACTACAACCACGTCTCCCGGCAGCGTATTGACCGTCCCAAGGCCAATCCAGTCATTTGTTGTTCTCAAGACACACCGTCCGGAGAGTGCAACTACCATGGCATTCTGCGCCACTCTGTCTTCGTCCACCGTTGTCTCCTTTTCCACCGACTCATCATGCCTTCCTGATTGATGCGCTGCATACTTTAGAACAGCTCTAGAAGAAGAGTCGGGCGCTGGAACCCCTTCTTCCATCCACGGCAAATAAGCAAAGTGGTCGGCAATCATCGTTCTCCAAATGGCCTCTTTGAGTGGTTTACCTTCGATACAAGGCACTATAGGTGTAATCTCGTGATCTTTATCTGTCGATTCAACAAATTTCCAATCCCATTCCGCAGGAGTTCCCTGATAACTAAGAGATACGTTAAGCTGTTGGCCAGTCCGTGGAGCTGAGTCAAGAGCTGGCTCATAGATACACCCAGAGCATACCAAAGAATCGTCATTTGGTATCACATGCCCATCTTCCGTATAACACTCATCTGATTCCAAGCCTGCTTGCTCCAGAAGCAACAATGACTTGGTCTTTTCCAGTCGCACCCAGCTTGATGTTTGATTATGGGGTGTTGGGCGATTCGCTGAGCCTGACCGCGGTACTGCTTGCTGGGAATATGCCGGCGTTGCTGACTCGACCTCGCCAACAAAGAGACCAAATACATATAGCTCATTCTTGTCTCTTTTCATAACTGGGGGAAGTCCCAATGACGCGTTGTATATACTTCCGCGCCCCCTCTGCTCTTGAGCAAAAAGCTTTAGGAAACTAGGCTCCCCGCATCGGTCAAAGTTGGGAAGCCAAGACGGCCACGCTGTGTCCGGGTCAGTATGGAACTGCAACCCAGCTTTTGACAAGGTCTGGAAGCCTTGAAGCCCTTCCACCGATAGTTCAAATGCTTCAGTATAGACTTGATGGATGGGCTTGTTGTAATCGACCTCGATTCGCTTTCTCGATTCATCATCTGCCAGCGCCAGGAAACCATAGATCTTGTCCCTTGGTTCGGAGCAAAGGCAAAGTGCCGTGTCCTCGAGCAAGGGCATGAACGGAATACCACCGATGATTTCCTTCCAGTGATGATAGTGTTCTCTAATGTGGTATGTGACATTCGGCGTGCGCGGATTCAAGCCATCAGCGCCCTGAATCTTAGTGCGCAGATTTTGTGGCATGACTCGTCCTTTGCCTTCGTCCTCATCGACGAAGAACTGATGAAGGTACCCCAAGGCCTCGATAAATCGGTCCCATTGGAGGACACTATTGCCACAGATCACCAGTGGTGAGATGGTTGGCAATGCAACTTCTTGCAGAATCCATGTTCTCCGAAACCAGGAACGATTGCTGACGTCCACAAATCCCTGAGCAACCGTTTCAATGTCAACCTCGGCTGTTTCAGCAATTGTTCGTATGTCATCTTGGCTTTGCATGAACTTTGGCAGATGCTCGACCTGTGCTGAGATTTTCTCCAAAGCCTGGAAAGTCTTATCAATAAGCTCATCCCCATCGCCAAGCCATATAATGACTAGACGTGCGGTGGAGTAGACGTCCTTCATCATGGGTACTACCAAGTTCTTTTCGTTTGTATCGTCCTGGTTGATAGAGATTGCATCAGCCCAAACTGATATCGGTGCAGAGGTACAGAAGTGGCGTTGCAGTCTCTTCAGTCCATCCCACAAGTTTTCCGTGATCTCAAATGGGTAAGAATTCAGGTAAATTGTGTGGGGGACCTGGGATGGTGAGGTGTTGCCCCAGGTGTATGACAATGCGACATAGTCGTTGAATGTTTTGAGGGATTCTGTGAATAATTCGGCTTTGAGCTCACCATTTTCTGGTCCGGGGTATATGCGTATGAAGCGTGTTTCCATGTCCTCGCCACGGATCAAGGTGGCCTTGTAGACCTGATGAAATTGATGGTTGGTGTCGGCAGCCATTTCAAGTTTTTAATAGACAGTTTGCAATGGAAAAGCCCAGCTCCCTCTTAATTAAATATAAGATAACTTATCTAGGCTGAGATATAAACATGCCTGGAGGCTTGGGGAATCTCGAGTTATCCAACTCACGTTAACATAAACTAGATTGAGAGTGGTATTAGATGTGAGGGGATATTACCTTTTGCCCCGCACATCTTATCCTCCTCTCCTACCCTGGAGCTTTTTTAATAAGAGGCACAACATGATAAAGACCCCAGTCGATCTAGACAATCAATTCGGCGATGCACAACATCTTTATAACTTTAAACTACTCCGGCATAAGAAAACTATATAAGTATATAGACTATAAGAATAAAAACGCTATCGTGAATTTTGTACTCTATACTAAGATCGGTAGCTATTCCAGCCACAGCCGAAAAGGTCTGACACTTTACTATGGTAGAACTATAATTATTCCAGGGCAAGGGACTAGATATCCATCAGGATCGTTTACTGTAGCAAGGCTTATTGTAAAACCTATAGATTATAGTTAATGAGCCGTAGAGAGCAGAAGTTTGGTTTCATAAAGTTATCTTATTGGAATTGACACTCAAGTCTAAAGTCAGTAAGACGCAATGATCACAGAAAGATTGATCTTTCAAACAAGAGATTGAACAAGAACACAGGGAAGCTAGTAAAAACATGAAAATGCTATATTTCGCAATTGAGCTCCAGCTAGCTACCAATAAAAGCCGAGCAAATAAGTATGTAAGCCGAACCTAAAAATCAACCATAACCCTTAAAGTTTTCAAAAAGGCTTGTCTTTAACACTCCATGACAACAACTAAACCCCACACCATGCACTAGTTCGCAGCTCTACTCTTCTTGGATTCCCCAATTCCCGACAGCATCCCCATAGGGGACAGTATCTCAAGCCTACTGTTACCGTCTTCCACCAATGGTAATTAACTCGGTTTTCTATCCTAGATAGAAGATGAGGAAACTCTGTTCGTCCGCCATGTCAACATGGATACGAACAATTCGCTTGCCGTTGAACCTGCGGCTTATTCGTTCAACTGATTGCCCCCATACAGAATCTTTCATATCCTGATAAAGTTTTGGGTTACTTGTGTCGCTGAGATCGAACTTGGTTATTCGTGGGGGCCTTGGCCGACTTTTCGCATTCTTCTTCGCATTCCGGTTGGCCCTATCCCTTTCCTCCTTTTTCTTCTTGATCCAGGCAGCTTCTGACATGCCTTCCTTGCGTTGAGGGTTGACAATATTTTTTTCGGGGTTTTGCAGCTCAGGATTCATTGCCTTTTCAACCTCTCTCATCCTGTTTGCGGTGTCCCCTTCCTTAATATGCTGAATGCGAATGACTTGCAGTTTTGCAGGATCAACTTTTTGTACGGAATTATACTTATAGCTGGCCAGGAGGAGTTCTGCGAGAGAAGCCTTTTTCCCATTGATTGTCTTATCAGCCTTGTTCTCCGCCGATTTGATGACAAGTTTGGCGCCTTCGTCAGCAAACCCAAACTGGTCGACGGATGGTTTGGTCTCATCGAACCCAGATGACTTGGTAATATCAAACATATGATAATTTACCTCATCATACTTTGACATTTTATTTTTGTCGGGTTGCTTCAATGTATAAGGATAATCGGGATCTTGAGAATTAAATGGATTCTGTATATATTTTTATTAGTTTCTAATACAATCAGTAATGGCTGGGAAGATTGGTAATGCTTACGAAGTCCAATGGCTTAGAGCCCCAATTCGGTCTCTTGCTGCTGGATGCCGCTGATTTACCGTCTGCTGGCTTTCCATCTGAGGTTGGCGGTTTCCCAGCTGGATTCGGCGGTTTTCCAGCCGGTGTTGGCGGTTTTCCAGCTAGTGGTGCTGGTTTCCCAGCTGCCGGTGCTGGCTTTCCGGCTGAAGTGGGTGGGTTTCCGGCTGGAGTAGAGGGTTTGCCGCTTGATGGCTTATTGCTCAACTGGTTTTGTTTCTGATCTTTGTCCCCACGTGCTTTTATGCGAGAAACTCCTGGAGCTCTCTCATCAACGTAATATGCGACTGTAGAAGTCCCATATTCATTGCCCTTTAACCGGTTCAAAGGTCAGTTGCATATTGGCCTCATATATGTTTAGATGGCATGCTTACACGTTGAATAGAATACCGGCCTATGGGAGCCCCGGCCGTTTGTTGAATCCCGGAAAGGGAGAGAATGATAGCCGTCTGAATATAAGACAGCCTCATTTTAGTGAAGTGGTTTGGTGCTTGGGGGGGAATCGGTATGGCTGAAAGTGGGAGATTGCTTGATGTAGATGGATGCTGATTTATCTGGATCGGAACTTGGCTTGAGAGCTTCTCTTCGAGAATTTATATTCCATACCAAGCGGCAGGTTACGGACTTGTATGCAAAATTCGGCGTGAAGCGATGAACATACGTGATTCTCAATCAACCGCATATGACCTTTAAAATAGAATACTGTTACATTCCTTAAGTTGGTGGTCGCTCTATTTTAGCAACTGCCTTGTGTTGGCGGTGCGGTGGTATCAAAAAAGGGATCCTCTAGTCCCGGACCGCTCTTTTCCTAACAGCTGTGTTGCACTGGGAGTCCTCTCAAGCTCAGGAAGTCTTCCTGTTGTTGGTGGACGCCTCGGATTCCACCAGACTCCACGTACCCTGGGTGGCTACAGGACAAACGTTACCGCACGTTGGCGGGCAACACCTGCGGGCCGGGCCTAAAAAAAACCATCTTTCCATTTTTGATGCTCCTTCAAGACGTTTGACCAACAAAGTATCCATTAAGCTGTACGAGGCAGCTCTGTTGGCGAGCGACGCTGCAGAGCGTGGCCCCCAACAGTGGAGAGCTTAGACATGTTAAAAATAATACACAAAGCTTGGTACCTACCGGTAGGTAATATACCGAGCGATGCTGACGTGGCAAAAATTGGATTGGGCTCACCACCAACAAATATGTCCGACCCTCCCTCGTTTGTTTACATTTGTTCCCCTCATACGTTTCAACCGATCCTTGTTCATTCAGACACAATGGAAGATTATTACCTACCCAATTTCATATTCGAATTTCCTAGTGAGATCTTGCAAAGGATTTTATTCTTCGCCATTATCTCCCGCTTGAAGTATGACAAGGATAATTATGACGAGGAGTCTGTACGTGGAACCTCCAGGGTCCTGAACCTCCGACTTGTCTGCAGTAAGATTTGCCAACCCTTTCTGTAAAAAACGAGAAAGGACAGAACAATTGACGTTCTACAGAGGGATTTGATGCGTTGTTTCAAAGTGCACTCTTCGAAACAAGACTTATGGATGACATACGGCCATATGGCAGCCCTATTTCAATGTCAGGCACTTTGGAGTACTGGCCTTTAAACCGAAAGCCAGCCGCTCACAAACTATGGCATTCATACCTCGTGTATAGGGTGCTTAACGAAGTTGATCCCAACGTAAAGCGGTATGTTGAGGTTCGGGACATAGCAAATGCCATTTGCTCTGAGACTGGAGGGGACCTTCTTCAAACAATCAAAGATCTCTGTTGGCTCGGTCTTGCGCATCAATTAGGGAACGCTTGGCCGGTCCCACCCGCGCGAGCTTGGTACGGGCCAGATGCACTCACACCAAGACCAAGCCCGTTGAAGAACAATAGTCCTGATGTAAGCCTACTCAGCGCTGCCGCATATCTTGGTTGTACATCCTTGACAAAACTCCTGCTCGAACGTGGCAACGATCCAACAGAGCATGACACGCTCTTCCCGTGTCCCATGGAAGCCGCCGCTCTGGCGGGACAAGTTGCTACACTGCAGCTTTGCCAAGCCAACGTTCCCTCGAGACAGGATAAGTATCTTTTTTATCACCCGTTGTTGGAGAAGGTCCCTCGTATCAAGGGGACATATCCTTTCGCAATCGCTGGCGCTGCCTCAAGAGGGGACATGGACATTCTAGATGTAGCGCTACGTCTCGATAGCACTGCAGAGGATGTGCCAGCCCATAGAGGAGTCTCATTTGAGCTCTTGCGCTTCGCTAAAACATGGGAAGTTTTCTTGAAACTTCTGTCTTTCTTACCTCCTGATTTCCTTGAGAGGAGAGAAAAGTCTACCGAGCCCCACAGCAGTGAACTTCTACTGCATTTTGCCGACGTCGGAAATTTTGAGATTGCCAAGGGTCTCCTTGATGCTGGTGCTCATACTCGGGGCCATGAATGGCAATTAGGTATGCATCCGCTCTGGATTGCGGCGAGGCAGGGATACGAGGACATAGTAGACCTCCTGCTAGAATACGGAGCAGATGTCAACCGGTCTACCGTCCTCTACTGCAGTACGGTGGGTGCTGCGGTACGCTCGGGCAATACCAGCCTTGTGAAGAACCTGCTGAGCAAAGGAGGAAATTTCAAAGGAGAGGCACCTTGCGGTGCGCTCGTCGTGGAGAATGTCCCTATGTTGGAACTTCTACTGGATCACTTGGATGCCGGGGCAAATATTTCTATGGTTCTAATCCAGGAACTACTTGATTTGGCGTCAGAAAGGCATTTGTTTTACATGTATTGGTTTGTCATTGAATATACAATGGACCATGTGGACGTTGAATTTGTATTCAGTGATTCCGAAGATGAAGATCTCTGAGTGGGATACATTTTGGTCCTGCTCAGTGTCGGGTCCATAGTCAGCAATGAATAAAGGATTTTTTGACGACCATTGGGACTCGCTGTCATGAAATTCACTCCTGAGCACAACCTCGTTTAAATCTAAGCACTACCAGTAATGTCTTCTTTTCATAGTAGAGATCATTTGTATTGTTGCTGACTTATAAGTACGGCTGCAAGCTTTCCTCCAGGAAATCCTCGTATTTACACCCTCAAAAGTGTCCCTGAGGGAATGCTCCCTTTATAAAATTTATAACATCTTCCCAAAGCTGTCCCGGTCGTTCTAGAGCAGCAAAATGGCCGCCTTCCGAATGAGCTCTGTAAAACGTTAAATTTCCAAGATCTCTAGCCCAACGTTCTGGCACCCCGGTATTGTCATATGGAAATCTGCTGTATCCTATCGGCTTGCTGATATATGGGGAAGGGGTAAAAACGGGCGTGATTGTGTTGGACGTCTCGCGGTAAGAATAAAAGCTTCGTGAGATTGTCTGCGTGAGGTGGTACATGGATACGAACTGGAGGATCTGGTCTAGTCCAATAGGACGGGACGGGTCAGTCCATGCCATGAATTTCTCGCCGGTCCAGGCCAGAAGACCAACTGGGTTATTATGGAGGGCGAAACCCAGAGTGGAGGGCTTTGTCCCTTGAAGAATGGCATATGCCTGTTGTGTTTCGATAAATTCTTTGGACCGAGCGAGAACCTCACGGTCTTGTGGGGTGATGGTGCTATCGTTGGTGACTGGTGGAGCGGAATCTGGCTTGATGCTTGGGATCATGTTCAAATGAATCCCTGTCGCTTGTTAGCAATCTTCCAGGCGTTAATTTCTGCAAAATATCTCACCTTTGCAACTCTCCGAGGTCATCGCCAATGTCCGGGCTACAAACGAACCGATATCACCGCCCTGTGCGATGTAGCCACCTTTAAACCCAAGCCCCAAGAGCAAGTCATCCATCAAAGCAGACGTATTTGCAGTTCCCCAGCTGCTCTCCGGGGATGGCGCTGAAGATAAAGTGAAGCCAGGTAGCGATGGCACAATGATATGATACGGACTGGAGGAGGCGTTGAACTGTGTTTTGATCACGTCGAGAAGGTCGATGAACTCGAGGAAAGCTCCAGGCCAGCCATGGAAAAACGCGACTGGGATTGCATCAGCCTTCTGCGAGAAAAGCCCCATGAAATGCACTTCCATCGAATCGCCGGCCGGAGTCGTCAAATTTGCAATGAAATTGGGGTGTTTGTTCATCCACTCTTGAAACTTTGGCCAGTCAAACGACTCTCGCCAGTAGGCCGTTGAGTGTGCGACCCAACTTGCATTAACACCATATCGCAAGTCCGTTTGGGTATTCTCGTAGGTGAGAGGGAAATCTCGTACTCGTGAGAGATCCTCCTGTAAGGATCGAAGGGCGTTGGGGGGGATTGTTACTTGGATTTCTTCGACAGGGATCGTGGCGGACGAGGGGAGAGTGGCCCAAGAGCCTGCTGCGGCATCTATAGCTGACGCCAAGGATATAACTTGCCAAATTGTAGACAGTCTCATCGTGGGCTTAGATTTATTTTATCAAGATGCGAATGTTTCTCTTTTTTCTCCAGTATCATCATCAGTGACTACTTACCTACGATGATATATATCTAATCAATTGTCGCCGAAAAGTCGCCGTCACATACCACATCGTCCGGGGACAATTTTAACGTGCTGATCCTTCCAACAGAAAAGGTAGAGTTTATTGGCTAGGCTACGAGGATCAAGTTTCCGGAAACTTTGATCTTCACAATTCAATCCGAGCCTGAAATATGATGTCACTGGCTCACTGCCATTCACTGGGAAACGCGCCCTTCCCTACGCAATAGCCAATCCGCGGCCCTAACATTGAAATTCTCGTGCAGTTTTCAACCCTCTTCCCACCAAAGGATTCACTGGACTAACATCAAGCTACTTGTGGCAAGCCAACCTGGCTATGGCGCCCGTCAAGATGGACCTATTCTATTATGAAAGGGATGACTGCGAGGATTTGAGCAGGTATGAGCGCCATGGATTGCATCTTATTATCCTCGTCAACTTTCTTTCTAAGCTGCCTTTTAGTGTGAGGGGACCATCCAAGGAGCCAAGATCTCATACCGCGCGAAATTCTGATGAGGAGGCTCCTTAACCGTCTAACTTGCCCGTGACATCAAACACTAGTACGTTGACCTTGGCAACTGCGCTTGAGAGTGAGAGTTTACGGATTTGATAACATATACTCTACGCAGGAGATAAGTGGCTTTGAAAACTTGCACTGGAATTGAAGTACCGCTTGAGAGTAACGAACGAGAATATCGAAAACACCCCAACACAAGGCAACGGCAAGCCCGGCTCTAAACATCATTCAACTCTATGCCACTTTGACGATTGCAGGCCCAAATTGATACCATACCGTAAAACTCTCATACGGAAGCCATTATACCGTTCCACAGTGCCCCAAGTTACGAGAGACCTTCTTGCTGTTATACCCAACACCAATTAATCTTAAAATGGCTGTATACCTCCCATGTTAACGACCTTGCCAACTTCAGCATCTCTATCGCCTTCAATAACAGTCAAAAGGAGCTTCCCACCACTCGAAGGATGCCCAGCGCCACTCCTAGCTTTTGCCGCTCTCTCTCCTCCAAGTCCCGTAGCGAGGAAACCTGGTTCCACACACCACACCTTGACCCTGTCCTCCTTCAGTATCCAGTGCCACGATAGCATCACCATATTCAGGGCGGTCTTACTGGCCCGATACGAGCTTGGGAGATATGCACCTTTCTTTGGCCAGCCAGCCGGGATTGGCGGGGGTGCCGGATAATGCGCCTCGCTCATCCGCCCAAGACTGGCCAACCCGCTACTGACAAAGATCAGTCGAGGGTCAGAGGATTTGAGCAGAAGAGGAGCAAAAGTATGGGTTAAGATATCTGGTCCAGACACATTAACGTCATAGGACTTGTTCCAGGCCTCACGCATAGTGATCTCGCCAAACACAAGCTCAGCATCCAATGCGATTCCTTGTCTACTTTTAGCGAACTTCCATAGCCAGGATGCGATATTTCGAGTGGTGAACTAACCTGCATTGTTCAATAGCACATCGACGCGTCCATAAGTAGCTTGAACCAAATCGAAAGCCTTTGATATCGACTCATCACTCGAGACATCAATCTGGAGCAGCTCAGTCGTGCTCTTGGTGTTGAAAGCGATGCCCTTCAGTAATATCAGAGCCTCTTGCCCCTTCTGCAGATCTCGGGTCCCCATAAGAACATGATAGGAGCGATCTGACTGAAGGAGAGCCTTCACAGTCTCCCAGCCGATGCCAGTATTAGCCCCCGTGATGAGAACAATCGTCTGACTGGTTTCAGCCATTTTTTTGAGGCAATGGTAACAGTTTTGCCAAGATCAAGGGAAGTAGGAGAGTATAATTGAATACGATGTCGAGATTTTAGCTAGACTTTGCGGCGAGGGTGCAATACTTATAGGATAACAAGAAGCACGGTCATGGGTGCAGGAGTCACGTTTGAAATACCTCACACCAGCCACCACGGCCTCGGTCATTCTTTACCCCTCTTCTTCATAGATAAAGCATGTCCAATTAGAACTGACGTTACTCGAAGGAATGAAACGCATGTAAATCCGGGTGGTTGTTCTAATTAGTTCTAGTAAGGGGCATGGGTGACTATAGCATTTTGGTACTTTGGCTAAACAGGAAGTTGAGGGAGGGACTAAGCGGACTATCTGACGTGTTCAATCTTTGCATCCCTGGCATTATGCCAGGCGCCATGAATTGATAAGACTTATTGAAAATCTTGTTTACGAGTTTAAACTCAATGAAGCAATCAGTGTCTAAAAAAGCAAGCAAGCGATCGCTTATAGGGTTATGATTTGTGGCAGGCTAGGGCATACCAAATTCATTGAAAAATTGACCAACGAAAGAAAATCAACATGTTCTGAAATCTAAAAAGGCCGGTATTCGATGGACTATTCTTTGTTTAGAAGGAAACTCACGGGTATGAGTGAGTACCTTGTGGGTTTCCGGACACCCAATTGAGGGCGCGAGCTCGACTCACAGCCAGACAATCCAGGAGCCCTGGTGGCACTGCTCGTAGTCTCCATAGAAGACGGATTCCCTACTGACACCTGCCGGGGCAAAGATGAGGCTGTATTAGAAGTACTCGGGGCATATGACACTGTAGTGAGTGGCTGACTAGGCACGATCGACAGAATCTCCTCTTCAGCCTCTGGTGTGGCCAAGCCCGTAGCAGAGAAGGTTCTCTCATGAGTGTAAGCCTCCATGGGCTTTAAGCACTCACATCCTTTTGCGATGCACCTTTGACACTGCCCACGAGGCGTGCGGTAACCAAATTTATGCTGAAGCTGTATAGTCAGTTATGGGCACATTCGGAACATAATATTGCAACGATGACTTACTGGTTTCTTATTTTTGCTGCACAATGAGCTTTTAAGCGAATCTTTCTTAATTCTTTTGCCCCCAGACAAATCAACAACGATGCACTCTAGTATCTCAGTGCTAGAACTCTCTAGGCTTCTTTTGCCCCCGCTCGTGCTGTTGCCGGACTGTTGACTTCGTTAGCATTTTGAAAACCTGAAACTGGGGGCCCGCATACCATGAGCAGATTAAGAGAATATACTGATCTGGATAAAATTGATGGGGTGTTTGGAAGAATGTGTGTGGTCTCTACCAGCAGGTTTATATCTTTCGTGTACTTGTCTGAACATATTACTCATTCGTAAATATGGACTAATAATATTTGTTAGCTAATTGTACAAGGGCTGAATGTACAATCTCAAAGACCTTAGGCCAAAGTTTAAACATAAAGTTTGACACTTTGTTCTGTTATAGTGATATGTGACTGTTGTCCTGATTTCCTATGATCTCATATTTTCTCATATGTGAATGAGCTAGTTAGGAATAGCAATAGCTCAATGCGTACATTCTAGCAACATGGTCTGTATTGGGTTGTTCAGATCGAATTGCTGACACCTGGTATCTCGTATCGTAAAGGTATGCATTCACGGGAAGTGAGTCACGACCGCGAGGTAGCTTTGTGACTGAAGGTTGAGGCGCGAACTTTCGATTAAGGTTTCGAAATGAGTCTTGATCTTCTTATTATAACTGTGCTAGGTGGCTTAGTATCACGTGGAAAAAAAGTGGTTTTATAGCTCTTTAGATAATCTTCGCTTTTCTCCTTCTTGCCTCACATGCTCATAAGATAATGCACATTACCCGCCCCCCCTGTAGCTATAGCTTTCTTCTTATAAGCCTTCCAGCCCTATTGTGATCTGTTACCTAGAGATATATTGTCAAGTAACCTGAGAACGGGGGGGGGGTGTGTTCCAACTGGGCGAGGGGGTGTCGGAAAAGCAGACACCAGTAGGCACCTACACGGCGAAGAACTCTAGCATGAGTCTTAGATCATACAGAATACTTCTTGTTCTCGAAACAATGAAGATACCCCTTCAACAAGGGGATCCAATATCAATAGCAATTGTCCAACATTTTAAGCCATTCCTTTTACATATGATAATCCTAATTAACAAATCGAAACATCCAAAAAACAAATACCCAAAGAACGTCAAACCCTCATTTACCTGTAAAGATTCTCCTGGCAAGCGATCTGCTTACCTGAGGAGGTCGACCCAACCTCAACGTCTGTAACAACATCAGTCTCCTTTGACTTCCGCGGCAAGTTGTGCTGCACATCCAACATCCCCGCCTTGTTCCCTCTCAATTTCGCCTCATCATTGTCTATGCTTCGCAGCACAATGGCATCCGCGCTCTCTGACGAAAAGGGCGCGGCCGGCCTCTTGTGATGGTCCGACTGCCGAATATAATCTTGCCGCAGCCCACGAGACTGGTTGGAGCTGCCTTGGGCCCCCAAGGCCCTGATGTATTTCTTAACGAAGGCGCTCAGCACGGGAGTGGAGGCAATGATGATGCTGCCGGTGCACTCGACAACGTTGAGGAAGAAGATGGGTATCTCTCCCCAGAAGTCGCGGGGTTGGAAGATGAGCAACGCTCGCGCGCACGCAATGCCGCAAATACTAAGGGTGTTCAAGCTCAGTATGGAATCCTCCCGCTTGGACCATTGGGCTCTTTGATACTTACAATAGACCGCCACTAAACAGCAAGAGGGTAGAAATCTTCTTCGCTTTGGGGAGACGTAGTGGCGCAAATATGATCACGGCGAGTACCACAATGGCAATGTCCACGGCCGCATTCCCGAAGCCAAATAAAATGAAGAAGGCGCGACGTGGGCCACACTTGGTTCCCTCAGGTAAGGGCTCTTTGAATACAGCACTGACGGGGACACAACCTAGTATTCCGCCACCCACGTTAAGAGCCGTGTAGATGGCCGTGAAGCCTATGATTGCAGTCGTTGCTATGTGGACTCCATAGCTCGGCGTGAGTCGTCTGTACACCAGAAGGAGTGAGATCTTTGGGCCAGTTGTCGCCGCTGTCGAGAAGAACATGCCAGTAGTTTGCAACTAGAGAAACATACGAGAAGAACGTGTCAGGTTTTATTATGTCGGACACATTTGAAAGACAAGCTTACCCGTTGATAATCGTTAAAGTCTGATCTCGGGACTTGCCAACGACGATGTCCGAATCCGTAAGAAGTTCCTGTCCCACAGACCTGTTTAGAACAAAGGCATTTCAGTCTGAAGTAGAGCAAGGATCTCAGTAACTCACCAACCGCGATGAAGCAAAACCAAACTATGCAACCAATCATAGCAACAATGATCCAGACTAGATCTTTAGGTTAGAGACTGCGCCTTCACTTCCTCGTGAATCATTTCCGTCTCTTACAGTCATCGCCCTGGAAGGGTTGTCTCTGCTCACGGAGCTTCGTGTAGGTGCGGATCACTACAGCAGCAAGAGCGATGGCGTTGGTGATGATACCAGCAGCCAGGATATTTGGGACCATTGTGAAGGTATCAGCGAACCGATCTTCTCCCGCAGGAGGCTCTGCCAGGTCTGTTCATTGCCATTTGATGATTAGCCAATGGGTTTCCGAGAGTTCTGATGTTTCTAATATCGGGTTTAGCGAGACAAAGGGGATCAAGCTCACATATGATGCCTGTCATGTTCTCTGGTGACGGTATGGTGATCTACATTTCGAAGAACTTTTGGGGATCAAACAGCTGGAGACGCGGGGATCCACTGCAAGGCATATATACCAACGTGAGATGGCTTGACGGTCAGCAATCCTCCTGTCAATCTCTTTCCGCTTTGATTGGAGGTTGGGCTCAAGTTGTACGCTAGGGACGTACAGGGCCATGGGGTTGACCGTAATTCTCACCAGAGTGCGGGCGCTCTTTGGACAGAAATTGTGGCGTCGTACTAGGTTAGCTACGGGATCCTGGAACACTACCCGAGAATTGGTTACCATCTTGCCATTAGAATCAGATCATCCATCCTCTGTTTCTGCGACAGTCTTCCGGGGCCCTCCTTGAGAAAAGGGGACCGCTAGGATATGCATGCCTGAGCTCATGGGAAGGGGCAATGGTCCCCGGTTCCCCATGACTCGGAGATCATCCTCCGGTTTTAGGAATAAGCGAGCCGTTTGCACGGAACTCGCTTCACAATCTGTTTCGTCCACTGATAGCTGCTACTCCACCAGCTGGGTTACACCAAAGCAAATTTCAAACAAACGATCAAGGGTTGTATTAACCATGGCAGATGATATATCACAATCTACAGTTTTCGGAGTCTGGACTTTGGGCTTACAATATGCCCCTGCCTCACCTCTGAGCCAGTAAAGCTGATGTAAGGAAAAAGAACCGTCTCACCAAGCGGCTAGTCAAGATATGGCCGAGCTCAAGGAAATAAAGCCACGGATAGTGTATCTTTCAGCCGAGATCCCAAGGTACCAAGGAAAGTGATTTTTTGTACTTTCAGATAGAGACTTGATTAATATTTGGGGAAAAGCTTATTTGATGGATGCCTCATATACAAGTGCCAGTAAATGCCCTTGCAAGGCGCACTGCTCTTCCTTAATAGGCAGTTTCAGCTGGTGGTGAGGCTGAATGGTTCGAACCAAGTCTAAATTTCCCTCCTCCCTGGTCGAGCTAATTTTAATTTCCTCACCCCATCTCTAGGCGAACCACCAACTCCAGGATGGACGACGTAAGTGATGATCCCCCTGCGTTTCGTACTTGAATATCTAAACATCAAACGTGCCATCGCAGGATTGGGATATTCCCACGGTCAGTGAGGCCTGGGCCACCCGCCACGACAAGCGCGGGATACGGATCCTGCTTCTCGTCCTGCTCGGCCGTGTGGTCTGGCTGATCATCAAAACCATGCTCTTCATCGGCAGGCCCCTCGCCCATGTCTGGGGCCGCCTACCGTGGTCCTGGGACAATCGCAGAGCTCGAGCCTGTAAGCGCTACAACAAACAACGCGATGCCTCCTTTGCCAAGCTCGTCCACCGATCAGCATCAGCTGGCCCCATTCGCGTGGACAAAACAAGTTCAGGTGCATCGAATGCCGATCGTTTCTTCGGTCGCTTCCCAGCCGAGATCCGTCGCTGTATTCTGGAGCACGCCTTTGGCCAGCGCACGCTGCACATGGACCTTGCATTCGTGCGGCCGCATCTGGTCTTGGATGAGCTGCAGAGTGGCCCGGAAACAGGACATGCGAAGATTAATAGAAGGCGTTCAACCGATCTTGACTTTAGCCAGGTTGATTGGAGGTGGCTCGGCTGTGTTTGCCATCGTTCCAAACCAGAAGAGCAGCCACTCTCCCTGGGCAGGCTTCGAAGTGATCCTGGGAGTTGCGCCAGGGAGGGCTATAGAGAGGGCTGCATGGTAGGCGAAGGCGAATGTGCTCATTGGCCTGGTGAGTGGCCTGCGAAATGCCAGGTCGGAGCTCTGGGCTGGCTGTTGAGCTGCCGTCAAGCGTAAGTTATTGCTTCCCATGTAGCCATACATTTCTTGCCAAGTTAATTTTCTCACATTTCATACTTTCACAAAGCTATATGGAAGGAATGGAGGTACTTTACAAGACCAACACTATTCAAATTTCATCCGAAGTTCTCCTTCGCGGCCTGCACGAAGTGCTTACACCCACAGTGCTCTCGAGCATCACCTCACTCGAACTCGTCTGGAACCCGAGACTGCTGCACATTGTCAAAGTCTTCGAAGGCCTCGAGCCTGAAAAGCAGCCAACACGCCAAATGCCGCCAATCTTCCCCTCGTTGGCTCACCTTCACATATGTCTGACGAGCCTGGAATATGTAACCATTGGTGTGGGCCAAGGTGATGGGATGCAGATCCGGACCATGGAAGATTTGGCGGAGAACATGCCGCTGAGTATAGATACGCTGGTTCTCAGGGCCGCACCAGCTACAGCAAACATTACTGTCACTTATGCCAAAGATAACCTGTGGTTCGAAACGGTGAGGTCGAATCACATAAGGAGTCGGGGGATCCATGAAATACGAGATCGGGAATCTCAGTTTGAAGGGCCAGAGTTTTGGCGTGAGATACCTGCTCCCAGCTCCAGCGCGCAGGAAGATACTTCGCCTAATAGCCTGGAACTTGGTGAAGGGATCAAAGCGGGCCGAGGATACTGGATACATTATACTACATATGGTCATGGGAAGTACACTACTGATGAGGGCTGGGCTCCCTCATAGATAGAGCAAACACATTCATGCTTGGTTATTTGTCCCCTTCATCATCTGAGTCTTCGTCCTCACCATCCGAATCCTCTAGTGCCGTCACACTCTTCCGGGTCTACTAAGACGCTATGGAAGTAATCTCTGTCGCCTGCAACTCCAGGGGATATCGTGATCTCCACGAGCAGGCGGCTGAGCTGAGCTTGTTATCACTGATCTCCAAGTAACCACCCAGCATAGTAAGTCCTCGGGACCTTGATCTGAATGTCAACGACGCGTGTGAACAAATCGGATTTGATGAAGGCACGGCGAATTATTTCAACAGGCCCGTTGATCTTTTCATGATCATAGTTACTTCACGGGCTGGCGGGAAATTATCTGAGCAACTTTCGAGATAGGTCGATGCCCTTGCTCGAACTCTTCCGAGCCAAGCTGGACACTCCATATCGCATACTTCACGAGGGGCAGAGCTGTACCATGGTTCTATTAGTGACAATCTCAATCAAAGGTGCACAATAAATCATTTTATAAAATTTGTGCAAATGAGTAATTCACTATTGGTTTATCCATTGTGAATTCTATGTTGAACTTCATGCGGTGGTCTTGATGTACCACGCGCTTTGTCTAACCCGCTTGCCAAATCCCAGGAAAATTGCTGTCATGAATAAAGGCCACGCGGTGGTCTCTCTATCCACTCATCCCGTACCGCATTGAGTTCTTGCTGTGACGACATGGCGTTGAAGATGTTTCATTATGATACCGCTCTGTTTACCCTTCCTATGCTCCATCAAATGAGTCCATCATTCCGCTGGGTCGTTTCTTGTGTACTTGGAGAGCTGTCGTAGCTTTTGGCCGTATATCATAATGATGACAGGTATCGGTGCCAGAGCGGCGCTGACCAGCGATATAACAGAGAATGCCCTCCCAAACCCATAGTTTTCCACCAGCGGCGTCGTCGACAACGGCAACAACGACCCCATGAGACATCTGAGCACGATGAGCCCAGTCATGGCTGAGGCGGCGTACGGCCCAAAGGCATCAACGACGTATGCCGACAAGGGGAGGAAGGCCATCAGGAGTATCATTCCCATGGAAGAAAATGAGAACAAAAAGACCCATAGAGGGAGGCCGAACTCAGCACTCCACCCATAGAGGAGCAGGCCAAACGGGGCCAAGACTGCAGCCAATATCATGAGTGGCAGACGGTACTCGGGCTGCCCAACCCCACCGTTTGCTTTGGTCAGATGGACGTAAATTCTATCCACGGACCTGTTACAAATGAATAGGCCGATAAAAGATCCAATGGCTGTGGCGATTGTTAGTATACAGCACACTTTGAAGGAAACCACACTCACAAAAGCTCAGCATCGACATCCCCGTCTGTGATGACTTCAAGCCGTACACATCTTCCAGAATATCTGGCAGGGTCGTGGTCATATTGAAATAGTGAGAAAATGTGAGGGAACCAAAGAGCGAGACCGCAACGAGAACAATCGAGCTCTTGAAGATCAGGAAGGGTCGAATGATGGACTCCAAAGCCGCCTCAGGCCCACGAGACTTAGAGTTGTTCTGGGCTGCGCTCTCAGCACTCGGTGAGCCGCTCAGTTTCCTCAGTCGGTGCACCTTGCGTGCAAGAATGGTCGGCCCGTAGGTTTCCCGGAAACAGAGCAAGACCAGAACCTGGCAAGTGGCGCACAGCAAGACACTCATCCAAACAACCCACCTCCAGCTCAAGGCATCGGCCACATATCCTCCAATAGCAGGCCCAACCGCGCCGCCGATGTTGGGCGCCAGCATAACGAAGCTCATGGCGGACCCTCGCATGTCGGGCTCGAAGATATCGCCAACAATCGCTGGTCCGAGGACGTTTGACGTGACGAACAGGCCGGACAGGACTCGGGAAAGGATGAACTGCGGCGTGGTCTGTGCTGTTGCGGCCAACACAGCCGCGGCGGTGAAGAAGACGCTGCAGACATTGAGGACGGGATACCGGCCAAATGTCTCGGAGAGGGGGCGATGAGGAGGGGGCCGGCTGCCTCGCCGAGCTCCCAGATAGTGACGAGCAGCACGCTGGCGTACTTGTTTTTCTCGCCGTTGGAGAGGTCCTGGACTATCCTCCCCGCGATCGGGACTGGGGAAATGCAGGTAAAAGTGCTACACGAGAGTGATCAGCAAGGTGAATGGATGGAGTGGAAGTCATCAAGAGGAGGTAATGCGAGCATGCACGCGGACAGGGCGAAGTGCAATTGGGCGCTTACACTGTGGCACCCATAAAGAACAAGATGCTAATGAAAAGCCATTTGAATCTGAGTGGCCATTCCAAAGGGTTTTCAGGGTCGCCCTTGGCAAACTCGCGCTCTTCAATAGTGCGGGGATCGGTGGTGATAACCTCACCCCCCAGCAAAGGCTCCGTTTCTTCAACCGTCCGAGGATCCATGGGTTCGTTCGCTTGCCAATTCTCTTGGGGAGTCTTGGAACTGGTAGTCAGAACTCTGCCCTTACAGTTAGGATGGAGAATAAATGGGAAAGTTTTTGAGCCATTTTAGATGTGGAGCGCAGGTTGCAGTGCAGTAGCTTCATCTTGCGTGCTCTGCACATTAGTCAGCTTGCAGACCTACACCGGAAGTTTCCCAAAACAGTGCTGGAAGTGCATCAGATGGCTGGAAGAGAAGGGAAAAGCTTGAGTTTTCATAGATGATTTCTTTTCTTGGTGGCAATTCTTCTCCTCGGCCGAAATAGGGGACTGTCTTTGTCCGTTGTTCTGGCGTTGCATCCATATGTAACATGCGCACACTATGCATGTAACCTGCAACCCTTGCGCCCTTCGCGCCCTTCGAAGGACTTTGATTTGAGAGCTCAGCGTTCATTGACATGAAACCGAAATACGAAATGACTCGGGGTGATCTATGCCCGCGCTCTCTCATCTACTGTAGTCATCATTCGAGCAACATGCATGTTGGAAGTAAGTCATTAAATCACCCTCGTATCTTTATTCCTGAGTAAGTAAATCAATGGACTTGCAACGGCATTGAATCTGAGCTCTGAACTATGTGCATCGCTAGAACATCTTGTATTTATCATAGAGAAATCTCGATACGATTCCAGGTAGCGCATCAAGAATAAAAACCAGTAAAATTCCATCAAGTGTGAGATATCGTTACAACTATAAAAGGAAGTAAAGTTTTTTGTGAAGATTCTTACATCACGCAGAATCTTCGAATGGTGATACGACATGAATACTCGGTGTGATTGACGCCTATCTCATCAATTTAGAAGCATCGTTCATATAATGATCAATCCTACCACCCAAAACCCTTCCCATCATCCCACTCCTGTTCCCTGCTTGTCGCTTTCATGTAAAGGGGTGGAGGCGTCTTGAGGTAGTCAGGCTTATAAGAAGACATTGATATTTCTTTTCCATCCTCCAAGACAGAAGCAGGAACAAACTTGATTGATTCTTCATCCCTGTAATTCCAAGTTTTTGCCTCCAGTTCCTTGATATCCAGGACGCGGCCGTGAAGTTGCCACTCAAAAAAGAGGTCGTAGTCGCCCCAGCCCGCGCCTACAAGCTTTGGCCGGTCGTATGTATGTATATGCCCACGAGAGGTAGCCGACGCGAAGTTCTTTCCAGACTCGGAGGGGAGCATGAATGTTGGTGTTTTGGAGATCGGAGCCTCAGCACTTGAGTTAGTTCCCAGTAGTTGCCCTGGGTGCCAATCAAGGCCATCGCATACGGTGGAGATCTGAATCCCTTTTGGGAAAAGAACTGCCGTTTCCTTGAGGCTTTCGGACACTGGGTGCGACTCTTTCAGCTCAGGAATCAATCGAGTCTCCTTGTCAGTAAAAATCTCCGTTGGTCTCCGAGGAGGCTGCCACACGTTCCAACCCGCAGCGTTGTACGTTTTGAGAGAATCGAGGTCAATCCTCGCAAAAGATTTCACTTTATCCTCTTCTTTCTTCTCCACGTAAACCACTTTCTTCTTCTCATCAATGTTCTTGCTAGAAGCCGAAGGTACTTGCACGGGAATGAGCCAATACGAGTGTTGAATCACTGGCGCCTGAACAACTCTCTTATCCTTGTAGTCCCGTTGCATCCTGCCCATGTGGGCAAAATAGTTTTCTCTCCATGCTCTGTCCTTTTTGTTTTTGGGTTTCCATGATTCCGGATACTTCCCGGTGTTCACGGGGTCCAACTTCTTGACGGTTGCCGAGATAACCATCGTTCGACGTTGTCTTGAAAATATCGTCACTGGGAAAATTTCAATCCCTCTAGAGAGATAGTTAGATCAAAGAAAAAGATACAGCGCGCTCGGGAGCTGATTCACCTAACAGGAGGGGATTTGACGAGACGGTGAAACAGGGCACTGTAGTATTGTTGATTGCTTGAACAAGCCCTGTGTATCTGGAGTTGGAGGATCCGACTGGGAAGATGAGTAAAAATTAACTATTTGGCCAGAAATCATGATTTTGCGAAGCAAGGAGGAAGAAACCACTGCCTTTCGATCGACAAGGCGGTCAACAGAGGAACTAGCCGTGCAGGGGAGATGAGCAGGAGTAAACCTGGCATAACAGAAGACGAGTAAATGTTGTGATGAAATTCTTGGGTAGGATCAAAGCGGTGCAAGATGGATTATTGTGCCTTGTGTGCCTGAAATATGCGGCACTGAAAGAGTTCTTGTACCCAACGCGCCTTTCGCCCGCTCTTTCTCCATCACGTGCACCACCTTTCCCTTGCGTTCAGGCACTGCTCACTCTTTCTTCACCCACCATTTCTCAGTTTTTAACCTCATATCGCAGCCTCAATTTCAGGGGCGCTGTCATACTCTATTCCCACACCCATTCTCGCCCTCAACAGCCCGCCGGAAAACATGGATGATCTTCAGCGGAACCAAACAACGGCACAGCAAGCACAGAGTCTAGAGGAGTGGGAGGTCAATGCTTTGCGTGACCACGAACTTCATTCTTCCAGATATTTCCAGCTGCTCGAGTCACGCCGAAGGCTTCCTGTCTCTTTGAGACGCCAGGAGTTTTTAGATGTCTATCATAATTCGCAGGTCAGTATTCCTCAAAGCCCTCTAAGCGCCTTAGAGTAGTTCCAAAACTAAACCGATAGATCATCCTGGTTTCTGGCGAGACCGGGTCTGGAAAAACGACCCAAATCCCACAGTTTGTCCTCTTCGACGAATGGGCGAGTGGTAAAAAAGTAGCATGTACACAGCCTCGCAGACTGGCTACAACAGCTGTGGCTACTCGCACAGCCGCTGAGCTCGATGTACCCCTCGGGGAGGAAGTGGGATATAGCGTCCGCTTCGAGAAGAAATTGAGCAGAATGACACGATTAAAGTATATGACTGACGGGCTCCTTCTGAGTGAGGCCTCGAGGGACCGCAATTTTTCAGCATATGTAAGTGTCCCACGGGCCACTACCCTTGGCTCTCTCATTTCCTTTCTATTCCTTCCCTCCTCTACATCATATTTCATCTTTGACGAATCGTACTAAACAGAATGAACTAGAGTTGCATCATAATCGACGAAGCCCACGAAAGAACCTTGAACACAGATCTCCTGATGGCTTTGCTGAAAATGGCAACTTCGCGTCGGTCGTGCTTGAAAGTCGTCATCATGTCCGCTACTCTCAATGTAGAAAAGATCCAAAGCTACTTCCCCGGAGCCGCAACTTTCGAAATACCTGGAAAAGTCCACCCAGTTGAAATCCACTATCTCTCGGATTCGACACCTCGATATTGCTATTGTGCAATCACTGTGGTCCAGCACATCCACGAGAATATGGACGATGGGGATATCCTGCTGTTCTTACCTACCTCAGGTGATATTGAGATGGTTTGCTCCATACTTCGGAAGAGATATGATGAAGGTCTTAAGGTTCTGCCTCTGTACTCTGCACTCTCACGAGCAAAACAACAGGAAATATTCGAAGACTCGGAATATCGAAAATGCATTGTCGCCACAAATGTCGCAGAGACCAGCATCACAATCGACGGAATCGTTTATGTTGTCGGTGAGTATCTTCATAATTTCTTTCCTTGGAAGGTGGGAATTGACAAATCTGCAACAGATTCGGGTCTGGAAATCCGTCCTGTTTACAACCCGCGCCTCAGGATGTCGAGTGTACTTACCTGCCCCATCTCCAAGGCGTCTGCCAAGCAGAGAGCAGGTCGTGCTGGGCGAACTCAACCCGGAATCTGCTTCCGCTTGTACACAGGGCAAACTCACGATACGTGTTTCATTCCTTCTGCCCCTCCTGGTATCTTGGAAGGCGAGCTCGCATCCCAAATCCTTCTCTTAAAAGTGATGGGTTTCGAATCAGTCGGAACGTTCGACTTTCTCGATCCGCCGCATGATCCGCCGCATCCCGAGGTCTATCTCTGTGGTTTGCAAGATCTTTGCGCAATGTAGGAGCCCAACTGTGTCAGAGCTATCTTCTTCTGGCAATCACTCTGACTTAGAACAGGGGATATATTGATGACAGAGGCACCATCACTCCCAAAGGCCGCATCGCAGCACGACTATCCGTCCACCCCAAATGGCTCAATGCCTTCATGGAAGGACAGAAGAACGGCTGCCTCCGGGAAATGATTGACCTAGCGGCCATCTCAAGCACGCAACATCCTATATTCTCTCGACCCCCTCCAGCGCGATTCGCCGCCGACATCGCCCACCAGAGGTTCGCATGCCCGCTGTCGGATCACATCAGCCAGCTAAATGCTTTACACGCCTACGAATCCGCTATGAAGACTAATAATCGACTACCGATTAGCCAGTGGTGCTTCGACGCTTTTCTCAACCGTCGAGCTCTGAGCGAGGTCGTCAGAATCAGAGACCAATTGCTCACTTCACTGCAGCAGGAGTTGTCCTATACGAAAGAAATCTGCGGGTTCGAGGATGCGGAATATGATACTCATATCCGGAAGACCCTCGCCCGGAGTTTTTTCTACCAGTGCGCTCTCAAACATCCAGATCCGTTTGCCACCATTTACAAGACGGTACACGAAGGCCACACGGCGGGCATCCATCCAGAGAGTGCACTCACCAGTGAGAGACAGGAGTGGATAGTGTACAGTGAATTTGTCTCCAGCGGCATTCCATACCTGCAGACCGTGACGGCCGTGGACCCAGCCTGGTTGATTGTAAGTGTCTTTCGCAACTTGATAGAATACATGTTCTCGATTACTGACAAATCTCGTGTCACACCAGGATCTAGATTTCTTTCAGGACGATAGCTTGCCCAAGACGGAAAACGGAGATTTCAAGCAGCCCCTTGTCAAGAAGTCGCTGGACAAGGCTCGGAAAAAGAATGACAGTGTAGAGGAGGATCTGATCTCCTTTGAAGAACTGGATTTGAAGGTCACCTCTCTTGTCAAGAAGTCGTTAGACACTGTTTGGAAGAAGAGTGACGATGTGGAGGAGGATCTGATGTCATTTGAAGAACTGGATTTGAATGCCACCTGGTAGACAGCGAGTAATTGTGGTGCGATACTAATTATACTCAGTAGATAACAAGACTTCCTAATGTCTAATACTTAATACTATCCAATAATGATCCTCAACTAAATAATTTCTCATGTTCTGTAAATATCGTGGCCAATTTCATCAGAGCGTCAAAACATCATGATCCCGCTGCATTCTGTTTTTATGACGCCTTCAGGCTTAGAATTCCACTGTCGGCCCCAAGAGCGCCAGGAATGCGAGGGAGTTCAGACGCCAGTGCAAGCCAATTAGTGGAATTCTAGAACTATCAGAGGAAGCAAGTCTAAGCATTCAAGCCGAGTAAAGACTCAAGGTTCTTGGGAATACTGGGATCGTTGGAACTTTACATGGTCCTTTCGTCAAGGAGGGGATGGGAAATTACCATGCTCAGTTCGCCACCCGCCTCAGATCTTTTTGTATTCTACTTTGTTGAGAACAAAGTATTAATATGCAAATCAAGTGATTGGGGTGCGCAAATCGAGTGCGAATGGCTAATTCTAGAGCTCGCCTCTAATTTGCGGATGCTTCAACAGATAATCGCGTGTTGCTTATCGAACCTGGCATGCATCTCTTGAAGAAGAAACGCCTACACTTCCGGCAAGGGCTGGCTTGGTACCATCTGGGCCGTGGGTACTCTACTTGTGAGTTTGATGGAAAGACGATGATTCATAAAGATGGCCGTGATTCTTGCCACACCGAAAGGTTGATTCCAGCCATCTGATGCCTAGCCACTGTCAGCACAAGGCGACAGCAAGTAACTTTCTAACAACGGGGAGAAGAAGGAGGAGGAACCATAGCTGTCTAGTATAGCCTATCAATGCCTAAATGTGCCCAAGGATCTCGAGTGACGGTTCCAAAGCATCTCTCATAACTCATTTCGACCCCAACGAGACCAAACAATAAGACTCCTGTAATGTCCGGGCTTACGGGTATGTAAACTGATGGTTTTCTGGAACGACAAGCGAGCTTTACAAAAGGACAGGCCTGATCTGCTCCCATGCGACTACTATCTTAGTAGGTGGCTAGGTAATATGGTAACTTACCGTTAACCCGTGAGTAACTCTTACGATACGGCATCATTATAATGAAACGGTAGCCGAGCGAAAATATTGGGGATCAACATACTTTCGTTTGAATCTGCGTACTTTTGCTGTCCATTCTTCGACACCCGTAAGAGAAGTCATCGTACTAGATCGTATATATCGGGTCTCGCCACCCTCAACGAAAGCCATCAGCGTCCATCACATGAGGGGAGTCTCTGAAGACAGAAATCGACAACCTAATGCTGTACCAAGCATCACGCAACACAGTTAATACATCAAAGTTCCGCCTTTTTGCCCAGCGGCGAGGCTTACGCGCAGCCATAGGCACATAAGGCTCAATAGGTACCAACAATAACTAACGCCCAGCATAATGACTCCTTCATCAGCGTAAATGCCGTCATAAACCTAAAATTCTGAGCCTGTTTTTCCTCCTATTTGAAGGCCGCCATCCGCGGCCTGGCCCTTTCAATAACTAAACCGCACAGTTCAAGTCCAAGCTGTATCCCACATCCCGTTCGCACATCGCTGCACACAACCCAAGTCTCAAACGTCTGACCGAGCCTGCCTCTCGCTCGATCAACCGGATCAACAACAGAACACACCAACATCTCACTCAAGAGAGCAAGAACCTACGAGATACCCAAAAGCACACCGAAGGTGTCAGTTCCAGCTATCAGGGGCAGCAAGTCAGTCATCTTGCCAAATCCAACAGCTACCAAGGATAAGCACAAGCGATAGAAACCTCGTAAATTTCTATCAAGACAGTAGGCCTGCTCAATCTAAAAGAGAATAAAGAGCTTCCAGATCTGACTAAAACACAGCTAGCCGTCATCCCACCATCGAGAAAGGCAAGAGCAGTAACCATGACACAAATTGAATTCTCAGGGCTTCAGAATCTCGTGCCAGAATTTATGGAAGTGCTCCGTCGAATCGAGGCAAACTCCGATAAGTTTGAGAAGAGACTCGATTCGCTCGAGGCCGGCTTCGGTGCGAGATTAAATTCGGCCGAGTCGAACATTGATACAAGCTTCGATACTAGTGCAGAACAGGTTGGCTCTCCCGAAGAGAGTGTTGGACTCGTTGGCGAGACTGAGGAGAGCCGTCTTAGTGACTCAACCGTAATATTCCTAAGTATCTTCTTTTTGTGTTGCGCTCTTTTTTCTACCTATACTTTTCTTCGTTTTTTGTATTGTTTGTTTTTTTGAATAGAATAAGATTCTAGAGCGAGCATAATATTCCAAAAGAATTCCAAACAAACAAGAAAACTACCTTGCACATGGCCGTCCATCGGACAAGTTCATCCATCACGATGGTTGACAATGTACCCCGGCCATGCGGTATCAGCATAAATAGCAAAGAGCCAGTAATTCAAGACGTAGGAGGTTGGACGAGCATGGCCAGGCGAATAAGCTTATCCCTCGAAGGGGCAGGTCGGCCGCCCGTCACGGCCCCTGCATGAGGCTCCGGCACTTCCGTGACAGATCCCTGCCGAACATCAGCAGATGGATAAGATTTATGTCTCGAAGGAGGAGGTGGCTGTACCCGGAATCTGTAATGAGTAACAATCAGAAGAAACATAGATTTCTATTGGCTAATATACGAGAAGAGGAACTGCCGGCTGAGGCACTTGCGAAAGGCGCCGGCAGTTCCACGACAGAACAGGACTCTTTTTTGCGCCTTCAAAGCCACCATCCGTTTTGGACATTTATCTAAAAAGGAATTGCTTCGCGGTGAATGCTCCCGGCCATTACACTCAGTGCTATGGGTTTAACCATTGAGGGAAGAGTGTGAGCTCACCAGTTGGTTATGAGGACACTACACTCTGTTTACCTCGTCTTTCAACACCGAATCCATCATCAATCATACAGAACAAACTGAAAATTCCCGGTATAGGTCTGGTTACAGTCTCTTCTTTTCCCGCTCCACTACTCTGGGGAATACATCTATTATATATTGCCAACCAAGCCACAGTTCCAGGACCCTGCAAGTCACGAGGGAAATAATCGTGTTTGAATAACCACTTATATAGAATCTCGAACCAGAACCCAACGGTTCTGCATTTCAAACCATCAAGATGGTTGTCCAAATAAGTGGCCAAGGCGATGCGTAGACGAGGCAGGTTTACTCGAACCGTCCGGACTTGAGGGGCTGACTTCCAGAGGCGCACGAGGCAGAGTTGACCTTGGCGTGAGCAGCTCCAATGCAGCCACCGTTGGTGAGACCAACAACTATAGATCACGCAAGTTAACACCAAAATTATCATAAAGAGAGAGAGTCATCATTATCCGTGACAAATATACGGGGTATACATACGCTTCGGGTCATCGTCCTTCCAGGCGCTGCGGACATACTTGATGGACGTGTGGCCCTCAGAGGTGAAGCCGAAGCAGTCAGCCAAGGAGTGGACTTCGTAGGTGGCCTGGACATCTCCAGCGCAGCCAGTCTGGGAATATCCGTAGATCCAGCCAAGTGGCCGGCTACCACTCTGGGGAACGGCTGAGACCGAGGTGGCCAGGGCAAAAGCAGCAACGATGGCTTTGGAGAAGAACATTTTGAAGCAGTTGGCTGGTTTTTTGGAGCTGATTTATGCCGGAGGCTGGTCTGAGATATCTATGAGTAACAATTCAATCCGTCAGTTGAGCGCCGCCTGGATCTTTATATAAGCCGCCTTATTGCCAGTGTTCTCAAACATCAACTCTTCCTAATGCCATGCCCCTGCGCAGGATACCATGTGCCCCTGTTTGATGTATCATCCACGCGTAAGCAACTTTTATACGAGGTCCTGGTAGACTGTTTAAGCTGCCAGCATTCCATCTACCTTCCACAATCAGTGCACTCTATGTCATCCTTGATCCGCCTCATATCGGATCTTCTCTCTCCACAATAGACCGGCGTCCTTGATATCTTCCGTATATCCGGTATATCACCAGGGTTTCCCATGGGCTGTATGTGCCGCGCACGTTGACAGCTTCGGCAATGGTAAACGAGTCGCTAGATGCGGCAACTGCCACTTTCTAAAACAGCCTTCCCTGATCTTACTGCCTTAGTCGATTCTCTTTCCTTTCTCTTCAATTCTCCCTCAACTACCTATGTGTCACCCTAGACAGAGACAAGTCTGTCATGTCGGAGCTTAGAAGGGGTCGAGAAGAGATTCCATAATGACACTTTACCTGTTATAGGTCAAGCTTGTTATACAAATCGTAGCATCTCACGCAGAATAAATGGACAGGTAACATCAGACAAAACTTGAGTAATTACTCTAGCTCTAGATGAAATCTATCAGGCCAAATCCGGATCGCCTGCTATTCTAGATACGCCGAAGGTATCCTACAGAAGTAGGCGTCTAATTTATTAACACAATCCAAAATAAACACATTTCATACCATCAGACATAGCCAAGTGCTGCCAAGCATCGGTTTAGGTGAGGCTCTGCAGCATTAGTACTCATTACGGAAATGGCTTAAAACCATTTCCACCATTTCTGTTCCGTTACCTTTAGAACCCCTCTTCAAGCATCTGGGCTAGGTCCATTCCCCCTTGGCCCCAGAAGCTTAAACGTTACTTCCCCTCAGTGAGCCATGACGCTTCTTCCGCCGTCGGCCGTCACTCGCATGCGGATACGCAGCTTCAGAACACCATCTCCAAGTTTCTTGGGACTTGGAAAGTACTCGGACTCGTCACTGTCATACGGCGCATCATCCGACGTAGAGCAAGCATCTCCAGCACTGCTCTTGGGGCTGGAGACGATGTCAGATTCTGTATAAAGCTTGGCCCCGGTATCGTCAGCAGGTTCGAGTTCTTCCTGGCTGCCCTCATCGGCAACCCCATCATCGTCCACTGTCTCATCACAGGCATTGTAGTCGACATCGATGACGGCGCTGGGCGCAAAGACGAGAGCCTCGCCAGTTCGGAGTGAGACGATTTGGGAGAACAAAGCAGACATGTGATCGTCGCCCTTCAAAACCAGAGGGCGAACTCCCGCGTCGCTGGAGCTAGTTGCCTCCAAAGCACCGTCCGCATCGGCCTTGGTGTGCTTAGATGCGCCGGCGAGATGCTTCTTGAGGGCAAGGAGCCAATCTGGGGACGTGAACCGATGAACAATCGTCACCGAGCAAAGATCTAGGAGCTTGGTCGAAATGGTCGGCTCCTGGGTGGAAATGATGACCCGGACAGCCATGTGCCGCTGCATGCGAATGGTGTGCAAGAGTCCATCCGTGAGGGAGGCACATTCTGCGCTGTCATTCATGAACTTGTGTGCTTCATCCAGGGCGACAATCCGACCGACGTCTGGAGATTGCTCAAGAAAGAGACTGAGACAGATGCCAAAGAGGGAGCAAGCAATTTCGGCAGTGATGCATGGGCAGGAGAGGTCGACAATCGTCAGCTGGCCAGACTATTTCGCAAAAACGCTTCATTAGTAACGTTGTCGATGATCAATACTCAGAGGGAACATGGATGTCTTATACCTTGGGAAACCAGATATTTCCTTTTGCAATATCTTGCCCATACATGGATGATTTCTTTGCCTTGGGGGATTGCTTCTGGGACTGTTGATTTTTCATACCAAGCTTATACTGTGGCGCCTGGTCCTGAACCATGAAACTTTCCAGCGTCTCCAGCCTTTGTTGAAGTGGAAGCAGCTGGCTGTCAAGCATGGCCTCCCTGCTAATAGTGTCCTTGAACTTGCCATAGTTGAATGCCAGTCCGCTTCGCTGCTGCTCAATGCGCAAGTCTCGGAGAATTCGATTCAGCACATACAGGTACAGAGGCATCCCCCCGTCCTTTCCGGTGTGAACGGCCATAAGACCGAGCATGCGGCTCGTGTTCAGGTCGGATTGGTTGATACGAAGCTCCTCCACGGTCACGTTCGGGAGGCTGCTGTAGATCCGCTGCGCAGGTTGAAGTGTCAGTTTCATCGCTCAGGCTCTCGTGGGTATGAGGAAGGGCGTTCATACACGGATATTCATAATATTCGACGGTGCACACAGGACCCGGACGCTGATATCAGGATTAGACGACAGGTACGCAGCCTCGCATGGCGCGCCGGCCGTCTCAGACACGAAGCTATCTCTGTGGAAGAGCAGGCCGGTCAAGGGTCGTGGCAGCACATTAGCGACAGATTGGGCGAGCGAATTCTCCAGCAGGACAGACAGCGTGTGGCTCTTTCCGGAACCTTGGCTGCCACAGATGAAAGCACTCGAGGGCGCTGCAGTGTTGTAGAACACACGGGGATCCAGACTTCCGCTTTCAAGGCGGTCGAGATTCCCAGCGGTAACATCGCCGCCAAGCAGCCCGTACTGAGAGAAGATTTGCTCGTCGTCAGAGCCAGGTGATTCATAATCAACGGCTAAACGGACTTTCTCTGTGAACAAGGGCGCTGTGGCGAAGTCGGCCATGAGGCTATCATCAACATTATCCTGCAAGAGAACCAAATGGGCTTCTGGGATTCCCGTCCCGGCGGAGGAGGAGGAAGTGGGAGAGACAGGCGTCATAGCAAGGCGGACGATCTGATGGTGTATGCAAAAAAAAAAAAAAAAGAAAGAAAAAAAAAAAGAAACACTCTGAACGAAAATACAACAGGTCGTATATCTTGATGCAAAAGAACAAGCAACAGGAGTGGGCAGAGGAGATGATGGAGTTGAGATGGAAGAAGATCGGTGAAGACGAGAAACTAGGGGAGCCCGTTTTGCTATTAAATCAACTGGTTGTGCCTCAACAACAAAAAGGAAATTTTCGGTCGACAGAAATTGCGTCAAGCAAACGGCAGAAGCTGCAGGAGGCCAACCAACGCCACTAAACAATCACTCGCTGATCAGCCCGCATCCGTCACTTCAAACTACCGCGCCAGGAGCCGAAGGGATCGCAATTAGTGCCGGCTGGACACGCAAAAACCAACCTTAAAGTTACACAATCGCAGCTGTGGAGTGTCTGGGAGTGCAATAAGACCTCGTTTCAGTGATCGGCTGCAGGTAACCGTGCATTATTCCCTTCCATTCACTTCTCCGCTCTACTTCCCGGCGGTAATTTTTGCTTTTGTCAAATACGCTTGCCCGCATATACGAAAGCAAGCGGTCTCGGATCCAGCCCCGTCTGATGCCCATTTCAGCGACCAGATAATACCAGATAATATCCAATTCCATATGTATCTTTCTCATACAGATTGGCTGCCAGATGACTACCGCAGAGTGTACCGAGCAGCCAGCTCGGGAGGAGACATTCGCCATATCGGCCACAACTGTGTCGGGCCTCCGGCAGGTCCGCCAGCGGATAACTGCTCATGAAACCGTGCATTGCTTCCTACCTACCGTATGACACAACGGCAGATGGTCAAATGGCACAGTCCCTTACTAAATGCTTGCCTGATTGCCAAACACCAACGCATCGACCAAACGGTCGTCATGTATGAGGACATAGACGGAAGTTAAACGTGATGGCGACGAGCGATTTTCTGACATCATTGATAGAACATACCATCTTCAGTCAAATAAACGGAATTATCCATCCACAGTCCAGGTGCACCCATAAATGAGGATGGGACTTTGAAATCCATATCGGAGGCAACCCACCATCACGTCATGATTGCCGCGGGGAACCACTACATTTACCCTCCCTGCTGTCCCCTCACTCCAAATGTCGCCCCATCATCATCACTGAAACATCGTAGCAAACACCATGGCCAATGTCGACACCTCAATCCCCCCCAGACCACCGGCGCAGCAGCCAGCCTCGCAGCCAGTCACAGCGCCGAGCACCCCCTCAAGCTTTACGGCGGCTGGTTCTGCCCCTTTGTCCAACGCGCCTGGATCGCCCTCGTGGAGAAGAAGATCGACCACCAGTACGTCGAGATCAACCCGTACAAGAAGGAGCCCGAGTTCCTGGCCCTGAATCCGCGGGGGCTCGTCCCGGCGCTGGGGCTGCCGGACCCGCCGAGGGCCGTGCTGTACGAGAGCAGCGTTATTTGTGAGTACCTGGACGAGAGGTACGCGGACGAGGCGGTGCACGGGAAACCGCTTCTGCCCGGGAATGCGTATGAGCGGGCGCGGGCGAGACTGTGGATCGACCATGTATCTACGAGGGTCGTACCCGGGTTCTACAAGCTGCTGCAGCATACCGACGGGAAGAGTGCCCTGAGCATTGAGGAGACGCGTAGAGAGTTTCTGGGGCACGTCCGGACATTGGTGAAGGAGATGGCAAGCAGCGGGCCATTCTTCCTGGGTGAGACGTTCAGTCTAGTGGACATTTCATTGGCGCCATGGGCGAAGCGACTGTGGCTGATTGACCACTACAAGAATGGGGGTGTGGGGATTCCCCAAGACGGCCAAGACGGCGACGATGAAGTCTGGGGGAGGTGGAGGGCGTGGTTCAAAGCGGTGACGGAAAGGCCCAGCGTCAAGGAGACGTGGAGTGACGATGAGCGATACCTTGCCGCGTACAAGAGATATGCGGACAACACGACCAACTCGCTGGTGGGACAAGCTACGAGAGCTGGGTCAGGGCTGCCGTGAGGCTTAATAGTGCACGGTATCACTATGTAATCCTGATGGTTTGCAAGCATAAATTTGATTCACGGGGCATCAAAGGAGCACGAACCACACAAACATGAGCGTCGCTTCACGAGGGGTTTTTTCCCTTGCATCACCATAAGCAAGGGGTGCATCCCAAGATCGGGCCTCACGTAACTTTACTGCACACATTTTTTAATCAAATTACGTTCAACACTTTCAAATCCTTAATAATTACACACAGGCCTAGCCATAAGCATCAGCTTCTCCAAAAACTCTAAGGGCTGACCAGAGGTATATAACTTGGCCATGGGCCCCAAAGGGAGAACTTCATCGATACAGTACATGATGTACTTAACCTCGTGCCAACATCTAACTCTGCTACCCTATACCGGGCACACTGTACTCGCGCAGCTGTAAGCGCAACCATGGTCAATCTAGGGACTCAGTTCAGAAAAGGGTTGTTAAAAATCAAATATACCCATATAAAGGGTCAGTAGTACCAAGAATTGGTGTATACTTTCGTGATATGCAATCCTCAAATAAACGTTGTTCATCTGAAAAGTTAAACTCAGTTATGGTCATGCAAGCAAATGGTGGGGGAAAAACACCTCGCACTTCACCACGCTACCAACATTAGCTTCTGACACAGATGAACAAGCAACATATAATTAAGATAAGATTAAGAAAATCTACCACTCCGCACAATATTCATTGACACGTGTTTTGGCTTCTAAGGCCGACCAAAAAACACCTAGATCGTGGCCCCTCGCATTGCTATATTTATTGTCACCCATGCATCTGGGATAAGCGGCGGCGGTTACCGCATTGGGGTTCCCAACTTGAAACTGCCAAAGACATATCGATAAGAGCTCAACTTATCGATAATTCCAACTCACCGAAAGCCCCACCGTAATTCTCCCATCCACCAGGCTCAACAACAACAAGCCTTGCCTCGGCCTCAGTTCCCATCCTCACAGCCAACGGGCAAATAACTCAACCTCTCTCTCCTCCCATCCTCCTCTCCCGCGAACGCCTACACCCCACGCGACGCGACGCAATGTCCGACCAACCCTCCAACCCCTCCCGCTTCACCTCCCAGACCGTCCAAAACAAGACCACCAACGAGCGCCTCTCCAGCAACACAGTCGGCCTCGTCAAGCTCTCCGACTTCCGCAAGCGCCGCGCCGAGGTCCTCGAGCAGCAGGAGCGCGAGTCGCGCGAGGCCTCCTCCTCCGCCCTGCGCTCGGGGACCGTCTCCACGCGCAACAGCACGCCAGACGTGTCGGAGGGCGGCGGCGACGACGACCAGCAGCAGCCGGGGCGCGCGCCGCCGAGGAAGAGGGTGAAGAATAAGAAGCAGGGCAAGAAGAAGCTCCTGTCATTTGGGGATGATGAGGAGGAGGAGGGAGAAGACGAGGACGGCGAGAGCGAAGAGAAGAAGACGAAGGGCAAGTTCAAGGCCAATGCCTCCGTCGGCGTGGTGCCCAAGGCCGTGACCAAGGCGGCGCTACGGAAGGAGGCGGCGGAGCGGGAGGCGCTGCGGCAGGAGTTCATTGCGCAGCGCGACGCCGTCAAGGCTACGGAGATTGCGATCCCTTTCATCTTCTACGACGGGGCCAACATACCTGGAGGGACCGTCCGGGTGAAGAAGGGCGACTTTGTCTGGTTCTTCCTCGACAAGAGCCGCAAGGTCGGTGCCGAGCTCGGGGTGGGCGAGAAGGCGAATGCGACAAGGACATGGGCAAGAGTGGGTGTGGATGATCTGATACTAGTTCGTGGAACTGTCATTCTTCCTCACGTAAGTCTAACTACTCTATCTTCTATCTTGTCTACCTTCTTTTCTCGACCCGATGTGTCTATATGTTCGACTGACATTTTCTAGCACTATGACTTCTACTACTTCCTCGTCAACAAAAGCCTTGGCCCTGGCGGCCAACGGATATTCAACTATAGCGCCGAAGCACCGAAAAATGTACCACGGGAAGAAGCTGTCGATGCTGGCCTCATGACCGCGGCCGAGATCAAGGCGGCAGCTGCCAAGAGGCTTGCCGATATCAGCACACTTGAGGGAGCGAATGATGATCCCACGTTGACCAAAGTCGTCGACCGCCGATGGTACGAGCGCAATAAGCACATATACCCAGCCAGCACGTGGCAGGACTTTGATCCAGAGAAGGACTATACGTCTGAGGTCCGACGTGATGCTGGTGGCAACACGCTCTTTTTCTCACGGTGATTTCGCATGCAATATGTTGCTCTCAAACTGAGGAGTACAAGGCCAATCCAGCCAATGCAGCGTCCAGCCGTCGTGGCGACCGATATCCTGTGTCCTGTGATGTAATTGATGTATGATCCTGGACATCATGGGACGCCTTCAACCGCCAAACTGGGCCACAGCCAACACTGCGCAGCCAATGACCCACCAGCCTGGCCAGAACAGGGCACAAAAGATGGTATTTCCGCTGCCTAGAATCCACTTGGCAAAGTCCTCAAACATCTTTTTGCGCAGTCGCTGCACCGCTGCAGAGTCCCAGATACCAGCGAGGAGCTTCCTCGACATGGTTGCACCAAAGGTGGTTGCAAAGTAGGCCTGGACAGCCAAGATTCGGCGCGTACAATGTCGTGGCTGCGAGGAAGCGGGTTTGGAAGTAGAGCGTAACCGTCAAAGCGCTGATTGCTTTTTGGAATCGCTCGTCGAGGATGAATGCTGGAGTTGCCTGGCTCAAGATGTTGGAGACGGGAGCCATCGCGGCGACCTGACGGTCCACGCGCGAGACTGTGAGGAGAGTGACCTTGTCCATGGCTGCCTTTCTTTCAACGATTCAAAGGTAGTAATTCGCCAGCTAAGATCTTCTAGTTACCTTTCAGATAGAAAAAGGCCTCGCCCCGCGACCTGCCCACGAGGGGTTAATATAAGGACAGGCCTCATTTATATATATGCTGCTGTCACATCCAACCTGCCCCTCCGTGATGCCCAAGTGCTCCACCATACATCCCGGTGTACGAAAGGTGATAGATAAGCCCCTCATCGACTGCCCAACCACGGCTCTTTGACACGGCAGATGGTGGTCCATAAAGACTCGAGGGGCATCTGCTGCTGCCATTTTGGAATTCGCGTCTCTAGATCATGCAATTGCAAATGCCATGATAATCCAAGACCCTCTGCACGTGGGCCCGTTGATTCGTGGAGGCGGAGAGAGCCAAAACTCAAAGGGCATGCCTCATGTTCATCAGGGACCTGCCCTCATCGAATGAGGATTCGAGACCACCCCAGTTTGAGCATTCTCTGGAGCCGCGGTGGTGCTCTGGCTGAGTTCACAGGCCAATGAGAAGCCCCACGTGGACCCGGCCCCGGAGCCGATCACGGTCATGTTCATTCGGGGGGCAACTGATTGATGGGTTGAATGAGAGAAGAGCAAACGAGATCCTTCTACTTTTGGGAATCGAGGGCTCCGAGGGCCGACCGCGGGGTTATATGAGCGGCTAGAGCGGTCCCTTGACCGGGTTTCCCGTTGCAGCGTTTCAATTCTTTGACCTCGTGATGCTTCGGCCCAACGCACCTTGCCCATGTTGATAACGTGCCCGCATATTCGCCGTTCTAATTGATAATACCCTTGACTGGGAGCCAGTCAGACATATTAGGAGGCGCACTGCTGCCTGATATGTTGATTTGAGGGCACACCATTGCGGAATCGACTGTGCCGGGGAGGTGACATGCTGTGAAGACCATCGGAGCTCGACACACTCTAGGATGGGCTGTTCCCGTTGGATGCTTCGGATAGCTTCAATTGTCAAGCATTAGACGTAATGAGATCTTGTAAAGACGATCTTCAATGGGATAGCCCTTCAAATGACTTGTTCCGACCCCGAAGGTGGATGCATGGCATCAACAACTACATGTTGAGGATGAATAATGTCAGCAGCGAAGAATGCAAGACCAGCCCCCAAAACTTTATCACCTAGACAGGGCGCTTTGCCAAGTAAATATGGAGTACCACACGAAGGAAAACCGCTCTATGTGCGGCGCATTGCTCACTGGTATGTGGCCATAAATTCCCTCCTCTGATCAATGCTGGGAGCTGGGAATGACGGCTTGAGGTGGATCCATTGTGTCCATCGTGTTGTGACCAAATATTGGAAACGCGACCTGCTTTGTCGCCTAATATCCACGACACAATGACTTGAGGTATGAATAAGTGATTAATAAATGAGAACATGGTGATTGAAAATCCATATTCTCAGGGCTAGTGTCATCGGAAACGAGCCAGTTATCTCACACGGGCACGCTTACACCTCGTACATGGGTGATTGGCATGTTGGAGGATCATTTGAGCGACTTGATCGGGAGACTAGTCAATCCAATGAGTACCTGTGGATTTGCGAGACTGTTTTCTTGCGCTGTGGGTTTTTCTCTCGCTGTGGGTTTTTCTCTTATGCCCCCATTGCTCCAGGGCTGGACTTGGGGGCCTCCACATCTTAAAATTGTAAGATGATGTTGCCAAACCAATCACAGAATAAGAGATGAGAACAATCCCCCCCCTTTAGGTGAAGTGTTAGCAGTCTTGTCACTTGTCGAACACGTTTGCAATTCACATGATGCGGTATGTACCGGTTTTGATAGAACTTCTAATGTCGTGTACGCCGGTCGGATTACTCATGTTGAATGTATGTGCTGTGCGGAATGCATTATGTTTGTACCAGTTGCTGTAGCAGCCTTGGCAGCCTCTAATGCTGAAACTAAGTCTCGCTAAAGCTGAAGGGGAAATGCATATCTGGAGGATCGCCAGTATGAAACTGTGACTCCAAGGCGTTGTCGTTGATCAGTACCTTATTAGTTCCCGAGATGGAAACGGGAGAAGCTGCCTTGGAACGATCGCACGTGCGAGGATGAAAATAGACTCCAGTCTGTTGGTTCGTGAGCAGAGCAGGCTCCCACGCCACTGGGATGTCGCTAAACCAGAGTTGGCAGTGTCATCCATAATATCCGGCACTCTCCACCTGGATGTCGAGCCCCCTCACTCCCCACAATGGCATGTTCCGTTCGGAGAGTTCCAGGACTCCGGGACATCAAGAGTGTCGAGGACAACAACGGAATTCCGCCGTTGGAAGGTGAAAGTCCGCAAACGCTGGTGGGCTGCCATGGAGTGATCCAAGCGCGCCGAGGCACACGAAGCTGGTGGCGTAATGTCCTTTGCTTCGTCCGGCTGACGAGGGCTGAAGGCTTGTGGTGGGTTCGTTATCTCGACCCCTTATATTACTCTGCGCATCCCTGTTTCAAGCTCCCACAGGATCCGACGACGCCAGACTAGAGTGATCGGAAACTGAGATGGGGACGGAGATTGTCGAAAATCAATGCTGCTCCTTCCTCTGGTGCTGTTTGAGGTGATGCACGTGATGAGCTGGCTGTGCGACAGCCGCAGGGAAAGAGCGAGTGGGTGGATTGGGTGAGAACGGACATGGCGCCATCCAGACGCTTAACCTGAACCTGAACCTCAGCCCGAGCAGAACAGGAATTTTGGCCCAAAACGTCCCAACCACCACCGGACAAGTTCCTCCTTTTTGGCCTGGGCGCTGCGCAGAAGGGAAGATCACTGGCCTGAAAGAATCCAGCTTTATCGACCGCTGACTAGTGACCTGCCTGGCTTCTTTACAGCTTGCCCTTCGGACTCGGCCAGGTCAAGCCCGCCGCGGCGTATACGGCGATCAGGTCGCACGGGTAAGGGGTCTTTGATCTGATCCGAGGCCCTGGGCGATCTAAGGCCCTCTTGGTGCTGTGGCGGCCGACGTTGAGGTGAGACGGTGCTGTCAAAGACAAAAGTTCAATCCGAGTGTGTGTCCGCGCACTGACTCAGATTCGAGACGCAGGGCACACCACACGGCAACCCCCGGTGCAAATTAGCACCCATTATCGCATGTAAGCCTCGTCTGGTGCAAGGAATGGTGTCCCCAGGCTGCCACGTTATTGGCCCGCCGCTGCGCTCTCGAGACCTGGCGGATGGGATTTTTTGACGAGCGACCAGGGCCTTCTTCTCGATCGGGCCGCACCTCAGGCCAATTTGTTAATAGTCCAGGTGAAGGTGGATGTGGACGGATGGGATGAGGAACTAGCCCGGCAAAGGCTAAATACCACGACCTTCTCGCCCTCATTTTATTTTCTTCGGCCCCTTCGGGGTCTCGAGCTAGGCCAGCAAGCTGAGAGGCGATCATTCAAACTTGTCCTCGTCGCTAATTTCGTCACCCAGGGCACTCCTCACCCATTCACCAAAACATCCATCGAGTCCTGCGACTTTTTCCCATCTGCATCCGCGTGCAGCCATCGCACCGCTCCATCGCCGCCGTTTGTCGATCATTTCCCCGGCTCCAGATGGCTCTGCGCGAGTAGCCTCCAGCCTGCATCGACACCCTGGCTCTTTGGATCCGACTATGATCTCATCCGACCGCCGCCACGATGTTTCTGGCTCAGGTTGCGGACGCACTGCATGTCCATCATTTTGGCCTTCTCCTTCTTGTATCCGCCTTCGCCGCCATTCTCTACCGGCATCTCCAGCCTAGACCGTTTCCTATCCATATTCCTCTCATCCGCGAGAAGCCCGATGCTCAGCATTTCAGCATCTGGACCCGTGCCGCTTTTCATTTGAACTGTTCGTCGCTTTACGGTGAAATTTGGCACAAAGTATGTCGGACAACTTTATCATCCCGCGCGCATCGGCCCCGTTGAATCCCCACTAATTTAATCGTCTCCAGTTCTCAAAGAAGGGAAAAGCAGTTGCAGTGCCAACGCTTGGCTTGCGCAATGAGGTCTTCCTGCCTCACAGCTCGTTGCCATGGGCGCTGTCCCAACCTCTCCGTGTCTTAGGCATGTGGGAGGCCTTCAACGAGCACTTTCAACTGGTGCACAGTCTCGGTGATGAGAAATACATGACTGACACCTGGCCCCATCTTCTGTCAAGACATACCCTCACGCACGAGATGGATGACCATCTGATGGACATCCATGAAGAGGTCAAGGTTGCCATAGACACATATCTGGGTCATGACACCGAGAACTGGAAGACGCTGAACCTGCTCCAAACCGTGAGAATGATTATCGCACAGACGGGCACCCGCTTTACCTTGGGAATGCCTTTTTGTATGTGACGAACCTCATGATGATGACTGAGATATTTATGCTAACGCTTGCAAGGCCGTGATCAATCATATCTCCACACTATCAAGGATACTGTTGACAGTATCGTCATCAATGCGGGTGCTACGGGCTTCTTCCCGGCACCCATCCGTTCCTTTCTTGGCCCCATTGTCTGCTGGCCTACACACCGTAAAATCGATCACCTTGCAAAGAAATTTTATGACATGGAGTTCAAGAGCCGTCTCCAGGACATCTCAAGCGACAACCCCGACCAAAAGTTGGATCTCGTCCAGAAGATGCTGCGACATGCACGAAAACACCGCCCCGAAGAGTTGGCCGTTGAGCAGATGACCCGGCGTGTGTGCATGTCCAACCTCGCCTTTATTTATCTTGCAAGTTTCACTACCACCAACCTATTTTCGAATTTGTTAGCTTCCGACCCTCAATACGATACAGTCGCCGTTCTCAGAGAAGAAGCGACCCAATTTCTAGCTACAGAACCCGACCCTAGGAAATTATGGCGCCGGGAGAACACCAACAGATTAGTCCATGCCGACAGCTTAATGAAGGAAACCTTGCGTCTCCACTCGGTTCCGACGAGAGCCCTAGCTCGACAAGTGATGGTTGATGGAGTGGTCACAGATGCCGGCGTTCCACTCCCCAAAGGCACAATCATTTCCTTCGTCGCCCAACCCATGCACACCGACCCGGACCAATACGTCAACCCACTGCATCTGGACCCATTTCGCTTCAACCGCTTGCGCGAGGAGGAGACATCAAAGGAGAAGGACGGACCAGCTCGTGAGGTAGGGGGAGAAGGAGATCCCAACAGCTTCCTCTCGACGGCAAAACTCCTGGCCTTTGGCCGTGGGAAGAACTCATGTCCCGGGCGCTACCTGATGGACTACCAAATGAAGATGCTCCTCGCGTATCTCGTCCTCAACTACGACGTTAAACTGGCGGATGAGCATCAAAACCAGCGACCACCTAGCCGATGGATTCTCGAGTTCATGTTCCCGTCGGGGGAGACCAAGTTCCAATTCAAGAGACGGAAAAATGCCCCAAACTGGGGGGCCAAGTCGGATAAATAGCCCTTCAGCGGCAAGCAACCCACCTTCCTTACCTCATGACTGATGACACACATGGCGACTCTTTTTCTTTTTGTTTCTGTACAGTACAGCATCGGCACTAAGACGAGCATAGCACAAGCAACCTGCGTAATTAGATAAAAATAATGATAATGATTAATTTATCTTGATTCTACCTGCTTTCGCTTCCAACGTCCGAGGAATGCACCGTACCAACACATATGACGATGATATTGTGGCTTAGATCCCCTGGGTGCTGATGATGAATGAGTAACAATGCATCTTTGTGAGGAAATAGAGTAATCATCATCATGCCCTCCTCACTTGCCCACAAACTGGTCTAGAGATCATGGTGACCCCACATGACTCATTGTGATTATTTGGACCTTAATTGGCTTTATTAACACCCTGAGTCGCGATCAATTAGGCATTGGAAAAAAGGCATCAAAAAGCATCAATTAGAAATCACACTCAGTATCTACCTAGCATCATGGACTACCCGATAATCCCCGGCACCGAGCTAATCCCTCAGCCGGGCCCCCAGTACGATGTCACCGCCGACGCTTTGACTTCAATCCCCGCGCTCACGTCCCCGCCGTTCCCCAAGAAGGGCGGCAAGCACATCTTTGCGTTCTGGCACTCGGGCATCGCCACGCTGCCCCCGTACCTGAAGAGGAACGTCCTATCCTGGTATCAGCGGTTCGCGCCTCTGGGGTGGAACATCTACGTCCTCGATGGCGTCGCGGACTCCCCCTCCACTTCTCCCGGTACATTGACGCCGCTTCGCCGTCCGTGGTCCCGCAGGCCCTCATCAACGGCACCCTCGGCGGCGGGTACGCCTCCCAGCACACGTCCGACCTCGTGCGGTACCCTCTGCTGATCAATTATGGTGGTGTCTACCTGGACGTGGGCATCCTTCAGTTCGGCGACCTGAACTGGCTGTGGGAGGAGCACCTCGCCAACCCGGACTCGCCCTACGAGTTCGCGGGGTACACGATGGGGGAGCCGCCCGAGCACATCTCCATCGTCAACTTCGCCCTCATGTCCGTCGCCGACTGCCCGCTCGTCCTGCGCGCGCACAGAATCCTCATCAAGCTGTGGGAGGGCAAGACGAGCACCGTGGGGGCGCACAGCCACCCGCTCGTGTCGCATGTGCCGCTCATGCGAGTGCCGCCGTCCGTTTCCGAGGGAAAGGGAAACATGGACATTAATGACGGGAGCATGACCGATTACGCCATCCAGATTCAGGCGATGGGCTCTGCGCAGCGTTGGCTCGATAAGGCTGATGGGTGGAACGGGCCAGAGCACGTCCGCGACAAGTGCTGGCTGTACAGTATGCTGGAGATGGCCTATGTGAACGAGAACCTGACGGACTGGGACAGCAAGCGGCAGTTTGAGCTGTTTGCGCTGGAGATGCCGAGGAGCGGGGAGGAGGAGACGGCGGACCAGACGCTCGCGAGGGAGATTGTGGAGAAGAGCATCGCGCAGAGCTGGTGTTTGAAGCTGGCGCACGGGTTCTCCGCGAAGCTGTTCGGTGCGCCCACGTTGGGCATGCATTGGAGGGCGAACGATGAGAGTGACTGCGGCCCGGGGACATATGGCGGTTGGTTGAGGTGGGCGATGTCGAACCTCACGCAGAAGAATCCTCCGGCGCCTTTGAGAATACCAGCATATGAGCCGACAATGGTGGGCAGCCTGAATGATAGACTCTAATACCTAATTACCCATAGATCTTATAGAAAATAGAGAACTTTGTTGTGACTACAGTAGTGTGATGGACAGATTGACGAGTGTGCCGAGTTTGTCAGTACCGGCTTCCCAATACTTGAGGCGTTGCCGGTTGGCAGGATTGTCTGGCGCCAGCTTGGCCCGAGCTAGCTCACCATATGTCGAGATAGGATTACCTTTGGCATGGAAGGTCCTCTCAATTTCCCATTCCTCCCGTGTTCGCGCTTCCCACAAGGACTTGGGCGAGATGAGGGGCAGGTGATCAAAGTGTTCGTGAATGCCGCATGCCACTTGTAGTCGCGAGGCCATGACTTGGCGCATAATGAACCAAAAGGCAATGATTCTATGATCGCAGGTCAGCCATTGTGTGAAGCATTGGGCTGTTCAGAAATCTAGGTTCTTTCTTACCGGCGTCGGGTCTCGGCAACGATCCAGTCCTCCCAGGTCGGGCTTGGATTTGTCTTCTCTGTGGAGAAAAACTCTAGTTGACTAGTGAGATCAAGACATCGCACCGTGAGATTCTGTATAGAAAATTAGTTCGAGCTTGAGGCTTCTACTGATTGAGCAAACTGCGCACCCAGTATGTCTGAACCAGACGTAATCCACGACTGACCATTGCTGGCTCATAGTCAATTTTGAGCATCACGGAATAGATGAGAACGCACTGTATAGCATGCTGGACTGAATATATGTCCATCCTGCTCAACTGTTTAGGCATTAGTCAATGGTCAAATGTGGATGGTAGAAGGGCAGGCTGAGAAATATTACCTCAGACTCGATGCGGGTAACTTCGGCATCAACAGTACGCCAGAGGAAGGAGGCAGTCTCGTCGGTCCGAGTCTCAAAAACCTGTGCAATGCCTCGGCATGTCGATATTCTTTCAGGCATAAAAGCACTGTATGATGGGATGTGCATGAACGGTGGAAGCGTCTGGTTGCGGAGCATCATCTGCGGAAAACAGGACATGATGTCGAACGCGAGCTCGACGGTGTGGCACACTTGATGCAGGCTGTATCGCAGAGGCCCAAGCTGGTTTTGAGGACCAGATAGGACGTGCTGGACGGTTGGACTCATGTTGTGTGACATGGCAAGGTTGAACCACTCGCCCACGTCGGGTTTTTGAAGGTCGAGCTGCAGGTCTGCCAGTTCTAGATCGACGTCGGCCAGACCTAGAACACCCTTATCGGCATCAAAGATAGTTATATCTGGGATTTCCGAGGCGAATCCCGAGGCCAGGACCAAGCTGTTAGCTGGGTCTGGCGAAGACGTCTGGCTCTGGCGAACCACTTGAGGATCCTCCTCCCCGGCAGGCAGGGCGGTGGTGAACTGCTGCTGGGCGCGGCCAGGGGCAATTTTGCGCGCCGCCTCATTGTAAACGCACTCAATGCCCCTGGAATCGCATCGCGCGCATCTGGGCTTCGTGAAGGAGCATTTGATCTTTGAAGCACTACAAGCAGCGCATGAGACCGGCCGGCCTTTGCGCTTGGCCTGGGCACGCCGACAATATGACACATGGCGCTTGTAGGCGGTTTCTGGGTGAATGATCAGTCACGAGTATTTATCGCGCTGCACTACAAGAGAGTTGGTGGCCTACCTAGACCGAACTCCTTGTCGCAGATGGGGCATTGCCTCGCCGAAGAAGTTGACGGCCCCGTGAAGCCGGTATCGTCTGGTCTCATGAGGTCGTAGATGATGAACTGGATGGATGAGGTGAGTTGGTAAGTCCAGTGAGACCAGTGGGATGAAGGCGCTGTAAAGTATCCAGTTTCAGCGAACCTGCGTTGGCTGCTGACAAACTCCGGAAAGTAGCGGTACAGCACGAGCCGGTTAATTTTTGGTGTTTATTATGTACATATACATCTAACCAGCAGGCTGGTTGGCTGTCACCTGTAGTATCTCCTAAAGTCCGCTACAGTCGCTGGGAGCACAGGTTTTCAAAGGTGAGAATTAATAAATCAATCATTGTAATACTTGTATCTCTATTCTGAAGAGTATATGAACATGGTCTACATAAAATCCCAATCTTGATGCAAACAACACCCTACCAGGGAAGAGCTTGGTCCGCGCGGGTAAAGGTCCCCGTTGGACCATCTTCGCCCAGCGTGGCCATCTTCACAAGCTGGATAGCTCCCTCCTCCGTGGTCGTGCCAAACTTGTGCTGCGTCAAATTGGTCGACACAAGCCCGGGGCAGACGACGTTGACCTTGGTCCCTGTGCCTTGCAGCTTACGGTCAAAGTTGGACATGAGCATGTTCACTGCAGCCTTGCTCACATCGTAGGCCGTGTAATCAATAGGGTACCAAGGCGTCGTCTTATCGAGGGACATGGTGATGCTCGCCATGGTGGATGAGACAAACACCAAGCGGGCAGGCTTTGCCTTGGCCTCCTTGAGCAAGGGGAGCAAAGCCTCAGTGAGGACGGCGGGGCCGGTGACGTTGGTTTCCAGGGTCTTGCTGTAGAGATCCCACGTATCCTTGAATTGCTCGGGCTTGGTGTCGATCAAGATGCCCGCATTGTTGATCAGGACGTCCAGGTAGCCAAAGTCCTTTTTGATTGTCGCGACGGCGTTCTGAATGGACTCGGGCTTGGTCAGATCGAGTTGGACGGCAGAGGCCTTGTGACCAGCAGCGCGGATATCCTCTGCGGCCTTCTCGCCAGCCTCGAGGTTTCGGGAACCGATAATCACATGGTAGCCGTGATCGCGGGCCAGGATCTTGGCTGTGGCCAGCCCGATGCCCTGGTTGGCTCCGGTGATGAAGGCGATTTGACTTGGAGCAGAGCTCATGATGGATGGATAAGGGATGAAAGGAAAGTGTGGTATCAGGGATAGTAGAGTAGGTCTCCTGTATTTGAATCAAAGAAGTCGAGTCGTTTCTCCTTGTAGTATTGGTCTGAAAGTTTTTCTTGTGCTTGGTTGTGTTCTGGATATTCTGCCCTTTGGAGCTGGGCTCGCTTTCTTATATACTTGGACGGTTTGTATATTACATATTCGCATATTGATAATCATCATTTCACTAACCAAGTTGTCCGATGTATAGCTTGAGTTCTATCCAACCCTAGTGTTATTTGAGACTTCATCTGATGCAAAGTCCACCGAGCCAGCAAGAGATTGTGAGTGGATCATTATCGGCCAAGTTGGCCGGCGTCTATCCTCAACACCACTCGGTCAACTTGGTTGTCGCAGTGGAGGATTTGTAAGCGCTATGTTCAGCTAGAATGGAGCTTCACCCCTAGGAAGGGCTTCCCAGGGATCGCCTGGTTTTGATGTATTGTTTTCAGCTGATAAAGATACCGGTTTTGTTGATTGCCAGTTTCAAATGGATTGAATGCGACGTGTTAAACAACTGGTCTAATAGAACCTGGTTCCCGACTTGTTAACCTAATCGGAGATCCGTCACAGGATCGACCGTTATTGACGGGGTTAGGCCATAATTTCTACAGGACTGCAATACTGTGAAGGAGAAAAAGAAATGCATATAGCGATAGACCTTGGTACTCTGATTTTCCATCCTTTCTTATTTTTGTTAAGAGAGAGGGAAAAAATTACACCTCGATGTGTTGCAGATTAATCTATCCGAAAAAAAAATATTTCCTGCCTTTTAGTAGGGTTGAGCAGCTTCCTATCACTATTATTGGTATTAAGAGCAGCCCCCTCTAGTCTTGACCCGTATAACCGGATCAGAGGCATTCTTGTGGTTACTTTAGGCGTGACACTCATTGGCGTCAGCATCAAGTATCGCATCATGCACTTGCTCTCACCCACGATCCCTGCCCCATGCTGTCTGTGGTCTTAGAGTTGTCTGCTATTCATATAATGACGTATGCACACCTCATGAGCCATAGCGTTCACTGATGGCCACGGTTAAGGGCGATGATGCTCAGCCGAACCAAAGTCCCAGGACAAGACGAAATGTTTATGTTTATGTACTTACCGGGTCGCGAACTGTGTCACGGTAAGCCGGCCGCCTCGATAATGCGCAGCCTGAGGGGCTGTCTCAGAAGTCGCGAGTACGACGAATCAGATATCACGCAGACCTGCGTAATAATCGCCATCGCTGTCTTTGTGTCAGGCAGAAGACCGGCTTCTCCTCTCCATCCTCTCCAGGCTTCTTTGCATCCATTCAGCTTGCATCATCATCATTCTACTGCCGAGATAGCGTAGACACTCACATTATGGCTGATCCCCCACACCCAGGGATGAGGCCGGGAGCCCGCGACTTCTTCATCACAAATTTCGTCGAGAATCCCCCGCCTCTAGCGCCTGATAATCCAGATCTTGCCCAGTCACCACATGAGTCAACTTCGTCCGAATCTGATAATGATGAAGGCTGCGGGTTAAGGCACGCCAAGTTAGAGAATAATTGTATCCTCTGTGGCGATACCCTGCACGTTGACTGGCGCTCATATATCGAGCCCCCTGACCGTCTCTCGAAGTGGGAGACAAATGTTATTTGCAGTACGTTATGATATCCATATGCCGTCATCTCTTCAAATGGTCTAATCGGTATGGATAGTCCTTAGTATACCATCTAGCAATGGTCGAACACAATCGAAGTTATGTAACGCTCAGATAAACCAGCGCCGCGTGCTCAGATGCCGCAACTTGGAGTATCCGCCGGGGACGAGGTATCATCCTTGTCCTTATTACGGTGGTTGCCTGAGGTGCGATGGAGAGGCCGGGCTCAACGGGGTCCAGGCCACGGTCAACCTCGTCCACCTCCACTGCTCGCAACTTGCCAAACGGAGATGGAGCGACTTTTCGGCCGATGTCCTGGTCCGCATCGCTCGGCTGCTACGTCCCATTACTTCGTCGGAGGTGGGTGCGGAGATCTTGGGTGTGAATTCTAACCTGACCAAATTTCCCGAATCCGAAATCGCGTGCAAAGATTCGAGCCTGGGTTTGCTGCTTACGAATATCCATCGCCGCCTGCCCGGCGAGCTTCAGAGCCTGGTATGCCAGCATCTTCAGGGTACCTTCTTCTTCTCGATTGCCAGCTGTGTAGAGACACTGCATTGGATAGAAGACCACCGGATCCTGGCAGATTCCTGGTCAATTACGATCCCGACATATCATTACCCGCTCATGCCCTCCTTTTCCTTCAAGCGTCTTGTTGCAGATACGGTGAACATTCTCGGCGAGAGCTGCTTCACAAGAATTGGTGGAGACTGCCCTACCTCCTACGAAATAGAGATCACGCTGAGACAAATTCCACTATCAGGCATCCAATATGCTCTTGGAATACATGGTGTTGTTGGTTTGCGGGTCCTATATGAGGATGGCTCAAGGTCAGCTTGGTTGGGTCGCTCCCCCGGCAGGTTATTCAGGATTTTCAATCTTCGCTCACTGAGGGATCTTCGTATTCTAACAGATGTAAGATTTCAACAACTCTCTTCTTCGTAGCTTCCTTGGACTTTTAAGTTGACCCGAATTCTAGGGACTGAAATATCTGTCATTAGACAGCGATACCGCGAGTGGCAGCCAGACGCTAGCACCAGATACAAGTTCAAAGGATGAACCGTTTTCGCAAGAGCCCAAAATCTTTTGGAACCATGACGTCGACTTCACCCCCTATGATGAACAATTTCTGGTCAGCATAAATCCGATAAAACAAATCATTCGTGGCCAGAAGGCTGCATATATCGGGCAATATCTGCCTTTCCAAGCAGTTAGCCAGCAGCACCGGAGCCTAACCATCTTCTTCTCCTCGGAAGGCACATCATGTATCCAGGTCGGCAGCGACCCGGGGCAGAGGCTCGGCAACCCCTCCATGGAATCTGATAGGCCGCTTACCTTCTATCTTTATCCTGGAGAGACGATAAAGTCGCTGCGACTGCTCGCCATAGTACGACAGTGGCGCCCAAACCAGTGGCTCATGCGGGACTTCACCCGCGGCTTCCATATCCTGGTAAGCAGTTATTTTCGATCCCATCCTAAAGGCGAACTTGGCCCGGATTCCTAACGGTAACTAGGTGCAAACCTCTGAGGATCGAATGATTTATGCGGCTCCTAATCGGTTGCTTACGGATCCCGAGTGTTCCTTAGCCGTCTTCGGCGGGGAAGGCTCTCACTTTCCACACGGGATGTTCCTCGTAAGAGACGGACCTCTGAAGGAGTCCTTCACCAACATCGGGGTTACATCCGGTACGAGTAAAGAAGAGCACCCCGGTCCACAAAACCCTCAAGCGAGTCAAGGCCCTTGGAGTATCAAGGTACCGAGACCGCGAAACGATTCGTCGCTCACGATGGAAAGAAAGGGCGCAGTCTTGACTAAAGCCAACCTCGACAATGTGAAAGTGATAAAAGTGCAAAAGCACCAGGGAACTTATTCGAGCCTCTTGATCCACCGTCACGATGACAGGACGGATGTCCTCGGCAGCTGGGATGCGTCCAGACCCGACTTGATCTCGACTATTTACGTGTATGGTGACAGACCATTCACGAGCCTTATCTTTGTCTTTTCAGAGTACGACGAATCCGGCTCGCCATGTAGTAATGTAGTGAACATCACGCTTAATCAGGTTGAGAACTCGGATTCGAAATTCCATTGGGATGCTCCTCACTTGGTAGGTGTTGCCGAGATTCTGTTGGCTCTTTGTCGTAACCTCATAATCTTCTTTCGTTAAACTGACTCTTTTTCAGGAAGTTGCTTGGTGGTTTACACTGTCAAAGTCAGAAAACTATGTGGAATACTGGAACGGAGAAGAACAGGAAGTCAGCTTGTCGAAGGGTAACCTTCATTGCGAGCAAATCAACTAAAGAATTAACCAGCAGCATTTATCATTACATCCTCTTTGTTTTTGCTGATGAAATTGTGATTTCTTACGCGATTCAATAAATAGAGGGCAGCGGGTTCTTTGTAATTGTTAGAGCACTCTCTATGGACGGCCCTAAAACGAATTCTGTAGTTCAAATACAGTAGACACGGTCGGTGGGAGCGACCTCAGTTCCTGAACCTTTATGTAGAAATAAGCTTCGGGTTATATCTTGTAAATTCTGGTCAAACCCTTGTCGTGCATGAATATCAGCCGAGGTGAATGCCGCGGGGTCCAACCCATCGATGCGAGAGCTCGTTTGCATTATCATGAATATCAGCGTCGCCTTGGGCTGAATTTTTGGAAAGTTCACAACTCTTGGAGAATTAGGGCTGTGTCTTGAATGCCTCATACATGATGCTATGAGTGGCGGTGGCTGTTCTGGAGGGCTGATCATCGGGCTGACAGCCACTCATCATTTTTCCATTTCTGCCACATTAACGTAACATTCATGCATTTCCGCCTAACCAACATGTCATGTAATTCCGCCCCCTTCACTCATAAATCTCGCAGGAAGGTAGCCAAACAAGCTCTGACCAAGGTCTACTGGCGAAAACGAGTCCTTGTTCGAGCCAAACACGCTTTCAAACCGAGAACCAACTTTTCAGCATGACGACACTGCAATATTCTAGATTAGATGCGGATACTGCCGAGATAAGACTCCTCAACATTGCCGCTGGGGACGGTGACGATGAGATATGCTGCTCCCTTAGTGTGGTGTCTCTCAATAGCCATCCGCAATTCGAGGCTTTATCGTACGTTTGGGGGGATCCTTCAATCAAGAAAGATGTCACAGTAAACGGCGCTTCTCATCCTGTTACTGTGAATCTCGAGTCTGCGCTCCGCGATTACGATACTCATCGAGGAGAAGAACGATTTGGATAGATGCGATTTGCGTCAACCAGGATGATCTTATTGAAAAAAACCACCAGATCCCTCTAATGAGTGATATCTATCGAAAGGCATCCGAAGTTGTCGCTTACTTGGGGCATTCGTGCCCGTACTTGGAGTGCTTTGCAGACTATCCACGCTTGCATGATGGCAAACAGTCATTGCTCAGCTCCGGATCTTGTATCCCACACAAAGATGCGAGAGAAAAAGACATGCTGAGCGTGAAAGTAGGCTTGGGTTTTCTTCATTTCATCTACAATCCATATTTCAGCAGGATGTAGACTTTTCAGGAATATCTCCTACCAAGCCGCAGGCCAACATTTGTTATAGGAAAGAAATCATTTCCGATGGGGCACATTTCCGTCGAATCTTGGAAGGACGTGCGCACGAGGGATTTTAGGACCTCAATAGAGGCGAGTCAGCGGCTATCGAGAGCAAGTGAACACGAAGCCCAAGTATTACTATGCCTTTTTCGTGCAAAAATAATACAGTTTGCGGTGGACGGTCTGTACAGTCAACTGCCTGCTGTGCGATATACTTTGATGGGACTAAGTAAATTGGACATAGGGTCTTTATTTCTTATAACTAGTCCGCGGAATTGCTTCGATTCTCGGGACAAGATATTTGCGCTTTACCCGCTCATGCAAGAAATGGTCCCGGGAATTTGTGCTCCAGACTACACCAAGTCTCTGGATGATGTTATTTTTGAAACTTGTTCGAGAATTCATCAATATACACCCGACACTACATGGCTCTTCATGACCAAATGGCCACTCCGAGCTTCCAATGTGGAAGGTGCTTTAGGTCCTTCATGGCTTCCAGACATCACTGCGAAGGCTTTGCAACATAAGGGGAAATTCAGATTTGGACTTATACGAAACTCTGAAGACTTCCGAATCTTAACTTTAGGATGTCGTTTCATTGGAAAATGTCACCCATCTCCGGTGAAACTAGGTAGCGAGCCCGAGGAAACTATACGACGCATTGCCGGACTCATGTATTCCACTGGAGAAGATCTGCACTCCTTCGCAGGCTCGGAAACTAGAGTGAGGAGGAAGGAAAACCTTCCTGAACGGATATTCAACGCATTATATACATGGACCCGATATGAAATATGGAAAATTCTCGAGGATCTCAAAGTGCTTTCCATTTTTAGCACTATCGCACAATACAAGGGTATTGGGAAGCTTGACGATATTCCGTTCACTGCAGATCAGAGAGGGATTCTCCCCATACTCACATATGGTGCGAAAGATCTTGCCAACAAAGCCTTTTTTTGGACGAACACAGGGCTATTCGGAATCTGTTCGGATAGACTGCGAGAGGGTGACACAATAATGATTTCAACTGAGTTCGCTCGTCCCTTTGCAATTCGTACACGCCCTGATCCCTCAGGTGAACCAAATCACTATTCTATGGTTGATTGGGTCTTTGTTGATGGGCTCGAGGGTGCGACCATGGATGCCGAATTTGTGAACGAGATCCGAGAAACACCTCTAAGCGACATCTACATTCACTAAAGGCACACAATTGTCAAACATTTTCTCATGAAGATTGCTGAGATCCTTTCTGATGATTGAATAAATACTCATACCTCAAGCGTACGGGGAAGTTGATGGAACAGATGGCATTGAGAGTTGCGAGACCGCAATGGGGCTTACGAAGAAAACTTCACACCCAGTGATTGTTCATCCACTATTCAGAAGGATATCTGGGAAAGAATAGATAGTGACTTGCTTTTGAATTGTTAAATCAAATATCATTTCTTCTATGGTACTCGTAAGTGTTGGAAAGAGGAATATGCCTGGTCGCAGTTTGCACATGGGCTCTTTGAAAGCCGACGTTTTGGGAGCAAAAAGATAAAAAGATGAAAAGAGAAAACGGGGAAATAATTATTCTGCTCGGATTCAAGCCGAGGGCCTCTCCTAGCCCCCAAAATGTGCCTGTTCTCTCCTCTACATCGCAAGATTTGAGGAAACTGCGGGCGTTCAATAACTCTCGCAGGGCGAGTACATCACACGGACAGTCATCGGAGCGCGCTGACCACTGCGCCACAGGAGCTATTGTTGAAAGAGATGCCCGGGGAACTCTGATATAAGGTATCACCCTCGCCGCGATGGTTGAGCGCTGGCGTGTCGTCACGGTGTGCCAGTTCCTGGATGACGGTTCGTGGACGGTCGCGTGCAATGCTAACCCGCTCCTCAACCCAGGCTGTGGTGTTTGAGCTTTCTCGATTGGTGACGAATAATTAGCTATGAAGAGAACCAATATATCTTCTAACCAACCTCATAAATAGCCTAACCAGAGCCGTAATTTGCAACCTACCAAAGTGGTTTTTCAAGTCAACGCCCTCGAGCCTGCTTGTCGTTGTTGCTGCTACTGATGTAGCCCGAATACGTTATGGTCGTAAGTACCCAACAGAGCATCTCGAGTTTGTACGCTTCCCTTAAAAACTCAACAAATGGCAATGTCGACAGTGCATGATATCCCATTCAAGCACGAACCGAGCAGGACAGTAGGCAAACAGAAGAGAAGACGACACACGAAATAGCAGTGATTATTTTCCATCTTTTCGACCTGTCATTGCCTTCAAAGTGTTTGCAGAATTCTTACCTTGATATAATTGGTTGGTTGACATGTCATGTTGGGAAGTCAACGCAGCCAGCGGTTACTCTAGTATATCAAGTTATACACAAGGCTCAGCAAATTGCTCCATCGTCTCGCGAAGGGCACTCTCGAGAGCATGGAGCAATTGCCTGAGCCTTGTGTATAACTTACGAACTAAGGACTGGGTTTCTTAGGGTACGCGATAACAGCATTCATCGGCAAGTGGAAGGCATTCCGCAAGGCTCGTCCGGAAGGAGAGTCGCCAGGGAAAAGGCCAATTGGTGTTACTAGAACAGAGTCAAAAAAACGATGCCACAGTGTGAAGAAGCCGGTGAAGACTAAAAGAAATCCCCAAGAAAAACAATTCCATCTCGCGATCGCTTATTTCCACTCGAATTCATTACACATTCGCATCGTCGTCGGTCGACTCGCCGCAAATCCGAGCCTTCTCCTGCGCCAAAAACACCTCTTGCTCCCTCGCGCTTTTCTCCAAATCGAGGAATGACCAGATTCCCGCCGTACTTACCACGCTCAGGGCGAAGAGGAAATAGAACGGCGCGCTGTTGTTGGTGCCCCCAGGCGACGCGTCGATGATGGCACTGCTAATGAAGGGACCGATGAAACTCGAGGCCTTGCCGATGATGTTGAAGATGGAGAAGAAGAAGAACTCGTGGCCGCGGGGCGTGACGGAGCTGATCATGATCTGCGAGTAGCTGTACCATGGGCAGACGAGTATTCCATAGAACGCCTGGTAAAGCCAGAACTCCCACTCGTTGTGGAATCCAAATCGGTCGGTCCAATTCCCGATCATGCCCCAGCCGTCGAGAAGGATGATGCCTATCATGACGACGTTGAACATAGTTTTGGCTGTGAGGTTGAATCTCTTCTGGATCCACCAAAAGCCGCCGATACCAATCGCCTGCGTGGCGATGCCAACAATGAGAAGGTAGGTCAACGTCAATGTGTTGAAGCTAACCACCTCGTTCTGCAGCGTGGCAATCGCTGTGACGGTTGTATTGAGAGAATCGCCCAAAAGGAAATACCCAGCGAGGAAGATCATGCTCTGCTTCAACCGCCACATTTGGGCCATGGCCTCGTAGATCTGCCAGAAGCCAACGGTGAACATGTTGAGCCCGGCAGGCACCATCATACCCGGCCTCGTCTTCTCCATGAAGAACCACGGCAGCGAGACGACAACCCAGACGGCGGTGGCGAATGCGACGAGAACCGAGAGACCCCAATTGTTGTTGGCCGTGCTGGCATCGACATTGACGCCGAACATGATGCCGACAATAATGGCGAGAATGACAATTTCGCTGACGGACTGGACGTAGAAGGCCACATTGCTCAGCCTACTCCGCTCCATCTCATCCCGGTGGTCCAGTTCCTGCTGGCTAATGGTCCCTTCTTCGTACTGTCGCGCTGACTCTTTGAGCGTTTCGGTGTTGCGCGCCAGGGTAGGGAAGGCAGCCGTCCAGTAGGTCAAGGTGAGCTGGTAGCAGATGAGGCCGACAATGTACAGAGCAGCACCGGCCTTCCACTTCTCTGGGTCGTGAACACCGAGCCAAGCGAAGCCAATACCATAGGCGAGAACAGACCAAACAATCAACACCCACCGACGGCCAGTACCAAAATCAGCGTAAGCACCGATGAAGAGAAACAGAACAGCCTGCAGAGCAAAGGAGATGCCGTTTGCCACAAGCACGATACTGTTGACATTTCGTTCATGGCCAGCAAACATTAATAGCCCCGTGTCTTCCGGCGCGGCCTGGGACAGGAGATTCTGGAAGGCGGTCGGACCAAAGTTGAAGAGGGCCAGGCCGTTGGCGCCGATGTAGTAGCTATACCAGGACCAGATCTCGTACTTGGTGGTGGTGGGCGAATCACCCGACGTCAGTGCCGGGAGTATGACATGACGGTGTCCGTCATCTGCCTTGACCGGCTCCTCAGGGTCGATCGGGGCCTCGGCCGCCTTGATCGTGGCATCCTTCACTTCAGCATCCGGAGGGGGCACGGCGGAGGAACCTTGGGGAGGCGGCATGGTTGATTGATCTCAATCACGCGTTCTACAAATGTGATAGAATTGAAAGCCAAGTTCACTGATTGATCAATCCGCGCAGCAAGGTAGTACTGAAACAAAAGCTTAACTTAAAGGTGGGAGGGGCGGCTGCTATATACTACGGTAGCCTCAACGCCAGAGATTTCACACTGACGACAGAGATGGGCAGATGGCAATATGGCATGCATCTCGACCCTCCATCCCAGCACGGAGTGCAACGTGGGACGTATCTTGACTCGACTTGGCTGATAGCACCGTACGAAACAAGCTCCAGCAAAAGGCTGACCGTCTCCCCATGCAGGAAAACTGGGTAGTTCTCCGGGATGGGATCACTAGCAGAAGATCGTTCGGCAAATTGCTGCCGACCATCACGAAATAATCCACAACTGCCAATTGCCTTAGAGCGTATGGAAGTTTTAAATGGCGCATGCGCTCCTTGAAACGGTCCTTCTCGCAATACCAAGACCAAGGAGCCTACTTGTCTGGATCATCTAGGCTCGGGGAAGGAGGGTGGCGATGCAGTGCTGCAGAACACCCTGTCTGCCCATATCGCAAGGCCGGGGCAAACAAGCGGGGCATGTTACATCCTGGCCCTCACTTGAAAACTCGAACAGAGTTCTGGGGCCAGTGGAGAAGTGCTTTGGGATCCGTGCCGAGCGCATTCCAGTGCGCAAGGCCGGGAATTGTTGAAGCATAATCCTGCGTTCGCCGTCTGGCTGGAATGGAGCCGCGACGGGGCTGGTTCCGGATCAAATCGCATCAAACAACGGCGCCCGGATCCTCGGTCCTCTGCGAGGAGGTATGCAATGAGTATGACCTCTCGTCGCGCTGCTGTGGGGGTTGAGACTGTGGCTCCAGTCGCACAGACGCCTGGTGGTCGTCTTGCACCGGGACATAGTCTCGTCTTGACTCGAAGATCATGCCCAGGTTTCGATAAAAGGTAAAGTATCGTATAATTGGCGGTCCCGGGTCCCTCAGGCGAAACTGGCCGTCCGCTTGAGCAGCCTCGCTCCTCTGTCTCAACCTCGAGCGGATACAGTAGCCGTAAAGACCGTAGAGGATGAGAGGGGGGCGAGGAAGACCAAGAGAGGGAGAAGGTCTTTGAGAGGCATGTTGGGCGAGAATACGACGATCTTGATCAAGACGGGCAGTGTTTATCGTGAGAGAATTGAAAGAAGGCTGTGGGAGATGAAGAGAGGGAAGCTTCTTGAATACCTATATGCTGACAACGGAAAGTACCTGGCGGCCAATGTGGGAAGGAGCTGGGGAGACATGGGCCTGAAACACCGCCATCAGTCGCCTGCGCCAATGAGTCAGAAGCCGTCAAGCCACATCACCAGAATTTCCAGCGCTTCTAATTGAGATTTCTCATCCATGAGATACCACATAGAGGTTCTTGGTATTCTTCACTAAAAGCAGCCGGTTCTCAGTGGCACGATGCTAGCTCAAAGAAGGAAAGAAAAATATAACAAATCCGGTAGCGGACTGAGGAGGTTTAAATAGGAACATTCTAGTATCCGCGATCCCTTTAGTGTGGTCCTAATTTATATCAACAAGCTTAAATTGAACATTGGCTGAAGATGGCAATGCAGGCAGGGTAACATTAAAATCAAAACACACCAACATAGGGATGCTTTTTTCGAGTCTGCGACCGGGATCTCCAGATTATTGAGCGATACACAACATATATATAATGGATAATACAACACATATTATCAATTGATCTCGCATATACTCATAAATCATTCTATTTATCATAGAGAGAGGTCTGCTTATCGCTGCTCTTCCATTAGATGTCCCATTTCTCCAGCCAGCCACTTGGCAGGCCAACAGGACAAATCAAGGCAGTGATCTTCACTACGGGGTCCTGAGAAAGGTGAAAAATATGGCAAGACCGTACCATGCTGCTCTGAGGTTATCCAGAATTACGTCGCACGTGTAGTGTTTGTTGACCTCCCATGGAAACAACGGATGTAGCTATAAATACTCGGCGCGCATTGTCGTGAGAACCTAGGAATCAAAAGGCGGCTCTCAATACTACACTTTTCTATATTATTCACAAGTTCTCGCGACCGTTTTTTCTATCTAAGGTATCTGTGAGGGGGCGCAGAGGGACAATAAATGGCATATAAACCAGAAAGAGGCTCTGCGCCACGCTGGTGCTTCATCACGGCAACGGAAACCAGTGCCACTGAAGAATGAGGATGGAAAACATCTTCGATACGTGTCATCCACCCTCTCGAATGATATATCGGCTTTACCGGAGAGCCAATGCAATGTGTGCCCGGATTTGTGCGAATGGCATCCATCCATCGAATGATTTGGGGGCCGGGCCGTAAAGGCGAGCCATTTGAGGGCTCGATACCACTCAATGATGTAGACCACCTGGCCCGTACAGTTGGCTTGCTCCTTGGTAGTACTCTCATCCTGGCCGGCACCTGAACCAGGTTGCGCGACAATGGTCTCGAAATAGAGAGGATATCTGGTAGAATGCATCAGAGTCGTTCGAATACTTGCACCTCTGGAAGTTGCACACTTATATACTTCCCCTTGGCACGACCCAAGCTTCTTCTACCCCTTGCTCCAGCTAATAATGCCTTGGTCATAAATGAATACCGGCGTTGTAAGAGAGGATTAGCCGTGGGGAGTTCTTGTTTGTCCAGCCGTGACGAGATGCCTACCTGCACATTGACGTAGAGAAGGGGGGTGGTGTTGAATCCTCTCCAAAGTACCGCTTCTCCAGCCAATAACGCCTTAATCACAATTTCATATTGGTGCTGTAAGGGAGCATAATCTGCGGGTATGTCGTATTTTTCAAGTCACATTTTCAATCCGTAGCGAGGCGCCTGCCTGTACATTGATGGAACGCCTATCTCCTCCTCAGTGCTGCCAGATCTCCTCTCGGTTCCAAGCAAAGTTCCAACACCAATTTAAACTTATCCCAAAGAAAACCAGTGCCTATAATACAACACCATTCATTAACCCATCATACAAGTCTAAAGGCGGCCATGGAGCGCCGGACTTCAGTTGCCAGATCGCAGCCCGACTCGTCGGGACTTCAGGCTATCCTCGACCCGACACTTGAAGTAACACCTGGTGATGGAATGATCCCCGTCAGCTCTGGAGGGCTTGCGAAGCCGGAAGGGCAGTTCCAGTCCGCCACGCTCGTGCCAACTGATGAGAATATCAGTGAAGCGCAAAAGAAGCCACGGCGGCGACGATACTACATCATCGGCGCCGTTGTCGCCGTCCTCATCATTCTCGGAGCTGTCTTAGGTGGAGTTCTCGGGTCAAGGAAGGCAGTCCGGAGAGATGCGCCTTCTACAACCTTAGATGAAGATGTGAGGGGCGGTCTGCCATTTGCATTCTCTTCGTGGCATGATTCCAAGGGGTACGTGAGACACATATTTTGGCAAGCGGGCAACGGAACACTCCAGTCGTGTATGTCCACTCGGTTGGACTCTTCGCCTTGGCAGAGGACAAACCTCAGTCTCGAGCACCCAGCACAAAATCGCTCGGGGATCGCCACAGGCCTCACTATTCAGGATTCCAACCGCAATGGGAATGGGAAAGCTGTCAGTAATGCATGCTCCACGGGATGTCGTGATATCGAGATGTACTAACTATCAAGGCTGGCCTCAGCTTCAAGTTGTGGCATTTTACCTCAATACCACGAACTTCGTCAATGCCATAGATTACGGCCGTTCCTTCATCCGCGACAGCATCAATGACAAAGACTACCAAGCGATGGGGGGAGCAGTCTAGCCGCGTACCGGCCTTTTGTCTTGTTCCAATCCCGCGCTGGGCTCCTACAGATAATTAGGTACGACGCCGGCTGGACCACAGAGATATCATCAATACGAGCATTGCGTGCGTCTACGTTTGCCGTCGTGCCCACATCCAGGAACTACACAGAGATTTCAACTGAGGGGCGACTAGCGGCGTTTTTCCAAAGCGAGGACGGGAAGTTGGGTGCGTGGGAAGATCCTCTTAACACGGGCCGCAATACAAAGTATGCGAATCAAACCGCGTGGAACTCATGTACGCCATTCCCTTCGAGACAACTAAAGTTGCCATGGCATGGATAGTCACTGACCACCTATTCGTTAGCATTTCCTGACATTGAGCTATCCCCTGCGTCATCAATCGCAGCATTCGCAGTGGCAGCGCCAAGTGATGGTTCAGACGGTAAAAATACATACATTTGTGTTGTATCACGACCGGGCTGGCCAGATTCAACAACTACGGCGAGAAGGGACGGAGAGCAACTGGCAGTTGTCCACACCTGATGCCTTCAAAGATGCTGACCGGTACACGAGCATATCGTGCGTCACAGGCCCAACATGGATAAACGGGTTGACACCTGATGATAAGCCAAACGAGGTGACGGGTGTTGATAGACTGCTTGAACCAGCATCGAACCTTACCAGGTGCGTGTTCCTAAGCCGCGGCTCAATAATAGAGACGAAACTAGACGGGGTAGACTAGCCACGCCCAGTGTCGATGTCGATCATCTGTTGATCTCAGGAGCGAAGCCTGTGTCAAGCTCCTGGACGGCATATCTTGACGTTGTCCATGTTCCAAGTTTCAAGAGACTGTGTCAATTAACTCAGAAGTTGATATATGGCTACTGACACACTGAGCGAGGCCACAACATATATGACAGCACCAAAACCGACAGGTCAAAGATAGACTTTGTATTACTATGAAGCTTGTCGTCGCAACGAGGACCCAGGATGTTGAGATTCCTGTCATGATGGGGCATGATTTGATCGGCTATGTAACGTTAGTCTCCCTAGGATGGTTTTGCTTTTCACGATATAGGTCTGTTTTTTTTCTCCTAGATATATGGAGCATGTATCACACGACATAGTTAGTAGCAGACAGGTAGCCCGCGTGCCGGCACACCAAGCTGACGATGCTACTTCTTGGCCCCCACCATGTCCCAGGAACACTCTCGTATTCCGGCTGAGAGCGCCCCAAATTCTACAATCCTCTCGTCCAAGCCTCTCCCTCTTGGATCCATACAAGCCCTTAAGTAAGCGCTGGCTCCAAGACGGCACCGGCGGCCCATCCACACGGCGACAGCCCACCATGGCAGACCAGGAACTCAAGGACGCAGCCCTCATCTACAACTACCACCGCCTCTCCCACACCCCCGCGCCCGCCGACGCCATCTTCTGCCTCTGCAGCCTAGACACCCGCGTCGCCATCCACGCCGCGGACCTCTACCTCGCCGGCCTGGCCCCCCTGCTCATCATCTCTGGCGGCTCCGGCGCCCTCACGGCCAACCGCTTCGACGAACCGGAGGCGGTCGTCTTCGCCCGCCTCGCCCGCCAGCGCGGCGTCCCGGAGTCGGCCATCCTCGTCGAGCCAGCCTCGACGAACACGGGCGAGAACGTCCGCTTCACGCACGCTCTCCTGCGCGAGCGGGGGTTCCCACCGCTGAGGTCGCTCATCCTGGTGCAGAAGCCGTACATGGAGCGCAGGACGTACGCGACGTTCTGCAAGCAGTGGCCCGACGAGGGGGTGAGCATCACCGTCACATCCCCGCAGTACGAGTTTGAGGAGTACTTTGACGCGGACAACCCGCGCGAGCTGGTGATCAGCATCATGGTGGGCGATCTGGATCGGGTCCGCGAGTATCCCGCCAAGGGGTTCCAGATTGAGCAGGAGATCCCCGCTGAGGTGTGGGAGGCTAGGAACAGGCTGGTTGCAGCAGGTTATGATAAGCATCTGCCTTAGTAGACTCTCCGTTTCTCGTCAGAAGTAATGATTTCCATTAGACCCCAATACAATGTTACTTCTTCTTCTCTTTTGCTGTGCCCCTTATGCTATTCACAGTCGCCTTGATGTAGCCCTGGAAGCTTTCAAAGATGACTGCATCGTGACCCTCCATCCACCGACACCCAACAGACAGGTCATTCTTCGTCACACGTACTCGAACCTGGAAACCGAAAGCAATCGCCGACGGCTCCTTCTTGACTTCTTCTTTGCTCTCCTGTTCTTCAACTTCCATTTCCCTCTTTCTCTTCCTCCTCCACGCACGGTTCCATACGTTAGCCTCTGCCCGCCCGATACCCTCGAGCCTCTCTTGATCCCACTCCCAACTCGCGAGCTCCAAACCTCCGATGTGTCGCCGCAACTCATCAGCAAACTCCCCAATCTTCTCCGGCAGAGTAATCTTCAGTACCTGCTGCTCTGTAGCCGGAGGGAGGTCGATCTTCGCCGCACCCGCCTTGGACGTGACACCCCTCGCGACGCTCTGCTCCGGCCGCATCGCCTGGAAACTCCACCCCACAGCCCACCGCCTCGTCTTGCTCCCCTGCACGAGCTCTGTCACGGCGTAGTTATCGATCCCTTCCTTCTTCAGCCTCTCCACCAGCTTCGTCGCGCTCGAGAGGAACCCCACCATGCATGTGTACCACTGCACGCGCTCGCGGAGCTCCAGCGACTCGTCCAGGATCCTGCCGACGAAGGCGACCTCGCCGCCGGCGGTGACCATTTCCGTCTCTGAGCCGGTGCATGCCGTGAATGGCTTCCTGGACTTCTGCGCCGCGCTCTCGAGGAGCTCGTCCTTCGATGCGTAGAAGGGTGGGTTCGTCATGGTGAAATCTGCAGATTGGATCTTTGCATCCTGGAGAGGGATCATGAGATCGTCCTGCGTTCTGGCGAGGACGTTTATGCGGTGTGAGAGCTCATTCCTCTTCACATTTTCCCTTGCGTACTCCAAGCTTTTGGCATCAATGTCTATTCCTCCGGATGTTCGTTAGATGATGTTTGGCCGATTGATGATAGACTGCGTATTTCACGAGCTTACCGGTAGCGACAAAGGACCACGGTCGCTGCGTGCAACCGAGGAGAGGATAGATGCAGCTCGCACCTGTGCCAATGTCTATACCGACGGCCTTGCGTCCCGGTTTTTCGTACGAGCTTGTATCGAGCAGGCTTTTCAGCCATAATATGTAGTTGTGCCTGTTGGCCACCTGCAGCGTGGTTAGCTGAAGCCAGGTCCAGGTCAACGGAGGTCAATTGCTCACAGGTGGGCAGAGACGATCATCGGGCAGCTCAATACTAAGATCAAAGTCGAGCTTCAGAAGGGTTTTTGTCAATTGCATTACCGACGCCGGGTCGTCAAAGTCGAGCTCTCGCCCATTCAGTCTGGAATCACAGTCAGCTGCTCGGTCTAGAGACGAGGATCGCGGGATGCTCTGCCTACACTGCGGCGAGGTCAGGGTCAAGGCGTCCGAGAACCTTGAAATCCGGGGGACTTGCGTACAAGTCCTTGAAATGGCGGTCCTTGGATTCCTGGTCGGTCGTCATTCTTTTGCGTTTCTCTCTTTCGTCACCCGACCTTTGTGTTTATGTTAGGCGGGAAGCATCGAAGCTGCAGCTGAATGAAGGCGCTGTAAGTCAGTGACGTGAGAAGTGGAGCACCAAAGCTAGAGCTTCCAGCAGCTTGAACCAATCGCTACCCTAAAACACAATAATAATACATGAAACCAGGTACGGGAGAGAGGGAAATTTGCTACGAGCCGCCAGACAATTGATAGGCCAAAGGATGGTCAAGTACCGGTTCGATTGAGAGGTGAAATTTACTGTTTAGCTGCAAAATCTGCTCCTAAATACCTACTTACCAAACTAAAGAAAGAAATGCTTCATTATTATCATATACTCATTGAGGAAATTCATCCTTTCCGCTCAGTCTTTGCGGCATCCTACCACAGCAAGATTCGCCATCGCCAGCCATCCAAAATCTTGATGTCTCTCTCGTCAAGCTCCGTGTCTCCCATCTCTACGCGCGCAACAAGCCTCTTGATCCTCTTGTGCATTGTCCTCGCGACCCGCAGCGAGACCTCATTCTGGAAAACATAGAGAACAGCGAAGACGAAGAAGGCGATCTTGGCGAAGCTCCCGTTGCCCAGGACGCCCTCCTTGATGTAGTCGAGCAGGCCCTTGGATTTATTAAACGCGTACTCGGTGTCGTTGGAGGCTGCCAAGGACGCTTCATCGTCGCCCCGGCGGAAGATACGTCGCACCAGAGGAATGAATGATGCACTGTTGATCAATTCGTCAGTCCAATCCGTCGAGGCATATTGTTTGCCCACTGCTGAGAAGTCTTCCAGCTCTAGGCTTTCCCAGGAGTTCCAAAAGTTACTTACATCGCTCCACCAAGAAGCCATTTACGCCAGCGGTGGTTCTCCGCCGATTTGACCATGGCCTTGACCTCGGCCTGCAGTGCTACGAGATCATTGAGCACCATCCCCTGCTGCGACCGGATCCTCGACTCCAGATCCAGGGCCACCTTGCTCGAATTCTCGGCGCGCTGGCGCTTGCGCTGGAGGCTAAGATACTCCTGCAGCTGGAACTGGCAGCGGCTCTTGAGGGACGGGACGTCGGAGGGCAATTGGGAGACGGAGGTCATCATGGGCGCGGGTGCATAGCCAGCGTTCGCCACCGGTCCGTAGCCGCCGCCGCCTCCGTAGCCACTGTCGTAGACGCCGTCGTGAGGACCAGGGCCCCGATATCCAGGGCTGGTGGCGTAGTTGTTGGAGGCCCGCGGCACCTCATTCATGCTATGGGGGTGGTCAGGGATCTGGGACTCGGGGCCGAGCTTGAGGGCGATGTTTGGCACGGAGCTCGTGCGCGTGGGCTTGACGGGGCCGTCCAGGTTCGCGAGGGACGGCGAGGACATGGGACGAGGGTCCATCTTGGCCAGAGGCACGTTGCCGATGCTGCTCATGGTGGGCGGATTGCGCGGGAGGAGGGCGATTGGGAGACGACGGCGACAGCACGGGGAAAGAGGAGCAGGCAGGGCGCCTGAATGAAGGGATTACAGTTCTCTATCCCGCGGGCTCTTGAAGGGACGGGACAGGTTGTGGACCATGCACGAACACAGGAATGGGCGACGCAGCGATGTTGGTTGGTCACGTTGGACAGGTTTATTCGGTGGCTGGGAGAAGCAGAAGGGCGGCACAGCGGGTTGAGCCGCCACTACTGATGGACGATGGTGCATGCGATTTGGTGGTTCGATGCACCACTAGGAGCATATCCATTGTTTACATAAGAAGCTGCATAAATACAGGGCTCATGCTGTGGTGACGTGACCTGAATGGTGGGAGGGCCATCAATCATCAAGGGCTTAATCCACTAAACATGCGGGAAGTGGGCTCAACGGCCAAGCGGGGTTCCAGCGCCCGCTTTCTACAATCGCCCCAGCGTCTGACAGTCCTCCATACACTTCAATCCAAGCCTAAACCACACATCAACTCAGAATCTATTTATGCGATGGCAGGACCATTGATTTCCTTCTCACCACCTGTTTGTGTCGTCTCGTCATTGGAGCGTGAAAATGATTGCAAAGCACTTGGCACACCCAGGTTTGTAATTCCAGCTTATAGAGGGTCAGTGTTACGATGTTCACAATTCTTTCTCATGGCAACAGACAACTCAGACAACTCAACTAGAGCGAATTGCGCTATATTTACGGTTAAATTTACTGATAATGACGCATACTACTGCAGCCATTGAGAAGAGATGTGAAAAGACACCACAGCAGTTTCAGTCTAAGCTTGCTACCGCCACTCTCAACGCCTTGCTGCCACCTACAATTCAACCTATCAGACCATCCCACCCAAGATAAAGCCCGGGAGTATGATTACCACAAGGCCAATCTGTCAGAGATTGTTCACAGCTTGATCCTTTAGCAGGTGAACGGCCTAGGTCCCGGGATCGTGTAGCTGGTCACAGGGGGCCAGTAGATGTTGATCGTGACGCCGGGGTCAGTCGACTGCCCAATAAGTCAGCAACTAATCATCAATAAACAGAAAGTTTCAGTGCTCCATACCTTGTACGCGCCGGGAATGCTGACAGTCGAGGGCTTGCCGGTGCCAGTGCCCCCAATCACGTTAATCTGGGCGCATTCCTGGTAGAACTGCGCACCCGGGTAACCCGTGGCCGAGTGCAGGGCCAACATCTCCGCGCGGAGGAGGTACTGCCCGGACTCGATGCACTTGGGGATGGTTATCTTGTGCAGGCCCTGGCCGTTGATGACCTTGGTCGTCGCCCACTCGCCGCTGGAGTCGAGCCCGTCCTCCTGGATCTTGAACCAGCCGCCGCCGGCCCCCGACGCCGTCGCCGCGTTGTCCACCTTCTTGAGGTAGGCGGAGACGGGCCCCTTGTGGGTCGAGTCCATGATGTCGTTGGGCGCCGAGCCGGTCGAGCTGAGCATGTAGCGCCAGACGGCCGTGACGGTGTCTCCCGCGTTGACGTTGATGACGAGGGGGTCGACGTGGTCGGGTTGGGGGGGCCGTTGCACGCCAGCGAGTCCGAGGTGACGTCCTCGATGGGCCCGTTGTAGGAGGGGACACGGACGCCGTTGCCGATGCCGTAGTTGGTCCCTCCTACGGTGAGGGAGGAGAAGATTGTGTGTGCGCTGCAGGCACTTGCGGCGAGGAGACCAAGGAAGGCCTTCATTTTTGCAATTTCAAGTAGGAAGCGGGGAAACTCTGATTTGCAAATTCAGCTCAAGAAGGTCTGTTCGCTTGATTATCATGAGACGAAATATCTCGCGGATCTACATGAGTATAAGTAGGCAGGTTCGTAGTTCCCTCAAGGTTCGACCCCTGGCTCATCCAACGGCAACCACGGGAGCAATAGGCATGATCCGAATGCTGATCGGTGAAATAAACTCTCGACCAAGTTACATTTTTGGTCAGATTCTATCCAGATTCCTGGTGACCATGACCGATACGGCTTGACGGAGCGTTGACAACGAAGAGCCGGAGGGTGATGCTCCGTGCACGACCATTCGCTTGCATCCTCATGCGAACTGCCTTCAGATGTCTTTAAGAAGAGATCGTCCGAACTTTGGAATAATGTGGTCACATTGACCCCCCACGTTGACAGCATTCAGCTTAAGGTATGATCCAGGATTTTTCCAGAAAAATTCGACTTACAAGACATGGAAATCGTCAAGTTCCATGTCATCAATAGGCTACTGGTGAACCTTCAATACGCGCTGCCAAGTCGGGTCTGAGGTTGCACTCCCGAAAGTCATGTGGGGAAATATCCCACCCTCCGCGTTTATTTGTTCTTTTCCACATGGTATCCAGATACCAAGTCCGCAGATTGAACGTCAAGTGACTCGAGTCGGCGGTAAGGAAGACTGGACGAATCCACAGTGGCTCCCCGATATTCCGGCACCAGCAGTCAAATCGTGGCATCCCCTTCGCTGCTGAGTGGATCAAACAACCTGGTCAATCCCATACCAGAAGGCAGCCGGGCCTGCTAAAAATAAGATGTGTCCGGGAAACCATATTTCCTGACGACATACACCACCAATTGTGATTGCAGGCCGGTCGAGCGCTCAAGCCAATTACTGGACCTGACGATATCAAGGTTCATCGCGTAAGCGGGTGAGATTCGACGCCGCGGCAGATGCCGGGTCGAGCAAAAGACAATGAGGCGCTATTAATATGACCAGGTGTCGCTCCGCCGTCCTGAGCGTCGAGACGGCCGCCTCGCGACGATCGATTGGTCAAGGCGTCCAGAAGACACGGAGCTCTGACCAGCCCCGGGATGGTCCCGTTGGCGCTGACAGAACCATCAGGAATCAGGCGTCCTCTCTCCTGCTGTGGGGAACAGAATGGGCTCCATTGCTTCCCCGTATCAACATCAGAATAGGGGTATCTTACAGCTAGCGTCGGGAAGGAATTCATGCGCGCTGTGGAGAAGAGCGCCCGTAGGTTCCGAAACAATGTGGTCGGCCGATCGGCATTAGGGGAAACCACCATCATGGCTGCAAGGACACCGGGCGTCTGGCCTCATAGCGCGGTGCCCCTGCGGGTTTGGCTGCGTGCTGCGTTCCTTTGAATGGACTTCGGGTGTTCGTGGAGCGGGAGGTGTTCGGAGTTTCAGAGTTGGTTGTGTAGCATCCAGGCCAAATGGGGACCCGATTGTTGCTGGCACGAGAATGGGAGAGGCCTAGCCCACCGAGGCCCGAACCGGCCTTGCTTTGGTGTGTTCGGAGATTGCCCTACGTATGGCATGCGCGTAAGAAATGTGGTTGTGGGGAGAGCAGCAAAGGCTTGACTCAGCTGGATTTGCAGGGCGGACGGCCGTATCTGGAATTACTTCACGGGTCCCGCCATTGGCCCAGGGAACAGCCAACATTGTAGCCAACCCAACCAGATGTGATGGTAATTTGCGACCTGGCTGGAGGTAGCATCCAGCACAGCTGAGGTCGGCAGGTCGCCAAGCCGTGACACCCAAGACGGACGGATTGCAGCTGCTGGACTCGGGAAGTCACGTCATCAAGCCTCCCGGTCCAGGAAACGGCCAGGCTGAGGCTTCAAGGGAGCATGATGATGGCAACCGCCCGGTCCAATCCCTGCATCCTCTCGGGCCCGTTCATTGTCACATCGATTGATGTACCAACAAGTACCCTGTGCAGCCTGTCGCTAATTTCTTCCCCGGTGTGGCGCTCTCCCCAAATTGGAGCCACGCCATTGGCCCCCCTCCTTTATATCGCGTCTGCCGGGCAAAGTGACAACCGAGAAAGCTGCGGGTTCCCAGGCTCAAACAACCAACCTGCGTGGGCCGTCGGAGCAGGCCGCACCAACCGTGGGCTCAGATGGACGATGGCGGCTGCGAATGAAAGGCATGCCTGGCCTCTCAGCTCGGAACATTTCCGTATCACACAGGCACCTCCAGGCGCTGCAAGGCGAATGGTAAGCGGGATAGCGCGAGCCAGCCAACCCCGGATAATGGCGGACGATCCTGGGATGGATGCAAGCTGCAGAGTTGCACGACACGGCCAGCTGGAGTAGACGGCAGGGGGGCGGTCGTAGAAACGGCCGTTGATCGGGCAGCTGGAGCGCCAGGCCCTCGATCTGTGTACACCTAAGATTGGGGGCGTTAGGTATCGCCCGCAGCGTACCTGTATGTAGCCCAGACAGTGATGGGCTCGGTCTCGGAGCAGCTGAAGCAGGGGAGCACCGTCGGATACGGCCAACGAATTTACTCCCCACCCTCCTCCCTGTCCTTCCCTGCGCGCTCCCACTACCTAGAAACACTGCATCGGCCGATTGCAGCTTCCGGAGGCGCCGCCCGTCCTCACATAGCCCTTGATCATGATTGGCTAGTAGGAAGGCTGCCCCCACTCTGGGATTTTCACCGTGTGGGCCTTGAGTCCGAGACATTTTTTTCTGCTCATGGCGCCTGAGGAACCCACGCGTACGTGGTGTACGTGGTGGGTTCTTTGGTATTTCTGATACACAATTCTGTTTGCTAAGCTGCCCCCATCAGATCAGTGGTACGCATCGACGGTGTGCGGCAGAGGCCGGCCGGGCAAGTGCCGTGGTGAAGGAGCAGAATCTCCAGCACGTTGCAACCAAACCGTCTAAGACGGTCGGGGTGGATATGCGGGATCCGAGCAGCTTAAGACTGGAGGAGGGGAAAGACAAAGGTCTTCCACCGCCCACCCAGTAGAGACACTTCGGACCGGAGCGTAACGTGTTGTGTCGTGACGACTCGGCTGATGCTGACACTGAGCACACCACAAATGACCACACCCTGTGCATAACATGATCGGTGAGTGCAGATTTACATAGGGAGACGGAGCAGAGCGAGCACACGGACCTCCCTCCACGCCCCGTCAGTGTCTGGTGCGCCCAGCGACGGCCTCTCAGCCCGGTGGGCGCGAGAGATGAACGCCTTTCTCAAGATCCGGTCATCGCTCGTATGCACCACCCTCTCTGGCTGAGTTAGGTAGGTCGCTCGGGTGTTCATCTGGCAGGCGGGTCGGTGCGTGCAACGCGACTAGCGTGTGGCTACAGGGAGGGAGGATGCGCCTACAGAGGGGATGGGGAATGCCGGCACGGCCTGCCAGCTGCCGTAGGGCGCCTGAGGCAGAGAGTTGCCCTAGCGGACATCACTGAAGAGGCGGGCTGTTGGGCTGGGGGAACGTTCATCGGTTCCTACCTTGGGGCGGGTAAGAATTTAGTAGTCGTTACCAAACGGGAGGCACCTACGCATCGCCAGCAAAATATCCAGGCCGGCAACGCTACCCTCAAGACTATTCTTGCGACCTCCTTCTCCATGCTTCAGGCTCCCACACCTCCAAGCCCTTCTCACGAGTCCACAGTACCGCCGTCGCCGCCTCCGCCGCCCGTCCCACAACTCCGTTTCTTCCCCTTTGGCCTCAGCCTGGCGTAGCTTCCCCAAGGCAAGCAGGCCTCCCAATCTCCGTCACCCCATCCATCCCTTCCACCTCCTCTCCTCATCTCCTCGCTCAGACAGACCCCATCTGCCCAACATCACTCGACACATCCCAAACGAATCTCTCAAGCGTGGAGACGGCTCGCCCAGGACGCGTTGTGTGAGATCCCGAAGCACGATTGACAGGATCCTTTCTGTTTCTGGCCGGGTCTCTACTGCCCCAATTCCTGTTTTTTTTTTGGTGGCCGAGGCGTATTTTTTCTTTTTGCGTTCTGCGTTGGCCGTAGCTGACCGCCGCGTCCCTGGCCGCAAGCCACGGTACCCTGAATCTCACTCCGGAACCCACGGTTGGTAGCGAACAACCTCCGGCCCCCCAACCACCCACCACCTATCACCATTCAGCTCCCTCTTCCACCTCCTCTACCACCCAGGCTCGGTTTTTTCCTCCTCCCACGCTCATCACCCTCCTCCGCCTGAGAAAGAGGAGGATATCCTACCGCCTCGCATCGCGTCGCGCCGCTGAATTGCACTATCCCCGCGAATTTAATTTTTCTTCTCCCCCGCCTCCGACGTTGCGCGCCCTCAAACTGATTTCCTAGCATGTCGTCCGGCGTCGTGCGGTCTACAGCCCTCAGGGCCGGCGGCGCGTGTGTGCGCTGCCGCAAGGGAAAGACCAAGTGCGTCTACGAGAACGGCCGCGCCCCGTGCAAGAACTGCGCAAAGGGCATGCACGAGTGTTATCTTCCCTCGGAGAGCATGGCTCATCACCACGGCCAGAGTCCTGCTCGTCATTCCAACGCCCACAGAGCCCCTCGAGAATCGCTCCCGGCTTCCGGGGCCGGCGCTGCCTCAGAGGCCAGGCAGCCTACAGTGGGCTCAGGCGGCACCAGCGCCAACAGGCACGTCCAGACCGCCGCCGCAGACAAGTGAGTAGCGCCAATGCCCTTCTTTCCCTCTCTTCCTTGCCCCATCTTCATGACAAGAGTCTCCTTCTCGCTTCCTCACTTCACCCACTGTTGTCCCAGCCCAATAGCCCTCATATCCACCCCTGCACCACCACTGTTTTTTATTCCGCTGCCTTTCCACCCATCCCCAATCCCCCTTTATCCAGCCCTGCGCCAACAAGCGACATCATCACCAACTCGAGCATCCACTCGCCTTGCCGCCCCCAATGTGTGACGGGACTTGCAGCGGCTCGGCTGCTCATCCCTCGCCACATCACTACCCCATTCCCTCTTCTCGTCACATTGGCTAGCTGTTGGTTGAGTCCATATCAGCCTGGCGCATCCACCAATCCAGTTTCCCCGTCTCCGGGTTGGCTGCTCCTGGGCCGGGTTGCATTAGGGCACCGCCGCAACCAAGTTTCCAATTTTTTTCATCTCACCCCCCGAAGCCCCTCCACAATTTCCACCCGGCTGAAAGTCCGTGCCGAGGATTTTGGTCACACTTTTTGCTTTCCTACTCCTTGCCTGTTTGTCCCCATGGCTGTCACTGGTGTTTTTCGTCCCCATCTCCTCCTCTTCCCCGCCCCGCAAGCGCACATTCATTCCCACGCACACAGCCACCCCAGTCTGGGGCACTGGTTGTTGGTTTGCAAGTGGTGCTCCGAGATGTCCGCATGCCACCTGCAGCTCAGCTGCAAATGTCGCGCCCCCTCTCGTACCCCTTGTTTCTGTCACGCAGATCTGAACCCCCCGGCCCTCGGTTATCTCCTGCTAACCTCGTTACCGCAGGCTCACCCCGGAGCTGATCGCTGAGTGCGAGCGCGTCGTGTCCAAGACGTTCCCGGCTTGTGTAGCCTTCCACAAGCCTTCCTTTGTACAGCAGCTCAAGAGTGCCTCCTTGGAGCCATCTCTCGTCTTCGGCTTGCTGGCATGCGCCGCTCGGTATGACTCCCCAATTGGCCCTAGAGGCCCCTCCCGTGGCCGTCTAGGCTTTTCTTGTGTAGCTGTCGCCGGTGGAACCTGCTGCTGCTACTAGCTCCTTAGCTCCTCGTCTGTTGGTGATGCGTTCATCAGAGGAAACAGGACAGGATCCGCCCAGCATCAGGACTGTTGTAGAAAAGCGGTCTAAAGTCGGGACAATGCGCTAATCCTCTCATCTACAGGAGCTCCCATGCTTTGATCCGGCGGTTTGGCAATCCAACTACAGCTGCCGAGAACTTTGCGGCCAAGGCCATTGGCCTCGTCACCCAGAACTTAGACCACCCCAACCTTGCGGACATTCAGGCGTTATGCCTTCTTGTGATCCACGAATGGGGCTCTCGGAACGCGGTCCGTGCCTACATCTTCCTAGGCCAGGCTGCGCGCATGCTCCAGATGTACAGCATTCTCAACAGCCACCGAACTGACCCCGACCAGTTCCTGCGCGATGAGTCCTTCCGACGCACCCTGTGGCTCATCTACATTCTGGACTGCTTCCTGACCAGCACTCCTGGGCGCTACCCTGCTCTCAACCTTCGCGACACGGCTGACGTCTCTTTGCCTTGCTCTGATATCAACTTTGCATTTGGCAATGCAGTCTACGTCAAGACCCTCGCTCAGCAGCTCGACCCAGTTCGCAACCCCGTCACTCAGCCTCCCACCGGCGAGGTCGGCGAGTTTGGGTACATCGTGTTGGCATCCACCATCTGGCGCGATGTCGTCACTATGCTCACAGGCACCACCCTCCAGAACTTCCGAGAGGAGACGTGCTCTGATCTCATCGACAAGATTGAGATGGTGAGGGCATCGCTCCCCATGCAGTTTGTGGACAAGCCTGGGCAGATTAACTTGCACATGACTATGGGATCTGGCTACACATTTGCCATGCTCCACTGCCTGCTACACTGCTCCAGCATCTTTGTCCACCGGCGGCGACTACTGCAGGAGGTCACAGCACCCAACTTCAACATTGAGGGATTCCGCATGTCCTCTAAGTGCCACGATATTGTTGACCGGCTCTTCACGTCGTGCCACACCATCATTTCCCTGTTGAACGCCGTGGAGACGGGAGCGGAGAAGGACCACCTCACCTGCTTCCCCATCTTCATGCTGTTCTCGGCCTTTACCGCCGGTGCTACGGTCGCTTATCTGTCCCTCAAGGGTTTGACACCATCCAATGCGGTTGAGACAGCCAGCCACATTGTCGAGGACGGCCTTCGTTTCATGACCGAGGGCACAGACAACTGGCCACTTATGGCAAGCTGGCTACGTCACCTCACTGTCATGCAGCGCGTGCTGAACAATGACGCTGCAGCCATGACCGCAGCTCGGCACAATTCTACTGGCCACAACTCTCTCGGCGGCCACAGCAGCATCAAGGAAGAAGTTGCATCAAACGCCGACACCTCGGCCGATGCCATGGACTACGACCCTCATGGGCAGAGTGGCAGTGTCCCTCCTCAGCATGCCCCTCCCACGGTGCCTCTTGCCGGCCCCGACTCGGCACGTGCTGGTAGCGAGCCACCTGTTTCCATTCCCCGCCGCCCTGGAATCACCACTATTAATGGCAATGCAGGTGTCGGGGCCGGTGCAACTGTCTCGCCTCCCCCGCCCAATTCTGCAGGCCAGTATCCATTGTACGGATCTGAGGGCAAGCAGCAGAGCCCGGATGTGCCTCCAAATGGCACAGTCGGTCCCCCGCCAGAGGCACACACTACAAGCCAGGACATGACGGCTCCTGAGCTCTGCACAGTCTTTGAGCGCCAACTTCTGGAAATGGATGATCTGGCCGCATTTATGGGTGGCGGTGTCTGATAACGAGAGTGACATTTCTTGTCGACCGAGTCTTGGCTCTATCAGGGATGGCAACTTGCCGATGTGCTCTACCATTCGGATGAGAATCCTAGGAAGGGCAACTCCGGGCAAAAGCCAAGGGCAGGTGAAAGACCCGCCCATTAACGAATTATTCCTCTCTATTCTTTCCTCCTCCCTTTGCGATTACCCTTCATATCGTCTTTTCACACGCCTAAGGGGGCGGATGGATCTGTTTTGTTTTTGAATTTCTTTTTATCTTATGGTCTTGGCAGCGAGATCAATAAGCTTTGTTTGTAGGACTAGCAACAACTTCGGGAGTGGGATTAGCGATACCTTGGAATGGGACGGGCGTTTTTGGGGGGTGCGGGATTTAGATGATCTTGATCCCACCGGTCCCAAAGGGGGATGGGAAATGATATTGATGAGACGGGGGACATCTCCATGAATCGTCCGATTTGGTCGGAACCTACTTGGGGCGATGGGCCCATGTGTCGTGCCCTCCTTCCTTTGACAGGAAGGGGTTTCCCCGCGACGTGTTTTTTCTTTTCTTTTCTTTTTCTTTTTGGCATGGCATTCTCGGTCACTCGAATGATCAGTTTGATTTTTGAGGCTTGGGATTTTTTGAGGCCCGTCTGTCAGCGGGGAGTTCATGGCACAGGTAGAGAAAATAATTCATTTCAACGAGGCTTGAGACTTCGAAACCTTGTAATCACTTTGGATGGCTTACATCCCCGACCTACGGTGAAATGGAGTTCGTTGCAGTGTCCCATGAATAATGACTGCTCCAACTACGAAGGAACCATGAAGAGAAATTTAGGATAATACAGAAACCGCGGAAGGGCTGCGAAGTAGGTAGGTAAGGTAGGTAAGGTACACTTTTGCACGCTGAATAAAATGAAGCCATCCACAGCGACAGAACAGATGCCGCTTAGTCGGAGGAGCTGGAGGACGACGAGCTGCTGCTGCTCGACGAGCGCTTGTGCTTCTTCTTGTCCTTCTTGTCCTTCTTGTGCTTCTTGTCCTTTTTATCCTTTTTATGTTTCTTATCCCTGCAGGTCCAGCTATTAGCGACATATACTAACACTTGAGGGAGGAACCTTGTCTGAGGCCCCCCAGGGATGATGATGACAGGTCTGGCACACTCACTTGAAGGCGTGCTCGATCATGTTCGCGCCCACGGCACCGACCGCCCCGCCGGCGATCTTGCCCATGGTGCCGCCGCCCATCGCGTGGGCGCCAAAGGCTCCCGCGGCGCCGCCGACGAGGGTTGCGCCAAGACCTCGCTCGTCCTGGCCCGGGGGTCCACCTGGGCCGCCCGGGTAGGGGCCTGGCTGGTGCTGGCCGCCGTAGTAGCTGGGCGCGCCGCCGGGGTGCTGGTTGCGCTGGTCGTAGCCTTGCTGCTGCTGGTGAGGGTTGTAGCCTTGCTGAGGGTAGCCCTGCTGCTGGCCGAAGCCTTGCTGGTGTTGGCCGTAGCTTGGCGGGGGGCCCTGGGGCTGGCCGCCGTAGTGTTGCTGGTGCTGGATACTAGATGTTAGTTTGAGAGGCGGATGATGGCTGTTTTGAAGATGGGGATTGGGGTTGCGGTGATGATGGACGAACCTGCTGGGGATATTGCTGCTGGGGATATTGGCCCTGAGGAGGGTACTGTTGCTGGCCTGGGTACTGCTGTTGTGGGGGATACTGCTGGCCGCCGTACTGCTGCTGCGGCTGTCCGTAGCCTTGTGGGGGCTGCTGCCCGTAGCCGCCGCCGCCGCCGCCGCCGTAGTAATCGTTGTTGGACATTCTGAGGGAGTAGGTAGGCTACGCGTGGATGAGGAAGGCAGGTGTCAAAGGGAAGATCGAGGACAGATGCCGATGCGACGGGAGGTGCAGTTTTGATGGGCGGATGGAAGGGGTCATCCTTTGGTGGACAGATGGCTTTTATGAGCAAGGATGACGGCCGACACGGCGGACTGCAGACTAAGCTCGGGAAGAGGGGGTTTCAGAGTGTCAGCTCAGCTGCGAGTATGGAGCAGGACAGTGGCGCAGCAGCTGTGCTGTGCGCCGCTGGGAGGGACGGGACGTTGGATGTCACCATTTCCGAGTGGAAGGATCGTCGGAAGGTGGCGGTCAGCCGTTCGCAGGCCTCCAAGCCACATCCCGAGCGTAGAACACCACATCACGGATGGATGAGCTGTGATGCTGCGTCTTGCAATTGCCACGGAACACGCGGTTGTGTGATACGTGTGGTGGCTGATACGTGTCAGCCACAGCTGCTAGTTGTGCCTGTGTGGTTGGCTCAAGCAGGTGCTCAGCTTGCATAGGTTGGAGAGTGACTTGAGTAATGAGTTAAATGGAGCCTATGGTAACACGATAACCAAATCATATGTGACTCTCCTAGTAGACAAACAAAGGAACCTAGCTATTTCCCGAGTCATCGTACCATCATGTAGCTCTAAACTCTGATAGTTACAATGTTGGTGCTATGGTTGAAAGATGTGTAGGGTAGGGTAGAATAAACGGAACAAATTGATGCAAGGTAGCCAGGTAATTATAAGTAGAGTACAATCTACATTGATCAGAACGATTTAATAACAAATGATATCATTCAACAACATAGAGCTGGAACTTTGGTTCTTAATTCTTGATGCCACTCTGATCGGTAAGAACCTTGATCCACGGCACACTTGCTTCCAAGATCTGTACTCCCGACTTAACACGCAGTGCAAGATCAGCAAAAAGGCAAAAAAGGAAACATACAACAGCAGGTATTCGCTGGTCGTCACCGACCCAACTACTAATCCGCCCCTCATCCGTTTAACTAGGCGAGAGCGGACGGGATCGCGTGTTTTCGAATGGGTATGGTCGTATGTGGTGGTTGAAGCTATCGTAGGACCTATATGCCCTAGTCCCCACTATTACACAAAATGATAAAAACACAAATCTTTTCCAGCCAAAAAGAAGAACATACAACAGCGGGTATTCGCTGGTCGTCACCGACCCAACTACTAATCCACCCCTCAGAAGCTTATCTATGGGAGAGCGGACGGGATCCCGAGTTCTCTTCTGGGTATGGTCGTATGTGGCAGACAGCACCGTTCTTGGGATCCAAGTAGAGGTTGCGATGAAGAGGTACAGAGATATATTACCATTATGTTCTATTGTAGCATTCGCTTCTTGTTCTATATATTTCCCCGGACCAAGTTAAAAACACAGGATATACATGGCATTTTGGTCGCTAAATAGTACAGCTTACTCGCGATACTCGCCCGCATACAGCAGATCGCCGGGCTCGCCGTTCATCCGCTCCCAGAGAGCGCGTACATCCTCATCCTCAACAGTATCCCTTTCCTGTTTGTAGGCCGCGATCTGGGCATTCGCCGTCTCACGCTCCAGTTGCACTGCGTCGTTGTTAGCTTCTCAACTCCAAACAGGTAATTGGACTGGCAGTCGTGTCATACCATGCAGATAGATCGCCGCGCGCTTGCCCGAGAACAGCGCATGGGGGATATTGGTCGCACGGTCTGTGTTTGCATCGCCAACCGCATAGACACCAGGGATATTGGTGAGGAGACCTTTGGCATAGTCCGCAGTCAGTCGTCCATCGTCCAAGATCACACCCATATCTGGACCAACAGAGCTTGCCAGTTCATCCGTGAATTTGGCGAAGAATGCGCCACGCTCGACTACTTCCCCGCCTGCCAAGTGCACACGGAATAGGTCATACTCAGGGTACGTCGGTAGACTGGCATCGCCGGCGGAAGCGGTACTCAGACGCTCAATGCTCTCAATGGTCTCGTTGTAGATCTTGATCTTCTTGAGCTCCAGGTACGTCTCCCATCCGGGCCCGAAGTCGTCGTCGGCGACGGCAGCCATGTCGGGGACGTCGGTGCCGTTGACGAAGGCCACGACATCCTGGTTGAGCGTGGCCATCTCCCGCACCAGAGCCGGGACCTTGCCCATGGGGGCCAGTAGGCCGAGGCCCTGGTTGGCGTGCTCTTTGCCGTCGCACCAAGGGCACCAGTAGATGCCCTTGCCCCAGTTTTTACGGACCCCCGGGGTGGCCGGGAGGACGTCGCGGAGGCCTGTGGCGAGGACGATCTTGCGGGTGGTGAGCTGTTTGCCGTCGGTTGTGACACGGAAGAATGTGTTGTTGGCCTGGGGCTCAATCTTGGTCACTGTGCCATTGGTCATTTGGACGGTGTCGTAATGGGACAGCTGCTCTCGTGCGAGCCAGCGATAGTACGCCGGGGTGATACCTGGTGGTCCTCCGGTTAGTAACAATAACGAGAATTCCAGTCACCGAGAGTCGTCCAAGTGAAACACATACCGTCCAGGCCGATCAAATCGTGTAAATGCCGGGTCGGTCCGTTGCGGTACACTCCCGAGTCGATGAGGAGGACATTTCTCCTCACACGTGCCAGACCGCTGAGAGCACTGAGACCGGACGGACCTCCTCCCACTACGATAGCATCGTAGTCGCAGCCGGAGGCGTCAGAGGCTTGGTTGATGCTCACGGCTGCTCCCAGGACGTGGGAGACACCCAGGGAAAGCGCCGCTACGATGAGCTTCGCCAACATTATCCCGTGAGATTGAAGGAATCTGTATGGCTATTTTGCTGCTCCAAAGTGGTCGATCGAATGACACTACTCACAGCTGCAGGACAGAGACAAAAAGAAGCTCATAAGATCTCCAGGACCACCCAATGTGAATGGCGGGAATCTCCAGAGATTATAAGCTTGTTTGATATTGCCATCTTCGTCAGGTGCTTGTGTGAGACATGGCACTTGAATTTAGGATATTTCCGCATCCGTCCGCTTGGCGAAGGTGGCATGATTACCACCGCATGTTCTTGTGCTCTTCATTGAGAGATGTGAGCGAAGCGATCCGTGGCAACAGGCTGGCGAAGATATCGGATAATGATTAAGCGATAAATGGTTGTCGGCAGAGGCAGCATGTTGGCGAACACACCAGATCATGATTAAGCGAGAAATGGTTCGCGAGATGCTGAAATTCTAGGCGATGAGTAATGTTTCGAGCTTGGTTGGCACTAGACGGGCAGAGACTTGGACATTCCAGTGGACCTTTGGGTTTCTTGACTCAAGAAGCGAAAATGCCCATGGTCGAGCCAGGTGCAAACGTATGGCACTTTGGCTCACTGCGGCGGATCGGCACGGCAGTTTCGTAAATCCCGACGCATAGCGAATGGCGCGTAACTTTAACGCAATGGCACATTGGCACGTGGAGAACGGACTCCGCGAAGAGGTGAGAGGAGGAGCCAGGCCAATGGAGTTCATCTCCGCATCACTAGGGTCGAGGTATATTATGCACGGGGAGGGGAGGTAGGATACGGGCAGCATCTTCTCTGCCCAGAAGGCCCAGAGGTAGGCCAGACCCAGAGGAGGGAACACGGCAGACATTCTTAGCCTCTTTTGCTCCCTCACTTTGTCTCGCATCTGGCCTTGGGACTGTCTCTGCCATGCCTTGGCCAGGGCCCCCTTACATTAGGTAGGTAGGCGAAATGACCGGCACCCACCAAAAACCTCCGCCGGGACCCCCGTTGCTGTACCGCCCGCAGGCATAACGAATAGGAACAGTAGACTTGGTACGACATGAAACAGGCCGGCCTTGGTCGTATAACACGCAGTCGTCATCTACATCGGATCGGATTGACAGATGTACGTGGCAGGGTGATGCGAGGCCTTAAGAGGGACGACAAGGGCGGAGGGCTCGTGGCTCGCCAGAAGTGGCATCTTTGGGCGCGGGCAGATTCGTCGGAGGGTTTCGAAGATGATGCTAGTGCACGGGATTCGAGCCAGGGCCTGCAGCTCATTCCGATGAATTCCTGCCCAAGCCAAATGAAGCAAACGGCGTCAGCGGGCAGATGACACAGTCGGTTGTTCGGGCCCTGCTGATTGGTCACAACTTCCGCTGACATAATACACCGCTTCCACTTTCCCGCCGTTGCTGCAGATCGCCAAACGAGACTTCTTTCCCAGTGGAGGGTCAGAACGGAATACGGCGTATCTGCCTGCATTTTCCTATGGAGGTATCCCCAATGCCTCCCTATCTCGTCGCAGAATCCTGCCTGCGGTTCCAGTCGCCGTCGGGGCTAAGGAACCCCCGAACCGGGCTCGGGGCGACTTGAACACGATGGGCGATACGAATCTCGGGGTTTTCATAGGTATATATATGGAGGGCAAGAGCCTGCGAAGAGACTAATAGACAGATCGTTGACTTCACATTTCTCACAAGCGATCAAGCATAGCATATTTTTAGCCTTCCTTGGATTTTTCATACCTCATCTCCCACTAATACCAGCACTTGATTCTTCCTCCGCACAGCATCAACCCTTCCCTTCCCTTCTTCACCATGGCTACCGTGGATATTCCCGAGCCTCCTGCATACCCCATCATTGGCCATGCCGCTCTCATTGACCCCAGCTATCCTCTCGGTTCAATCCAAGGATTTGCCGACAAATATGGTGAGTTCCCTGTCCTGCTCTTGCCTAGGCTGGTTTATTCGATATACTAATAACTTTGCTCTAACCAGGCGAGATTTTCCGCATGAGATTTCCCGGATCCAATAATGTTGTTGTCACAACCCAAGCACTCGTAAATGAGGTCTGTGACGAGAAGCGGTTCAAGAAGGTCGTCGCTGGCCCTCTCAATGTATGTGTCTTCGACTTTGTCCTGCAACTCCTGCATCCAAACAGGTGCTGACCCGCCACCCACAGCATATCCGCCGCGGCGTACATGATGGTCTCTTCACAGTAAGTTGCCTCTCATTTTCGTTACAGAGAGCCACAGCTCACAAAGCTTAGGCACACGACGGAGAAGAGCCCTGGGGGATTGCACACGCGTCCTCATGCCGGCCTTCGGGCCCCTGAAGATCCGCAACATGTTTGACGAGATGCACGACCTCGCAAGCCAGCTGACCCTCAAGTGGGCGCGTGTCGGCCCAGACACCCATGTAGAGGTATCTGACGATTTCACTCGCTTGACCTTGGACACCATCGCCCTCTGCTCAATGGGGTACCGGTTCAACAGCTTCTACTCCGAGGACATGCACCCCTTCGTCCAAGCAATGGCCGACTTCCTCACCGAATGCGGCGAGATTGACAGACGGCCTCTGCCGGGCATGTTCTACCGCGCCAAGGATCAGAAGTTGATGCAGGATATTGAGATCATGCGGAGCACCGCCGAGGCGATCGTCATGGCGCGCAAGAATGGCACCAAGTCCGAGAGCCACAACGACTTGTTGACGGCTATGCTCGACGGCGTGGACCCCAAAACGGGCAAGAAGATGACCGACCAGAGCATCATGGACAACCTCATCACCTTCCTCATCGCCGGCCACGAGACCACGTCCGGCATGCTCTCCTATTCCTTCTACCAGATGCTGACCCACCCCGAGACCTTCACCAAAGCCCAGCAGGAGGTTGACGCCGTCTGCGGAAAGGGCCCTATCACCGTCGACCACCTCAACAAGCTCCCCTACATCAATGGCGTCCTCCGCGAGACTCTTCGGCTCACCTCCACAATCGGCATCTTTGCCGTGACACCCATCGAGGACACCGTAGTAGGAAACAAGTACTTTGTCAAGAAGGACCAGCCCATGCTCACCCTGGTATCCAAGCTGCACCAGGACGCGAGCGTGTACGGCGACGACGCCATGGAGTTCCACCCCGAACGCATGATGGATGAGAACTTTAACCGGCTGAACAAGGAGTTCCCCAACTGCTGGAAGCCCTTTGGCAACGGCAAGCGCTCGTGCATCGGCCGCCCGTTCGCCTGGCAGGAGGCCCTGCTGATCATGGCGATGCTGCTGCAGAACTTCAATTTCGTTATGAAGCCGGGATATACCCTTTCCCACAAGCAGAATTTGACCGTCAAGCCGAACGGCTTCACGATGCGTCCTATCCTTCGCGACGGTCTCACACCTACCATTTTGGAGCGGCGTCTCGCTGGATCGCTCCCTGAGACCAATGACCCCAAGGCTGAGGCCAATCTCACCATTGAGGATACAAGCAAAGGCGTTCCTCTGACTGTGTTGTATGGCTCCAACAGCGGTACGTGCAAGTCACTGGCGCAGCAGGTAGTCGTAGACGGTGCCGCACATGGATTCCGCACAGTCAAGATGGACTGCCTCGACAGTGTCAAGGGGTCGCTCCCCACCGACCACCCAGTCGTGATCGTCACAGCATCATTCGAAGGCGAGCCCCCCGACAACGCGGGCCACTTCGTCTCCTGGATCCAGTCCCTCAAGGACGAGGAGAAGGCTCTCAAGGGTGTTTCCTATGCCGTCTTTGGGTGTGGCCACAGCGACTGGGTCAGCACCTACCAGCGCGTCCCCAAGCTCGTCAACACCAGGCTGGCGGCACTGGGTGCCAAGCAGCTCACTCCCCTGGGCGCGACTGATGTGTCGACTGGTGCGACGTTTACGGATTTTGAGGGTTGGGAGGATGGGCTTCTGTGGCCGGCTCTCAAGAAGCACTTTGGCGGCTCTGAAGTCTCCACAGAGGAGAACAGGGCTGGAGGTGTCAAGGTCGTCGTGTCGAATCCGCGAAACGAGACGCTTCGACAGGATGTGCAGCCTGCCGTGGTGGTGGAGACCAAGACTCTCACCAAGTATGCCGATGAGAAGTTGGCCAAGAAGCATGTCGAGATCAAGTTGCCGACCGGTATGAAGTACAGGGCCGGAGACTACCTCGCTGTATTGCCCGTCAATCCGAAGGAGACTGTCCAGCGTGCGATGAGAGTACTGGGGCTCTCGTGGGATGCGCACCTAGAGATCACATCAGATGTCCCCGTGGCACTCCCCGTCAACACACGTGTCTCTGCGAGTGATGTACTCAGCTTGTACGTCGAGCTTTCCCAGCCGGCAACCAAGAGGGTAAGCATTTATCATCCCTTCCCACCATCTATTGTGATTATAACATGAGACTAACGATGGCATCACCAAGAACCTCCGCGAGATTATCGAATTCGCTCCAGATGAGAAGACAATCGTATCACTCGGCCACCTAGCGAACGACGGCTACGCAACCGAAATCACCGCCAAAAAGGCCTCCGTCCTCGATATCCTAGAGCAATTCCCCTGCCTCAACATCCCAGTCGGTGTATTCCTCTCCATGCTCCCTCCGCTCCGAGTCCGCCAATAGTAAGTCCAACCCTGACCTCCCTTCCCTTCCCTTATCTCCAGTCTCCTAACATTCTGATAGCTCAATCTCCTCCTCCCCCTCTCCAACCCAGGCAACGCTACAATCTCCTTCGCCGTCCTCCACGAGCCCTCCCTCGCCGGCACGGGCACCCACATCGGCGTCGCGACCTCCTACCTCTCCACCCTCCAGCCCGGTGACACCCTCCATGTCGCCGTCCGCCAGTCCCACCAGGCCTTCCACCTCCCCTCCGACCCGGAGAGGACCCCCCTGCTCTGCATGGCCGCTGGTGCCGGAATCGCCCCCTTCCGCGGCTTCATCCAGGAGCGCGCCAACATGATCGCCGCGGGGCGCCGCCTCGCCCCCGCGGTCCTCTTCTTCGGGTGCCGCTCCCCCGCAACGGACGACCTGTACCGCGAGGAGCTGGACGAGTGGCAGCGCCTCGGCGCCGTGGACGTGCGGAGGGCGTATAGCCGCGACACAAACGCGGCGGAGAGCAAAGGGTGCAAGTACGTGCAGGACAGGGCGTGGCACGACAGGGAGGAGCTGATGGCGCTGTGGAAGCAAGGGGCCAAGGTGTACGTCTGCGGGTCCAAGGCGGTCGGCGAGTCGGTCAAGGGGGTGATGATTCGGATGCGCAAGGAGATGGTGCCCGAGGGGGAGCAGGACGAGGAGAAGCTGCAGGAGTGGTTCAACTCACTGAGGAACGTGCGGTATGTGGTGGATGTGTTTGACTAAGTTGGTTGTCACGAGTATAGGTTATATGATCATGGGTGGGAGTTTTTGGGAAAGATTGCCTGGGTTCACTTGGGGTTTTTTGGGTATCATGGGAACAGATTCCTCTCTTGTTTAGGTATCAGTATTCATAGTTCGGCAATTGAAGTCGTTCAACGGTAAATGCATCTGTGCTTTTGTGTGTATCATGAAAGGCTCTCTATGCCTCTAATCTATCGATCGAAAATTCAAACTGGTCTAGACTCCAAAACCATATGTCGCAATTTGTGTTTCCATCTTGCTCTACTATCTTATTCAAACGTCCCCCTGGTCTTTCGCTCATCCTATTACTCTGGGAAGCCATTCATTACGGCTATCAAGTTACCACTTCCGAGCAAACTTAGACAGCAGTGAGGCCGTTGTCGTTCTTCATGACGTCCTCCTCCTCGACGGAAGCAGGAGGGATCTCGATGCCAAACTTGGCGTACGGGAAATTCTCGAGCGCGGGGAGGTACTCGGCCCAGCCGTCGTCCAGCTCGCCGACCTGGTGCATGTCGATCTCGCCAGCCTCGCCCATGCGGCCGGCGAGGATCTCCCCCTCGCGACCGGCGTACACCTTCTTCAGCTCGGGGTGGGGGCACCAGATGACACGCATGCCGGCGCGTCGACCAGCTTCGACGCCGGGGACGGAGTCCTCGAAGACGAGGCACTCCTCCGGCTTGATGGGTTCTTCTCCGGCGGGGAGGGAGTCGTTGATGGTCTTGAGGGCGAGGAGGAAGATGTCCGGGAGGGGCTTTCCCCGACCGGCCTGGAGGCGGGTGTCGTCGCCGAGGACGCGGCGTTGGGTGGGGAAGACGGAGAAGAGGTCGGTCAGGTGGTTGGTCTTGACGCGGAAGTTGGCCTCGTGCGAGCTGGTGGCGAGGGCGATGTGGACGCGCTTGGAAGGGTCCTCGCCCTCCTTGAGGTTGTAGTATCGGGTGCGGCCGAGGCTGGCGAGCAGGTCGGCGACGCCGGGAAGGGGCCGCGTGCTGGGGAACTCCTGCGCCTGGAGGATGGTGTTCTGTCGGGTGTACTCGTCCTGGTCGATGGGAAGGTCGGCCCAGTCGAAGAAGATCTTGGTGGCGGCAGGACCGGGGCGACCCTGGAGGCGGGCCTTGATGGGCCACGGCAGGTTGGGCTTCCCGTAGCGCTCGAGGATCATGTTGGTGCACTTGGTGTAGATGTCTTCGGTGTCGAGGAGCAGGCCGTCCATGTCAAACAGACAGGCGCGAACGCGAGGGAAGCTGCCGCCAGAGAAATGAAAAAGTCAGTGCCATGTTCGTGATTTGCACATTTCAATCGCGGGGTAGAGTGGGATGGAGGGGTAACAGTGAGGGGCACTTACTCTGTACGGGGAGCCATGTTCGCGGAAGTGAAGGTTGATAGAGATTAGAAGAATTAGGGAGGAAATCCTCTGTGTGGTTTGGAGGATGTGAGGTTGGGAGGGAGAAGTTGGATGGCTCCGGAGGAGAGAGTTGAGAGAACGCGAAGCTCTCGCACTTCTGCAGGCCGATTGACTCAGAGACGAGCAAGTGCGGGGCCAAACGCCAGTCACGGACATCTTTTCACGATAAGCCTGAAGCGCAGACGGAAAGATCAAGTAATTCGATTAACACTACCTCTATAGAAAAGACTCTCTGTTTTGGTGAATTGTTTCCAGGTTGTAGCTTGTCAAGCTAAACGCGAGAGTCAATTGGTTTCACAAAAAAAAAATGTCGCGGCCAACACGGTGGTCAGATGCGATGCAGGGTGTCCTGGGAAGAGTAAGTAAGCGTCGCCCACAGGTGGCGAGGGGTTATGCGGCACCGGCCAAGCTCGCATACTGGGAACCCAAAACTTGGAATTTTGCGAGGTTTGATGCATATCAGAGCCAAACCGGAAGAAAAAGCCCCCCGCCATGAAGCGGTCTGGATGGCCAATGATTGCCATGGAGGGAAGGAGGAGGCAATTCGCAAATCAATCGCCAGAATCTGAAGCATAGCCGCCAGCACAGCCGCTCAGCCCTAAATAGACACAGCCCCAACGGCGGCCTTCCTGACCACCAGATATTTCCTGTGTGGGGGGATATCGGAGGCCATCGCAGCGACTAAGCTCATGTCCCCAGAGCAGGACCCTGGGCCTCCCAGCAAGGAGGGCAGATGACGGAATCGAGGGACATTGAGCCGCACCATGGCAGGCTGGGCAGCTGGGGTTCTCTTCCCACCATCCCTCGCTGTCAGGCTGAGGCTTGGTCCGATCGATCGGCTTAGTATTACCGGCCAGCCTGCAAGTCATTTGTCTCGTGTCACACCAGGGAACACGGACTTGACCAGAGCTACCTCATCGGGGAATATTGGCATGGCTATTTGCTGGTCCAGCCCTCGCAGCAGCCTGGAGGCAAGTAAGAATGTATGCATGTTTCCATCATATCGTCGGCGATGGTGGTAAGATGTGGAACAGGCAGCCAGCCCGTCTGTCCTCTTACTGGCTGCTGCCTACCAACAGCATTCACAATCTCAGCTGTTGGCCGCCATTTCAGACAAACAACTAGACCAGGCGTGTGACTGCTGGAGAGGAAAGATATCTCGGGTTAAGTCGAGTTTGATGCAGAGGTTGGTCCCCAGAGTCTGGACAGAGACAAACGGTTGGATGTCAAGGCAAGTTTCATCAGCTTTGAAACATCGACCTGAATACTGCGCGCTTGGAAAATACAATATCATCTCCTGGGCCTCATTTGGGTCTCTGGAAACTCTGAGCAGTGGGTATGCAAAATGCCCGGTTTGCTCCAGGCGCTGAGATGGCCGGTGCCAGTGGGTGGTTTGGCGCTGAGTCCGCTGAGGACCGCTGGCAAGGGCGCTGTAATTGGCTGCGCTGATTGTGGCCTTATCCGGTCGCACAACGGGCCGCTAAAAGGTTGGCTATTACGGGACTGGTGGGCGCTGGTGAGTGGGCACCTAATAGTGGCTGTAAGTGCTTCTGGGTCGCGCACGATCCCCTCGTGGCTAACAAGGCCGATCCCAAGGCGTCTACGCATGTCATTCCTGGCCCATGCCACAGACTGCAGGAGAGTGACATGGGATGAAAGTGGGAGAGGAATTGGCTTCCCATGTCACACCGTCCGATCCCCATGCCGTCACTCGAGAAGCATATAAGCGGCGGTCTGGTTCCTGTCTCAGATGCTTTCCTTTCGTTCTTCTCCATCAGACTTTACGTCTTCCTTCACTCACACACAAACAACCCTCAGCAACAAAATCTACTATCAATAGCCACTTCAAACTACCTCCATACCTACTCTCTTCTCACACTCTAAATCCTCTTGCTGCCCAACCGGTCAGTTCTACTGCTTAAACACCACCCACCACCACATATTATTCACAACCACCACCACAATGTGCTCCTACGAATACGTCCAGTATCAGTGCGGCTGCAAGAAGCCCCGCGAGTTCAGCCAGTGCTCTCGCCTCTACAAGAGAAACGAGAAGACCCGCTGCGACGAGCCCAAGATCTACGTCGTCGACTCCCGGAACAGGTGCCCCAAGCACCTCATGTCCGAGTCCTCCTTCCTGGAGAAGTTCTACAACCTCGCCGTCATCCCCCGCAAGAAGCAGCGCAGGATCCAGTTCGTCGAGGATCCCTCACTCGTCAAGTTCGTCGAGCGTGATGTCGTCCGCGAGCATCACCACCGTCACTGCTACTAGGCCCCCCAACACTCTTGGGCATCTTGAGCTTTGATAACGAAATCACGCATCCTATCTTACGAGCCTTGTTTTGAACATCCTGTTTTTTTTTTTTTTCTGCCTGTAAAATCTAGTTTTGTTGCCTGCGCGGAGTTTTGGAGCGGTCGATTTTGTATTGAGATCGAATGGGCTTTGAGCACGCGATTCTTGAGTCTGTCATCTCGAGTGGATGGAGGGAGCAATTGGATTTCCTGCTAGATAGAGATTAGATAGATTCCTAGTAGCCTCATCAACACCATTGTCTGTGCTCTTGTTGCCTCCTGCAATTGCTCTTGCCTATTAACAACATCGAATGCTCCTGCCCATGATCAGCCACTTGCTGCCTGCCTCAGCCACACGCTATCTCTACCCCTCATTCTTGATCCGTCGTGTGCCTTGATATTCTTCCTACATCTTCAAGGACCTACTTAACGGAGCTTCAAATTATTCGAGCTACGACCAGGTCCCTCTGGTAGTATCGTATCCCATTTGTCAAATCTGGAACGATTACAACGGAGTTTGTGCGATGGTAGTTGAAAGTGCAATTGACTAACCTACCTTGGAGGATGATCTGTCAACTCTCATGAGCTAATGCTACCACACGCTACCCCTCTATGTAAGGCTGCCCAAAGCATTGAGCTGGGCTTACATCAATCCCCTGATCCCTGGACCCCGGAACCTTGACCTCTCTGTTCACAAAGGTAGGGCCACTGCGCCCCTCGGACGACCCGTCCCACTGCCCCCCACGCTGACATGTCCTCCCAGTTCACTCCTCGAGATCTTCGATTCTCCATCCCATTCTGACCTTCATTATTCACTGCAGACCGAGAAGCTGCCTCAGGATGTCTCTGCAAGATTTCCCAGACGAATTGCTGGTCCTCATCATCCCGTTCGTAGACCCAATCGCCCTCATCTCACTCAGCCAGGCCAACCGTCACTTGAGACAACTGATTCAGCCAACCAAAAGGCACTTCATAGAGAGGCTTCTCGTCCTAGAGTGTCTCGAAGCCCACGGCGGCCCTTATCTGGATGTCAGGCTGCGGAATTTCAGCCTCCATCCGTCCGCCAGCGATGAGTTGAAAGATATGCGCTGGGCCTGCGCAGGCTGCTTGAAGCTTCGCTCCCACCGACATTTCAACAACAAGGCCCTGTATCGGCTCAGATACAAGAAACCCACCCCCAAGACAAATAGTGCTGAGTCTCTCGCTCTCACTAGCTGGGTAGCTTCGATGAGGGGGGTTAAGTCTGCGCAGAAGCACAGGTTTTCAGCCCAGCCGGAAGAGAGAAGTCTCCGGCGTCACAGAGGCCTCTATTCGGGATCGTACACTGATGAGACCATCGAAAAGTGGTATCACTGGCTACGGCGCAACGGGGTCGAGAGGGTCGAAGGCTGGGGCCTGCAGGACATGGACTTGGACGACTTCAGGGGCATAGCGAGGTATTGGGGCCGCATGCCCTCCCTCCAGGAATACCACAAGTACTTGGACGACTCGCGCAACCACGGCTTTGCGCGTCTCAAGCGGCTGTGCAACGAGTGCCTGTTCCAGGACGGTCGGCTGCAGAGAATCAAGAACGGGCGGGCTGGGTTGGCCCTGACCCCGATGCAGCCGAGTAGGCGTGTCTACTACTACAGTGCTCTGGACCGATGGCTGCCGGGGTTCTCGGACGGGCTGGACCATAAGCGGCCGCTGGTGCGGATCCCGAGATTGCTCGAGAGCGGCCCGGTGCCCTTTTCAGAGCCTTGGACGCTTTACATGGTGCGTTGTGCAGGGTGCGAGCAATGGAAAGAGCTGCGAACTTTCCGGCTCTCCGTATGCGGGGCGCGATGGTCACCCACAAAGACCAGAGCAGCGCTGAATAGGCACACACAGGGCTCTGTGCAGTTGGACGGGGCCCGTTGCCACGCCTGCTTTGCCAAGGAGAATGGGACTGAGAGGTTTGGGGAGGAACTCATGCGCTGGATAAGCGAGGTTATCGACGAGCAGCTCCGTCGACATCTTCTCGCCCTTAGTTGGGGGTATAGGAGGCTAAAGGCAAACAAGGAGAGACCTGCAATACGAGTGCAGGAAGTGAAGGAAATTCTAAAGGGTGTTCATCTGGAATTAGACGTAGATGCGGCCGAGATTGACGAGGCAGTCAACGGCTGGATAACCCGGTATCCTCAGGTCAAGAACATGTGGGATGAAGCTCGCGCGCGTGACGTTTCGCGGAGCTTGATCAGGGAGGCGAGCCTGGACGTCTGGATCGAAAGATTCCAGGATATCGTCAATTATTGGTTCTGGATGAAGGCTATCAGGGAAGAGATCCAGCAGAAACCGGGCCATCTGGTGGATTGGGCCTTACATGGTAGAGACGACGAGGAGCTGGCGGTCACCAAACCGAAAAGAAAACGCTCCTATGCACCACGGCCTACTCCAATGTAGTTGAAAGAGTAAACAGTGAGTGTGCACACCGCTAAGTAGAACTAAAATAGAGAAGAAAGAGGAGCTACTTTGATTCTTGTTAAGAGGATTATCAACCTCGTATTTTGATGCTATTTTACCCTTATTTTTGAACTAAAACTCCAAACACCGTATCCTGTCCCGCTTTTCCCCTCCCCACAAACATGCATGCAGCAGTCAGACTGCAGATGGTCATGGTATCTGCCAGATGATATCCGACGCCGATACACACACTAACTCTTGTGAAGAATAGCGTCATGGAAACGAATCCCAAGACATGGGTCATTGTAGGTGCTTCTCGAGGAATTGGCCTGGAGCTCGTCAAGCAGCTGTTGGAGCGCGGGGAGCAGGTCGTCGCGGCCGTGCGCAAGTTATCCGCCGCTCCCAAGCTATTCGACCTGATCGAGTCGCAGAAGGCTCAGGACAGATGCACTGTCGAGCAATGTGACATTGCGAGCGACGAAAGCATAAGTGTACGTTGTGTCTTGGTCTATTCTGCCTCTGTGCTGAGACCAGCGCTGCAACGACGGACTAACCATTGGAGTAAAACAGAAATTCGTCGGCAAGATCAGCGACGCCGTCAACAACAAACGCATGACGTTGGGCAACGTCGTCCTCAACGCTGGCGTGCTGCAGTATCCCAACCGGGCTACCGAGCTCTCCTTTGCTGACTTCGCCCTTCACCTTCACACCAACACCATCGGGCCCATCATCTGCGCGCAGAAGCTGCTTAATATAAGCATCGACGCCCCGCCTCCCAAGATCATCTTCATCTCGTCCGACTCTGGGTCGGCATCTCAGTTCCTAGAGTTCGAGGATGGGTTCGGCGCGTACGCGGCCAGCAAGAGCGCGCTGAACCAGATGATCCGGCATATGGCGGCCGAGCTGGGGCGGTCGGAGCAGAAGAAGCGCGAGACGGTGGTTTTGGCGCTCCATCCTGGGGAGGTGGCGACGTGAGTGCCTACATACCCAACTCTCCACCACTCAAGTGCAATCCCATGAGATGATATTGGTACTTGGCACCAGCTAATACTCAGAACAGCGACATGGCCGACATTAAACTCAGTTGGGAGGTGAAGGGCTCCATCAGCCCCGCGGAGAGTGTGTCCGGCATGCTGGGCGTGATCGCAGAGAAGGGTGAAGCCGGTACGGGAACTTTCTGGTGTTGGAATGGCATGGTAAGCATTGGATCCCTCCTTTTAGTACCGGATCATGCTAAAGATGCAAAACAGAGACATCCCTGGTGAGGTGAGCGGCCAATTCTGATGGGGTCTGACCGGACCAGACGCCAGACCAAAGATCAACATAAGCAGATAGGGGACTTTTATTCCAACGCCCGTGGTGAGAGTTTCTCATATTCTAATAGTTACTGTTCCTTGCTCTTGAAGCTCGCTGCCCAGGGCGGCAAGTGGGTGAAATACCAAGCTCTTTTCGCGTACGGCAGGGACCTCATTTTGAACTCAACACAATAATAATAATAATAAATTATTAGACGAGATTCACCTAGCTCGATACAGTGTTTATTACTAGTTCAATTATTCTGATATTGTGTTAAAATTCAACGCTAAACTGTCTAGATGTGCCATGTTTTATGTCAGTCGCTTGGGCGGCCACCACAGACGTGTTATTGAGTACTTGTACCTGCACCGGGCCAGCTCAGACCATACACCAACGGGTAAATCTAACTTATCCATTCATTTTAAGGATAACGATATCATCCGGTGGTCTGTACATAATGAGGTCTAGGCACTAGTGTCCTTGAAGCTCCCGGTCTCGCCAAGGTTTCATTATCGGCACCAGCCGGCAGAAAGGCAACTGCCTACCAACAAATACACATAAATCATGGATGCGACATGGGTGAAAACCACTTCTCATGCTCCTTGCGACAGGCCAAGACGCACCTCGCATCGCGGAGATTCACATGGCAGCTTTTGGCCCCAATGCCATGCTCCGTGCCCAGTTTCCAACCCCCGCTGTTCGCCCAGCGCTCCAGACATCCATCGAGAACAAGGCCCTCGCCGACATTGACGACCCTAAAACGACTGTGCTTGTGGTAACTGCTGGTTCCGATGTTAAGCGCTGGCTGGATGCGACAAGACTGCTGCTACGCCTAAGATTGATAGAGGTTGATACACCCTTCCGTGTCAACAGATTCGGAGAAGAGTCTCGACAACGTCATCTCGTTTGCCAAATGGTCACACCCCGTAGACCCTGGTGAGGACTACGTTGAGCCGCCCTGGATATTTCCAGAAGGCACCGACCTGGACACCCTAGCCGCTTGGACCGCACAGACTGCTGGGGCTGAGAGCCGTGCCGTCGGGAGTACTCCTTGCTACCGTATATTCCCCACACGCCAAGCAGCGAATCCCGACCCTTCTCCTTCAATATGAGCTTGCATGCTGACGGACTGATGAACATCTAGGCCTCTCCTTCACCGCCACCGATCCCTCCCATGGTGGCCGCGGAGCTGGATCCCTTTTGCTGCAGTGGGGTATCCGGCAGTCCAACAAGAGCGGCTCACCATTGTATCTAGAGAGCACCGAGGAGGCGGCCGCTTTCTGCAAGAAGAATGGCCTCATCGCTTGTGAGGTGATTTTTCTTCCCATTCGCATTGACGGCAATTCCGAGACTCAAATCTACAAGGAGATTGTATTCACCCATCACCCTACAGTAGAGTAACAGTCCCGGTGTTTGAACCGCTTGACCTGCCCCGTCGAACCAACAACAAGTTCGGGGATCTATATTTCAACTGCCTGGTCCATCACAGCATGCTTATACAAGAATCATCAACCAAAGTCACAGGCTTCCCAAAGAATTCATCGCCCTACTGGCATTCACTTTCTCAACCTGGCCCACTCCACGGGACCCAGCGCCATATGCTGCCCCTTGCCGTTGAACGCGGGCGACTGAGACTCCTTCACCCGCCTCCTCGACATGTCCCGCACCCTCTCGTCCCACGCCCTGCTCAACTGCCTATCGTAATGCGACCATAGCCTGGGCAGGATTGCGGTATCCTGTACGCAGTAGTCCAGAATCTCCCCGGACAGGGGCCTCGCGTCGAAGACGGCGTAGCTGCCCCCCTTCTCGGGGCTGAACAGCGCCGAGCCCTTCGCCTTGATGGCGGCCAGACGTGATCTTTCGACACTGGAGAGGGGTGCATCCTTCTCGATGCACTTGGCAAGGCCGGAGATGACTCGTCGCTGCCCGGGGTTGCGGGTGGCGAGGGCCATGAGCTGGAGGTCGTGGATGCCTGAGAGGCTGATGTTGTAGTGGGAGTAGAGGGCGTCCGAGTCGTTGCGGACGTCGAAGAAGACCTTTGGTATCTGGTCACTCTCAAGGATAGATTTGAGGGTGGTCTCGGCGTGGAGGATGCCCGAGGTAGAGAATGCGAGGGAGCCAAGGGTGAGGACGTCGATCAAGTAGGTGTGCCCGGTGGTACGGACGTGAATCTGAAGGATGGAGACGGTCCCATGGCGGGAGAGGTTGTTACCCTCCAGATCAACATAGAGAGATGGCGGGCTGCTCGGGAGATCAACAAGACCATCAATTGCATCAGACAAAACCTCCTGGGTGTCGACGAAAGTATACTTGGATCCGAGCGACTTAGACTCGAGTGGCTTAGATTTAGTTGCGGTGGGCTCGTCAGCCTTTATTGTGGTACTATCAAGGAGGCTTGCCAATAAATCTACAACCTCCGCGTTGGAAGTGACTGGCTTGATTTCAGTTGATGATGACATTGTTGCAAATGATTACGTCGAGAAACGGGGTGAAGAAGCGATATAAGATCAGTTCAAGAAGTTAGTTGCAATGTGAGTTTGAACAACTCAACCAGTTGGGGGATTTCAAAGGGAGTCAGGATAGAGGCAAGAGATTTATACATCATTCTAAGCTTTGATTACCTTCTATCCCCATTCCTCTTTCTTCACGGCTTATTCTGGACTTTACTGATGTCCGGGGCGTAGCCAACGGGCGCTAGTAGCTTTGTAAAAAGGTTGGCCTCCTGCATCGCCGTCTAAGACATGCCCGTGACCCCCACAAGAGGCACAGCTAGAATGTAATGGAATAATCCCAAAGGCCTTTTGCCAACGTCTGCTACTTGTTGGGCCATTCAGCATCCCTGCCTGTTGATCGTTGGGTGAGTCACCCCGGCTGGCATTGCAATGAAGCGTCGGTGTGGCCGTCACATATCAGAACGGGCTGAATATCAACTCTGTCTTGCTCAAGGTAGAGAATTTAGGAAGTTCTTGTGGTTTTATGGCACGAAATGGGTATGGATGTATACCATCACAGCGAATCGTAGAGGCATAACTCCCGGACGCCAATCTCTCTGTTCAAAGAGACAAGACACATAAAGAAAATAATACAACCGGTCTTCAATCCAGAAGTAAAAGAAGTCATCAAATATATGTGAGTTCATCGATATACCCAAGAGATGAACTCGGTTGGGCGCCAGCGTCATTCACTGAACCGGGACTCCAAAGATTGGCGAGCCAACACATCGAAACGGTTGGCCCCCGACATATAGCTGAGATCTGACCTAGACTCGAACATCCTGTTAGAGGCTAGTGGTGTCTTCTCATGTAGGATATTCTCTATGAGGAATGGCGATGATGATGTGTCCAAGTTTCCTGCCACTCGGCACAGCCTGTCTTACGTGTGAATGAAACCACCATTTCTTGCCCTGTTGACAATGATGTAGTTTCCTGTTGATTTTTTTTTTAAATCGCGCATAACTTCCCAATGCGTCGATGCTTTCAAGTTCAATCCTCGCGATTATCAGATGACAATGGTTGAAAAAAGCCAGAAGGATCTCTCGCAATATGTGCCAACAAAAGATGAGTGAACCTCCCCTCATAACTAATGACATCAAATATGAGGCACTCAAACATTATACTGGTGATTTCTTGAGTCTGTGAAAATTTTATCAGGCTATCAAGGGTGATAATAGACATTTTATTCTGCTTGGTTTTACTATTATAGAAACTGGTCTGCTTCTCACTGTTCCATCCACCTCAAGGTCTCATCTCTTCTGTCACACACTTGCCTACGTAAAAACTGACAGTATAGTCTATAATAGTAACAGAAGATTGTGCCAACTAGATCTGATTTCTAGTATCTTTTCATGCCGTATCCTGTTCGAAAATTTATTTTTCATTCTGTTACTTGATGATGATCGATCGTTGATGGTTGATGGGCCCTACAAACAGCCCCGCCCACAACCGCTAACGATGATTCAATCAATCAACCATCATCAGTTCACCTCTTCTCCGTCCGCACATCACATTCCCTGCGGCGCATAGCATAGAACAGAATCTATTATGGCTACCGCGGAAGAAAAAGACGAAAAGCTGGATGCGCCCATCCCGCGCCCAAAGCAGCCGTCGCGCCAGAAGTCACCGCCGCCCGCAGAGGAAGATGAAGAGGACGAGGTGAAGCTCACACCAGAAGAAGAAGCAGTAAGCCATCAATTTATCCAACATATCTCGTCCCATCCTCTACGAATCGCTAACCTGTCCATCCCGCCAGGCCGCCCTGCAAGAGTCGCAGACCATCAAGGCAGACGCAAACACCCTCTTCTCATCAAGCGACTTTGAAAACGCAATCTCCCGCTACGAGGACGCCCTCCTCCCCCTCCCCAGGACCGCCTACTTCCCCCGCGCCGTCCTGCACTCCAACGTCGCCGCCTGCCACCTCAAGCTCGAGCAGTGGAAGGAGGCCGTCAAGTCGGCCACCGCCTCCCTCACCGCCCTCGAGGCCCTGGAGCAGCCGCCCAAACCCAAGGACAAGGACCAGGAAGAGGAAGAGGTCGAGGAGATTGTCAGTGCCGGCGCCGCAAAGGCCCACGACCCATCCGCCCAGCCCTCCGACATCCAGCGCATCCGGATCAAGGCCCTGCTGCGCCGCGCCCGCGCCCACGCCCAGTCGGGGACGTGGTCGTCCCTGGCCGCCGCCGAGGCCGACTACCGCGAGCTGGAGAAGCTGCCGTCGGGGTCGCTCACGCCGGCCGACGCCAGGACAGTCAGGTCCCAGCTGAGGGAGCTGCCGCCGCGGGTCAAGGAGGCCCAGGAGAGGGAGACGGCCGAGATGTGGGGGAAGCTGAAAGATCTGGGCAACGGCTTGCTGAAGCCGTTTGGGCTGAGCACGGACAACTTCCAGATGGTCAAGGATGAGAAGACGGGCGGGTACAGCATGAACTTCAACCAGGGGAATGGCTCCAAGTCGTGAGGAGATAGATGCGTTCCCATGGGTGGGATGCTTACATTGGCTCACAGGGGGGCAAGTTGAGAATCTGGACAAGGGAAATTGATAATACTAGATAGACTCGAACATACAGACAAAATATTGAAAAGCCACTTGCTCGCTCGCTCCGATCCCAATCATCGTTGTCTCGTTAACTCCTTGCTTTTTTTTTGTTCTGCTTTTTGTTTTCTACTTCAAGCCCAGTTGTTGTTGCTATTCAAATTCGTTTAAACCTATCTTCTAACCTCACTCAAACCTTCCTATCTCTCACCAATTTTTGCGCATCTCATCAAGAACTACTACTTGGAAGGAAATTCCAACACTCCGTCAATTGCTAACTGTAACTGCCGTTCAGTCAACATCCCTGGCCTCAGTAGCATCATCAAAGAATGCAACGCCGTTCTATGATGGCAGTGAGTCCTTGGTCCCCTCCTTGATTGCTTTCATTTCCGGCCTCGGAAAATACGTCTCGCCTTAAATCCCACGCCCAACAAGAAGATGAGGCCCACGGGGAGGCCTGGCCGGGCTTGGGGGCTCCCTCTTGACAGGCGGGGGCACATTGAAGACCGACCCCCACCCCCAGACGAGCTTGAGCCTCATCTCTGCCTGTTTGATGCCCCAGCCGCTCCTCTGACGTATTGCCTCCAAAAGGCTCATCGCCTCATTTCTTTCATCTTCCCTGACAAGACAGCCCCCAACCAGGGCCAGAGACTGGATAAGAATCCCCGGCACAACATGTTCCTTGCACCTCACGGCAATCCCGCAAACCTGGCGCGCGTGGTGCAGTCGCACATCGCGCATGCCAGACGAAGACTCAATCGGCATGACCGGGTTGATCTCCGCAAGCAAGTACTGGATGACGTGATAGAAGAGACGGGCCATCACGGCAGAAGGGTGGATCAGCCTACGAGACCGGTTAGCAACATCCAGGCTGCAGAGCCTTGAGTGATCATCAAGAGGCTCACCAAATGTAGGGGAAAACGGACGTTCCTGGTTTGGGATCGGTGTACCCTATCGGAGCCATTGACCTAGGGCACAAATCACTCCAGGAGTCGCACAGAGTCTTCAACTCCTGCCACTGCGGCAGTCGTTCCCCCATCTGCACCATTTCATTGTTGGGGTCGACGTGGAAGCCGCGCGCTCTAAAGTTGACAGTCATGGCAGCAATGTACAGGACGCGGTGCAGCCAAACCGCCTCCTCGGCCGGGCTGGTGTCTGTAGATTGCTCGGCTGGGAAAGTCAAAGTAAAGCCCCAGTTTCTTGGGTCCCATGTGACCTGGGAGTGCGAGGTGAGGCAGTTCAGTGTCTCCATGCCGACACTCAGCCAGAAGCTGGCGCTTGCGATACCGCCGCTGCTGGCATTCCAGTGGCAAAAGTTGATGATTGCCCGGGACCCTTTGCTGTGGTGCGCTCGTGCATGGATTCTATCTGCCATGGTCTCGTAGACGTTGAGTATGACCGAGGTTATCGCACAGTTTGCCATGTCTGTATTAGGGCGTGACAGGGCATGCAAGAGCTTGGTGGTAGCCGTGCTGTAGTAGAAACAGGACCAATCATATTGGCCTTTCTTTACCTCGCCTAGTTTACGCCTTGCACCACATGCGTACATGGCATTCAGCAGCATGGGACAGTCAAGAGCCCTGAATGGCAGAGAGTGGCTGAACTCCGACTGGCCGTCAAAGCAGTCTATCCACTTGCCAATCGACTCGACGAACTCTTGCGTAAAGCATATCTGATGTTCGCTGCTGAGGTACTCTTCCGCCTGTGTATTGTCGAACAGGGCTTGTGGATGCCAGAACTCATCTATTGTATCCTTTGAGTAGCCGTCAGAGACCAGCGACGCTTGTCGTAGGATAGACAAGGGGCCAAAATCACCCCCCTGAGCGTAATTCTGGGGTGCTCGCTCGCCTTTGGTGGGCATCAGCGACCCGGCCTGTGCCATTGTCTGACCCGGCATAGGGGCGGACAGTTGGAATTGGTTCATCCCACTCGACTGCTGGGGCTGAACCCCTGGCAACAATTTCTTATACTGACGCGTTGAGATCTTTTGAGATCTTCTCATATGCTTGTATGGCTCATCGCAGCCTATTCCGCCATCTCCAACCAGGGTAGTCTTCGGTGCGGGGAGGATTCGCTGGTACACAGCAACTTTTGGGCCGCGAGTTTGACATTGTTGGGTGGGTTCCTTCTTCTTGGGGAGTGGTCGTTCGGCCTTAGACACAGCTGCCCGGGTAGGTTTCTTGAGGAAGCCCTTTTCATACTCCGCAGCGATAGACTTAGACTCATCCACGAAATCCACTACGCACCCCCTATTAGCATACCACCCCAACACCAGCTCACAGTACTATGAGCATTCAGATCAAACAGGGGCATTACTTACCAAGTGTGCCAAGGACCCAAGGAAGAAGCCCTTCACTGAGGACGAAGACATTTGTAAAGGTGAGCCTGAGCCCTCGCTTACATTCACGCCTACCCTTTCGGCAGTTCTCGCACGTGGGCTTAGCCTCGTCGCATTTTAGGTGGCGTTTTCGACATGTTAAACAGCCTGTTCGTACCCTCTGCGCCGGTGGTGCCACTCGGGCAGCTTGCTCTGATCCCTCCATCCTGGGTTCACTCTGTTGGCGAGGTACCAGCCCGCCTGATGCCCCAATACTTCCGAGACCTTGTGGCAGGTCGAACGCTCCGCCTCGATTGGTCTACCGAGGTAAGGCGAGAAGTCGCTGTATGCTCGGTTTGGGGACAGCACAGCACGGAATGGTAGCTAGACCATGATCAGTAATACCGGTTGGATGGCGTGCTGTGAGGCGATGAGGACTTGGTGCAGTCATTCAAGGTGGACGCTGGCTATGCCTGGGACTTTGGGAGCTGCTCGTATACCTCCAGTCGCGGGTTGGACGGCCTGGCGAGGACGAACATGTAAGACTTGCCGATACAGTGGGAATAAGAGCCTGCCTACTTATGGCCAGAATATGGGGAAATATGAGATCCAGATAGTGATCGAATATCTGCCGTAGAATGGGTTGGGTTACCGAACGATGATGGGGAAGGCAAACGCACGAGTACTCAGGATCAGACACCCAGGCACTCACTCGGGTGCTCAGCACATTTTCAGCTTAAGGAAAGCGTAGCCTGTGCAAGCTCTGTTCAAGCTCGAGCTGGCCAATGGCTTGGGTTAGGTTTGGGCCGGGGAGATCTGAACGCGAGCGCACCAGGGTACCTTGGTTCGCGTCCCTCTCAGCGTATCTGACATCCAGGTCAGGCAACATGCGCCCAGATCTTGTAAGAAGTTTCAGGATCTGAGCTGGCCGGGGGAGGGGCGTGTAAGCAAGCGCAGGCAATTACTTTGCAGCCGAACGGACATGCACAGGCATGATAAACATGTATCTGTGGGGGGTCACAAAGTCAACGAGCGGCTTCTGGTACAATCTCAACCTGGCAAAAGATGAGCCCTATGTCCCTGGTAGGGCCAAACTAAAGCAAGTGTGGGATTTCTCGAGTAAGTTTGCTATTCCTCGGCAGATGTTGAAAAATGGTTTTTCGTAGAAAGAAATCCCGAGACAGGAGTCCCGGCGACGCCTTATCCTTCCTTGACATCATCCTTAGAGAGGCAGACAAGCATGGTAGCTCCATGTACTTGGTCGGGAAGGTCGCTGTGACAATATGGACCGACAACAGGCCCTCCCGCACGCGTTGACATGACGAGAAACCGGAAGGGGTTGGTAGGGCCCAGGTACACTTCCAATTGGACAATCAGGTTACACAAATACACCAAGTTGATGCAGGAATGAGGCAAGAGGAGCCAAAACTAATGCTCCGAGGATGGCGGAGATGCGAGATGGATGCGAGGGGCTGGCTTACCGAGGGTTCTACTTGATAGGCCAGATCAGAAGGGCTGCAGACTATGCTGGAGCTGAAATCTCCCGCCTGCTTCCGGCAGATGGCGATGGCGATCGAGAGGCCATAATAATGCGTAGTTCCTGTTGTCCCTTATCCACGTCCGTGGAATTGGTCAACACTCGACAGAGCGGAAGCACGAAGGACCAGGCATCGTAGCCCATACACGGCATGGTCCTACCGCAAACAGCGCCTGATTCGTTATACCAACGCTGATACTCGCAAATATTGCGCCCAGCAAGAGTTAATGCGGTTGCTCAAACTCAGAGCCGTCCTGCAGATGAGTCCATGGCCCATACCAGGTCGGCCGTCCAACGTGCCCTCGACGTACGTAAAAGTCAAGCTTATGGCAACGGCTCGCTCTCTCGCCCTAAATCCCGCTTTTCTGCGTTTGGACCAAGCAGCGGATTCCTGGGCATGTGGGTGTGTTGGTGATCAATCTGCTCCAGCGCACGTCGGCCAAACCAGGCACTCCCGCCCACAAATCGCCGACGGGATCAGCTGTGTAGGAGGCCTACTCTCAGAACCTGGGTTCCTCCCACCCCTCCGTTATCTCTGCCTCCTCTCCTAGTTGTCAGATGACGAAATGAATGGGTCTAATGCAGCCGGAATGTTGTGCATAGTATGTTTTCAAACATGTAGACCGGACGCACAGGACCCGAAATTTACATATGGCATCAATTGCATCCCCGAGATGCTGTGCAATGAATAACAAATTATCTATCGGTCCATATCGGCAAGCTTGCCCAGCTTCCAGGAGGCCGGAACAGCTGGGATGATCTCTCATTATTTGACTCGTTGTCGCCCACGGAAAGGAAAACCGAGAGCTCAGTGCCCACAAGGAACCACATGACGGAAAGAGGAAAACATCCCGTTTGTTTTGCATAAGTCCAGGACTAATCAACGATTTGGGAGAATGACGCGGTGACGGATGCCTAACTCTGTGGCGCTCGACGCGGAGCACCCATCCTTGGGCTCACCGAGTCCTGCAGCCACATGTACTATGAAGTGAGCACGAGGCAAAATACCCCTCATGCGCAGCGCATGGACATGAGTCGTTGGCTACACGGAGACTTTTGAGGGGCAATACGCATGCGTGTCTGATGTAGGCCTGGAGGCCATGGCGTTGTAGAGTGACAAGATCACGCAGTCTGGCTGGCTCAGTACCTGGAAAGTGCAAATCCACTGAGGAGGCGGTGAGCCTGGTGCATGCGTCTGCGAAAAAATGGAAATTGCAGCAGCCGTATGCATGTTCACAGCCGTATTCTCTGCGGAAAGTGCACCAATACGTTCGCGCTCCCTAGGGTGCGCGAGCAGGCAGGTATGTCGGTCGGACGACGCCCTTAGCCGATATTCGCCACATGTACTATTGCATTATGATGCATGCCTCTCAAAAGGTCCAGTCCTGGTGCTGTGAATCCGGGGTGTGGTTACACACGCTGCGCTGCTGCAGCAGTGCAGACAAGACAGCGCAGCCGTGATACCATATTGGAGCCCACAGAGATCTGCTCGGCCAGAATGAGGCGGCAAGAAGTGTGACAGCCACACTCTCTTCGACTCTTCACCGCTTGGCGCTTGGTATCTCCGATGACTCGGAGATTGCTCACTTGACCAAGTTCGTTATGGTAATTGACAAGATCGAAATCGAGAAGGAGGTTCGGTTTCCAGGTCACCAAGTATCACTATCACGTGATTCAACTACCGGGTAGCCGCTGCTGCTGCGGCTCTTTCCAAGCACCTGGGCCGGCAACTAAACGATCACCAAAGAGCAATTAATGTATTGTCATCACCAAAGTCCAATGCCAGAGTTCTTTGCAGAGGAGCCGTTGGTATTTATAAGCAACACTCTATTCTTATAAGTAGCCCACCATGTGCCGGTGATACTGTACAACACGAGCATGGCAGAGCATAATCCTCCCACCCCGAAGAACATCCTTCGGGGCCACAAGGCCCAGGTGCATGCCGCTGCCTTCCTGAGGCATAACTCGCGGCTTGCTACCGGAGATGCGGACGGATTTGTAGTCCTGTGGGATCTCACCATTATGAGACCCAAGGTGGTTTGGAGGGCCCATGAAAATGCCATTCTCGGGATCCGAAGCTGGGGACACGACAAAGTCATCACGTAAGACAGCGCCATGAGAGAGGAAACTCGTTGCCTTAATTCTTTTCCTTTCTTCTCCCTGACGTTTCATAGACACGGCCGCGACCACAAACTAATTGTTTGGAGAGTCGCCGAGGATGATGAGCACCGCCTCAGCACCACGTTGCCGCTCGAGGAGACGCCAGTTCCAAGGCCGACGCCCTGGATGCTCCATCTCCTTGAAGTGAATACAATGAATTTCTGCGCTTTCGGAGCAGCTGCTGCAATCTCCGATAGTCCAGTTTCCCGCTTGGATGAGGCTTCTGAAATTTTAATTGCAGTACCGAATACCATTGCTTCTGAACAAGTAATCATGCCCTCTCCTTCTACACAATGCACGACAGCTGACTATTTCAGATTGATATATATGAACTACCATCCCAGAAACGCATACACACCGTTAAACCCGGCAAAGATAATGGCATGGCCATGAGTGTAGCACTTGCCAACCTAGAAGGCTCTCTTCTTCTTGTTGCTGCCTTCGAAAACGGCTACGCATCCGTCCATCGACTCGACCCTGATGGGGAATGGACTATGACATACAGATCACAGGCCCATACTCAGCCGATATTGTCTCTCGCGATACACCCTACCAACAAATACTTCATAACCTCCAGCGCCGACGCCATTGTCGCCAAACACCCACTCCCTCTCGTCCAGCAAGACGGCATGGCGGTGCTCGACCCGGACAACCGAATCATCGAGGAGATCGACGATTTACCTACAGACGCTCCACCAGGGCCGTCTCTTCTTTCAGCACAGCTTGGTGGAAGCTCTAGAAAATCCAATGCCAAGAGCAAGGCCAAGATGACAGCTTGGAAACACCCTCATAAGGTGACGAATACAAAACACTCTGGCCAGCAGGGCCTCAAGATCCGATCCGACGGAAAGATATTCGCAACGGCCGGCTGGGATGGCAATTTGCGCATATACTCTTGCAAGACGCTCAAAGAACTGGCGGTTTTGCAGTGGCATAAGGTCGGCTGCTACGCCGTCGCCTTTGCTGATCTCGACTCAGACACGACGCCCAAAGACAAACCAGAGACAACTGCTGGAAATGCCAGCTCAGACAATCCGGATAGGCGGATCCAAATACTGAATACCCCCACGGTGAAGGAAAGAAGAGTACAACAGGCGAAAACGACACATTGGGTCGCTGGAGGAGCTAAAGATGGCAAAGTTAGTCTGTGGGACGTATATTAACATAGGCGAGTTTCCCAGAAGACAATATGACGAGAGCAAACCAACGTGGATAGCATATCATGATTTTTATTTCTATTTCTGCGCCTTGTGTCGCTTAACTTTTCGTTTCTCGTTTCTTCGTAATCCAGCGATCATCACCGGGAGCCTCGACCTGAAGCCATCACCCGTCAGCGAGCCCCCACCAAACCCTCATCAACCACGCCGCGACCAGGGCATCTCTCGTACCGGCCGTCATCTCCGCCGTCACGACCAGACTCATCAACCCCCCGGTCTGCACCTCGCGCGCCAGCAGGGCCCCTCACCGTCGCTCCACTCCCACGCGACGTCCTGCTGCTTCCTGCTCGTGGGCGGCACGGCGGAGAACATTACGGGCCCGACCTCGTACCGCCCCGGCCCCGTGCCGCTGAAGAAGGCGCGGCACACCCTGAACCCGGACCTGCGCCCGAAGCGCGAGACCCTCTCGATGCCCATGCTGGCGGTGCGGCGGGTGCGGGACTCGGCCTGGAAGGCGAACGCGGGCATCTCGGCGGCCGTACGGTGGGTGAGGTGGAAGAGGGACCGCTTGCGCGTGGCGACGGTCGGGATGCCGCCTACGTTGCGGACGTTGTGCTCGAGGCGCTCCAGGACGACCTTGCGGTTTGTGTCGCTGAGGAAGCCGACGGAGTGGGAGAGCTCGTATAGGGGCGCGGCCTGGGGGTCCGAGGAGTGAATGAAGCGGGAGGCCGCGTAGAGCGTGGTGGGCTGGAGCATTTGGTTGGCGGCGTCGGTGGTTGCGACGTCGCCGTAGGACGGCAGTCCATCACTTTGGATGGGGTCCTCAGTGGCCATCTCTTGGATTGTGGAGGGGAGGAGGGTTGGATGGCAGTGGCTGTGAGGATGTGTGATGATCTCTTCCAGCACAGGAGAACAGGAGAACAAGATTGTCTTTTAATGCTCCGCGTAGTGCTCTGAGTCGAGGATGAGCGGCAGACAGACGATCAGATATAGTGATTCAGACATTCAATGACGATGACGTATGCATCACTGCCAAGGCTCTCCTGCCGTATTATAGCCTCCCCTCTAATCGATCGCATTGTCGCGTGCCCAGGATCGAGCAGGAAAGCCCAAGACAATCATTTCCTCTCTGATTGGAGGATAATAAGAGCCAGGAGGAATCATTGGCTACCGAGTGTGATTAATCTCAGCTTTGTGAGCCTTGGCTGTGCTTGGCTTATGGTTCGCTTCTCCACCAAGGCTGCGTCAAAGCATGGCTGTGCCCAACCGAATACGCTAAACGACCAGATACTCAGCAATTGACATATTTAATACCCGCGACTCAATGACTGTCTTCATTCTGGCCAGGCCGCAGCAATATATACATGTCTTAATTTGAGGAGACCAGGGCGACATGACCGCTTTTGTTACCGTCCAGAAATCATCCCAAGGCAGTGCAAAACATGACATCCGGCTATGAGCAAAGGTTAACTGTTCCAAAATGACTTCAGATTACTGTCTTCTGCTGATCATTCTAGATATTGCTTTCGCCTCACATCGTTGGGAACATCTATAGTTAACTCTGCACGAGAGTACTCGAGATCTGCCTCGTTGGCCATCTCGGAGAACACCATCCTAAGATAACACCACAGCCTTGATGCGATTGCATGTCACCTACGAGCTCCATCTCCAGGCTTGACGGGAATCTACCTCGCACGTATCTCTATTCAGAATCTGTGGTTGACAAGTATCTACTCCATCCGACAATGATGGTGGTCATTAACAGCCTTTCCGCGCCTCCCCTCAAAGCGACCAGTCCACAACTTGCCTCACTAGTCGTCTTCCAACCAAGTCAATACGGTTTAACTGCACGCTTCTTTCCTGCAGATGTTCTCGCGAAAACTGAAAAATTCAAAGCACCGAGATAGATCGGATCCTTGTGAATCTAGCTATCCGGGATGAATCGGATCTCCTGATGCCTGGTCGCTAGGTTCACTAGGATCCGATCTACCTGGGGGCTAATACAGGGCGCATCTAATCCACGAGCAGGTCTTGACTGGCGACTTCTGACAGCTTCCTCCCGTGAAGCGTTTTGAGTTCTGCATGTTCTGTGGCACCAAAACGAAGATGGACAAGTGGAAGACCCAGTATGAATGTGAGGCTGGTAAAGGCCATGGTCTGTCCCTGGAAACAGACAAATGGGCGTTTTGAAGCTAAGCCTGGAAGGATGCTGACTTGGAATATGTTCACCTGAGAGAGATTTATCGCTAAAACGATGAACAGTTTATTAAGACGCTATAGAAATGCCGGCTCGGTAAGTACTATATAGGTGTATTGTTTATGGACATTTACAGAGTATTTAACCGCGTTTCCCCCACTCAAAATCAGCCTTGTTCTTCCACTTCCCCCTCCTCTCTCACAAACACATCTGCCAGTACCCAAAGAATCTACAAGCAGTCAGAGACCAAAACAGCACCTTAACCAGTCAGATGATTTCCGTTCCAATTGAAACAACCTCATCCGTTGCATCAGACCAGGGCTGACCAACATTCACATCATACAGGCCTAAAACGCCCAAGTATGGCAGATCAGGTCGCAGCCTCCCATGATGGCGATGCAGCTGGATTCTCGAGCGCCACATCGTCGCTAGTCCCCGGCGATCGCGAGGAGTTTGAGCTTCATGTATATGCCAGCGACATGTTACTCGTTGTGCAGTCTAATAGCGATGATGCTGCTGCTCGTGTCTTGCACCTGAAAAATGTTCGCGAGGGCACACTCGCCGAGGCTCAAACTTCTGTCAATAGCTTTTTTGACCAGTTCGAGCCTCTTAACAACGGTCGCCCTAGCACAGTGTTCCAGATGTTTGAACAGGTTCATGGGGATTCAAAGGACCATATTGAAAGAGCTCTGAATTGCGTTGAAGATGTTCGGAGCGAGTTGACGGAAATTGAATATAATGACGTTCTATATCCCAAGAGACCAGCAAGTACGACGGACGACAGCTCTAATCCAATTGCCGAAGTCATGGCTGCCTGTGATGAATTTCTCAAACAGGTACGCTCCATCCAGGCCAAGTCTACAGGCTACACCGAAGACACTGGCTCCAAGAGGTATGCCAGAAGAGTGAACAAGGGGGGCGATTCCAATCACGGGCGCCTTGGCACTTATATTCGTCAGGAGAGCGTGAAGCGTGACCTAGGTTGCAGATGGGATGAACAGTCGTACCCGGGACATGTGAGCAATGAGTATCAGGTAAGATACCATGTCCGCTTAGCTCAGGATGGGGGATGGGTATTGGAATACAAAGATTGCGGAATATCTTGAGCTAGCGAGAATGAGAACCAAGTTATAGCGCTCAATAAGTCAATCAAGAAGCAGTAATTTCCCCATGAAAAATGCCAATATCACTCGAATCACTCAATGCTGCGAGCGGTACGGAGGAACAGGCGTCCTGATGACCAGCCATCTTCAGAGTGCAAAGAGTGTGTGGGTGATAACGGCATCGGATTTAGGGAACCAGGGTAGGTACCTAAGCAAAGCAAACGTGAGGTGTCATGGTGGCCTGGATCCCTCATTATCGTATCTCCGGTCCCCTTTTCCGACGTGCAGATTATGGGTTGTTTGTTGGGCACAGGACAGTCATCAAGGTGCCAGTTCCTGGTATTCCATGCAGCCTCCATACCTCAGGCAGCGACTAAGTCGGGGATTGATGCGGCTCAGATGTGAAAACGATCTGTGCTGGCCTCACTTAATCCTTGTGATTACAGGTCAGGGGGGTTTGGATACGAAAGTCAGCGAGATGAGTAAGAAGATACAGTGAAACAACCAAACCGTGTAGAATTAGTATTGATAATTTACTGCCAACAATGCAATGTGCCGCAAACGTGACTGATGGGGCTCCTGCGTGATCCTACAGTTTTACATGAGAGATATGATCGCAAATGTCACGGATCCCTTTGGGCAGAACAATGCAGGCGATGCTACGAAAAAGGGTCAGCGGATGAATTTTCGGCAGACCCCACTGGTTGGAGCTACTCTACGGCAAGTGAAAAGATAAGATCCGAACGGAGATGGGAATAACGATCAATTGCTCAAGCGTTATGGTCCCACCGATCTAACATGCTCGTATGCTCACGTAAAGTCCACCCTGGAACTAGATCGAAACAGCGGATGATTCCCGCTGATGACTCATTGGCATAACGACGTAGTGGGTTTGAGAGTCAAGTCCGCAAAGATGAGACAGGATGAACCATCAGGTTCTGTTGAGTAATAGCGGCATGGGATGACGAACTAGGCTTAACAATAGCGTAGAGGGTGGTGGTTAGTCCCTGTGAGGACAGTCTCCGTCATTGTGTGCCATCGTGCGCAGGTCAATCTAGACGGCCGTCTGCTTTATCTCCGGGGTTGGTCAGCAAGCGATGCGATAGCGGGAAATCAACTCGACGGAAGCTCCATGTGGTGCACCGTGAATCAATCATTTGGGCAGCGTTTGCGGAGTTTTGCCTGGTGTATGTCAGCAGCGGCCGCTCAGTGAAGCTGGCTGCGGATTGATTGCGGACTTGGGGGTTTAGCGAGGGGGATAAGGCTGTTCAGGGCTGTCCTGCCTGTAGAGTGCCGGATCAGCGCAGGCCCTAAGACCAGGAGGGCCTAGCAGATGTGGTAGATCTGAGCCCGGATCTCGCCTGGTCGGAGTTCGGTAGCCAATGAGAGTGCAACGCGCATGGCTCATGGTGAGCAGGCCCCCTAACAAGCCCCTAGCACTCGGCGGAGACTTGCTGCAATTAGTCGCCGGGCCAGAACCTCAGCCTGCCGCACATCTTGTTCTAGCGCTGGGTCCGGCTGTCGCTAGCCTGCACGTTTTTCACGGCCTTAAGCCTAGTCACGGACTTTGGCCAAGCAGCTTGTCGAGCCAAATTTCACCATCACTCACGTTTATTGATGCTGAGCTAGGGGCCCTGGCCAATTTTCTTTGTCGTTTGGGCAGAAAACTCCCCGACCCATCATCCGCACCCTTAGCCAACTCTTCGGCGTTATGCTGGAGCTAGCTAGTGTCTGACTCTTTTGCGCTCCGCAAGCAATGTCCCCGAAGATTAGAAATCCATCATCCTTACGGATCTATACGATGGTCGTCATGTTTCGACATGGCTCCCGTGGGCCGGTCCCGTGGAGGGCACACAGGATATAAAGTATCCACGCCGGTTCCTCCTAAGACTGGTTTCCGGACCATCAGATCTCATAGCAATTCAATCCATGATCACCACTTCTCCAACACAAAGCAAAGATCAAGATCAACAGATAAGCTTATCAAACAAGATGTCGACGCTAGCACCACTCAAGGAGCTGGGGAATGAGACCGATCCTCGCTCCTCCTCGGCATCTACCCTGGCCAGCCACCTTGCCGCTCCCCAAGCAAAGGAACTTGAGGAAGAGTCCTCAGACGAGAAGCGGGCCGCTTCAACCAAAGAGGAAGAAGATGTGGCCGGCTCAAACGATCCCAATGATATAGAGTATCCTACGGGAGTCAAGATGTTTTTCATCGTCTTAGCTCTGGTCCTCAGTATATTCCTCCTTTCTCTGGATATGGTATGTTTCGCGCCTATACCCATTGAACTTCAATGACATGGCTAACCCCTAATAAGACCATTGTTGCAACTGCCATTCCCAAGATCACAGACGAATTCAAGGGTCTCGACAAGGCTGGCTGGTATGGAGCCGCCTTCTTCATGACAGTCGGCGCCTTCCAATCTACATGTAAGTTGCCTCAACCCCACCAATCTACATAACCAAGCATGCTGACTCGTGTTAAAAGGGGGTAAAATCTACAAGTACTTTCCCCTGAAGACATCCTTCCTCATCGCCATCTTTATCTTCGAGCTCGGTTCCGTAATCTGTGGCGCCGCCCCCTCCGCCGAAGCCCTCATTGCCGGCCGTGCCATCGCCGGTCTTGGCGCAGCAGGTCTCGGCGCGGGAGCCTACACCATCATCGCTTTCGCCGCTCCCCCAAAGAACCGCCCGGCCTTCACCGGCATCATCGGTGCCGCCTACGGTTTCGCCAGTGTCATCGGTCCCCTCTTGGGCGGTGCCTTCACCGACAACGTCAGCTGGCGATGGTGCTTCTACATCAACCTTCCCATCGGAGGCGTCTCGGCCGGCATCATCCTCCTCTTCTTCCAGACCCCCAAGCACGCCGTCCCTGAGCAGGCTCCCCTCCTCGAGAAGCTTCGCCAGATGGATCTTCCCGGTGTCGCTCTGGTCATGGGCGGTGTCGTTGCCTACCTCCTCGGTGTCCAATACGGCGGTGTCGCCCACCCCTGGAACTCCTCCGTCGTCATCGGCCTCCTCGTCGGCTTCGTCGCCATCGTCGCCGCCTGGGCTGGTCTCCAGTGGCTCCAGGGCGAGCGCTCCATGGTTCCCCCCAGGCTCGCCAAGGAGCGCACCAACTACGTCATGAGCGCCTTCGCCTTCGTCTTCGCCGGCGGCTTTTTCGCCGCCATCTACTACATCCCCGTCTACTTCCAGTCCGTCCACGGCACCTCCCCCACCATGAGCGGCGTCCGCAACCTGCCCATGATCATCGCCGTCACCATCTCCACCATCGCCAGCGGCGCCCTCGTTTCCGCCACCGGCTACTACCAGCCGCTCCTCATCGCCGGCGGCGTCATGGCCACCGTGGGCAGCGGCCTCCTCTACCTGCTCGACACCAACTCCTCCACCGGCCAGTGGATCGGGTACCAGATCCTCGCCGGGGCCGGGTGGGGGCTCGCCTTCCAGATCCCCATGATCGCCGTCCAGGGCACCGTCGACCCCAAGGACCTCGCCTCCGCGACGGGAATGCTCCTCTTCTTCCAGGGCCTCGGCGGCGCCTTCCTCGTGTCCGGGTCACAGGCCGCCTTCGTCAACCAGATGATCTCAAAGGTCATGAGCCTCAACCCGGGCGTCGACCGGGCCCTCCTCGTCCTCACCGGCGCGACCGAGATCCGCAACGTCTTCCCCAGCGAGCAGCAGCACGACGTCATAGACGGCTACATGACCGGTCTCAAGGTCGTGTTCGCCATGTGCATTGCTTGCTCGGGTCTTGCTACGCTCATTGGTTTCGGCACCAGGTGGCAGAGGCTGAGCCAGGATAAGCGCGGCGGTGCCATGGCATAAGCCAGCTTATTGGAAACAAGAATCTCCAGGTTTTCTGGCTGATCAGATATGAGATATGAATTTTTTGGTTACTGGTAAATGGGATAGAGGTAATGGTAATGGGTTGGGATAGAATGGGTGAAAGATGACTAGGCCCCTGAGTGGGTGATACAAACTGAATAGAGGCTTGGGATAGACTAGGTTTATTTGTACGATTTTCTAATGACACAACTCTACACTACAATCATATCGAAACCATAATTTTCTCATCTGTGATCGTACAGAGAACTTGCAATACAAGGCTATGTCCCCGACACGGCCGAGGTTGAAATTGCTGATATGCCCAATGATATCCGTGGCGACGTAAATTCCACCTCCAATCAATGTCATTCCTGCTGGTGACAGGTGTGTTCTATTCGCCTTGTGTGCACAGCAATTTCTAGCCTCTCCCAAGAACGGTCAAGCAGAGGGTGACACAACACAGCCACCCGGGACGATTGATGTGCCGGCCAAAACCGGCTTTGACCGTAAGGTAGGTAAATTTACAGGTAGATAGGCGCGTGGATCGGCCGTCATCAGTGCCTTGATGAATCCTGCAGCAAGTAGCACAAAAAGGTCACGGTGCGCTTGCCGATGTAGGTATGCATAGGTAGGTTGGGAAATGGGAAGCAGAACCAGATTATCAATTTGTACACTATTTTCAAGCTGCCATCTACTTTGCCATGCCCATCAGATTCAAGGTTTATATTTACAACGGGCAACCGCTGGCTCGACAAGTTCTTGGGCCGGGTTAAAAATGCTGTGCAGACCGCGCCACTCATTCGCCACACATTCATCAAACTCGAGGCCAACTCTACCTCCCCCTCCTCCAGGCACACGTTGCCTATACGCTGTGGGATGTTGGGGGCTTGGCAAAACTTCGTGGAAATATCGAAAGAAGTTCAGTACGATGCTCGAGCTTTAAAGCACCCTTTCCTTCGAGCATATTAATGTCATACCCCTACAGACCAAGACTCTCATAAAAAGGGCTCTAGGTGTGTTAGGCAGACAACCACCATTGCATGAACAGGGAAATTGGAGAGAGACCAGTAAGCAACATTCCACAAAGTAATTGCACACCCCATCTCAACAGCGGCTTGCCCTAGTTGCCCAATAAAGATTTCGCCTCTTGCCTAGCAACCCTTTAGAGTAAGTCAAGATTGCTGTGCAGCTGCTGCACCCCTCAATGTGGGTAGAGTGGTTTCTCAGAAGTCTGATACAAGCCTTCTAGAGATGTGGAAATTGCTGTGCCAGATCGTCCCAGATATCAGCAGGCAAGTTGTCTAACAACCCCTCCAGGCGGGTTGAGATTGCTGTGTCGACGCACTATATCACCACCCCATACGAGGGCAGGCTGACTTAGGGCAACCACTCTAGGTAAGCAGCTACATTGGGATTGCTACGAGCTCGGTACTTTGTGCAGCCGCATCTCGATTCATCCTTAGCTTGCATTCGCAAGGATGCTTTGTTCTATTTACTATGTCTAATCCCGTAGAATTCTCTTTCTTATGAGATGGCCAAAACAGCCTACCTAGACACTGGTGCATCATTTGGCTACAGATGGCATGTATCGTTGCTCGGTAGCCAATACGAGGAAATCCCTAAAAACGCATCATGTAGCTATGGTACATTCGCGATTCCGACGAGATGTAGTATTGGCTCGGAGGTTTAACAGCTCGTCTGCGAGTGTTAAAACTGCTGTGCACCTCAGGATCAAAGGGAGGAATCCCGTTGTGGAGCCGCCATGACCTCGCAGCTACATGCAATTAACTCAGCTTCAAGATTGTTTTCGCCCGAGTTATATCTAGTTGGATTGAAGATGAGGAAGGAAATGATTAGAGGGGAGAACTTAAAAGAAAGCGAAAAGAAAAAAGGCACTTCTTTTTGTATTGATGTCTCTAAACTGGTGAATCTTATGAGTCCTAATATGTCAAATCTTCCATAATTAACAGCTTTCCAAATCGTGCAAAGGTTGCCACACCTAAATTTCTTGATTGAAATTGGACCAATGCCAATTACAATCAGGCCTAATGATAGAAGCGAAAGTATATTCCTTCGCAATCCACTATTTAATGCAGTTACTACATGGCTGGTATCGTGCATTTCTGGACTTGTGTTTAGGGTAGGTAGTGAAATTCTGAACCACCAACCCGGAATGACATAACCTCCACCGAGCATTTATCTTATCCATCGGCCTCAAAACTGCACCGTAGAAACGGTCACTTCCCACTTCGATCCTCGTGGCCATTGTGACTCAACAATGGCCGCATGGGGTATACAAAAACCCCTCAAACCTTGCTGATCTACATTCCAAACAAGCCACATAATCTTTATCCCCTCCCGACTAGCAGAATGCTGTCCAGAAAGCTCACAAGGCCAGCGCTACCCCAGCGGCACCAGCTCCGCGCCCTCCTCGCCACCTCGACCCAGATCCGCTTCGCATGCGGTACCAAGACAACCCTGCGATCCCGCGAGACCCTGCCGTCGTCAGCCATCCCCGTCCTCCGATCCGTCGACTCCGTCCGCCGCTGGCGCCGCCCCCATGCCGAGACCCAGCGCTCCGTCGGCCTCGTGCCCACCATGGGCGCCCTCCACGCCGGCCACGTCGCCCTCATCCGCGCCGCGGCGCGCGAGAACCACCACGTCATAGTCAGCGTCTACGTCAACCCGGCCCAGTTCGGCCGCTCGGAGGACCTGGACTCATACCCCAAGACATGGGAGGCCGACTCCAAGATCCTCGCGAGGCTGGACCGCGAGCTCGCAGAGGACGGCGGCAACCTGGGCCACGTGTCGGCCGTGTTCGCACCAACGACGGGGGACATGTACCCCAGCGGGTTTCCCGGGCAGGACGTGGACAGCAAGGGGACCTTCGTGACGATTACCCCCGTGGGGGAGGTGCTGGAGGGCGCGAGCCGGCCGACCTTCTTCCGGGGCGTGGCGACGGTGTGCATGAAGCTGTTTAACATCGTGCAGCCAACCAAGGTGTACTTTGGGCAGAAGGACGTGCAGCAGACGGCCGTCATCCGCCGCATGGTCACTGATCTGATGGTTCCGACCGAGGTGGTTGTGTGCCCGACCGAGAGGGATCCCAAGGACGGGCTTGCGCTCAGCTCGCGGAATGTGTACCTGGGAACACGCAGACGGGAGATCGCCACGGTGCTATACCGGTCTCTCACCGCTGCCGAGGCTCTGTATCGAAATAGCGAGGCGTATGACCGTGAGACGCTGCTGGGGGCGGCACGGCGCGTTGCCGAGGGGGTGCGGGCGACTCAAAGCGAGCTCCCCGAGGAGAAGAGGGCGCTATTCGAGGTGGATTACATCTCGCTGGCTGATCCTGAGACCATGATGGAGGTGGATCAGGTTGACCCAGAAAAGGGAGCTGTCTTGAGCGGTGCCATCAAGATGCTTCCCGTGGAGAAAGCAGCCGAAGACGAGGATGTCGGCTTCGGAGGCGGCCCTGCTGTCCGGCTGATTGATAACATCATTCTTAAGCCAAAGACCGAATATTCAAAAGAGTAGAGACATGAATGTCATATCTTTGCGAAAAGATATTCTGCGTATATTGAGACATTCTAAAGCCCGGCAACCAAAAGGATAACAAAAGCTATGATACTATATAAGTTTGGGATATAGCGAGTTCCCCGGTTCTTCATCGAGGTTTTTTATATATAGACTACGCTGATAAAATAGACAATAACAACAAATATTCTTACAAGTTTGGACGCGCTTCTAGCTTCCTCCTTCTCCTTGCCTCCCTCTTTGCCCGGCTGAGCGTCTCTTCTTCGTCCTTGCTGAGCCGGGTTGGGGCTTTGCCCTTTCCGCTGCGCTCACCGGCCTCGGCCTCGTCAAACATTTTCTGACCCAGGATGTCAGTGAGCCTGAGCACCCGGCTGCTGACCGTGGCCCCATCACGACGGTTCTTGCCCTCACGACGCGAGCTGGCAATCTTTTCGGTAAATTCCCAGAGTTTCCCACTTGCCTGGACCTTGCCGGTGGCAGGGTCCCGAGGAGGTCGCCAAGTAGGATCTAATTGGATACGGGGAGGGACCTTGGCGTCTTTGCTTCGCACAACGTGGACCATCTGTTCCTGCTCGAACCGGACATACGAATTGCGCAAAGTCTCCTTGTTGACGGCTTCAAAGTAGGACAGATCTCCTTGATGATATAGTGTTTTACCGAGCTGTGAAGGCAATGGTTAGCACGATGGATGTGAGGACTATTGGAAAGGAAGACAAATTACTTACTGTCTGTGCTGTGTCCTGAGCCTTACTCGATTCGATCCAGATGTCGGTCTTGCCTTCTGGAGGGGTCAATCCGATCAGAGACACTGCAGCTAGCCAACTAGCTTCGATGAAGGGCCAGATCAGGAAGCAGTAAAAGTCGTAATTCTCTCGCCCAACACTGCGCTCTTGGTCTGAGAGTCCGATTGTCGTGATGTTCCCATGCTCATCACGATCCAGCCGCATGACTTTGTCGGTCTCTAAGCCAAGCAAGGTCTTCTCTAAGTTGCGATCTAGGCCCTCCCCAGAGAAGATAAACTCTCCGCGGAAAAGCGAGGAGAGGAAGAGAACTTGGGCTCTGAGGTCCTCGTAGGAGATGCTTTGCATTGCCGGGCCGCCTCCGAGTTTAACCTTTGTGTACAGAGCAGCACTGACGAGAGCCTCGTAAATAAATAGATGGATTGTCATATTGCGATAGAATGACAACTGGAATCGATCGACGGCGTAAAAGGTGGGTTCAGGAAGCCCTTCCACGACGCCTACAAGGTCCTTTCCAAGAACCTCGAGGCCACGCTCCATGACTTCAGACAAGGGGGCATTGGCCGAGTGAGCAACTCTGCCGCCCTTGGCGCGAACACGATCTGTGAGCCACTCAATTCTTCGTATCAATTCAGCCTTGCCCACGCCGCGGCCACGAAGGGTTAGCAGAACAGTTCCGATAAGAGCAGTGGGCATGACGACAGATACTTCATTGATGTCGCCTAGAACTTTGTATCCTAGAGTTCGCAGGATTTTCTCACGGGCCTTCCTAACCTCCGGGTTGTGGTGGTCGGTGTCGAGCCCAGCAGGGACGACGGGTAGCCTTGATAGCTGATCATCGATGAATTTTCGCAAGCTCCATGGCTCATTAAACCGGACGTCAACTCTGCCAAGCTTGAGAGAGAGTACCGAGGAGCCGCCGGACAGAAAGTCGGCGAGATTTTCCTTCTTTTTCGGCACGCCTAGCAGTTCAGTCACATAACCCTCTGTTTCGATGACCTTGTCGTACTGCGTGCTGACAGGACATATGATCGCATCCTCGACTCTGCCAGACAGAATGCTGTCTAGGACAAAGCTCAGGATGCCAAACTTGGGAGGGAGAAGCTTTCCGGTACGCGAACGACCTCCTTCAATGAAGCATTCAAAATTGAACCCTTCCTGAAGCAAGGTGTCAATATACGATTGAACCAGTGTGCCGTAGAGCGCATCATCACCAAAAGACCTCCTGATCCACATTGCCCCTGCATGTTGGAGGAAGCTGCCCACAACGGGGAAGTTGAGGTTGTCGCCAGCAACAACGACTGGTAGTGTAAGACCGAGGCGGTAGCATATCAACTGCAAAGAAACGTAGTCAACGTGCGAGCGATGGCTCGGCAGGAAGACGATGCTCTGCTTCTTCTTGGCGGCGTACTCTGCCACCTTCTTCAGCCGTAGGATTTCCTCGCTCGAGACGTGGATGCCTTGATGGTAGGCCCTGGTAAGGAGCTGGGTGCAGAGATAGTACGCGCCGCGGATGAATGTTTTGCTCTCCATCTTGCAGATCATTTCATCGGTCAGCTTCTCTGCTACTTCGAGCAAGGCCGCCTCTAGCTCGCTGCACCGCTGCGCGCGCTTCGCCTTGTAGTTGTCGGCATTGACGTCGATCAATCCCTCCTTTTCCTCCACGCGGACCCGGGTGTCGGCGAGTTCTGCGATGCGCTTCTGGAGCAGGGGCGTTTCGAGGACCATGGACTTCATGTTATCGGAGAAGCCCGAGTAGAAAACGGGCTGTCCGGTGATGCGATCGTAGGCGCGCCATCCTTGGCCGGACACGTAAAGGGACACCTCGCGAAGGAATCTGACAAAACCAAGCCTATTAGTTGACGTGTTCGATGGGAGTTGGGGATCCAGGGCGCCCACTGTAATGGTTCGGCGCGAAAGGAGGCAAATTGATTCATCAACGCCCGTTCCTCTCCATGCTTATCGTCCCCATCTGGCCTGAGGAAGCCGCTGGGCTGGAGCGTCACCTCATCGCCGAGAATCTGGAGGTCTGGTGCCGAGGTAGTGGTCGAGTCGGGGTGATCGTCGCTCTGCGCCATTGTGCTGACGGGCAGTCGTGTTTGGGCTGGAAACGTTTCGTTGGAGGTCAAGGACGGCAGGGCGAGCTAATCATCTGCTATAGATCAGAATTCCAGAGCATTGCATCACCTCGGCCATGTACAACCCGACAAGTGTGCGGCGCTCTGGGATTCACGAATTACTGTCTGGAGTATGCATGGGTCTTGAGATTGTAGAGGAGGATCCCAAGAGCGTCACTGGACTGTCGCGCAGAAGTGCGTGTGGGGGGCCGATGGACCGAGCGCTACGTTAGGCTGCCTTTAGCATGTGATGGCCCTGGAGCTTGGCAGAGGTGCAGTGACTTAGTGGGTTCAAGCTGCAACCAGTAAAAAGTAATTCTACATCGACTTTTCGGTCTCTCGCAAGAACACCACGACAACCTGAGCAAGGAAGCCTGCTTCACCCTCCGACAATTTGATGGAAGAGTCACAGGGTCTCTGAATAATCCACTCGTCACCCTGAAAATGTCCATCGCCGCACAAAAAGCCACCCGGGATCTCCTGGCCAGGGCGCACTCGCCAGACTCCGTCGATCGCATCTACAAAGAAAAAATCCAGCATCGCACTCTCCACCTCCGCCCGACATCTCCTCCTCCTTCCGTTACAAATGCGCGAGCAGCTCGCAGGAGAGCCCGGCAGCAGGCCAAGGACAAGAAGAAGCACAAGCCCGCACCCCTGTCCTCCCGCGAGCGGCGCAAGCTAGGCTTCTACGACATCCCGCGAGACAGGCAAAAGTACGAAATCTACGAGCCGCTCAATAAACTATGGATGGGCTACATCTGCGAGATCCTGGGGGGTGATGTGTACAGCGTGGGACCTAATGTCGGGGCGAAGCTCGCCAGCGCAGAGTTTCATGGAGCCAACGTGGAAGTTGTTCGGAGCAGATGTCCCAGCCGGGTAGGCATAGCAGGGATTGTCGTGAGAGATCGCAAGTTTACTATGGAGATCATCACGAAGAAAAAGGGCGTCAAGGTTGTTCCCAAAGAAGGGACTACATTTCGAGTTGCCGTGGAGGTTCCTGAGGAGCAGTCAGATGCTACTGCCGAGCCGTCGAACAAGAAGTTTATGTTTGACATCCTGGGCGATCAAATGATGGTCCGCTCGGCTGATAGGGCGAATCGAAAGTTCAAGATGCACTTTCTGCCAGAACTTTAAATTCAATTGCAGTCCTCAATGATGCGATGGTAAAGTTTCCCTTTAGGCTCTTTCTACCTTGAATCTTGAGGGTAGGAGCTTCCCGGATACGGATTGTAATGGGAAAGTGGCACTATCAGTAAACTGCAGAGAGGGAGGGTTGGGCTTGCCTCTAAGACCGCCCACGACCGTCCGTCGTTGACTTTCTCTCTCACTTCTCTCTCACTCGCCATCCGCGCCTCTCAACGACCGGATCTCGTTGAACTTCTTACTCGACACCGGCATCTTGCAAACTGCTAGATTCAATCACAGGCGACATCGTTGCCCACACCAACTCCGCCATTACTTGAACTCACGCATTCACCATCGCCCTCGAAATCTTGACTGATTCGTCGCCATGTCTGACGGACGCGCTGCCACGCCTTCCACTTTGTTGTTCCATCACTCTCGCTAGGGATTTCACATTGGTTATGGGTTTCTGCACCTCTTCCGACTTCTCATAAATATCACGATGCTACTATGCCGGATAGATGACGTGTGCTGTCAGAAGCGTAAAGTCCTGACCTTCGAGATGACTTTTGTACGTGTTTCTCTTGATTCTTCATTGACGTTAATTGAAATATCGTGCTCACATGTCTTTTGATTAGGTAGCTTGTACCTTTTTCTCCACGCTCGGGCTCTTTATTGCAGCTTACGACCCTCCTATGGTTGAGCGACCAGTATACTATTATGCGATTGCGATTCTGGTTTTCTCATGGTGCTTCACTATCACTGTCATATTTGAAGTCATTGACGACTTTTTTGCAAGTTTTCCTGGACTGGGACACACTGGCTCTGCGGACTGCTTCGCGGAACCGCGTTATTGGAAAACAATTTCCTCTCTGCTCGTCAACTCAATTCAAGACGTGTGAGTTCTGGATCCTCTATCTTCTCCTTAGCTCTCGTTATTACGATATTTCGGTCTTGGACTTGATTTAACAACGTGTTTTTAGGATGTTTTGGTCTTCTAATGCATCAAGATTGGGTCGTGTTTCCAAATTCAATTAAAATCAACACTGGATATTGCAATTCCATCTCTGGATGAGCCAGAAGGTCTGTTTGAAGCCTTTCCATCGATCGGTAATCCGCCTACTACTTAATGGATGGACAAAATGCTTTCATCGATTCTTGGGTTATTAGTTTATCACTACGATTTAGATTGTCTATGAGGTGCGATAATTGTCCTCAAGAATGTGTTCGATGTTGATGGTGTGTATGGAACGAAGTGAGCGTGAACGCGCAAGACAAGCCAGACTATGTTGCGAGGGAATTCTGGAGATGACTTAGCCCTCTACTTTCGAGTTCTGTCCATATCCATAGAATAAGCAGAATAGGAGATTGAGTGTCTCAAATTGAATGCACCCATGCATGCATAGAATCTACGATCTTCAGTATCGTGCCGGTGAAAGTGATGACTGATCGTGCTGATAGCAAAGTAAAACATCGACAGATGACCGTTGGACTATCTGCGTCATGTTTCAACTTGAATTAATTGTTGTCTTCTGTTCTCAAGGCGATCCATTCTGCTCCCCATAAAAGGTGAAATGCACGAGAATTAGCGACCTGCCTCGGGCAATGCTGCATCGTAACAACTGCATTGCATACACGATAACAAGCGACTGATATGTGTCGTTGAGCCAGCCAGCCAGCAGCTAGCAGCTAGAGATAGCAAGAGCACTTTCTGAAAGAAGTGGATTCAACGGCAATGTTTGTGTGTGTTACTTTCAACGCCACTAGAAGGGCAGGTGGCTGTGGCTGTGGCTCGTCGCGAGTCGCCTCCCGCGGTTTGCCACATCACGTCTTGGATTAATCAAGCCATGCGCGATAAGATCCAAAGCAAATGCCGAGTGACTCACTAACAATCACTCCATGACTCCCGGGTCAGCGGTACCTCTGGAGCTAGGAAAGTGTTCTGCCTTTGGGAGCGGCGGCAGGATGAGGCTAATCCTCGGCGGAACCGGGCAGCTCTGGTCCGTGTTATTGTTGTGCGACCTCAGCATTGTGTGCCGGCTGTTATGGTGGACCTTGGCCGTCGCCCTGTGTCAATTGTGTTGTGTTGTGCTGGCATCAAGAGTGACTTGACCGGCAGGGCGGACAAGGGCTGGCACGAGGTACTGCCGAGGACCAGGTACCGACGACGAGGGACCCGGTGGTCGTTGTTAGGGCGAGGTGGGAACCACTGGAGGCCACTGGGCTGGCACTGACGGGCACTGGCTGCTACTGGCTGTTGGTGGCAGGGCAGGCTGCTGGCTAGGTCCAGCCCCGGCATCCACCTCTCTCCACCCACCAGCCAGTAGGCGCCCTGTGACTGGGATTACGCTTTCCGACCTCTAATTTTCCCTTTTCAAGCAAACCCTCTGTGAATTTTTCAGCCAGGTTCCTTGACCTCACGTCACGACAGCATTTCGAAAACCCTTCATTGGCATTCCCATCGCCTTTACGACCTCAACCACCCACCCCCCGCTTGCAATCCCGCGCCCTCGGTAGCGATCCAGCATACAATCACCCCCCGGTATTTTTTCTGTTCTCATAGCACGACGCTACTGGCCACTTCTTACCCTACTTTTACCTTTTACATCATTGACCAGCACACCCGTCCCGTCCCCGCGGTGGCTCTCGATACTTCTGCTCCCACATCCCCTGGAGTCGAAGCTACCAACCCTCTCGACCCTCGATCTCGACGTGTCATCCAGCATATAAATTCACAATGCCAACCAATCTGCCCTCGAGCTTTGCATCAGCTGCAGCTGGTCAGAACGCCAATAGAGTTGCGGGTAGGGCAGGAGTTGGAGGCGACTGGTACGTTGGACAGCCCTCCCTTAAAAATGCACCCACGCATGCCTGAGTGTCACCATGTTGCTCTCTGTGAGCTTGGCCCTGCCTTTTGAGGCCTTGATGCTTCCATTCGCCGACCGACAGAGCTGCTTCCCGTCGCGCACCTGCTGCCGTCCTCAGTTGTACATGGGCGCGCACACACGAACACCTCCCCCCATGCCTACCATCGCGTTACACCCTCGTGCCCTGTCTTTCCTCTGCTCTGTTGATTCCTCGCACACGCACGCCCGTATTTATATATGCTGACTTCCGCCACCAGGTCTCGTAGGGATGGACGTTCAGCGAATGGCACCTTGACCCTGCGCCGTTCCTCGACCACACCGCTCAGCCAATCATCCCAGACGCCAGCACCGGTAGACAACGCTGTCCAACCCCCAGCGCCGAACCGTCAGCGGTAGAACTGAGTCCTGCACGATATAGTAAGGAGGACCTGCTAGATATGTATCGCCCGCAAAGGATCAGCGAGGACCCCTCGCGCCTCTTCATGCAAGGCTGGAATCCAGGCCACGTGAATGGCGGCGCCGTCAGGGCATGGGGAAAGAGTAACGAGAACCACGTTCCACAAGAGCCTGGTGCCTGTTGGGACGCGAACGGGGAGAGCACACCAATGGGACATCAGGGTTTGTCTTCGGACGAAAAAGAGGTGTGTCCTTCTCCACCCCCCATATCTCAGGTAGGATACGAAAGCTCACCGCTCGTTAGGCATTTATGACGGAAATCAATTCGCCTCTCAAACCCCCCACGGGGAACAATAACACGAATAACCCAGGAGCCGTGAATGGTCGGAAACCATCATTTTCGCATGGATCGGGGAACTCATTCGCCGTGAGTTCACCATCATCTGCAACCCGACCCGGCACCCGCAGACGGGAAACGCTAGACTCGAACCCATTCAGCCCAGGAGGCCTCAACTCACCCACGACGACGAGAAATCGCGACGACTCTTTCTGGTATTCTCGCAGGAGCACCGACATAAAGGAGGCGGAGGTGGACGAGTCTGCAGAGGACCAGGGCCCTCGTGACCCGCAAAACAAGCTGCCATTTGGGAACCTGATCCGGGCCAACACTACTGGAGGGACGTCAGGCATGGGTTCAATATGGTCCGCGTCGACACCTACCACTCCGAGTGGCGGATCCTTTGGCAATTTTGCAATAGGAAGCGCTGCTGTCGGCACGAAACCTGCTGCAGGTCCTGTAGGTGGAAGCCGTCTCGCGCATCTAATCCCCAAAGATCAAGCTGAAGCTGCACAAACCCGACAGGGCGAGGGCCAGGGAAATGCTAATCAACAATCCTGGCGTTCTCGCCAACGAACCGACACGGACCCGTTCGGTGACGATGGCCTGTCTGGCAGTGCTGTTCTCGGTGGTGCGCAAGATACTGCAGCCAGTATTTCGCAGACTGGGCGTGTCGGAACCCTGGGCACGCCTGTCAAGGGCTCGACTGGCGACTTTGGTATGGCTGGACTCAACCTGGGGGGGACGAGAATGACCCAGTGAGCCCTTCCGAGACAAATCCATACCGTAGCCCTCCAGCTGAACGTCATGATCAGGATGACGACGAATCGAGCGGACCGAAACAGCCCATCCCCTTTCCTCTCGACCAGTCATCTGGTTTCAATCCTCTGCAGCAACGCGGCTTCGGCCCAGGATCTGAAGGGGTTGATCGTAGTCAAACATCTAGTGCAAAAGGATTCCCTATCAGCCACATGTCAGCCTGGGGAGCGCCTGGCCCCAGCGGTACACCAGACCGAGAGCGTGCCAACTTCCCGGGCGCTGCTTTCTCACCAGCCATTTTCAACTCGATGAACGATATTCAATCGCCCACTTTAGGTAACCTCAACAACGTTTTTGGGCCAGCTGGCAATATCGGCACCGGTAGTATCGGTCGCGGAAGCAAGCTTGGATCTCTTTTCCCTGCCGCTATGCAAGCGCAGATGCAGTCTCATGAGCATGAGGGCCTCGGCGACTCAGGCCCAGATCTTCGACAAGCTAACCCTCTCGGCGCCATCGGCCGCAGCAACTTTCCTGGTCCCATCCGAGACACGGAGAGTCCGATGCGATCCAATCGTGGAGTTTTCGAGGAGCTTTTCCCTTCGAGCGAGGCAACCCGATCTCAGGCCTTGTATGGCTCGGCAGAAGCAGTTCAGCCCGGTGGCACTTCTACAGCTCCGCAATCCTTCACTCCTGTGAGTGGAGGTATGAACTTCGGCGGTGCTGGCCAAAATGTGATTGAGCCTCCTTCAGCACAGGCACGCACCATGGTTATGCCAGACCGGATGAGGTGGGTTTATCTTGATCCCCAGGGTCAAATCCAAGGTCCATTCACCGGTCTGGAGATGAACGACTGGTATAAAGCTCACTTCTTCACACCCGACCTGAGAGTGAAGAAGGTGGAGGATCCGGAGTTCGAACCACTAGGACAGCTCATTCGACGCATAGGAAACTCTCGTGAGCCCTTTTTGGTTCCACAGGTCGGCATCCCCCATGGCCCGCCGTCGCAAGCGTCTGGGTTCCCAGGCGCAGCCCCCGGAAGCGTCGTCCCACCACTCAGCGGAGTGTTCCCCAGCTTCGGACGAACCCTGACAGCCGAGGAGCAAAACAACTTGGAGCGTCGTAAGCAAGAGGAACAGTACCTGATGGCTCAACAGAGAGAGTTTGTCATGCGCCAGCAAGCTATGAGTAGATTTCAGGGCCAGCAGCAACCTGGTCTGCAACACCACTCCAGTGCTCATAGCCTGCAGAGTCAGCCAAGCTTCGGCAGCATCACCTCACCCATCGGCATGCCCGGTCAGATACCGCAGCAGGCCATCGGTGCCATCGGTCCAAATTCTACCGGCTTCTTTGACTCAGCTGCTGAGGGGTCACAGCCGGGTGGTCCCTCGTTGTCGGGAAACGAGGAGCCTTCAGGAGATGAGTTAGCGCATCTCTCCGCCACGGAGCGTCAGATAATGACCGCACTGCAAGCAGGTCAACCCCTGAACCAAGCCCCTGGGGCTTTGGCACAGGAGGTTGACTTGCGTAGCGGTCTGCCAGACACTGACCAGCTTGGAGAGGATCCTGAAGGCTTTCGCGAGCGCTTGAAAGAGTTTGAAGACCTGCGGGCTCAGCATGACGCAGAGCAGGCAGCCCAGGCACAAGAAGTGGCCAACGAGTTGGCTGAAAATGAGCCCACCGCCAACGCTTCTGCAACCAACGATGTACCAGCAGGGCAACCAGTTCCGACACGCAAGACCAAGACGAAGAAGAAGTACGAAGACTTCACCTTGTCTCTTACTCAACAGGTACAGAAGACACAGGCTGCTGTCGCTGCAGCACAATTTCCTGTCGAGGTTGACATGCCCATGCCATTCCCGCCTCCCGCTTCTACAACACCCCTTCCAGCCCCAACAGCCCAGCGGGCTCGCTCTCATCTTCCAGAGCAGTATAGCCGCTCGCAGTCTGGTAGTCCCAACGACGAGGCTAGCAACGCACCCCCTCCGCTTGCTCCCTGGGCCAAGGAGCCTGGAAATGACGCTCACAAGGGCCCCAGCTTGAAGGAAATCCAGGAGGCTGAGGCGCGCAAGGCCGCCAAGGCAGAAGAAGCTGCTGCGGCGCTTAGAAAAGCTGCACTAGAACAAGAGGCTGCGTTGCTCAGAGAGAAGGAGAAGCAGGCTGCAGCTGCCACCACAGCTGGCCTGCCTGCGACTAGTACTTGGGGGCATGTTGCTTCTCCAGTTGCGACAACGAGCAGCCCTTGGGCCAAGCCCGGCGCTGTCAAGGTTCCCGCTCCGGGCCTGAGCAGTGTCAGCACGCCCGCGGGAAAGAAGACACTTGCCGAAATCCAGCAAGAGGAAGAACGCCGCAAGCAAAAAGCCAAGGACGTGGCGGTTCAGTCGGGAGCTGCGCCTACGGGCTCCAAGAGCTATGCCAATCTCGCCGGAAAGCCAGGCCAGCCACCCATGCTGGCTATCCCTGCTGCTGCTTCCACACCCCCAGGCGCTGGTTGGGCTGTCGTCGGTGCTGGTGGGAAAGCTAAGGCGTCCCCTGCTGGCCCAGCCGGTCAGGCCCGTTCCGTCAGCGTGAACAGTCCCAAAACTCCGGTTGCCGCCACCGTCATCAAGTCAATCTCCCGCTCTGGTCCCGCCAGCAGCGTTAACAATGCCGCTATGGATGAGTTCCGAAAATGGGTTACCCGTGAACTCTCCCGCGGCATTACAGGTGTCACTGACAGTAAGTTTGACTAAGCCTTGATTCGCGTACTCGCTTGAACCTTTCACTGACATGATTTCTCAGTTGCTGCATTCGCTAGCACTCTTGATGCTTTCCCCGCCGATTCTGGACTTATTGCCGATGCTGTTTATGCCAACTCGACCACAATGGATGGACGCCACTTCGCGGAGGAGTACGTCCGACGCAAGAAGCTAGCCGAGAAGGGCGTCGCTGAAAAGCAGCCATCTGCTATCACAGAAGTGAAGGCCGGGGGCTCCGGTGGAGGATGGAGCGAGGTTGCGAAGAAGAGCAGCACGCCCCTCACCCCTACAGCCCCCAAAGATGATATTCAATCTGCCGCTGGCTTCAAGGTTGTCCCTAGCCGGAAGAAGGGCAAGAAATAGAGGAGCTTCTCCTTCGAAGCGTTGAAGGAGCGGAGAGCCTGACCCTCGCACTGGCGAGTGTTGAGCTCATGCACTGTATCATTTGTATGTATTATTCTTTTAAGTGAGAGGATTTGCGCGTGGCGGTAGCGATAAAAGCATAAAAGCGAGGGCACTGTTTTGTTGGAATACGTCAAAAAGGGTTTCTTGTGGCATATGAACTACCATCTTTTTTTGTATCATCCTCGAGGATGGACTGGCTGGTGGTGCATGTGTCCGGATGTGGGACTCGTGTGTATATTTCAGCGTGTGACGACTCAGCCCTGGTATTGTTTTTGTTCAGTATAGCTTGTTGCGTTTCACTCAAGTCTGCCGCTGTGAGAGCTGCCGGGATGCAAGACAAATGATACTTTGTTAGATGACGCCGCACATGTGTTCCAATATTTCTTGCCACGATTGATAAATTGTTTGGACGGGAAGACGTGGCAGATTGGATGTACTTGTGCCACCTTACACTATGCTAGTTACGATCAATCTATCTCAAATACTAGTGGAAGTAAAAGAGATTTATTTTATAGACTTTTGATATGTACGTAGGTATCTACCGTTCTGCCTTCAACCCGTCCATGATGTTCTGCAGGGTCCTCCAGCCCTCGCTGTCCTCCCAGTGCTCCCTGCCCTTGCCCATGACGCTCCTCACCGCGCTCCGGACTTTCCCCTTCCACTTTGCGCCGATGGCGGGGACGTCGGGCCCCCAGTTCTCCAGCATCGAGGCCAGCTCGTCTGTGCGCATCACCACCGTCTCCCAGGCGGACTTGTCCGTCGTCCAGTCCACGCCCGCCGCCGATGACGACGCCGAAAGGCCGGAGGAAGAAGAGGATGACCCCATGGCCGCGCGCCAGGCACGCTCGGATGCGTCGATGGCCCCCGCGTAGTCCCTCCGCCAGGCGCGGAGGCGGGCGAGGAGGCTCCACAGCTCGGAGCGGTGGGTGATGAGCGGCAGGACGTCCTCCTCTAGGAGGCGGGTGACGAGGCGCTCTGGACTACCGCGGGGTGGCTCGTAGATGCCGTCGATGAGGTTGGCGGACGAGTCTTTCTCTTTCGAGAGGACGACGTCCTGGAGGAGGGCGGAGAGGAGGTCGGCGTCGACGGCGTCCTCGGTCTTGCGGATGCGGAGGATGTTGCGGAGGGCGAGGATCATGTCCGGGACGGGGGTGGGCGGATGCGGGAGGAGAGGGTGAGGACGTTGTCCCAGATGCGCCAGTTGTCGTGGGCGATGGAGGCGCCCTTCTTGTAGGCTGCGAAGGCCTGGGCGAGGAGTTTCTTGGGGTCGCGGGAGACGGTCTTCTCCTCGTCTGGGGTGGAGGTGGCGGGGAGGTCGTCGTCTTCCTCTTCGTCGGCCGGTTGCTTCTTTTCTGCTGTTTCCGCCTCCTCAGGTTTGGAGTCTTTGGTCTCAGCGATGACTTCGCAGTACAGGCTCCAGAGGGCGCTTCCTAGGTTGCTCCAGGTTCTGGCACCCTCGCCTCCGCCGAGGTCGGTGGCGCTGCTGATGGATCTGTTGAAGGCCTCGGCGGCGTCTTCAAAGTTGGCGAGTCGGAGGCAGATGTCGCCCAGCCGACTCCACATGTCGGAGCTAAGACGGTTCACGGAGGTGGCCTTCCTGTATGCTTCTTGGGCGTTTTCCCATTCTCTCTTCTGGATGTAGTGTTCACCGAGGGACTTTTGAGCCCGGGCGTAGCGATGCTTGGAGATGTCCCACGCCCGCTCGTAATGTGATGCGTCGCTCTCGAGGTCTCCGAGGATACACCAGAGGCGCGGGGCGTTGGGTGGAGGCGGGCTTCTCGCTGGCCCGGAGAAATCGGCGCCTTTCAGGTAGACTGGATCGCCGATGTCCTTCTCCTCGTCGGCATCGGAGGGCGCGGTCTCGGCTGTCTCTCCGGTGCGGTGGAATAAACGCCAGCGGATGATTCCCTTGGCTTTCTCCTCGCCACCACTTCCCCGGCCGTCCTCATCCTGTTCGGCGGCGGCTGCACTGCTGGCAAGGCAGAGGGCAACTTCGGCCCATAAACGGAGGCGCTTGAAGATCTCAAGGGCGGACACAAGAGAACCGATACCAGCCCAAGCGTAGGCAAGCTCGGATTCGAGATGCCAGCGTGGAGGTGTAGAAAGGGTGTGGATATACTGGAGACGAATATGTGCTGGTGCGGATTCGGAGGGTTTAGGGGCTGGTAGGAAAGATGTTGGTTTCGAGATTGTGGTGGGGGAGTTGGTTCATCCACGTTGTCGACTTGGATGGCTGGAACGTCAGGGGCATCCCCCAATTTATCTGATTCCTCTGATGAAGTAGTGGAGGAAGACGCTGTAGTGTCAGTTAATACCTGGTCGGCCACGGCCTGCAGCTGCAGAACACCGCGCTCAACCGTTCTGCTACGATGAACCTCGATTCGCGAGCGCACAAGCAAGGCTTGAGTGTATATCTGCCAGTTGGTTGACTTGTCGGCCAATACTCGGACTGCGTAGGGGAGAATCTCCTCTGATGTTAGGGTATCGACCGGAGAGAAGGCATCCTTCAATGTAGCCTCAGTAAGTAGAATGATCTGGTCAAGGGGTGAGAGCTGTGGTTGGTCATCAGGGGAGAGATCTGCCAATGCTGAGGGTAGTTTCTTCTCTTCTGCCTCTTGTCCATTTTCCTCCTTTGAAAACTTGATCTCTTCCAACAGGGTATCATCATTGAGTTTCAAATCCTCTGGCTTCGCCGCGTCTTCCTCCTTTTCTGAGCCGGTCGTTGCAGCGCTCTTAGCGAGCACGACAAGCTGGCTGATGTTCTTCTCCTGGAACTTTGTCCTCTTTCCAAGAGCTCCTGACAGCTCGTAGAGAAGGCCGCTCTCTTTCGAAGCCTTGTCTAGTGTTTCCCTCGCCAGGTCATTGCGCCCGAGAAGGATATAGTTGTTGGCAGCCTCGACGAGGAACATGACCTTGTCCCCCTTCGCCCACCCCTCGCTCTCAGCCGCCCATACATCCTCGCTGAGAAGCTGCTTGTCCACGGCCTCAATGCCATCGGTAATAGCCCCTGCCAAAGTAGGCACCTCACTCCACTGAGAACTTCTCGTAAAGTTCGAGCCTGGGCCTAGGCTAGGCTGTGTGAGGAGCTTGTAGTGCCAAGTGTTCACCCGGAGGCGCATCCAGGTGGTGCTATACTTCTGAGTACCGCCACGAGGGGAAGGCAGCTCCAGGTCTTGAGTGGAATTTCTCAAGACCTTGGTGAAGATGTACTTTGCGAGGGCGAACAGCTCGAGGTGGGGGATGTAAGCGTAGGGGGACACGCCGTCAACCTCGAGCTCCCTCAGACAAGCCTTGCGCAAGTCGTCCAGCGTCGTTGCGCCCTGCTTCTCTGCCGCCCACGCCCCCAGGAAGCGCTTCTCAACGCTCCTCACCGAGGCTTCGGGGAGGACGGGACCGGTGACGTTCGCTTGAAGGAAGACGTCCAGGGCTGATACTCCAACACCAAACACATCTTCAAGGGGCGAGTCAATGGCCGTTTCTCTGCCTTCCGCACTGGCCAGTTGCTGGATGAGTCCCTTTATGGGAGCCTCGGCTTTGCTCCCGCTGGCCAGGACGGCCAAAAGGGCCTCCTCGTATTTGCTGTCCGCCGCCATGACGCGCGGGAACAAGGTAATGACCCAAGGTCGCGAGATCCAAGTTGCACAAAAATGGGATGAATTCTCCAAAATCGGTGGATAAAAAAATCCAAAATAATAATAATAGTAGATCTTATTTTCCAAGTGAAACCCCCCAGGAGTCCTTCTATAACCAGCCACGGAATCGAGGGTTTGTGGTCGCGCAAAACTTGGGCGTCCGGTGTGACTCGCGATAACGGCTTATCTCAATTTTTTTGCGACTTTCATGGTGGGGGCGGGGTTAATTCCAGCGCCCAGCTCCAGGCAGACGTTGCTGCTTATGTAAGACGGTGTTCCGCAGTATTAGACGGTGGCCTTCGTTTTAGAGGTGAGGAAAGGGCATGCATGGAACCTTGAGGAATACGAGGACGATTCTACTCCGCCACTGGCCATCATATGTAACCTGACAAACTTCGAGCTAGGAAACTTTTCAAGGCAGGTCTTGTTGGGAACATCTCAACACTCGTTTACCAATACAGTTCAACCAGGACATACACAACAGTGCACACATAGGTATACACAAGCAATACAAGTAGAGAGAGTTGGAGATGGGCGGCACCTATAGGAACACCTAGATAAGGACGTCGCCACGGCATGCCCGAGAAGTAGCGTTGTATTGCATGGGCGATCGTCGAAGATCACCCGCCTATCAATGCAAGGTAGAGAGGCACTAGATGAGCACTTGAGATAGCAGGGGGTGTCGGACAAGAAATATGTCTGTCTCTCCAATCACATGTAGATACTATACTAAACGACAAGAGTATATCTTGCTGTGCAAAGCAGATGGTATCACATCATACCATGAGAGAAGCACTTTGCAACATGAAGAGAATAGTATCAAGGGTGGCTGTTAGTCAGTAAGAACAGAACACACAAACCTACCAGAACATGCAAATAGTCAAGGTCATTCATGTCAAACGTAGAGTCATACTTTCTTGTAATTTCAATGCTCGTATTCACTCCCAGTGCATTATTCATTCAAATAGCAACCCGGCACTTAAGGCCACATCTCGCCAACTCGGGGTATATATGCCACATTCCACCATGCACCATCAAGTCTAATTGCGATGATTAAATAGTAGAAGAAAAAGGAAACAGACACGGCGACATGTCAGATCAGCGGAAAGGGACAGGGAGAAAGAGCCTGCAAATCTCGTCGATGGTAGCAATCATTGACCAGAATAAAGGGTCACACATAACAATCAGGGTACCAGCACCACATAGATCATCAATCAGCACCATCGTCACCCATGACATTTCTTTCACATCTTCACCACATCACCGTGTTTGACACTGGGGAATCTATTCCTCAGGGTACTTGTTGCGGCCAATGCCGATGAGCTGAAGCATCTCGGCCCAGAAGCCAGGTGGCTTTGTGGTGAACCGGGCTTCGTAGCGATCAATGACAGGAGCCTCCCAGACCAGGTCGCACTCTTCGGGCTTGACAAACTTGGTCTTGTGGTACAACTTCCAGCCACTGAATGTGAGAATGGCGATGATCTGCATGGAGTAACCACGGAAGAAGACCTCGACATCAAATTTAGGCCTGAAAGCCTCGTACTGGTAGAAGATGACCAGGAGCATCTGGAAACTAAGCGCGATCCAAGCACCGTAAGGCTGGAACCAGCCCTTGTAGTGCAGCTTGTTGCGGTCAAAGTTCTGGGCCTTGACAGCGCGCCAGTAGAAAAGGAAGGTGGTCGACATGATAAGGAAGTCGATGATACCGCCAGCAGTCATGAGGGCAACCAGCCAGTCGAGAACCTTGGCGGAACCGGAGTTGAGCTGAAGCAGAGAGAGGAAGGGGAAGATCATGACGATGCAGAAGCACCAGATGGGCACACCGTTGCTCAGAGTGTAGCGGAGAATGCGTGGGGCACGACCCTCGAGAGCCAGACCATACAAGGAACGCGTGGCGCAGAAAGTGTAGGTGTTGCCGGCAGAAAAGATCGAAGTCAACATGAGAACGTTGACGATATGGGGCAGAACCGAGATACCCATGTTACCCATGGCAATGACGTAGGGGGAAGCACCAGCACCAGCGGTGTTGGCTTCAACGCCCTCAATCTCAGCACCATTGGCAACGGCGAGCTTCACGTCGTTGTGAGGGAGCACAATTCCAACACACAGAGCACTGCCGAAGAAAAAGAGGGCGAAACGGAAGTACACGGTCTTGAATGCGGTCTTAATGTAGATGCGGGGACGCTTGGCCTCAGCAGCGACCATGGAAATGTATTCGGGACCAACGACGGCGAAACTAGCATTCCACAAGGCAGCGAGGAATCCTTCGAATCGACCGAGCGCTCCAGAGCCGAGGTACTCCTTGAAAGCGCCAGGGTTCTGCCAGTAGTAAAAGCCATAGGCGAACTTCTGGGGGTTGCCGCCAACCATAGTGATGAATGTAAAGGCGAACAGCATGAAGATCAAGATGACTTTTCCACCGGAAAGCCAGAATTCAGCTTCACCATATCCGCGAACAGCAAGCACGTTCAAAAGACTATACAATCACACGATTCAATGTTTAGCATGCAATCTTTCAATCAGAAGGGGGAAAGCAGGGGGGATCGGGAGAGCAGGCAGTTTCCATGAGATCAAAGCGAAGAGTGCATGCACACACACGCCCATCACGAACACAGGCACAACATAGGACGAAGCGGAGGTCGCCCGTCTCTCCCTGGGAGACATATTCCTTACCCATAGAGCAAGATGATACCGAGGCAGATACCAGCAGTTGGACCAGGATCGGGGATCTTGTCGCTCCAATACGAAGCCACCAGACTAAAGGCAGTAATTTCAAAGGGGATCAGCAGGGCCTCGTAGAGGAAGAAGTTCCAACCAGCCATGAAGCCGAAGGCGTCATCAACCCAGTGACCAGCAAGACGGATGAAGCCACCAGACACGGGCATGTGCACAGTCATTTCAGCGACGGAGTTATTGACGAGAGCGAGAATGCACGGATAGATAGTGTAAGCAAGGAACAGACTGGCGGGGCCGCCTTTGTAGAGACCGCCGCCAATGCTGACGAACAGCGCTGTACCGATGGAACCACCAATGGCGATCAGCTGGATCTGACGGTTGTTGAGGCGACGATGCAGACCGTCGGCGTTGTCGGCCAAGTGCCCATCCTCAATGTCGGGGGACCCCGGGGAGTCCACCTTGACGTGTTTTTCCTCATCCATGGTGAACGAGGGCCGTCGGCGAGACGAATTGGCGACGAGTTCGGTGTGTCGATCAGCTTACCAGAAGCCAAGCCAGAGGATTCGAGGAGGAGGGAGGAGGAAGATTCAATGAATCAGAAGAGATCGGCCAAGGTATCCCAACTGAGAAGGAAGAGCAGAAGGGAAGATGGTTAGGTGGCTCATGGGAGAGAAAACAGAAAAAAGGGAAAGGCTCTATCGCAGACTGAGGTGGGCGCGTCGAGTATTTAACCCAAGCAGAAGCAGCAGTGCGACCAGCGATCTCTGTTGGTGGTAGGCAGGGACGGTGGAGTTGGCAGGCATCATGATGGTAATTGGATGGCCACAAATGGGCAGATGGTGCAGGAGCCGCACCTACACTCGCCCGAGAGGGTGGGGACCAGGCTCAATGGCCGCCGCCCCAAGCAAGTACCTCTCAACCTTACATACGCGCATCCTGCGAGTCGAGCTGGTGTAAATGTCGCATACAGTTAACCTCGATCGTGGACGGACGGCAAATGTCTGAGGCCGGGATACGGTGGATCCTCCCCTCAAAGCCTTGTCGCAACAGCGAGTTGAGTTGAGTTGCTCCCCATTCCAGTGGGCCCCACGGCACTAGTGCCCTAGCGCTCTCGCCCCATCCACCTCCCATGGGCGCTGAGGCTTGGCGCAAGGTACCTGTTCCACCGCCACTGGAATCAACCTCTGCTGGCTGTTAGCAGGGTACCCGGCTTGCCCTACCTCGTCGCCCGGAAGCGCTGTTCTGCACTATCCTCTCACTATTGACTATGGCAGGCACACCATCCACACCTTCTGTAGGCACATAATGCACCTCCCACGAGACCGACAGTGCCACCTTACGTCAATAGCAGATGCATCGAGGGTGGTGGGTTGAGAATTGATGATAGGTGCTGCTGATGTGCACACCGTGGAAGTACCCGGCCTTCCCTTTCTTCTAGAATGCCCTCCACGGAAGCCTCATGAGCCTTTTCGACACGCTCCCGCAGTTGTTTCAACTTGGCAGGCTTGGATTCTTGGCCGTGCCAGGGCTCCGAGACCACCATTCGAGCGATCAGCATCTGACAATAGCTGCTAGCAACACGAAAATAGCATGCTAAAAAGCCATCTCGTACACGGCCGTACGTAAAGTACTTCAGACCTCCAACAATGATCAATGAGCGGGCCCGCCGACCCACGCCGCCAACATGCAGGAATCAATCCAGCGCCTTCAACCTTCCATGGCCTCTGATGCAGTTGGAGAACACATATCCACATCCCCTCGAGGCGCTATGACAAGCATACTGAACGAAACAACCAGGCGATCACCACCCAGCTGCAAGCCATCTCGTTGTCCATGTTATTCCCACCACACAACACATCGATCACCGACACGGCACGCCAACGCCCGGGACCGGTGAAACTTTACGCAAAAAGAACCGCGACAGACACTTCTTCTGCCCGACACCACCTATGTCATGCTTGGCAGCTGACCTTCCCGATTCGGGCCAGGGAGCGTCAGCAATCGCACTGTAGGTACGAGCTCTGCCCGCTGCTTGCGCCAGGAAATACAGTGGCGTCCAGTGCAGGTGGCTCCCTGTCCGCAGCCTTGGCAGAAGGCAGCCACATAAGGCCGCCCAGTAGGAACGCTCTGTTTGGGATGGCCATGTACAAAAATACAAGTCCATGCTTCGTCCGGGCATGGGGCCTGGGTAGGATTCTCCGGCGATGCGTCTATGTGGAAATACCCCGGCTCCCCTCTAGCTGAGGGATCGGCAGTGGTGCAATCCCTTCGTCTGGGGCAAGCACCTCTTGAGCATCAGCATCAACGGCCACTACCACCGCGACCGGGCAAGCAGGAATAATAAAGTCCCCGTGCAAAAGCCAGGCGGCATAGTGGATGCGCGTGGTTTAGACGCTTCCGTTGGCGCCACCATCCATAACCCAACGACGGCTGGGAGGAGCTGTCTAGCGTTCTCTTCGTCGGTGAGCTTCGGCCGCTGGGCAGAATGGATTCTCTGGCTTCCGTCGCCGTACCGTACCGTGTACGTAAACCCTCTGACAACGTCGCCTCTCAAGGCCAGGGTCCCCTCGGTCGTACAAACCTCTTGCGGACCTCTAATTGGGTTCATTTTACATCAGGCCTTTGATGAGCTGCGCAAAAGCCCCTGCTAGTATCCAGCCAGACAATATACTCGCATCAATAGCGGCGTAATGGCCATGAATTATTCACATGGGATTTCGATCGAGCTACACCAATGAGCCCAGGCTGAGGGAAAAAATTACCCTGTGCTATTATGTATGCTCTTCCGAATAATGAGCTCCCACGAGGATTTAGGCGGCCTTTTCAGCGAGTAAGTAGTACGTTAGCCTGGCACTATGGCCGTTAGCGGCATCCCGAACGTCGCTAGCAAACCGTTTTCTACAGGCCAGACGGCCCAAGACGGCCATCACGGGCAACTGAGACAGAATCCGGCGTAGAGTCCGGCAAAGTCACTTGCGCCGTAATGAGGAAACGGAAAATGAAGAAAATTTCTTACGCTGCGCCCCAGATCTATCCAATGATCTCAATTACCTAATGGTTTGGCCCATCCCCACGGAGTAAAGGCCAGCAACCTTCACCTTGGGTCGGCGGCGCTATTCTGTACAAACAGGGGCGGGCGAGATCTCGCTGGCACAATGACATCACTGCGGCTGGAGGCTCGGGCTCGCCGTCTGCCTCCCGTCGCTGCTGTCGCGTGACACCAGCCTTGGGCCATCGCCCTGCACCCGACGATGCGGCCGGACCAAAGAGGCAGCAGAGGCGCCCGGGAAGAGAGCCAGCCACGATGGCCACGGAGCCGTGTACAGCAGAGAGCTGAAATTTGCTTATGAAACACGCCATGAGTTATGAATTATGGAGAGGCCTATCGGACCACTTTACAGGCTGTGCAATGGGGACTGACTCTGCATTGCGCAAGGATCTCAGCTCAGTGGGCTAGCCCCGACCAGCAGCTACCCCATCTCATCACTCGGGCGAATAACCTTGCATGGTTCTGAAAATCTCGTTTCTGACTTGCTTCTTGCCTTGAGATCCCTGCCCAACTTTAACCCCAAGGGATGCTCGAGAAATTGCCTTTCCTGTGGCAGTCTGGCTTGTGATGGCAACGTTGAGCCAAGGCCTCCACTGAGGGAAGATGTACTAGAAGTCGGCCCAGGTATTAATTACATCGTTTCATTTTGTTTATAGTCGTCTCTGATTGCGGACTAGACTTTTACATGCTGAACTGCACTCGAGGCAGAGTTCCAAAGCTGGCTTACGGTGGCCCTGCATTGGTGTGTCTGCCCACACACCACATTCTGGCAAAGCCATGTGCGTGATCCCAAACTACCAGACTCAGCTCATCAGCACCAGAGTCAGACTATCCTTCTCGGTGCCGGTATGTGCCCCTTCTCCCATCTCGAGAACAGGGCGCCCGGGCAACATCTCCACTTTTTTCCTTGGGATATTGCTGCTGATAAAATCCATATGCATGCATCATGCCGAGTTTGCCAAACTCCTTCTCAATAAGAGAGTGCCATCCGAGTATCACTTTGAATAGATTCCCTTGTCCAATCGAGGCGCGGCGATACTCCAACCAGAGAGCCAGCCAACGTCGTTCAACCTAAACATATCGCCTAGGCTATCCTCTTCCGTCTCTGCACCGCGCCGTCTCAGCTAATGACTCGGTGACTTTGCCTCCGAAACCTATACAGTGCATGTCCTCACCCTAGTACTTCCTATCTTGCCGATACATACCAGCAATTACTTGTTGATGTTCTCTGCCATTTCATACTGCCACTTCCAACCCATGGCGATGGCTCTCCCACAGTTTTCCCAAAATTGCTTACCTTGCCCTGGCCAGAATGCAGAGAGATCCTTTACCTGCCCCCCGTCCAATACAACACTGGGTCCTCCCACCGTTCCCACAGTGTGTGACATCCGCGTCATCAGAAACCCAGGATTTCAAAGACCGTTTTCTCCCTCCCCACGATTCATTGTGGCGTCGGGCTACCGTGCGCCTCCCCGAAGCAAACCCAGTGCTCAGCTCCACAGATGACATATATCCGTAGATGGTAGTCCAGAGTAACCATTCTTTCGCATCTGGACAATGCCGATTGTCAATGCAACCTGCCATGTGAGAAACTACCCAATGTTCGTTTCAGGGTCTCCCACCATCCATCCCGGCGCGTTAGCCCCGTGGAGGGGGCCTTGAGAAAGTTGGCACCCTTGTTCTTCCCTGGGTTCCCAATCTCCACTTGACATCCTGGCCCCAGTCCCAGTCCCATGGACCAACATTTTCTCTTTCGTGAGGTGCTTGTTAAGATAGATCTTGGCTTCGGGTCAGTATACGAGGACTGCCAAGAGGTTGTACAAATAGTCTCATGTAATACTGATAGTGAGAGAGCCCTCGGAGTCCACTTTCATCGGAGCTTTCCATGGTCTAGGCAAAGGGAGAGGCTGAACGTTTGCTCAAAGTGTAGTGTTTTGATAGGTAGGTCCAGCATGTTACCCAGCAAGTAGATGACATTGAAATTGAGACATAAGCTACCGATTTTCGGGTCTACGATCAGTATCTTCAGAAAATCTACGTGCTAATGATACATACCTCCAAAGAAAAGAGAATACAGTATGTAGCATTATAATTGTTTCAGTTTATACTACCAAATTTCTATTCATTGTAGAAAATAGTCTATTTATAATCTCTCTTTCATTAGGTGTCTTATCTGTCCTGTCACCCACTTGCTTGGTTACACGACACCAGGTCTTGCTTCCGTATGCCAAATCACAGACCACAAAGAAAACGTCACATAGCACAGGAGCAATCAAATGATCATAATACTTTTTTTAACTGGTTCTTGGTTCTATATTCCACTCTACTCTCCAGGAAGCACTAGTCAGTACGGGCGTGATTAACCAGGATCCTCCAATCCAAGCCCATCACTTGTCCCTTTTTGACCAAAGCCCGCTCTATTTCAAGTCCAAAAATTGTAATCCTGACCAAAAGAACATTCGTGCAGACTTTTTTGCTCACACATTATATGACAAAGGAAAATGTGGTTATCGGGTTATCGTAAGAAGGAAGATGGGGGTCGTTAAATGGTCGTGTTCTCTAGTTGGGTGATGATAAGGTGCGTTTTTATGTTGCTTTACAGCTCGTCCTCATCACTGAACACCTCCTCACCACGCTTGCGGCGGGCCATACGCTCTGTGAGAAATTGTTAGCATTTGCATTCCAGACGGCGGGACATGATAGGATTGTTAACTTACCCTTCTTCTTCTTACGGGCCTCAGAAGAGGACAGCTTGGCCTTCTTCTTGGTGGTAACAATCTTGTTACCCATGGCATCGAACTTCTCCTCCTCGTCATCACCGTCCTGCTTGAGACGGGGACCAGAGCCCTGGCCAGACACCCAGTTGTGTCCGGAAGGAGTCATCTTACCGTCCATGACGGCCCAGACTTCCTCAGTAAGATCCTTGGTGAACTCGGCGGAGTGAGTGATGATGATGACACCACCCTCGAACTTCTTCAGGGCCTTGGACAGGGCACCGAGGGAGTCACGGTCCAGATAGTTGGTAGGCTCGTCAAGGACGATCAAGTGAGGTCGCTGCCACGAGCAAGCAGCGAGGACAGTCTTGACACGCTGGCCACCAGACAGACCACGCATGCGGGAGTGAGAGACGAGCTCAGCGTCCAGACCGAAGTTGGCGCAGTGAGACTCAATCTCCTTACGGACCAGAGGACGGAACTGACCGGAGGCAAGGGCCTCCTTCATATCGACATCGGCGACCATCTTCTGGTGAGAGGCGAGCAGCTCGTTACGGGGCAGCCAGACGTTGTCAGCAGACATCATGGGGGTCCAGCGCTCGTTCTTCATGCCAATGTTTTCACCAATGGCGAAAGAGCACTCGTACTCGTAAGAGTTCTTGAACTTTCTACGGGCGTTGATGCCAATGACACGACGGGAGGTACCCTCGATCTTGAAGACCTTGTCCATGGCCTTCTCATCGGCCTCGGTGATGATCTTGTTGGCACGGTCCATGGTCTCACGGTCCTCACCGGTCTGGAAACGCCACTGAATGTACTCGGAGGGGGTGCTGTCCAAGTGGTTATCAATGTGGGCGAAAGCGTGCTGCTTGATGTAGGCGATACGGATGTTCTCGTGCTGGTAGATCTCACCCTGGGTAGGGATGAGCTCACCGGTAAGAACGTTGATCAGAGTACTCTTACCGGCACCGTTGGGACCAATGACGGCAATACGGGAACCGAGAGAGCACTGGAAGGTGATGTCGGAGATCTGGGGCTTGGAGGTACCGGGGTACTGGAAGGACATCTTGGTGGCACGGAGAATGGCCTTGGCCTTGGTCTTGACACCCTCGAGGAAACCGGGCTCAGGGAAGGAGAACTCGATCTCGGAGGCACCGAGCTCGTAGTAGGACCTAGCGGAAGGAACACGCTTGACGAACTCGGCCAGGTTACCCTTGTAACGCTTGAGCTTGAAGCGCTCGTAGTGGACGATGTGCTGGCAGACGTTGTCGAGGAAGCTAGAGTCGTGGGAGACGATGATGGAGGTGCAAGGGGAATTGATGAGGTAGTCCTCGAGCCACTTGACGTTCTTCACGTCCAAATGGTTGGTAGGCTCGTCCAGAAGCAGGATATCAGGAGCCTCGAAGACGGCACGGCACAGAGCGAGCTTCATCTTCCAACCACCGGAAAGAGCGGAAATCTCGCCAGTAATCATCTGCTCGGTGAAGCCGAACTCGGTAAGCTGCTTGACGACGTCGTCCTTGGTGGTGGTGACACCAGCCTCCTCGAGCTTCTTCATAGTCCACTCGATGGTGGTCATCTCGGTATCAGCAGAGTCCAGGTCGTGCTCGACGAAGACAGTCTTGACTTCGCTCTGCTTGGGGAAACCCTCGACCTGCTCGTTGTTGATGGCACGCATCAGAGTAGACTTTCCGGAACCGTTGGGACCGCAAAGACCGTAGCGCTGGCCACGCTTGAGACGGAGGTGGGTCTGGTTCAGCAGGATCTTGGCACCGTAGGCAAGGGAGAAGGTGCAGTTGCACAGATCCTCACCCTCCTCCTCATCGGGCTCAACCTCATCCTCGGCCTGGGCGCCGGGGGAGGCCTTCTTGCGGAGAGTCTCGATGACGCTCTCGGAGTTGTCGATGCCAGTGATGACAGCGACATAAGGCTTGAGGGTGTCGACCCAGACAACGGGCTCCTTCTCCTTCTCGTCGACGATTTGACCAGCAATGGCAGCAATGTACTCGGCAACGGGGCCCATCTTCTCGAGGTAGTTGGCGTACTTGGGGGCAAGGATCTCCTTGAGCTTGGCAAGGACAACCTTCTGGTCACCGTCGTTGCGGGCCTCAGGGATGACACCATCCTTGATGTTACCGACACGGGTGAGGGTGTCGAGAGCCTGCTTGGTCTTCTCACGGGCCTCGGGGTCAGCCAAGTTTTCGTAGTTCTTGGTAAGACCTGGCATCATCTTGGGCAAGAAAGGAGCGACAATGTTGGGATCGTCGACCAGCTTGCACATGTTGTCAACAATGACAGCAGCCTTTCGCTTGATGGCGGTCTCACGCTCAGCAAGACCACGGTCTAGAAGAGGAACCATGAGGGCAAGAGTGGGCTCCTGGACCTCGGTAACGAAAGTGGTGGCACCGAGCAGATGGACGGTCTCGGGGACGTTCTCGGGCTTAGCAATACACTTGATAAGCTCGGGAATGAAACGCTCAATATCCCTGTTGACGATGAGCTGGCAGAGCGACTCCATGGTCTTGTAGGCACGCTCCTTGACCTCCTTCTTGGTATCCCACATAGCCTCAGAGATGACGGGGATCAGTTCGGGGACACGGGCAGCGAGCTGAGCAGGGGCGGACTTGACGAGGGCATCAATGAAGTCAAGAGCAGCCATCTTCTCAGGCCACTTCTGGGCATTGCGGAGAGACTCCATGATGTGAGGGAGGGCAGCCTTGGAGGCGTTGCCGTTGATGGCGCCAGCAATGGCGAGGACGGCAGCCTGGCCGGCATTCTTCACGGCAGTGATCTTGTCGCCAACAGCGGCAAGGGCAGCGGGAAGAAGGACAACGAGGTAGGGCTCGACAGAAGCAGAGACCTCGGCGTGGGAGGCAATCTGCTCAATGGCGATGGCAGCCTTCTCACGGGCGAGAGCATCCTTCTTGTTGGAGAGGGACTTCTGGAGGCTTGCAACGAAACTAGAATACCCACTCTGTCAGTACTAATGTTACCCCTCCAAAAAAAAAATTTGCGGGTGCTAATCTGGCATATGGTGAGGGGCTGATATCGACAGGGGAAATCAGCGCCGCGGCGCAATGCCAATGCAAGCCCAACATTGCCAGAAATTGCAGGGATTGCGTCCATATAGCGAGGGCTTGGAAAAGGCAAATAGAAAAGAAAATTCTCAAAGCCCTGGAGATGATCGAAATGGTGGGAGAGACTTACGTGCTGGGGACGGCCTGGTCCTCAATACGACCGTTGATGAAAGAAGCGATCTCGGTAGAGGCCTCCTTGATGTCGGAAGCCTCCTTGGAGACGTTGAGCTTCTGGAAGAGCTCCTCAAGGACCTTGACGGAACCAGCGTTCTCGGAAGGCATCTTGTCGGTTTTTTATTTTATTTTTTCGGTATACGGTTCGACCGGGAGATTAAGATAAGAATGAGATCCTAGAACGAATAAACGTCTAAAGGATCAAGCGAAGCCAACAGAGACGATGGAGGAGTCGACTCTGTTCTATCGTGGCCTTTTGGTGGAGGTGGCGGGGTTGTTTCTGGGAAGTGAATCCGAGAACAACGACCAGGAAGAAAGAAGAGAATGAGACACTTTCGAATCCCACGAGAAGGTTCGCCTGGAGGATGACGACCAAGTCGATGATTGATTAGGATGGGAAAGGGGAGGGAGGATGGGGAGGTGGAAAAGAGAAAAAAGTGCTTGGGTGGAGGGCTACGGGCAGATAAGTTTTATGTGCCTCGCCTCCCACCACAACTTTTTTTTTTCGCTCCCCTCCCACAGTGGCCAACCAGGGTGCCACCCACCACCAAAGGGCCGTGGTCCGCACTTTTCTTACGGGCAGTGCCCCTCCATTGGCGGCTATCTTCTCAGGCTTATCGTCTTATCAGCACACGCTAGTCCCAACGGAGGCGATGGCAAAAGCGGTGAGGCCGGTTCATGCAGGGCGGAAGCCAGATGCCTCTGGCAACAGCGCAGATTTTTTTTCTCCTTGGCTCCATCCAGCGGCAACCAGAAACGTTGGCCCAGTCTGCTTTGTGCCGGATTTTGGCGGGTTGGCCCAAGCAACTAGGCTAGCTGATTCTACGGAGGTGAGCCTTGCCCCTCCAAGCTGATCTATGATCCATCGTCCCTCTTCGAGCTCCAGCTGTAGTCAGCATGTGAGAGAGAGCGGGAGGACCGCCTCTTGCTGCTATTTTTCCTCCCAAAAATTTACCTTCAGCCCCAAAAAGCAAGGTTTGTGCTGCCTTTGCCCAGGGTCCTTTTAGATGGAGCCCGGGATATCGAGGTTGGTCGGGCATCATCATGCCGCTGGACGACTGGCCTGGTCTGCATTGCAGGATGCGTGGATGGGGCAGCAGAGGTTACATCCTGCATCGTATCCCTACCTCCATCAATCTAGTATCTTCTCTTCCATCTGGCAAATCTCTCCCTCGGCATTGTTCACGCTGGCCCAGCAACGGTTGTGAGCTTGCCTCTCAGTGAAATGAGGTCCATCTACCCCTCCAACCACCAACTTGAGGTGGGGTGTAGGTCTGGTGGTTGGGCCACAGTTGGGAGTGGATTTGCCGCACTGCAGCACCAGCAGCCTACCAGCTCAGTAGCATTGGATTTGCTTAGCAAAAGCTGAAACCAATCCAGCCCATCTTAGCAATTATACCTCCAGCCACGTTGTCAGCACGCTCGCCTATGAGTGGCCCATATCCCAGCCAAGCCGACCGAATAACAGCACAGAGAGCAGCACATGCAGCCAGCGCCGCGTCCAGTGGCAGCACACAAGCAGACATATTTTATTTCATCATGGCGGCAATATCATCAAATCTATATTAAGCCCTCTCTCGGCCCTCGATTGATTTCGCGATATCTACTCTGCCGCAGACAGGCCTTCCCCGCCACAGATTTGCTCAGCATCCCCCTGCTTCCAACTTCGCGGGGCCCCAGAATCGACCGCCTCAGGCAGGGGCTCACCGACATCTAAGTATTTTCCCATGACATGCATCATCTTAGTTAGCCCTTCTTCATGTGCACCACGGCAGAAAAGAGGAGGGCCAAGATATGTTGTAGTAATAACCGGGGGACTAAACTGTAATTGTAAAGTGAGCACATGCCACACTCGGGGAATGTGCCACCCAAGTCCCTCCATAAGCAATACTCTTTGTCACTTGGCATGTAGTCCTTGCTATGACCAAGTAGGGCCGGTATTGTGGCTACATGCCTCCCTGAAAGACCGTTTTTAACAAAGACTCTGCTGAACGAGCCACTCCAGACACTTGGACTTACTACAGGATCACTTTTCTCTGCAGATGTCAACAAATAGTCATGAAATCCCAGATATCCAAGTCATCTTATACCTCTTTATGAGTTTTAGGCATTGTACATACATGCACCATGTCGTCGTAAGATGTAGCCCTAGACGACATCAGCTCCCAGTACCCCTCCACTTACATGTTGAAACTAAACCTTAATTAATTTTTCAAGAACTAGGTAGGCATAGCTGGCTGAGGGAGCACTGTATAATTTGATTCGCGATCTACGGTAGGCAGCAGGCAGAAAATATCTTCTCGTCGGGCAAGCAAGGTTTCGAGACTATGCCACAGAACTCTTCTCTCCACATTCACATCAAACACTACGAAACCTTAGAGGACCAGCGTCCTACCACCATAAATACCTATCATTGGCATTTTATGCTATCATTTGCATCTTCTTGCCATGAATCCAGTCTCGTCCACGCCGGCTGTGGTTGAGTGTGCATCGACAGGCTTGATAACAGCCCATTCAAGTGGGGGCATTGAAATTGAGACACTCAAACATTAAGCTGTTTATTTTGAGTCTGCGAGCAGTATTATCAGATTATTGAGAGCTAATAACGCATGCTGAGGGAATAATAACACACCTACATTGTTACTTGATTTCATCTCATACTGCGGGGCGGTTTCTATTCATCGTAGGAAGCCGTCTATTCCATTAGATGTCTCATTTCTCCTGTCCACTACTTTGTATTAACCAATGCTATCTAATCCTTTGATCTAGCAACATTACTTGAGACATAAGAGAATATCAACGATTGAACCCCCAATCACAAGACATGTTTTTGCCACCTACTGTCATTAGCCTACTGTGAGCGTAAACCCCAAATCTTTCCGCCTCGCCCTCCACGTTTTGACTCACAGTGAGGTGTCTATGTCTCGGGCAACTGATGACCACCAAACCAAAAAAAAGTCAATAAAGCCACATTCTTCCGCTGTTCCATATGTCTTCCGTTCATCAGGCGACCAAGTGAATCACAGAATCCATCATGGCATTCCTCCCCTCGAATCCCCCATCCCTTCAACTTCGTCTACCCATCCTCGTTACATCTCGTCCTCGTTGATCCCCCTCATAGTCCAAGATACTATCGAGGATCCCTCATCACCTGCCTGGAAATCACTGATACTGAAGAAATGGCCAAATCTCTCATCGCCAGCTTCGTGCTGGCCTCCCTCGCCCGCGCCTCGGACCCAACCGCGCTCGAGGAGCCGCAGCCATCTCAGTGCCAGAGCGTCCTACCTATCCTACCGAAATTCACATTTGGGCCTACCAGGACAATATTCACGACCACTACTACCCACACGAGCACCGTCGATTGTGGCATCTGCGAAGATGTCGTCCCGATGATCGTGCCCCTCGGTATCCCCCCGGTTGTGCTCTTCAATGCAACCACGACCGCCAGCACCCCGTTAGTCACAACCGAATATGAGTGCGGCTCGGTCCCCGCCCCATCAACAACGTTGAAAACCGAGATACACCCTCCCAAGAACCGCCGCGGCCCATCGTCCCCCACCATCACTTCCACGGCCTCCCTAGATGAGAACGTGAAACCCATTTCGTACTTCGAACCCGACTACACAGAGCCCGAGGGCCCTACCACCGTCACCCCGCCCGGCATCGACAAGCCAGAGTGCACCTCCGCGACGGCCCTCGACGCCATGGTGGCCAACTCCACCTGGACCTTCTACCCTTCCACCGTGACGTCCACGAGCACGGTGGACTGTGGCGAGTGCGCGCTTGAGTGGTCCACGGGGGTCATATACTACTTCGCTCCGATTCGGTACACCGCCACGACCACGGCCGCGACTCCCAGCGTGAAGGTTGATCTTGCCTGTTCGGCCATTCCGACGAAAAACTAGTTTGGGAACGGCAGAGGTTTAAATCCAGTGTAACTAACACGAGGCTAAAAGAATATTTGTGAGCAGAATGTCGGTGTCTGTATCAATTTCAGGTTCATAATATAGATGTGATCAAGGTGGTCAGTGTCTCGAACCGGTGAGGTCTGGATGGCTGTTATTTTCATAACCCCATAGCTCATTAGGACACCATAATGCATTCAATAACATCTGCTCATAAAATTTCAGTTAACTTCCATCCTCCCCATTCTCATAACCCCCATCAGGGCAACTCTCCGGAGGCGTAGCGGCCTTGGCGAGCAGGTTCCGAGTCACATCAACCCTATAAATGCTCGGTCCAACGTCGTCCTCGGTCCGCCGGTGCGCCTCAACCCATGTGCGTATGTGGCCCCTGATCTCCTTGTTACTCGTGATAGTCGTGAATCCCTCCGCCCATCCGTGCATGTAAATGGACAGCTTGGAACTTTTGAACCCGCCGCAGCGAGCAACGTCGAGCGCCACCTCGGGAAGTCTGCCATCTCTCACGGCAGCTTGGAAATCAGTAGGGTCGGACAGAATCGTGACTGGGATTTGCAGATCGGCAGGAGGTGGGCGGACGGAAAGGGAAGAGAACTTGGCGTGGATGATTGAAGGTAACAGTGCGAGTGTCTCGGGGTCCCTGGGTACGAGGAGGTGTCCACGCTGTCTTTCAGTATTTGTACCGACGGTACTCAGAACTTCATGGAAGTGCTCAGCTGCTTCCTTGGTACAGATGAGTTTGCGACCTCGCAGCAATGGATACAGAGTGGGTGCCATAAGCCCATCTGGATGCCGATTCTCTTCCTTGATCTGGGCTTGAGTCGTCGATGCTTGCCAGGGCTGGGGCTCAAGGTTATAATGAGTGATGTCGGAGATGAGATCTATAAGGATGGTGTGATCCATGTTGAGAACCGGTGTCAGGCCGGCAAGTTCATCTCCCGCGAGATTCTCAATGGCAGTCTCGAGCTGGGGAGGCTCACTGGTGAGAAAATCACTCTGGCTGTCATTGATGATGACTTCAACCTGAGGATCAATGATTCGAAGCTGGTCTATAAACACCGCGACGTCATTGTTGGCATCCGCCTGTATTCTAGGCAGCACAACCCTGACTCTGGGAATCCGATACTCGTGCCTGTTCCGCTTTGCTGCCTCGACAAGGCGCTTGATCTGCTTGGCAAGGGGCACTTCGCCCCAGTCCGCTTCGTCCAGAACATCTCCAAGTTCATGCTCTCCCCATCCCCAACCCGAGTCTGTCATTTGACGAGCCAGACGATCCAGACTGATAGATTTGATGTCGATCCACTCCGATCCTCGTTCGACAACGTCAACTTCAACACGGCTCTGTTCTTTCAGTGTGCGGTGAAGGAGTTGTTTCTCTCGACCTGAGATAGATTCTTGGGAAGACACCACCTCTCGCCGCGACTCCTTGGTAGATGAAAGGAATGTCTGGTTTAGCGCTTGGAAGGAATGGCAGCGTTTGAGGATGGACCATTTGAGATGCGCATGCTTGACATCAATCACATTGGCCTGTATCTTATTGGCTATTGCTTTTAACTGAGTCTCGGGAAGCTCAGTTGCGCTGCCGAGTTCATCATCCACAAGCCGTTGTAGAGCCCTCTGGTCTTTCTGAAGGCCCCGAACCCAAGTGATAAGACCCGCAAGTGTTGACGGCCTATGAGTTTTCTCGAGCCGTGATACCAGGAGGTTGATCTCGGGGATCAACGAGTTACCCGTCTCGAGGCATTCTCTCGCTGCCTCAACGGTTCGAGTATGCAAAGGCAGCGCATCGCCAGTCTCGGTGGGCTGATCCGAACTGGTCATATTCCGGCAACACTAGCTAGCGCCAGGGACTTCTAATGATTCTCTGTTTGTTGTATTTTCTCACGAAATAACATCAAACCCAGCTTAAACTCTTACTTGAACTCATGACCGACCTGGAACTGGAACTGGAACTCGAAAGTAAACTGTGACTCAGCGTCATTGCCGTGATAAGCCAACTACTTGGCAAGATCGAGAGAGCACACAAGCAAGGGCCTTCAGACTCAGAATATCCGTAGCTTCCTACGATGTCTCTCCTAGAAGTGCTGTTGGATCTATTCATGAGTAGCGCAACTGTAATGCTAGCCAACACGCACTTGTGATCGATTTGTGCGATTTGGTGATTACATGTATGCTCGGGAAAGAGTTTGTCCGGTACCATTACTACATGTACATTTACACAACATTTACACATTTTGGAAGCAAGTCAACCCACATCCTGACCAAAAAATTACTACCCATACAAAGACTACAAAATCCAATACGAATAATATCTTGATAGATTGAAGCAACTGTAAAAATGCGACGGATGATCATCGAATCCCATCGAATATCCAGGCTGCCATCGGACGCATATGTTAGACTCCGCCCTCGGCCTCGAGACCTCTCAAGTGCCTCTTCAGGGTAAGACAAGAAAAACGCGCATTTCGGTGCCTAATGACAAGTCTTTGCTCGTCGGTGGCTTCTCAGTGGAGCAGCTTGCCTAGTCTGCTCAAACTTGAAACATCCTAAGAAAAATAGCAGCTGAGCGAACCAACAAGTTTTGCCATGTGTCCCGGCATGCATTGCAGCTTTTAGTGCCCCTACCAGCCCAATGGTTCGGTTGCACGTACCGACGATTGGCCCCCGTGGGAGCGACCCGACCAACACAACCAACAACATCCTTGGCATCCTCTGTTGCCACGTCGTTGAGCTTGGGGCAATCGATCCGCATTGTGAGGGCTTCAGTCGTAGCCTAGATATGCATGTGTGTTCACTATTTTTTCTTGCGATCTTTTTGATCTGGCTGGTGTATCCGCCTGGTCGAAGATCTCCAGTCTAGTTTCCTCGGAGTCTCCCGGTCTCCATACGGTGGGTGGGTTTGGAACCAAGAGAAGCCGAGTAGAATTTGAAGATGTAAAGACATACATGAAAAATCTGCGTGAAGAGTTTGCTCTTGTTTTACTTGCAAGCCTTTCGAGTGGAACACTCCGCATGTTGCTGTCACGATCCATAACGCTATGGGAGGAGAACAATCCGTCGTCAAGATGAAAACTAGCTTGAACGTTCACGCCACACAGGTCCCGGAACGATACACCAGTGACCGTTGAGCCGGCTCTCGACCGGGATTGAGTATGCTTCTGTTGCACCGGACCCAAACCTTGTCCATTGTTTCGTCAACCAAAATCACGCGGCAATTCGGGGTCTTCGCTTTCGTCGTTCAACCCGACGTTCTCGTGGACAGATGCATCGGGCAAGTAGTTGTGCGACGTAGCTGTTGGAGGAATTCTTCGCACATTTGCGGTTATGCATTCACAAGAATTGGGACGAAAATTTAGTAGAGCAATATAAATCATATTAAATCCAATATAGATGCCATCCAACTAAATATGCGAATTGTTTATATATCAGGCCATAGCCGAACACGCCTCCCTCTCTGGACAGGCACTTTGCAGTCCAGAAGAAACAAAAAAAGAACATTTGGGTAACGCAAAGAGACAGTGTGAACCTAAGCACGGGTCTGACGCCAGCTCTTGGGGCCCTCAGTGACGTTGGGGCAGTCGGCCAGAGTGCCAGCGGTTCCCCACTTAGCATGCAGGCGGATAGCATCACCGCCCTTCTGCGTGTTGCCAATGTTGAAGCCAAAGCCATCATTGGCCTTGGTGCCCTTGGGGAAAGCATTGCAGCCGTCACCGTTAGGGTAGATGACCGACTTCTTCTCGTAACCTGAGACAAGTTCAGGGGTCTCACTGGTGATGGTCAAGCCCTGGAAGGGTAGGCCGTATTCCTCGGGAACCAGCGAAGAGGCATCGGCACCGGAGAAGTTAGGGTTGTTACTGCTGCCGTACTCAAACTCCAACCACACACCAGAGATCTGGCCAAACGAAGTGTAAGGGAGGGCACCGACACCGCAAGAGCAGCCACCGATAGTGGCGGCCTGGACTGCCAGATACTTCTTGGCACCAGGGGCGAGCTCAAAGTCAAGCACTTGGTTACCCTTCCAGAATCCTGTGAAGGGCTTACCATCGGGGCCGGTCTTCAAGAAGCAAGCGCAAACTTGCTTCTCGCTGGCTGCGTTCTCAAGGACAGTAATGTACTGATAGTTCTTGGCGGCGCTCTCCTCAACAAACTTGAGGTTGCAACCGTACGTGGTGCTGCCAGTGTTTCCAGAATAGGCGTTGTCGGCTACGGAACCACGCTTGCTGGCTCCGGTGCAGAAATCATCTGTATAGCTGCCACTGGAGCCAACAGTGCCACTGCTGGCACTGGTCGTGGTGGCGGCCTTAGAGGAGGAGGTGGCAGCAATGGCAACGGCAGCGGAGCTTGAGCTGGTTGGTGCGGCGAGAGCGTTCACAGCTGGAACAGTAACAGTCTTGAAGACAGTCGAGGTGGGCTTGACGTTCTTGACAAACTGGTCGCGGACTTCGAGGTTGGTATCGCGGTGAACATGGTTGTGGACAGCGCCGTGGGGGTGGGCAGACACGCCGAGGGCGGCAGCCAGGAGGACGGTAGAGGCGGAGAACTTCATAGTGGCACCAGTTGATCCTGTTGTTGAACTTGTGTTGTGTAAAAGACAGGGGATATCCGAAATCGTAGTATAAAGAGCGTGTTGCAACGTCTAGCGTATGCTGATCAAGGAGTGTAAGGGCTATCCCAAGGTGAATTGGGAAGTTGAAGGAATGAGCAGGCAGTCGACTGATAAAGAGATCGAGGAAGAGAGCCAAGGGGGAAGGGAATAAAATGAAAACAGGGGAGGCATGTTAGTATGCATCTCGGTACACCAATCGGGCAAGAGAATGGCTGGGGTACGAGTAATGCGTCTTGGCCCACCCACCACGGCCCAGACAGAGTCGTACTAGTAATACATGACTACCTCTCCATACCAAGCTCTACCTGTGGTGTAGGCGGACTGGAGAGTCGTGCCGTGTGTACATGGCAGGGCAGGGATGGGCCTGGTCCCGGATGGAAGCATGGGAGGGTCGTAAAATTGGAGACAAATCCAGGGGCACTAGACCACATCCACACCAGCAGCTCGACGGATCAGGAACATGCGTGGCCTCATTGGCTTGAGGCCTCTAGCAAATGGGGCCATGCCATGTTTTCCCAACGTAGTGGTTGCCACAAAATCCACGGTTGCTGACTAGTCCGTTCAGAGTAAGAGTAGGGATGGATCTCCTCCTGACTGTGCCTGAGAATCATCCCCTACTAATAGCTTCAAAGGCCTGTCACCGGCCCGCTGTAGGCCGCCTGAAAAAGCAGAGTAGTGATCTTTCACTGTGTGAGGAACGGGAGGCAGTGTGTATTTGACACCGTTTCCACGCAATTCTCTCGGGCTTGCGTACACACTGGCCAACCATAGTTCGCCACGATGATGTTGGAGAACGAGAGAAAAACCTCTCACTCGGATGAAAATTCTATAGGTGGTGAGGGTCGCTTCTAAGTAGGTGAAACGCGCGACCTTCTTGAGAGGGGAAAAAGCCCTCGTGATGGATGGCATCCTGAGAAAAAAACCCTCCGCCTGTCCATTACGGCGGAGGAGGAGCTGGTGGTGATGGGAATGGGGCATGGCTGGAATGAGGTGTAATAATAACAACAACACCGGGCCAGAAAAGAGGCGTCGCATGGTGCATGCCCCAGGAAATTGGCCCTCATTGGGTCCGTTGGTTTGCACACTGATCGAGAATCTGCCGATATGAGGAACCCCTGCAATTCCTGGAGCTGCCATATTACATGCACAGGGGTCCTCCCGCCAAGGCAGCCTGAACCAGAGACAGACGGTCCCCTGGTGGTCTGAGTGTGAGTGTGTGTCAAACTGCTATTCGATGTGGGAAGGTGGCTGCATAACTGCTGGTGGTTGCGTAGCTCATCACATGTACGTACCCCGAAAGGGACACAAAGGAGAATTTACGGCACGTCCCACGTCAGCTCGGCGACGGATTCTCGAAGCCCACTCCGCCAGAACAATCAGTTTTGCACGACAAAAATAGCCTTTTTTGAGGGAGAGAACACCAAGTCAATGAGCTAGACTGCATGTGATTGCTACGCGTATGCCAGTATGGGCAAGTGATTCTTGAATAGTGCCTACATACATAGATTGTACCATCGAGGCCTGGCCATGGATTTCCATCTTCGCCAATGTCTCACCTGCACTGCCACCCGCGAAACTTCCCAAGCAACCCCTTTCAGTCCCACCATAATTGGCCCTTGCACACCCTGCTCCTCAAATTACAGAGTACGAGGCGGCTTCTTAGCGACCCATGAAGCTAGGCACGCTCCGCGAAAAGCCAGCACAGTACTACTGGCTTCAGGTGGTTCCACGATTTGGTAGACTCGACCTTACGCTGACGATCATTGCGGCTTGCAAAGCTTGTTTTCCCTCCTCAAATCTCTTCCAACTTCCCAGCCCCGTCGACCCATGTCTCTCTATTCCCGAAGGCGGTGTGTATTGATATCTTCATTGCTGCCATTTAGTCTCCTATTCATGGCGCTTTTTAGCGTAGCCTGTCCAGTCCGTATGAGCGTAGAATGGCTGGCAAAGCGTCGACCAATCGCTTAGAAATAGCTTCTCATCGCGTCCTCAAACCCTGTCCCGCCTTTCAAATCTCTACCAAACTTGGCATGGACTTCAAGCACCTGGTTGATATGCTTCATGCTGAGTGCTTCGCCGCGGTTCGCAGCCAAGTCCTGAGCTGAGCCCACGACATTCTTGATTTCTCGGCCGTTCAGGTCGTGTTTTGCCAGCGTGTTGAGTTCATGATCCTCCAGAGGCTTCATGGCAATCCGCCCATGCTCTTGTACACGACCAATGAACAGTTTGAAAACAGCCTTCTTCGCTTTCACATCAAGCTTTTCATATCGAAGGGCAATGTGGATTCGAGATTGAAAGGCCTCGTCAAACGTCTGAGACAATGTTAGCACCATGCCTTAGTTCATGCCATATGGTACTTACCTCAACTCGATTGGTTGTCAGGAAAAGGATGCCCTGAAAGTACTCAAGTTGACGTAGGAAGATGCTCACAAGAGCGTTCCGGTGAATATCCTGCATATTCCGCTTTTCCAAGAAGACATCAGCTTCATCGAGGAGCAAAATTGCACCCCATGTGTGACATATGTCCAGAATCTTTTGCAATTCATGCTCGAGGAACCTGGAGTCAGTCCCTAGCTCCCCTGCTGAGGCCATGTACAAAGGGCACTTTAAAAGCTCGCTGATACCCTCAGCAGCTGTTCGATACCGTTAGTGAAAGCTTTTTTATGCATGGTAAGATGAGGAACCCTTACTTAATGTTTTCCCGACACCAGGTGGACCGTGAAGTACAGCTAGAACTTATTGTCAGAACACCGGCCAGTTCTCTCACGGAAACGAACGCAGAAGGGGATCGGGAAATCCCAACTTCCAGTGGGATACGTACTGACGAGACCTTTCCCCTTTTTCCTGAATAACATCATCAATCTTCGTTGCCGCGTTGAACTTGCGCGACTCCACAAGGGCTCTAATTAGATCCTTCGTCTCCGGATCCAGGACGAGTGACTCCCACGCTTGGTCGTTCCACTGTATATCCTGGACGTCTGCAACTGAGAATTCGAGCCATTGTTTTTCGGCAAAAGAGAAGCCCAAAATCAGTGGAGAGGCAATGAGATACTCTTCGTCCGTAAACGTAGGGTTGGGTGTCTCTGCTTGGTCTTTACTTTTCTCATCCTCAACATTGTTCGGTATCTCACTCGAGGATTTGTCCTCGATGTTGCTTGTTGAGCCTTTCTCCGCTGGCTCACTTGCAGCGCTGTTCTGATGATCTTTGTCCTTGGAATCGCCGCTCTTGGCGGGTATGTCCTCTAGGTTTTGTTCCCTTCTCTTCCCTGGAAGCGAAGATTTGTCCATCCTGACCATGCGAATGTCTCCATTTTTGTCTTTAACCACCTTGGTAATATGTCTGATTTGGCTGTCACCGTTTTCAGAAGAATCACCGTCGTTGCACCCATGACCCTCGTCATCATCTTCCTCTGAGGCACCAGAGCTGATAATGTCGTGGTCCTGAGGTCGCACGTGAGACACATAGTAGTTGGGGTTGATGCGCCGAAAGGTGGCTGGGTCGATCATGATGCGACTGTTCTGAATGTTGAAGCGGACGGTTCCTTTTTTGCGTTTTAAGTAGGCCATTCCATTGTACCCTCGATAGTGCATGCCACTGAGAGCAACGAATTTCTTTCCACGCTCGACAAGCTCTTTCCGAATCACGGCTTCATTGGCGCAGTATGCTAGGGGGTAGCATGGGAGAGATGTAATCTTCCGAGCTCCGGTGAACTCCAAGACGTCCTCGGATACGTTCCCCAGTCCAAACCGTTTTCCATCGTACTCAAAATACTTACCGTCAATGAAGTAAAATTCGCCTTTTGTCAGGGAATTATGACGCTCAGATGCCTCAACTCTGAACACGCGAGGAATGTCACTGTTACCGTATGTCGGGCTGTAGGCAAGCGTGCCCGGCTTCCACAAAGCCCACAGGAGCTCAAATGTTATGAGCCCATTTTGAAGCATCGGAACCAAGCTAGCTTTCAAACTCGCATAGTCATGGTCAAGATACTTGATAAGGACCTTGAGGTGTTTCCGCTTGTCGTCAAGGCGTTTTTGATTCTTCTGGCGCACCTTCTTAGTGTCTCCAGCTGGCTCTAGATCCTTCAAGGCCTTCAAATGAACGCGAAGCTCGTCAAGATACCTTAAACTTGTTAAAAAAATATCGAGGGAAAGAGTTGGGGAAGGGCTGTCGTCGTGATTTAACATCTGGGCGATTTTCACTTACAGGAAAAGGAGATTCGGATCCAGCTTCGGCGTCTCATCCACTAGACTTACACCTTGAATATTGCCGATAACATCGTGTAAACACTCTCGTAGGAGTTTGGATTTGATGTCAACACAGGTTTTCCTGTACTTGCCTTCCACATCAAACATTCGGCGAACATGAAAAACAAATTCATCATATTGAGCATCGGTCGTAACTTCAGCGCTGTCTTGGAGCCTAAATTGGTAGGACGAGGTGTCCCAGACCCAATCGACTCTCTTGAATTCCGCGCGCATCGTCGTTTTCTTCTTCATTTTCTCAGTACTGGCTGCCCCAACTCTCTGGGTGTCGGAGCCGTTGGCGCCCAACAGTTTGCGCATGCGAGCCTGCCCCAAAAGAGTGTCGAGATCGACCCGTTTCTTTCCTCGATTGTTTGCTTGGGAAGTAAGATCTGAGAGGTCTATTGAAGGCCTTGTAGGAAGGCTGTTCAGCAATATAGGTGCACCGGGCATGGTGGCCATATAAGGATTTGATGAGGTGTTGGTGGGATGCCCGAAGCCTCCGTGAAGGGAGGCTTGCTGGTCGGTAAGGAGCGCGATTTGGGTCTTTAGAGCAAGGAGTTCTTGCTTGAGATTGAATTCATCTGCCTTGTCACTTGGTCCTCCATCGCTCTCTTCATCAGATTCGGTGTCTGGGGATTCCGATGAATCTGAGTCCGAAGCTAGAGACTTCTTTTTAGCAGACCTTTTCGCTTTTGACCGGGATTTTTTGGGTCTATCGCGATTCTTTTGACTTGACCTAGAGGACTTGGTGGACTTCATACTTTTAGATTTAACTGAGTTTTCTTCACCATCTTCAGAATCAGAACTAGAATCTCCATCAAGATTGAGCTCTTCATCCGATGATGATTCATCAGAGTCTTCTTTGGTGCCACCTAGTCCGTCCATTGTGATTGCAACCTTCTTCTTAGGTGTCTTCTGAATTGTGCCACTTTGGTTGCTTCGGCCATCGCGTGAATGTGTATTTTTCGATGTGCCTTTCTTAGCAGCATGGGCTACTTTGTTGGTTTCTGACAATCGGTGGCACAGGTCCTCTCCCTGCCGGAAGGGCTTTGCTTCGCTGTGGCGCGTAGTTTGACCCTCTGCCTGATCCATTTTGGGCCTACCTACCTAGTATTACTACTGGGCATAGGAAGAATCGAGGCCAAGATAGTCACGGACAGCCAAGATAGTCACGGACAAGAAAAGAAGTTCGAGTTGTAAGTTACAACTTGTGGCAGTGCCAGCTTGCATCTGCCTCTGGACTTTAACGATAACACCCAGAAGAATGGTCGCAAATCCAAATGCTATTTATTTAGTGAGTTCATAGAGAAACACGTGAAATGGGCATCCAATATTCACGGAACATACCTGGTAGAGATAGACAGCACAGGGTATAACGCTCAAAACTGTGAGTCGAGGTCTGGGAAGGTTGAATGTGAAGAGTCCACCTGAGCGAGATGATCCAATTCGATGAGAAGCAGCGAAGAATAATGAGGCGAGGACGGGGAGCTATTCTTCTAGGCTGCTCGCCTAGAGCAAATGTTGTTCGATATTGGAGGGGGGGAAGAGCAGTGCTGGAGAGTAGGTAGGGAAGTTTTGATCAGGTGGCGAGATTTGAAGATTTTTTTGGAAGAATGTTTGGTGAAATGGAAAGGTTGAGAAAAAGTGAGAAGGTGCGAGGAGGAAGTACATTAGTAGGTCAGGTAGGAGGGAGGCAGGTGCAGGCAGGTGCAGGTAGTGGCGGCTAGCTGGTGGTGGCCTGCCTATTCGTTACTTCAGCCTCACTGCAGCCGCCGAGCTTTGGAACGACAAGTGACAGTTGGCGGGCAGGCAGCAACCTGCTTACCTCCACTAAGGCGGCTTGTCCCTAGACATGCGGGCTGGAGCGGCATCAAAGTCATTCTGAATGGTCGAGTCCTGTTGTTGGTGATTGCCATGCATGTTCATACTAGTTGGGTCTGTGGGCTAGGGTGATTGATTCATACTGTGTGTACAGGCGGATTTCACAAGACCACATCCATTAACAGCCATAGAGGTGCCGCCATATTTCTAAAGACGATCCAGCAATATGCTGGCCAATGATTTCAAACTTCCACAAATGTCTCTGCATCATCGCCACTCTTTCAACCAACAACGCTGAAAATATTTATTGACTGGCGTTGCTTCGAAACCTGCAATCTTGACCAACACCCCCTGTGATAGATGTGGCCGGTCAGCTTTGACAATGTTGCGGCCATATCCCTGTAATACATTCAGAGTATATGCGTTGGGATCGGCTGTCCTCATCCATTCAACCAATCCGCCCGCCTTGTAATTACCCGACATTGATATGGATGTTACACTGCTAGAGGTGTGGGCGTTCCGTTGGCGGAATGTCGTCAATGTCACCCGCACCAACTTGGGCCGACTGTGAGCTAGGCTGTAGTTCCCAAGCCCCAGTAGCCAGCTAGAGTTCGGTTACAGTGGAGTGGGAGGCCCGTCCCTGGTGGGGATGGACCTGAGAGGTGCAAGAGGTGCCAACACGAGAAACTAAGCTGCTCAAAGTTTGCCCGGTACCTAATTGAGTGATGCATGTGGGTCGGTGCAAGCTGCAGGTGTGAGGGCAGGTGCAACCGGAGCCATCCCTCTGTGCCACCTCTTGGTCTCCAATTGGTACATCTCTTGAGCGACCTCGGGACATCCATAAGCTGCATTGAAATAGTTGCACAAAACTTAGGAGGACGAAAGTACCAGCTGAAAACTTAGAGACAGTAATGAGGATCGGAAGAGGACGACACTTCCTCCCACCGCTGCGGACCAGGTAACCACAATCCATGGACATCTTCTGCTCAAGACACGAAAGCCAAACGACCAAGTCCTGCGGCCGATAAGGCTGCAAGATCTGCATCACATTGACACCACACATAATGAGTGTACAAGAGGTCTTTTGTGAGTGACACAACTGGTGACGATTGAGTACACGACATCTCTGCAGCTAGCTGCGTGGACGTACAGACACCTCTCACATACAAGCACATAAGCACACACACACCACTTAGGTAGGTATGCTCAACCTTGACGGTCTACGTGTCTCTGCATTAAAACCATATTGAGCTCCATGATTGGGTTGGCCACCTACATCTACGGCGGACGTCGTTTTTATGAGTATGACCGGCCTTGGCATCTTGCTCAACGTGCTCCACAGCTTCCGATTTGGGAGGCCCCTTGATTACGGTACGAATTTCATCACAACAGCACGTCCTGGAGAAGAGTGCCGTCGGGGATTCCTCTCGTAGGATCAGTGTAAGTTCATTAATGGCTAGACGAGTGGCGCCATTTTTTTAATGTAGGTATAATTCATGGAATAACCAGCCATGATAACAATCCGTTTTGTCCTGGTTATTAACGGGGCTGAAACGCGGGAACGGTGGCTAACCTAAACCGTTACTAAACGACGTCATGGGGTGAGCTCTGAAGCTACCAAGCAAGAAGGCGCATCGCCGCCGTATCCTCCAACCGTGACCCCTCTTTCGCAGCACCTTTTGGCCATACAATTGCTCTCGGATCTGGCGCGCTTCGTACCACCGAGTCTGGAGTCCTCTCAACCTACATTTCCTCATTCTCGAATCGCGAAGCCGTGCCAAGGCCACGCCCAATGGCCAATTTTGCAAGATGGACCGCGCTCGATCGCCTCCTCGGCTGGGATCGCCACCCTCAGGAAGGACACCGGAACACAAGCCGCCATCATTGGCTCCATGAAGAAGAAACCCGTAGGTCCTTACTCTATCGTGGCACGAGTGTTCATCATCGTCACGAGCATAGATTGACCCTTCGACGTATGCTGACTTCTCCGTAGTACTTGACGGTCGCCGGGATGAGTCTATTGGAGTTCCAATACCCCCCTTGAGGTGACGAGGATTTGCCTTCGGCTGCGACACTTAATTCAAGAATGCATATCCTGCGAATTGGAAGAATCTAAAATCACGCGACCGCATAGCCGAATCGTCACCAAAAAGGTGATCAAAGCCGCCAAAGAGGCCGGCGGAGAAGAGTACAAATCTTGTGTTGTATGCCAAATTCTAACCTTTGAGTTTCTTATGCCCTGACACGGAACATTTAGGTTTTCTGCCTGCTCGTGAACAAGCAATGGTTCAAGCACGAATCTATCACCGAGTTGTGGGATGCCGACCTCCATAAATTACGGGCTACGGCTTGCGGCGTGATCGCTAAGGCAATGTAATGACCACTGGACTCGACCTCCAAGTTCATTTTTCTAACTTGTTTGTTCAGTATCGAGAACGAGGAGAACATGCGGTATCTGCTCCATTCAGTCCTTCTGCAACGATACTCCTATCTCTCCGACCACGAGCCGACGCACCCGCTCAACGTGATTGAGAAAGCCGTCGACTTGCACGACGTTCGAGTCATTGGGTCTTCTGGTTACCAAAAATGCATCAGCTACCTTTGGAGAGGATGGCTGGTGCAGGATGAAGATAATCCTTCGGTTTTCATTGACTACAAGGATAAGGCTAACCCGAATTTTTTCGTTCATATGGATCCCGATCGAATGCGAGCCCCGATGTACCAGAACGCAGCACAGATGCTCTTGTCAATCATCTACCTTGGTCTCTATACTATGTCTATCAACTCGGTCAATGCCTCGGGAGTTTTTGATGGCGCCGAGGTTCTGATGTATGTCTTTACAGTGGGCTTCATATGCGACGAGACCATGAAGTTATACAAGGCAGGTTATCACATTCTTGGATTCTGGAACGCTCTCAATGGCCTTTTGTACTCGTTTTTAACGGCATCCTTCGTGCTTCGTATCATCGGCCTAACACACCCTGAGCACTCGGATGCACGCAGGGAGTGGAGCCAACTCAGTTACAACGTACTCTCCTTTGTCGCGCCATTGTTCTGGTCTCGGCTCTTGCTTTACCTCGACAGCTTCCGGTTCTTTGGTGCCATGCTTGTTGTCCTTAAAGTGATGATGAAAGAGTCTGTGATATTCTTCGCATTGCTTATCATCATCAACATAGGATTCTTGCAGGCTTTTATTGGCCTTGATCTGGCCGACGATCTAGTTGCGGACGATGTTTGGTTCATACTCCAGGCGATGCTCAAAGCAATTTTGCAAAGCCCAGAATTCGAGGGATTCGAACAATTTGGACATCCTTTTGGTTTAATCTTACATTACTGCTTCACGTTCATTGTCATGGTGAGATAACATCTAACGTACCTTCCAAACCTCTGCACATAGAAAACTAATAACTTTTCCCCTCTGAGTAGATTATTCTGCTCAACATCTTGATTGCGCTATATAATTCAGCGTACGAAGACATATACGAAAATGCTGACGACGAATACCTCGCCCTTCTCGCCCAAAAGACGATGCAATTCGTACGCGCCCCCGATGAGAATGTTTACATTGCGCCGTTCAATTTAATTGAAATCTTTATATCTGGCCTTTTTGAGTGGTGGATGCCCAAGAAAACTTACGAAACGATTAATGATGTTGTCATGGGGATCATCTACTCTCCTCTGCTACTTGTTGCTGCCTTCTTCGAGATCCGCAAGGCAGGGCAGATACGCCGTAATAGGGCGAGAGGCGAGGAAGATGACGACGTTGAAGAGGAGTGGGAGCAGATGGCTAATGAATTGGACTTTGAGTCAGAGGGCTGGGCCAAGACTTGCGAGGCTGTTAAGCCAAATGTTGAAGAAGAGCCTGCCATCGTTGAGGTACGAAAGCTACGCGCGGAGATCGACGCTTTGAAGTCTATGCTTTCTGAAGCTATCCATGCCGGACGTGTGCAACCCAAGCAGAGTGTTGATGGTGATAATGCGGGTTCTGGCTCCGGAGATCCTAAGTAAGAGGCCAGGTGGGCAGAATATTTTCTGGTTACTATATATAATTTATTGTGTTGAGTTGTCGGGACTGACATCATCCATTACTGTTTACTTTATGTTCGAACTCTCATCCGTATATTGCTCAGTTTGTCTCTATGATTTTACATAATTGACCCCTATTTGAAGAGAATAAAAAAGAAGACGGAAAATAGTAGTTGTAATTGAGAATCGCCAATACAGGCAATTACCTGAGTGATTCAAGGAGACAGAAACGAAAGTAGGAACTTGTCAACTTTGTTGGCCGTTGCTCATTTTGCTAAAAGCTCGCCAATTTTAATGGGAATTGGCCTCTGAGGCCGGGGTATCAGGGAAATATTTTCTAGTACGAAGCCTGTAGTCAGTAAAGCTTATTCACGTATATGTGGCCTTGTGAAAACTTACGGGATGGCTTCGCGATATGCTGCCATATCCTTCTCATCAAACGCAACAAACACAACCCTCGTTAAGCTGCTTGCTTCAGCGGCGAGGAGCCTCCTGACGGTATCGCAAGCTACCTCGGCGGCGTCCCGGCTCGGGTAGCCATAAACACCCGTGCTTATCCCGCTGAAGCCAATCGTCTTGATACCCTCCCTTACTGCAAGCTTCAGACTCTCCTCGTAGCAGCTTCGTAGTAACCGGGCGCTGTGCTTGGGATCCAGCACGTTGTACACGGGACCAACTGTGTGGATCACGTGCTTTGCGGGGAGACGATACCCTTCTGTGATCTTGGCCTGACCTGTGCGACAACCTTGAGGGCTTCGCATTCCTCAAGGAGCTCTGGGCCTGCTGCTCTGTGAATAGCGCCATCGACGCCGCCCCCGCCAAGAAGAGTGGTGTTGGCAGCGTTGACAATCGCGTCTAAGGAGAGTCTCGTGATATCGCCTTTGGTGAGACCCACGCGGTCATTGATGGAACGCGAAGCGGAGTAGCGACTAGCTGTTGCAGCGGCCTTGAGTTCTGACACCGCATAGAGCTGAGTGACAGTCAGGATATCTGCTAGGGATTTAGTAGCCATTTTGGGGCGATGTGAGAAGATGAAGGTGTCGTCGAGAAGTGAGCTGTCCTCAAAAAGACTACTATTGTCGGAGAGCTCGTCGTCCTTGAGACGAAAAGGGCTAGCTCTGGAGGAATTGTGGAGTTCTTCTAGATCTGAGAATATGCCACTGTCTTCAAATCCGTCAGGGTCATATATTAAGCCTTTGGACGGCTGCTGTTTATGGCGACTGTGAGACGGCTGCTTTTGATGATCGTGGTGTTGTTGTTTGGGGTGGTTGTGGTGCTGTTGGTGAGGGTGATGAGGGTGAAGATGTTGGGAAGGTGGTGGAGGCAGCTCCTTCTCATGGGAGTGATCAAAAACCCTGAATTGGGGCACCTTGAACCCTCCCAAGTTCAGAGAGAACGACATTCTGGTTTTAGCTCCGACGTCGTCATCGGGCGCGATTATAGGAACAAGAGATGCTACTCGAAGAGGGCCTACAATTGTTTGAACGTTCAAGGTGGAATGAGCAGCTTTCAATTGTGCCTGGACGCGTCTCTGATGGAAGGATTGAAATCTGAACACGCCGAAAGGAGCAAGCATGGGGGTCGCTCCCTGTATGCTACCTACCTAATTATATACCATCACGGGACTTTGCATTACGGACAGGTCACGTAAAGAGGTTGCATAAACTGGGCGGATCGCGAATTTGCCCTTCCAGGTGCCAGCCTCGGGAGATTGGCGCCCCTGATTTGACAACGCAGCATCCAATGCAGGCAAAGAATTGCTTACATTACCAGAGTATTTTATGACTGGCTGGCTGACGCAACCCGGGCGAAAGAATCAATTTGCACCTATAATATGTGAGAAAGAGTCTTCAAAATCATGCACTATGCATACACGTGTATGGGGGGGTCAGGATGATGTGCATCGTCACTGGCGATGGGGATTGAAATTGATGGCCTTCTATGACCACTATTTGTTGGAGATATGATCCGAGTTTTGGGGCACTTTGCACCTATGAACGCTACCCGGTACCTACCTAGGTACCACAGCAGGGGAAATTGAGCTAAGCCAGGAGCTTCCCCATGACTGGCAGCGATCTGATGGTCTTATCAGGGCGGGAGCTTATCAGAGCGGGGCTACTGAGAATCTGCCCTGCCCCTCATGCATGGTGAAGGTGGGATGCTTTCCTTGGATTACCTACCAAGTTTTGAGTCATCACCGAAAATTAGCGACTGCGATATTGAGCAACCCTGCGATTTAAGATTTACTCAACGAAACTCCAAGATCCCTACTTAAACTTTTGGAATAGAAAGCATTACCCGGCGGGCACGCAAACGGCACGATGGCGGAGGAAATTACCAAGTCGATGCCCAAGCTTCAGCTAGATGAGGAGACCGGGGAGATGGTTTCCAAGGCCGAGCTTAAGAAGCGTCAGCAGAAGCGAGCAAAAAAAGCAGCTCAAGAGAAGGCACGTCAAGAGAAAGCCGCAGCGGGTGGTTCGGAAACCAACAAGCCAGCCCCCAAGCCCAAAACTGAGGAGCCAACCATTGATCCCCAAGCAATGTTTAAGCTCGGTTTCCTCGAAGACGTATACAAGGAGCGACCCTCTAAGGACGTTGTCACTCGATTCCCCCCGAGCCGAACGGATATCTTCATATTGGGCATGCGAAAGCTATTGCCGTGAATTTTGGGTTCGCCAAGTACCACGGTGGAGTGTGCTATCTGAGATACGATGACACCAACCCCGAGAAGGAGGAGGAAAGATATTTCGAAGCTATTCAGGAGATTGTCCAATGGCTTGGATTCGAGCCTTTCAAAATCACATACTCCAGTGACAATTTCCAAAAATTGTACGACCTCGCAGAAGAACTCATTAAGCAGGGGAAAGCTTATGTCTGCTCCTGCAGTGGTAAGTATCACGCGACAGCGATAGGCTTGGAAATATGCTCCTAACCGTTGGTTTAACTTCTAGACACCGAGATCAAGGATCAGCGAGGCGGAGAAAAAGGTGCCCACGAACGCTACCGATGCGCACACGCCGACCAGAGCCCTGAAGAAAACCTTACAAAGTTCCGAGATATGCGCGATGGCAAATACAAGCCCCGAGAAGTCTTCTTGCGCATGAAGCAAGATATCACTGATGGGAACCCTCAGATGTGGGACCTTGCTGCATATCGTATTAAGACAGACACTCCTCACCACCGAACTGGTTGGGACTGGAAGATCTACCCTACCTATGATTTCACCCACTGTCTCTGCGATAGCTTCGAAGGCATAACGCACTCTTTGTGCACAACTGAGTTCATCCTCTCTAGAGTCTCCTACGAATGGCTAAACAAATCTCTCGGCGTGTATGAGCCTATGCAGAGGGAGTACGGCCGATTGAACTTGACCGGTACCGTTTTATCCAAGCGCAAGATTCTCAAGCTAGTTGAAGATGGTTATGTCCGTGGATGGGATGATCCACGATTGTATACATTGATTGCTATCCGCCGCCGTGGAGTCCCCCCGGTGCTATCTTGGACTTTGTTAACGAGCTTGGCGTGACAACCAGCACAACCACTATTCAGATCCACCGGTTCGAACAGACAATCCGAAAGTACCTCGAGAAGACTGTGCCCAGATTGATGCTCATTCTTGACCCGGTACCACTTGTCATCGAGGATGCTGAAGCTGTCGATGTTGAGCTTCCCTTTTCCCCCAAGGATCCCAAGATGGGCTCACATACTGTCCGCTTCACCCCGACCGTCTACATTGATCGCTCAGATTTCCGAGAAGTCGATAGCAAAGACTATTACCGTCTTGCTCCCGGGAAGTCTGTCGGCTTGCTCAATGCGCCCTACCCAGTCAAAGCAACCTCATTTACCAAGGATGAGGCAAGTGGCAAAATTACAGAGATCAGGGTTGTTTACGACCGTGAAGGCAAGAAGCCTAAGACCTTTATCCAGTGGGTCGGTACCGAAGGCTCCAAGAAGGCTGAAGTACGCATCCACAACCCACTTTTCAAGTCAGAAAAGCCCGATGATGCTGAGGGTGGCTTCTTGAAAGACATCAACCCCGAGAGCGAGGTTATCTACCCGGACGCAATAATTGAGTCAGGCTTTGACGAAGTCAAGAGAAGAGCACCTTGGCCTGAGGCAGCTGGCGAAAGTGAGCTTGGAAAGGGAGGACCGGAGAGTATTCGATTCCAAGGGATGCGAGTTGCATACTTCGTAAGTAGCCCCCATCGAGCCTCTACCTAGGTGTTGTCTGCTAACTTAATTACAGGCGGTGGATTCCGATAGCACCGACGACAAGATTGTTTTGAACAGGATCGTTAGTTTGAAGGAAGATGCTGGGAAGAATTGAGAACCTAGAAAGAATAGCATTTTCACATGAGAGCATGGTGTGCGGATGATTTGAATGGAAGACGTAGGGGGCATGGAGTTGCTTTCACTTGGACATAAAAATAGAAAAAGTCTCGAGTAATTTGAATTACAATCCAGCCGATCAATATATTATGATGCCTTGCGGCGCTTCCCAAATTCTAGTTGTAGACCCTGTCTCCCGCGAATGGTCTCCAAGAGCCTTTCTGCTGCTCATTGTCGTCCAACTCAGCCTTGCTTTCAAGATATGATGGTACGTTTCTAAATGCAACATATCCGACATCATCGTTCGGACGAACGTCCGCCAGTTGCACTCGCATATCTTTCAGCCATTTGGCTCTCTGCGGTCCAGGCATTGCACTTCCACAATCCAGTAGGGGAATGTAAGGGTTGTCGCGAGTCATGGAGCTAACAAATCCGACAACGTCGGGTCCACGGATCAGCAGACGAAACGCCATCCCCAGGCCTGCCAAAATTAGAAGAGTGAAGGTCGTCGTAAGATGAATGGCCGTCCAGACCTTGTCTGTTCGATACACTTCGACTCTTGTTACCACATCTCCTCCAGTTGAATTGTAATAAGTCGGGACAGCTGGTGAAGCCGGTGAGTATTTTTGGGGCCCGGGATCCTTCCCGAAGGAAATATCGGTATGGTTCAGAGAGTTTAGCGTCGCCATGTGGAAAGTGTTGAAGGCAGAGGTCAGGCGTTTAGAAATCACGCCCTCATCGTACGTCGCCCAGTCTATGACGTCTTGCCTAGCGTAGGGCGCTGTGTCTCCATAGATATAAGCGTCTGTGGCCGAAGATATGCGGTTAAAAAACCCCCCATCAGCTCCAACGAAGCTCTCAACGAACGAAGACAACGCCCTCGCTGATTTCAGGGTCTGTCTCAGTAGAGTAAGCCTTGGTTCTGGGGCATCAACGAGACGCTGGCGCACAGCAGAGCAGCTAGGATTCTTTGAACTCAGGCCACACTCCATCTCTGTCTCAAGAAGAACCGTATCCATGGAGCAATTGAATATGATCATGTTCTTCTTGGGGGTGAGTCTACTGCTCATGTAGACCAAATGGGGTGTGCCTACTGACTCAATAAAGTCCCAATCCTTGTTTTGCGCTTCCCACACAAACCTTTGTGAGAGCTTCATCCAGAAGCTTGTGCCATTAAGATATCCCTTCATCAGGCCAATTGTACTCCGAATAGGATCATATCGAGGGAGACCTAAATATTCGGATGCATTAAATATTTGCCACGTATTGTGACATTCAAAATCCATGAATGACGTTTGGACAGAGAATTTCAACTGTGCATCACTCTGTTTTATGAAGTCCAGCCCTTGAATTTTGGTTCCAAGCAGGGAGTAATATTCGTTTTCTCCGCGGTCAAGCGCACCCTGGTCGATCTCGTACATCTCGCCTTTTGCTTTGCTCTTGTCCCTCTGGGGAATTCTCGGCATTTCCCAAAGGTCTCGAGCTGCGCTCTTTTGATCAGGCGATTGGAGAAGTGAGGATGAATACAGAGATTTGACACTCAGTTCCGACACGTACTGAAATTCCATACTCGAATAACTCGAGACCTGGTAGCCTGAGTCGACGTAATAGACATTGCCAGAAGAAAGGATCTCGCGATAAGAATGATAGACCATCCTTGCGCCTGCCTGACCCCCAAAGGAGACATAGCCCAAATGACGAGAATGACGAAACCAACTGACACTTGGGCACGAACGAAAAGCAGTCTCTCCACCGCACCAGCAAAGCTTTGGCTGCCCATTATCTGTTCAAGAACTGCGAGTCTTATTCCGTCAGGTTGCTCTAGGTTCCAACGGCCAAAGTTTTTGTAGAAACGAGCAGCAACAGCAGCAAACAGAATAGGATAGATGGTGGGAACCAGTCGGTTGATGCTCAAGATGGTTTCGCCGTGGGATGAGAAAGGTTTGTTATCGAGACAGAGGGCCAAAACCGGAATAACTGTAGTATTCCGAACTTCCAATTAGTGATTGCTCATATTTTATGTTAAGGTCAGGATATGCCAAATACCAATGAAGAATACGGGTGCGATTGTCAAAAGCACATCCCACACCAATTCCGCATACCAGGAGAAGTCTTTCTGGTTTAACCTCTGTTGGCCTCCATGCCCATGCGGGATCTCTTTTTGAGGTGAATTGATTAACGAGTTTTCCTCAGCTGTCTCCGATGCAACCTCGACGCATGATCGTGGCTTAACATTCCCCTTGGTCTTAATCTTGGCTGGACTCTCATGGTCTAGTATACGATGATTCGAAAACGAGCTATATCCCGGTATTAGACACAGTATTTTCAGGCTTGTTGGGTTTTTTCTTCTTCCTCTTCAAGAATAAGAGCGCTCTTACCTTTTGTTCATCTCAGAAACCCAGAAGGACCTGCCGAGTAATGCGAGCAGGACCACGGCAAAGACAAAAATACCAACAGATAAGCCAATAATATCCGCTTGCGAGAGGCCGCCCCAGGTTACCCCAGTGTCAATTCCGGAGGCATGATTGCTTTGTGGTGCTGGAACTGCGGTGTGCTCTGGTTCCCCCGTGGTATTACCGCTTTGAGATCGAGCATAGCTGAATAGCTCTTCCCGTAATTCCTTGTAAGGGGTCAAGGATATTGCATTTGAATAGGACGTGATCAGCGGCCCATCCTGGAAATCGTAGGGCACGCTTCCTACACACGAGATGTTGCCGGCGGCTGGCGCTCCAGTTTGTAGATTTGTCCAGCCCCATTGGGTGGGATCACGTCTACTGTAACCAGCATTGCGGCAAACGAAGAATTGCTTGTCCTCACGCCGCGTATACTCTGTGTATGTAGAGGTCGCATTTGCAGGCTTGGTATTTTTTTGAGAACAAACACCAGAGTAATCCGCACATGGGTTAGTAATGCAACAACCAACGAACTCGAAAAACGATCCCTCGCATACATAGGGGTCCCCGCCAGATGGGCATTGAAGCCCTAAGGCATCGATAATCGCATGGTTGTTAGACATGGCTGCTTGCCCGTGGTACTCTCACAACATTGAGAAGACACGGATGATTAAAAGAGGGAACTCAACGGAGGAGCACGTAAAAAAAGCAAGCGACACGTGGAAGGAAGTGTCTAGTAGCATAGATGGCTACGAGACTTCATACGGGAGTACCTAGGTACATATATAGGTAGCCATGATCTGATCTGCCTCTGACGAAGGACCAGTGGATATCCCATCATATATTCACAAGGCGCATCAAAATATACCAACAGCGCTTATGGGAGAAGCCGATTGGCCTAGCCAGCGCCGCCGCCAAGATTCAACGCCGCCAGAGAGCGTCAGTCCTGGAATCCGCAACGATGCAACTGTCTGTTGGTAGCAGACATTGTAAGGGCAGCTCTCAATTGGTCCGGGACAGAAGGAATGTGGGATTACCGGGTGGCATCCATGCAGGCTGGACTGCCGAACGGGTCGTCTTTGCCATAACGGGACACTCGTTGGCCCGCTAGTGACACTTCATGCTGGTAGAGCAACGGAGAAGAACGCCGAACGTTTGAGAAGTCCGTATTGTGAGCTGGTGCCAAGAGCGTGCATAGCAAAGGATGCTGCAACGTCGAACCAACTGCATATTCTGAACCATAGTGCGGTGTTCAAAACCTCAGCGTCAGTTGATGCTAATTTAGGCTGGAGCAACTGCAGTATCATAAACAGCTAGCCTTGGTGCCTGTTCCCATCGGCTCGTACAAATTGCCAACCAAAGGGCCCAAATTGCCGCCGCCAAGGAATCGGTGTGAGGAAGTCATCCCGTCCTGGCATTGATGCCAGAAAACCGGGCGTTTGGGTGGTGAAATTGCTACTGAGGCCCTACACGATCATCCATATTCGCGCCCGGCTACTACCTGGATCCCATGATGTGAAAGCAATGCCGCCGTGCTGTCTCTTGTGCTCCACATCACATGTAGGCAGGGGCAGAAGAAGAGATCGACGGTGGAAATATCGAACGGCCGCCGGCGGCTACCTTTTAAGCTGTCTTCTGACGCAACGAGCGATAGCTGCAACCCTGACTGGCCTGTCTGCTACAAGTCAATGGTCAGCAGGCTGGCCAAAGGGTGAGCGAAGTTGTTTTGACTGTCTTAACATCGACAGCTGGGCCAGCTTCGTACCAATTACTTGTCACATTGGAAGACAGGCTGTTCAAGGCTGCAGCAACTGCTCGTCTTAATAGCAGCTAGCTAGGTTATCAGCTTTATAGCAATTACTTATTATGTTGGAAGACAGGCTGTTTAAGGCTATAGTAACTGCTCCTTTTAACAGCAGATAGCTAGGCCAGCTTTGTAGTAATTACTCGTTATATTAATAGAAAACTAGATCAGCTGTACAGCGATAGCTATCTTAACAGCAGAGAGACTGGTCAGCTTTACAGCTATCGCTTGTCGCGATAAGGAGTAGTTTGATCAGGGCTACAGTAAATACTCGTTGCGTTAGAAGACAGCTTGATCGGGTCTACAGCTATTGCTTATTGCGATGAGTAACGACTAGGTCAGCTTCGCAGCGATTGCTTATGGTTGCGGTGGATAACTAGGTTGGTGATATAGCGATTATTCGTCTCAACGAGAGACAGATTGGTCAGCTTTATAACTATTGCTCGGCTCGGTGGTAGACAGTGCAACCGAGCCACCCCAGCCTTACGACTGGCCCCTTCATTCATTGAGCGTAGCGGGAGCATTATTCTCAATGGGGGCGCGCAAACGCTTGCGCTAGAGAGAGCTGAACAGTTAGCGCAGCTTAGCCATGCAGGAACCAGCCGAAGATGCGGGGAGTGATCATTTAAATTACCGTCTCCAGGGGCTGAGCCAGCCGAGGCGTTTTCAGGACAGCTTTGTGAATATTAGGCGGAGCGGCGGGCGGCGCCGATGGTGTGCATTTGCTTCTTAAGAGAATGGGACAGCTGAGTAGAAAAGGGGCGCATGAGAGCTCTCGCCTCTATCCCATAGGTTGGGCATCTTACCGCCACACCATATCCTGGACTCCTTGAAGGACATTGCATCAATCCACGACCATCATGTCTATGTAGGCAGAGACCGCCATATCCCGTTGCAGGAGTTGAGGGTATTCCCAAGCTAACCCTCGTCCACAGACCCCTCAAAGTCAAGATCGCCATCCGGGACCTTTGGGACAAGCCAGACTCCCCCGTCCAAGAGGCCATCACCCGCCTCAAGAACATCCTCGGCCTGGATTTCTTGTGCGAGCCTGCCTGGCCTCTGCTCACCACAGAGTTAAGCCCCCACTATGATGATAACAGCGAGCTGGCCAAGTCGGTCATCAACTTCGTCAAGGTCTGGGTCGAGGCCATGACGGAGCTGCTTGATGACGAAGAGAACTCGGAATGGGCAGATTCCATCGTCGACCTCGTGAAAGACAACGGCGCAGCATTGAAGCTTCATCTCGAGGTATACTTTGTTCCTTCCAGCGTCACATGCACTAAATCAAAGATGCCACTCCCACATCCTACACAATTCATTCATCTAACATGCCCTCCGTATAGGTCAAGGCTGGGGATGCCTCCACAACATGGTCCGACTCCCAAAGGTCCTTCTTGCTCCATCTCCCCTCGTCAAACGTCACCCGCCCAGACCAGTACACCCCCACCTTCAAGACCCAGCTCCTCGGCTGCTTCAAGAAGGACAAGCCGCTGGCTCTGCGCCCATCTGCCGCGGGAGACCTCGACCCCGAGGACGAGGAGGACTACGAGGCCGTCTCCGCCCCCAAACGTCCTGCCACCGCCGCCGCTGCCACCGCTCCTGCTCCCGCTCCCAAGCCGAAGCCGGTGAGCGAGACTCTTCCGGATCCCAGGAGCCTCCCCAAGCCCAGCACCCTGCTGCAGGCTCCTCCCTATCATCTGTTTGTCCACGCGTTCGGGAACAACAACACTCTGGAAGTTCAGTGCAGTAATGGCCCGACCCTCGACTTCTTGGCCGAGTACTTCAAGAAGTGGGCGCAGCCTTCGTCTGGGCAGGTATGGACTTTCCTCCTTTGTACCTCAAATCAAATCTCATTGAGGCTCTCATCACTGACAAGACGTGACTCGAGCAGGCTGTTCCCGTAAAGGTGGAAAATAACCACCAATCATCCAGTTTCGGGATGTCGTATGATACAATCACCCTGTCTACCGAGCCGAGATATGGCAGAACCACAACCTTGTCTCCGCCGGTTATTTTGGCTCTCATTGAGGGGTTGTTGGGATACGAGCTGGTGTACCGCGATGCATCCCATTGGCAGTATCGGAGGGAGACGCCAATCAGGAGATAGGAGGTGTGTATGATTTATAGAGTGAAGAATTAGATATCTATTCGGTGTACTCGTACAATCCAAATCCCAAAACAACGCCGATACACACTAAATGAACAGGAAGAGTTCACGCTTTTGTCTACATCATGACATCGAGAAATCATCCAAAAACCGGCGGATGCATATCCTGATACGGCCGAGGAGATCCCCACAGCACGCCGGCCATGTCATCGTCCCAGGCCCAGTCGCCCATCCAGTCCAGACCCTGCTGGTCCTCCATCATAGCCTCCGCCTCCGCCATCTGAACAGGCTCGCCCATGAAATCAACCGGGACGCCCTCCCGCCGCGCCACCGTCTTCAGCTCCTCCAGGCTTTCCTCTAGATACTTGTTCACCATCGTGGTGAGATTCTTCTCGAGCTCTTCGGGGGCCATGCCCTTGGCCAGTGCTCGAACGTGTTCCAGGCTGACGGCTGAGAAGCAGTAGCCCTTGACATTCGTCTCTCCTGACCGCAATCGCCGGAGATTCATGTTCACGAACCTCTCCAGGATGGCGTAGAGGTCGAAGTCACCGCCAATGGAAGGCAAGTAACCCAAACTCAGGTCGGCCAGCTCTCCCTTGTGCATCGTCTCCAGGACAATGCCGGCAGGGACTGTATCACGACGTTCCGGAACAGTCCAGTTCCATTGACGATGATGCGGTAAAAATCGCTATTGTCAGCTGCAGAAGGGCCCGTAGCATTGCCTCCAGGGGTGGCGAGCCCGCAAATGTTCATGATCCTAAGGGCCCCGTCAAAGTATATCTTGCGGGAGAAGTAGAACTTGGGGTCCTCGAGCGAGCGGGCAATCACAGGCTGGTGGAGCGTGTGGAAGCACCGGTAGAGGATCATCTCGGCCATTGATGCATGGAAGTTGTTGACCTTGGGCGTTGCCTGGACTTGCTGATTCCTAGTGAACATTGCGAAGTTCCTGGAGAAGGAACGACACGCTTTGGTGACCTCTGAGTTGAAACGCAGCGTGTCGTCGTAAGACTCGGATGCACGGAAGTCGTTGGCATGCTCAAGGAGGCGGAGCCTGAGGGGAAGAGACTTGTATAGTTGCAGCTGGAGTGACATCCCGGTGACCGTCTCTGGCGGGTGGCGGATGTGCTCGGGATCGTCGACTTCATCGGTGAGCTCTTCATCGTCGAGATTCGCAGGAGGGAGCACGTCGTGGTCCTTCCAAGAGATGAGTGGAGGTCCGCCGGCATCAAAGGCACATTGGAGGTTGAGCTCGAGGACGGTGGCCCACAACCGGCGCCGCATCTCTGCCCGGTACACTGTCATGATTCCCAGCTGTGAAGGGTCACGATGAAGGCCCATGTGCATGGCTTTCCTTACCAGTGATCCGGCAGATATCCACACAAGGTCCTGTCCCACAGAGCAGGCCTGGCGGGAAAGTGTCACCAAACACATGATTTGGAGGCCAGCGATGGTCATCCTGGCTTTCTCGGGAGGCAGCATGAGCCAGAGTTGGGCCTCGTGAATCCACTGATGAGCCTGAGCACGCATGGAGAAAACATCATCGAGGAAAGCAGCACCCAGTGCCAAGACAAGCTGCAACTGAATGACGAAAAAGTCACTGGTCATTTCGGGCACTTGCCAGTATCTCTCATAGTCGGCACGGAATGTGGGAACGTGCAGAATACGCAAGACGCCTTCGAAAGTGCGGAAGTAGGCATCGACCATCTGGTCGGCGAGTTCGCGGCTGATATTCAGTCTGCCCATTGTGAGCGAAGAGAGTGGCTGCTGGCGATGCTCTTTAATAGTACGCCCCATGGCCTTGCATACTTTGAGGGTATGAACCAGCCCATGACTCTGGCCTGACTCGACACGGTCGCGGATTTCTCGCACAAATGGGAGCTAGATAACAAAATGTGTTAACGAATCAATTCAATTGAATATACTCAAGCGCGAGGAAACTTATCGCGGTACTCACAGTGTAAGTGCCATTCATCCAGTGGCTGCGACCAAAATATCTAGTCTTAGAAACAGTTCCATTGGAAGGCAGTGACTCGCTATCACGCTGAGAAGAACTGTACGGGCTTGCGTCTTCATTAGATATAGTTACCACCTTGGCCAGCTTCTCTTCTAGGTGGTGGACCCTGTGGGTGAGCTGCTCAACATTGGATCTGGGAACACTAGAAGTCGAGCCTGCAGTGGAACTTGGCACGTTCTGTGGAGAAGGATCCGAGGATTTGGGGGCCCCGGTCTGGCCGTATCCAGTAAAATCAAAGAGGTCTTCCGCATGGAGGTCCTCTTGGGAAGGGATAGTAGGAGCCGGCAGGATAGCCCTTACAGAGGACGAATTGTCCGAAGAGGTAGCTTGGGTGACCTTTTTCTTGGAACGAGAGGCAGGGATGTGTGTTGGGGCATAGGAGCAAGCGGGAATTTTGGACTTTAAGCAGTTATTGCAGGGAATATTTCGATCACACTTGATCTTGCGTCGTCGACACTGCTCGCAGGAGAGAGCAGGCCGGCGGCGTCTCTTCTGCGGCTGCTGCTCTCCACTCAATAAAGAGGCGTCACCTTCCTTAGTCGCGTCATTCTCATCTTGCGCGAATGCGTTAGAGGCAGCTTCTGCAGGAAGTGCAGCACCAGGCAAAGGCAGCGGCATCGACATGGCTGCTCTCTGCTGCTGCTGTGGCTGGTGTAAGTCGGCGATGGGGCTGAGAGATGTGGCAGGTGCTCTACTCTTCGGGCTTTTGAATCAACGCCGCAACAAGGGATATTCTCCCATGTAGCCCCGCTCGGAGGGTATCTTGAAGTCTTTCTCGGCAAATTTGCAAGATGAGGAATATTAAAGAACACAGCATCCGTCAAGACGGCACGCATGGGGAGCCGTCAAAGTATACTAACTCCCCACCAGCAAGTTGAGTGTGAAAAGGCCGAGATTTACTGTGCTCTCATTGGCCGGATTATCGAATTCACCGAGGGCGGGCGAGTGCCGATCTTTTGATTGGCGATCTATTTTGGGTCCTCCAAAGGCGTCAACGACTGCCGCACCTCATCTACACATCGCGTTAACCGTCGTTGTCCGACGGTGTTAACTTGATGAGGTGTAGTCAGGAGATGACTCTACAGCTTAGGGAGCTTTGCTGCAGTACCCGAAAGACAATCATGATGCGGCATCCAATCAAAGTCGTGGCGGACTCTTCCAGACATGACGTAGCTCGGATTATGGTGAGAGATTCGCATATTTCTAACCTCCGCCTCTGGACAGGGATCGCTGCATCTCTTCTAAGTGAGCCTGCCCTCGCGCTCCCTATGGAACAGACCTACTCTAGATATTTCTCGCCACGGGCAATTCACCAAAACACCATGACACGTAAAAGTGAGATGTCGAGGCAAGGGCTGTATGGCGCCGTATGGACAAGATGGCATAAAATAACAGGCTCAAATATATCAGATCTCGAATCTCAAAGGTTAACATTAGAGTTCTTGTTGGAATTAAGGTGGAAGCACAGAACGATTGAAGCGAGTTATGGGGAGTTGGCGATGATAATGACAGAAGTGGTCTAAAAAATCACGAACAAACTGTTGAACCAGATAAAATTAATATTTTTCTCTCTACTTTCATTTCAAACGTCGTCAAATTAATCAAAATGCCTGTCTGGGGTTTCAGCCACTTCGTGAAACATGCATCCTACTCGTTTTAGGGCAAGATTGAAGAAAGTAGAATCCAATGTACAAGCTGGAGATATCCTCTCCAAAACACCCAAATGCAGCATTACTAGGTAGTTAAGAGTCATTGTACACGAATGTCTGGGCCTGTAGCACTTCCTTTCCGTGGTTGCTAAAGCCAGAATATCGAAAATCTCCCACCACCATCCGTACCCTCTTGAGACAGCCAAGTCGCTGACGGTCCCCTCAGTCTATAACAATATCCTCCACCCGACGCCAGGCCTGCGCATGCTTGTGCTGTCCCTGGAGTAAGCCCATCATTACCTGAAGATTGCCTTCCGAATTTTACAGGAGGAGCTCGAGAGGGTTCTCGACGACCTTCTTCAGCTCACGGACCCACTCGGCACCGACAGCGCCGTCGACGACCTTGTGGTCGAAGCTGGCAGTGATGGTGATCTGGTCATCCCACTCAACACCAGACTCCTCAGTCTCGGAGGGGATGGCAACCTTCTTGGTGGTGCCGATGGCGACAATGGCGGCCTGGGGAGGGTTGATGACGGCAGTGAAGTGGTCAACAGCGGGGTTCATGCCCATGTTGGAGATGGAGATGGTACCACCCTGGTACTCCTCGGGCTTGAGCTTGCCATCACGGGCCTTCTTGGCGAGCTCCTTGACCTTGGAGGAGATGGACTCGAGGCCACGGCCCTCAACGCCAGTGACAATGGGGGTGATGAGGCCGGTGGGGGTGGAGACAGCAACGGAAACGTCGACGCTGCTGAACTGGCGGATGGACTCACCGCGCCAGCTAGAGTTGACGGTAGGGACCTTCTTGGAAGCGGCAGCAATAGCCTTGATCAGGAAGTCGTTGACCGACAGCTTGTACTGGCCCTCAGCAGAGGCATTGAGAGCCTGGCGGAGTTTCAGCAGTTTGGTGACGGAGAGGGAGCTGGTGACGAAGAAGTGGGGGTTGGTCTGGACAGACTCCTGGAGGCGGCTGGCAATGACCTTGCGCATGCCAGAGATGGGGACGTCCTCATAAGCAGCAGCAGGAGCAGCAGCGGAAGAGGGGGCGCTGACGGCCTTCTTGACATCCTCTTCGGTGATCTTGCCGCCCTTGCCAGTTCCCTTGACCTTCTCGATGGCGACACCGCTCTCACGGGCCAGACGCTTGGCCTGGGGAGTGGCGTTGGGCTCACGGTCAAGAGCGGTCTGCAGACGGCCGGTGGAAGAGTATTGCTCGGGCTCGGGGGCGGGCTCGGGGGTAGAAGCGGCAGCGGGCTTGGACTCAGTCTTCTCCTCCTTCTTAGGAGCGGCAGGAGCGGCATCACCGCCGGCATCCTCGAGAGTGAATTTCTCGAAGGCTGTGACGTCGGTGCCCTCCTCGACGAGAACAGCGATGGGCTATATTCAAATCCAGGTCAGAACAGGAATTTGGACAGAGGGGAATTTGATACGAGGTGGGCAGCGAGGGATAAGGGGCTCAACTCACAGTGCCAACAGGAATGTCCTTGGCACCGGACTCCTTGAGGATCTTGGCGATCACACCCTCCTCCTGGAACTCAAAGTCCATCTGGGCCTTGTCGGTCTCGATCTCAACAAGAACATCACCGGGCGCGATGCTGTCACCAGGCTTCTTCTGCCAAGCGCCAATGTTGCCAGCCTGCATGGTTGGGGAGAGGGCGGGCATCTTGACGACCTGGTGGTCGGGGAAAGAGGCATAGTAGCGGACTACATGTGCCCTGAAGCCTGCTCGCAGGGCATTCTGGGTGGGCTTGAGGGCTTGCCTCCGAAGTACGGCGCTGAGCATTGTGAGCGAGGGGGGAAGATGAGCTCCGCCTCAGGGATGTATTGAAACTTCTGAAGAGTAGAAGCTGCCGATTGCTCGCAGACGGAGTCTACTAAGAGCAATTGACACCGGCGGGATGGAGTTGAAGGAGCGAAGAGGGGGATGGAGATGGACGCTGCGCGGGAATTTTAATTGGGGATGGGTCAGAGAGGCTCAACGTGATGGGAAATTCTTGGGGTTGTAGGACAGTTTTTGCGTTGAGCTCTTCCGTCGGTTTATCGAGCTCCGTGGGCTAAACCGCTTTCGGGTGGTCGGATCATCATTGGCACAGGCTTTTACATGCGGCCATTCAAACACCGGCATGCACGCATTCTGGACTATGGGGTCTCTGGAATTGGTAGAGCGTTTGAATAACGGTTGATCTGATGCGTTTGGTTATCTCATCCATTGTTAAATAAATTCCGAGTTTGCTCATCACGGCTGAGGCCGAGCCTCGAGGTGCAGAGCATACCGCCTATAAACCCCTCGCTAGTCGCTATCAGGCGATAATTTACAACGCACCTTATCAAGGCGGTCGGGCCTTTGATCAAACGGCTACACTATTGGTGGCGCAGGAAAGCTCTCAGAATAGTCGCGCATCTATTTGTTAGTTGGGCCTGCTTCCTACTTATTCAGTTTATTTGGTCTGTTTTGGCCAGTAGAGTAAGCAGCAGATTCATAGCAACACCCACTCAATATAGCTCGTATTCATTGGTCTATTGGCGGGTTGTCATATGGTTTTGTCATACGAAGCGGATCTCTAAATGCACAGTAATGGACATGATGCTATTTATGTCTTGCGTAGGAACTGGATCTCAATGTATGAAATCCTTCAACTTTCATGTCTTGGGACATCTTAAAATGATTGTTACGTACAAGAACAAATGACACCCACAAGAGTTGAGACGCCTATTTTGATGACCCCAGCGTTTCATACAAATATAGTCGAAACAATCCTGTAGACAAACCAAAAGTGGTTGGCAACACACAGGACCATGTGGCTCGTGATGAACTTTGGCTGCTGAGGAGATCGACGAGATGCATGCCTAGGGTAGGATTACGTTAACTTGGCCTTAGTCAGAAGGATCTGGTGGTTGCTTCTAGAGGAATGGGTGTTGACAGAAAGCTAACACATAAGTTACTAAACGAGCAATTGGTTGCATGCATACTTTGTCGTATTCCTGGTTGTTTGTTTGAAAAGCTGAGGATGATCTTCCTCAGGGTGTGAGAGAGTGTTGGTACTGTAGCCGCAATATCGTCCGAGTGCTAGGCTGCACATATAACGAAGGTATATCGCTTCATACTTATCTATAGCGCAATTAGCCACGCGTTTTGGCAAACTATTGAAATTTATTTTGGACTTCTCTTCAGATTCATTTCACGAGCAGAAATGATAATAGCAATTGGCACTATCGAGGCTAGAACAGTAGCTTTCTTGCCTCCTAGCTGCAGATTGGAACTTACATTACTGCATCCATGAGATGCAGAGTGGATATTTTGGCCCCCCTGGATTGCACTGGATTTACACGGACGCTAAGCCCAAACAGGGGCCGCCACAGCCAAGCCACCTCCCAATCCTCTCACTATTGGCTCCCGACTCCATAATTCGGCCTGCGCAAGCGGACCAGGAGCCTCCTGTCACTGTAATTTGGACGCCTAGCTCCTCGTCCCTAGCGCTCTAGCGTAATATTGGGGCAACAGCTGGGCGCTGGAACTGAATGTTGTCCACATCTGAGCCACGACCCTGATGCAAAGCTCCTGCTCATCCGGGCACTTTAACTTCTGCGTCGCCATTTGATATTTTCGACCGCTCCTGACAGACGCCGCTCTCTTCGTCTACCTGCTGTGTTTGTTGCACTTGCTGAACTGCATCTTCGGCGTCGGCTCCCTTTGCGCATCCCTTCCCGCCTGGCTTCCGAGAGCTGCGAATGGCCCCTTAAGCATCCCAACCGCTCCCGATGAGCTCCGTCAAGTTTGTGGTGTCCGCCTTGGACGCCATATTAGCTTCCAAGGAAGCGCAAAAGAATAAAGAACTAGCAGACTCCTCCAAGAAAGCCTTGGATGCCATAAAGGAGCATGACAAACTGCCCAACCCCGAGATCGTTTTCACGCCCCTCCAGCTCGCAACCAGATCCAACGATGCTAAACTGACGACCAGCGCTCTCGACTGCATCGGGAAACTTATCTCATACTCCTACTTCTCAGTCTCCAGCAAAGAAGATGAAGAAGACGAAGTCGACCAAGCGCCTCCACTGATTGAACGAGCTATCGACACGATTTGCGACTGTTTCGAAGGCGAGAGCACCCCTGTCGATATCCAGCTTCAAATTGTCAAGTCCCTCTTGGCAGCAGTTCTCAATGATAAGATTGTTGTTCATGGAGCCGGCCTGCTCAAGGCTGTTCGACAGGTGTACAATGTTTTCCTGCTCTCCAGGAGCACAGCCAATCAGCAGGTCGCCCAAGGCACATTGACGCAGATGGTTGGGACGGTTTTCGAACGAGTCAAGACACGATTGCATATGAAGGAGACTCGTTTAACTGCTGCAAGTGAGGCGCCCAACTCACCGGATCGCGATGAGGATCATGACGAGGACCATGACGAAGAACATGAGGATCGCGACGAGGCCCAGGGGGACCAGCATCTTGAGCACGAGAAAGCCGAGGATGGCACGAGCGATGCGCAAGATCTTACCAACGCAGATGTGCCATCGACCGAGACCCCTGATAACGACCCCTCAGACTCGAAAGAAACCAATGGAAGCACCAAGGCAAAACTCACTTTGAAGGATCTTGAACATCGCAAGAGTTTCGATGATTCAAATCTGGGAGACGGTCCTACTACTGTCACGAGGCTTCGATTTGCCAAGGACAAGGACGACAATGCTTCCGTATCCGGGCACTCAGTTCCCGACCACCCTGCTGCGGACGATTTGGAGGCGCTGGAAGCCGAGGATGAGGTCTACATTCGTGATGCGTACCTCGTCTTCCGATCGTTCTGCAACCTGTCAACCAAGGTTCTTCCACCGGATCAACTCTATGACATTCGTGGCCAGCCTATGCGCTCGAAGCTTATTTCTCTTCACCTAATCCACACCGTTCTCAACAACAATATTTCGGTCTTCACTTCTCCTATTTGTACTATTAAGAGCTCCAAGAGCATCGAGTCTACGACTTTCCTTCAGGCGATCAAGTTCTATCTCTGTTTGAGTATCACGCGCAATGGTGCCAGTTCGGTGGATCGGGTGTTTGAAGTCTGTTGCGAAATCTTCTGGCTCATGCTTAAGTTCATGCGCCCCTCATTCAAGGTAAGCCCTCCTCTGGTATTCTGCCATCCCAGACGTAAGCCGTTGACCCATTCTTGCAGAAAGAAATTGAGGTTATCCTTAATGAGATTTACTTGGCCCTCCTTTCGCGCAAAAATGGGCCTCTATCACAGAAGATTTACTTTGTTACCATTTTGAATCGAATGTGCGCCGACCCGCGGGCACTTGTGGAGACTTACTTGAACTATGACTGTGGTCAAGGCGTAGATAACATCTACCAGACCATTATCGAAGATCTGTCCAAGTTTGCTACTGCTCCGGTCACAATTGCTTCTGTTAATGAGCAAATATACGAGGAGACACGAGCCAAAACTGCACCTCCCAGCGAGTGGCAATTGAAGCCTGTCTTGCCGCCATCATTGACTGTCGCGCGCATCCAACCAACTCAAGAAACAGAACCGGACTATCCAAAGGAGTACGCAATCAAGCGACTTTCGTTAGAAGCGCTTGTCGAGGCTCTGAGATCGCTTGTGAACTGGTCAGCCCCGTTACACACTGAGACTGATACTCTGCAGTCGAGAAACGAAGATACAAATCCTTCCATGGAAGAATTACGGCCTTCTTTTGATCCGACGCTGAGCGAGCCCAGCCCTACGCCTCTGGGCTCATCTACACCTACCTTGGACGATGACCCAGATCACCTCGAGAAGGAGAAGGCTAGGAAAACGGCACTTACCAATGCCATCCGGCAATTCAACTTCAAGCCGAAAACGGGCATCAAGCTTTTGCTTCGAGATGGATTTATTTCCCAAGATACGCCAGAGTCAATTGCCCAGTTCCTTTTGACGGAGGAGAAACTCGATAAGCAACAGATCGGAGAATATCTTGGCGAGGGTGATCAGAGGAATATCGATATCATGCACGCTTTTGTGGACTCCATGAACTTCACAAAGAGGCGATTTGTTGATGCTCTCAGGCACTTTCTTCAATCATTCCGTTTGCCCGGCGAGGCACAGAAGATTGATCGCTTCATGTTGAAGTTCGCAGAGCGATATGTTCTTGGCAACCCGAAGGCCTTCGCCAACGCCGACACGGCTTACGTTTTGGCTTACTCTGTTGTCATGCTGAACACGGACCAGCACAGTAAGAATGTTGTTCGAAGGATGACAAAGGAGGACTTCATCAAGAACAACCGAGGCATTAACGATAACGCCGATCTTCCCGACGAGTATCTGATTGGTATCTTTGACGAGATCGCAAGCAATGAAATTGTTCTCACAAGTGAACGAGAAGCGGCAGCGGCAGCGGGTCCAACTCCAGCTCAGCCGTCAGGCATTGCCGCCGGCCTTGGGCAGGCGTTTTCAAGCGTCGGTCGTGACCTGCAGCGGGAGGCGTATGTCCAACAGTCCGAGGAGATTTCTCTCCGCTCCGAAGCTCTGTTCAAGACACTCTTCAAGTCCCAGCGACGAAATGCCAAGAAGGACGGCGTCAAGTATATCCCTGCAACCTCTTTCAAACACGTTGGCCCCATGTTTGACGTGACTTGGATGTGCATTTTCTCAGCCCTTTCTGGCCAGATCCAAAAGGCTCACAATATTGAGGTTAACAAGCTATGCCTTGAGGGTATGAAGCTATCAACTAAGATTGCATGCGCTTTCGACCTTTCAACGCCACGCGAAGCCTTCATGACGGCTCTTAAGAATGCTACCAACCTGAACAACCCCCAGGAGATGCTGGCAAAGAACATTGAGGCTCTCAAGACTATCCTTGATCTCGGCTCAACAGAAGGCAACGTCTTGCGAGAATCTTGGAAGGATATTCTTCTTTGCATCAGCCAACTGGATCGTCTCCAGCTTATCTCGGAGGGTGTGGACGAGAATGCAATTCCGGATGTTTCCAAGGCTCGCTTCAAGCGCACTGACACAACGGACTCTCGATCATCGACGCAGTCTCGATCCAAGTCTCGCCACAGGGCAAGCACTGTTACGAGAGGATTCTCCAGCGAAATCGCCTCAGAGACCAAGTCGGATGAGATCATTCGTAGTGTCGACCGCATCTTCACAAATACTGCAAACCTTTCTGGTGATGCCATGGTATTCTTCGCAAAGGCTTTGACTGAGGTGAGCTGGGATGAGATCAAGGTGTCCGGCTCTAATGATTCCCCTCGCACATACAGTTTGCAGAAGATTGTTGAAATCAGTTACTACAACATGAACAGAATTCGTTTCGAATGGAGCAACATCTGGGAGGTTTTTGGAGAGCATTTCAACCGCGTTGGCTGCCACAACAACTTGAACATCGTCTTCTTTGCTTTGGACTCACTCCGTCAATTGTCGATGCGATTCATGGAAATCGAGGAACTCGCGGGTTTCAAATTCCAAAAGGACTTCTTGAAGCCTTTTGAACATATCCTCGCGACTTCGAACAACCCCACTGTCAAGGACATGATTCTCCAATGCTTGATCCAGATGATCCAAGCCCGAGGAGATATGATCCGCTCGGGATGGAGGACTATGTTCGGAGTCTTCACTGTTGCCGCACGAGAACCCTACGAGGCGATCGTCAACCTTGCTTTTGAAAACGTCAACCAGGTGTATAAAACCAAATTTGGCGTTGTCATTTCACAGGGCGCTTTCACCGATTTGATTGTTTGCTTGACGGAGTTCTCGAAGAACCTCAAGTTCCAGAAGAAGGGTTTACAAGCATTGGAATTGCTCAAGTCGATCGTTCCTACTATGCTGAAGACTCCCGAATGCCCTCTTTCACAGAAGCGTAGCCCGGAGCCATCTAGAAAATCTTCTGGCGGCAAATCAAGTAGCTCATCCCCTCGACGACCTCTGGCGAATACTTCGGTAGAGGAGGGCTACTGGTTCCCTGTTCTCTTCGCCTTCCATGATGTTCTCATGACTGGAGAGGATCTTGAAGTTCGCTCTAACGCCTTGGAGTATTTCTTCGACACTCTTATAAAGTACGGAGGAGGATTCCCGCCCGAATTTTGGGACATTTTGTGGCGCCAACAGCTTTACCCAATCTTCATGGTTCTGCGTTCTCGCCCTGAAATGACAAATGCGCTCAACCACGAAGAGCTCTCGGTTTGGCTCTCGACAACCATGATTCAAGCCTTGCGTAACATGATCACTCTTTTCACTCATTACTTTAGCTCCCTAGAGTACATGCTTGATAGATTCCTGGAGTTGCTTGCGCTTTGTATTTGCCAGGAGAATGACACAATTTCGCGCATCGGCAGTAACTGCCTACAGCAAATGATCTTGAAGAATGTCGACAAATTTAACAAGCAGCACTGGACAAAGATTGTTGGCGCTTTCTGTGAACTCTTCGAGCGGACCACGGCCCACCAGCTCTTCACGGCGGCGGCGATCAACTCAACTGCCACACTGTCTCCACCAGAAGCTGAGTTCGTCACTCCTGCCAGCTCTCCATTGCCTGAGGGTGTCGCAGAGGAGCAGAGCAAGACTCCGAAGACAAATGGTGCTGATGATGCCAGCACCGTATCCGATGCTGATAACGAGTCTGTGCACCACGGACTTCCATCAAAGGTCAACGAGGAGGATTTCCGGATATCCCAATCGCCACAAGTGACCCTGGAGGAGTTCAAGCCAAATACCAGCCTCCAGCAACAGCCTGTGGTGGTTACAGCTGCCCGAAGACGCTTCTTCAACCGCATCATCTCTCGATGCGTCCTGCAGCTCCTCATGATCGAGACAGTCAACGAGCTGTTCAGCAACGAGGCCGTCTATGCCCATATTCCTTCACTGGAGCTTCTGCGCCTGATGTCTCTTCTGAAGCGCTCCTTCCAGTTTGCTCGCCGCTTTAATGACGACAAGGAGCTCCGAATGCGACTATGGCGAGAAGGTTTCATGAAGCAGCCACCAAATCTCCTCAAGCAGGAGAGTGGCTCGGCCGCCACCTACTGCTCCATCCTCTTCCGCATGTATGCCGATAACGACCCCGAGCGCCGCAAGAGCCGCGACGACGTCGAAGCGGCCCTTGTCCCCCTGTGCAAGGATATTGTTAGCGGGTACACTGCTCTTGAGGAAGAGAGCCAGCAGAGGAATATTGCAGCCTGGAGGCCTGTTGTCGTTGACGTCCTCGAGGGGTATGCTTCGTTCCCTGAGGAATCATTCAAGGCTCGCATTCCCGACTTCTACCCCATGACCGTTGACCTTCTCGGCAAGGATCTGACGCCAGATTTACGCTCTGCGCTTCTTCTGGTCCTGCGGAGAGTTGGAGAGGTGGGCCTGGGAATCGACGGCCTCGCCAAGATCGGCAGCAAGAGGAGGGAGAGCATGGTCAGCAATGCGGATGAGACTTCCGGAGACCACCACGAGGCTGCGGCACGGAGAATGCTGTAGACGGCGTTCCTCTCGCAGGGAGAAACGGGCGTCATGGCGGAAAGCATTCTTTTGGTGTTCAAGGGGATTAAACTGTCAGCGTATGTGTGGAAATATACATGTTAGGTTTTACAAAAAGCTCGTTCTGCCGGTTTTGGTCTCTGCTCTTCCGTTCGGACTGTCGAATCAGGAAATGTTACAATATGTTGATGATTTCTGTATCTGTACATATTTCTTCTTTTTACTCTTATACATTAAAAGACTGGGCTTGCTTATAATTCCCCCCTATCCCTTTTACCGTGCATGCCATGCCTCCACTTACTTGATCTTCTTATATCATTTCGTTAGACTTGGAGATTTAACCCTGAAGAAGCTTCGTGATGTACTCTCTCAGTGGCTCCGCCTCCTCCTCGATTGTACGATCTGGGAGTCCCCTCAATGCGTCTCGAAGCACGGTGTCGTCCTTGGCAGCTGTTCGAATCAAAGCTCCAAGCTCCTCATCCACGATGGGAGAGCGCGTCTCAGCCACCCGCATCACACTGACCAACGTCTCAAAGAAATCGACCAGGTTGAGATGGACCAGCACATCGCCGTAGTCGATCATCTTCAACGACGCCCAGTAGAGGAGACTCTCCCCGGCAAATAAGTCAGGCGCAGGCCTGGCGATGAGGGGCGCGAGGTTGAGCGTGGCCAGGCGCGGGAGCAGACGGAGCAGACGGCCCTGGGAGAGGGTGACCTGGCGGATGGTGCGCTCGTCCGAGGGGGAGCAGTACTCCGGGACGAGGGAGAGGATGGGGCGTGTCCCGAAGATGAGGTTCCAGAGGCGGGCGTGGCCGGGAGTGCGGCGTCTGCGGACGAGCTCCTGGGTGGTGCTGTCGGTGGAGGTAGCGAGCGGCTGGGGAGGAGGCGCGACGACGTCGCAGTCGACCTCGAGTAGGTCGCCGAGGACTTTAGCGGCCTTCTCGGCCACGGAGACGTTGTCGGTCGAGAGCCAGGCCTCGACGAGCTCCTCGATGACGTCGGGGAGGGTGCTTAGGATGGCGGCATCGCTGGGGGTGGCGGCGCCTTTGTGGAGGATGGCGAGGGCGAGCTGGTTGGCGCCCGGGAGGGGGGACTGGAGGGCGGTGATGAGGGAAGGGGGGTCAGCGATGGTGAGTGTGCGGGCGAGGGGGAGGGGGAGAGGAGCTTGATGGTCAGGGTGAGGCAGGGAGTTGGGTCCTGGGTTGTGGACTTGAGTATTGTGGTGAGCGGAGGGAGGAAGCTGGGGAGGAGGAGTGGGATATTGTCCTCTGGTTGGATGGTTAGCTTTAGTATTTCGAGGAGTTTGGCCTGTAGATGAACAAGGGGACTAAGTAGGAATGTACCTGTGAGCTGGAGTTCAACATCATCAAAGAGTTTCTCGTTGAAGGGGAGTGTGCTGTCGTTGACGAGCTCTTGGAGATGAGCCTGGAGCTCTTCGAGGCCTGAGATTCGCACGTTCTCCATAGTGGGCTGTGGTACTATTCTCTCCGGCATGGTCTTCCTCGCTGTATAATGACGAATGTAGGGTCACTTGCGGTGAAATATCCAACCAAGAAATTGCGGCGATGACTATGCGATGAGTCTGGTAGAAGGCGTGCTTGTATACGACAGCCAAGCAGGCAGAGCAGCTATCGTAACTACCGGCGATCGTCGTCGCACGCTGGAGCCTACAAGCGGCATTGCTCAGTGCAGCGCAGTAGAGTTTCAGCGGGCCACGGACATGCAGCGGGGCAACGTCACAGCGGAACAATTCCGTTTTACAGTGAGCAGTCGATCCACTGCGCAACCCCACGGCAGCTCTAAAAATTCACCGGGCAGACTCACACCCTTCAACTTGACTGCCACCACTCGCCCCAGCCATTGCGCGATTCTTCAACACCAACGGGCCACCCACAGCAGCTGTCGCCGCAAGAATGTCTCGAGGAGGCCGAGGAGGTGGCCGCGGTGGTAGGGGAGGAAGAGGCGGAGGCGGCGCTGGCCGGCCGGTCCTGTCATGGGACAATGGCGACGAACCCGAGCCAGGCCATCCGAGCTCTTCCCTGTGAGTCTCCCCCGTCTGATCGAACCTGGCGCATTGGTGCAGTGACACGGGGAGAAGCGAAACTGACCTGTATAATTCCAGCCATACACCGTCCCGACTCCCACGGCACTGAATCCATTCGAGAAAGACGCCGTCAAGCACTTCCTCCTGTTGCGGCATCAGATCCACGCCTCCTCATTATACACCTCTCGCCGCACTCTAGACAGCGATCCCCTTGCGCCTCGGAAGATGTACGGCCAAGAGCAGACCAATGCCCACTACGGCGTACAGAGCCGCGCCTCGCAGGACCCCTTCACATCCGTCCCGACGTACGGGCAGCGATTCGTCCGTGAAGAGCGGGCCCTCCCCGACTGGTCCCGGCGGGTGATATGCAGGGAGCTCTTCCCGGAGGACATACTCGACGTGATAGAGCCGCAGGGCGAGCGCAAGAAGCGGAAGCTGGAGCTGACCAGCGTGAACGCCCTTCCAAACGCAGAGCAGGCCTTTGGTTTGGTGGCGCACGGGGAAGAAGGCGAGGACGGCGTAAGAGGGGGAGACTTACTCGAGAGGCTGGATGCCATCCCCCACGAGGAAGGGGAAGAGGAGGAGCTCGAGGGAGAAGGAGAAGAGGAGGAGCAAGACGAAGTGTACGATGACGAGGACGCCGGTGATTATGATGCCGAGAACTACTTCGACAATGGTGATGAATACGGCGACGACTATGGCGATGATGGAGGGGACGGCGAGGGAACATATTAATTTGACGCTGATTTACCGTCTGGAGTTATAAAAAAATTTAGGAACGGGCATTGCGAATGACTCAAATTTAGAGATACGGCGATGGTTGCTTGATACCCACAACTCTCCAGAGCTGTAACATGATAAATACAAAAACATACTTTACGGAGAACATCTTCTTCACTTTTACACATCTTTCAGAGGTTTGGAGACAAGCTTCCCAGCACAGGATGGCTCGACCGGAGAAGCCCAGGATATGTGATTACGGTCGGCTCAGCTCATTCTACCTAAATACATGTGTCATAACAAACAACCGTCCATCGTTCCGCTGGCCAGGTTTCCCCTGGTTTTCTATGCCTTTACACCAAAGAGAGATAGATTAAAAATGAGTTAAACAAAATTCCATGGTTTCTTTTCTTGCCAAGTACACCTCAAGCTGCTGAAAGAAAAGGAAGAAACGCCTTATACTGCCATGCCCATTCCGTACGCTCCGGAGTCTAGGATACCAGCCTGGAGCCTGGAAAGCCTCTCTCTGGTATCGGCAATCTGCCCGGCCTGGTTGATAATGGCTGTGCCCATCTCGCGTAGCGCCAGAAGGATCTGGCCGAGCTGGTCTGATACGCCAGAGTCGCCGTTGCTACTGGCCTGGCGATCGCGTAGGGCCCGGATCTGCTCGTACAGTCCGTTCTCGACGCCGGGCATGTCGCGCTCGATCTCGGCGCGGTACTCGTCGATCCGACGCTTGTACTTCTCCACGTCGTCGCAGATGCGGTTGAAGTAGGTGATGAGGTCCTGGGCATCGGCGTGGGTATCAGAGGCACCAGCGGCTGTGTTGGCGGCAGGGCTGTTGGCTGAGGTGGCAGATGCGGGGGTAGCGAAGAGACCAGTCTGGTGGTAGTGGGCTGGGAGTTTGAGGTTGTCCGTGGCCTTGAAGGAGAGCTGCGCATCGGTGATGTTCTTCTTCGTCATGTCCTGGAGGACCTTGACAGCCTGGATATCGCTGTTGAGAGCCACCTGGACGGTGCGGAACTTGGATTCCACGAACTTGACGTCGCGGCCGAGCTGTTCGATATCTCGCTCGTGTTGGGGCATGAATTCGCCGATTTCGTCCTTCATCTTGATGACCCTGGTGATTCCTTTGTCGATCAGGGCGATCTCGTCCTGAATTGGTTTTGCGAGGTCGTCGAATCGTGTTCGAGGCCGGATGTTATCATAGTTGATCTGGACAGCTGAAATCTGATTCGTCGACTGGTTCGCGACTGGTTGTTGTGCTTGCTGCTGGGGCTGTGTCTGAGTTTGGCCGCTGTTCATGGCTGTTAGCATAACTTGGTAGATAAGAAGAGAAAGCTAGGGGAGAAGGGCATGCTCACAATAACCCGCCCGTTGTAGGCTTTGCTTGGGACTGGGCAAAGAGGTTGTTGCTAGCCGCGGGTGCGCCACCAAAGAGACCACCACTCGCCGCTGGTTGCTGTTGCGCTGGTTGCTGAGCATTCGCACCTCCAAACAAGCTGCCTGTTGCTTGTGCCGGCTGGTTGGTAGTAGTAGCTGCACCACCAAAGAGTCCGCCGGCGGCCGCTTGCGCTGGTTGCTGTGTCGCTGTTTGATTTGCTGCTCCGAACAGACCGCCTGTTCCAGTGTTGGCCGCGGGAGTCGTCGTTGCTGCTCCAAATAGACCGCCTGTTCCAATGTTGGCTGCGGGAGTCGTCGTTGCTCCTCCGAATAGACTGCCTGCTGGCTTTGGCGGCTGCCCGAACAGACTGCCAGTCCCAGTGCTGGCTGCGGGAGTCGCCGTTGCTCCTCCGAACAGACTTCCTGCTGGCTTTGGCGGCTGCCCAAACAGTCCACCGGCTGAAGCCATTGTGCTTCCTCCTGTAGCTGCGTTCGAAGTAGTTGCTAAAGGTGTGCTGGTTGTTGCGCCGCCGAAAAGACTACCGCCCGCTGCAGGCTGAGTGGAAGGTGTAGATCTGCAGGATGGGTGGTGCTTGATCAGTAGCTGCAGGGCTGGCTCCACGCGTGAAGTTTTGTCGATGGGTCGGCAAGACTTACAGGTTTGCGGTGTTGGTGTTGATGGTGAGCCCACCGGGGCCACTGGCCGAACGCGCCAAAGACATGGCGCTAACCAGACCGCAGAGCTACCTGTTAAGAAAACCACAGGTGCTTTTATTAGACTGTCTCAGTGATTGGGCCAGCTACTCTGTTTTGGGGGAGGATCCAGGCGTGTGGAGCTCAAGGTTTGACAAAGAAATAATTTGGCTGGGTTTGTTTGGATGCCGGTTGCTGTTCATTGGTTGATTATGTAGCTTCGGTGAGCTTCGGTGAGTGGTCCAATCGCAGCGGAGAAATGTCGGCGCGCGGCTGTCACCTTAAATGCTGCACCTGAATGCATCATACCAAGATCAAAGAAAAAGCGACAGCTCTAGCTCTATTATGCCAACGCGAAAAATTACAACTTCTAGAGCTTAATCGTAACAATTCAAACCATGGATATCGAGGACGACGATGATTTCTACGCTCCCGAGGAGCCTACTGTGCCCACCGAGGACAAGGACCTTCCTTCGAAAGCCGACGAGCTTGAGGAAGGTGAAGAAGAGGACGAGGGCGCTGCTATGGACGAAGACGAAGATGACGACTCAGTGCGTACATATGAGTAACTAAGATACAGATTGTTCATTTGCTTACACCTTAAAGGATATCGACATCATTACAGAACGAAAAGATGGCACAACCGCAGCTCCCCCGTCGTATGTCGCCCGACTCTCCCTTGTGATTGAGCCGATTTACTGACAACCGCCCTGCGATAGACAATCAAAATACAGCGACATAAGAAATATCCCGCAAAGAACAACCTCAGACGACCCCTCTGCGAAGTCAGCGCCAGTCAAGAAGGAGGGCGCGACCAGGTCGAGCGTCGCCAACATTGGCACACCCAGCGCCGACAAGACGTCAGAGGCTGCCTCGAAATCCACAATCGACATTAACGCGAACCCAATATACCCGGCTGCTGGCAAGCCAATTACCCATGTCAACATTGACGAAGGTTCGTTGCGCGCAGGTCTTCATGGCGGCTTGGTAAGATATAAACTAACAATATTGGGTTATAGACCTCCCCGAGAACGAGAAGCCTTGGCGGAAACCAGGTACCGATATCAGCGACTATTTCAACTACGGCTTCGACGAGTTCACGTGGGCTCTCTATGCAGCAAAGCAGGACAACGTCCGCAGCGAGTACGGCGCCGATGCGTTTGCAAACTCAAGCAGAAGATGATGGAGGAGATGAACAGCATGATGATGATGGGAGGCATGGGCAATATGGGAGGCAATGCCGCAGCAGGAGGAGGAGGAGGAGGCGGTGGCGGCGGGGTATCAGGCATGCCTGGGATGGAGGGCATGCCCCCGGAGATGCAGCAGATGATGCAGCAGATGATGGCGTCGGGTATGGACGGGAACCAGATGGACCCAGCTCAGATGGCTGCCATGTTCTCTGGAGCAGGGGCGAGTGCTGGAGGACAAGGCCAGAATTTCGGCGCTGGTGGATATGGAGGCAACCAAGGCGGGTATGGGTTTGACCAACAAAATATGGGAGGTGGAGGTGGAGGACGGGGTGGATTTAGTCGAGGACGGAGAGGTCGCTGGTAAAGAGTATGCATAATGAAAATGAAAACGACGCTTGCCTCGCCAGCTCGGGTATTGAAGTGGTTCGTTACGTTCACTGATTTTGTCTTGACGCGCAATATTCAGCCGCATTGTCTATTGCATCTCACTAGATACGGTCTCACCACGGAATTGATCATCTAGACATGGGTGTTTCATCGTAAGATCACTGCTCCCCGCTCCTTGATTGCCACACACTAAGATATGGCTCATCTCTAGTCTACGAGTTGACATGAGTGCGACCAATACTTGGGATCATGTATTCTGTCTCTCTCATTAACCGTATAAACCTAGGTCTTGCCCTCATTTTAGGGATGCAAGTAGACCTTGGGCTAGCTGATATACCATCATTGTAATGGTCTTCTTTGTTACCTACACTTATGTAATTCTGAATCTGAGCTAGCAGATGCGATGAAGCGTGCTAACTGATACAGTATATTCGGATACCGGGGCTGAATCATGGTCTAAATAAGGCATATGTTTGATATCTCCTGGAACCTTATTTTAGCCAAGGCTGGGCCTGCAAACTGGCTGTCCTTAGGCTTCTCGTTTGAAGCATTTTGATCGGGGTGGGCTTTACCTATCACTGGGCAACTAAGGCTTTGTGTCGAGCTTTTCTTGGGAAGCTCCAAGCTGGTTTCCGTCCTGGTAAGTCCTGCTTTGCTGTGAATTGCCCCTCTGGAACTTTGGCCAACGGTACAGGGTGTACATATACTTATCACTTGTTGATATACGAGGTATGAAGTCGGTAAACGAACGTCAGGGCTCTGGATACTCTCTGTTATGGCATTAGGATTCTCTGGAATACTCGCTTATGTCTTGGCTCTGCTCAAAGAACGACATGGCCTCAATGGCTGAAGATGCACGGATTTATCAAAAGCCTCTTCTCCTACCCCATGGTGTTGGGATATCAGCTCACTTGCCTCGTAGGAATGGTGCCATTCGAGTACCTCCTTGGAAGACTGATCATTGTGGACTTTCCGTCGAAGGCGGATGACTTTCTGTCGCCCGAAGAAAAGGAGTTGGCCATGCGCCCGCATAAATCAAGACCATGGCGACGCGGAGGAGGACAAGGTGGATCTGAGAACGGTTCTTATCATTTGAACGACTGGAAATTGTCCGGCTGGACTTTCAATCGGATGCTTCGACTCTCCTAGGTTACGTATACGTTTACTTCCTCCCCATAATCTTTTGCGATGGTATGGAGTTTTCTACAACTAAGGCTTAGCTCTTAGCTGCGCCTTCTAAGATATTCGCTGCCGCTGTGATCTATATTTCGGGCTGGGTAAGCGACGATTTAAAACGAGGGCATTTCCGCGGATTATCTGTCGTCATCGACACAAGACCAATGTGAGAGTACAGATGGAGAGGAGGCATCTCTCCGATTTAAAACGAGGACGCCGGTGATTGCGGCACACCAGGCAATAACAGCCATAAGGATGCTCATCACGACGTATGGAAAGGCACTAGCTGCTCTGTACTTTGTACCTTACATTCTTAGGTCTCTGCCACTTGCTTTCCGCCTCGGATCGAAACCTACAGTGCGTGGGATATACTGACGACTCGTCTAGGGATCGACTTCTTCCAGTATGACATTCCAGGGTCACTCACCTTTCAGGCGAACAACACCACGTCGCATTCCAAAAGGGCTGTTTCTACTGCTACGTACATGATGGGAGGCAGCCTGGGTGGTATCATTGCGGGAGGGGGTTCATGGCTAGGTAGTGAAAGCCCTCATGGACTAGTGAGTCAAGCATACCCTCTCTCCGAGGTTGTGTGCTATAATATCAACCTATCTAGCCTTTTCCATAGACTGGAGTATGGCCAACCTTTGCCCTGTCCATGGAAAGTATATAGTTGTCATTACTATCACAGATCTTCACCTTTGGAGATGTTACAAGGCTGTTCGGGCTGGAAAGGCTGCCAATGAAAGAATGGAAGAGTGGATGTATATGCAATGATAAAGCACCACAAGTTCCTCTGATGTTTGATGTCAACATAAGCCCAAGGCGAAGAGAGGGCGTGTGCTTTTTCATCCGACCTGGACATGCGACAGTGGAGGCATGAAGCCCGTCAGCTCAAGGCAAGGCGATGGGCCAGCCCTGCAAGCAGAGGCAACTTTTGGTTCTAAATGGGACTTCGAGTGGACTTACAGAATGAGCTGGAAAGCTGCCCGTTTCAGATAAACGAGCGGATCCGAATCAGTAGGGGTCCAGCCGAATCCGCATGCTTTGGAAGTCAGCACGTCTGGTATAGGGATAGCTCCAAAGTTCCAGCAATGAGCAGATACCTGAAACGGGGAAACCTGGCAAGGCTCGATTTCTCGAGACCTCCAAAGGCTGAGGTCCCCGATGGTTAACCCAGATAGGATGGTGATAGTGCAACGTTACGGCCCCCTGGTCCTTTGGTATGCGGACTAGTCTGATTACTATGCAGGGCGAGCCACTGGGTGCCATTGATTTATATGGGAGAGACAAAGATGGCAGTTCAGATGAAATGGTGCCTGTCGCAAGGCATGGGAGTGGATTCTGCGGCCCGCATATTGTAGATCTTCGTCATGTAAGCCACCTTAGATGGAGTAGTGCGGAATCATCTGATGATAAGCCATTAATTACTTACATGTATCTGAAGGGTACAATTGTATGTGACTAATTACGTATAACGGACTTAACAGTGTCTTGAGGTTGGTGAAAGGAAACTACAACATCATGGAGACGTCCCCCTCCCATACCAGAGCGCGGTGAAGCCGGGGGCCCGCCAGTAATTAATATCGAATATTCCGGACTCCGTTGATTTCATCTATTTAGAGCTTTATTTTCCAGTCGGAGCATTGCAAGTAATGAATTATGCGCATGTACATATCCACACCGGATCATTCCGAACCGGGAAGCTCCCAAGGATTCTGGTCCAGCTCCGTTAGGTTGGCAGGGCTATACCAGGCTCCTCATGAAATCACCGGCATGTCGGCATACCACCTCCAGGTGGGTTGAGGTGGAGTGAGCTTGGTCTTTTGGCAAGGGGTGTTGAATATTACCCTTCCCACGTTACAGCACCGATTTCGAGACACATGGGATATGGCTCAACAAGGGACTGTACGTCACTGTATTCTGCGAGATTCGACACGGCCGAAGACAGAAAACCCTTTTACCGTATCTGATCGGCTGAGATCCAAGATTCCAGCCATGTCGTACATATCGTTAATACTGGGGTGAGAATGAGGGATGTGGATGAAACGAAACTCGATACTTGATGTGGCATGACATTGGCAATTCGAATCACCCCGAAGCTCGAGAATCGCCATTCGACTCAACTCGGCAGGGTTAAACGTTTCCGATTCTCGCTGTCCTTCTTCTTTTGCGATCGAATGTCCATACCTGGTTGTAGATCACCCCCAATAGGGATGGCACACGGTATTTCAAGGCTCTCAGGTTCACTTCGGTGTTGTGATCCAACGTAACTCCATCTTCTGATATCTCTCCCTTCACCCCACTTCGCCATGTCTGGGATAGATTGTGTTAGAAAGGGTGGGTAAGTGTAAGAGAAGGACAGAGTTTGGTTGCGCCTCTCCACTGGCTCGCCACGTACAATCCTGCTCACCAAAGATCTGATTCGGGATTAAACCAATGCTGGATGCTCCATACCCACACCTCAAGGCAAGCTGAGCCGACGATGAGTGTGCCAGGTTCACACCTGACCACAGTGGCCAGCTCCTATCTCCCCTCTTTCTGTAACATCGAGCTTGGATGAGCATGTTACATGTTACGGTCCCACGAGATGTCGATGATATGGTCTCTGGAGGAGGTGGGCCCAGATTTTGCATATAAGACGATCCGGTATCCCTCAAGATTTTGTCTTGGAAGAACCATCCACCCATCCACACAGTTGACTAACACAACCAGTCCTTCCTTTCTTAACAACACCCAGTTGCTGGCTCAACTTCCATTCCTTGTACCCAAGATGGCTGGATCTCTTCGCTCTTTGGCTTCGGCCGTCGGCCTTCTCGCCGCTCTCCCTTTCGCTCTCGCAGGTTTCTCCTCCACGTCGAAGTCGAACATTGCCGTTTACTGGGGCCAGAACTCATACGGCCAGGGCAGTGGTCCTTATGTTCAAGAACGGCTCAGCTACTACTGCCAGAGTAAGTAGCTCTCGTCCTTTGAAAGTGTTCACCAACTAACAGGGCCAATAGACACTGATATTGATGTAAATTTGGCCACTCTCGCCTTATCCATGGTGGGAGAGGAGACTAACATGACCATAGATCATTCCAATCGCCTTTCTGACAGGGCTCAACCCCCAGCAATGAACTTTGCCAATGCAGGAGACAACTGCACCACATTCCCTGAGGATCCGAGCCTTCTGGACTGCCCGCAGATCGAGTAAGTCCCATCATTTTACTAACCACCCAACCGGCAACGTTTGGCTAACCGGTCGTTCTAGGGAGGACATCATCTCCTGCCAAGCCGCAGGCAAGACCATCATCCTCTCCCTGGGTGGCGCAACGTATTCGGGCGGCGGCTTCTCCTCGTCCACTGACGCCGTAGCCACCGCCCAAAACCTCTGGGCCATGTTCGGCCCAGCCAGCTCCAACAGCAGCAGCACCCGGGCCAACGTCCTCCGCCCCTTCGGCTCCGCCGCTGTCGATGGCTTCGACTACGACTTCGAGTCCGCCACGAGCAACATGGTCCCCTTCGGCGTCGAGCTCCGCCGCCTCATGGACGCCGCCACCGCGTCCACCGGCAAGAAGTACTACATCACTGCCGCGCCCCAGTGCCCCTACCCGGACGTCGCCAATCAGGAGGCCCTCGCGGGAGGTGTCGCCTTCGACTTCATCATGATCCAGTTCTACAACAACGCCTGCGGCGTCACCAGCTTCGTCCAGGGCGCGACCACCCAGCCCGCATTCAACTTTGACGTGTGGGACGCCTGGGCCAGGCAGACGAGCAAGAACCCCAACGTCAAGGTCATGCTCGGCGTCCCCGCCAACACGGGCGCCGGGGCCGGGTACGCCGAGGGCGCGCAGCTCTCCGCCGCCATCAAGTACTCGGCGAAGTTCGACAGTTTCGGCGGCGTCATGATGTGGGACATGTCGCAGCTGTACGCCAACAGCGGCTTCCTCGATCAGGTGACTGGCGCACTCTGATTTGAGATTTCAAACTCTGGATGAGTTTCTGTATATATGATTCCGATGTATGATGCTGGCGCTTTGCTCGCCCCGGACCGTCTTTCGGGAAGGGACGCGGACACGCTGAATGTATCCGCTCGTTTATGAGAAAACCCTCTTCTTCGCCTGTATATAGTTTTTGAAGGACTGGGGTACATATATGAAATGCACATTTGATGTCAAAACTGCTTGCTTACTGTTGTGGAGTCGACGTAAAAGGCGATGCTGTGGTGGCCGAGTGCCTGTCATTTGCGATGTTCACGCTGCATCGCGCCTAGAAGAAACATCAATATTCATTAGGTAACTAACATCTAACCAGGGTATCAATGGGACAGCCGTTCATCATGGGGTCCCGCCACAGCATGCCAGCTTTTCAATACAAATGTACACCTTCACCCGCCACTTTGTCCAATGCTCCAGCCCACCTCCCGTCGCTATGGGAAGCCAAAGAGATATAATGCACCGTACTAGCCACAAATTCGAAAGTAAAAATAAGAAACAAACAAACAGATCAATGGAAATAGTTGCATGCTATGCTTTGCATCTTCAACACCTAGGTGGGAATGAAGTGCTGAGCATCCTCGCGCTGTTGTTCAAAAGACTGAGAGAAAGCAGCCAAGCCGACAACAATTCCAACAGCCATGAAACAAACGGAGATGATGGACCAAATGACACCCCAGCAGCGAGAGGAACCACCATAGCGCTTGGCGAAGACACTGGCGTCGGAAGAGTTGACCTTGCGGAGAATCAGATCGTCACAGATATCCCAGATGCTGTAGAGTGACGACATGACACCGATGAAGAGCACGACAAAACGAAGGGCCTCGGCGTGGTTGATGAACCAGCATCCAACAAGAAAGCCAACGGCGAGGAGGATAGTAAGAATGGTGAGCCAATCACGCTTGCCCCACCACAGAGTGAGGAGGAAGCACACGCCGAGAGCCAGACTGACAATCTTGCTGGCGTTGATGTTGAAGCCGCAGATAATCAGGACGGCGCCGATAAGTGATGAGCCCAAGTAACCAGCGGGCAGAGTGATGGCACTGATGCCGCCAGAGAGATGGGTGACACCGCCCTCATTCGGGTCCAGGCTGATAGACTTGACCTTGCCGCCGGTCAGGATGGCTGTGATGGCATGTCCAAACTCATGGAATGCAATGACAAGCATCTAGAGAGTCTTGTCAGTACTTGGTTGCTTCCGCGTTAGGGGCCGTAGTCATCAGCTGTGATTAGACGGTGTGATGTCACTGATGTATCTGAGGCTTACCTTGAAGGGCCAGAGGATCATGCGAAGATACGGGACGTTCCAGAGAATAGCAATGCCGACCACATAGGCGGCGATGACACCGAGGGTAATAGACTGGGTGCGGTTGACATTCTGCAGGTCTCGCGACTGGAGATGCTGCTCTTGGATGGCGACGGTGGCCAGCGGGGCGAAGGCCGCATCAAGTGCCGGCGCCATGGCGGATGAGACGAGGGACAGATGAGCGGCTGTCGTCAAGTCCGGCGGGTGTAACTGTAGCGAGAGTCGGGATCAGCCAAGAGCGAGTGACTGACTTGAGAGCGAGTGAAATTGTTTGGGGGTTGACAAGGCAGACAAATCTCAAGCAACGCAAGCGAATTAGAAGTGTTGAAGAAGTGTGTAGGTGAAAGAAGATGATCTATTATTACAACCAAGACGATCACACGCAACAAAGAACGAGGAAGGAATAATCGGCAAGAGGCTGCGCGTCCAGTTGTGGCTGTGTCATGTGTGTCTCGTATCTGCTGCAGCAATTGGATGGCTCAGTGGCTGACGTGTTCAGCACACCACTAAAGAAACCGCCCTGTAAGCGCTGAAAACCGACTCCAGCGCTAAAAGGGAGCGTCGTCATCGCTGGGGAATTGCCAGGGAAACCCCCTGTCCCGCTTCCCAGTGCTGTCAGTCCCCTGTTGATCATTCCAGCCCGGCAGCTTCACCCGCTGCTGCTTGAAAATTCCTGCTGGAAGAGACTGTTCCAGATCAATGGAACCTTCATCTTCATGATCGTCATACTCTAATTCCTCCATGGAGGCAGATCCGTGGCATCGACTACACAGTCGTTGGCGAGGTGCTCTGTTGATGCCCAAAACTTGCGATAAACCACCTAATTAATACAAGGAACAGAACCAACATCATTTCGCAGCCCTAAATACAGGGATAGGTATCTTGGGCAGTCTCCATACACTGCGCTGATCCCTCTTCTCCAGCAACAGCCAGTTGAGTGGCAGCATGTACAGCCAAGCCTGGAGCCATGAGACAGCTCAAATTTTTTCATCCTCTCTCATCCCGTCTTACCAGCGTAATCACCCGTGACGACTGAACATGGCTACCGACTACGAGAAACAGAGTTACTGGCACGACCGGTTCGCCTCTGAGACCTCTTTTGAGTGGCTTGTGACATCCAAACACTTCATCTCCGTCATCGAGCCTCATCTGGCCCGGCTGCCTCTGTCAAGCTATATTCTGCATCTTGGTTCCGGCACCAGCGACCTGCACAATCACTTCCGTTCCCGAGGACTGCTGAATGTCACAAACCTCGACTTTGAGCCTTTAGCGGCTGAACGGGGCCGAGACCTGGAGCAGAAGGCCTTTGGTGATGTGCGCATGAACTATGTGGTCGCTGATGCTACCCGCCTCGTTGATGAGCCCATCATGGTTGGCCCTCATGGAGGTGTTGCTGGGGAGGACGAGCACAATGTGACACCCGCAAAATTCGACCTTGTCGTTGATAAGAGCACCGCGGACGCCATTGCATGTGGCGGGGACTCGGCAATTTTGAAACTTGCCAAGGGTATCAAAGAGTGCCTGTCCAAGGATGGTGTATGGATCTCACTTAGCTTCTCATCAGAGCGTTTTGAAGTTCCTGATCTGCCTTTTCACGTCGAAGTGATGGCCAAGGTTCCCACTCGAAAGATGAAACCAACAGATCCGGACATATACCATTGGTGCTTCCTATTGCGGCCAATGTAGGCACATCAAGTTGAACAGCTTTACCGCCTTGTTACCATCCTTGACACGGAAAGACACGGAAATGACATTTATTTGGCTTCTGGCTTCAGTCTTTAATGGCACAACTCAACAAGCTTCGTCTCTGGTTCATATTACCAATCAACACCCACCCGCATCTCCCTTACACACCAGCCGCTTTGCCCACCCTTCCCTCGTCCAGTTCCACTTCATGTTGCTGGCATAGTACTGAATTCGACCCGCCACAGCTTTGGCACTCATCTTGTCCTAGACTCTCCAGCCAAGACAACTTCTTTCTTCTGGCTCGCACCCCCTTTCATGTGGCAGAACCCCGACAGACATGCCTGATGCGGCACTCGCCTTCCGAGTCCTCTCCGCCGCAAGGCCATTTGATCTCTTGAAGAGTGGCCGCAGAGTCGGCACGCAGCCGCAGATGACACCCAGATTCACCTCGATGGCTGTCCATGTCCACATCCGGAAACCGTCCCAAGTAACGTCGTATGTCTCATCCACCACTTGTATCACCCAATACGTCCGCATGCAGCCCGCGATGATCACGATGATGCCGCATGAGAAGATGATCAAGAGGACGAATCGCTGGCTGAAGGGGAGGCGGAGGTGGTACAAAGTAGGGAAGGGAAGTATGTACACGAGGATGTCCGCGAGGACGGCAATAATGGATTGTGCTCTGGGGAAATACCTGTCAGCTCTTCATTTCAACATCTCCATTTAATTCGAGGAACCAATCAAACACCAACAAAGATGGGAGATACATACATCAGCGGCGGTCCCTCTTTTATACACTTTCCCCCGCTGTGCATATCCCAATACGCGCTTGGATGTCTGGTATGCAAGAGTTAGCATCAAAAGGGGGTGGGATAAAGGGGTAAGCCGAGATTCTTACATGCATTGTGTCCATAGCGCGATCAAGAACACCATGATCAACGTCACCACCAGCGGGATCGAGCATTGCGTCAGTCGTCTGAACCACGAGTCAAGTGGTGCTATTCGCAAATACGAAATGAGTATAGATGACTTGACGAGCCCGGAGCCAATGACGAACAGCGTTTGCGCGGATATGGATGCCTTGCGCCCCAAAGTAGCCTGCGATGGAGTCAGATCCCAGACGTGGATGTTCCACCCATACAACTCGGTTGCCAGAATCACTGTCACCGTGACCCCGACACCTATGACCTTTTCTTTATCGTCAGTACGGCTTGATTCTCGGCCATTACAGGAAACAAGGGGAGGGGAGTAGTATAGTACCATGGCAGTGAACATCAGCCAGTCATCCAACCCAGCCCTTCGAACCATAACCGTCCTCACATACAACCTCGCCAGAACCGAGATGATTCCCAGCGGACAGAATATCAGCTGTATGATGAGGAGTCCAGGGCCCTGCCTCTCCGGGTTCTGATGGTCTGGCGCCGGCCATGACTCCAGGATTTCTTTAGGAGCGTCGCGCATGCTTGGCTAAGACTCCTTTCTCTCGTCAATATTCCTTTGATCTGATTACCTCGTATGAATATTATACGAGTTTCATCAATGGGGCATGGCGGAGAGAGTCGTCTCTACAAAGAAATGTACGAAAGCTGAAGTAAACCAGCCGCAATTTCAACGAAAAGCATCAAAGATGTTGACAATTTGCTCACATTGGACCCTGAAGTAGCCTTACGAATTGTCGAAAGACCCTGGGCAAATCTTGTTGGGGGCATGGGCCGATCCAGCGGAAACTAGGACTGGACCCTTCGAGAGCTAGAAGACGGGCCGAACTGGTTTGCCTTGTGGCTTTGACAGAAGCATATTAGCTGGCAGACGTGATTGGGCTGTCTTCTGGGGAGGTTTTGGGCCGGAAGTTTATTGTAATCGATTCTTGGGTCATAATTAGCAACATCTTGTGCCTCGGCTGCATACATTTTCTGCTAACACTGCCGAACCCAACCTTCTCCTCCCACTGACGCTCCTCGGAGCAATGGTACCTCGAGCATTCGTATCCGACCTTCCTCGGAACTATGATCCAGGCAGGTAAACATTTCCATAACAATTATATAGAGATTTCACGCATTGCTAGGCTTGGGTTCTTGTGGCCCCTCTACCTCGTATAGCGGCGGCACAGGCTCTACATCCACACGTGCGAGCTTCAGCACCCCATACCTCAACCTCCTCCAGTGATAAAGCGCGTGATCCCTGTTCCGCACGCTAAAGACCTCGTCCAGCTCCTCCAGCGTGCGCCCCTTAGTCTCGGGGACGAGGAAGTAGGCGAACACGAAGCCGACGGCGTTCCAGGCGCCGTACCAGCAGAAACCGCCCGTGGGGGTCATGGCCTCCATCATCTTGGGCCACGAGAAGCTGATGAGGAAGTTGAGCGCCCAGGTCACCGCCGTGGCCGAGGCCATGCCCAGCGCGCGGATGTGCAGCGGGAAGGCCTCGGCGCTGTAGGTGAAGGGGACGGGGCCGAGGCCGGGCGAATAGATGAACATGAAGACGTACACACTCGCGATGACGAGGTACGTGCGGAGCTGGGGGTCCTGCACCTGGAAGCTGCCCGCCGTCCACAGCAGGGAGATGGAGAGGAGGGGCAGGGTGGCGAGAAGGAGGTTGCGGCGCCCGAAGCGGTCGATGGTCAGGACGGCGGGCAGGGCTCCCAGCCAGTTGAGCACGCCGCATCCAAACGAGGCTGTCAGTGCTACGTCTCGTGAGAAGCCTGCGTCGGTGAAAATCCGGGTGCTGTAGTAGGCGATGACATTGACTGTTGTTACTCGAGTCAGTAACCAAGTGACACATAGAAAGGGGGCGGATCGTGCATACCTCCACAGAATTGCTGCATAAACATACAGAACCACGCCGACTGGGTCGCTCTCCAGTTCCGACGAACGGTGACAAGCTCCTTGAGCAGGTTCTTCCCGTCCTTTGACTGTTTCTCGGCTTCCAGATACGTGTGTGCCAGGTATATGTCGCGCGCGGCCTGTATATCGTGCCTTCGCAGCTTTCTCATAGATTCGAAAGCCTTTCTGTAATTACCTTTATCTATGTACCAGCGTGGGCTGTCGGGGAGCAAGTAGACCAGCGCGCCCACAACAATCGGCGGAAACGAGGACACGCCAATCATCCACCGCCACTGCGAATTCTCGCCCAGGAAGTCGCAGTTCTGGAACCCAAGGGAGGCCGCGTATCCGACCATGATGCCAAAGGCGGTCCACATCTGCCACATCATGGTCAGGGCACCGCGGACCTCCTTGGGGGCCGACTCGGCCGCGTAGATGGGCGTGGTGCTGGACTTGGCGCCGACGGCGATGCCGAGGACGAGGCGCCCGATCATGAAGTCCACCCAGCCCGAGGACGCGGCCTGTATGATCCCCGTGAGGGCAGCGATGCAGCAGGAGACGAAGATAGTCCCTCGCCGGCCGAATTTGTCGTTCAGGGGGGCGTTGAGCCAGCATCCGAGGAGGGCGGCGGAGGCATAGGGGGCGCCGTTTAGGAATCCCTGCATCAGGGGATCTTTGATGCCGAATTCTTTGAAGTAGAATGCCTAAATGTGTGTTCAGCTACTGTAACAGGGAAATATCAAGATACTCGGGGAGCTCACCTGCGCGCCATTGATTACCGTCTGGTCCATGCCTTGCACGATGGCACATCCAGCACACAGAGCGCAGAGGAGATAGAGGAGAGGGGGCGAAGACCTCCACTTGTGGGAGACTTCGTAGCGGATGTACTCCTTCTCTTCATTGCTGAGCAGATCAATGTCCTCGTAGGCATCTGGGATGTTCTGGACTCTTGCGAGCAACGCCCCCTTTTGAAATGCATCACGATGCTCTCTAAGACCCTTGGCTTCCACAAATCGGTTGACGTCAACAAGGATCTCTTGGGGAGTTGTTCCAGATAATGGATTTGAGTTGATCGCGTTTTGTGCAGTTTCAGTGGGAATTTGGGGGTTGGCTTCCCCGGAGGCAGATAACGACGCCATGATGTTCTTGCATGGCTTGGAGCATACAACTGAACAGGCAGGCCTGCAGGCATCTTATATATCTCGGTGGTTGGGAGAGGGCTTGAAGTTAAATCTACGTAAACGCATCACTTGATTTTCTCAAGGTTGGCCCAAGAGCAGAAGTCCATCAGGTTCACTTCCCAGAGTTTACAACGGCTCGGTGTTTCGAGGCTACATTCTCTATAGCAGGGCGTATCTCGCAGTCTGGCAAAGGCAAGATTATCATCTGGATTCTCACGATAAATACACCAAAATTCTGCCATGCAGGCGTTGATTCACCACGGCATATGTGAGGATAACACAGTTCGGCGGCGTGATAGCTTCAAACTCAACTGGCATCATTTCCACCCTGATGTCCCACCACAATAATGCAATAAGCACTCAGGAACATAAAGTCCGCCACAATTAGCTGTTCTTTTCGGCCAGATACATACAATACTAACGACTGGTCAAAATGTATTCCCTTTTGAGGGGTCTCAGCCCAAACCGCATGAAACTACTTGATACGGCCTGCCCGAGTTCGACCGCCCGCCGCGAAAACTCTCATTTGAGGAGTCCGGCACCGCCGCTGCGTACACATGTATGTATTTAAGTCGTCCGCTAGGATAAGGATAAGCATACTACGATGAATTTTTCCGCCAATGATGATCTTGAGTATGGTCCTCGACGTCGATTGACTCCAGTCTCGCTGCCTCGGGCTCAAGGAATACAAAGGTTGTGTGACGATGACAGGGGTCGCATACTAGAAAGACCAAACCCGTGCGCGCGAGATCGATATCAAACCTTGGCTTAATAGCTTTGTTTCAGACTGGCCTTGCTCCCAGAACATCGGATGGCAGAGGGGTCAGCCCCATGTTTAGGATTTTGAACTGGATGGGCCACGACGCTGCCAGGGGTTTCATGGGAGCGTCATCACATCGAAATCACCTGCAAGCTTCGTAAGCTTCTTACCTATAGCGTTAATTCACCATGTAACTCTCCACGCGGGTCTTCCCAAAGGCATCATCTATGTTAAGCGAGCCAGTGAGCGTAAGCCTAATGATCCTTTTCAGCTTCGCCGGCGAGAGTTCCCTGGCCAAAGAAGGAGAAATTAAACTCGCAATTAGAGTATTTTACAGTTTAGTCTTTCTTGGCATCTACCCACGCAAGCCACGCCCCGTCTGTCATGCTGCAAACATGGGACTTTGGGCCGTAGCACAACAAGTCTAAGAGTTGAATAACAGACGTATTGGCCCGATTGATCCGACGATCCGAACCGCCATCATTCATCGCAGCTTTCCAAATTGCAAGAGGGTCAATACATGCATAGGCCAAGAGTTTGACGGGTATATGAGCAAGGGCAAGGTTCCCCCATGTGGAGCCTCACCTGTAACCTGTAACATAACCGTTCTCACCCAATATCCTTGCCCATCAGCTGCCCTATCGGGCCACCAGGCTGGATGTTTCAGCATGAAATGGGAAATGCCTTGATTCCACTACGGGTATCAAGAGATGTGGCAGTCGCATGGAGGGACCTCAGACCATCCTGTCCCGAATGGTTGGCAGCATCAGCAGCGCTGACACCTACACCAAGTGCTTTCCTGCTCTCCAGCGAGAAAGAAGTAATTGTAGAAGTTTCCAGCTACTGACTTTCATACATTATTGCCGCTCAAATATTCCATAGATGAATGAATCCTGAGTCCTTATCATGATTGATAATATGATATTGGCCAAGGTGATATAAGGTGAGTTCTCTTTATCACGTTGCCCCTGTTAAACCCACACAATCCCATCACCCATGAGTCATGATAGAGATGCTTGCGTCGGATAACCGTGATGCTATGCTCCGCTCCCTGTCTGGCCCGCTTCAATCCAGGTGATTTTCGCAAAACCTTCTCAGGCCCTGCGACCAGCAGGCCTTTCCCGTTACAGACAATGTACTGAATTGATCCGAGTAATTAACTATACGGCTTGGCTTTGCCTGGGGTGTGTTTTGAGATATGGCGATTCTATATAATCCAGCTGGCACCTAGGCGCTTGAACGAGTTTTGCTTTGGCTCAAACCAACTTCTCTCTTTTCTGGATATATCCCTTGCTCAGTCTTTCTTTCTTTATTCTTTTTAAAATTTCACTCCTTGAACGGCAAGTCATCATGTTGACCACGAAGACTGCTGTTGCAATTCTCGCATTCGCCGCTACCTCGGTGCTCGCCCAGGTCGAGCCATGGTACCAATGCGGTGGAAGCGGCTGGACCGGCGAGACCGACTGTGTCACTGGTAAGTCGGCAACATCATCTCATCCTGAAGATAGCATCTAACCATTGGCCCTTCGCCGTTATAGGATATGAATGTGTCGTTCAAAATGAATGGTACTCCAACTGCCTGAAGAGCGAGGAGACCTCTAGCAGCGCTGATGATGAGTGCCCTGATGATGAGGGAGACGAGAATGCAGGAGACGAGGATGAGTGTGAGGACACAACTTTAATAGAGGCCACACCCAGTGCCACTGCCATTTCCCAGTCTTCCAAGTCAAAGACTACCAAGACCAAATCATCAAAGACCTCGTCAGCCGGTTTGGCAACCCCAACCTCGAGCATCGTGACATCGGTTCGACCTACATCAGCGCAGGCTACGCCCTCCTCCATTCGCTCATCCGTACAGGCTACACCTACCTCCTCCTCCTCCTCTGCCCCCGTTGCTACGGGCACTTGCGGATCAGCCTCTTCCGACCAACTGGTTGGTTTCGGAAGCGGTACTACCGGTGGTGGTTCTGGCGATGGAACCACCGTTACATCCTGTGATGAGTTCACAACTGCCGTTGCTGCCGGCGGCGTCATCAAGGTCTCTGGCACACTCAGCGGCTGTGATATCGTCAAGCTCAGCTCCGACACCAGCATCATTGGTGTCGGTGCCGACGCAGGATTCGTTGGCAGCGGTCTTAGACTTAGCGGCATCACCAATGTCATCATCCGCAACCTGAGCTTCAAGCAGTCTCCTGAGGGCAAGGATCTCATTGATATTGAGAAATCGACTTACGTCTGGGTTGACCACTGTGACTTTTCCAACGACGGTCTGACAGGCGACAAAGACTACTATGATGGTATGCTCGACATCAAGCGTGCTTCGGATTTCATCACTGTGTCCTGGTGCAACTTCCACGACCATGTAAGTAAAGCCATACGGAGACATCTCCCTCCTTATAGGACGTGAATCTTATTGAATGCTAATACCTTACATAGTGGAAGGCCTCTCTGATCGGCCACTCCGACAGCAACAGCGGCCAGGACACCGGCACCCTCCATGCCACCTACCACCACAACTACTGGTCCAACATCAACTCCCGCACTCCCTCGATCCGCTTCGGCACCCTCCACCTCTACTCCAGCTGCTACGAGGACGTCCCTACCTCGGGAATCAACTCCCGCATGGGCGCCCAGGTGCTCGTCGAGAACACCTCCTTCACCAACGTCAAGCGTGCCATCGTCACCAACCTTGACTCGGATGAGGACGGCTATGCCACCTCCCGCGACAACATCTTCAACGAGAGTGACATCGAGATCACCCAGGAGGGTTCTTTTGAGCCTGAATACAGTTACACGTGAGTAATACCGGGAAAAAAAATCGTGTTTGGCAGTCAGCATGCTAACGGATTGTCCTCACAGTGCCGATCCTGCCAGCTGTATCTGTGAACTGCTCAAGTCCTCCGCTGGTGTCGGCATCATCGGATGAGCAAACACAAACGAACGTATTTTATTATGTAGTAAGCCTCATTTCTGGCTATAATCAGGGGAATATATCATGAAAAAGGGAAATACCTGCCTTGCTGGTCAAGGGTCCAGGTTCAATCCATCGTCTTGCTGTGGAAAATCACTTGGCAGATGCACCCATATAGCTGAAATAAAGATTTTCGCTTGGAGATATCTTAAGAACTTTACAGGTAGTTCATCCCCCGTCAAAGCGTACTATCTATAACTGTCATGTACTGAAAGTAAGTTTTCGCTCATGTACCGTTATGCATACACATAATGTCCCTCCTGTCCTGACGGTCAGTCAAAAGGACCTCTCTAAGAGTAGATCATGCAAGATTTCGACAGTGAAGCATGGGTAAAAGCAACATGACCTTTATCTTGCAATACTCCGTCGAGATCTTCCGGAGTGTCGGGAATTGTAATCCCATCCCCAACTGGTGGTTGGTCTAGGTTAACCCAACAGACAACGCTCCCGTCCTAGCTATAGGGACGTGATAGCGATCGCCTGATGGCTGATGTAGTATACGTCAGTTGGTAGAATCACAAACAGGCATATATGACCGAGTAGTTATTCAATTTGCCATGTGTTGCCAGGAACAGCGCCACCAAGAACACCCGAGTGTCTCCATCTTTCGGGGCTGAGCCCCTGTTGCTCTGGGAGAAGCGAGTGGAGTGCATATGTAGGATCGTGTTCGTTCAGAACTTTATGTTGCTTGCCTAGGACTATCATTACCGCTGGGGCATCAAGGTGCCACTAACTCGTTATCAGCTTAAAGGTAACACTACCTCGAGTGGGCTCGTCTGGTGTCAATATTATTGCTATTGTTGATGGTATTGTTGTTGACCGAGTACAGTTCGTAAACAGCCTGCGTGTATTGTTCATATTGTTATGTCTCTTCTCCTAAAGTGAAGCGTTTTAATTTTTTTTAAAAAAAAAAAAAACACCTACTTGCTAGCATAAGGATCCCTGGAGGCTACATGTAAATATGGTAAGCAGGAATCATTAATTGCTGGTGTTGTCGTGGTGCCTCTGCCTTGGGGTGCGTATAGGTACAGGGTAGTTGATTGCGTTGCTGGGCCAACAATCGCCGCAACCGCATTGTTTGGATCCGTCACTCCCGTCCGGCAGCTCCATCAATGAATACCATCCCCCACCCACCAAAGACACACCTGGCGGTCAGCAATCCAATAATTGTCGAGCTAGCCCACCCCAAACAGCTATCTGAGCTTCGATCCATCCACTCTGTCGTATCCTATCTTCAGCTGTGACTTCAGTCTCGCTCTTTGAATCGCACACACTAGACCGCTCAAGACATACGCAGCCTATCCTCCGCAGCTAACTGCGTAGCTTTGCGTCGTATCTCCATCCTCCTTTATCAAGGAATTGGATCGTCGTCTAGCTAAGCACATACCAGCCATTGAGTCCAGCATTCCAACTCTCAGTCACAATGGACGGTCCATCGAGACCGCCCGACTACAGCCTGCCGATGTACGGCGACGACCAAGACACACCCACTGGCCACAATCCCGCCGCAGTAAGGTTGTTGACTTCGGTCGACGAGCCTTACCATGAACCTCCTCCGTATGTAACCTACCCGCCCAGCTCACAGCTCCCAGACACAAGCCACAAAACTCCTGCTGCTCCCGAACCTCCACAAGCTGGGAAAGCAAGCGTACCTTCATCAGCAGATAAGAAGCAGCAGGGAGACCCCCAACCTTCAACAAACACCTCCTCTACTACTAGCAACAAGTCTACACTCAAAAAGCTCCTTCCTCGGCAAGTTTCTGTAAAGTTACAGAAGCGGGCAAAGACATCCCACGTTGCATTTGCCGAGTTCGTGGAAGAGCTTCCTTTCATCCCGGACGGACCCAGCGAGCGGCGCAAGATGCGTCTGTCAAGCAGGTGTCCTCCAGACCCTCTGACGGTTCCCAATCACAATCCTACCACGGCCGCAGTGCCAGTATCAGACACCCACGATACAATGAAGAGACACAATGTTAACCGAGGCCATGACCTCCCTAACAGAGAACGACCCCGACCACAGGGCGGCAGAAGCTACCAGCCCAGTACCCTGACATCAAACATGTCAGGCATATCGTCATACATCAGCTCAATCAACCCCAGCTCCCTCGGCTCAGGGTCCATCATAGACGATGCTCCGAGCATGCCTCATCCAGACTCGACATACGTCCCTTTTGCCAGTCGTGCTCGAGAGGGCTCTCCTACCAGACCCTGGACTCCCTCCTCACGCTCATCCGAATACACACGCCCACCTGCTACCAACCTCTCATACGAGCCCTCAGATCTTAATGGCAGCCCACGACCTGGAACCCCTTCTTCAAGATATGGCGGCAGCCCCCGTCGTCCTCTGCCCCCGGCTCCCCTTTTCTCAACCAACCGAGACAACCGTCATGGGGGCGACCTAGGAGCCGATGCCACTGTTAATATTCCACTCCATGATGATGACGATGACGACGTCTTTGGCCCAGATTCAGACTTGGGCAGCCGCTCCCGTCCGATACCCATGGACCGCGCTTCATATGCCTCGTCCAACCCGACTCTCAACGGCGAGGACGACCCCGAATTTTTCGACGAGAAATCAGCAGCAGATTTCGAGCACTATGGCCCAGCTCCCGACGGCGCCCAGGAGCGTCGTGGTGTACGCGCACCTCAGATGTCAAGAAAGGAGGTCCAGCTGATCAACGGTGAGCTGGTCCTCGAGTGTAAGATCCCAACCATCCTGTATAGTTTCCTGCCTCGCCGCGACGAGGTCGAGTTTACGCACATGCGCTACACGGCTGTGACGTGTGACCCGGATGATTTTGTTGAGAAAGGCTACAAGCTGCGTCAGAGCATCGGACGCACAACTCGTGAGACGGAGCTGTTCATCTGCGTGACCATGTACAACGAAGACGAGATTGGCTTCACGCGAACCATGCACGCCGTCATGAAGAATATCTCTCACTTCTGCTCCCGCAACAAGTCCCGTACCTGGGGCGAGACTGGATGGCAGAAGATCGTCGTGTGCATCATCTCGGATGGACGTGAGAAGATCCATCCCCGTACCCTCGATGCTCTCGCCGCCATGGGTGTCTACCAGGACGGTATCGCCAAGAACTTTGTCAACAACAGAGCTGTCCAGGCCCACGTGTACGAGTACACCACGCAAGTGTCCCTCGACTCTGACCTCAAGTTCAAGGGTGCCGAGAAGGGCATTGTCCCCTGCCAGATGATCTTCTGCCTCAAGGAGCGCAACCAGCGCAAGCTCAACTCCCATCGTTGGTTTTTCAATGGGTTTGGCAAAGCTCTGAACCCCAACGTCTGCATCCTGCTCGACGTGGGTACCCGTCCAACCAGCAACTCACTGTACCATCTCTGGAAAGCCTTCGACACCGACTCCAACGTCGCCGGTGCCTGTGGTGAAATCAAAGCCATGAAGGGCCGCATGGGCGCCAACCTCCTCAATCCCCTCGTTGCCTCCCAAAACTTCGAGTACAAGCTCTCCAACATTCTGGACAAACCCCTCGAGTCCGTCTTTGGTTATATTACTGTGCTTCCCGGTGCCCTCAGTGCCTACCGTTACCACGCTCTGCAGAATGATGAGACTGGCCATGGTCCATTGAGTCAGTACTTCAAGGGCGAGACTCTTCATGGACAGCATGCAGATGTGTTCACAGCCAACATGTACCTTGCCGAGGATCGTATCCTCTGCTGGGAGTTGGTGGCCAAGAGAGACGAGAGATGGGTGTTGAAGTATGTGAAGAGTTGCAAGGGTGAAACTGACGTGCCTGGTAAGTGAACCATCCCACCACCCTTTGGAACATACCATTGAGATTCGCTAACAACCATTAGACTCTGTTCCTGAATTCATCTCTCAGCGTCGAAGATGGCTCAACGGTGCCTTCTTCGCCGCCGTCTACTCCATCGTTCAGTGTCGACAAATTCTAGGCACTGATCACACCATCGCCCGCAAAGCCCTTCTCTTCATCGAGATGGGCTATCAATTCATCCAGCTCCTCTTCACATTCTTCTCCCTGGCCAACTTCTACCTCACCTTCTACTTCGTCGCCGGCGGTCTCAGCGATGCCAGGATAGATCCCTTTGGCCATGGCCTGGGCAACATCTTCTTCATCATCCTCAAGTTCACCTGTATCCTCCTCATCAGCACGCAGTTCATTCTCTCGCTTGGTAACAGACCCCAGGGCGCTAGAAAGCTCTATCTGACCTGTCTGGTTCTGTACTGTGTCATTATGGTCTACACGTCCTTCGCCATCATCTACATCGTGATAAAACAGTTCACGTCTGGAGATGGTGAAATTAGCATGGGCAACAACGTGTTCACCAACCTCATCGTCTCCGTCGCCTCGACTATCGGTCTCTACATCGTCATGTCTCTGCTCTATCTCGAGCCCTGGCATCTCATCACCTCGTCCGCTCAGTATTTCCTCCTCCTACCCTTCTACATCTGCTCCCTCCAGGTCTATGCCTTCTGCAACACCCACGACGTCACATGGGGTACAAAGGGTGACAACGTCATCCGTACCGATCTCGGTGGTGCCGTCGGAAAGGGTGAGACGGTGGAGCTGGAGATGCCCAGCGAGCAGCTCGACATCGACTCTGGCTACGACGAGGCTCTGCGGAACCTGCGTGATCGTGTCGAGGTCCCGGAGCCGCCCATCAGCGAGGGCCAGATGCAGCAGGACTACTACAAGAGCGTGCGGACGTACGTGGTGCTGGTCTGGCTCGTCTGCAACGGCCTGCTCGCCATGGGTGTGTCCGAGGCGTACGGTAGCACCGGCATCGGAGAGAACTACTACCTGAGATTTATTCTCTGGAGCGTGGCGGGTCTCGCCGCCTTCCGCGCGGTGGGCTCGACGACATTCGCCATCATCAACGTCGTCAACATCATCGTCGAGGGCCGCGTCAGGATGAGCCTGTCCGTGCCCAAGTGGATGGGAGGATTGATGGGGGGATGGGGCAGCAAGGTGACGGAAACGATGAGCAGCGTGGGCAGCAGTATCAGTAGTTCTGTGCCCAGCAGGTTTAAACGATGAACAGGTTTGTTATTTTCGGAATGATCCCAGTTTAGACTGCTCTTTATGTTTTCCTCTATGACCCGGTTTAGATTGCTCTTATGACTACCGGCGCTGGTTCACGAAAGGAGTTAAATTTTTTCAAGATGCGGAAAAGGGCGCCTTGTGGGAGTTTTTGGCTTTGGATTGATCCATCTCTATTTTGGAACAGACTCTTTTACATGTAAGGGAGGATTTTTATTCGACTTTGCTTGACACGTCACATGGAATGGAAACATGAATAGATGGGGTCATTTTTAATGAAAAGATTTCGATTGTTGTGCCTTTCGAATGGCTCTTGGATATCCTTGATATCGTACATGGTTATATCTATAATTTACTGCCTAGGTACCTTTCTCATCAGATAGGGCTAAATACACAGTGGTATTGCTGAAAAAAAAATGTCGGCCTCTTCGTAACATTACTTTTTTCTCCAGCATCTCACTAATGTTTTTTTTTTTTTCAAACTTGAGCCTGCGCAGTCACACTGCGAGTTAGTCATGTTTACCAATGCATCTTTCTTTCCAACTGACTATATTCAAAAATTCTCAGATGAGAAGAAAATGTGACTTTTAACATTCTATGTATGTACGTAGAGAGCAAGGAATATGTCCACCAAATGCGCCGGCCAAACATGGGATATGCCTGTAAAATAAATGAAACCCCTGAACTGATCGTCATCACGTAGCTATGCTCATTCCTCGTCCTCTTCTTCCTCTTCGGCAACCTAGATTGAATCGTTAGTCCTCAACCCATTGAGACAAGTTTAGAATGGATAACTTACCCCGTCGTGGAAGTTCTGGCCATCGGTCGTAGCCTTGATTACTCCACTCCTGATGCAGAAGTCGCCAAAGCGCTCCCCCTCCTCCCTCTCGAGCGAGTATCGCTTTAGAAGAGGCTTCATGATCTCCAGGATCTCTTCCTCCTTGATACTGGATCGGTAGAGCTTGTTCAGGCGATGGCCGTGGTAGCCACCACCGAGGTACATGTTGTACGCGCCAAAGGCCTTACCGACGAAGGCGACCTCAGCAAGCCAGGGGCGAGCGCAACCGTTGGGGCAACCGGTCATACGCATGACAATGGAGTCCTGGCTAAGACCGTTCTCCTCAAGGCAAGACTCCAGCTTGGAGATGAGGACTGGCAGGTAACGCTCAGATTCAGCCATGGCAAGACCGCAAGTGGGGAAAGCAACACAGGCGGAAGAGCTGAGACGCAGACCGGAGAAGGAGATGTTATCAAGCTTGTACTTCTTCAGCATCTCCTTCATGGTGGGGAGGTCCTCGTCAGCAACATTGCTGAGGATGACATGCTGGTTACCAGTCAGGCGGAATTCACCCTTGTGGACCTTGGCAATCTCCCTGAGACCAGTCTTCATCTGGAAATCGGGAGTATCTTCAATACGACCGTTCTCGATGAACAGGGTGAAGTGGTTCAAGCCGGTCTCGTCCTTTACCCAGCCGAAGGTGTCGACGTTGCTCTTAAACTCGAAAGGACGAGGAGCGCCGAACTGCTTGCCCCACAGCTCCTCAACCTTGCCCTTGTACACATCGACGCCCATATCGTCGATGGTGTACTTAAGACGAGCGTGCTTGCGATTCTTGCGGTCACCGTGATCGCGCTGGACAAGCATTATCTTCTCGCAGACAATGTGAGCATCCTCCACAGAGACGAAACCGAACATTCTACCGGTCTGGGGGTAGGTCTTCTTGTTGTTGTGAGTAGAACCCATACCACCACCAGCAAGAATGTTGAAACCAGCAAGGCCACCGTCTTCGCCCTTGATAGCAATCAGACCGATATCGTGTGCGTACACATCGGTATCATTGTGAGGAGGAACAGCAATGGTGATCTTAAACTTTCTGGGGAGGTAGGTGGGACCATACAGGGGTTCAAAGTCCTGGACAGCATCGCCGGCAATCTGGGTCTTCTTGTCATCGTCATCCGTGAGCCAGATTTCGTGGTAAGCGGTGGTCGATGGCAAGAGGTGGTCACTGATCTTCTGGGAGACGGTGTGAACTTCTCTGTGGAACTTCGACTGTGTGGGAAGCGAGCTGCACATGACGTTTCTGTTGACATCACCGCAGGCGGCAATGGTGGTCATGAGAGCACGGTTGATGGCCTGCATGGCAGGCTTGAGCTTGCCCTTGACCACACCGTGGAACTGGAAGGTTTGACGAGTAGTAAGCTTCATCGTCTGGTTTCCGAGGGTGTTGGCAATGTCGTCCATCTGGACCCACTGGAGAGGAGTAGAGACACCACTAGGCAGACGGCATCGAATCATGAAGGAGTAAGCGGGCTCCAAGCCCTGGGCCTTACGCTCATCACGAACATCACGGTCATCCTGCATGTAGGTACCATGGAACTTGGTGAGCTGGCCGTCAGATGCGGAAATGGCGCCAGTGGTGGGGTCGTTGAGTCCCTCAACGATGGTACCACGGAGGTAGTTCGAGGCCAACTTGATATCCTCGTTGGTGATTGGGGGAGGCTCATCCGGAAGACCATCGACGTTGTCCACGCCGAGGGCTTGCCAGATCTTGGGCTCCCAATCAGCATAGCCGGTCTGGTAACCATCAGGATCCTGGTCATCACCAAGGCCTACGTCGGCCAGGTGCTTACCACCGAGATTAGTCAACAGACGGTCCAGATCCTTGGCGGGCTTGTTGTAGAAGATCTTGTCTTCCTTGCGAGGCCAGTAGTGGCTATCACCTAGACCGAAGATGGAGTAGTTCACGGTAGCGAGGTCCAGGTCGGTGCTGTCCTTGATAGCATCCCAGAATGGCAGACCGTTCTGGGGGAACTCACCCTGACCAGCAGTGGAGGTGATAAAGACAATGTTCTCCTCGGAGGGGAGGTCCTCAAGAGGATAGTCCTCCATAGCCAGGACAGTAGTCTTGAGGCCACGGGCACGACCCCGGTTGCCGAGACGCTTGGCAACGTTGGTAGCGTTACCGTTGTCAGAGGCAAAGAGGATGGTCAGGGGAGCACCCAGGAGGCCTTCAAGCAGCTGGGCGTATGCATCCTTGGCCTTGCGCTTCTGCTGAGCTCGGACTTCTGTTCCGAAGTCCTGGGCCAAACTAGCAGCAAACTGAGGCTCCTTCTTCATCAGTTGAGTAAGCTGGTTGTCTCTGGCAAGGAATTTCTTGAGCTCCTGCTTGATCAGCTCAGAGTCGAGAGAGAAGTTGGGCTCGCCCTTCTTCTCGTTCTCGGGGTTCCATCGGTACAGGGGCCAGTAACCGGCATCGACAGCCTTCTTGGTCTCCTGGAGGACGGTAAGGGGAGAGTCAGTCTCTCCAAAGTATGGTAGGTAAGCCATGACGACTGAAGGACCGTTGAACTTATCGGCCTCCATCAAGGCCTGGAGAACCTGGGTGTACGAGCTATAGACGGCAGTAGAGGCAACATAGACATTGCCGAAGTTCATGGCGTACAAACCAATGTCCTTCTTACGGCGCTCGGCATCGGCAGCGGCCTTCTGGGAGTAGGGGGTAGAGTCGATGATGAGCATGTTGACGTTCTCTCCTGAAGCCAAAACATGGTGGACACCAGAGTTTCCGAGATCATAGGCCCAAGCATCGGAACCAGTCAGCCAGAGCGACTCCTTACGGAACAGGCTCTTGTTGGCAAGGAGCTTCTGGGCCAGGGGCGAACCGTCGGTCTGAAGACGGGCGATGACATCGTCGGCGACTTCAGTTGACTTGGAGACATCATCAGCATTCACGGCCCAGCGTGCCAGGAACTTGGAGGGAGCATCAGTGATGAATTCCTTGCTGGTAGCGGCGGCCTTGGCCTCAGAAACGAATCGAGAGCGGAGCTCCTTGCGAGCCAACAGGGAACCGAAACCAAATTCGGGGCTGGCTGCGACTGTTGCCGAGATTCCAGCGTTCTGAGACTTCAGAGCGTTTGCAACGTAGGTCCTACTGCCGAAGAGCTGATCCAAAATCTTAGTGTATGCGGTCTCAAGAGCGGGAACCTCAACACCGTACTCAGTCTTCTCTTCAGGAGCCCCCCTGACGCCAACCTCGAGGTTCTGGATGGGCTTGTCGGAGGTCAAGTTCTGGAAGATACCTCGCAGAGCTTGGTCAATGACTGCAGGGTCAACATAGCCCAACTGGTAGCCAACAATATGCTCAACGCCACCAGGGCCGCTCTTAATAGAGGTCAGGACATCGATCAAGAGAGGTCCCCACTTGGTGGTCTTGCGGCGGATCTGCTCCAAAACGGCAATCCTCTTGACAGACTGGGGCAGGGACTCAACAAAGTTGGTGCCAATCCAGGGCCTGTAGAGTCGAGGGGTCAGGATACCAGCCTTGGCGAAGACCTCGTCACCCTTGGCGTTATCAAGGGCTTCACCAAAAGTCCCAACATCAGTGCCAAAGATGAAAAGGCAGTTGGCAGCATCAGCAGGGCCAGAGTACTCAAAGGCGCTGTATGATCGACCAACAGCAGCATGAAGCTGGCTCCAGATGCTAGAGGCAGTGTCGTAGATGTCCTGAGATGTAACCTGGGGAGGGGCGAACTCGACAGTAGTGGCAGCAGAGCCGGGCTGTGATTCGCCTGACTCGCTCACTTGGCTGGACTTGACGGAGGTTCCAGCAGAAGCAACCTTGGAAGCCACAGCGCTGGCAGGGACCTGGAGGCCGGAAGCCTTGGAAGCCTCGGTACTGACTGGAGGCTCGGGGTTTGCGGACAGAACGGCGGAGTGGCCATCGTCGGCATAGATTCCAGAAGTGGCGATATTAGCGGCCTGGAACCTCCTTACACTCTCAATGTCGATGACGGATCTGACAGCCTCGACGTCCTCAATGGAAATTGAAGCATCCTGAGCCGAGGTCTCGGGGGCAAAGAAGTGAATTACACCCTTGCCTGTGCGAATGGCGAGCGCATGGGCAGAAATAGCCATATCCTGGGACTCCTGCAGGGTCTCGGAGTGCAGGAAGGTCCATCCCGAGTTCCTAATGGAGGTGATGACCGAGTAGTCGGCGTGTTTTCGGGGTTCGAGAGAAACATGGAGCACAACGGGGTAGTTGGCCAGCTTGTAGAGGTGAGAGATTGAAGGGATGAGAATGGAGGCAGGCGTCGTCACGGAGACGAGCTTGCCTGAGCGAATGGGGGCGTAGACGGAGAGAAGAGGGTCGGCGTTGTGCCGAACAGATTGGATCTCCGGGACCCCATTTGCGGCGACGATGCCCTGGTCATTGCGGCCGGCATAACGCTTCAGGTGTGAGGAGAAGGCCGAATCGGCAGCCAGCGAGGGCTGGACTGAGACGACGACATCGCTAGCGAGGTATGCGATTCTTGACACTAGACAGGGACCCAATTAGCATCGAATTGAATTCCATTGACCATGTTTACACTGGAAACGGATTGATGGGGTTCTGGCAGGCGAGGGTTGCTGAGCAATTCGGATTTCCCGCACTCGCAGTGCTGGCGAAGTGGCCGTCCTGGCTTGCGGTAGCTCCGACTGCGCTAGAAATTTTTGGAGGGGTTTTTTTTTGGAGGGGCATCAGCAGCAGGTGCCGAAGTTCAGATGCGTGTAAGTGAGAGAGAATGCAAGTGATCAAGCAGTACTTACCAGCCTCTTCAGGCGTGACAACCTTGTGTGAAGCAGCAGTCTCCATCTTGCCGTCACTCACGGAGCTGGATCGGAAGAAGAAAGACATGATGGGACGCGTGCCTCCAGACGAGAAGTTGGTATTATAAAGGGCTCCGCTGGCTGCTCTCGGGCCGGTGCCTGGGTCAGCAGTCTTTCGCCAGCACGTCGACGGCTCACGGCGACCAGAGCGAGGAGGGAATTAGAGAAAAATGCCTTCCAGATGGCGGAATCTACTCCACATAATCACATCTGGACCCTCATCAGGACCTGGAGCGGGAAAAAATCAAAGTTCAGAAGGGCCCCCGCAAACCAATTCCAAGCTGCGTGGTAGGCTGGAGGAGGAGGGATTGCGTGATCGACCTAGCGCTGGCAACGCCTGAGAAGGCCTCGGCGAGGACGCTCCTGCCCCATTACGAATTGCTGCCGCCGGATTCGCAGGTCGCAGCCGGTAGGGTCGCTTGGACAACCCCACAGGGCCCCTACAGCCCCTACGCGCCGCTGCAGCACAGCGCTAGCCACGGAGAGGTCACCGATGGCTTGCGCACTGCATTCGGCCGTGGTTGATCCGACTGCCGGAGCTGTTCAAAGCCCTGTCCCGACAGGCCGGTGATGGCACCATTCAACTACCGGATCCACTGGACGCATTCCGATGCCCGCATGATTGGCCTGGACAGATCAACAGTCCTCGAGTCGTGGCATGACTGGATACATCATTAGCAAGCAACACGAAGGCGATGGGGTTTCGGCGTTCGCTTCGGGGCTGTCCCGGCGTTGGATGCTCCAGTGTAGTGTACCAAAATGCTGAGTAAGGGTCCGTGTCCCTGGGCTTCGGTATAATAGGATGTCAACATTGCTATATATTATTCTAATATAGTCTATGTATTGGCTGAATTATGCATAAAGTTCCTATGGTCGAAAAAAACGGCTCCCTACCCAATTTCATCGCAGTGCATAAAAAAAGAACCGGAAAAAAGCCACTTTCAACGTCCCCAATCCCCTAATTCTCCCAACGTTTAGCTCTCAAGTCACATCAGACATCTTCGGTATAGGACGAAGGGCCAGCCTTAGGAACTCTCTCTCCGGCCCATCCCTCGTCGTACTGCTTGCTGTCAAGCCAGTATCCCCTGCCGATCGAAACCATCATCCTTCCAAGAGCGCCTCGTCGTCCCTCGCCATCTGGAAGTTCAGCAGCAAATGGGCCATCCTTGTCATCCACCATCACATCAGGTCCAGCCTCCAGGATCATCAGCTGCATGTACTTCTGCAGCACCTGCTGAGCGTATGCCATGATCACCACGCAGAAGTAAACTCGGATCAAGGTGAGAAGGATGATCAGGACCATGCTGGCAGCTGTCTCGTGGGGAACAGCGGCGCCATGAAGGGCGGTCTGCTCCTTCAATGTCTCAATACCCTCAGCAACAATGTCGTTGACGTTGTCCGCGCTATCCGAAGCTCCCGTGGCAAAGTACCACTCGAGGCCAAAGGCGGCAGTATCGAAGGTGTTGATGATCGTATCGAGAATGTAAATCCACGCCAGCATCAGACATTCAAACGGGCTCTGTTTTCGGATGTGCGGGATGAGAAAAGCGAGTGCGACCAGCACGGCAATCGAATAGAGGTAGGTCGTAAATTGCAAGAGCGACAGCTGGAAGCCCGTAAGAATTGCCAGCAACCCGTAGAATCCAGTCACTTTGTTGAACACCAGAGCGAGCGAAATCAGCTCCGTCGCCGTCTGCAGGCTAATGAAGCCAAAGAGCGTCTATATCGGACGGCATGTCAGCGGCCGAGCCCTCGATGGCATGATTTGGGTCGTAGGTGCGTTGAATGCTTACCTTGGGGCGAGGAACCCTTAAGTACAGGCTGGTGAATCGTGACATGCTGGCAGATGTGGTTCCAGGTCTTGGTTCAGAAGGTATAGTAACGAGTGAGACCACAACTAGGAGGGAATTCGGGGGTTAAAGGCAGCACGCGACAAAGAAATCCTGCATTGGTGACGTCGGAAATTGATCCTTGGCTCTCCTCGTCTGATTAAACGAGCCCCACCTCGACCCGGAGGTACCGGTCACCTTAAAATCACCGTAGAATACGGATACGTACGCCCATAACGTAAGAATCATCACGTGCAGTCAGCAAGGCTACAATCCATGTCGATTAATCGGCCTGTATTAAGAACCGAAAGCCCGGTCATTTGGGTCGTGGCTTGGGATTCCGGTGTTCTTGAACAAATAGTATGTAGCGATCGTAGTCTCGTTTCTTCTTTTGACCGTATTATACAAGTCCCATGATCAGCCCTCCCGCTATGCTGGATATCCTACCAAGGACATGAGCCCCCATTACTTGTTGTATCATGTCTGTTCCGTATAAATGCGTTATGCGTCGGCGCAACAGTGCCAACCAACTTCAACAAGCGCAACCCTCCTGGTTGGCAGGCGTGTTGTTTGTCTTGACATCAATCACTATGCAAGCGTGAGCAATTTCGGCTGCCTAATAATGAATCCGGGGTAACAAAGGGGGGGGCTTACTCTGGCTTGATGCTTGAGCTGCTGCATCAGAGCCCTCCATTCCGGGCAATGCCTGTGCTATCCTCTTGAACAAATTCTTAACATTGTGGCCAAGCTTCGCGCTGGTCTCCACAAACATCAAGTTGTTCTTCTTGGCCTCGTCCTCTCCTTGCTGCGTCGTAACCTCTCGCTTCTCATTCAAATCCGTCTTGTTGCCAACCAGAACAATGATCACATCGTTTCCTCGCTCGGCTCGAACGTCGTCGATCCACTTCTTGGTGTTCTGGAAGGACTTTGCGTCTAGAATCCTATTAGATTATGCAAATCGGTTGTAGCATCTCGGAGCTCTTGCATACTGGAAATATCGTACACCACAACCGCCACGCTGGAATCTCGAATGTATGAAGGAATCAAACTTCTGAATCGTTCCTGGCCTGCGGTATCCCATAGCTGTAATCGTACTGTTCTGTCCTCCAGGTACATAGTCTACTCCATAGTTAGCCCCCTGAATATCGAATCGCGCTCTGGTGCTGGGTCAACCTTTGAGAGGAAATCGATACCGATCGTAGCCTGATACGTGTTGTCGAAGGAGTCGTACATGAACCGCGTGATGAGAGATGTCTTCCCCACTGCAGGTTGCAATCAGCATGTGCTTTGCGCCAGGTCGTAAATAAAATATTACATACCACTCTGCTCGCCCAAAAACACCAGCCTGAAAATTGCCGGTCAGTACCAATGGCCTAGATGGTTAGGGAGCTTGAACTTACTTGAATTTCTTCAAGGGGTTGTTGTACGATCCTGCCTGCGCCATCTTGACAGCTAACCTTTAATAGCCCCTGGGATAAGAAGTAGAATGCTCAGAGTAAAGGGGTTGGGATTCGGTCAAATCGGTGATCAAAAAAAGGTCGCCGATATCTATATTCGAAGGGAGAGAGACGTTGTATCCCAGGCACCTTTTTGGAGTGTATGGTAGATGATCCAACATCAATCGGTCCAGGAAAGGAGATTAACTCGGTGACGCTTCACGTCTCTGGAAGGTGCTCAACGAACGGTAATAGCTTGCACGTGGCTGCAAAACAAAACGGAATGCTAGATCAATACGGTCATCTCCGTAATCAACCACAGCCACATACGGATGGTTATCGATAAGGAAAGTGGATGCTCAGATAACGGAGAGGCTGAAATCTCCACTTAAAAATTGGAAGAATAGAAGACAAGTCCCCCACCACATGCAAAGTTGAGCATCCATCCTTGGACCAGTTTTCAGGGTCTTTTGAATTGAAAGTCGCCAAGATGCCTGTGGTCAAGTCATCTGTGTCGGGGTCCGTTGACGCCCCCAAGACGTTCAATCAGCCGTCGCGAAAGGGAAAGAAGGCATGGAGAAAAAACGTGGACGTTACGGAGGTTGAGGAAGGTCTCGAGGAATTGAATGAACAAATCATCAGCGGGTAAGGCTTATCAACGCCCGGGTTTTCACGTCTTATGGTTCTCTAACTCAATATCTACAGCGGTGTCATCCGGGAGAAGGAATCCGCGGAACTCTTCACCCTCGACCTAACTGGCGATGCGGCGATCCCCAAGAAATTCCCCAAGCACGTCAAGAAGGGACTGAAGGCGGACGAAATCCTCGCTCAGCGATCCTCCGTCCCTGCCGTGTCGATGCGCAAACGCCCTAGCTCCAAGACAACCGATGGCGTCCTGCCCGTCAAGCGCCAGCGCACCGATTGGGTCTCTCACAAGGAACTCGCTCGACTCAAGAAGGTGGCCGATGGCGAGCATGAGAGCACTCTTCAGCTGAAGGATGCAACATACGATCTCTGGGATGCTCCTGTCGAAGAAAAGAAGAACCAGGAATTCATCCCCCCCAAGGTCGAAGCGAAGGTGCCCAAGTCGATGAAGCAAAAGCCCATTTCACTTGTTGCGAGCGGTAAGGAGGTGCCCGCCGTGCAAAGGCCCACCGGCGGCTACAGCTATAACCCTCTATTCTCCGAATACGAGGAAAGGTATACGGCGGAGAGCAACAAGGCAGTCGATGCCGAAACCAAGCGACTTGCTGACAAGGAGGCTGAGCGCCTCAAGCAAGAAGCCAGCGCGCGGTCTGCCGCTGAGGCCGAAGCCGCCGAAGCACGTGCAAACCTGTCAGAGTGGGAGGAAGACTCAGAGTGGGAGGGCTTCCAGAGCGGTGTTGAAGACAACGCTGTCTCCGCGAAACGCCCTCAACGCAAGACCCAGGCTCAACGGAACAGGATCAAGCGCAGAAAGGAGGACGAACGCCTGGCCAAGCACAAGGCCGAAATGAAAGCCAAGCGCATACAGGAACAACGAATCAAAGAAATTGCCGAGGAAGTCCAGGACAGAGAAAATGCCAGAGCCCTCATTCTTCAAGAAAAGGAGCAGGCCTCAGACTCTGGTGAGAGCGAGATCAACGACCAGAAACTCAGAAGGAAGCAGATTGGAAAGTTCAAACTTCCAGAGAAGGACCTAGAATTGGTGCTACCAGACGAGCTACAGGACTCCTTAAGATTATTAAAGCCGGAGGGCAACCTGATAAAGGATCGTTACCGGAGTATGCTGGTCAGAGGCAAGGTGGAAGCCCGGAGACATATTCCCTTCAAGAAGCAAGCCAGGAGGAAAGTCACAGAGAAGTGGACACACAAGGACTTTGTCATTTAGACAGCCAGCATCTGAGTTGTTTTATTGCATATGGATATCAGTTTAATGCTCGTTGTCTCTCCCTTTTCAATGACTCGAAAACAAAGGAAAATTTCAAAACTAGGCTCTTATGAATACATCCTTTCATGTCGTAACTCTATATTAGCTGATGATCGCAGTATAAGAAAAGCGGTACCTTGGTATATCGGCTTAAAAGCTAATTAAATCTTTTGGGAAGTTAGTTCCGATCACAAAATTATAGATCAAACGATTGATGTGCTCACCTCGGCCAAAAAGACCACGTTTTGCCCAATCCATGGCCATGAGCATTCTGGTTCTAAAGCTCACGCTCTGGGCGAAGTAAACAGATCGCCATGTGTAAACTGCCCAGAGACCACCAGAAATATTCCAGCCTTCACCCAAGTCGAAGACAGCAGAATTGCCGATGTATGCCAGGCTGCCAAGATGATGATACTCAAAAGCCTTGTACGCTGCGGCGTCCAAATCGCCATCTTTGACATCATTTGCCAGTAGACCTTGCGACAGCCGTGCCATCTTGTTGAACTTGTGAGCCAAGTACTGGCCTTGCTGATGGGCTCTCTGGGCGGTAGCGGGAAGGGATGTCAATTTCTTGTCAATCTGGCCGAGAAGCTCCCGCAGCTCGCCAAAGTCAAGAGTGCCAGATTTATCTTTATCGAATTCCTCAAATAGCTTATTCAAGCGCTTAAGATGCTCACTTGCCTGAGGGAAACGCTTCCTCACATCCTGGGCAACATATCGCCAGTCGCTAAAGTGAAGCTGAATAGTCTCGGGGTCCTTGCCTTGCTTCCATGCGAGAGTACGGAGGAATGTAATGATATGGTTTGCAACGTTATTTTGAACAGTCGAGCAGTCTCCAATGGCATAAACATCGCCCAACGGGGCACCATTCAGTCGCAGATGAGTGTCGGTCTCCAAAGCATGTCGATTGGTCTGCGCGTCACCCAACTTCTTCGCCAAAGTTGTGCTGAATGCGGTTGGCGATACGCCGGTAGACCACAAACAAAATCCGGTAGGAAGCTCCTTCGTCACAACCGACCCGTCCTCCAATTTCTGAGAAAAGATGATCTTGTCTTCCTTAACCTCCTTCACTCGTGAGTTAGTCAACACGTCAACCTGATCACGATTAAATCGCTCCTCAGCGTACTTGGACACCGCCTCGTCGTAGGTGTTCAGGATATGGCTTCGGCTCTGGATGATATGCACGGAAATCTCATTTCGAAGAAGGCGTGGGAAGTGTCGAGAGAGGTCCTCGTTCAGGAGATCATATAGCTCCGCGGCGAACTCAACACCAGTCGGTCCTCCACCACTGACGACAAATGAGAGCAGGCGTTTTCGTTCCTCGTCTGAGGTGGTTGGCAAGCAAGCGAGTTCGAAATTTTGGATCACTCGGTTACGGATCTTTCTCGCGTCATCAACGTTCTTCAGAAAGAAGGCGTTTTCCAAACCTTTGACGCCGTGGGGGTTCGTGGTGGAGCCCACAGCAATGACCAGCTTATCGTAGGGAACGTAAAAGCGTACTTCCTGCCCATTCAAGTCCCGCTGGGACACCTCGACAAGTTTGTGGGAGAATTCAACATCTTCTGCCTGTGCGCGGATGAAATGACCTCGACACCTGTGGAGGATGCGTCGAATAGGCTCAACGAGAGATCGCAGCTCCAGGGTTCCAACGGTAGCAGATGGTAGCATGGGCGTAAAGAGAAAGTAGTTGGTGGGCGAAATGACGGTGATGTGGTATTCGTCGGGGTTCAAATCTTTGAGGAGCGCAACGCCACCCCAGCCGCCTCCGAGGACGACCAGCCGGGGCTTCTCTTTCATCGCCCGGGTCTCCTCAGTGTCGTCGTCGCCAATGAAGACTTCAGCGATCGGCAGGTTCTTGGGCCCGCCGCGGCGGGGCTGCAGAGCTAGCTCCGAGAGATTGATATCGCTGTGGGTAGCTTCCTCCTTGTAGGTGGACGCATCATAGATAAAGAAGGCAACGATGCTGACTCCAATGACTGTGAGCGAGGCACCAAGCCATGCTGCGGCTCTGAAGCAGAAATTGAGGAGGTACGAGTTGCTTTGTCGGAGGGGCTTTCCAGATATCGCGCGGACGAAGAAATTGGCTGGAAGCGAGCTGCGCTTCAATCTGGAAGCTGCGCCAGGTCGATGAGAATTGAATAACGTCCGCGAATGATGCAAAACAGTCACCCTGGGGTTTGCGCAGGTCCTGGGGGCGGATCGCAGGCCGGCAGCGATCAAGCGAGCGCGTGGCTGGAGAGAAGCCGACATCATCGTCAATTGCCGCTCTGTGGGTGAAGGAATGGCAGCTCGGCCAGTTGCAGGAGCTGGGCTCGGGGGGATGCTCGAATATCAATCAATCAATGTCCATGGAAGCAGAGGAAATGCCTCGCTCTACGACTGGAGGCCAAAAGGACCGAAAGCTCATGGGATCTGAAGGGCTTCGCATCCGATGCTTCCAGCGATTGGGTAATGGAGTGATAATGCTTGACAAAGCTGGAGCTCCTGGTCTAGTGTTATGACTAGCACCATGACATCACTTCATTCGCTCGCGGCCTCGCCTCGGCGCTTCGCTTCCGAGTTGCCGCGACGGGAACAAATCGACTAAGGCAGCGATGAGGGAGATATCAAATTGCAGCTGCCTACCAGTTGAGAGAAATGAGACAGCAATTCAAGTAGAGTGCTTCGGCAGCATAAAACTATGTACGTGAATTGGCAATCCTAGCGTATCGTCTCCTATATAAGCTGACAATACTACTCGCAGACTCGAAAATAACACATTTGAGGGTTGCATTTGTTAGTGGTATTCTGCATCAGCAGTATCCCTACCCTGTATTACATTTAGCATCACCAAGGCTTCAAGCCCGATGACCATCCAACCCTATTTAATTTAGATCAAATTGGTACATGTTAGAGATAAATCGCTTCAGATGGTTAATTCCAGACTCAAAACTACTTTGCCCTTATTAACTAAAGCAGTACGCTGTTCCTCATTATTCAACTCAATATAGTAGATCGTGTCCTCCATCACGTAAGTTCGCATCTTCAAGGAAATCACACACACCACATATACCAGCTATAATAATTTCCACAATTCCTCAAGATGATGTCTCAATATCGGCAGGTAGTGCGGTAAGAAGACAACACACTAATCTATTTTGATATAATTTACACAGAATTATTAGACAATTTCCATGATCACGTGCTACCAGCTATGATCAACCAATGATAACTCCCAATGGAGCATCGATTCTTCATAGCTATTTCTATTCTCCTCAGGGGTGATGATTGACTAACTGCCCCAAAGCTCTGGATGCGCAATCCGATCGTAATATACTAACACATAGTTGATAGATCCAGCAAGGGTAATGGTAAGAACTGGAAAGCGCTCGATTTAGGTGGAGCGGGAGCTACGATCTCCTGGAACAGAGCTAAAACCGTGCATGTAGAGAATTGATTGACGCTAGGGTAAGATCTGGCACCACTCCGTTTAAGATTGAATCTATAGAAGCACGCAGAAGGGTCTTCAAAATGCCATTTACGATCTCCTAGGGGTTTGACATACCTATTCTACGTCGACCGAGTTCCTGTAGGGGATTTAATTACATAGTGTTTGGCGGTAGGCGACTGTATGCTAAGGCGACAAAAAAAAAACCCCCGATTTGAACTCCCCGGTAACTTGGTATAATGCACAGGATGGTCAAAGATGCATATACTGTAACCCATGAACTCGTGGCTCTACGAGCAAGTACATACCTAGTTACACCCATGTGCGGTATTGTCCTAATCAAGTCTCGGTGATGCTTTTTTGGGAAATCTCCAGTTAGTGGATCGGATAACATGTTTGGGCGACAAGATACTAATGGCAATTGTGCATGAATCCACAGACCAACCAATACTATGGCAGTTGGGCCAGTTGCCATGACCTGCTGATGACAGAAACCAATGTATGAGGCAGAACTGTGAAATCGCTATTGATCCAGAAGGGCCATGTGGTACTGGACCTGTTCTGGCTGCCGGTTGTTGATACTACGAGATTTACACTCAACTTCGGACACAATGTACGGCCTTGTGTTTCAAGGTTGGCATTTGAACAACACTTTGGGTGAAATGCGTTCAATGTTACATGTAGACTTCCCAAGTGAGGCCCATCACATCCCGGACCTCCGGTATAGTTGACCAAGTGGTGTTTGGTTCATCAATCAGTGTAGATTGAGTGAGGTTAATATATCCACGATGTTACCCCATGTCATTCTGAATGGGGGAGATCCTGCATATAGCCCCGGCCAATGGTTGCGAGCAAGATGGATGTACATCCTTCGAGACACATCCAAAGCTTGCTCCTTTATGTTATTGGGCTAACGGCTAAATTTAGTAGATCTTTAACCTTGCAGACATTTGATATTCGCTGGATGGCCGTATGTGGAGATGTATAAAAGTCCCAAGTTCCCACCTCAGACTTCTACCTGCTCTTTCAATAACAAACCACCTGAAACAACCACACTGGCAATCTACTTCTCCCAAGAGCTAGTCTGCATTTGATCTTTGAAGCCGATTTTCTTTCCACTACGTAGTTTCTCTCTATTTATCGAATTTATCGAATTTTCATTTCTTCCTATTCTATTTAGAATGGTCGCCGTTAAGCAACTCAGCCTGGCTGCCATGCTCTGGCTTGGACTCGCCAGCCGAGGACTCCCCTGGAGATCGATGAAACCAACAATGACCTCAACCTTGTGGCTAGAGATGATCTTGATCTTGTATCTCGTGACCTCAACTGGGATCTTGATCTTGAAGAGCGAGACGAGAATTTTGACATTGAGGTCCGAGATGAAGATGAAGAGCTCGAAGTTCGGGACGGGGATGTTGATCTAGAGGCTCGTGACGATGTTGAAGTATACACCAGAGCCAGCTCAAGATACGGTGGCCATCGACGCCACCGCCCACGGGACCTCGAAGTCCGTAGAGGCGGCTCAGGCTCTGCCGGCGGCAGTGGCCACCATCACTAAGAAGATGGTATTGGAATCAACGAATCTCCGAGAAGCTCTGCTCGGGGTTCGAAGAAGATGGCTTCCTCAAGGGAATGGCGACGTCCCAGAAATGCCTTCGGAAGGGCAAAGAAGCCTCAGATCCCAGAGAGGCAATTTCTAGACTTCAACAATAGGAACGAATTGAATGAAGTGGTCTTTGTATATCATATCTACAGATGTAGAGTTGGTTTTGGTTGAATAGGGTATTTTGTTTTAGCCAGGATTTGATTTGTGGTATGACTTGGCTCACCAGCCTATTTTGTTTTTAAACACCTTTTAGAATTGGGGATCTTCCCCCATTGTATCATGGATTGATCAATTTCATAGATTCATTAGCATCATCTGTGACCCAGGGCCGAAGACTACCAGCCATGCTGGTCATCTCTTGTCCGTCTTGAGGGACTCACTAGTTGTTCTCTTCGCACAAACCTTTGTAACCAGCCTATAGTTCCTTCAGTATTTGTTTTCGTACACAATGCTTTGTTATTTGTTCCTTTTCAGCACAAAGTCTCATGGGGAGAGAAACTCACTTTGTTGTCCATCCTTTCTCACCTGCTAATTCAACTTATATAAACTCGGCGTTCAGCTGAAACCGACGCAGGATCATCAGCATTCAACCCACAACATATTTATCAAACTGGTATAAGGCTGTCCTAGATTCAGCTTTACTTGAAACACAATACGCTCATTGTTACCAGAGAAACATGGCAGAAGGACAGCTTGCTTATCACGACAATGGGGCAGAACCATTCAAAAGTGCCGTATACTCGATAGGCGACGATGCTCCCGGCTTGCAAGAGTTTAAACTACTGATGCATTATCACGACATGGTGATTGCTATTGTTGGGAATGGAGGAGACAGATGTCAAGTGCTGCACCTGCAAAATATCCGCGAGGATACGCTTTCTGAGGCCGAAACCGCCATTGATAAATTCCTCGACAACTTCGGATCGTTAGGTGATGGTCATACAATTCAAAACATCGCCTTCCAAAACTGTCTTCGAGTTTGCGATCAACTGGATAGGCTTGCTATTACTGCTGCCTGTGAGGTCAAGAAGGTGGAGCAGGATTTAATCCATATGCAAAATGACAGCTTTGAGTATCCGAAGAGAGTCAAGGACACGATGCCCTGGGATTACAACCCAGTTTCTGAGATGATTGCTGCCTGCAGGAAATTTCGGGACCGGGCCAATTCAATCACGCAGAAAGCATACCAAAATGCTTGCGACTATGGCCCTGTAAGAGATGGGGAGATATGGATGGCGGACTTCTATCCATTTCACCAGTGTCTTCGAAAGTATCTTGGGGAGCAGGCCGAAAGTCGGGACCTCACGTTCTATTGGGAGACGCGTGTGAATGAGAGCTCCAGTGAGCAGCAAACATTCCAGGTGCGTTTTTAGGATGATCTAGAGTGGCTGTATCGCCTAAAGGAAGAGATAGAATAGCGCTTTCTCGGCTACATCCACTCTACGCTGTCAACTGGATGGCTGGATGTATAACAATCAGTACTTTGACTCTGAGTCGGCGGGGAGAAAGGGTTCACGTTAGTAGTCCTTGTTAGAATTGAATTAGAAAATCCAGTGTCTTGGGCTGACTGTACTAACAAAGGGTACCTGTGGTACTAATGCTCAGTACGGTAATTGATTGGTTTTTCACCTTGAATAATCCCTGTAGTTAAACCCATTTACGCGCTCTCACCTTAGAAGAAACGCGTATTTTAGTGATCCCAAGCCGCGTTTCTGCAACAGCATTTGGCATCGTCGTGTGGCACGAATTAATACGAATTACATTAATTCCTCACAGCTTTTATATCAAGCATCAAATACACCATGTCGCAACCAATGCTGGAAATTGAAAACTTGACCAAGTCAGGCGAAGTCAAGTCGACTGCTCACTTGCTGCCATGTCGCGTGCACCACGACGGATCTATTGGTCCCATAGATTCATTCTGGACGCCCACTGATACTGAGGGTAGGAATGAACCAATCTATTGCGAAATGCCTGGGAATTCTAACACATCATCCAGAAGGGAAGAAAGAAGCATATTTTCGAGGTCGCAAGCTCCACGCGAAGGCTGTCCCGTTACCAAGCCAATTCAGAGGCATTGTGGCAGAACGACAAGCGGCAGTACCTCAGCCAACGGATCCCTACGCGCCGATCGATCTGGAAAAAGAAGATGACGATGATGCACCCCCGGTGGACAAGATGAAAGCGCTCGCGGAGTTCGACGAGATCATGGTATGGGGTCATGAGAATGTCACCAATGCCGCCGATGATACCTATGTGAGAAGCTTGGAAGAATGGGTTGAAGCTTCAGAGCGGGTAAGATGATCGTTATCATACAGAAAATACAGAACTAACACATATCAGATCCACTCCTACGAAAAGGACACTCCCGCCGAAGCGAAGTGAGCAGATACCCGAATACTGAAAAAGAGAAAACACCATCCAACGTCAAGGGGCATCTTTGAAGCCCTGCGTATGACCAATATAGTATGAGCGGTTCAGCTTGCGGATACAAGTAGAAGGCAGCTGCGATATCACCAACCAGTAATGAACCGCAAGCTGTTCAGTCGAGCTGGCATCCTCGATACCTATCGATCAGGGTGCTGACATGAGATGCAACGCCACTTAGAAACAGCCGCAAAGGACCTGAGTATACGCCTCCATGTAAGACTTATGAATCATGGATCGATTGGGAACGAACCTGCGCAGAAGGAGGTTAATTGTGAACTGTATGGGAGGGCTATCAGTTAGGACACAAGTCAACAAAACGCCATATGCATTCATGTTTATACAAATACGGAAACGCCTTCCTGTGCTGTGTACAAAGAAAAGATCTAGCATCTGAAATACTTCTGCTCAACCCAGCGCGGTTCTTGAGTGTCTAGAATGTTGCAGACCACAACGGTGACTTCTGGGAAGACAGTAGTTAAACGGTGCAAGCCTACTCTGCCGGCCGAATAAGTGGCAATGACAATCCGATCAAGCGCGACACCGTGGTCCACGAGGACCTGAACTGCCATGAGAGCAGCACCTCCACTAGCCATCTGAGTATCTAGAAGCAATACACTCTCATGCTCGTGAATGTCCTCGGGTAGTCTAATATAGTGAAGCTCTGGTTCGCCAGTGGAGTAGGCGGACTGGATCAGGAGACGACCTGTCCTGCAGTCCGGGATTGTCTTTCGGAGAGCAGATTCGAATGCAGACCCTCCTCTCAAGCAAATCACGGCGCTGACCTCGCCCTTAGATACGAGACCAGCGTACTTGTTTCCCTGAGGAGTTTCAACGTCCCATCTCTTGAATTGAACGTTGTTAAGAGCTCTGGTACTCATGTGTTAGTAATAGGTAGGTTTATTCAGTTAAATATACAGTTAAAGAGGATTTCTCAAAGTGTGTGAATGCTTACTGTTCAATAATTAGACTGGCTAGTCGGTCGAAGTAGAAAATGAAGTCTTCAGCATCAGTGTCAATGTTCTGCAGAATGGTGTTCATGAACTTGAGCTGCGGTGTTGGGTTGACAACCACAACCCGCTCTGATAAGGGCTGCTCCTTGCACTCCCTTTCGAGCTTGGACAGGGCTTCCCGATGATGTGTGGACTTCTCAAAGAGCTTGCGTTCGATATACTGAACCATCATTTCTATTTCACGTGAGTATTTAGTCAGATATGGCCATGTCTGAAGGCCCGGACTTACCAAGAGCAACTCTATTTTCGATGCCTCGTGGCACAATAAGATCGGCCACCTTCCTCTGGGGTTCGACAAACTGCGGGTCTAGGTGTTAGAAGGCTTTAAGGCTCAATGAAATTTCATCGCAGACACACCTTCTCAAAGTTGGGCTTCACGAACCCGAACCACTGCTTGATGCATCCCTCGACATCTCTGCCACGCTCACGGACGTCTCGAAGGACTAGTGAATCACGTCAGTCTAGTTTGTTTACTTCATCATAAGCTGTCGGAAGGCCTACTTCTCCTAGAAAGACAAGTGTCTGCATCGGCCTCACAATAGATCTGAATATCCAGCACATTAGCTGGGGATAAGCCATAGGGGACTAAGCGGACACCATACACCCATGTCAATAAGCTCCAACACCCTGGGATCATATAAGGCGAAAATGCCCTCGAGAATGAGCACGTGAGGAGAGTAGATTGAGGTTGTCTCCTCCAGCCGTTGATGCTTTGAGAAAGAATAGACGGGGATCTCTGCCCGTTTTCTTGATTTGACTGTTAGTTTCCTTGGGATCTGCCGGAAGGACGAGGAGAGATGGAGCCTTGTCCTTACCCGGCCTTAAGATCCCTCAGACGCTCCACGAGGATGTCAAAGTCAATAGCCTATTGAGACTGGTTACTTGGTTTGGCCTTTGGAGGAGATCTCTTGTATCAGGGATTTGACTATACCTCGGGAGAATCGAAATCATATTCATTTGCGAAAGCCAACTTGGACTGGGCGGGAGTCAAGGTTTTGTAGAATGAATCCTGACTTCCTGTTAGCTAGAGATCTCGGGCTTCTGGCTGGTAAAGTATTTCTTCATGCCATCGACATAATTACAACCCAAGGCAGATTGAGCTTTCTAACAATCGCCTGGGAGATACTAGATTTCCCAGAACCAGAGCTGCCAGCTATGGCAATAATGCTGACATCCGCCCATGGTGGGGAATAGTAGGCTCGCTTCTGAACAGTGACATGGCTCTCGAGCTTGGACATTGCTACTCTCCCAACGCGTAGATGGATGGTTAATCTTCAGAGATGAATCGGCAAGCGGCCAAGATTCAATAGCCGAGTCAGATGGGGTGGGCTTGCGAACAGGTTCGGCTTGTAGGCGGAATTCTGCTGAACTGGACTGTGTTGCTCGGATTAGGTTTAGTGGGAGTTTTCGCCTGGGGTTGTTATCATCACGGCTCCGCTTGAGAGAGGGATCTGATAGCGAGCGTAGGGTTCTGTGCTGTTGCATACACAGGCCCGATTTCATGGAAGGAGAAAATTTCGAACCCTGGATCCTGGATGCAGGTAAAATAAAGTGCGCATATGAAGGATCAGGTGAAAGCCCTCTCGGCACGAAGGCTGCGAAGCTTGATGGTCGGTTTATTGCGTTCTACTGGCATTGGGGCTAAGTTATATAGACACGACTGAGCCCAGCTGGTCCTCGGCTGGCTGAAGAGGCTGGCTCACGGGGAATGATCATGGGGTTAGGTCTTCCCTGGGCCAGCCGTCTGCTGTTTGTGGTGGCACTAAGGTGTGTACTAACTAAGGCTGTAGCGGTGAAAGGTGGTTGCCAGCCTTTAGCAGACACATTGGCCTCGAGAAACTCTAGGCAGAGAACAACACAAGGGCTGAAGACATCCGGCAATATCAATGCTTTCTGTGACAGCACCACTTGTAAGTTGTACGTTGGTCTCGAGCTACGTTGCACCAAGCTGGGGTGGAGAGGTGGTAGCGCAGGAGCCTCCTTGTGACACCTGAAGGTCAGCTTCACTAGTGGGACGCATAATCTTCGGCCCGTGTAAGTGGGCCTCTGTACCTTCTTTAGAGCTCCCGCGGCGCAAGCTCTGCTCTTTCATTTCTTTCCACCACAAATTCTGACTCCAAGCGGCTTTGCTTTCCCTGTGCACGTCAGCTGTGCGTGTACTTCAAAGCCTTGTGACACGCGACACGCATTGCAAATGCGTTAATACCTGGATCGTATCCGGCAGTTGCCAGACTTTCACATCTGCTACGCGCTGTTTAGATTCTGAAGAGTGAGAAGAAGAGGAACTGGACACCACCAAAATGGTGCGTCATGGCCCATAGCCAGATGTCGCATGTCTATTAACATAGACACCAGGCGTCCTCGACATCAACAACCACGCCGGGCAAGCATGCGTTCACCCAGCGCGTGCAGGATGTTCGATGCCCCAAGAGGTATGTGCCGTCTCATCTCCAGTTTTCCCTCCCTCTTCCCCCCACGTTGAATGATGATTTTTATATCAATGGGAATCTCTCCTAGCAAATGGATGCGGAGAAAAGATATCACTTCTTCTTTTTACCTGATTCATGTGATGCAATTTCATACTTGTTATTGAACACCTGGCATGAAACACCTAGCTAATCAGTGGATTAGTGACATCAACGCATTGATCCTGGACTACTTGACCATGGAAGGCTATTCCATGGCTGCTGCCAAGTTCTCCAAGGAAGCCAACCTGCAACCCCAGCAGGATGATGCATCGATTCGATCACGGCAAGAGATCCAGCACTATATTCATATAGGGAATTTCGAAGCCGCTATCGAGTCCTTGAACGAGTATGACCCCGCAGTAAGTTGCACATGCCTTAATGATATACTTCAACTCTTCCTCCTCCCGCTATATGATTAGAACACGAGTTTTACATGCACCACGCTGAGCCCTTCGGGCCTTGGATGAGAAACAACCACTTTATTATGATATTTTCCTAGTTTTATCTTCTTGTCTTCATCTCGAGTTTGTTTGATGACACCAGGAAGCTGACTGTATGACACAGATTCTTGACGAAGATGAGTCGCTGCATTTTGCGCTTCTGCGACTGCAGCTAGTTGAACTCATCAGGGTCTGCAATGGTGACGGCGGTGACATCACCGAAGCACTAAAGTTTGCTCAGGAGCATCTTGGTCCTCGTGCACCTGTTAACCCTCAGTTCCTGGAGGACCTAGAAAAAACAATGGCCTTGCTTCTTATTCCAAAGGAGTCTCTTGAGCCTCCATTGGCTGCTCTGCTCGATCCCTCGATTCGACGGGAAACTGCCGACCGAGTAAATCGGGCTATCATGGAGAGGCAGTCGAGAAGAGTTATAGCCGGAATCCGCAATCTTGTTAAAATGCGATGCTGGGCCGAGAACACAGCTCGGGATTCGGGAATTCCTCTTCCTGACAACATTGACATTGGCCTGCATGGCGATGATTCTGATTCTCTCTCCAACTCTCTTACCCACTCGGAGAATGGACGCCACTTCGATAATGGAACACATCATGAGAATGGCCATGAGCCTATGATTACGACCTGAGAAGGGTCTTCGTCTAGAAATCAGTGGACGGCAATTGCCGTCGTGCGTGCGCTTCTTGGTATGAGTGCAAACAATTAGTTACGCTTCAGGATGCATGACAATGATGAAATGATAGATACCTCATGCTGGCGTTCGGATATGGTGTAACGGTTGGTTATAGGGATTGGTTCTCACAAGGGCGTCTTGGTTTTATATGGGCGTATTAGAAATGTCATGCTTCACGGTCTGTTAATTTGACACCGGAATTACGCCTACAAATTTGAAGCCGTTCGTTGAAAGGTGTGGGAGCTTGTAACTGAAAATGGAGTTCTAAAAAAAAAGACATCTGACATTGTGTGAACTGCCTATAATTTTATGTACAATACTTTCGCAGTACCCAAGATCCTCTTCTATTTCGTTCGAATGTGCTTGAGCTTCCTGTCTGAATATAGGAAGTTGTTGGCATATGCCTTGGGAGTGATCTTTCGAGAGTTGGGCTCCTGGACAAAGTACTCGTAGCCCTGCTTGTTGGCGAAGCGGATTGCATCCTCCTTGGTCTTGAAGTTGAGGTGAGTGCCCTGCATGAAGTCTGCAGATGATTGCCATCCCATCAGAGGGTTCTCCCATCGGTGGCCCTTGGAGAGGATATCCCAATCCATACGCCAGTCCTCGCCTCGCCAGGTTCCGGACTGAGTGGCGGCCTTCGATTCCTTGTAGATTCTGGGAAAAGGTTAGAGAAAAGTTCAATTATTATACCGAACACAGCCGAGAGAATTGTAGACGAACCGAACGGTACGGGCTTGGAGCTCACGAGGAGCACCGGAGATGACAGCCGCGGGAAGAATGCCCTCCTCGCTGCCATCCTGGATTCGCTTCGGGACCGGGGTGAACGTTCTAGGATGTACCCAATTAGCTTCCAATCTAGTCATAATCGAGATTTATAGCGCGTACGAGGTCGCCTTGTCCGGACGGATGCTGTAGTCGGGCTGGTTGGCGTCCGAGGGAGTGGCCGGGACCTCGACTGGCGCAGGTGTGGTCGAGCTCTCGAAACGCTTGGGGGCGGAGGCGAGAGCGGCGCGAGAAGCAGCCGCTCCCTTGAGGAGCCGCAGGGCGTTTGCCGATCGAACAGAGGCCATGGCTCGATGTGTGCGTCTTGAGCGGGCGATTTGATGGTCAAGACGTAACTGAGGTTGCGATGTTTGAGGTCGAGGTGATTACCAGCTAGAAAGTGGGGGCCGTTGATTGGCTGGTACGGAGCGAAGATTTTCCCGAAAACAAACGAGCGCTTTTCGGCTGGACCTTGGAGATCCGCCTCTAAGCATTATCCTCCTCGACAAAACAGCTTGCAATTGAGCGTCTCGACGGAACGACGCAATTTTCGGAGTCTTAATTTTCACGAGTGAATTCTTTCCGAACCACCGGCACCATGAGCTTCGTCACCCGCCGAGCGCTCTCCACGCTCATCCCTCCCAAGGTCAGTCTTCGGCTATTCCACGAGCAAGGCTCGGAACAAGGGACCAAGCTAACATTTTGTCCTCGAACCAGATCGCCTCTCCTAAGGTACGAGACAAATTACTTCTTCGCATGCACTCGCCATGATGAATTACCCCGCGCCGATAGCAGAGTCTCGCGACGGGCTCCCCCACCGACGGGCTTAATCGGGACCACGACGAGTGAATGGACTATCCGCACGGACAAACGAGCTGACATCTTGGGTAATCGATAGGCCATTGGCGCTGCTCCTGACGCTCTGCGCATGCAGAGAGTCGTCAGCTTCTACGAGAAGCTCCCCCGTGGTGCCGCCCCCGAAGTCAAGGCCAAGGGTCTCCTCGGTCGCTACCAGGCCCGTTACTTCGGCAAGAATGCCTCCGTCACGCGTACGTCTGCCCTCTGTCATACTTGCTGTCTGCTGGGAACTTGAAGATTGACAACTTGCGATTAGCTATCATCCACGTTCTGGCCTTCCTCATTGGTATCGGCTACCTCCAGAACTACTACTTCCATCTCCGTAAGTAACAACCCTCACAAGGATGCTGTTATATCAAAAGTTACGAGACTAACACGAAACCAGGCCACCACAAGAACAATGCTCACTAAAAAGTGACAAGCTGGAATGGATTCTTACCCCTCATGAAGGGCTGTGTACTGTACATAACCTCTAGGAAGTGCACTGAGCATTGCAAAATATCTCTTTTGTGCACCTACACCTATAAGACTCCTTCTGCACCATGATCACGTGAACTTGTCGTGAAGGTCTGAGATGCGTCAGATGTCACTTGCTTGTGCGCTTTGCTTGTTCAGAGTCTGTTTCAGGGGATGATGTGTTTGAACGTGGTTCCTTCGCTAGCAGCGGTGCTTAAGGGGGGCTGTAGCATGGATTGCAGTCCCCAAACAAGTGCGCTTGCCATCCCAGCGCCGAGTTACTCCAGGCAGAACCCAGACTGAAGGGTTAGTGAGTCATGTGTGATGTGAATGAAGGGCGCAATGCTATGCTCGAGAACTCGCCAGCGGCAGTCAACAGACTGAAGAGATCGGGACACCGAATGCGCTAAACCGCTTTGGGGCACGCCGGGTAGCAGAGGTACGCCATAAGCAGGTACAGCGGTGCTTCCCAGGGCACCAGCGCTCTTCAAGGCCAGCCAAGCACCTTGCACAGATCCGATTCAATCAATTTCCATCTTATTCTTATTTCTGCTGAATGGGGGGAAGCCTAGAGGAGAAAAAAAAAGCAATACGTAGCCCCCAGCCAATTAAGTTCGGCAAACGGCTATTGGACTCATGCAGGCAAATTCTCTCGCTCATTTGGATCAGACATTTAGATAATACCTCTGTGCGTGAGTTCACATCCATTCGTTCGGAGTCTCTTTACCTTGGTATTGCTTTGCAATCGTGAGCGTTTTGGTGGCGCTAGGCCGAAATCAGGTGCGCTGTAGCTCTCAAGATTCAGCGCCTTACCAGTAGCCAAACTCAGGTGTTACCCATCCACTTTCCAACCTCACCTCACATATTGCAGCCGCAATCTCCAACACCTCCTCTTCTCTCGGCCACAGTCACCCAGAAGCCGACCCTTTTCCGACCATATTAATCGAGTATCCCTTCGCGGCGAGCCTTCCGAGGCCTTTACCCACTTCAGCTCTTGATAGCTTACCCTTACTCTTCCGATCGATCTTTGTTCGCATTAATAGCCACGTTTATTACCTCTCGAGCCTCTCCTTGTCGCCAGCCTGCTCCGCGGACAATAGCGTTGGTGATCAAGGCCGGCTCGTCAACAAAGCGCGTTCGCAACCAAATTTTCGGCGCTGAACCGTCACGCAGCCGTGATCGCATCACCAGAGGTGCCGCTCCACGACGTATGATGGCCACTGCGCCCACCATCGATAGCCCTGCCGATGTTCCTGTTGCCTCGTCTGAACCTCGCTTTGTGAGTCACTTTTTCCTTGCGCTTCTTGCGGAGCGGCCCCCGAACCCTTGGAGACTAGCAGACAAGGCTTTTCATTCGTTTTTTTGCAGGGTTCCCCGCTGACGCAACGCACATACAGGCCGCCGCTTCTCACGATGTCGACCCCGATGCACCGGTTGTAAATGGCACGGCCAACTACGGAGATATCGAGAACAAGCACATTACGAACATCGAAGACTCTTCAGCTCCCACCGAAGCTAGTGTTAGCGGAGGTTCCGACACCGAAGCCTCGCGAGCTGATGGATCTAGGCAGGGCAAGGATGATGAGAAGGGCCACAACCGGGCGGGCTCATCTATCAAGAAGCCGGCAACATTCAAGGCAGTATCAGTCAACAAGAAGTTCCTCGCGTCCAAGGTGACCACCCCTGGGGCTACGGCGAAAGCAGGCGACATCTCCCGACCGAGCTCGAGCACCCCTCCACCAGGAGCCTCAACACCGAGCAGCTCGAAGCCACGGCTGATTGCGAAAACTGCGCCGGGGGCAGGGTCGAGATTATCATCTCTGGTTAATGGGGGAAGCCGGCATCTGCCCCAGACGCAAGCGCCGTTTGGAATAAGAACAGACGTAGGTGGCACCTGTACCGTTTGACCACTCACTTTGTACTGACCTACCTTTCCTGTAGCCGTTCCGGTTGCCGACCCAAAGAAACTCACAGATGAAGAGCTCAAGAAATATGGAATCCACGTGGCTAGTCGCCTTGAGGAAGACGATATTCAGGGCCAGAGTAAATGGGCAGATCTAGACGATGATGACGACGATTGGGCTCCCGAAGCGATCACTTGGACTGATGGAACCAAAACTACGCTTCCACACCCGGAGGAACACCCCCTCTCACTCCCACTGTTGCCGAAAATGGACCAGCTCCAGTGCCGCCGAAGAGCCTTGTCCCCGAGAAAGCACCATCTCCTGCGCCTCCCCCCGCTACGAGCTCACCACTTCCGAAGCCTTCTGGGCTAGCTTCCGGTCGGGGATTGAAACTTAAGGCGTCGCCCCAGGAGAAGCCAACTCTAGTGGCAAAGCCACTTGCCCCTCCGCAGCCTAATAAGTCCCCCTGGGCTACCCTACCGCCTGTTGAGAAGGCGTCTCCTCTAGTAGCTGAGTCAGGACCGCGCGGACAGCTTAAGGATTCGATATCCCATAAAGGAGGCCCTCCATCTGGGTTGCCGCCAAGGGAGATGGCTGCAGATGATTTTAGTCGGCCGACGTGGAGAGATGGTTCTGTCCATGCCAACCGGGAGTTGTTCAACTCTCAATCTGGACGGTATGAACCTGTGGCTGAACGACGAGGCTCACAGTCCAAGCACCCGGCACTGCTGCAACGTACCGTACAAGGTGACCAACCTGCGGAGCCATCCAGCTCCTTCCAGACCTATAGGCAATCGCAAGATGGGCATTTTGGTCGACGCCGGGCTTCTTCCAACATCAGCGGTGGGAGTGGTTCGTTCTATCGGATGGGCAAGGGCAATGAATCCCACATGCCAGGTCATGAGCACCTAGAAGTCCGGAGAAGTTCTCAAGCGGGTTCAGCTGACAGCCCAGTCTCGCCCGCTGCGATGCCTGCCCGATACCAAGGGTCCCAAGGCTCATGGGGGCCGCAAGTTTCGCCTAGGCCTAACTTCGCACATCTCCAACAAGCTGGCCCTACAGGGCCTGGCGCAATGCCTGCACAGCAACCGGCCCAGCAGGGTGTAGATGAGATAGAATATCAGAAAAAGCTCATGAGAGAGCGTAATGAGCTCGCCCGCAAGCGCCGCATGGAGCAGGAAGCAGCCGAGGAGGCCGCTAAGCGAGAACGTATCCAGAAGAAGTTGGAAGCAATGGGTCCTCCCCCACCAAAGAAAAGCGACAAGGTCGAGCCTCAGACAGGAAGTGACGGACCAAAGCCTACACAGATCCAACAGCGTGAACAGTCTGAGACTTCCGCAGGACTTATTCAGCCATCCACCGCCAAGTCTGAGGAAGTTACCCAAGTTCCCGGCGAGTCCAGTCCTGCTGCTGCACCTTTGAATACAGCCGTGACGCCAGAGACAGCTTCTAAGAGGCTTCCTTCCGACCAAGAGGCAAAACCGGACATTTGGACCGGTTCTAGGTCGCGGACTGATCGGTTTACCCCATGGGCCCCAGGCTCGCAACCCCAGACCAGAAACGTTTGGGGATCTCCAAACAATGACCGAGGACTCGGTAATGGGACGTTTGACCCGGAACTTGGTCGAGCGCTCAACTCATCCGGGGCCTCTGCGCCAATTGGAAAAGGACCTTCGCCCATCGCTCCTCCTGGACCAACAAGCCCGTCGCAATCTCGATCAAAGCAGCCTCCTGCACCAATCGGGTCAAGGCCTTCTCGTTTTGTGCAACCCGTGTCTGACCTGGCTTCAAAGTGGGTTGCCTCTGTTGCTGAGGGTGACAAGGCAATCAACGCAGCGAGACTTGCTGATCGAGCCGAACGTGATCGCAAGCTAGCCGAGCGTGGAATGACTGCCGAAGATGTTCAGCCTGTAATCAAGGAGACATGGCGTCCTGTTAATGTCCCAGGCGACGGAACACGGCAGGCAATGAGTGCAACTGATCCCAACGCTTCCCACAAGGGTCCTTGGCAAGCGCCTGGGGACGTTCCTCCGAAGGAAGGCTCGATTGCCTCTCATGCAGGAGTAATCGGCACTACGGGCAATTTAGTCCTGCCACACCCATCTCCGGGGACACAATCTCAGTTGCGATCCTCGCGTTTCTTTCCCGCCAAAGATGTGCGGTTGGAGGGTCAAGCCACTGCTCACAGCTCGCGGCCTCAATCGCCCTCGCCTCCTCCCCCAACCATGGATGACCACCCGGCGTATGAAGGTAACGTGATGCACCCTCACGTTTCCTTGCCTAAGCCACAGCCCATTGTGAAACTTCCTCCTTCTGCCCAATCAAACCAGGCCCAGCAACAACCTCAGCGGTCGAATTTCGCCTGGGCGACACCGGCTCCATTTAGGGATAGCACACGAGCACCCCCGCAGTCCTTGCCGCCTGCTCGCCGGGCTGGAGATGTGTTGGAGAGGGATTGGCAGAAGAAATTCGATAACCTCTTCAGCGACGGGAAGCACCAACACCATATGCCAAGCCATCCCCCGAACCATCCTCCGAGTCACCCCCAGAAATCGTTGGTCGTGGACGCTGCCAGTAAGAGCGCTCTGGACCACGTCATCCAACCAGATACGGCTACTGTTTCACTGCCTGGTCGCACACACACCTCTGTCATGGACGTAATCAGGAATGCAATCTCCAAGCCAATGGCTGAGGAGTGCTTCGATGAGCCTGAAATCGGGTCTCTGCCTCAAGTACGGGTTCCTCATAAGGCCCCAGAGGCAGCTTGGCATCCTGCCGAATCCCAGACAAAGCCTCTTCCAAAGCGATTTTTGGTCCATGCGACGGGCGCAGAGCCTCTCTATTTCTCAGCTGAAGTGGCGGGCAATGGCAACGCTATGCATATTTACTTCCCAGGAATGTCGGAATCCAGAACTGTGATTCTTCCTTTCTCTGCTACCCGTGGAGGTCGCGGCGGTCATGGGCGTGGCTCAAGAAGCCGCGGAGGCCACCGCGGAAACCGAAGGGATAACTCTAGTCAAGATGACAGAGAAACCAGCTCGAACCATTCTGGCCGAGGAGGGCGAAGTAGCTACCGAGGTCGACGCTCGGACAACTGGGCCCGATCAACCCCTCCCCATTCCTCACCTAAGTCCTCAGCGCAGGCATAAAGCAATCAGAAATCTGGTACGACGACCTGCATGCTGTAATTAACCTCGCAGCCATACCAGAAAAATAACAATGGATGCCCGAATCACGTTTCATATCTGTACTACGGAGATACCGCATACAGTATCCAGTGCTTTGCGATCTGGCGACATATTGTCTTCCCCAACACAAGCAACGCAACGTGTTTATAATCTCCGGGCGATAACCCTGGAGAACAAACGATCAGAAACTCATAAAATGTTTCTGAACCTTTCTTCTTGTTGACTCGATTCCTTGTTTCATTACTATTCTCGCGACATTTATACTCTCTCGACTTGACTCGATTCTTTCACTGTGGATAGGATTCGAAGGTGAAGGGTTTTCAATAAAGCCATTCCCTCTCACCAGCCCAGCGGCCTGAGATTATATGGAACTCAGTCGCCCACCGAAATAAAACCCCGCGGCATGTTACCGTTTACTTCACCCCAGGCGTCTGAATATGGATAGGATGGACTGATGGGGGAACAACGAAGCTATTGGGGCTGGAGCCTTGAGACGGGAGTAACCTGGATGCTACATAATCACACTCGCAGAATCACGCCTGACTGAAATGTTATTAATCAAATATAAAACATTGAAATGTCCAAAAAATTGAAGTCCGTTGATCGTGAAAACTGAGTTGATCGTAGAGAACCTAAAGATTGAGTGCTGCCTGACCCTCTTATTCCTTGATATCTACGGTGACTCATCAAAGACTTTCAATTGTGTGAGCTACTACTAACGTCTTATTAAGGATCCGCCAAAGAGGCGCCTCCTCCACCTTTTCATGCACGCCGTTGGACGATGAATGGATGTCGAGGCCAAAAAAGCTTGTGATGGCTGCTGCGTCATTTCGGCCTCGCCAGCCTTCCCCCACGGCCACGCTCCAACTCTTGCGCTCACTGAGGTTTACTCCTTCAACCAGCATCGGCAGCAGCTTCCCCTCAATTGCATTCGCCAGTACCAGACGAACTCTTTATACGCGCCCAACTAGCTCTGCGACCAGACACGGTGCAGCTACAAGCACAGCTACGTCATTTGCATCCCTCCGCCATCGGCCTGCAGCCCCTTCACACTCGCCCTCACTCTCACCCCGCGCCATGTCGTCCGCCGCCTCCCTGGTAGAGTCCGCCAAGAAGGCCGCTGCCTTCCAGGCTGTCGACGAGCATCTCCTCCCCGAGCACCGCTTCGTCGGCATCGGCTCTGGCAGCACCGTCGTCTACGTCGTCGATGCCATCGTCGCCAAGGGCCCCGAGTTCTACGGGCCCATGACCTTTATCCCCACCGGTAGCCAGTCCAAGGGTCTCATCCGCGCCGCCGGCCTGAATCTCTCCAACCTCGACGAGCGCCCCGTCGTGGACGGCAAGAGCGTGCCCCTGGACGTGGCCTTTGATGGCGCCGACGAGGTCGACGAGGACCTGAACCTGATCAAGGGCGGAGGCGCCTGTCTCTTCCAGGAGAAGCTCGTCGCCATCGCGGCCAAGAAGTTCATCGCCGTGGCCGGTATGTTCAATCTCCCTCTCTCGCACACAAAATGAATTTTGAGCTAACTCAACTTCAACTGTAAAGACTACCGCAAGCAGTCCCCCCGCCTGTGCACCAAGTGGCTCACCATCCCCATCGAGGTCCTCCCCCTGTCCGCGCCCGACGTCCTCACCCGCCTGCAGGCCATGGGCTCGCCAAAACCCGCCATCCGCTCCGGCCTGCCCAGCAAGGCCGGCGAGTGCGTGACGGACAACGGCATGTGGATCATCGACGCCCCCTTCCCGCCCCTGTTGCTCCCCAAGGACCTCAGCCCCTCTGAGGAAGGTGACGGCAAGAACGCGGGCAAGTGGGAGGTGAGCAGGCTCGCGCAGGAGCTGCTCAAGGTTCCCGGGATCGTCGAGATTGGCCTCTTCCACGGTTTCAACGGCAACCAGGCCGTCTCGCTGGGGCAGGTGGGCCAGGCGCAGAAGCCCGTGGCGGCGTACTTTGGCACGGCTGATGGGTCTGTCGATGTGCAGCTTGCGGCATAGGAGTTTCATTTTCTGTGACGGGATCATGACGAAGTGAGCATCGATGGTGATACAGTAGGGAGAAAATATAGATAAAATCTTACATAGGGAAAAAGTATTGTTCAGATCTAAAGGATTGAATTTGATCGTCATGGAGGCAGGCTTGGAGTTTCCCAGCTGGGAAGCTCGGGACCTTGCGGCAGTATTGCGGTTTTGCTTATAGATCACAGGTAAAGTGACATTTGCGCAAGTCTCTCAGATGAACACAGTTTGTACAGTGCATGGTCTTTATAATTTAGAGAACCATCGGCTCAACCTCTGCTCCTTGGCAGCCTCTGCCTGTCAACCTCCCGCAATTTGCTGAGCGATGTGGCTCGGGGCATAAAGTGAGTTATACAGTTCCCATGTAACCCAAGGATATGCTCCAGGAACAACACGACCTGTTCCCCCCATCGACAAAGATTCCAGATGAGGAAAACATAATTTATCATCATCATAGGTTTCCCCCCTTATTACTATACGCTAATCGCTGTATGAAGGTTGTGAAACCTGCAGTGGTTGCGTGTGTTATGTTGAGTAACATGATTTCTACGCCCTGGCCTATCGTTTCGAATATTTGGACTCTGAGGGTTACACTTTTCTTTTGATTAAATGTGTTCTATATCGAAAACGAGAAAAATAAACAATCAAAATGGCAAAAACGGAGAACCATTCATCGCAAACTCTACAAATTTGTGTCTAAAAGAAAATGAAAAAGCCCGCCATATGGTTGGTTGAACTCCAGACTCCTTGAACCCCCCTCCCCCCAACTCTACCAGACAGTTGACATTCATCATACACCGTGGTTGCATTATCATAGAACAATCCTCGCTCGGGAATTGGAATTCCCTTGGAAGTCAAATTGACACCAGCTAATAAAACACACAGTTCGCTTAAAACTCTTCAACTGCGCAGTTGGGGTGCAGGACATAGATGATGTTTGCAGCTGCGGCAGACGATCCCTCGCCTGCAGTGTCGTCGCTCATTAAACCTTCTCCGCGAAGGGCCATAAGAATCTTGTCCTGTAGATTGAAAGGTCAGTGTCCATCGATCTGACCAGAGTAGCCGAAGACTGGGGGGGCTGCGGTGGGTTCTTCTATTACGTACCTTGACCATTCTCTTGAGAACCATATTGGCCAGCGTCTTCTCCGTCTCGTAACTTTCCTCGTTCTCCAGTTCTGCTTCCACTTCTTCCAGATAGCGATTGATGAGCTCCCCGCCCTCGATACCGTCACCGCTGGCTGTCTCGTCATTCTTGATGTGCTGAACGAATGCGTTGACCATCTTGATGTACTTGTCGTATGTGATCTTCAGCTTCTTCCTTCCCTGTGAGTCTTCACCATCTCGGTCTGCCGCGGCGCTGTTCTCCTCGGCAACACGACGCAGAGCTTCGGCCTCTTCCTGAGTATCTTCCTCGTCACCGTCCATTTCGACATCGTCATGCTCGACGGAGATGATACTGGAGCGCAGAAGGGTGTATGCCTCGACGACCATTTCGGGACTGATCTCCTCGGTACAGTTGACCTTGGCGATGGCCTCGGACAGACGGATCATACTTTCGAGCTGTCGGACAGTGATGCGGTAGGAGTTCTTGCCAACGCCGCCCTGTGCGTCGTCGGCGCGTAGCTCCTTGTACTTCTGCACAAGGATCTCCTTGGCCTCGGGTGTGAATTCGGGCTTGAAGGTTTTGGCGAAGCGAATGTAGCGTTGGAGCTGCTCTGTGCTGAACTCGGGCTCGATGGCCGCGTCTCTGAGTTGATGGATACCGACAATGTGCTCGGCCAAATGGCGATCGCTCTGTTCGTTGCACTCATCAAGGACGACGAAGAAGAGATCGAAACGGGACATAATGGGCGCTGACATGTTGATGTTGGCGCGGAGACTGGTCTTGCGGTTATATCGACCGCCAACGGGGTTCGCTGCGGCGAGGATACTGGTGCGTGCATTCAGCGTGGCCTGGATACCTGCCTTGGCGATGGAAATGGTCTGCTGTTCCATGGCTTCGTGGATGGCAACCTGGTCTGCAATGTCCATCTTGTCGAACTCATCAATGGCGCAGATACCGTTGTCAGCCAGCATGAGGGCACCAGCCTCAATTGTGAATTCACCAGTCTCTTCGTCCTTGACTACGGCGGCAGTGAGACCGGCGGCGGATGAAGCTTTACCACTGGTGTAGACCGCACGAGGCGCAAATGAGCAAACGTACTTGAGGAACTGTGACTTTGAGGTGGAGGGGTCGCCGACGATGCAGATGTTGATGTCTCCACGAAGCTGCATACCCTCGGGTGTTGTCTTGTGCACACCAGACAGGAGCTGAAGCAGAATACCCTTTTTGACGTACTCATGCCCATATACCATCGGGGCCATCGAGTTGACAAGTCGAGAGTAGATTCGATCGCCGTGCACCATAGCTCTCAGATCATCAATTTCGGCGTTGTTCATGCTTGACAACACAGTTGCTTGTGCTTCTTCCGCAGATTGCTCAGTCTCAGTAGCGTTGCTCTGGGTCATGGCGTTGATAATCTCTGCTGCAGTATCAGCACCGGACTGGCCAGAGCCAGATGTGTCTGGGGACACCATGCAAGCAAGGAATGCAAGTCGGTAGGTGAGATCTCGGACACCCAGAGCCTTCAGACCCGTGATACCGCTGCCTCCTGCATCATCTCCTCGTCGATCATCACGGACTGAGGTGACTTTGTTTCCAGGCAGACCGAGCTGGCTCACATCGGGTACAACGATTAAACTTCCAGTGAAGATGCACTTCTCTCCGGCCTTTGCTCTATCGACAATCTCACCTCGCAAGATGACGTCCATCGTTCGAGGCATGCTGCCAGTCGGAATTTCGGAGCTGTTCTCCTGAATTCGGACCTTCTGCCAATCCACAAATGTGCTGTGTCGAATATCGAGCTGCCAGGCAAAACGGTTCTGGCAGGTTTGGTTAGGGCATTGTGTTGGTTCAGAGTATCTGAAGGTCTGTTCCACGTTGGGTACAACGGTTCGGCAAGCTTCGCAGACAAAGGTTGCAAGCGAAAGCTCTGGCCTGACTTCGGATGTTCTCGTAACTGTGCCTGAGATGGAAAGGAGCTGGCCAATGTGGGATGAACGGAGGCTACGGACTCTTGAGACGAGTGGCAAGTTGTAAAATGCCACGGAGAAGAGCTTATCCGTCTGCTGATGTTCGTTTTTGCGTTGGGAAGGTTCGGACTGGCTCGCCGATCCGAGGTTACTCGCGGCAGATGTAGCCAGGGTGGAAGCAGTGGGCTGGCGATGTTCGCGGAAGTATTGGGGCTCATACTTGGCGATCATGTTGTGCAGAGCACCAGTAATGAATGGGATGAAACGATAGTACTGATTGATAACACCATCGGCCAAGCTGCCACTTTGCCATGATACCAGGTGCTTGTAGTCAACGTATATGGTTGAGAGTTGGTATGTTCGCATGCCCCTAATCTGGGCAATATAGTACTTATCGGTGGTAACGGCGCTCGATGTCGGTGCGCCAGACGAGAGAGGATCTTCAGCGAAACTAATAGAAGGTTAGGAACACAATTGAGAAGGTGTCCAGGGAGGAGAGGCATACCCTTCAAGGAATTGCTCGAAATGCTCCTGGACAATCATGCCAATCCTGTCGTCGATCTTAGGAATATTGGCAGCGTCAGGTATCCTCGAACTACGGGGGACCTGATCGTCTGCAAATCCATCTCCGTCAAACTCACTCGCAGCACCGGTGTTCTCTGACGGCGGCCCGCGGGGTCTGGCTGACGATGAGGATGGAAACCCTCGTCTGGGGGTAGCTCCTCCTCGAGAGAGGGCATCCGACATTGGAAAGCCGGCTTCGCTTGAGGCAGCCATCTTAGTAGTCTCGTATCTAGAGTGAATGTAGGAGCGAAAGATATCCTATTCTCTAGGCTTGATAATTCACCACGAGAAAGGTCTAATCAATCGGGATTGCTGAGTTGGGATGATCTTCTAGAGTGGAGGCAAGTCGGGGTCGAGAAATTTGGGTGGATTGATGCAACTAATTTACGCGTCCGAGGCGCGGGAACAGACGCGACGCGTTGAGGGGCTTCGGTGGGGGGAGACAAGGGAGCTGGCCACCACCAACGACATCGACCCACGAATACCCTGTGACACTCATTGAATAATTTCGTCTCTGCTCATAGACTAGTGATCCCCTTACATGCCTAGTCATTCCACCGAGGGACCATAGCGCATGCTTAACTATGGGGACTGACAGACCCTGCAGTGCATGCAGCTGGTCTACGGACCGGCAAGCAGCATGCCGATATCACAGTCATGTCAAGCTCACTCATGCTATGTATGATCGCGGGGTTTGGTCAGTAGGCTCACAATTGATAATCAAGGAGCGTTCCATTGCGCCCCCCAACTACGAGGCTGGCAACCTCAGGTTTCTGAAGCAGCACACCAACCTTCCCGTTCCAACTGTTATGAAGGATTGGTCCGAGAATTCGCGTCACTTCATCATCAATGAAAAGCTGACTGGCGAAACTCTAAATATCGCCTGGCCAAGATTGTCTCCTGATGAGAGGCGCCGTATTGCAAAGCAAACCGCCGACTACATCACGGAGCTTCGAAAGCTCCACTCGCCGCAGATTCAAAGCCTCACGGGAGAACCCGTGTATTCCACCTTCTTATTTCTAGCAGGCCCGACCGCACCTCATGGTCCTTTTAGTAGCGATCAAGAACTCTGGGCTGAGCTAGACAAGGCACTTGTGAATGTTCCCAAAAAGGCTCGTCAACATCTTCAGGAGATGATGCCAGTCGCAACTCCCTACACATTCACACACGGGGATTTGACAAATGTTAATATCATGGTTGATAACGGTAACCTCACTGGCATTATCGATTGGGAGACAGGTGGTTATTTTCCCGTGTGGTGGGAATTTACCTCGGCTAGCGTAGGCCTGGGACAGGAGGACAAAGATTGGAAGACTCTACTACAAGAGTATATGCCACAGTTTAAAGAAGCCAAGGAGTTTTGGTTGGATTTCTTTTCCCTGTCCAGATATCCGAAGTTGGATTCACGAGCAATCGCTTTCTTCGAGAACATGAATGGCTAATATATATGCAGCCTCCATAGATTCTCATGTCATTTCCCAGCTCATTTGATGATAGGGAATGTATTAACATCCCGCCGCCCAGAATAAGCATAAGCTCCTTCAGCCAGTAGTCGGAACGTGGAAAATGGTATTCATTTAATAGATTTGTTGTAATATCGTGGGTATATATGGTATCACTTGACATTGAAGAACTTATGGCTTAAGCCAGTCTAGCTATCATCTAACATAGCTGGAATCCAGATGGCTCATCTTTTTCTTGGTAAGGCTGCATGGCGGTGTATTGTTCGGTAATATGACAGTCTCATGCTTTTCGCTTGGATTTCGGCTTCTTTCCTTTTCCTCCGGTGCCCCCTTTGCCTTTCTGAACTGTCGGATACCGGTTTGCATGGTCGACATCAAACCCAGGTTTGTGTTTACGGAACAGAAGCATGGTGACTCGAGCATCTTCAACACTTGAATGCGCACCGCTTTGAATCTCTATGCTCAAGATTTCCTGGGCCAAGTTTCGTAGCGAAGGTTTTCTCCCATTGCCATATTTTCTGAAAGGCGGGTACTTGGCAGTGTCCCTAATGTCTCGTGGAGGATGAGGCAGTTTAAGAGCCTCAAGGTCGTGCTTGATATCATGACCAACCAATATGCGGTTTTGAAGAATAGTGTCGACATCCTTTTGAACTTCCTCAAAGTCCCGTGCGAATCTCATCTCCTTCGTGCTGATGCCGCTTACCTCGGTCCTCCAATTCGTAACCCTCTCCTTTGGCTTGACGTATGAATCATATACTTGCTTGCCATGGAAGTCGACGATACTGACACGCGCCAAGGCAGACTCATAACCACCAGGGCCAACTCCAACCATTTCGCAATCAAGGGCGACGTATTTGCCTATGTCGACCCCTTCCGTAAGACCGTGATTAACTCTATCCTTAGTAGCAGGGGTAATCATCGAGTGGCCTTTGACCCCGAGGTCATACGCCTCGGCCAACGCCTCAGCGGATATGTCGTTGTCTGCGGCCCATAGTGCCAGGGAGGGAGATACGCCATGTTTTGGCTCTTGCTCAATCCTGGTACTTTGAACTGCCCCCATGGGCTGATGATTACGGTTCGCTCTGTTTTTGGTTTTGGGCACTGGTTTGTTGGATGATTTCTGAGCTGTTGCTTGGGCTTTCTTTGCTCTTTTGGGGGCTGATGGTGTTGATTCTGTTGGCTTTCGCTTCAAAGAGGGCTTTGCAGCAGACTCAGTTTTCAATTTAGCTTGCAGCTTCTTCCAATTCGAGGATAATTCTGCCATAATTTTAGATAATTGTTACCAAGACATTCTTTATATCTAGGGGATGATATTCTTGTCGGCCTATTGACACTGGGGGATTATTCTTATGATCTTAGTACGCCAACATGGAATTCTTAAAGTGGGCGGAAATGCTAAGCCTAAGGGGGTTTAGATCAGTCGCGGAAACATTCTCACCGCCTTTGCGATAAGATAGTTCTCAAGACTTCGATAAGATTCTGCCGCCCCTCCGAAACGTTCAACATTCAGAGATTCCGTCTCCGGTCATTCTAAAAGCACACCATCTGCAAAATCCATCAACAACTTCCACGCGCAACGGCTTTCCATCATGGCTGTAAGCACTCCAGGCGGAGAGGCCACCGTCGGATCGGATGCGCCCAAAAAAAGGGCCCCGCGACACCCGACACCATCATCTCCGGCTGCATTGCCTGGGTCGAGAAAGACGGCAAGCCCCGACGCGCCGAGATTCTTAGCATCAAGACAACCAAGAGTGGGAAGCAGTTCTATTGTAATTTCGATAACTTCAACAAGCGTCTGGACGAGTGGGTGCCTGTGGCGCGAATCGATTTCAACCAAGACGTAGAATGGCCGAATCCAGAGAAGGACAAGCCCAAGGAGCAGAAGAAGAAGGCGCCACCGGCAAACAAGAAGACTCTAGTCTCCAAAAAGGCGCAGAAGCGCCCTACAACCAAGCGAGAACAATCCGCAGTGTCGGAAGCCAGTACACCGCATCCATGGACAGGTATGAACCTTCTCTCGCTCCCATCGTATAAGTCAGATCTGGCACCTAACCGTTGCGCTATAGAGTTCGTCGAGTCACAGGAGCAGCGAAAGTCGGCATCGATTGGACCCGAAGGCGAGACTCAGACAACGGATAGTGTGGAAGCTAGTGTGACGCCCGGGCTGGGCGAGGAAATGGACATCGACGACAAGGAATCGCAAGAGAAGAAGGATGGTCACGGATTCAGCCGCGAAGACGAAATCGAGAAACTGAGGACGTCCGGCTCAATGACTCAGAACCCCACCGAGGTCTCGAGAATCAGAAATATTTCCAAGGTCCAATTCGGGAAGAACGACCTCTTCCCTTGGTATTTCTCTCCATATCCAGAGGTGTTCAGCTTAGAAGATGTTATCTACATCTGTGAGTTTTGCCTGGGTTATTATGGCGACGAGTTTTCCTTTGTGAGGCATCGCAAGAAGTGCACTCTTCAACATCCTCCTGGAAACGAGATCTACCGGGACGAATACATATCCTTCTTCGAGATTGACGGAAGGAGACAGCGTACATGGTGCCGGAACCTCTGCTTGTTGTCAAAAATGTTCCTGGATCATAAGACACTCTATTATGATGTCGACCCTTTCCTGTTCTACGTCATGACAATCAGGAGCGACAAAGGATTCCATCTTGTGGGGTATTTCTCAAAAGAGAAAGAGAGTGCGGATGGATATAACGTAGCCTGTATTTTGACGCTACCGCAATACCAGCGAAAAGGTTTCGGTCGACTCCTGATTCAGTTTTCCTACGAACTCTCAAGGATCGAGGGGAAGCTCGGCTCGCCAGAGAAGCCCTTGTCAGATTTGGGTCTTCTCAGTTATCGTCAATTCTGGTCGGAGAACATTATCGAGCTTCTGATGGGATACAATGAACGAGAAGAGAAAGCGACAATTGAGGCTATCTCGACAGCGCTTGCCATGACAACACAAGATGTCGAGCATACGCTTCAAGCTTTGAAGATGCAAGTGTATCACAAGAGCGACCACAAAATCATCATCCCAGAAAAGCTCATTAAGCAGAGGGAGAAGCAATTGACGAAGAAGAGGCGGGTTATTGACCCAGAAAGGATACAATGGAAGCCGCCGGTGTTTACAGCTTCCAGCAGAACTTGGGGCTGGTAGTTGTTTAACCCCACGCTATTACAACCTATACCCACTTAAATGATTTATCTAGGACTGTATATATTTACATTTGCTTCTGTAATTAGCGTTGACCTGTGTTTTTCTTTTGTAAGACCTAAGGTAGCCCGTAAAATCAACATGTTCGAAAGTAAAGAATACTACTACGGCGTTTAAGCGGTCCAAGGTTCGGACTAGGAATCCAAGCCAAGCCATTACGGTATCAAGTGGATGAACTAAAACCTGGGGAAAGCAGGAGCTTCTTACACCGTGCCCCACTAAGATATCCCGTCCCCTGTGCTACGACTTGTTTCGCACTGCTTGCAACCACATCTGACTGAGCCACGTAGGCAGGCAGTCTTGCGCATGCGAATCACCCGAATATGTCTTTGCGAATGCTGGCAGCTAGCCTGCTGGTAGCCTTTGGCCCAGCATGGCTTCCCAGTGTTGCAGGCCAACAGGATCCATTGAGCCGTGTCAAGGAAGCATGCCCCGACTATGCTCAGTACGCTGCATATCCACAGTATGGCCCCTTCTCTCCAAGCTCAGACGATGATGAGCTCAGCTAATTGCGTCCAGTCGGCCTCTTAGCACCGGACCCCTTGGCCTGCCGTTCCAGCGTCCCGATCCACGATGCCGAACTTTCCACTCCGATGAGATCGAGAGGGTCATTGACGAAGTGACCTCGCGCATTCAGGACCGCGACCTGGCCCGACTATTCGAGAATGCCTTCCCTTCTACGACCGATACGACTGTCAAATTTCACACCGATGGCAAGAGTACTGGATTCTTCCGCTTCGGGGGATTGAAGAGCTTTGGGGAGGATGGCGCATGGAAGGGGCCTCAATCGTTCATCATCACCGGAGACATCATCGCCGAATGGCTACGAGACTCTACCAACCAACTACGGCCATACCAGACATTGGCTCGGAAGGACCCTGCAATCTTTCAACTACTTCTAGGGGCCATCAATACTCAGTCCGAGTATGTGATTGAGTCGCCGTACTGCAACGCTTTCCAACCTCCACCAATTAGTAACCTGCCTATTGCTTCGAATGGCCAGGACGACAAGGTCCATCCCGCATATGAGCAGAATTTTGTCTTTGAATGCAAGTATGAGCTTGACTCACTGGGCCATTTCCTTGCGCTGGCCAATGATTTCTACGACCACACTGGGTCAACTGATTTCGTCAACCAACGCTGGCTACTAGCCGTCAAGACGTTGCTCCAAGTTCTAGAGCAGCAGTCCCAGCCCGCATTTGATCCAAAAACAGGAAAATACCTTAGGAACGAATACACTTTCCAAAGAAACACGAACATAGGGACAGAAACCCTAAACCTACAAGGACTTGGCAACCCTTTGAACAGTGGGACGGGGCTTGTCCGCTCAGCCTTCAGGCCTAGCGATGATGCCACGATTCTAGGGTTCTTCATCCCAGCCAATGCCATGATGTCCGTTGAGCTCTCTCGTGCGTCCAAGGTGCTCAAGAAGGCGGGCAAGTCCGCCCTGAGCGCCGAGCTCGAGAAATGGAGCACGCAGCTACGAGATGGTGTTATGGAACACGGCATCGTCAAGCATAAGAAATACGGCGATGTGTTTGCGTACGAGGTGGATGGCTACGGCTCCTCCATTATGATGGATGATGCCAACTACCCCTCTCTGCTTGCGCTGCCTGTTATGGGCTTTTGCGACGCTGATGATCCAGTTTACCAGAACACAAGAAAGATGATTCTCGAGAAACAAGGCAACCCATACTATCTGGAGGGAAGGGACTTTAGAGGAATTGGAGGTTCGTTCTTCCCACTAATCATCCTAATTGTAAACTGTACTGACAGCATGTAGGCCCGCACATTGGGTTGAGAAACGCATGGCCGATGAGTCTTCTAATCCAAGCACAAACGTCGGATGATGACGAAGAGATCAAGGACTGCCTTGATCTGGTCTTGAACTCGGCGAAGCTTGGTCTTGTGCATGAGAGTATCGACGTAGACCGTGCAAGCCAATACACCCGGAGTTGGTTTGCCTGGGCGAATGGTGTTTTTGCTGTCACCATCCTGGACTTGGCAAAGCGGAAGCCTCATTTGATATTCGGAGAGGGTGCCAAACCATACGAGGTTTAATCAGGAGATTCAATGTAAAATCGCATTTCTAGAGACGGGATCTTGGAGTATTTGGAGTATTCAATGGCGTACATGGTGGGATATGATATTGGGCCTTGCCGCTGAGCCGGCCTGATTTTGGGTCTGCGTTGGGTATGCGATTGCGTGCTTCATTTCATAGCCGGGCCATTGCGATTATTGGATTACCTGCCCAGTTGAAGTGCCATACTTTGCGTCAACAAGTGTTACCCGGGCCCATCCTGTGTTGAACCCACAGTTGTCAATCGCGGACAATTGCCCGATTAATAATGTATACTGAGTCCATACCAGCGACAAAGTAGCTCTTTCCTCCGGCCGGTCGCAGCCTTCCCGCTTTGTGTAACCTTCCGGCGACGGCCTCTTTTCACACCTCAAACCAGCTCACAATTCGGCAGTCATCCTTATGAAGGGCGAGCTATTTCCAGATTTCAGTGCTATGACTGTTGAGCCCCTCCATTCAATCCACATCAACATCAACATGGCCAAGCACGCAATCAACTTCCTCCGCGGCTGGCCGTCCCCCTCACTCCTCCCCGCACATCTGCTCGCCGGCGCCGCCCAGCGACTCCTGACCGACCCCACGGTCTTCGTGCCCGCCCTCCAGTACGGCCCGGACGAGGGCTACAGACCTCTGCGCGAGGGCCTGGCGGCCTGGCTCGGGAGGCACTACAGCGTGGATCCCGACCCGGAGAGGATATGCATCACGGGGGGCGCGAGCCAGAACGTCGCGAACGTCCTACAGAGCTACACGGACCCCGTATTCACCAGGGCCGTGTGGCTCGTGGCGCCCGTCTTTCACCTCGCCTGTCCCATCTTTGAGGATTCGGGGTTCAGAGGCAGGTTGCATGCGGCGCCGGAGGACGAGGACGGCATCGATGTTGAGGTTCTCGAGGCCAAGCTGAAAGCGTTCGAGGAATTGGAGAACAAGAAGGGGCATCGGGGAGAGGTGAGAATTGGCCCCATTTTCCCCATGTAGATCAAGTGTTTTCGATTTGCTGATTTCTAGAAATGCAGCCCTACAAGAACCCCGGCCCGCTGAGGAAGCTGTACAGGCACGTCATCTACGCCGTTCCGAGCTGCGGCAACCCATCGGGCAAGACAATGTCCCTCAAGAGGCGGGAGGGCCTCGTGCGGCTGGCCCGCAAGTACGACGCTCTCATCATCGCAGACGACGTCTACGATTTCCTCCAGTGGCGCATCCCCTCGGAGCCAGGTGTCTGGCCAGCCGAGATGCCGCCTGAGGCGTATCTCCCCCGGTTGTCTGACATTGATCAGGCACTGGGGATCCCGGAGGGAGGATTCGGGAACGTCGTAAGTAACGGCTCCTTCAGCAAGATCGCCGGCCCGGGTGTGCGCACAGGATGGGCCGAGGGCACGAGAGCGTTCGCGTTCGGTCTGGCCCAGACGGCCAGTTCGAAGAGCGGCGGCGCCCCGAGCCAGCTGTGCGCCGCGATGCTGAGCGATTTGGTCCATAGCGGGGAGCTGCAGACGCACATTGACCAGGTGATCCGGCCGAGCTTGCAGAGGAGGCACAAGCTGATGCTGGATACGCTCCGCCAACACCTTGTGCCGCTTGGAGCGGAGGTGCGGCATGGTAGTTTACTGGGGGCGGATATCTACGGAGGCTATTTTGTCTGGATCGCCCACAACCTCGGTTTGTCGTCTGATGTGATCAGTAAAGCTGCGCAAGAGGAAGAGAACATGATTATTGGAGGGGGCAACATGTTTGCGGTCAAGGGGGACGACTCGGTCAGGTTCGATAATGAGATACGGCTCACATTTGCCTGGCTGGAAGAGCATGACATTGTCGACGGGGTGGAGAGGCTAGGCGCACTACTTCAAAGGATAAAGGCAAATCCAGAGCATTATAGAGCTACGGGAGGCAAGACAGCACAAGACCAGGGTCGTGTTGTGGATTCTTTCAAGTAGAGGCCCAAGTAGGGTTTATAATAAAATCACGGATTTCTCACAGCGGGCTGCTAAACTGATGCTATGACTTCTTAGCGAAAAAGGACATGATATTTCCCTGTGCGCCCTTTCCGGTGGGTTTCTTGGCTTTCCCTGCTGATGAGGCAGGAGTAGAGGAATTGGATGAGCCGATTGCGGGTTTCTTGGGCGGAGGAGCTTCGTCTTCTGAAAAGGACTCCCAGCCAGGCTTTTGTATCGTAACTGAGACTGGTTAGTAGAGTTCCCAGGATGAAGCAGTGAATGTTTCTCACCAAGGTAGCCTTGTTCATCCATGACGCGTTCCTTCTTCATGACCTTTCTTCTTCCCCTTCTCCGGCCATTGGTGGTTGTGACGGTAGTTTCGGCCGGTTCTTCCTCCTTCTCCTTCGGTTCTTCCTCTGGCTCAGGCTCCGGTTCGGGTGCCTCTTCCATCTCCTCATCGGCAGGTTCCTCCTCGGATTTCTCCTCCTCGTCATCGTCCTCCATCATCCGCCTCAGTTCTTCCTCTCGCTGCTTCCTCGACTTCCTCACAGCGTCCGAGTCCTTGTACTCGGTCTTTTCTTTCGCAATGTCCTCGTCGTCAGCCTCTCCGTCGTCCGAGAGCGCCATCTCAGTGTCCTCCTCCTTTTTCGGCTCCGGCTTTGGCTTGGGAGGCTTCGCTTTGGCAAATGATTGCATAATACTTCCAGATCCCCCTCGTTTCAATGCCGGGGTTGGTTTCGTGGCACTGGAGGTCGGCGTCTCAGAAGATGACGGCGTCTGTGAGCTGGGCTGCTTCTTGAGCTTGGCTGCCGCCGCTGCAACTTCGAATGGTGATGGCTTCTTGGTGGCAGCTGGCTCGGATTTGACAGGAACAATTGGTTGGGCTTGGGGGGGTTGAGCCTTGGCGGGTTGGCTGGTGGTGGAGAAGCCTGGCTTGGGGCGTGCTTGACGGTCCCTCCGCCTCACATTCAAATTCCTGATTGTTCCGTACTTCTCGCCAGCCGTCAGGGGGTCTTCTTTTGAAGTGTACTCGGCCAGTGACTTGGCCACATCATAGAGAAGAGATACGTCCCGCTGAGGGCCGGGGGCGAGACTATACACATGTATTGACACAACCTCCTGGTACTCTGCTAGGGCAGCTGAATTTCCTTCTTGTTAGCATTTAGTTCACTGAAGAGGCCCGTTAGAGTGTTTCAGTACCTTCTAGATTCTCCTGGCGGATCAGGGCCAAGGTCGTCGTGGGAACTGTTTCGGAAAGAGGTTCATGCTCAGGCATTGAGCTGCTCATCTCGACATCCGTCTTCAGCAGTGTTGTTCTGGGTCTTGGTACCATATACTACATAGGTAGCATGGATCGACTCTGCCTTGATACCATTTTGATAGGTATGATAGTCGTACAGCATTCTATAATTCCGCCATAAGTCATTGATAAATAAATAAGTCAGGCCACGGGTTTTCTTACTCTTTTGCCGTGTTGACATGTATCCCGAGCGCTCTGCTGAGAAGTCTATATGTGATCTGGGTTCTGGTTAGCTGGTATCTAAATTGGGCTGGGATGAGCTCTGCTCACTGGTTGCTCATCGCTGAGAAGCCGATCGGCTAGAAATTTCTTGTATTCGTCCATTTTCAACTGGGAATATGGAGGTTCTCATCCGATTATTAGTTTAATATTATTTTGGGTTCTTTCAAATTCCCGTTTAGAATCTTACAAGACTCCAGCCCGGATGTTGAATGAAGCCCTTTCGACATCGAGGTTCCAGCACGACGCGAACCAGCAACGCGGTCTCACGTGCAAGCTTAATTAGCTGGCCACTGATTGGCAAGTGCGCCCCACTAGCTGCATGGTTCTGCCTGCTCGACCAGCCAATTATTCATCAAACAGGTCTAATCTCTTATCGAGTCTCATCCAGAATTTTAATTGATTGGGTCGAATCAAACCCGCAGCGCGTCCACCGCGTCTCCGTTGGTCTGAGTGTAGGCCTCACTCCACGGCAGCATACATCTCTAACCCTGGGAATTAATTCGGAACCGAATCGATGGCATTTTGAGGCTTTGTTCATTTTTATCACCCGCCCAAACAGCCTAATCGCCCATCCCTTCGCCACAATGCCCGAGAACGACGTTGCCGACTCGACGGACTGGCTTTCGACGTCATTACCTGCGCTGGCGCGAGTCGAGGCGTCACTCCGCTGCCAAGTCTGCAAAGACTTTTACGAAACGCCGATGATCACAACATGCTCGCACACCTTCTGCTCGCTGTGCATCCGGAGAGCCCTGTCCAACGACAGCAAGTGTCCTGTGTGCCGTGCGGGAGAGCAGGAGGTCAAGCTCCGCAGCAACTGGTCCGTGGAGGAGGCGGTGGAATCTTTCAAGGCGGCGCGGTCTGCCGTACTGGAGCTTGCGCAACGGAAACCCGACCCGCCACCACCTCGGTCGCCGAAGAGGAAAACGAGAGATGGTGAGGATGGGTCACAGTCAGAGCCTGCGCCTGATGCGAAGAGGCTGCGGTCATCGGCGAGGTTGAGTCGAAACAAACAGCCAGTATCATATGCGCTGGCGCCAGAGGTTGGAGAGGAGGAGGTTGTGCCAGCTAGCGACACGGAAGAGGATGAATTCGTCCCTGAACCTGGTAAGAATTACCATTACTTGAGTATAGACTTGGTTACCCCGAAGCTAACTGTTGAAAGACGATGGCTTGGTTGCCTGTCCCATGTGCCAGAAACGGATGAAGGAGTGGCAGGTTTTCGGGCATATAGAGTCGTGTACTGGACCTTCAACGAAGAAACAAAGCACAAATACGACGCAGCTAGGCGCTACAGGGCGGACACATAACACAACTTACGAAAGGCTACCAGGTCTGAGTTACGGCTTGTTCAAGGAAAATGCCTTGCGCAAGAAATTGGCCGACCTAAAGATACCCAACCAGGGGCCCCGACAAATTCTCGAGAAGCGACATAGGGAATGGGTAACGTTGTGGAACGCCAACTGCGATGCGGCGCGACCAAAGAATCGTATGCAGCTATTACAAGAACTTGATACGTGGGAGAAGACGCAGGGAAGTCGTGCGCCAACCACCGGTCGGGCAGCTCAGAATGCTGCTCTGATCAAGGATAAGGATTTCGACGGTGCCGCCTGGGCCACGCGACACAACGATTCATTCCAAGATCTAATTGCGAATGCCAGAAAGTCAAGGATGGAAGCAAAACAGAAACCGAAGACGGATGAGAGTTCAGAACCCCCTCCCCCAAACGACAGCACACCTCAAGAAACTGGTGAAGCGGTAATAGGTGTGACTCCTGGCTCTGTAGATACACAGACGCTCGACATCAATGCAAATAGCATACCCACTGTATCAGGAGGGATCCCTGGGCTGATAGAAGGAAGCAATAGTACAAGTACAAGTATATTGGTACCAAATATCCAGCAGGGATCTGAATATTCTTCTGGGGAAGCAAATACCTAATCTACCAGCAATTAATATCGACAATTTCCCAGGACCCTATCGTCCGTTCAAACTACATGTATCCATGATTAACGTCTAAAAGTATCACACCAAACAACGGTATGCCTTTGTAATGGCCATGGAAAAGGCCGCCCAAATCTTATAACTCCACATAATTAGCCACCAATAGAGAACAGTAGATAGCTTCGTACCATCGCATCACTAGTTTGCCAACAGTTCTGCCTCCTTCTCTGGTTGGCTCTCGATTGACAGGTTCGCAATCCCAGTCTCTGAAGTAGGCGTCTGCGCCTTCTCCCTCGCTGGCTCGTCTGCCACGGGCACCTCGGGGAGCTTCTCCAGCTTCTCGAGCGCCTCGGCCTCCTCCTTCTTGCGTTGCGCTTCCTCCTTGGCGCGCTTCGCCGCCTCCTCCTTCTCCTTCTCCAGCTCTTCCAACGCCTCCAGCTCCTCGTCGATCTCGGCCTCGTCGATGGGGGCACCGACCGACTCGGCAAGAATGGCCGCCACCTCGTCCGCCGTGCCCATCTGCTCCCTCAGTCGATCCATCACGCTGTCCACCTTCTCGACGCCTCCCGTCGCCGCGTTGAGAGTCTTCAGGACGCTGGCGGAAGATTCCATCACTTTCAGGAGCTGCACCTGATCAGCGGCTTGCTGGATCTTGTTGGCAACGTCCTCGAGCTGGTTCAGGGTGGTGTACCGCGACGCCAGAGAAGCCTCGGCGATCTTCTTTGATTTTAGAGCAGCGAGCGCGGATATCTTGTGCTTGCGCATGACGGCAGACCTGGCGGTCTGCTCCAGCTCCTCGACCCGCGTGTTGAGGAGGGAGATCTGGTGCTTAAGATTGGCTGTGAGCTCTTTGATTGATGCGACGGTGGCGTCCTCCTCCGTGAGCTTCCTATCTCCATCGCCGCCGCCCTTGATGCGCACCGTCTGACCATCGTACTCGACCGTCTGCTTCTCCCGGGCGAGGAACCGCAGGAGCACGTCGATGTCCTGCTCCGACAGCCGCTGGCCGGGGACGAGCTCCGTGGCGAACGTGGTCTCGAATTGGGTCTTGGTGAAGACGCGATCGAAGATGGACGTCTTCCCCGCCATCCTCTCGCTCAACTCCGCAGCCGCCGACTCGAGGTTCTGCATGGCCACGTACCGGCCTGCTGGCAGCGTATCCTCCCCCTCGCAGGGTCGACCACGCCCAGCTGGCGCAGCGTCCATCCCACCACGGTCCAGGGGAGCTGTCCCCAGCCGCGCTGGTATATGCTTGTCTGCGCCTTGAGGAATTCGTTGAGGGGGACGAGGTTCTTAGCCGCGACCGCCTCTCGCACGACGGTCCCCAGCGCCAGCGGCTGGCCGAACTGTCTGCTCTCGAAATGGCGTAGAATCGAGTTGTCGATCTTGAGTATCAGGGGGCTGGATTCGGTGTTATATTTAGAGAGGATGCCCTGCGAGGCAAGGTGGGATAGGGCTTGGTTCCATGCTGAGATGTTGGCTTGATACCCATCAGGGTTCAGCGTTCGCTGTGATCTGAAGTCTGAGTATAATGCAGGGAGCCGTGACCTGTCCACGCCGCGTTAGCATAGTAGAGAAAACAACCAGCTCGGGTTCCATTGTAGGGGATTTGTGCATACTTGCGGAAGTTGCTGTCGTGCTGGTTAAGATAGTCGGCAAGCTCGCCCATGATGCAGGCGAAAATGGGGCAGCCAAGCCCTGAAACAAAGATTCGGTGTGTTTTCGGGTTGATAAGGGTAAAAATGTCAGTAAATGGGTATCAAGTTAGGATGAAAAACAAAAACGCCGAGAATTAGATGCTATTGTTTCCTGGCACACGAGGGCGCACACGCGGACCAAGAAGCAGAGGCTAACGTTAGATGCTGAGTGACGTTGGCGGCCTTATCCGCTGTGGTTGTGCTTATCAGCACCATCCATCACCCCACCATTTGCATAACCTCACCAAAGAACAAAGCCATGGAGAGGACCATCCAGTGGTATTAAATTCATATAGGATTGCTAAACTACAGAATCTTTTATCCAATCTCTCGTATGCATGGACATTCATTCTCAAGCCAGTGCATACCCCTTTATGGAGTTATCAGATGTATAATTCGAAAGCCACTTACACACTACCGGTAGCTAGCAAGCCAATTCATATGTTTCATCAGTACTCATAGAATCTACCATAACAAATTGTCAAGTCGAAACATCACATGCAAACATTCGTATGTTGCCATCTCGCGGCGCTCCTCAAGCTTAAAGCGTAATCATGGTGGTATAACCATACAGGAAGCATAGCTTCTCCTCGACATAAGGTGAAGAAACAAAGTGGTAGTAGATTAATATACTGTATTTTACAACCATGATGCCCCAGTACGCCATCTATTCGTAATTCGAGTCGCTCCCAACTCTTATCAAAACCCTGCCTTGCCATTCTCTCCCGTCCCGTCGTCCCGCAGAGGCGCCGTCTCGATAACGCTCTGTGGCCTGCCATTGCTCGGCCGCCTCCGTCTCATATCGGTCAGAGCCTCGCTCTCCTCGTCTATTTCGTCATCCAAGTCCTCGTCGCTCGCATCGTCCAGATCGTCGTCTACAAGGTCGAGCTGCTCCGCGATGGTGCGCGCAAGAGAGGTGACGAACTGGTTCGCCTCGGCATATCCCGATATGCCTGTCTTGGGAGGATTCGCCGAGTAGATGTTCCGTGCGTGGTTTATGCATCGCTGCCCGGGGATGTACTTTGCCTGCTTGACCCATGCCTCCGCGGCGAGGGCACTCCACATTGCAGACTTGCGGCTACGAGCCCCCCAGTGCCAGCTGCCGACACCTTCTTTGCAAGAATACGCGATTGCTAAACGCTCCTTGGCCAAGGCTTCTCCGATGGGGCCGAGAATCTTCAGGTCGAGCAGCCGTGTACCCCACCTGCCCGCATCGTCGATGTTGTTTCCTCCCCTGATTCTAAGAAGCTCAATGCCGAGGATCAAGCTTCGTATCGCGCCGTAGGGCGAACTGCAGCGTGTGTGATATGAATACACTGCAGATTCGAGCATCTGGTCGACGGTTTCCGCTCTGGCTTTGGATGTAAGCTGGTGCGGGATCATCAGGAGACTGAGCGCCGCCATCTCATTCGCAGCAGCCTGGTATTTCCAGGCCTTTGCATCGGCAAAGTCTGCCCGCAACAAGTCATACGTCGAGTATGCCAGCCTCCAATCCCGTAGCATGAACGCGTAGTCTGCCAGTTTCCGCATGATGGCCTCCGGCGCCTCCGCCCTGTAGAATCCCGACATATCATAATTGTCGGTGCCTCCTACGTTGATCGAGGACCGAGAGTTGCCACCAAAGCTGGCCCACTTCCTGGATAGATTCATAAATCGACCGGCCAGACCCCTCCTACGTGAGGCCACCTGGTCATTCCAGATGGAGACGTTGCGCTCCATTTTAGGCAGAAGGGACAACGTGACCAACTCGCGAACAAATGTCCTGATGGCAGTAGCATCAGATTCAAATATATATCGTAAAGGGTCCTCGAAGTCTTCCTCATTCTCGCTGCGGCGGATCTCTGCCAGCTCTTCCTCTGCCGGCATCCAGTCGCTTCGCGGGATTGGGATGCTGTCGTCGTCCGTCTCTGCACTTTGACTACTACGCAGTCGCAGAAGATGGCAATCTTGTCCAAAATGCCGCCTCATCTGCTCATAGAGGGCCATCGACCGAGTAATATCGTCATTTTCTTCGTCGTGAACTAGCACATAAAATCGTAGGTAGTCACCGTCGACCCACGGAGGGAGCTTCTTGGGCCCTGTGCTGGTTTCGTTGTATATCCGACGCAGCTCTCCCACAGAGTCCTCCGAACCGGCTGTAACAGCGACAATGCAAGCCACGGGGTGAGTGAAGGTCTCATGCGGAGCAATAGGCATCGCTGAGAGAAGCCGCCGTAAATAGAGCGCGTAGTATGGAGACGTAGCCTCAGTATCCAGCCCTTGGGTGGAGGACAGAGCGGCGTGGAAGGGGGAGCTGAGAAACGACTCCTCGGCAAACGATAAATGACGGCTAACAACCGACTCGACATCCACCAGTGCCTTTTGATCCCGCGTGAGGGCCGGCCCCTGCTTCTCTCCATTCTTGCCGTCACCAAAGCCACCCTGCATCAAGCTGGGCGTCCTTGTCCTCGTCCCCGGCTGGTCCACGTTCTCACCAAACTTGGTGAATCGAAGGGAAAACTCCTCCGCTATCTTGCTCACCCCGTTGCTATCCCGAACCGACACCTTACCCTGGATTCGCTCACCAAACGGTCTCAAGAGCTCCCAGAAGCCCTGTTGGAAACCCTTCTTCGCGGCAAGCTCCTCCACATCATCGGAAGCGAAGATGGCGACATGGGGGACAAACGCCTTGAGCATGAGGTTGACCGGATCACCGGGGTTGTCGCCAATGTTGACGTCAGGTAGCGACCTGCCCGAGGGGGGTCCGAAGATGGTAGAGGAGAGCACTCGTGACGGCGACCCGTGCCCCGCGGGGGACATTGGCCTCGAGCCCGGCGGGGACAGCGTGGACGCATACAGAGACGCAGCCGACGGGTGGTTCCGCCTGAACGCAATGGTCGTTTCCGAGTCGGACATGGAGAGCGGGTCGCCGGTCAGCGAGTGCGCCATGCTGGGCAGCTTGATGGCGGCGGCCGAGGCCGGGGCTGGGAGCGCCTGGATCGGTTCCGTCGGCGGGGCGTCATCGCTGAGAGGCTGTGTCATGAATGCGGCTTGCTCGGGGATTGCGGCCGGGAGAGTGTCGTCTTGTCTCTGCTGGGCCTTCGCTGGGCTCTTCAATGGTTGTTGGTTTTAAGGAATGGTCGCTACCTCGTAGGGTGCATGAGGCGCGCAAAGCGTAATCTGCGTGATCCCGAAAGGCTGGGTAGAACTCCGGATCCGCATGTTCCTTCAGGGCTCGTATCTCAGCATTGGAGGGGGGTTCAAAGACTCCTCAAACCAAACAAAGCGAATCTCGGGCGTGACGGGCGATGGGGGGATCACCATTCGGACTCTTGAAGTCGCCCAACGCCGTCGCTTGACAGCGGTTAGCCCCACATCGTAGTATCGGGGCCCATCAAGGCGCTTTACGGTCCGGCTATCTGCATAGCAGAGACATGGCCCAGGCTTCGTGCATGTGAAACTTTTGGTTTGCGAAGGCAACTTTTCCCAAGCCATTCCAGCAATACGAAACTCAAACAAATAAATTAGATTCGTCATGCCCGAAGATCTCACAAATTACCTCGCCTCGCGATATCTCGTTGCAGACACCAAGCCCAGCAAGAAGCGCAAGCGCAAGCAGGCACCAGCCGCGTCCGGGCTGCTGATCACCGACGACGACGATGGATCATGGGGCAGCAAATCAGGCGCTGCCCAAGACGACGACGCCGACGGCCCCGTAACCGTAACGGGGAGAACCTCAGAGTTCCGCAAAGCCAAAAAGAGCAACTGGAAGGCAGTGGGCGATAATGGCGAGGCAAGCAAGGACGACAGCGCAGCGGCCGATGCCATTCTTGCGGCTGCTGCGGCAGAACAGGACGCCGCGCGCGAGCAAGAAGACGAGATGCCCGTGGTGGATGACTCGAGCGTGGTCAAAATGGGCGACGGGACACACGCAGGGCTGCAGAGCGGCGCCGCCGTCTCAGCACAGCTCAAGCGACGGCAGCGCGAGGAGCGAGAAGAGTTCGAGCGTCATCAAAAGAACGGGAAAGAGGCGGAAACAGTCTATCGCGACGCGACGGGCCGAAGAATAGACATCTCTATGAAGCGTGCAGAGGCGCGTCGAGCAGCAGCGGAAGCCGAGGAGAAGGAACGTCAAGCCTTGGAAGACTTGAAGGGCGACGTCCAGCTAGAAGCAGCAAGAAAAAGGAGGGAGCAGCTGGAGGACGCAAAGACTATGGCTTTCGCAAGGCGAGCCGACGATAAGGAGATGAACGACGAGCTCAAGGAGCAGGAAAGGTGGAACGATCCCATGATGCAATTCATGACGGAGAAGAAGAGCACCAAGCCCAAGGGCAAGTCAAAACACCGGCCCATTTACCAAGGAGGTGCACCTCCAAACCGGTACGGGATCAAGCCCGGTTACCGGTGGGATGGGGTCGACCGAAGCAATGGCTTCGAGGCCGAGAGATTCAGGGCAATTAATAGGCGTGAGATGAACAAGGGGCTGGAGTATTCATGGCAAATGGACGAATAAGCGGCGCAATATGATATATGTTTTCATTGGAGATACCCTTAAAACACCCAAGTGTGTGTAATTATTACTTATTCCGCAAATAGTTCCAGACTGCTCCCAACTCGGTTTATAAAAATGAGCTTCCTCAACGCTAGCAGATTATGTTTTCTGTTTCTAAAGTGATTCGCTATGACCTTTTCTCCCAAAGGTCCTCACTATGGGCAATCCTTCTGTCTAGAATCTTGCCGATGTCGACAATATTCAGAACTCTATTTCAAAGCAACTAAAGTAGGCAGTTCCAGATATCGTCAAACGATGCCTAGTCTAGGACTGCCAAGTTGACAGAACAGCTACCTATTTCTACGACGGAGTCGCTTGTCCGGTCCATAGTCGCATGTCACCTTGACTAGGTCGATCCAGTCTTTCTTCAACATTTGGCCAGGCTTGTCTCCAATCCGCCCAAGGAATGGCTTGATCAGTTCGCCAATAGTAATTCCCTCGGGGGGATCTTTTCCACGATTTCCCATGCCTCGATTCCCTTACCTGCTGATGGCACAGGAGATGCACCTGAGAAGGCGCCGTTAGCACGGTTCAACAGGAGCTTCTTACTGCTGTACTTACTTCCTTGTCCAGGGTTGGGACTACCCGCCCGAGACGCTGATGGGGATCCCTGGCCGCTTCCAATGACCTTGATCTTCTTCTTCTTGATCTTGGCACCAGCACCGTCAGACATCTCACCTGCGGTCGCCTCTCCGTCGCTACCAGAGCCAGCGCCACCGGTCTTCAGCTTGCGCATGTGCATGGGTGTTCCCGCGCGACTTTCACCAGCCGGAGTGGCCGTCTTCTTGATCTTCTTCCTCGACGATTCGTTTCCACTAGATTCTGAAAGGGTCGGGGAGCCTGCTCTTTTCAGGCTTTTGCTCTTTGCCGGGTCAGGTTTCGGCTTGCCTTGTGTGCCACTCTTGCCATCTTTGTCTTTGTCTTGATCCTTGCTGTCGTTCGTACCCTTTCCATCTGCTTGGTCTTCCTCCTCCTTTACTTCTTCCTCATCATCAGATGATTCGTCAGCAGACTAAGGTGTGGAATGTTAGCCCTGTCTCTCGCCAGAATGTAGGAATAACACTAACCGAACTATCCCAGGGGTTCTCCTCTGAGTTCTCACTCTCATAAACATCTTCCCTATCGCGCTTGATGAGAGCCTTCTTGGTAGTTTTACCATACTTCTTCCTCTCCAGCTCTTCCCGCAACTGATCCTTCAGATCCCTGTCAACCTCCTGCTCATCGCCATCACCCCAAAGATTAGCACCAAGCTGCTCACGACGGATCCGGTCTTTCGATTCCTTGGTATCTTCATCATCGTTCCTTTCGAAGTTGACATTATCATCGTCATCCTGGAACTCATCTCCAGATACATCCAATTCGTCATGTTCGAGCTTTTCTTGTCTCGTTGCATTCCTGAAAGTGGAACTCTCTGTCTTGACCATGGTACCTTTACCATACAGCATTCGGCGGGTGGCCTCCATGTCGGCAGCCTGTGCTTTTTGATCCTCGTTCTTCATCACCCATCGTCCAACGTCTACTTTACGGTTCATGAAGGCCTCGGCCTGGTCGATCGTGAAGGGTTGGAAAGGAGGCTTGGACGAGAATTTGTACCACTTTTCCAAGGGTAGCATTCGAAAAAAAGGTCCATCAATCCTGAAAGCAACAGTGCTCTCGGAGAGCGCAGCCACGTAGTTGCCCACCCACACATTCTTGCCATCCGCATCCTCCAGATGCCAGGGAAGGGCCTCTTCATATCTCAGGTCAGACTCCTTCTTGGCTGCCTCGGTCTTGTGTGTCCGATGAAACATGGTCTTTTCCTCCTTTTGCTTCTTTTTCGGTTTTGGGTTGGGGTCTTTGGCTACTGGGGCGATCTTGGCCTGGTCAATCGCTCGCTGTGCTTCCTTATCCGCCTTCATCTGAGCCATCCGCTCCCTTTCAGACTCGTCAACCGGAGGAGCCTCGGGCTCGTCAGTACGGACAGCTCGGCCAGCTGGCGGCTGGCGGGCGTCTCGGCGTTGAAGCGTGACTGGGCGCGCAAACTCATTCTGGTCGGTTGGATCAACAGGCTTGTCACCCATCTTGGATTGGGCAAATTTCATGAGGTGAAAGCGTATCCCTTGCAAAAGCTCCTTCTTCGTCGTCATGATGGCGATGTCTTGGGCCCCATCGGGCTTTGGGTCCATCCAACCATCATTTGCTACGCGTCGCTGAGCAAGACTCTTTTGCGCGCCATTCTGGGCATTCGATTTCGGAGCAGGAGGAGGAGGAGCATTCGGTCCGCGCCGTGGGGCTACCATAGGATTCGCTGGCTTCCTTCGCATAGGGCGCAATGGGTTCGCCTTCTGCATGGGAGGCCTTGGGGCGCCGTTTGGCCTTCCGGGCGGTGGAGCGCTCATTGCAGCGAAGCGATGGGGTGGATGTGCATATAGATATTAATATGACTAGTCGAACTCTTCAGCAATGGGCGCAGGCGTGCTGGGACTGAGAGGCAGGTTGTTGAGTCGAAGCCGGGCGCGACACTACTATGTTGGGTCAACTTCACGGGGCTCGTGAGGCAGACCAGCAGCGCGGCGCAAAGCCCGGCAAGGTTTCTTTACGTCAGCAGAGTCAGAGGCAGGCACACAGGTGCTCGACCGAAGTGCTCAATCAGGCAGCTGCAAAAGGGCCTCAAGTCCCGACAGAGGAGAGTACCCAGAGACGTGGACAAAGGTACGATGGATGAACGGAACAAGCAGCAGCAGTGCCGACACTCCTCTAGCCCCAGAAATAGGTAGATATGACGGAGAAAGGCGTTGGGTGAGGCAGGGAGAATTAAAGTGGGGAGGAGCTACCTGGTCACTCATTAACCCGGCATACTGTATTGAGGTACTTGGCGAACCGAATCTCGAGGTAGCACAGGTCCAATGCTGACCTTGTCACCGAGCATTGTTCTTCTATTGTGATTTTATCTTGAGGCACAAGCCCCTTCTAATCAGACTTATATCAACATGCCCCTTTCCAATGCTCAAATGAGCAGCAAATATACGCTTTTGCAGTAGCACATGATGCTTCATTCTGTCGAGGTACCTACCGATGATCGAGGATGGGTATCGAGGTACATACCTGCCTACCTACCCTAGATGGCTAGATGGAGCGCAGCCAAGTTTCGCCTGGCAGCGTACCGGTTAACAGACAGCAGGCCTTGGCCATTGCTGTTGATGTGCAGATAGAGCGCTGGCAACTCTCTTCCGATACGACTCGCAGCTCAATACTACATACTACAGGGGGATGAGCAACGCATTACATCAGGCGCAAGGATCCACCCTAGACGCACAAAAGCAACTCGCTCAATCTGACGAAAGTTCTCCTGCTGCAGCTCAGTCTGCCCACTGGGTCAAAGAGGGGCACCATGCCTGATTAGGCTTTTCGGCTGGAACATAGCGAACACGCCTGTCGAATCAGCGTTCTACTGCTTTCTTTCAGAGCCACAACAACCTGAGATTCTCTGCCCATTCTCCCTCAGACAACAACACCATTACAATCAACCCATACGCCTGTCCATCCATCAGATCGCGCATGCCAAATCCCCTTTGCATCTCCTCCAAGAGTCTCACGGTGCTCCTTGGTCGCCGGATTCATGTAAGAGTACTTCAGATCAACTATCACTCAAGCCTTCAGCTTCCAATACAAGAGTCTGTGGAATACGTTTTCTCACACAACATACGCCACCCGAAAGGGAGAAAAAAAAAAAAAAAGGGAAATAACCCACTTCATACTGCCTGCCTGGTAAAACCATGTAATAAAACCAAAATCAATCAACCAACAAGCAAAGTATATTGAGTCCTCCCAACCTGTCAACTCACCAACAGCTCTCTGCCTCGTCAGCTCGTCTTCAAAACGCAACCATGGATACTGTTCCCACCTCTTCCACGGGACGCTCGGGCCCAGGCCTCGAAGACCAATTGCGGAATCTAATTCTCACAAACGGTCCGCCAAGTAGCCAATCTACGCAAGAGCCCGGTGCCTCCCAGCCAACTGCCAGCCCAGGTGATGTGAATGACCACCATAAACCCAAAAAGAGGCCGAACCAAGCACAGCGGCGTCAGATGAATTCCCAGTTCAATATCCCAATTGACACCCGGGCTCCAGCATCTCCCGAAAGTCAGAGACATGGTCGTGGCAATTCTGGTCCAGGAGGTCAGAGGTGGCGTAACCAAGGCCCTGACCCCAGGCAAACAGACTCGCACCAGCATGGAAATGCAAGCCATTTTTATAACAACACCATGCCATCGAAGTCCTATGCGCACGGTCATGGCCAACACAATAACCAGTCTTCTTCTGGCTACTACTCTCCCCATAATAAACGTCCGCAGCGGGGATCGTTTGGCCAGCAATCGCCTTCCAGCTGGCGCGGCTCTCATTCCAGCCCATCTCAGCAGCCTCGCAGACTAGTCTTCCGCCCCGAAGAGATCGTGAATCAATCGGCCTTTCTGGAGCAACTTAGCTTCCAGGTCGTCTCAGGTTCAGAGATCGAGCGAGCCGAGATTTCTGAGAAAGAAGCGTTTCGAATGAGAATTGAGAGTATCATCAGGGACGTGATAACACAGCATGAGCAAACACTGGCCCAGCGATGGGACTTTCCGTCTCCCTCAGTTGAGCTCAAATGTTTTGGTAGTCTGGCCTCCGGATTCGCAACCAAGGCGTCAGATATGGATTTGGCTCTTCTCTCTCCATGCTCGCGGATTCCGCCAGATGCCAAAGAATCCCCTATTCCTCGCCTCATTGAGAAGGCACTTCTCGATGCTGGATTGGGTGCCCGACTACTGAGTCGTACACGTGTACCTATCATCAAGCTCTGTGAAAAACCTTCACAGCAATTGTATGATGACTTATCTGCGTACCGCAAAGCCTGGGAGGATGGGCTTCATGATGTTCACGACGGACAAGAAGAGGATGAAGTAGAACCCCTAACTCCCGGCAATCCAGCGACAGAGGAACATGAGGAACCGGTCGCAGAGTCTCCCAGAGCAGACAATGCCATCTTAAAATCTGACGAGTTCGAGATTCCCTCCCCCACGGTGGAGAGCCGCAGCGATTTTACCTCAGGCAGGGACCTAAAGCCAGCATCTCGGCGTACTCGGCTCTTGCGAAGCATGTGTTACGCAAGGCTGGTGGGCGTGACGTTCGTGGAGCAACCTCGTATAATTTCTCGGACCACGAATGGGATGTTTTAAACAGGGTCTGTGCAGCTTTTGTGCGTGGTCTTTCTGACTCGGAGCTGCGACAAAGACTCCAAAGTTATCCATCTCTTCAATTCAAATCTGGGCACAATCAGCCAGATCGACACTCGATGAAGGCAGTATCGTGTCAGATCGAGGGAGAGCAGTTTCTGCTTGACCTCAATCGCCTCTGTGAGAAATCCGGGGTTGATATTCGCCAATTCCAGACCGACCAAACAATGATGGCCTGGTCAGAGTTACAGTACCGAACTGACTATGGTGTCGACCCCGTGCAATATACCAGGGAGGTCCAGAATGCCTTGGAAAGACTGAGAAAGGTCCCCTTCAGCCGGATCATTCTGCTGGAGCAGGGGCCCGGTGAAACACCCACATCATACCACATTCGGGCTTCCAGTGCCCTTGATGAACTCGTAAAGGAACCCGGTCCGAACGCTAAAAGCCTCGAACGAGCCACAGTTGGGCACTATATTTCTGGCATCTCGACGCATGAGATTCGGCTCGCTCTCGAGGCCGAGTATGAGGGAGCGTCGCAGAGATGGAGTCTCGATACAGTTTCCCGCAGGCACAAGGCCCTCGTCCTGGCTCGCGAATTAGCCAGGACTCTGGAGAAGGGTGCTTACAAATCGGAAAATGTTGCTGATATCCAAGAGTATATCAAGATACTTCGGACGCCGCCACAAATCACAGCTGATGGTCACATTGATGACCCCGTCGCACCACAGATATCCGCATTAGTCTCCCGGGTGAGAGCCGTGACGGATCCGCACGCATTGACTCGCAATCAGCAGAATCAAAAGTACAAGGACCAATTAGAGTTTCCAAGCTCTGGATGCGGTGTTCAGTGTGATATCAACTTCTCGGCTCTGCTCGCACTACAGAATACCATTCTTCTACGCTGTTATTCGCTCACTGACCCGAGGGTGCGACCAATGGTGCTATTTGTGAAGCACTGGGCCAAGATGAGGGGTATCAATTCAGGTTATCGAGGCACTTTGAGCAGCTATGGCTACGTTCTCATGGTGTTGCACTATCTCGTTAATGTGGTGCAGCCCTTTGTGTGCCCCAACCTACAACAGCTTGCCCCACCTCCACCACCTGGTATATCACCAGCCGATATCGAGAAAAATACTACACTTTGCGGTTACCGTGTTAATTTTTGGCGCAATGAAGAAGAAATTATGCACTTGGCTTCTCTAAATCAGCTGAACAGGAACACTGAGTCAATCGGCAGTCTCTTACGAGGCTTCTTTGAATATTATGCCCAGAACAACTTCCTTAGCAACAGACAAGGCAAAGGTTTTGACTGGGGACGAGATGTTCTCAGCATTCGTACAGCTGGGGGACTCGTTTCGAAACAGGAAAAGGGATGGACTGGGGCCAAGACAATCTACGAGCCACAGGGCGACGCCGCCCAGACCACAGAGCTGAAGTCACCTCAGCCCGCAACAGATACTGATATCCAATCAGCAAAGCCCCGTGGAAAGGCGGGGGACTTCAAGGAGGTACGCCTTCGGTACCTCTTTGCCATTGAAGATCCGTTTGAGCTCGATCATAATGTTGCTCGAACCGTCACACATAACGGCATCGTCTCCATTCGTGATGAGTTCCGGCGGGCATGGCGGATAATCAAGCAATCTGGATCCGGGGCTGTCAATGAAGACCTCTTGCTAAACTGCCAAGATGAGCAGCAGCAGCCACAGCAGCAGCAACCACAAGAGGGGGCTGCAGTTTCACTTTCAGACGTCATGCTTGACATCCATGGTCCTGGAATATTTGAACATCAAAAGTGAATTAAAGAATAGTTGTAACCCATGTTTGAGGGCAACCTGAATGATGAAGAGAGTTTGGACGTGTTATGAACTGATGGTTTATGAAGGATATGGCTGATGTCAGGGAATCGTGTGTATTTCGGGATGTTACGAATGGCCTCTATGTCTAGGATCGCCAGCCACCGTCTTGGCTTTCAAATCATATCTATATCTTAGTTCTATCTTTTCTCATTCTTCATCCGCAAGTAAGCTGAAGATGCTTCCTCCCGCTCCGACCTTTGGTGTTGCAAACCGTTTTGTCGGTGGACCGTTGCCTTTATTCTCTTTCTTCCTCTTCATTCGTGACTTTTTGTCTTTGACTTTTCTGATAGGGATATCAACAAAATTTCGCAGTAAATCCAAAATTTTGAGTGCTAGCTTCTGTCGCAGCAGTTCCTCCGTTCGTTTCACTGATGGAAAGTCTATAAACCCAGGAAGGGGTTTGAGAGCCTCATGGAGCTCCCTTGCTTCTGTTGGCAAATGAATCCACGCACTGTCCGGCACAAGGGATAAGATTTGCTCTAGTATTCTGAAGGAGTATAAAGAAGCCTGTAAATGAGCCGTAATGTGAATAGTGTCCCAAGGAATTTTAGGGTTGGAGGCAGGCTTGGCATTTTCTGACGATTGCGTCAAGATCTGGAGAACATGTGATTGCTTCTCTTGTTCCTGACATTCTTTTATATTCAATGCCATGCAGAGAAGTGTCCAGCGGGAGATGTCGTCAACCCCATCGACGAGATCTTGTGTCCGCTGCAAAGTCTGCAGAAGGCTTTGAAGCAGCTCTATGGCTTCTTGCCGAGAAAGCACGCTGACTTCTCTGCCTTTGTGGCCCACATTCTGGACCCTTCTATACTCATGAACTGTTGAGTTGGAGCCTGGGACTAGCCACCTGTATATGGAGTATGCGAGTTGTCGAATGGGAGTACATGGTTCCCAGGCGCTCCCTCGTAGGGGGTTTTCTATCAACACAGGAAGGAATATCTGGCTTTCTAAGCTTGAATCAGCCGGTATGTCCTCTGTGGGACTTCCCAGTTGCAGAACCAGTTCTGATATTCTCGGGTCGAGGTTGCGCAATTGCACGGTCTCTCCTTGGGTTGTAATAGGCAAGTTGGCCAGTTCATGCTGCAGATATTGCTGGCAGAACTTGTTATACTCGGCCTCGTCAGGGATCAGGGAGGAGCAGTTTTGAACAAGCTGAGAGATGCTGGCATGTGGATCACGATAGACCTCATATCCAAACCTACAGATGTTTCCACCTGAGGGCTTCAGACCCAGCCTCTCGCATATCTTCTTTGAGTCATAGACAAGGCATTTCCAGGTGTCTGTGGCACTAGCGTGAATGTCACGGAAGAAGATGACTCTCCCTTGGCCGAGATCATGGACCAGCAAGTCCGAGTCGGAGGTTAGGACAATCCCCCCATGCGCGGCAAGGTGCTGGGCACAGAAGGCATCCGCCTCGCCTGGCACGAGACTCACAAGATGATGGTACCTGGGGCATTGGTCAAGTGCGTCAATGATGGCGGGGACAAGGAAGCTCGGTGGTACAAGCTGTTTGTGATTACTTGGCTGTTTGGTTGTGAAGAGGTCAAGATTGTCTTCGGCTGTGCCATATAAGTGTTTGCTGTCGCAACCTTTGGGGGAGTTGTTGCAGAATTGCATGAGCTGAATGAAGAGCTTTGCCGACCTGTCCATACGGACATCGCGTTTTCCAACAGGAAGGTAGGCATCAAAATAGATGGCATCACTAGCAATAAACTATTAGTCAAATCGATCTTAAGTCACTAGTCATGATCCGACGTTTAATGGGTTGGCCGTTCTTACATTTTCTTAACCTGCAGAGCCAGAACATCAAGCCATTGGATTACAGCCCGGCCTAGAAGACCATACGAGGGCTGGGATATTCCATTAGATCTACAAATGGAGAGAATAATGTAGGCTAGTGCAGGGCCATCAATGACGACATGCTGATCTGTGAGGACCCCAGACACGCCATATGGCTGTAGGGTAGCTGTAAGGCCTGTGATGCCCATCGTGATGGCACAGGCCTGGAGTTGGTGGGGGTCAGAATTTCCCGAACCCCGTACGAGGCGGTTTGTGCTAGCTGGGACACAATTAGGGAACGGGGAAATAGGAAATGGATTGCATTATGGCCCAAATGATTCTCAGGTTGGTGGTACAGTCGATCCCAAGCGGCACTCTAAGCGAAGAAAGCCTGTGTTTGCTGTGGGCGTTTGCTTGCCCTGGACTCACCGGCCCGCTGAGAAATTTCTGACCAGCGCCCGATAAGCTGCTTCCCGGTTACTTCCCCACTGACGCCATTGGATGCGCCCGCTTGTCTTGCCGATGCACAGTGCATGAACTGTGCAGCTATGCGAAGCACGTGCAGACGAATAAGATATCAATGTCATATACTGTTTCAATACAGAATAAGCACTGTATCAGCCCGGCTCCACCCTCCAGCCATCAACCGTGGTTATTGGCAGGAGCAAGGGACCTCGAAGAAAAATAATAAAGCTTTGCTCCATCCCTCCACGACTTCGCCTTTCTTCCTCTTCTCTGCACTGCACCACTCTTCCCCTCGACCAAGTCTTTGCCCTCTTGTCGTGGGTTAATTGACGGCGAGCCGAAGTCACCATGCGCAACACTCTCATCTTTGCCGGGAACTCTGTTCCCGTTCTCACTGGCCAAATCTGCGAGAACCTGGGCATGCAGCCTGGCGAGGCTGAGCTGACCCAATTCGCAAATGTGAGATTCCAATGTCGCTTTGCCCCTGCTGCTGCCGATTCTCCTTGTACCTGAGCCTTGTTGATTTCCGTCGCTTTGCTTGCGCGACAAAGATTGGCTGACTTGGCTTCGTGTGAAGGGCGAGACCAGCGTCAGAATCCTGACCAGCGTTCGTGAGAAGGACGTTTTCGTCGTCCAGTCCGGCAGCTCCAGGATCAACGACTCGATCATGGAGCTTCTGATCATGATCAGTGCCTGCAAGGGCGGCTCCGCGAACAAAGTGACAGGTTAGACCTCTTCCTGAAACGACCATTGCCGTCGCTGGATCAAGCTCACAACTTGATTAGCTGTCCTGCCCTACTTCCCCTACAGCCGGCAATCGAAGAAGAAGGCGCACCGTGGCGCAATCACCGCGCGCATGCTGGCTAATCTCCTCGGGGTGGCTGGCGTTAAGCACGTCATCACCGTCGACCTTCATGCCTCACAAATGCAGGGCTTCTTCCGGTGCCCGGTTGATAACCTCCATGCCGAGCCCATCATCGCCAAATGGATCCGCCGAAACGTGGATAATTGGAGAGATGCTGTGGTTGTTTCCAAGAATGCAGGCGGAACCAAGCGAGTAACATCTCTGGCCGATGCCCTGAAGTTGAATTTTGGCATGGTCACAACGGATCGGAAACGGTCCAACCTGTCAAACAGCCTGATCTTGCCACACTTTGATGCTGCTGGATATCACAGGCCACAGGAAACTGAAGCTGCCGGCAGCAGCCTCTCAAAGACCAATAAGGATGAGGATGAGCTTGCCGAAGAACCCACCACTCCCGTCAAGGCTTCGACCCCTACCTCTCGTGTGATCGCCGACTCCAATGGCTCACCGACACAACTTGGTGGTCTTGGTATTCCAATCAAGCGCAACGACAACCACTCATCCTTGTCTGTGGCGGAGCGAGAATCTTCAAATGGTACTCCATCTTCATTCGATGATCGACGCCCAAGCGAGGTGATTCACACTCGCTTGGTTCAGGGTCACGTTGTTGATGATGACTTCCCTTCTCCAGAGCGATCGACGGCGGCCAATAGCGTCTACGACGACGATGCCATGACATCGTCTGTGTATGCACCAGGAGGCCAGTCACTGGGTGGATCTGGCGATGCAGCTCATAGCTCAGACGATGAGGACAGCCATCTCGAAGATCCTCAGTTCGAGCACATGATTACTCTCGTGGGCGATGTTCGAGGCCGGACAGTGTTCATTGTCGATGACATGATCGACAAGCCAGCATCTTGGATCGCTGCCGCCGAGACTGTCGTGAAGAGAGGTGGTGCTAAGAAGGTGTACTGCATTGCAACACACGGTGTCTTTGGTGATGACTGCCTCGAGCAGCTTCAGTCATGCGAATATATTAACAAGATTGTAGTCACCAACAGTTTCCCCATCAACGAGCAGAGGGCCAAGTTTACCAACAAGCTTGTGATCCTAGACCTGTCGTTTATGCTGTCTGAAGCTATTCGCCGCAACCACTTTGGAGAGTCGCTCTCGCCTCTCTTCCAGCACTACTCCGACTAGCCGCCTGGCGTGTTGAGGAAAATGTGTTACTGCTGCTATGCTGAAGATAGCATTTGCTATCTCATCCAACCATTTGATACAATATTTGATTTTGATATTTGCTACTAGCGTGGCGTTAGGCGAGTGGAAACAGGACGGGAAGTTTGAACCAAACAAGCCCAAGCAAGAATGTATGCAAAAACTCCCTTGAGGTAGGAGACTTCGAATGACATCGAAAAGTCCTGTCTTCTGTTCCTTTGCCCCTCTTTTCGGTGTGACATGTTTTGTGGTTACGTTGTGATGTATCTTGTGGACTTTGGTCTCACTGTGTTCTCTTTTACCCAGCGGTTGCTGTCCTTGTGATGGCCAGGATTCAATTCAACCCAGAATGGATTCTGAACGGAACGTTGGTATATTGAGTTTTATCGATCTTAGAAGGCCCCTGACTCCGGTCTTCTTGACTGCTGCCTTCGGGTGTATGGGTTGGGGGCAAGAGAAATTTTCGAACATCTCTGTGGAAAAGTTTCCTTAGTTTTGAGTACTGGTATCAATTTATTATTATCTTCTCGTACTTGATTATATCCCTCCAGTTGCCTTGAAACTGCTTGACTAGTATATGCTTGTCTATTCTACATGTTCACGGGGAACTGACCCATGCGTTATGCTGCCTTGCGATGCATGATTGTAGCAGATGCCTACAGAGTCCTGTCAGTTAATGGCTTACAAGAGAAGCCGTTTCAATCTTACTTGGTGGTTGGGGAAGATGAGGGAGTCGGCGACAACAACATTCTCAGGGCGAGTAGCTGTGAACACGATGACCTCGGCGATGTCATCGGGGGTGAGAGGAGTGCATCCGCTAAGAGAGAATTAGTTTCGGTTCTTGCCACGAGGTCAGTCATTGGGGCAGTACTCACGCATATACGGCATTGGCCTTGGACTTGTCACCGTAGAATCGGACCACGGAGAATTCCTGTAGAGGATGATGTCAGAAGGGGATCTTGTACAGACCCGGGTGTATTCATGGGCATATCAGAGATGGTGCGGCATGTACGGCGTGAACTTACAGTCTCGACTTGTCCAGGGTCGACGGAAATGACACGGACACGTGACGCAATAAGCTCTTTCCGCAAGCTATCGGTGAAGCTCTTGACGGCAGCCTTGGATGCGCAGTAGATGGAGCCGCCGGGGTAGGGCTCACGTCCTTATTTGGCACCGTCAGTCTCCCTCTTCATGGCCTTTGTGTAAGTAGGGGAGAGGTTGACAAACCAGCAATAGAGGAGATGTTGATGATGTCGCCCTGGCCACCATTAGGGCGCTTGAGGAAGATGGGCAGAATGGCCTGAGTCATGTTGATGAGGCCGGTGACGTTGGTCGCGAACATGACGTTGATGTCGTCTTCCTTGATGTCGGGAGCTCGGTCGACACCCCTGACGAGACCACTACATTTTGTTAGTTAACTATTCTTTTGTTTCTTTGCATTATTTCCTTGATAAATTACAAATCGAATCTAACTTGTAAGGAAACTCACGCATTGTTCACAAGAACATTGATATCCCTCCACTCCTCAGGGAGGCTCCCCACGAAGCCCCTCACGGCATCGGCATCAGACACATCGAGCTTGACAGGCAGGACCTCGACGCCGCCGCCAACCTCCGCCCGGATCTGGTCCCGGAGCTCCCTGAGCGCGTCCTCGCGGCGGGCGGTGAGGATGAGACGCAGGCTCTGGGGGCTGGTACGGGCGAACTCGAGGGCCGTCGAGCGGCCGATGCCGGAGGAGGCCCCCGTGATGAGGATGGTCTTGCCGGAGAGGCGCTTGGCTGCGGCTGCGGTGGCCATTGTGCGGGCGAAGAAGAAGGACGGGATGGGATGCGGTCTGAAGGGGAGGAGGGGAGTTTGACGGAGGAGGAAGCGGAAGGCTGCGGTCGACTTGGTGAGGAACGGCATGAGGGACCGGTGATGGGGGTTTCTGATTAGACTGAGGCAGTAGCGGATGATGTGATGAGGGGCCTACGGGTAGAAGCCAATGCGGAGTTAGAATTGACCGCAGTGGATCGACCTGGTGCTGGGCTAGAAGGATGGATGATGATGATTGTGGATGGCCGGCTGCGTGTTTTGGATCAGGTCGGCGGGCGTATTGCAGCCGTGCCTATTATCCCCGCGTAAGTCTCTACGTTATCTCGGTGTTGTGTTGTAGCAAGGAAGGGCATCCCGACACGAAATCCGGCCGAGATCCACCAAAAGCACTCAGGTGCTCGCCGGGAAAGCGGAGAGACTCCGAGAGCTCGGCGACAGCCCGATCGGTACATAATAACGCCAGGTCTCAGCCGCCCATCATGTTTGTTACCTAGATAAGGTAGGATCTGGCCATTTTCACGGTCACTGAGAACTGCAGAGGGATCTTGCTCAGACCATCTCATTATCCTAATAAAAAGTTGCTAAAATCTGCCGGCTAACTCCTGCAATGGCTTGACCTATATCTATTATCAAAGGAGCTCTATCATGCTTAAGCCCAATTCATCATCATCATATGCAGAACAAAAAACGACCGCCGTGAAATGCATTGGGCTTAGGCAGAGGTGGGAGGTGCTTGCTGTGAGGCAAGTCTCTCGGCTGTCCGCCGCTCCCTCTCTTCAACAACTCGCTCTTGGCGCTGCTTTTGGAAGTTCTTGCGCTCGCGTCTAAAAGCCGGAAGAGTGGTCAGGATTCCCAGCCCTCCAACACCTGCTGCTACCAACATCCCGTTGCGGAACATGTTCGAATAAGCCAGCTCAAGGGCTTCATGCTGAATTTCAGTCAACGGGGTACCAACATGCCCGAGGGTTTGAAGCTGCTCTGCAGTCAAAAGCCCTGCTAGACGCTCCCTAATTTCATTTTGGAGCAACAGAGTGGACGCGGAAATCCCAAGACTGCCACCTAGGATGCGGAGCTGGGAGACGATGCCCTGGGCGGGCGCTGTCAATCGATTTGTTAGAATTCCACCTTCTGAGGTATTGCATGTTGCGAATTTAGGATAAAACCTACCAAAGTCCCGAACTGGGGCCTCGACATTTGCAAGCATAGAGGAGGCACTGGCTGTAAATCCAAAACCCAAGCCAGCAAAGACGAGGAAGCCCAGGGCTTTGCTGTCATCTCCGGATCCCTTGACAGTAGATAAAAGTCCGCAGCCCAGCGTGAGCAAGCATGCTCCAGCAAACAAGGTCTCGAACAGACGATTCGTGTTTGAGCTTAGCCTGCCGGCGGCCAGTGTGCCGACGGCGGTTGATCCCAACATCGGCAGCAACATTACACCTGCAATGAGGGCATCTTTCTCGCTCACGATTTGAGTCCGGAGCGGGAAGGAAAAGACGATAATAAAGTAAGGGAAGCCGAGGACCAAGGATGAAAACGCGCCGGCGGCATAGTGTCGGTTCTTGAAGAGCTCAACTGGGAAAGCCAGAGCAAAGCGGTTGTTAGCGCGATTGCCTAGATAGCGCTCCCAGAAAACCAGACAGAAGAAGAGGGCGATGCCGACGATGAGAGGGGCCAGAAAGTCCGCGTGACCCCAGTTGGGAGTCTTCTTCTCGCCGGCGTGTTGGAAGGAGAAAACGACCAGAGTTGGGGCTGCAAGGGTGAGGAATGAGCCGAGGACGTCGAAACTTGTCCACTTCCGCACTTCATAAGTTGGAAGAGACTCTTTCTTCGGCCAGGCTAGAAAGAAGATTACAAGGGAAACGAACCCAATAGGCGCGCTGCGAAAGGTAAGCATACGAATAATAAGTAGGGGAAAACATTTTCAAAGCAGATGCGTACTTGATCCAGAAAATCCATCTCCAATCAGCGTAATGTGTTAGGATACCACCCAAGACCGGTCCCAGCACGCCAGACATGGCAATGACTAAACCAATGACGGCGCCAATGTACTGTAAGAGATGCGGAGGAGCAAGCTCTGGGAGCATGATCAAGGCTAAGGTTGAGAGACCTGAACCTCCAATGCCTTGGAAGACTCGAAATACAATCAACTGGTTTACGTTCTTGGCGAACCCACAGGCCAAAGAGAACCCAAAGAAGATTACGTAGGCCACTAAGAAGGCATCTCTACGGCCGATGATATCAGAGATCCTGGCAAAGGTGACGGCACAGCCAATATATGCTAGGGTATAGGCCAAGGCAATCCAGTTGATTTGATCTGAGGATTGAAGGTCCACGCCGATCGTATACATGCTAGTGGCGACGATAGAGGTATCTGCCATGGCAAGAAATAGACCGAGGGTAACGCTAAGAGATTATCAGTAGATGATAATCAGACTGACATAATAAATGATTAATTAATTAGGGCAAAGGCATTCAATTACACGTACCCAAGGGTGAGGAACCAGAACCTCTTGACAGGTATCGTGGCGTAGCGGAATTCATCCTCTTCTATCCCACGAGATTCCACACGGCCACCGGCTGCCGTCTTTTCGGTCTCTTGGACAGACTGGCTTGAAGTTTCAGGAGGATCCAACATGATGTCTAGCTTTAAAGGTTGTGTAGATCGTGGACTCAAAGTTGAGGGTGGATCTCGTATCTTAGGCGACGGGAAGTAGTACAGCGCCAAGGTTCTTGGAATGCGGAGGCGGGGTGACAGTAGGTCGCTGACAGGAATTGACAGGAGGGAAGTGAAGAACAGAAGAAGGTGTACGAGAGGAATACAAAGGAAGATAACAAAGGGACTTTGGGCGATGTTAAATACTGGCCTAGGAAGAGTGAATCGTAGTGTGGTGGGTGACTGCTTTTCACCAGCGTAAGTTCACGAGTGATTCGTTAGTGCTATTGATGCAGGGACGGACTGGGCCAAGGACACAAAGGTCGACAAGGTTTTTCAACACGGAAGGCAAAGTTGCACCGACGGGAAGGAGGGAATATCGTCAGATTTCCTTTCTTTAGATATCTTATAATTACGTCTCCTCCACCCAGGATGCGAGTCCGGGCGGGCAGGCGGCGGAATGCATCCTTTGCTCGAATTGCGGTCTCTTTTGGGACGAATTTCACCCATATTGGCAGGGCTGAGATGCTTAGCGTTACTCAGGGGATTCTCACCTGCGCGTGCAGTGAGAAATCAATGGAATCCCTCCATTGTCTGTTGGTGACTTTTCGCGACTATTGGGTCAGCAGCAAATCGCATTCGCTTTTCACCAAGAGCGCCCGTCGCATTCGCCTGTGAGAATGGGGCAGGTTAGGCTCATATGGCCAATCACAGAAGCGTGTTCTACGCCTAATTGTGGAACTCGCAAGAGCGGCACACATGTGGACACGTGACTGCGCTGACCCGTAGCTTCCTTATTGGCTGCGTGGTGTTTAGGTGGCTTACCTAACCCGATTAGGGTGTAAGCTCTCGAGGAAGGTGAGGATGAGGTGGTCGAGTAGACAGTTGGTGGTGATAATTTGTTGAAACATCTGTTGTAGCCTTGTTTCGCTTGCCATTTGAGCGCGTCCGGCTATTCTAGAGCCTTTGGCGAATTGGCGGGCTGGCTGTGAGCTCACTTGTGAGACGTCGTGGGTCTGTGCTATGAGCTGGCCGTCCCGCTGAAGCTCCCTCAGGCAGGCTCCAATCATGCTTATTGCCGCTGCCTAAGCTCCCCTACCGACCCCACTCACCACCAAGGAGACCGCATCGCAAGCAGCATCAAGCCGTGACTGGGCCTTGCTTCGTCGTCTCCGAGATATCAAGGTCGGGCCTGCGTATATGCACAAACACATATTGACTTGAACTCTGTTTCTTGTACCTGAACAACAGTGAAGATGACTGAGATCCTTGTTCAGACCCCGCCCGTGCTTCAAGGACCCTCTGAGAAGGAGAGGAAGTATGATCGCCAGTTGAGACTCTGGGCTGCTTCAGGCCAAGCTGCTCTCGAATCTTCAAACATCCTTCTGCTGAACTCTGGGTCCGGAACCGTGGGTGTGGAAACCCTCAAAAATCTTGTCCTGCCAGGTTTGATATACCTAAATTTCTACCCCTCCCACAGCTAAGCTTCACAAGGCTGACATACGTATACAATGCCACAGGGATCGGAAGCTTCACCATTGCGGATGATGCCATTGTCCATGACGAGGACTTGGGTGTTAATTTCTTTCTTGATGAGAGCTCCAAGGGAAAGTCAAGGGCCCAGTGTTGCACAGACTTTCTGGTGGAACTGAATCCAGAGGTCAATGGAAGCTGGTGGCCCAAGAATTCAGTACGTCTTTTGTTGTCGTCTCCACGTGCTACTTACCCAGGAAAGGGACTGACATGTATTTGAGCAGGATGACCAGAGACTCGAGCAGTTGTTCGAGGCAACTCAGACACCATTTACAATGATCCTGTATGCCCTGCCTATCCAGCCGGAGCGTCTCAGCATCCTCCAAGAATATTCTCGTCAGCATCAAACTCCCCTTGTGGCTGTTCACTCAGCCGGATTTTATTCCTACTTCAGTGTCAACCTCCATGGGGCCTTTCCAATTGTCGACACACATCCCGATGATACAGCAACTGCTGATCTTCGGCTTCTTAGCCCCTGGCCGGCGCTCTTGGACTTCACCAAGGAAATGACGCGGGACATTGACAACCTTGACAACCATCTACATGGCCACTTACCCCTCGTTGTCATTCTACTATACTATCTGGACCTCTGGAAGCAGGGTCATGATGGCGCCTACCCGGCAAACTACTCCGAAAAGGTGGCATTCCGGAACGCCGTATCCGACGCTATGAGGAGAGACATCCCAGAGGGAGGAGAAGAGAACTTTGAGGAAGCAGTGGCTGCTGTCATGAAGCATGTAGTCCCCCCCAGCTCCCCAGCTCACTGAAACAGGTGTTTGATTACCAGCCGTCTGGCAGTGTAAGAGACAACGGCCCATTTTTCTCTCGCTTGTCGTAACAGTCAGCTGATGTGGCATACAGGATGATACGAAGTCCAGCTTCTGGATCATTGCGGAGGCCGTGAAACAATTTTATAACCGACACGGCGTTCTGCCCGTGTCAGGGGGCTTGCCGGACATGAAGGCCCAGTCTGAGGTCTACATTAAGCTACAGAATTTGTACAAGGACAAAGCCCGTCAAGATGCCCAGGAAGTCCTTGCCATCGTTCGCGGCATCGCCGGAGGAAAGGATATTGACACCGCCGAGGTTGAGCTGTTCTGCACTAATGCACGGTTCATCAAGTTGGTGAACCCTGCAGAAGGCAGAACGGTCGACTTGGCGCAAGCAGTCGGTATGTGATATTTAATTCTGCCCAATCCATCAACACACGCCCCTCCTCGTTCACGGCCCCCTCTCATTTTCCCATGGGGTAGACCATTAGGCAAAGCTAATCTAATTTCTTGGGTCGCTCTCGGCAGAACAACAACTCGCCAATGACGAAATTGCGGCTTTGGCCGGCCCGGAGATGCCATTGACACTTATCCCAATCTATCTCGCGCTGACCGCGACCTCTCACCAGGGCGTGGCGACTGCCGAGCAAATACTGGCATCGATCCAAGATCGAGTTCCCGCGGCAGCAGGCAATGAGCGGGTACAAAAGGCAGCAGAGGAAGTGGCTCGGGCTACGGGTGGCGAGCTACATAACACGTCAGCCGTCATGGGTGGCATGGTGGCTCAGGAGATGATCAAGATTATCACAAAGCAGTACATTCCCATTGAGAATACGTGTATTTTCGACGGGATTGAAAGTCGCTGCCAGGTTCTTCGTCTGTAGAGGCTTCGCACACCCTCACGAGAATGGCTCCGGGAAATAGACGAGGCTGTGAAGGCCCGACGTGGTAGCTCTTCCCCAGGTTCGTTCAAGGCCCAGCGTCTTACACTCCACCGGCCGGCCAAACGGCGCGGTGATAGGTGGAGTTACACATGTGTTGTTCGCAAATCATGAAGTTTAGCTCATGGTTGAAGTCGTATTGCGGGCCCTCAGCGCTCTGAGTTGAGGGTTTTGGCGGATACAGGGACGAGGATGGAAGGAGTTGGTGTGAAGCTAGGGACGTTTAGCCGTTGGCATACTACCTGGTGGCGGGACTGTTCCTTGATCCTGCGGGGAAAACATAAGAGAGAAAAATCATGGGGATCATGGGGTAGAAGGAATATGGGATGGGGGACCGCAAAGGTCTGCCGGTAGACACATGCACGTCGACATCAAGTGGCTTGGACTCGGGTCGGGAGCTTCTTTGTTCGGTCCGTACTCCCTGCCCGAAATGGGTTGAGGGATCACATTCAGGCATTCTGTTTGGGGCCTGGGTTGCAGCAAGTCGTCACACGCGTCGGGCTATTCACGGCCGGTTGCACACCTCCGACCACCGAGTCAACCGGTTGCGCCCTCCCATTAGAAGCAGCTAGTCACATTCGGTCAACCTGTGCCAGCCATCTAATCAGTTCTAGGCTAGATGTCGCAACACTTTGCTTTTGAAAAATTGACAAGCTGAAGTGATGTGGTGAAGATGTAAGCCCGAGCCTTCACGAGTTTGCGCGAAATTCACCTCTTCAGGCCATGCTTAATTGGCCGTCCTCGAATGCAACTCAGCGAGGAACCGTCTGGTCTGCTGGATCCTGTTTGGCTGCTGGTTGATCCTTTTTGGGCTTGCTGACCTCTCAATAACCAAACGGCGTATATAGGTGACCAGTGTATGTGGGACGCACGCCGGCGTCAAACCGCGCATCGCCCACCTGCGAAAACAGTACTAGATAGTATCATGCTAGATTCCGAGAATGTCACCGACAACAGGGAAGAAAAGCACAAGTTATTACCCGCAACGGGAATGCCGGCGCGGACATAGAGGGGCAATAACACGCATCTTTCCCACGTCGTAACCGCGCGCTGTATGTCGACGGAGTCTACGATGCTGGCTGCTGCGTCTAGGAGTGTCACCACCACGTGCTGGCGGTGTAATATTGGACAGGAAAAATGCACAACCAAGCCAAGGAGACGCCTCGCTACCCACGTGATGTCTAGCGACATGTATGACTTCATCATAGGCACGCTAAAAACTGGGTTCCTCAGAGGGAAAAAGGAAACGAGGGCTCTTTAATTGTCCGGTTGGTTCCCTGATCGTTCCCAGACCCCTTCTTTTGGGTGCTGTGCGGGCGCTACGATGCGGGTGGTTCAGAAGCGTCTCAGAGGAAAGGCGGTTTTGGGATAATACGAGATTTAAGGGACCGGTTAGAGAATCAGGTACATTCTCCGGGTAAGGGGCAGATCGCCACAGGAAAATGGGTTTTGGGGGCCCAGGCACGCACGCGCAGGCAGGGCTCTCTCGAAGGGTGGCCTCGTGGAAAGGGTCGAAGGGTCGAGGGGGGCGGATAACTGGGGCATTTCCGTCTGAGAGACGGACAACCGAACTGAAAAGCTGGTAGATGGGCGCGATCCACAGGTCGGGAAATTATGAGACATCTGGAGATGGGAGGGGCGCGCTCCTGTTCTATGACTGCTGATGGCTCTCGTTACCGGAAATGGGAGCAGTGAGGATTTAAGCGAGGCTGCTGGACGGTCCGGCGGTGATGCGTGTCATGCCGGTAGATCAACGAAATGGAAACTATCTGGAAGCATTGAGCAGAGAGAGAGGAGATGCGTTTTATGCATCTGATATAGGTCAAGGAAGCATAGGCTATTGCAGCATTTCCACAACTCAGGTAGAGCAGAAAACCCCCTGCCGCGATGTCTGTCCTACCTGTAGCATACCCTTTCCCACACAGGCTGAGCCCCTGAGCCCTGGCAGCGAGGCTCGAAAGACAACGGCGCATGGCAGACAGGGACCCAGGGAAGTTGCCGGGCAGAGCTGGCCGTGCGGGCAGCGTGCGTTCTGTGGGAAGGGGTTGGGGGGCTGTCGTGTCAGTCTTATGAACGCACTCCCGTGGTATTCATGAGACAATGAAAGGATGAGCACGGCCCCCAAAGGGGGACATGCTCAGGCTCGCTTAGACTTCCGAATGCATTGAGGGGCTGTCCCTGTTGCCGGCTCGTCAGTGGTCGACGTCCCCTGGGTTTGCCCATCTTTATCAGGATAAAGTGGGCGTGCGGTTAGGACCTGACCAGGCGCTTGGGTCGCGGGTTTTCGATCGAGCTGGTGGCACAAACGCCTGTCAAGCAAGATTGAGCGCGTAGATGGCAGATACATATCACGGGCGCTAAGCTGCTCGCAGGGCGGTTCGACGTCGACTGTGGATATGGGCAGGGAGTTCCCGTCGCTATGCACAGTGAAGGCGCTTCTGACGAGGTTACCTATGTTTGTCTCCGCAATTGGAGGGTTGAAACTTGTTGAGGACGAGGAGGATGATAGAGTGGGCAAGGCGATGTGGATAATACTATAGCGTTCTGCTCTGTCGGGAGCGATGGCATTGACTTCGTCCTTCCCCCTGGAAGTCTGGGTGGTCCGTGGCCCGTGGTCCGTGGCCATCTGGACTGACGATGAGCGTTGGCCAGGATGATATCAGGGTGCTGGGCACGGGATCCAGGGCTGGGCAGATGGGCGTTCCATTTGGTAGGGATGGGCGAGGGCCTCATGCTACGACGTATGGAGTGAGGTCGTTGGGCTTAGCTAATGGCCTCCACTACCTAAAGCGCCCCTGGCTCCAGCACAGACTCTCATGGGCTGTAGGGATAGCTGGACACTAACTGAGGCCCCATCAGCGTCCATCTGATGGACGGAGCTCCACCGCGTCCAGGAACCTCGGGACTGGCTTCCTGGGCACCGGCGGTGGTGGCGCTCCGCTGACTTAGCTCTTAGCGCCGGCACAAAGCACCTGTCTACGACCTAATGCGCTGGAGATGTGGGCTGCTCGGGGTGCTACTGGAGGCTGTTGAGGCGCGTGCAGTTGCAGCCCAGGTAAAGTGACATAGCCTGGACGCAGCCTGCCCTAATTACCGGCCCAGCCAGCCAGCCAGGTCTGAGCTAAGGGAGATGCATCCATCCATCATCCAGACCAGCTCCCTCCCTGAGGATGGCTCCCTGTCTGCCTCACACACGCCCCGACAACGCCAGGGAGCCTGTCTGCTTAGCGCCTCCGCCCCTGGCTGCGATGGAGGCATGTGTCGTGTCGATGCCCACCAGAACTATCCATTTACGCTTATCCCCAACGCAAAAGCATGATCACCTAACCATTGCAAAGCACGGGAGGGGACGAGGCCGCTGCAAGCCATCCAGCATCACCCGCATCTCCGTCACGAGCACCGCTAGTCGTCGACGCTGCCTACTACCGGCCGGACCAGGGAAGTGGGGGAGAGGGAGCGAATCGCGCACATCGCATCGAGGGATTGGCAGCTATGAGTCTAGTTCCATCCAGCGTAGTGCTTCATGCTCCATCGTCTGCCAGACCAGCCCGGCCATTCATGGACAACAATTGTCCGGACGGCCTACCCTGTCGGGGATGGTGACGGCGTGTGCAACCAGGCGCGCAGCTCTGTCGGCTTCCAGAGAGTGCAGGTTTGCCGTCGCTGCGTTGTCAAACCAGACCTGGCCTTGCCTTCGCTTCCCAATGCGCGGCGCCAGACAGAGGCTGTCGCCTACCTCCTTCGGGCATGCGAACAGCGCAAATAGGCATCGTCAGCTTGGCCACGACAACCTCCCCGATCGCTCCTAGGCGAATGGGGGGCCAGCGATTCCCAGAGTGTCCGCGCCTGCAGAAGCCCTCGTTGATTCCGGTCCCCAAATCAGCTCTCGCCGCTTGCTACCTCCTTCCTTTGGCAGCCACAACCCCAGATTCTGCCGTCCAAGACCCCATGATTGATTGCCATCCATCCTCCATCTCCTCTGCCTTCCCATCCCATTTCCAGCGCGAGACGTCTTTAACCCGTCCAACCAAAGCTCGTCGTTTTCTCCAGACCATCCAATACCACGCACCCCTGGTTGGTTAGTCTGGCCCTGTGAGCCTGCCGAATACGGTTTGCTGCCTCTCCCAGCTACTTAGATAGGTGTCCATGACATCCGCCAAGATCGGCACTTGGGCATTCACATCTGGCTCGAGGCAGGCGGCGAAAACTCCATGTACAATGCTCAAGTACCCTGCAACTTGCCATGTTGATCACCTTCCGAATGCTAGTCCCGCCCTGTGTCAGAGCATGCAGGTAGAGGCGCCGGCCATGAGTAATAAGTGGACGAGTGATGGAGCAAAACGTCCAGCCGCCATATCTCGAGCGGTGTGTCGGCTCGAAAGACGATGAGACGCCGCAGGAGCTGTTCAGAGCACGCCGTGATAAGGCAAATATCGTTCTGACGTTTCTCGAAATTGCCAGGCTTGACCCAGAGCCCTCCTCACTCATTAAACCTGCGTGCCTAAATCCTTCCCATGGGTAATTCCGTCCGAAGCTGCACAGCATCACTCAGCATCCTCACGGCACATCACTTAACTCATGGATCCTGCCGACACATCGTTTCGGCCGAGGACCTCTACTCACACACATTGGCCTCTCCGACCCACATTCGCCAGCTAGTTCTCGGCATTGGCATCCGCAACGGCAAGGCAAGTCAAGCAGGGCCAGCACAGGACAGGACAGGACAGGGCGTGGCACACCCCAGCTCTCCTCGACCCTGGCTCAAACACATCTCCACAGCTGGCTTCTCTCGAGATACCCCGTGGTGTATGGCTACCATGTACCTAGGATCACAGACTGCTTCCATATAATTCACTGTGACCCCATTTCCAAGCTTGCAGTCTCAAAAGGCTGAAGTCTCAACTCTCTACTCAATCGGATATCAATACGGCTCTTCAGCGGAAACACAACTCAATCAGAACTTCTGCTTCTTAGGCTACTGGTTGGCCTCGCCCTTGAAAGAGAATCCATTGATCAGCAAGAACCTCCTCGACCCCTAGAATGGCACCGACCATTCCGACGTCCGCCAACAGCGGCATGTTCCATACGTGTAGGTGACGCATCCAATGTTGTTACATCTTGTACGTGACTGACCTTAGGCCCCAAAGTCCAAGGAGTTACGCCGCGGAAGCCATCGTCAGACTCTGCGGATGGCGGAAGGGCAAACGGCAACACAGGGAGTAAACGTATCACGACACCTCATGCCTGTGCCGAGTGTAAGAGGAGGAAGATTCGATGTGACGGTCAGCAGCCATGTGGACAATGCCTCTCTAGCCGAGCTCCAAAGAGATGCTTCTACGACAAGCACCGCCAAAGGGTCATCCCGTCGAGAAAGTAAGATTAGCTGCTCCAGCTTCAAATTTTTTATTCTGATGCAGGCGACTGACCACAAGCAGAACCCTGGAAGCTCTATCACAACAATTGGAAGAGTGCCGCTCCATCGTGAAGAAGCTTTTCCCCGGTGACGAGATTTCATCCCTTCTACCCCTTTCTCGACAAGAGCTTCTTGCTTTGTTGGACCGTCCAGTGATCAACAACCCCAACGGCCTCCCCTCGCCACCCCCCAACACTTCTCCTGTAGGCCCGGAGCCGAGCTTGTGCAACGTTTCCGAATCCACCATTTCCCCCATTGACCAAGTCACTACCCAGGGCATTGAGTGGGAAGAGGATGAGTCGAGCAGAGTATCCATCGCTTCCGAAGTTGATGATCCTAGCGTCTTGTCAATGGACCGACAAGCATCCTACTTGGGCGCATCTTCCATCAAGGCCGCCTTGATGGTGATGCTCAAGGTACAGCCGCAGCTTCGACACTCCCTGGCACCTCCCCTGAACAGCGTCGAGATGGCCAATAACTTCCCAGTCATCCGACAGCCACCCGCCGCTCCCAAAGATTCGTCCCGGATTCCCTGGTCATGGAAAGGACAGACTCTCATCGACGCGTACTTCAAGCGAATCCATGTCTTCATCCCTATGCTCGACGAGGCCGCATTCCGAACTGATTACTTGGAAGGCCAGCGCTGTGACGCTTCGTGGCTCGCTTTGTTGAACATGGTCTTCGCCATGGGAAGCATTGTCGCCATGAAGTCGGATGACTTCAACCACATCAACTACTACAACAGGGCAATGGAACACGTTACAATCGACTCTCTTGGCAACAGCCACATCGAGACTGTACAGGCCTTGATCATCATCGGAGGCTACTATCTCCACTACATTAATAGGCCCAACATGGCCAACTCGATTCTCGGGGCGGCAATCCGCATGGCAAGCACACTTGGACTTTACCGAGAGTCAATCACCCAAGGGGCCTGCGATGTCGCAGCAGCCGAGACTCGACGACGAACCTGGTGGTCCTTGTTCTGCGTTGACACCTGGGCAACAACAACAATGGGCCGACCTTCGTTTGGACGATGGGGCCCTGCGATCAACACCCAGCCACCCGAGTTCAGTGCTGGCCAACGAGACTCGGCCCACCGCGCAGGTATCCTTCCTCTGATTGAGAACATCAAGTTCTGCAAGATTGCGACGCAGATTCAGGACATGCTTGCCATCACACCCCTTTTGCGGGCCGACGATCGATGCAATATGGACAACAAGCTCCTTAACTGGTACAACAACCTTCCATGGCTTCTACGCACGACAGACCCTTGCGCGGAGCCCCTTTACATTGCTCGCTGCATTATGAAGTGGCGGTATCAGAATCTACGCATGCTGCTGCACCGCCCTGTGCTATTGGCGATGGCCAACAACGGCATGGGCCCACAGATGGCCGAGCAGGACCTCGCTTCCCTGGAGACCTGCAGAGAGATGGCCAAGGCCACCGTCGAGGACATCTCCCGCGAGTGGACTCGCAACCAAATGTCGGGCTGGAATGCAGTGACCTTCCTCTACCAGGCCGCCATGATTCCCCTGGTCAGCATCTTCTGGGAGTGGAACAGCATGCAGGTCCCCGAGTGGCAGAAACAAATCGAAACAATTCTGGGGCTGCTAAAATCCATGGAGGACTGGTCCCTTGCAGCACGCCGCAGCCACGAGGTGGTCTGGCGAATGTACGAGGCGAGCCGCCAGCCCTCAGTCATGCGGGGGGACAGCCAGCTGCAGGTGACGACGGACCCAAACCTCTTGGCTAGCGCCGATGAGTTTCACCTCTCACCGATTGGGATTGACACCGACGATATGGTCGGCTTCCTGGACCAACCTGGCATCTGGGACCTGGACAGCGGCAACTGCTGGGCCCCGGGCAACCAAATTTCAATGGCTACGAGCAACGGCATGTGCGAGATTGACGAGGGCATGCTGGCCATCGACTACAGCGCGCTAGGTGGCCAAGAGGCCATGATGGAGGGGACGATGTGGACGCAATAACGGGTGGCTGATCTCCACCTCCCTTAAAACTTTGTATACTTATCTATCTATTAGTAGTAATTGGCGGGGTGATCTATTCTTGTATGGTTTTTTTTTTTTTTTGTCTTTTGGCTTTTTTCCTTTTTCATGTTATCATTTTTACCTCCTGCGTGGGTTCTATCCCACTTGACTGGGGGTGAAGCATGGCGTTCTGTGGCAGCAGCAAACCAAAGGACTTTGGGGGCAGCTAGATGGCAAGCGGTTTGGAAGACTCCTTTGCAAAGTGAAACTTATCACGATAGTTTACGAAAAAATCAAGACTGAGGCAGCTTTACATCATCAAACATCATCAATCATCGGAAACAATTCACACAAACACTGGGCGAGACAGGGGACTGAAACAACATCTTCGTTAGCCTTTCGTGAAGCTCGGGGGGGGGGGGTTAAGAGGTCATTTCTCGTTCTCCATTCCGATTGAAGCGGCAATAAGCGGGCACCCACGTCTCAGGTTTAATCTCAGGGCTCCCCTTGCCAGCTGGCAAGGGGGCAGGGGCAAGGCCAAAGACACGCCGTACCCACGTTTTTTTTTCTCGACGGGCTGAGAGATAGATTTACGATTTGCCTTCTCAGCTTAGTAGGCTCCCGTTAGCTCGGGGAACTATTTGCAAGACGATTCTTGAAAAGGGAAATTTGTTCGCTTCCCCGGATTTTTTTATTTTTTTTTGACCGGGCAAAGGGAATGTCACTTGATTCCCCTCACATGCCCGCCGATCGGTGTGAGAGCTGCCGTTTTGCAAAGCAAAAGCAAGGTACGTAGGCTACGCGGCAGACCAGCATAAACTTCAGGAACGAAGGCACGGAGGCAAAGTAGCTGAAGGGTAGACGGGCCTTGGCCCCGAAGAGCCGGTAAGCTTAGACCGGGGGGAGGGGGTAGGATGCATCCCTACGTGTGTCCAGGGGAGGGGTCAGATGAAGCTTGCCCATTCGCAGCTACCCCCTCCATCGGGAGCCGTATTGGGAATTGAGGCCGAGGATGGTGAAACGGAAGGAGGGTACGGGTATAAAAGGGAGTGGGCGTTTAGGTCAGGCACATTCATCAAGTGTTCGTTGGAGTTCTTGGAGTGTGTAAGGCCTCGAATAACGGGGGTGGGGACGGAGGAGACTACCGAGCAAGTGTAGCTTGGTGGGGAAGAGCTGCAGGTGAGGACGTACAAGGAAGCGCTTGGCCAGGAACCGAAGGCGTCGCAGCTTGACATCTCCACAGCTTCCACGGGCAGCCTCGAAGACGGGCCTCGCTTGTGGGAGTTTCGAGCTAAGGCTAGTAGTAACTCTCTGATGACATCCGTACCGTCTCGTGTTGGCCGCCAAGTTGATACCGGTGAAAAGTGGACCGAGGCGACGATTCCCTTCCCCAAAGCAGGCGTACCTCGCGAGCAAATGTTCCAGGCACAACCCCGTTACGACTTGGAGGAGGTGGGCGTTAAGTTAAGTTGAGTTTGTTTGAGGCCCAAGGCTCTTGGGCAGATGACAAGGCTAGAAACAACGATGTCCCTTGGATCGGGCCCAGGCCGACGGCACGGACACGATGACAGTCTTCTCCTGTCGCAGATGTCGGTTTCTTAGTCTGCTTTTCAGCCCTCTCAGATGGCGTGGGCGCACATTGGGCTCAGACGGATGGACCTGTGCGGCATGTCGCCTCTCCACGTGCTATGGAGGGATTTCCATGTCACTGTATCAACGGAGTCTCTGCACGATTAGGAGCAGTTTCTGAACCGACAGTATGGAAGTGACGCACCGACTCTGCGCTCTGGCCGCGGATCATAATGCACAATGCCAGATCGCTCATCACCGGCGGTCGGCAAGGCCTCGCTGCGGTGTCCTTACCGTTGCTGTGGCGTCCTTACCATGTAGGTCGCTGCTCGTTCTGGCAAATCAGGTGTAGGTCGTTCTACACTCTCGCTAACGCCCACCACCTTACCGGTGGGCCGTCGACAGGCCAGTCGATCTTGACGAGTCTTACGGCTTCTCACTATCGAGACACCGTGGGTAGTTGTTTCGTTGCTTTTCGCAGCTTTGATTTGATCCGCTTTGCTTCACTATCTGTCGGAGAGCCTTCGAGACCAGGCAAGTCCGGACTTGAATGCAATTTCCTTGACCGAAGCTCAATAGTCGGGTTCTTCATCTTTTTCAGGGTGGGCGTCCGTTTCTGGGTCAAGGGGAAGGCCCATGTCAGCCGTCGGTGACCGAGTATATATTTGGGTTTGTTGGTGGCTCGACGGTGGTGATCAGGCTTCCTCCCTGAGCAGATCCGGTAGAGCAAATCTCCCGTGAAATGCCTTATTCATGCGAGTCGATCTATGGAGAATCTTTAGATTATTGACCGCGAAAAGATGCAAGACACGATGCAAGAGGAACTTGCCCGGAGGAGGAGACATCCAGTCCTCGGAGAAGTCAGACAAAGCCGAGTGCCTCCCAAGTGCCCCCCAAGGGGCATGGGCTGCCTGCACGTAAGTTGGAGCAGAGGGGCTGAAGGAGCAGCATGAGACACTTTCCAAACCCTCCATCATCTTTCAATGAAACTAGCAAGTACCAAGCATCCGTGGCATGAGATACGGGCTGCATTGCCTTATCTATCGTTCTCCTGAGCCTGATCAGGCTGTAGCTATTCGTAGGGGGAAGGTGTGACTTGCCTCTCTTTCCAAAAAGCAACAGAGGCAGAGCCAGTGCTGCTCTGCACTTCTGGATTCAGGCATGGACGGCTCCAGGGTCCTGATAAGTGCAAGCACTTCGTGGTGCACCTTCCCGATGAACGTGCATGAGATACGAACTTCACTTCTCTGGTCAACCACACGGCTTTCCCATTCCAATGTGTCCAGGCAATGAGCATTATCGAATCACATCCATCTAGATTGGCCATCAATCTGTCGCTATTTCGTCACATACTGCGGCCTTATGGGATGATGGACCATCCGCTGCTTTGCAACAATTTGAAATGCCGAACTGAGCTCACCGAGCGTGCTCTCGTTACAACATGCAGGTGTGTTCCATCGCATCCGCGTAAACGATCATCTTTACTAATGCGGACGCTCGAGTACCTTTTAGCCACAACTTCTGCCTCCCTTGCGCACGTCAGTTCGGGTTTGTAGAAGCCAACGGGGCAATACTACCGGGAACTGGAAGGCACCTTATCTGCCCGGCATGCAGGGCTGACTTGCCGGGCCAAGACGACGCTGTCATCACCCACCTAAATCCGAGCGATGATTACAAAACGAGTATTCTGAGTGGCTTGAGTCCGAGTACTGTCATGGAGTGCGCTGGGCGGGCGCTGAGCTTTTGGGCGTACCAGGCCACTCAGGAGATGCACTTTCAGCGACATCTCTATCAAACCATGGTAGATAAATATTCAGCTCTTGCCGCCGAACTCGAAAGGAGAACGACCGAAGCGAATTCGACAATCAGCAGCCTGCAAAGCAAGTTACAGAGTGCGCGTCTTCTATTCATGATATGTGACATGAGGAGTCTCGTATGCTGATGTATTCTTGCTTGGCATAGCAACCATCTCCGAATACGAAATCCTACAGCAAAAGAACGAGGATCTTGCGCGTATGCATAAGGACAAATGTCGAAAGCTACTGCAAACGCAGGAAGCGCATGACAAGGAAAAGAAAAAAATTGAACTGGGCCAACTTCGGCAGGCTGCCTCAGCGGCCGTCGACTCCGATCTGCAGAATACAGGCCGTATACCACAACAGATTGTGGATGGAACCTTCCAGGACAGAGGTTCTAGAAAGGTCCAAAACCATCCGGGTGGGCTCACCTCGGGTCACGGATATGAGTCCATTGCATCCATGAACTCGTCCTTACCCCGAGCAACTCATAGAGGGCACGGGGGTTGGGACAAACAATCACTGGTGCAGCCCCGAGGAAGTAAGTACCATCAGTGACTCAAATTAACAATATTGATTCTTAACAGCACCAGATGAGTTACATAGAGTGTCTATGCCGTTCAGCGTGAGACAAAGAGGCAATCAATCGTCAATCAACTCTGCCCAATCTCCCCAAGGGCATCCACAAAGCTTTGCATATGGCCGCGGAGCTTTGCCTCCCTATGGTATAACTACCAGGGGAAAGTTTGGCCCCTTAACTACCGCTACCAACTTGAATGCACAGGAACAAAGGCTATAGGTCTATGTCTGCCACCCATCAAAACAAGAGGGCACTCTCCGATAGCACTGGCCTGGAACCTGAAAGATCTTCTTTCCAATGAGCTGCAATAGATGTCCTTTGTAATGTTTTCTTTAAGCTTTGTGAAATAGAAGGGCTTGATGTTGAGTTAGGTTGAGAATGACAGGCAGCAACTCTGTTGTTCCTCCTTTGTCCGCTTTTGCTACACATATTCTATTGTCTTGGTCCGGTATTTGCAGTCAAGGCCGCCGTTAGTCATAAACACATAACCCCCGCATCTTGATCTGTTCTCTTTCATCACGAAGGAAAATCATAAATATCAATCTGGTTCTTAGGCCTTGAGGCATATCAAATCACCTTTCTCTTCCATTGCGAAAGAGGCTTGAAATTTTCATCCAGTCAGCTAACCTAGAGGCGATCCGAATCACTCATGGAAGCCAATCCATTCGAGCATCTGCTGAGCATCAAAGCTACCAGAAATCCAACATTACACCTGGATAAGCTGGGGAAGCGGCGAGAGGCTCTCAGATCACACCCATTTCCCGGATCTCCCGGCGACAAGGCAAGGAAAGGCCATTTTTCTGTGGGAAAAACACCTGTCAATGCCAAAAACGGCCTGCACGAGGAAGGCAAACGCAGATCAGGTAGAATTAAGCTGTGGCGGCGCTGGGAACGGACCAAGCTGTGGGGACAAATTCGTCATTCCGACAATGCGAGGAATGTGAAACAAGGTGAAACGCTCTGTCCGCATGCGCTTTCGTCAATGCCGGTGATTTTTGGAGATACTGGCTATGGAACTGCAGAACTCAGGAATGCTCATGAGGGATGGGATTGTGGTTTATTCGGATGTTGCAGTGGAGACGGCGCTCACTGATGAACCGCTAGCTGCAAGGCCATGAGATCTAGAGCATGGAAAACATAAAGTGGATCAACAGCCTGCATGAGCGTTCAGGCACCACTGCACTAACGAGAGACAGCTCTACATCGACTTCTAGACTCGAGATCGACATGTTTAAGGGCATATACATCTATATTTAAATCGAGGTCTAGTCCGCGGCTTGCGCCATGAATTTAGTCTCAACCACCGCCACGATGACAGGGGTGGCTGTGCGGCAATGTCTAAAGCCACCACAGCACTAGTACGAGAGAAAGAGAGGAGTTTTCATTTTCCCATGTTGCACTTTGATAGAATAAAGCAAACTTATGTACTTCCGTGCAAAGATGGTTGCTTCCAGTAGAACAGTTCCAATCAAAGTCTTGGCATCCTGCATGCACTCTCTCATCTGAAGCGTTCCGTGACTCACCTGGGCTCGGCACACAAAAGCTTAGTGACAGTCAAGGATAATTCAAATCCGACGTCTGACTGGGGAAGCAAACGTCATCCCACTGCAATCGTAATCACTGCACGCTGTGTTGCCGGGATCCCTGTTGCGGGACAACCTGTCAATTGGGTGACATCGAGATGGAGATACAAACATGAAGCTGCTTAGGTTCGAATTTGCGACACGTATTGTCAGATTATTGAGGGCCAATAGTACATACTGGAGAGATAATACAGTACATACTGTTACTTGATTTCGTATTATATCGCTTCGTATTAGACCGCCGAAATTTTTCTCATCATCGCAGAAAGTGGCATGCTCATAACCACTCTCCCATCAGATGTCTCATTTCTCCACTTGCATGGCATCTTCCCCTCGTATCGTATCTGCTGACTGCACAATTATGAGACGGAACGAACCTGTGCGGTGGCGTCATTGGCTGGGCCAGGGAAAAAAGCTCAATACGTAAGCCAGTACCTGGGATGTACATTGGAGAAGCGCGGGAGTCGCGGCGGCCAGCAGCCCGAAAACGGCTAGTGTATTGCATGAGATAGTGCGATACGAGACTCTGGAGGTGGCAGGTGGCGTCGATGGCCTTATCGCTTCGCCCCCTAAGGGCGCAATATTGGCCAATGATTCCGGGCTGCTGCGCTACTGACAGCCTACCGGCAGCGTCTAGTGGCCAGTGGATGGGGCCCCTGATCACCACTGTCTGAAACTGGGCAAGTACCAGGACGCGCAAGATAAGGGCAAAGCGGTACTTGTGCGATACCTGCCTCCTCCTGCGAGGTACGTTACCGTCTGCTAGTCTCAGGCTCAGTAATGGCACCGACGATCCACTCCCCGTTTGGTTACATTGCCTCGCGCAACTCAATCCAAAACAACGAGCCCAGCCGTAACCAGCCAAAACCTTTCCTGGCTTCTTCTCGTCGGCCCATCTAGTCCTCAGACACAATCGTGTTCCACGCTCGCTTCTGCGCTTTTCTGTGATCCAGAACCAGACCCATCGCTTCGACTCTATTTCCCCTGTGTGTTCCATTTCTTCTCTGGACATTTATCTGCTATTGCATTTGCTAGTCGCACGGCCTAGTCAAATCCCTCGCTTAGCCCACCCCTGTGGCGTCTTTAATCTTAGCTGTCCCTCACCTACCTACCTAATATTGAATTCATCTCTCAATCTCTCGCGCCTCGCCCTTCTACCCATTTCGCCTACCGCAGGGCTGATTGACGCGACAACCCTTCATCGAAACCGAGGACATTGAATTTGCGGCTCGAAAATCAACACTCGTTCTTGCTTGCTTTCGGCGATTGTCCCTCCCCTCGAATCAGAAACGCTTGGCATATTAAAGGATCGCAATCTCTGGTTACTCGATCTTCAACCACGACCTCACTCAACGCCTCGGCAGGAGCCCCCGTGCCCCCAATGGGAAAACACTGTATGTGACATTCTCGCCTCGCTTATTGCGAGGCATCCCCCATTGTTTCTGAGCAAACGCTGACATTTGGTCACCAATGTAGCCCAGTATGGTGTCATCTTGGACGCTGGTTCCTCGGGAACCCGTCTCTACGTCTACAAGTGGAAGAATCCCGCCCGGAACCAGAGCAAAAACGATAGCGAGGATCTACACCGACTACCGAAGCTGAAGCTCAAGACGAGCAAGAAGATCCATCCCGGCGTCTCGACCTTTTCACAAACTGTCGCTTCTGTGGGCAACGACCATCTCCAGGAGCTTGTCGATGTCGCCCTTGCCGAGATACCCAAGGAGAAAATCCCCGAGACCCCCATCTTCCTCTTGGCCACCGCTGGCGTCCGCTTCCTCCCCAAGCCCGAGCAGACAGCTCTGCTTGAGGGCATCTGCACCTGGCTCAAGTCGAACACCCAGTTTGAGCTTCCAGACTGTGGTTCCCATATCAAGGTGATTTCCGGTGAGACTGAAGGACTCTATGGGTGGATTGCGGCCAATTACCTGCTGGGAGGATTTGACCATCCAGAAGGTGAAGACCAAAAGCCCGGGCAGAACCACCACCACACATACGGCTTCCTGGATATGGGAGGCGCGTCAGCTCAGATTGCATTTGCCCCCAACTCTACCGAAGCGGAGAAACACGCCAATGATCTCAAGTTGGTACGGATGAGGCATCTTGACGGCACGCCCGCGGAGTACAGGGTTTTCACAACAACTTGGCTGGGCTTCGGCGCAAACAAGGCCAGGGATCGGTACATCGAGAGTCTCAAGGAGGAATTCGACCAAAATGTCAACGAACTACCCGACCCCTGCTTACCTCGTGGACTACGAACAACTTTGGAAGGCGAGCTTCTCGCTGGCGATGCCGGGCAGGACGGGAAATCATTGATCGGTACAGGTGATTTCAGTGAATGTCTTCGCAAAACGCATCCTCTGCTGGGCAAGGATGCTCCTTGCAACGACGACCCTTGTCTCCTGAACGGTCAGCATGTCCCTGCGATCGATTTCGATACGAACCACTTTGTTGGAGTATCCGAGTACTGGCACACTACTCACGGTGTTTTTGGTGACAAGAAGGACACATTTGACCTTGAGACGTATCAGAAGAGTGTCAAGGATTACTGCACCAGGGAGTGGGCTTCCATTGAGCATGACCTTGAAGGCCGGTCGGCATCCCCCAATAGAAAAGCGGTGGACGCACGACAGGCGTGTTTTAAAGCTTCTTGGCTCATCAACATGCTCTACGAGGGTATTGGAATTCCACGCATTGGGCTTGAGTCCGGCCATGGCTCGAATCACACACACTCGGCAGATCACGATCAGGAGGGTGCTTTCCGTCCTGTGAACAAGATTGATGATGTTGAGTTGAGCTGGACGCTGGGTAAAATGGTTCTTTATGCATCAGGTCAAGTTCCAGCTGAGGGAACCCCTCTCCCAGTGGGAATTGGCTCCAATGTTGAATCTGGCACCCCGGTTGATTTTGAAGAGGCCGGCTCCGTCCCTCTTCTCCCCGCGGTTGATGGTCATGAGGATGATGACGACAACCTGCGGGCCCCCTCAAACCACTGGTCTGGCTTGGCTGCAGTTATCTTCCTGTTAATCCTCGCCGGGTTGTTGTTGAGAAAGCCCGAGAGGAGACGCAAGCTGATGAACATTGCCCGTCGTCGTCGGTCAAGCTCCAGTCGCAGGCCTGTTAGGACCTTCCCAGGCATGTCGTTGGCCAACAAACTCTTGGGAAGGCATCCCCACTCCTACGAAAGGGTCATGGAAGAAGGCGATGTCCCCGAATTCGAGCTCGGTGGTGGAGATTCTGACGACGACGACTCTTCCGAGACTAGTGAGGGCAACCGAGCAGGAGTGGCATCTGGACTGACAACTCCAAGGTTGACTGCCTTCCACGACGACCTTCGACCCCCTTCCGCCTTTGACAGACAAGGACTCTCTGTCCGGACAGACAGCCGCGAGCGAATCGCGAATGTTGGCCGACGCAGCAGGGCTGCCAGCCCCCAGAGACAGAAGAGCTCCATCATGTCACCAATCGAGCAGGAATTATAAACGGGACATATATATACACACAAAACATATTCGTTTTCTGGAGCACAGAGCATATTTGAGGCGTTTCCGGGTTCTATGGTGCAGCGGCACCTGGTCGGTGTTGAACGATTAATATTTTTAGCAGTTATGACGGCTGCACGGATTTAATGGTGGTGTTTTCTTGTTTCAATGGTGTATGGATTGGCAGGAAAGCCAAGCTGTCTATGCAATTGGGGTATATCTAGTGTTTGTTCCGCGCAGGATAGGTAACGGTCCGGTGTATGGTGTGAGCAATCCGTCCTCTTTAATACTCAAATTCTAAACATGAATACAAATTATATAAATAATCCACATGGGCAATCATCCATTTTCATCGTCTTTGTAATCTAGATTGTGAGGCAGGCGCAAGAACCAGGTTTCATGATTAACTTCCATTATATGGCAAACAAATATATATATGTGCAGATGTATATGTACAGATCATAGGTAAGTCAATTGACTTTGGCAAACGACTCTCAGTCAGCCTGCTTCTCGAGAAAGCTCGGGTCCGCCCGGACGCGAGACTCGAACTTCTTCCACCACTCCTCGAACGCCTTGAGCGGCACGACCTCGACGCCGCCGGGCCCCGCGGTGCCGCTGAAGCTGGTGAGGAAGTTGAAGGCGTTCTGGATGATGCGCTGGGCCAGGACGGCTGTGGGTGGCTGCCCTGTACCACCGGCTCCTCCTCCTCCTCCCTGTTGCCTCGAGGCAGCGAGCTCCTGCATCTGGCGGGCGACGGCGTCCTCGGGCTCGATCTCGACGCCGAGGACGAGCCCGCCCGGTGTCTCTGCGGAGGAGATCTTGAAGACGGCGCTCTCCTTACCCGGGCCGATGGCGCCGAGGAAGCGGAACTTGGCGGCCCCGCCGTTGGCGACGACGTCCTGGGCGGTGGCGAGGTAGATTGCCGCGGCGGTCTGGGCCGGCAGGGACACGCTTGGGAGGAGGAGGACGGTGATGTGGGTGAAGTGTTTTGAGGTGGGGAGGGCGTAGAGGAGGGACGTGGGCGAGGGGGACTGGGAGGGGGATGTGATGAGGGGCAGGCCGGCGGGGACGATGCCGAAGAGGGGGTCTGCCATTATTTTGTTTTCTTGGTGTGTGTGTCCCTTTTTTGTCCCTTGTCTTGTCTTGTTCCTGCGTTTCTATGAGACAGGGAGGCGTGCGGTTGAGACAGTGGTGGGCGGATGCGCACCACTTTTGAAGGCCAATTGAGTGGGCGCGAGTTGGGCGCCAGGGATTGAAGAACCCGAGTGTTGGCTGTGAGGTGAGATATAATAAGATGGAAACAAAAAGGGAAGTAAGACAAGGTTTTGGTATAAGACAGGCTGTGAGAGAAGGCTTTAGGCGCATGCGATCTTGTCTGGGAGCGATGGAAGGATGTAGAATTCCATCAAAGTGGGGCGGCAGGTGCCGTGTTACCAGAATAGGAACGAGCAGCATCAATTGGAGGGCTGCTTGGTCAAGGGGAGGCTTTCTCAACTACCATGTATACGTTCCTACCATGAAGTGAGTGAGGCAGTGGGGATAAGCAGGCCTTTCATATACATGAAGTTCCTGCGCAAATTCGAACAGACGGCATTGAAGCTGCTGCTCTCGGCGCGGAAAGCGCAATCGTGTGCTGTAAAACTGACTTATAAAAGTGGCTCACGCTCATTTCTTATTCCCAGGAGAGCCTCCAACCACTCGCAGTACCCCGCCATTTCCCCATTCTGCCGTGTGTACCATAGCACAGCCAGAGATAGATCCGCAATGAAGACCAATCTCGAGCTGATCCATGATGTCGATGGGTATGGGGAAGCATTCTTAACCATCTCGGGGACTTCGGACTGATCATGGCATGTCGATAGGTTCCCATACCCAGAGACAGACCCAGAGGGCTACAAGCGTTGGCAGGATGACATATGGACTCTGGTCTGGGACGATGAGAATGGCTCATACCCCATTGGATATATCCTTGACCGCGTCTACAAGGAGCTTCTCCGGGTCCCGGTCCGCATCAAGGGCGAGATGGACTTCAACCTGAAAAACCGCACCATCAAGCTCTTTGGGAACCTCGGGACAGAGGAGGAGCGCTCGGCCCAGGTAGCCAAACTAGCCGAGTACTGGCGGGAGAAGGAGACGTTCAAGCTCCTCAAGGGCTGGAGGAACGAGGTCTGGCCCGTCTACAGCCGCAAGGGCGAGCTGCTGTTCAGCATAGAGCGGGCGGCCATGGGTCTCTTTGGCACCATGAGGTACGGTGTGCACATGATCGCCTATATCAAGGACGAGACCGCCCCGTTTGGCTTCAAGTTTTGGGTTCCCAGGCGAGCACCCGACAAGTCCACGTTCCCCAACATGCTGGACAATACCGTAGCCGGAGGTCTTTGCACCGGTGAGGACCCGTTTGAGTGTCTAGTCCGGGAAGCCGACGAGGAAGCCAGTCTGCCGGAGGAGGTGGTGCGATCGGGGGCCAAATTCGTCGGGAACGTCACCTACATCTACATTACCGACGAGAAGCAGGTAGGGGAGGGTGGCTTCATCTACCCCGAGTGCCAATGGGTCTATGAGCTGGAGCTGCCCAAGGAGGTCATCCCGATACCCAAGGACGGTGAAGTGGCCGAGTTCTTCCTTTCCGACGTCAATGACACCAGGAAGAGTCTCGGGAATGGGGAGTACAAGTCAAACTGTGCCCTCTGCGTTATAGATTTCCTCATCCGAAGAGGAGTCCTGACTGACGAGAATGAGCCTGCCATCAAGGAGATTCAGAACAGGATACACCGCGAGATGCCCTTCCCTGGGCCACACAAAACGAAACAGGCCCAGTCGTAAAGGCACACGGTCCAAGGGGTCAGGGAAACAAGCTAACAAAGAAGTTCCATTCCATCCATTCACTTGGCTGAGCATGTCGGGATAAGAAGATCATGTGTACTTACTTTAGCTTTCTACATCCTGCATGGTATTTGCTTGTATATATATGACGGTGGATCTCCCCAGCCTTTCTATTATTAAAATCTCAAAGTTTACACGCTTGGGAATATTCAAATGACCAGCCTATCAGGTCTTCCAGTAACTTTTTTTCTTTCCGGTGTTCATCGGGTTGATTCCTTTTGGTTTCTTTGTTTCGTTTTTAGGCTCTCTATTTCTTAACAAGGAGGTAGACGTAGTCGACTCGCAGAGGTGTGAGCTTCTTAATTGGGCCGCTGAGCGACATGAGAAGACCTCCGTAGGACATGTAGGCGTTGCTGCAATCACAATCCAGTCAGTTTACCATGGTCAAAGAGAGCCGAAGCAAGCAGGGTCAAAGTTTAGAGCAAAAAACTCACATCTTCTCTCCGTCAAAGGTCTCCTCGAACTTGTAGATCTTGCCGTAGCACACGTAGTCGTAGGCGTCGGCGATGGTGGAGGGGGCGTCGGGCAGCTTGCTGGTGTCGCGCCAGCCCTTGTCGTCGTCCTTGGTGCCGTCGTGGTTGAGGGTGGTGGCCATGACAACGAGCAGGGTGTCGCCGACGGCGCAGGGGAACAGCTCGATGTTGATGTCGAGGGTCATCTCGGTCTGGTTGTCTGCCGAGATGCACTGGATGCGCGCGACCCGGTCGTACTTGGACTGGTCGTAGTCGGTGACCTGGAACCGGTCCTCAAAGAGGGTTGCGTCTGCTCCGCCGGACATTTTGATTTGGGTTTTCCTAAGCGATGATCGAAACAGACGACGGTTTTAGGCGCGCGAGGTGTGTATTTGGCGTGTTGGGGGCGCAATCGGCAGTGAAGGGCAGAGGAATCGCTTTGTCTCGGTATGATGAAATTTATTTGGAGGGGCGGAGCTTCTAAGCTTGAGTTTCGAGATACTTGCATATTGCTGAATCGGGGTACATCCCACTTCACAGCGCCAACCCCACCAAGATGAAAATCAGAACCAGAGACGCAGAAGAGTCTTTTTCACCAGGTTTTTGTTGAGGAGATTAGTTATTCTTACCGTACATGGTATGAGATTCTGGCAATTCTATCTGCCCATTTCAACACCTGGTCGTCGCAATGTCTTTCCGTAAGAGGAACGTCGTTATCGGGGGCACAGGCAACGGCGCACCAGCTTCTGCTGTCCCCCGAAAGGACAAAGCCCTGGCTCCAGGTATAAGGCCGTCGCCTCTCGATGGACGGCTCACTACATCAACGGGCACCTCATCGCTCGACCAACTACTTGCTGGCCATTCCGGATTTCCCCTGGGCACATCACTTCTCATAGAAGAGGCCGGAACGACAGATTTTGGAGGCACTTTGCTCCGCTACTATGCTGCCGAGGGGCTGGTGCAGGGACATGAAGTCCATGTCCTGGGTTACGATAGCCACTGGCGCCGTGAGCTGCCAGCGCTTGACCTTACTGGAGGAAGCAAGTCCCGCAGCAGCAAGAAAGACGCCCCAGCAGACGACAAGATGAAGATTGCATGGAGATACGAAACGTTTGGCAACCCCCAGGCCAGAAACCCGTCGGCCCCAGGTATGCATTATACTGTCTCCAGCTCATGATCATTCAGAACTTCGCTAACTCGTGGTCTTTTACAAGATTCTAAGCCGTCTTCAGTGCCTACGCCTAGTGGAGGAACCTTTTGCCACAGCTTTGATCTCACCAAGCGGCTGGAGAGCAGCGCCATCCAGGGCAAGCTTCATGCTATGCCTGGTACAGATGTTCTCTCAGGGTCACCGCAAACTCCCTTCAAGCGATTCGTGGCCGATGTGGTTTCCAAGATCAGAAACTCCCCTCCCTCGACTGTCCACAGGATCGTGGTGCCCAGTATACTCTCGCCTACGCTGTACTCGTCCTCAGCTTGCAAACCCCAAGAGTTTCTTCAGTTTCTCCACAGTCTCCGAGCAATACTCAGACAGTTTCCTCATCAGACCACTGCCATGATCACGCTGCCTGTTTCACTGTACCCTCGATCAACCGGTCTCACGCGCTGGGCCGAGCTCCTTGCGGATGGAGTCCTTGAATTGATCCCATTACCCCACCAAAGCCAAGTGAGCCGTGAGCCCGGCGAGAAGGAGAAGGAACAAGGTCTTCTACGAGCACACAGTCTACCTGTGTTCCACGAAAAGGGAGGCGGCCTAGAGGGATCCTGGTCCCGGGAAGACCTGTCCTTCAAGCTCAGCGCTTCCAGCGGCATGGTCATCACACCATACAGCCTGCCGCCAGTGGGCGAGGAGGAGGAGGAAAAGGCCAAGGCTGCGAAATCAGATGAGAAGAAGAAGAAAGAATCACTTGACTTTTAATCCTCAGCTATCCCGTCTTTCGTTCTGCGTCGAGTCGACTAGCAACTGGGACTTGGTGGAGGCAGCGCTAAAAGTTGCTCCTCTGCCCCACCGCCAGTAGCTCGAGTTCTTCCACGGTTCACCCGAGTGACGCATTTAAAACTTTTGCCAAAAGCTTCGAAATTTATTTCCTGCTCTTCTTCAACAACAATTCTTGTTGGCGTTCGGTTGCGAGCCAGCCTGATACATAGAACGCACAGTCTGACAAGTTGCCATCTCCTAGGTAAGCCAATGCTGCTTTTCCCTTGTTTCATCCACGCAATAATATGATTATGCACATGAATATCTGTCAATCCACTGAAATTTCTGTGACGACACATTCAATTAATACGAAGACGACTTATGATTTAAATTGCCCTATCCACTTTTGTTCAAAACCACTTCTCTTCTTGGCTTTCGAACCATCTGCTAACCGGGCCCCTGTTGGCAAAACAGATTCCAATCATGACCACCGTGACAGCTCGGCCCCCGCGGCCTCTACCGCGCATCTCCAAGATTGCAGGTCGGTACCTAGTCTTCGATCACGAAGACGCGTCCGTTCTCCGCCGCGAGGCCAACACAAACGGCTCCTTGGTAGGCACGCTGCCGCAGCAGCCCACGCAAAACATGTTCCTCGGGCTCCCCATCGAGCTCCGCCCCGAGGAGGCTGAGGCGCTCGTCCACAAGAACCTTGCCCGTGTCGTAGATGATGTCGCCGCGCACCAGGCAGCCCTGCTGCGGTCGCCTGAAAGCCGCACCGCGTATATCCAGTCCCTCCGCAGAGACAAGGCCGCCGCCCACAGGGTCCTCGCCGAGCGCGCGGCGCAAAAGGCCGTCGTAGCAGCTGGTAAGGCGGGGGGACGTAAAAAGTCAAAGCCAAAGGCCGAGCCCGCTGCTGCTTCCAATGCTCCTCTTGCTCCCTCTGACGGCGACGACACCTTGTTCGCCAGTGCTCCTCCGGCCGTGTCCTCAGCGTCCAGCCCCCGTGTTGCAGATTCCCCCATGGATAATTTCGGCGTCACGCCCACCTCGAGCAGGGACCTGATCCCGCCAGACGTAGACCGCGAGTTCGAGGTCTCGGATACCCCCAGGGTCCTCTCGCGCGGTACCTGCAGGACGGGGGCTATCACACCACGCCGGGTCTGCGGTTCGGCTCGGAATACAGTGTCTACCCCGGTGACCCCCTGCGGTTCCACGCCCACTTCATGGCCAACCAGTATGACTGGGATGAGGAGATCCCCATCCTAGATATCATCGAAGGAGGCAGGCTCGCCACGGCCGTCAAGAAGGCCTTTGTTATCGCCGGGAGCGATCCTTCCAAGGGCGAGGCGCCTGAGAACGTGACTGCATATAGTATCGAATGGGCGGGCATGTAGACAGAAACATAGTACAATAATAAGACGGTGAATACAACCTCAACCTAAACTTGCCTCATCATTGATAATACTATTTATTCTCTGGCTGTTCAATGCAAAAACTCGAAAGTGACAGGAAGGCAGACTCAATGTCAACCGTAAAACTTCGCCCTCAAACAGACATACTTCGTGGGGGAAAAAGGGATTTCAAGACGCCAACTCCAAACTCTGGATGCAGTCGTGGTCAATAACTAAAAAGTCCGGATACATACAAACGTCCGCTATCATCAACAGGGAAGAGAACAACAACACTATAGCCTTCCCTTTTGTAATCAATCGCTGGTAGTTCGCTCAGGGAACAAAGATACGGCTAAAAGAAATAACATCCCGCCGGCAGCACACGCACTTGTCAAAGTTATTGATGGCGAGCGAGACGCGGCACTCGTCGCACAAGCTGAGGCAGCGGCAAGGCCAGACAATGATGGAACGTGGTGAGCTCTGGCAAACAACGCATGGAGGCCCGCCACTACCCAGCCCGGCTGCGCCATCTTGCCAGGTGCTAGCTGACATGCTGGCAGGCACAGCTGCAGACTGGCGTCGAGCAAGGAGCAGTTGCTCCAGCACTCGCTCCTCGTCCTCAGGTGAAAGCTTCCTGCCGCCTCGCCCAGGTGCTGCCATGACTCCGTCGTTGATAGGCCCTGAGCCAGGATTTGTTAGGATACGTGTTCGTTGAAGGCTCTCAATGCGCCTATATTGCGACCGTGTCATAATCTTGTCGCTCTGCAGGTGCGCGGCCAAATTGCGGGCATGCTCACGCTCCTCTCGGCTCTTAGGTTGCAGGAGACGAGCAAAATCATTCATAGAGAACGGGCTATCGATGACGGAGGATTCATCTCGGGAACGACGGGGCGACCGTCCAGTGGGTGTCTTTTGACCGTCCTCTTCAGACTCCCAGGCATACTCATCCTGACTGTCACCATCAGTTGTCGTAGCCGTGACCACGCTCGTCGCATCCCAATCATCATCGACCGCAGCTGGCCTGAAGTCACCGCTGGAGTCATGCCCACCCCACCATCCACCCCTAAGCCAGTAGGTGTATAGCTCTGATTCCAGGTACTCCTCGTTCATGGAGGGCTCGCTTCGTCGGAACTCGGCTTCAATATCCTGGTTCTCGGGTCTAGCGAGGGGATTTTCATCAACAGTTTTAAAACCCGAGCCTCCTGGTCCATCCTTGGATTTGTCCTCATCCTTGCCTTCCTTCCTCTCACTTGATCGGTTCGCCATCTGAAGCAGCCATGCGGGCTGGGCTCGAATACGAGCAACACGGAACATCCATAGCAAGATCAACGCCGAGATTCGCGCAAAGAGTCTATGGACCGTGAGGAACAGCTCGAGGGCCATCAGCCAGCGAGCACTTCTCTCGGCCGCGCCCACTCCATTGCGAATACTGCGGTCAACGCCACCTTTTGGAACTTTCTGTGCCGCCCGCTCTCTAGCGTACCCATTTGCTGAGTATCCATATTTGCCTTGCACTGGGACTAAACCAATTGCTCCAATGTTGTCGTATTGGCTGTTTGTGAGCCCGAGGCCACTCCAATTTCTCTGCATCTCCTCTGCTTCTTGAAGACGAGCGTTGTCCAGCCAAGTATGACTCTGTACACTCACCCCACGGTCCTCGTTGAGGTAGACTGCTTCGCTAGCCATAGTGACCGCGGTAAACCCTGTTCTCAACAAGGCAGTGTAAATATCCATTTCTCTAGTTATCCTAATCTCGGACAATGAAATATTGGCCTGCATGTTTTGGTGAGCATGCATCAGGCGCTGGCGGAACGACATGCTCGCTCGTTCATCGTCTCCACCCGAGGAGAGCGCAGACAGGATCAAGGCTATCCCGTAGATAGAGAAACATATGATGATGCCAAAAAGGACAAGAATATGCGGTATCATTCCAATAATGCAAACAGCTGGGAATCGTAACAGGCCTTGACTCGCAGGATCATCCAAGTCAAATGTCACTGTCGACCAGATGAAGGTACCGATGAAGCAGAATGCCCAGATGCCCGTGTTGTACAGTCGAAACTTGGCTTGAAGGTCGAAAACGCCGAGCATGTGGTTCGTAACATGGGTGATCGCACAGAGGAAAGCAATCCACAAGACTTCAGGAGCCGTATTCACGCGATTCATAATCATCGACCGTGTCAAAGCGATAGTGGTGCCGTTAACTGCCACCTTGACTCCTGAGCCTTTTGTAAACGAACTCCAGCTCAGTTGGTTGCTTATGGCTGCATCAGCCTCGGCAAAGGCAAGTGACTGTTCAAACAAGCTCATGGCTACTTCAGATGCGTGCGGCCGACCTTGAACAGTACATGACACACTCTCGATAAAGTTACTCAAGCAAAAGCTCAGGAACAAAGGCCAGAGCGCCGATAATGATCCCTGAAGATGTCGAGTGTCATCATCATCTTCTGATAAAATCATCTTGACTGATCGGCAGGACTGCTCATCAGTAGCGCCGAGAATAGTGGCGCCGAGGCGGTTAAAGAATGGATTGTTGTAGGAAAACATGAGGTCGGATTTCATGCTAGAATTTCCAAAACGTAATTCGGCAAAATCTGGAGACGTTTGGCATTGAATAGACTGTAGTAGCCGGACGGCATGGACGGATATCCAGATAATGGGAACAATCCTAAGCACAAGTCGGACGGTCCATCGGAGTTGTAAACGGCGCCGGGTGGCAGCGTAGATATGAGTTCGGTTGAGGACGACGGCCATGACAATGCAGGCTAATGCCCATTTGCTTGTTACATAGCTGAAAACTCCCCCAAAGCTACGCGCTCCTTCGAGGGAAAGCCGTCGGACGGTGGCTTCCTCCGCTGTCGCGGCTCCCCCGGCTGTTCCGCCTTCGCCCAAGTCCATCAGAGTTTCAAAGGTCGCATTCGCGGTTCGCAAGAGATCGGCTCCAACTGCGGCGGGGTTGGTTGCAAGCTGGCTGGCGGATTCGTTCAAGGACTGAGCTTCGGAATGGGCCATGAAGGAGCCGAGCCGCTTAAACATCCGAGGACAAGCCCAGACAAGGTCCTCTATCGACGGCGCATAGCGGGTTAGGTTGGCAGTCCAGGCCGTCATGCCAGTCCAATTCGTGGCATTCTGAGAGCCGAGGCCAGATACCCCTGGGTCTGCCATAGCAAGCGAGCGGGGATTCGAGGAGGTGTCTCGCGACACGGTCGGTGGATGGGCTCGATCGATTAGGTAGCAGTGCAGAGTAAGCCCATGATACCTGAGCTGCTGCCGGAATGAGAATGCTGAAGGCCGGAAGATTATCAGCACCAGCGGTTCGCCACAAACAGAATTATCCGGTCTCGCAGGGTGATGATGCCCGGACGGTTGGTGCTTGGCAAAGCAGTCTGCCGTTGGCGTTGAGTGTTAGGTTGTAGTTGATGCTGGGCAGCTGCTATGGGGTGATAAGATGCTAGCACCTGCACCGTGCCGATATCGCGGCTCGCGTCATGGAGAAGGTGGGGCAACACGCGGCTAAACAACACAAAATGCACAGTGTTCCTTCTTGTCGTTTCCGAGATGGCACTGTACAGTTCGTTAGGTCTTATCTCGCTCGGAAATTAACAACCAGCGTCCCGCAAGGCCAACCTTCTAATCGATCAGTAATGGCCGCTCTAGATTTTAGACATTGCAATATGTGCGGAAGGTTCAATCTCAGCTTGATGAAGTTTGAATAGAATCTTTCTTCTGTGGGAGAGGTATCTGTTTCTCATGTCACCAGAACAAAGCAGGACGAAAGAAGTGTAAGAAGGCGAACCCGACCATTTCCATTTAGTCTCATTTGCCATACGTGCCCGAAGTTTGCTACGGACTTCTATTCGTTTGATTTCGCTTTTAACATCATGCTAAATCGCCAATCACTTAAGAGCGATTCCCATTTGTGGATATTAAATGCTTGAGGCATGGCCCCCTCTTGCCTCAACACCGCCTAGTCTTGGGTGCACATCCAGAAACATTTCGTCATTATCGAAGCCTAGAAGAGGATGTCTCAAGAAAGTAGGAGCACCAGTCGATCTCTCCCTCAGAGATATGTCTCTGGTCTTGCTGCGTTATCAAAGCAGCTTCACCTTCAAATACATGCAGGTCCCGCAACTTCGATCAAAAGCTTAGCCGCAGTGATCAACTAGACAGTAAGCAATCCATCCAATGCTCAGGTTGCGATCAAGGCCTAAAGCGGTCGTGAAGATGCTGCTAGATCGAAATCCGTAAGCCGACAAGCATCAAAGTAAATTAAGGCCGTCCATCAAATAAGGCCAAGCAAGGATCAAACTGCAGTGACTGCCTCATTAAGAGACCCAACAATTGCCTGGTTCGTTCCTTTGCTGGCATATACAGCACGTGCTATTAAATTCCGGTACAGGCTCGGATCGGTTGATGATACCTCACCTTTCAGCCATAAGTTGGTGATTTCATCCCGATTGGGGAGATATGCAACGCAGCAGGCTGCGAGAATCTCATCGTGTTCTGTCGCGACTGGGTCGAGAACAATCTCAGACTTCCCATCGTCCGTACTAGAGACGAGGGCAGCAACACCACCCGAGACAGTGTCGACACAATCGATACCCGCATCAGCAACTGCAGCGGCAGCCACTGTGATACAGGCGCTGAGGACGTTCATCATGTCCCATTCCTCACTTCCCTGGTCCACCGCAAACTGGCGAGCCTCTTCGCCCTCGATAATGGTGACGACAACGTCCACTCCACTCTTTGGCCAACGATCTGCGATCAAGACGCCTCGCAAAGCTGTCTCAAGATGCGTGCTCAAATCCCGTTCACTAGCATCTCGTAGATATCCTCTCCGACTCTTCGTAGCAAATGGAGCGTACTTGACATGAGTAGTAAGAACCATATGGGGTGAAAAGGGCGCCGAGCGTGGCAAAGACCTTGGACCATGAACCGTACATGAGAGCTTCATGCCGGTGGTAGGAGCGCCATTCCTAGACTCAACTTCAAGATAGGCTGAGCCAGATGCAGATGGCGTCACGCCAGTTTTGAGATCTTCATGTTTCATTCAGCTTGATCGTTCGTAGACTGTGCTGCAGGCTGAATACCTGCCTGGGAAGAAACTTACAGACCGGCCGAACAGCGTTGGGCAATCTCAACCGGGTTGGGAGAGGTAATGGGTCGTCGTCGTAGAGGGGAGGTACAGTGGTTCCCCCGGGCCCATTGATGCGTCTTCTGTCCGCCATCTTGGCTGACTCTCACAATCTGTGCTGTAAATTGTGATAGTTTGTGTGTTCATCAACACCCAAATGTATGTCTTTTGCCTTGCAGAATGCACTAAATCATGAATCACGCTTAAATGCATAGCGCATTTCTAGATGCACATATCGGGTTGTTGCATGGATCCACACTAAATTTCCAATCTCCTTCAAAAAAAAAAAAATTCTCTGAGCAAGAATATTCTACAAAGAATTAACCTTCTTTCATATCCTCAAGCAGGACTTGTTTCAGGTCACTGCTGGGCAGTGAATTTACGGATGACTGTCATCAATTGGCCTTCTTGGCTTCTTGCAGTCTTTTTTCTTGTGAAATAACCATTACAAGGTAAGTTTTCTCTGGCCAGCGCGAGCTTCACGCGCTCCTCCTCAAAGCACCATTTTCCCACCCTTCCTACATGATGATTTCCTATCCACTGTTCCCGCGACAACCTGAGCGCTTTGAACAAACATGCACTACCATCTGATCTCTATTGCTTCATTGGATCAATTTTTTTTCATACGCATGAAGCGCACATCGACTAACTGTGCCAAAAGCCAGAATAGTTTTTCCTTGGACCAGAACAGTCCGCCGATCTACTTGCCCAGTAGATGATCATGTAAGGTAAGCGAAACACAAATTTTCTTTCCGTGCAGCCCCTCTTCCCTGTCGATGATGAGAAACTTTTTCATCCAGTTCTGCTACTGAACCAATGTGATGACTCCCAATTTACCATACCAAGATCTCTGATACGATCTCCTGTCCTTCATTGTGCCATTGCTCTGTCTTGTTGAGGACCAAGCTAACAGACAAAGAAGTTTTCCAGTATTCGTTTCTCCGCGTAGTTGGTAGTCCCGGGTACCATCAAACTCTCAATGGGTAAGTCGACATTGTGATTTTTCCTTCACCTTCGGACCATCTTGTCTGGATGATGATAACAAGTTATATCCATTCAACGATTGTCCTGGCCAAGTCGTCCTCTCACACCTTAGCTTACCAGACTTGTCTGGCGAGTGATGATGGGTTGTAGAGTTGCCTACCCCGTAATTCGACTCCAGCGCTTGGGAAAGGAATGGTTCGTTTTGAACCGCTCCTGGACTAGGACGGCCAGGCCGACTGAGTAAACTGGCTTGTCTGACCTTCAGCACTATTTTTATTTTATTTTCTTGCATCTACTTGCGCTTTTTTGTCGAGCCAACGACTAACAATTAGAAAGTCACAGGGACACCTCAGCGTAAGCGCAAGCCTATATTCAGACGTAGACGTAATCCCGTAGTACAAGCCACCTTGAAGTAGCAATTATGAAGCCGCTATGCCGTGGCTCTATGCCAGCAACTCAATCCAGTTCCGACGCAGCAAGTCACCCAAGCCTCGTTTGAACTCTGAATTACGTGACTGTTGGCCGTCTGTGAAGCAGCCAATCCCAATATCAGTGGTCGACGTGGAAATCTTGATCATGAAACACAGCGAGATCTCTAAAAATACAATTAGGAGTCGAGGCCGTGATTATTAAGTGGGATGGATGGGGTCTGTTGGTATGGGAATTATGGCCCCTCCTTACATGAAGACAAAAGGAGACAGGCGTCATTAGAGGTGCTACGTATCAAATACAGAGGGCAGGTGCTAATTGACAGGCCGCCGGCAGTCGGGCAATCAAAAGATCCATCCGTCGTCGCAACATTTACCTGGACAGAATCCTCGTGTAAAAGCCTACAATTAATCAACCACCCTTCCTATCCCAGCTCGCGTTTTGTAGGCGGTTCCACCGTCAATGGTGTTTTGATCTTGCCAAGCTTTGGGGCACTAAGCTCGCATTAATTATCGGTCTTCTGCTGCAAGAGCCTGGACTTCTGGAAAACTGTCCAGAGACACCCGTCGCTTGCGACTGTCAGGGGTTCAACCATCGACGCGGAACCTCTTTATGTATTTCCTTCAGCCCTCAAGATGATGCCCCGGCATCAAGCGAGCGGTTTTTCCAATGGATATCCGCGTGAAAAGACCTTTGACCTTTCTCCACACAGGTTTGCCTCCGGCCGATAGCTGTTTCCCTGCATCAATTGTCGCTAACCTGGTTCTCCTACCAGCTTTCAACCTCGCACATCCATCGCAGCACAACGACAGCGCAAGCGATTATTCGTTCGACTCGGCATCGTATTCTTTGTCGTGGTTCTAATTACATTATGGGTTTGGCCCAAGAGTGCTTTCGCCTCGGTACTGTCGCTGGGCCTACTCGGCGCATCGTCAGAACTTGAGCTGGAGACGGTGCGATACTACGATTTAACAAATGTGCAAGGCACAGCACGGGGATGGGAGCGCGAAGAGCGTATCCTCTTGTGCGTTCCACTGCGCGACGCTGAACCACATCTTTCAATGTTCTTCTCCCACCTACGAAACTTTACATACCCGCACCACCTCATCGATCTCGCCTTCCTCGTGTCAGATTCGAAAGACCGAACCCTCGAAGTTCTGTCAGACAACCTAGAACAGATCCAGGCGGACCCTGATCCGAAACAACCATACGGCGAGATCTCCATCATCGAGAAAGACTTCGGTCAAGAGGTCAATCAGGATGTCGAAAGTCGTCACGGATTCGCCGCGCAGGCGAGCCGAAGAAAGCTGATGGCCAAAGCCCGGAACTGGCTTCTGAGCGCTGCCCTTCGTCCTTACCATTCATGGGTGTATTGGCGAGATGTGGATGTCGAGACCGCGCCGTTTACGATTTTGGAGGATCTCATGCGACACAACAAGGATGTCATTGTTCCAAGCACGTATTTCCTCTATACCTCCGACGAACCTGTAGAACTAACAATTTCGCAGATGTCTGGCGACCCCTTCCCGATTGGCTTGGTGGTGAACAGCCGTATGATTTAAACTCATGGCAAGAATCCGAGACCGCCCTCGCGCTTGCAGACACCTTGGATGAAGATGCCGTCATCGTCGAGGGCTACGCCGAATACGCCACATGGCGACCACATTTGGCCTACCTTCGAGACCCCTACGGCGACCCAGACATGGAAATGGAGATTGACGGCGTCGGCGGTGTCAGTATTCTTGCCAAGGCCAAGGTCTTCCGAACTGGCGTCCATTTCCCCGCCTTCAGCTTCCAGAAGCATGCCGAAACTGAGGGTTTCGGAAAGGTGCGTGCCTCATAACCATATAAGATTCGAAAATATACTAATTCATTTTCAGATGGCCAAGCGCATGAAGTATTCTGTCGTAGGCCTTCCTCACTACGTGATTTGGCATCTTTACGAGCCCAGCGTTGATGATATCAAGCATATGGAAGTAAGTGTTCGAACTATCACATCGACCGCCTCAGTCAGCATACTAACTGTCGTCCCTAGGAGATGGAACAGGAGCGGATCGCGCGGGAAAAGGAGGAGGAAGAGAAGAAGGTCAAGGCAGCGAAACTGAAGGAGCAGTTCGGTGATGGCGCTGACACTTGGGAGCAAGACAAACAGGAGCTGAAGGAACTGAAAGAGAAAGCAGCCGAAGAGGAGAAGAGACGGGTCAAGGAGGAGAAAGCAAAGGTCGCTCAACTAAAGCAAAACCCTAACAAAGAGAAGCCGGCTGCCCAAGACGAGAAAGCCACAACCAATCAGGGCAAACCGAAAGCCAAGCAGGAGAAGTCACGGGCCAAACAGGAGGAATCTGAGGTCGATGACGAGAAGCCTGCAACCAGCAAGGGCAAATCAAAGGCCAAGCAAGAGCAGTCTGAGGTTGATGAGGAGAAGCCCAGGGAAAATCGGGAAAAGCCCAAGCCCAGTCGACAGAAGCCCAAGCCCAAGCAGGAAAAATTGGCTCAAGCGGAAGCCAAGGATGACAATGCCGTGGCAGGCAATTCCGAAAAGAAGCGACTGGCAGAATAAAGGCGTTATATTGTTAAGAGTTTTTAAACCGGGTTAGAGGTGGTCTTGTTATGGACATCGTGACAAGCCTGAGTTTTTTACGCTGTTTGTCTTTGCTGTACTATTATCATTACAATTATCTGGGCACTATTGCAGCCTGTCTACATTATTATGAATGGTGTTTTCTCCGTGGCCGCTTTGCATGACAATTTCTCTAGCACGTTCCGTTTCACGGCATGGTATTGAAGTTTGACAAGGAAGAGGTTGTAATGTATCAAGTCATGGTTGGCTCTACATCCGTTGTGAGTGTGTATCCATGTAAGTGTGCCGGACAGTAAATTTGCGTTCCGACATTTAAATTAGCGACTACAGAACAATATTATCCTACCACAAATCGAATTGTAGTCTAAATATACGCCAGAGATAGAGGAAAGGGAATGATAATTGAATGTGGTCGCGATTGCTGTAAATATGAAGCAGTATAGGTTAGGAACTCTTGAAGTGGTCATTTCGGCAGGGGTTCAAGCAATGGAAATTGTAGGTAATAGAATATTATACGCCCGGACATTGGCTGTTGGGTATAATAGGTAAGTTATAGGTCTCTACCGTTGGTGATACAGTCTGATATGAGCAATCCACGAACACATGTTGAAATGTGCTGCCGAACTGTATTGGGGCGATTGGTGGAAAGACACAGACAGCAACTGATCGACGTAATGCCGGTGGTCGGTGGTTGAAGGGCTACTGCAGGTGTCTCCTGGAGGCCCGCCGGGACACATTACAGGCCACCTGCTGTCAATCCACACCAGCCGAGTTGTAACTGTGGCCCCAGTAAGCTCGAGCCCCCACCGGCCAATCACAGGCATTCATCGACGACACCGTTGAAGCTCCCCTAGCAGTAACTACGGGGTGCTGGGCTATTGCTAACCAAGAAACTCGTACGAACTTCTCTGGCAGATCTGGCTTTTCTTTTCTAAGAGTCATTGTTGCCACTCCTCAACGCCTCGGTAACGTCTGACGGGTGCATGTTGGGTCGGCCCTCGTTTTTACATCTGTTCGGTGGGTTGCACTACCAAGCGCGGCTGCTTACCGTGGCAGGCAAGGCTAACACTTCCTCCCCCGTCTTCCCGCTTCTCCAGATTATCCAAGATCATGAATCGCGATGCTTCCGTTTCCTTGAATCCGATGGAGGGCTCGCAAATCATTGAGCAGCGCGGCGACGCCCCGCGCATGCAGTATCGAAGTCGCCCCGTGTCTGTCGCTGTAGACCCAATCTCCTTGGTCATCTCCGAGTGCATCTCCATCACATCGGCCATCCAGAAGCATGCACGCTCTCAGCACTCCTCCGTCTCGGCCATCCTGGGAGGCAATCCGAACTCCATAAACCTAGGGCCACCCAGCCCGAGCCCGCGCGGTCGGGCCAAGAGCCCAGCCCTGTCCATCGATGGAAATCCGGATGGTTTGGGGACGAGCCGATGGGGGCTAAGGGGACAAAAGGGGAAGAGCATGCAGGACAATCCCCTGATCGCAGGGTTTGGCAAGCTGAGGCATGAAATCGCTGGAATCAAGGGTAAGATTCGGACTCCATCATCTGCTGCCGCTTGGGCGAGCTGCTAACGTGGGCGACCAGACATCAAGTCCTTCGACGCACCGTCTCTTCTGTCGCCATTCCTGAATGTCATCCAGGCAAAGGGAACCGCTGCACCGATCACGATCCTCGCCCTCGGAGCTCTCAGAAAGTTCCTCGCATACGGTTTCATTTGCCCCGAGTCCCCACGATTCGCCCATGCGATGCAGTCGCTCTCTGCGGCCGTCACACACTGCCAGTTCGATATAAGCGATTCAGGACAGGCCGAAGTGGTGCTGCTGATGATTCTCAACCTTATGGAGGATATGATGTCCGGTCCCGGAGGCGACATCTTGAGCGACGAGAGTGTCTGTGATATGATGGGTCGGGGGCTGGCCATCTGTTCCCAGCCACGGTTTTCCCCAGTGTTGCGGCGCACGGCTGAAGCAGCCATGGTCCGGATGTGCCAGATCATCTTCGAGGATATCAAACATTTGGAGGTCGAGGCTGGATCCGAACCCGAAACCTTGGATCAGCAGACGCAGGACGATCTGGACAGCGTACGGATGGATGCGAAACCCGAAAAGGCTGTGGCACCTCTCGACTCCGAATCACAGGGCACAAAGAGCTCCGAGTCTGAACGAGAAGAGAAGAAGTCAAGCGAGGAAGGCGAGACTGAAGCCGAAGAAGGAGGCGAGTCAAAGATCGACAACCAGTTGGAAACTGAAGAAACAGAGTCCCTGGATCTCAAGCCATACTCCCTACCTTCGGTCCGAGAGCTATTTAGAGTCCTCGTTAACTTCCTGGATCCTCATAATCCTCAACATACCGACACCATGCGCGTCATGGCCATGCGCATCATTCATGTCGCACTGGAAGTTTCGGGACCCTTCATTGCTCGCCACCCGGCGCTGGCGACTATCGCGGAGGATCGATTGTGCTGTTATTTGTTCCAACTTGTGAGGTCCGATAATATGGCTATCTTACAGGAATCGTTGATTGTTGCTGGAACCCTGCTGGCAACCTGCAGGGGGGTCCTCAAGCTACAACAGGAGCTCTTCTTAGCGTACGTTGTGGCCTGCCTACACCCATCTGTTGAGATCCCACGCGAACCTGGAATCGACCCCTCTCTGTATGCTGGTATTCCCCAAGCACCCAGGCCTGCGGGAAGCGGGCGGGCGACACCCGTGCCAGTTCAAGATCGTCGACAACTCGGCTTGGAAGGTGGTCTTCGCAAACCAGATGCTCGCCAGGCCATGGTCGAGAGTATCGGAGTTCTCTGCAGGATGCCAAATTTTATCACCGAGTTGTTTGTGAACTACGACTGTGACGTGGACAGGTCCGATTTGTGCGAGGACATGATTGGACTGCTCGCACGTAATGCTCTACCTGATTCTGCTACTTGGAGCACCACCAGTGTGCCCCCTCTGTGCCTCGATGCCCTTCTGCGATACATTCAATTTCTTGCTGAGAGGCTTGATGATGAAAAGAAGACGAGCGAGGGTTACCCTGACCCTGCTTTTCTGCGGGAGCAGCGACGGAAGAAGGGTGTCATCATTAAGGGTGTGCAAAAGTTCAACGAGAAACCACGAGGAGGACTGGCATATCTGGAAGCACAGGGTATTATCAAGGACCCCAATGACGCTAAAGAAGTTGCAAAATTCCTTCACGGAACTTCTCGTGTCTCCAAAGCGGTCTTGGGTGACTTCCTGTCTAAGAAGGGTAACGGGGCATACCTGGAAGCCTTCTTGGACCAGTTCAACTTCTCTGGCAAGCGTGTTGATGATGCCTTGCGACTTCTCCTTGAGAGCTTCCGTCTCCCCGGAGAGGCTCCTCTGATTGCAGTCATCGTTGAGGCGTTCTCGGAGAAGTACATGGCTGGCGATGACCCTGATGAAGTGGCCCACAAGGATTCAGTCTTCATCCTGACGTATGCCATCATCATCCTCAATACGGATCAGCACAGCCCCAGACTCAAGGACAACAAGAGAATGACATATGAGGACTTCTCGCGAAACCTGCGGGGACAAAACGACGGCAAGGACTTCGCGCCTAGCTTCTTGCAAGACATCTACAACTCGATCAAATCGAACGAGATCATTCTGCCTGACGAGCATGACAACAAGCACGCATTTGACTATGCCTGGCGTGAACTGTTACTGAAGGCCGAGTTAACCGAGGATCTGGTTCTTTGTGACACCAATATTTATGACGCAGACATGTTTAATGCGACTTGGAAGCCAATTGTTTCCACTCTCTCCTACGTGTTCATGTCCGCTACTGACGATGCCGTCTTTGCACGGATTGTCAGCGGCTTTGACGAGTGCGCTCGCATCGCTATCAAGTATAACAACACCGAGGCTCTCGACCAGATCGTTTTCTGCCTCAGTCATATGACCACTCTCTCCAACGATTTCCGTTACAACACTTCTCTGAACACTGAGGTCCAGGCTGGAGACGGCAGCGTCATGGTTAGCGAGCTGGCGGTGAAGCTCGGCCGGGACTTCAGAGCGCAACTTGCTACCCTTGTCCTGTTCAGGGTCCTTACTGGAAGCGAGAACCTCATCCGCAGTAGTTGGAAACATGTAAGAAATGGCCATCCTATCTGTGCCCACAGCTTGTCTTAGCTTGCTAACATTCACAACCTCAGATCATTCGCATATGGCTGAATCTCTTTTCCAACTCTCTGACGCCGCAGTTTTCGTCGCCAGACCTCCCGGACCTGCCCATTCCACCCATTCCTTTACAAACACCCTCTCAAGTGATCGATAGGGCGAATAGGGCACAGGAAACTGGCTTCTTTTCTGCTTTCACGTCTTATATTTCGAGTTATGCCGCAGATGACCCTCCTGAACCTTCGGATGAGGAGCTTGAGAGCACACTCTGCACAGTTGACTGCATCAAGTCCTGTCATATTGAGAAGGTGTTCCAGAATGTCTCGTAAGTGCTGTCCCTGTTCAGGTTTTGAGATTGTTCGCCTAGTCTAACAAATTATGCAGAAATCTTCCGTTGGAATCCGCCAAATTGCTGGTTGAAGCACTCCTTGAACAGCTACCTGAGGATAACAACAACACTGTGATTAGTGTGAAGCATGAGAACATTCCCCAGCCTGCTCCTATCAATGGTCACGAAGCGGGCCAGCAGCCCTTGGAGTATGATCCCTCCGTCAACTTCCTTCTAGAGGTCTCTACAAGGCTCGCGCTGAAGAGCGGAGCTGCTGTCGAGGCCTTTGGAAAGCAAGTCTTTGATGTCCTGCAGGGTATTCTTCGTGACTCGAGCCAGTGGCATGCTATCACTGTGTCTCGAGCTACGTTCTACTCTCTGAGCATCCTCAAGTCCAGCTATGTACGTCTTTACGATCATGAGGTTGAGGGAAGGTAGAAGCTAACGTTTGATATAGGATTATGATTTCGCGAATGTACCCTATCTGCTGCATAATATTTCTGGACTCCCGCATGCTACGCTTGCCAAGGGAGCAGCCCTCACCCTGGCTGGTCTTTCGGCCTGTATCGAGCAGCCAGGACCGCTGAGGAGCGAGATTATGACATCTCCAGACTTTTGGGCCATTCTCCGCATCCTTGCCCGGAACCGCGAGTCTTCTCCCCTTGTTTTCAACGTTTTGGAGAAGGGCTCGACTGGAAATCCTCCTGCGATCATGGCTGATAATTATGAAGCGGCTATCTCCTTGTTGAATGATTATGCCACAGCGGCGAATCCTCTTGTCCATGCTGAGCCAAGGCCGAAGCAACGCCAGCAAGAGCGACAGGTTCAACCCAAGTGAGTGCTCGATGAGACGACCAATAAACTATACAACTTGCTAACAAATAAACCCATTTCCAGGGACGATGAGACTATTGCTCGAGGTTGTAAAGCCGTGGTTATTCTGCAGGCCGTCAGTGCTCGTATTCCGCAGTTGATGCAACAGTCACAGCTCGAGAGCAGTGAAGGTATTTCGTGTCATATCTCAGCAAACCACTGAATTTTAGCTCAAGCCACTTACTAATCCCGTTGCAGCATGGTCGGCATACTGGCTGCCATTCTTCCAGTCTCTGACGACTCAGTGCATCAACCCCTGCCGTGAGGTCCGCCACCTTGCCTTCTCAGGCTTGCAGCGCTCTTTGTTATCCCCAGACCTCACATCCAGCGACCCGAATCAATGGACTGCTATCTTTGGACAAGTCTTGTTCCCTCTGATTCACCGGCTACTGAAGCCCGAGGTCTTCTCGACCGACCGCGATGGCATGAGCGAGATGCGAGTGCAGGTTTCCTCGCTTCTCTGCAAGGTATTCTTGCAGTATCTGGTCCTTTTGTCTGAGTGGGACGGCATGCTTGATCTCTGGGTTGAGATCATAGACATTATGGATCGCCTGATGAACAGCGGGCAGGGTGATAGTTTGGTAAGTTCCCCCACAGCGTTGATAGTGTGTCGAAAACCGAGTACTAATCAACATAATTATAGGAGGAGGCAGGGCGTGAAAACCTGAAGAACGTTGTCTTGTTCATGTCAAGTAGCGGATATCTGGTTTCGCCCAGAGAGGATCCATCCAAGAAGGAGTTGTGGGTGGAGACTTGGAAGCGAATCGACCGCTTCATCCCCGACCTCCGCACCGACCTGGCACTCGAGCCGGAGGGGCCAGAGGAACCAGAGGAACCAGAAGTGCAGACGGAGAAGCCCAAGGCAGATGTCAAGGTGGAGTCCAAGCCGCTGGATGAGCAAGAAGGCGATGATGCGGAGCGAGCTGCAGAGGGCAGCGCAGAGGGGGGAAAGTCGAAGAAGTCGAGGCTGACGCATAGAGTAGAAAGCAAAAGGAGGGCGGAATGGAAAGGGGGTGCTTATTAGACAGAAGTGTGTTATTGGGTTAAATTTGGCAGGCTTTGGTAGAGGGCCAAGCTGATCAGAATCGGCGTGGCCTTGTATAACTATCTACACGAGGATGGGCGTTAATTAGTAAAGAGGGGGCGAGGTCAGCCAAAGGTGTCCGCGGCAGGCAGAACTGTACATAATGATAGACCCTTTGTAGATGGCTTTCGATTTGTGGTCCAGTTTCCGAATGAAATGAAGTGAGCTTTTACAGACCGGATCTATCTGTCTAGCGGTTGGAATAGTGAGGGTGAAATCTAATGGAGGCATGATCTGACTCGAAGCCGAGTCTTGTGACTGGGTTGGGTGGTTATGGCCGATGAGTGTGACTGCACCGCGGGAGCCAGTCTTCCGCTCGAGGTACACATGACGATGGACAAACTAAGAAACAGCACATCCTAGCTATTGAATGCTTGACGATTCAAATTGATGTGTTGATTGCCATATATATCTGCTACTGTCAGTAACTGACTGATGGCTGGGTACAGCGGCGCTACTGCATGGGAAGGCCCCACCATCGATCCCTCTAACAAAGGACGTCATACCGTTTCGGCGACGTGCTATTACAGGTTATTGGATAGCTGCAGAGCAGTCCTGCCCAGCTTCGACAACCACATCTACATCCATATATCCATACGCCTTGCCCCCTAGCTGCGACCTGGGCCCCGGGATCCGAGTCACGAGCCGAGACTCAAGCTTAGTGGCTGGTCTGTTGCGAGATAATATTATTGGCAACGAGCCTGACGAACGCTCCGCCATCACCAACTCACGGCCATTTACCCACCCTCCGTACAAACCATCGACCAATAGATCCTACATTGCCGCCATGACCTGGGCGCCCCGACGTTAGCCAACCAACGTCCAGCCGAGATGGCGGACTCAACAACGACCAAAGAGCCTGCGAGCTCCTCCGCGAGCGAGATCGCAGCCAAGAGCGGCCCCGAGACGCCCAAAGAAGACCGCGTCTTCCCGATGCTGCAGAACAACAATGCCGCCAGCCCAGCGCAGTCCGATGCTGCCAACGGCCCCGGGAGGCTGAACGAGGAGGACAACGACGACGAGCCTTCTGTCGCAAAGCCCTTCATCCGGACGTCCAGCCCCGACTCGGCCCTCCGAACTCCTGCCACTGTTGGCGCCGCCTTCGACGACAAGACCCCGGATCGGCTGAGCTACAAGATGCACAAGTTCAGTTTGTACGAGACCGCTAGCCGGTATTATATTGTCGGGGTCGACGTGAGCGAGAAGTGGTACAGGATTCTCAAGATCGACCGCACTACCGCGGGCGCCGAGTTGAACATGACCGACGATAAGATTGTGTACAGCCTGAAGCAGATGAGCCAGCTGCTCGACACCATCGACGACGGGAACAAGGGCACGGGCGGCATAAAGCTCCGTTGTACCACCTGGGGTCTGCTTGGATTCATCAAGTTCACCGGGCCATACTACATGTTGCTCATCACCAAGAAGAGCACGGTGGCCATGATTGGCGGCCACTATGTGTATCAGATCGAGGGCACGGAGCTTGTTCCGCTGACGCCGGCCAAGTTCAAGCCGGACGGGAAGAATTCGGAGGAGCAGCGGTTTCTGGGTATCCTCAACAACCTCGACTTGACTCGATCGTTTTATTATAGCTATTCTTACGACATAACCCATACCCTGCAGCACAACATTACACGAGAACGAAACGCTCTGGGCAAGGGCATGTTGACCATCAATGAGGAGGACTGCAACTCCATGTTTGTCTGGAACGATTATCTTCTCCAGCCGGCTGCGGAAGCTCTTAGAGATCCGTATGATTGGTGTCGTCCCATCATCCATGGGTACATTGACCAGGCGGCGCTTTCAATTTACGGAAGGACGGCGCATATTACAGTTATTGCCAGGCGTTCTCGATACTTTGCTGGAGCGCGCTTTCTCAAGAGAGGAGCAAATGACCTCGGCTACGTTGCGAACGATGTTGAGACGGAACAGATTGTCGCCGAGTCCCTGACGACATCATTCCATTCTCCCGGCCCTCGACTATACTGCAGTCCTCAATACACGTCGTACGTGCAGCATCGTGGGAGTATACCTCTATACTGGTCTCAAGATAACACAGGCGTTACCCCTAAACCGCCCATTGAGCTGAATCTGATCGACCCCTTTTTTCTGCCGCTGCTACCCATTTCGACAACCTGTTTGAGAGGTACGGAGGGCCTATATACGTCGTCAATCTTATCAAAGCCAAAGAGCGGCAACCTCGCGAGTCCAAGCTGCTCAAGGAATATACAGATGCTATCAACTATCTCAACCAGTTTCTGCCCAAGGATTGCAAGATTATTCACAAGGCTTGGGATATGAGCCGTGCGTCGAAAGTGAGAGGCGGCGATGTCATTGGAAATCTCGAGGACATTGCTGAATCCGTTCTTAACACGACCGGGTTCTTCCAGAATGGAGACGGCAGGACAAGCCCCATGTCGGCGCAGAATGGAATTGCTCGAACCAACTGCATCGACTGCCTTGATCGAACCAATGCGGCCCAGTTTGTCATCGGGAAGCGTGCTCTTGGTCGCCAGCTCCACGCTCTGGGCATCCTGGAGAACAACACGGTCGAGTACGACACAGACGCCGTGAATCTTTTTACGCACATGTGGCATGACCACGGAGATACCATTGCCGTGCAGTACGGTGGCTCTCAGCTGGTGAACACCATGGAAACATATCGAAAGATTAATCAGTGGACGAGCCATTCTCGAGACATGATTGAAAGCTTCAAACGTTATTATAACAACTCCTTCCTCGATAGCCAACGACAGGAGGCCTATAACCTGTTCCTGGGAAACTACATCTTCTCCCAGGGGCAGCCGATGCTCTGGGACCTGGTCACAGACTACTATCTGCATCACGCAGACCCTAGGGAGTGGTCCGATAAGCCTAAGCGCCACTACATTGACTGGTTCACGCCAAAGCACCTCGAAAAGCGAGAATTGCCCCCGTTCGTGCCTTTAAGAGGGGGGACCGCATCGCAGCCTGTTGAATTCTTTGACGATTATTGGCTCGAGTACTATCGACCAGCTACCCTATCCTCCTTCCCTAAAATGTTCGCATTCAAGATGAACTCTACCATAAAATACATTCCATTCAAATCCACCCAGGACGGTCGGTACGACCTCAGCCCGTTCCGAGTACGTACGGACGGCGAAATGTACACCGAGAAGAAACGGGTGAAGAAGGAGGTCACCATGCTGAGCGCGGGCTCGGGCAACAACACTGGCGCCGACGACGACGCCGCGTCGATTGCGCCCGGGCAGAACGGCGGTCCCAGGGGCATGTCGCTGCAGCGCTGGCTGCACCCGGCGCAGGAGAAGGACCTGGAGGCGGCGCAGGGCGGTAGGGACGGCCTGAGCTCCATCGAGGAGGCCAAGGGCAAGCCGACGCAGCAGGAGAAGACCAAGGAGGAGCAGTGGACCTTCACCAAGGCGGTGCACGACTCGCTCAACCCGTCCGTCCAGGACCAGGAGGCGCAGGACTATGAGCGATATGTTCGCCACCCGCAGACGATCCCTCTTGTCGTGTCGACGGACACGCCCGCGGACATTGACTCGTCCGAGTACACCGAATACATCGAGGGCGACTGGAGCACGCAGGGGCTCCTGGTGACGGGGACGGAGGAGGAGATTGACGTGTACGCCGAGCTGATCAAGATTGCGGAGAATCCCCTCACCGTGGCCGAAGAGGACGCCCCTAAGAAGAGGTACAAGGCTTATGGGAAGTGGCTCCGCGGAAAGTCGTTTTTCAAGCAGCAGCCCGTCGATTGAAAGGAGGGCTTGGGCTCGAAAAGAGGCCGTACATTGTTTTAAGAGGGGAAGGATTCTAGGGACCGTTCGGTACCCAGGAGAAGAGTTTGGATAGTCTAGGCTCCTTTTGCAGGATGGGCACCAGGTCGGTTGATAACTGAGACGAATCCTCAGTCTTACTCAATGCGTGCATTATATCTGCGCTTCGTCGCAGCTCATCCGTCAGTAGAGTCAGGTCCCGGCTTGATGGGCGAGATGCTAACTCGCCGTCGTACAGATTCAGCCAGCATATAGATATGATGCGGATCACCTCAGCTGTGTACTTGGGTTCGGACGATATTCTTGGCCAGCAGTTCCGGAGGCAGGCGTTGAGGGTCTTGACCGCTTCCAGGAGAGCGGTCGGGCGGGATATAATGAAAGGGTCTGTCATCACTGAGGAGAACATGGGAAGCAGATTCTGTTTAAATGAATGATGGGTTAGAGATGTATGGATTGGAGTTTTTGGGAGAATTAGGGGGTCAACAACCCACCTGGAGGTGTTTGACGGAATACACTTCCAAGCAATCGAGGATGGCGGTCGTGTTCTTCATCAACGTCTCCACGACTGAAATGTATTCCGAAGCATGGAAATAGGCCGTGAAGACGCCATCCCGGAATACCTTATCCAGCAACTTGCGCCTCGACGGGCTGCGAGGGTCTGTTTCTCGCTGTGCCAGCGCCAGGAGCGCCTGGTACGCGGCGTCGATGAGCGGGACTGACTCTTCCTCGGGCGTTAGGCTGGGGAGGTAGAGGAGCGACGGGAAGATGGCTTCCTGGAAGACCGTGCCGATGCCTGTTGACTGGAGGATCCTAAGAGGACAGTTGCGGATGAACGTGGCGAGGATCTCCAGGCCTGCCTGTCTTGTTGATGACTCTGCGTCCTCGACGAGGGCTAGGAGGACGGGCGCGAAGAGAAACCAGTTATTAGCGACTAGTTCTTCCTAATAATAAATCAGTGGTTAGCTGTAAGTTGGAGAAGCAACGAGAACGTGACAAACTTGCATCTGCAGCATTGACGGCCCAACGAAAGATGGGTATTATCCTTAAGCCATGCTTTTTCCAGGCGGGCGGCTCGACACCCTGACGGTGGGAGCTGGGATCGGGGTCCGGGAACTGGGTTGGTCTTCCGGAGGAGGTGACTCGGGTCGTTGCTTTGGAGAAGATGGGGCGGAGGTAGTCTTGCAGGATAGACCGGGTGATGAAGGTGGATACGTCGGCGGCAGTTGCTGAGGCTATGTTTTCTGGTGAGAGGATGGCTGTTGCCAGGGAGGATGCCTCGTCTGTTACCCAGGGATCGCTTGGATTTGTGAATGCCGCGATCTGGATGAGGGAGTCCACTGAGAGGGTGATTTTCCAAGTGCTCGTTAGGATATTCAGGCAGGCTAGAGTGGCCTCGTTTATCTGGGCCGAGTTTTTGCTCCCTGTCCAATGTTAGCACAGGAATATAAACACTTGTGGTCGTGGATAGGAGGGAGAAATAACGCTCTATCCATACCTGCATCATCCTCATTGGTGATTTTCTTCGCCAGGAGCTCAACGAGCCGGCGAGCTGAATCTTCCTCCTCCTCAGAGAGAGTGGACTGCTTCTGAGATAGGTGTGATAATTTGAAGTACACAACTAAAAGCGAGTCGAGATCCTTCCAGAACATTGCTATTAGCGGGGGATCTTCGAGAAGTAAATGACCTCGATGGATGGCAGCCTAATACCTGTTCGGAGATGTCTGTCGAAAGGCCGTCCACAACATCACTGAGTGAACAGCTGTTCTCAATTCCTGTGAGTCCGTTGTCAGATATACTAACTAAATTATAGGCCTTTTGTTCTCATGGCTGTACTCAGGAGCAGCCGGAGGGGTCGAACCTTTGCTAAGAATATCTACTCGAGCTTGGTTTGCTGAGCCAAGCTGCGGCGAAGGCGCCTTTCGCCCGGCAGGCAGAGGGCTCGAACCTGACATGGCTTAGTCAGAAGGGATTGTTTGATTTGTTTGATTTAAAGAAAAGAAGGGGATGAGCAAGGCGGAACAAGTGTGGTACAGCTACTGAGGCTGTGGAAGTCAAGATTGATCATCAATGGTGGGTTCTACAGTGTGAGTACTCACTTTATCGCCACGCACTGTACTGCCAGATCCAAGCATTGGACAAAGCAACAACTGCAATTTAACTGAATGATCTGAAAATGCTTCGTTGGATTCAACTGATTGGTTGGAGCTCGTGATTTCGTCTATAATTGTGGTATCTAGGAGTTGATTTCTAAGCCAACCTAAGTCGTTGGGATCTCAGATGGGAATCTCCAACTCATCCTTCTTCTTCCGTACCTCCTCGACAGCTCCAGCAATATCTGTCTCATTCGGATTTCGTAGCTGCCATTCCATGCAGACATCCAGGGCTTTCCCGGTCCATTTTCCCGGTTTGATGCCCAGAGCTTTGCTCAATGCCCGCCCGTCAACAAGTCGCTTAATATTAGGGGCGTCGACCACGTCCAACTCGACGAGATGGTCCAAGAGATTCTGCCAGCCTCGGAGGAAGTCGGTTTGTTCTATTTCACTTGTCAGCGAGGTTCTTTACGAGACGAAATGGAAGCTTTCTGCAAATAGAAGACTCACCCGTGGTACTCTGCTCTTTCCATTCCTCGAGCCGCTCCATGGCATCTACGAGGAGTGCGCTTAGAACTTGAAGCTTCCAGGAGCCAAAGTGGTCCCACCGTCGGATCATCATGCCGACCGTATCTCTCTCCTTAACCCACGCCTCGCCAGCCTTGACGGCCAGCTTCAGCTTCAGGATCTCTTCCCGATGGCGATGCGCAGCACCAATCACGTCCACTAGCCTGTTTGGAGCCCTAAACCCGTTGCGAGCTATCGCCCCGACCGGGGGAGGCTGGCTGGCCTTCCGGGTCACGTTCGGAGGATCTTGAATAAGCATCCACGGAGCCATGGCCGCAAGGTTCCATGCTGTGTAGGTGGCATCGTCGGTTCTGATAAGGAGGTCGGCAATGGACTGGGGGGTCTGTTGCTTGATCAGGCTGTCCAGGCATTCATAGGCCACGGCCCACCGCGGGAGCAAGGTAAGCTCAGGGGTTCCTGATCTGGGTCGCTGAAGATGGCACGGTACAGGCCCAAGCGGTTGATGAATCGCAGAGCCTGGGCGGGGTGTTTTCCTGTGGGACATTTTAGATTTCCAGTCCAGTTGACTCCAAAGTACCTAGGCGGGGAATAGCATACCTTGCAACATCTTCTCTAGCTCAATGCCTACTCTTTCTCGGCTAATTTTGACTCGCAGAGCCTCCAAGACCTTGGAATCTCCCATGAACTTTTCCGTTTCTGGGTCAATGCTGAACTGCAGACGACTGGCGAATCTCACCAGGCGCAAAATCCGCAAAGGGTCATCAGTGAAGGTCTGTAGAGGTTCGAGAGGAGTCTTGATAAGCTTGGCAGCCATGTCGGGAACCCCCCCGTGAAATCCTCCACAATATCCCTGTTGAGGTTGTAGAAGAGGGCGTTGATGGTGGCATCCCGCCGGAGCGCATCCTCCTCGGCCGTGCCAAACTCCATCTGCGGGTTCCGGCTCTGGTCCGTGTACGTCTCCTTGCGCAGGTTGACAAAGTCCAGGTCGAGCCCGAACATGCGCACCATGGCCGTCTCGAGGTGCTTGGACTTCTCGGGGTTGCTGGCGACGTGGTGCAGGTTGCCCACGTCCTTGTCGTTGATGCTGTGCTTGGCCTTTGCCTCGGGCGTCTCGCAGTAGTCGCGCATGTGCTGGGCGAAGTGGATGCCCGTCATGGAGTTGATGGCCACGTCGATGTCGTGGCTCTCAATGCCCAGCAGCCGGTCGCGAACCCAGCCGCCCGCCCAGCGCAGGGTCACTGGCTCGGCTGAGCCCTGCCCTGCCGCCGACTCGTCAATGGACCGGGCGACGTCGAGAAGCAGACCGCGGAGCTGCTGCTCCTTGTCTGAGAGCTCGAGCTTGATGTCGGTTGCCATCTTGGCCGCTTTTGCTCTGTGTGAGGGGGAGGTTGATGCGTAGCGTGTGTAGAAGCTGGGTGACTGTTTCGAGTCTCTGAGAAAGTCCCCAAGCTTCCTTTTCATTCCGAGGTCGCCAATATACAGGCGCCGCCACATACACTCTATATAAGGTTCGCACTGAACAATGACTCAAAGTCGAGTGATGTGGGCTGTGAGCCAGTTGACCATTGACCATGCATCGACGGGGAGTGACTCAGTCTGCACACTTGTGCCGTACTCAGCGTCACACGCCCAGGCGATTCCCTCCTTGGTCAGCCTGTTTTTGAAATGAGATCACGATATCGAAGATCTGCAGACGATTATAATAGTTTCCTCGTTACCAAGGACTGAAGTTGTGATCACATTGATGCTCGATGGTTGGGCAAATTTTTGGCTGCACCTGAAGATTCTTGTGCTGGAAATAGTGCCTGTAACAGCCTGATAGTGGAGTGCTACAAGTAAATGGCAGGTGTGTCCCAATTCGCCAACTGGAAGCGCCTCAATTTTTCCTTAGTTTCACAGAATATTTACCGAGAAAAGGGGTCAAGATCAAGGTTTTGGGCCTATTCACAATCTGCCATTTATAAGCAGTCAATTCGGACTTCACATCTTGAGAGCCCAAAGATCGTCAGGGCACCTTGCGGGAGGGGACTTCATTATCCGATGTTGATCCGAGACATTCACCGTCGTCCAACACGCGCACTTACCCTGTACCACAAACTTTCAGCTTTCAACTTTGAGTTTTTGTCTTTGGTGATCGATCTAATCAAACCCTTAATAGGCCAACCAACCCGAAATGTCAGTGGCTCTGGAATCAAGGTACCCATTGACTGAGTTTGTGTCGTTTCCGTTGAGCTTCCATTGAAGGCGGAAAGAATCAACAATCACCGATGTAAGCATTCACGTATTCACATTATTGCACTACAACGCCGGCGAGCGAGAACGTCTTAGTGGCACCAGACTCATCAAAGTCAATTCTACAATTGGCCGCAAGTGAGACATTGAGCATCCAGCCACCGGAATGTCTTGCGAATTCGCCAGACGGGAGATGACATGAGACCAATATGTCTGCCACGTATCGGCCAGCCCAGCCCCCATTGTTATGGAGGGCGCAGGGAGAGGAAGTGCGTGTGCGTGAGCCCATCATTGTCTGCCATCGTAATCGGGCTGCAACCCGCAACTCAAAACCGACCAAACTGGTATGTGTGTCGCAATCCCTGCCGCCACCGTCAATTTAGCAAGGGTAGCCACAGATGCCGACGTGTACAACGGAGGGAGAAAGGGGCAAGGGAACAGTAAACATCTTGGCTCGGGAATGGAAGCATTTTGCTGGGTACCTGCCGGCTGGAATGACACTATTCAAAAGATGTTGAGATGGCGAAAGAATTTTCTTGCCCCTGCCCTGTGAGAGGCTCGCCGTCGTTCAATATTGGGTAAACATTGTGTAAATATAGAAACCTGTGACGAAATTTGGTTGTTGAGTTGGAACGGGAATGCGTTTCACCTCCGTTCCTATCATGATGGGCCCGCCATCCCATGAACGCTGGCCGAGAAGGCGTCGAGGCTAGGCCGGATGGCCAAAGTTTGTTTGCCGGAGGTCTCCAAGCGGGTTCACTGATGGCCAGTCAATTCGGGCTCAGTTCATACCACTGGTAGGGGTCCGTGGATAGGGACTGCTCCCAGGGCATAAATGTAGCGGTACAAGAGGCTCGATGTAACTTTGGCTTGCTTGCGTAGGTCATTGGAGCAAGGTTGGCTTGGCTTTTTGACAAAGTGATGACCTAGTCTGGATGAGGTGGCTGGCGCTCCTTGTCCTACTGTTCGATTCGCCGATGGTATGATTGCATGCGTGTCACGATTCGCTGATCAAGAGCACGGCATTGATCTCTTGCATGGCCGCCTTACGGCAGTGGACGCGAAGGAAGAGGGAGCCAAAAAGTCCCATCGACACTTGCGTATATGCCGATGAGGCCTCTTAGAGGCCTCTTAGAGGCCTCACTGTCTGAGCCTCGCTGTCCGAGGCCTCACTGGCTCCGCCGGGCTGAGCAGCGTACCGAGAAGATACAATCCAGGGTGCTGTCGCTGGGTGGAGGGGATTTGGGAGGGCAGACATCACGGGATTGGCCCAGAGACTCCCTGTCGCCACCACCTCCAAGGCCCCGACGCAAGATTGGGCAGATCCGTCGTCGCTTGGCGTCAATTGAAAAGGGTCCTGGGGGCCTCACTGCACGTGAAATGGAGGGGGAGGGGCATGATGGCACGCTTGGCAACCGGTTCAGAGTGCCGTGCTGGCGTTTGTCCTCGGGGGGAGCACTGCCCAGCGTGACCAGTAGGGTGACGTCAATGGCGATGGTGCTGCGCCCGCCGCGACCAACGAGCGCCGGAGGTTGAAGATAGCTCATGTGGCACGCTAATCTGATTCGCTGGGTTCTGGCTGTCCGCTTAGGCAGCTTCCACGCGATGGTCGTAGAGGGAGTGGTTGATGGTAGGCGAGAGGGTGACAAGCGCCATCGCTTGATCCTTGACCCTTGATATGGTACTGGGGGAGTGTGAGAGGCGTAACTCTGCGGGGTAACCGTGAACTTACTGCCATTTCGGGGGATCCAGCGTGTGCCGATGGCAGTTTTCAGTCAGGTGATACCCCGTAGCCAGCTGGAGCTGTGCCTGCCTTTGTCTAATCGGAGGCCTGGAGCTACGATCAGGTCAAGTGGTTCGTAGCTCGTAGATGGGCATGTGCTCATTGCTTGGTACACAGGCACGGATCCTCGCTGCTGTGCAAGACGAGCAGTGTTTCATCTCCTGGTTCATCGCTAGGTACAGGCTGTAGAGATCGGTACGATTCGAGTGCGGAAAGGCGCGGGCCAAGCAATTGCCAGATTGAAGCCGAGCATCAATAGCGACCGGTCAGCATAAAATCACACATTGAGCAGGCATCTTCACACCACAGCATGCAGCTGGGGTAACATTGGCCTTCATCCGAGGGAAGCATGTACTATCGTTGAGCTGATACATGCCATGTACCGGTACATGTCCCCATCCAAAAGCTTCGGTGCTGCCCTAAGACTTCATCATCAATACTTTGTATGACTGCGTACTAGCTTCCGAGAGATCGATCCTCAGCAAGAGGTACCGTCATACTACCGTTATCCGCCATCCAGAGGCAAGACTGACAAGTATAATACCCCCATTATCCCTTGCCACACCTATGCTTTCCCTTTCTCTCTGATCAACTCTTACACGCTTCCCCTTTGCTACGAGAACTCAAGAACACAAAATATTGGCCTACCTCCTTTTTTCTGCCTAATAATAATCCTATCACCATGGGCCACTCAAACGACCAAACCCACGACAACCCCTTCAGTGGTGCTACTACCAATCCCTTTGACGGCACCGCCGTTGGCTCTCCTCCCCTAGCCAATGAGTCGCCTATTGCCGCCGGTCTGAAGAAGGATCGACGAATGAGTGATGAATGGGGTGCGTTCTTCCCATCACCTCCCCTTCCCTAGTTTACATACAGATAATTACTAACACCACGGCCAACCAGATGCTGCCAAGACTGTCCCTAGCCAATTCCAGAAGCGCAAGGGCTCGATCTATGCTACCCCCAGCTCGCGTGATGGCCACATTGACAGGAATCGTCAGGACAAGTACTACGAAAAGATTGCCGAGAAGTATAGTCATGTCAAGAATGCCCTCGACAACCGACGATGATCGATGGGAGCCATCACGTATCTGTTGAAAACAAGTGTTTGATTAGTGTATGTATTACATGCCGTGTTGTCTGTATCCGGGGGATCGCTGTTTGTCAATGTCTTTGTATAATATGAGCGAGAGAAGGACCGAGGAAAGAATTCGACAATTCCGCTTTAATTCATTTCACGGCGACTAACTCTGCCGGTTGTGTCCTCATCGTTGAAGAAAAAAAATAGCCCCTAAAGATAAGAAAAGAAAAAGAATAATAAGCAGTATGCGTCTGTGTGTTTAATACAAAGGAAAAGCAAGATTTGAAGAGCCTCCACCAAGTCCTCCCAAAAAATATATAACCGTTATTCATCAATGTCAATCGCATCAGGGTTGGCTGGCACGACTGGTCCACCACCATTGCTCGCTGCGCCATTGCCAACGGGCCCGCTACTCGAGGGAACGAACCCTTGTGGAGCTCGCAGCTGTCTCTCGAGTGCCGCCATAGCATCAGCCCCTCCGTCGTTCTCATCGAGGCCGCGGGCTTGTCCTTGGCTTCTCGCCAACGCTTGAGAGGCGATGAAGTTTACATCAGTATTGTACTGCGCCTGGACGCTCCTCTTGATCCGCAGCATCTCCTTGTATGTATCCTCGTTTCCGTGCTGCACCTCAAACTGCTCCCACTTGGTCCAGAATTCTGGGCTCGTTCGAGGATCGCAGAATTGTGATGCGTGTCCATAGATGGCACGGGCGCGGTCAATCTCACCCAGTCTCTTCTCCATATCGGCAAATTTGAGACACATTTCCTTGGCCTCGCTATCCGGCAGCACCGTGATGGCCCTCTCGTAGATTGGCCGTGTTGATGGTAGACCAAAGTTAGACGCAGATTTGGTGATGTAGAAGTTAAACATGTCTGCACGATCTTCGTCGGCTACGGCACGTGTCGCCCGCTCGTAGATGCGCATTGCATGACGCGCTAGGCCACGTTCCTCCTCGAGATTGCCATACATGAGGTAGATCGTTTTTGCGAACTTGGGAGGGCAGTCTTCCACCGCTTGCTCGAAGAGATCACGCAATCGCTCGATCCCAATCTTGCGGTCAACTGCCTTGGTGAGATATAAGTTCCAAAGCTCGAATGCCACAGGATAGCTAAACAGGTCTAAACCTCTTTCGTAGATCTTGAATGACTCCTCAAAGTATTTGCTCTCTTCCAGGAGGTTCGCGTAGTTCACGACGGTCTGCGGCGTGGCTATCCGGAGCTCGAATATCCTTTCGTAGACCTTCTTGGTCTCCTCCAAGGTAGACACACTCTCCACTAGATCGACGTAGAAACTCCACAACTTCCAGCTCTTGTGAACTCGTTGTTGTGGGGATAAGGTTTCGTCGAAATAATCCACTGTCGATCGCTTCGGTGCCTGGACTGCTTTGGCCATGATGCGGACTGCATCGTCGAAGTTTTCGTTGCGCAATTCCATCTCAGCCCATTCGATCCACATGTCCGCCAGCTCAGCCACAGATTTGAAAGGCACCTTGACGGCCTTCTCCATGATGACACGGGCGTTTCGAATATCGCCCCCCCGTTCGTAGAATTTGGCGTAGTTGGCCCAGAGTTGATGGAAAGCCCCAATGGCTCGTTTGGGGTTGATGGCCGCAATAGCGTCGGTGTACGTCTGCGCGACCTCCTGTGTGTTTTCGCCCCAAAGAACAACTCTCTTCTCCCACTCGGACACGTTGTGCGGGTTCTGGCGCAAGAGAACATCGTTGAGGAGGAATGGCCGGCGATCCATGAGATGCTCGAATCTCATCATGCGAATATCGAGCTCAAGGTCTGCGTCCACATCCTCAACACCCTTCTCCGTTCGAAGAGCGGCCCGGTCCATGAGTGCACCTAGGATCGACTCTTCAAACTCTGCGTACGAGTCGAAGATGAGCGTGAAGTCCCTTACAGTCATCACTGTCGTGATGGCTTCCTCAAGAACATCGCGCGCCTTTTCGAAACGCCCTCTTCGCATCCAGTAGGTCGCAAGGCCGACCCAGAGCTTACCCCTTTGATCGGCGAACCGAGCGATGCCACTCCTGATGATCTGCTCCGGGTCCACGCCAGTGTCGTAACTTGCCTGGATATCCGGGGCATGGTTGACCAACACATCGACCATCTCGCTCCACAGCTCGTAATGGCCCTTGCCCTGCTTGCTCACGAACTGGCGGTTGTTGAGAATATTGATGTACTGTTGAATTGCCTCGGTATACAACTTGTTCTCGAGAAGCAACTCAATGAAGTCCTCAGTATCCTCTGGGTGGACCTGCATGTACCGGCGCCAGATTTTCACCGCGGTCTCCCCGGAAGCCGAGTTCGCAAATGGTCGGAAGAGTGCCCATATTCGATTGTGCTGGGTGATGGGTAGCGCGCGCAACGCCCGATCGAACGCCCGGCGCGTTGTGGTGACAAGTGGTTGCCGCATGAGGAATTTGAGGTACATTTCCCAAATCCGTGGCATCTTGTTCAGTAAAATCAGCGCTCTCTCGAACAACGAGTTGACCTTTCGGTATTCGCCAGCAAAAATAGCAGGATTGAGATCGGCGACATGTTTTGTCCGGAAATTGAGATACTATGACTGTTAACAAAGCGTCCACACGCAGAACGACGGACAAGGCGAGTCTACTTACGAGCTTCCAGAGTTTGTACGATCGGGGCAGCTGGGAGCAAGCCCGCTCCATGACGAAGGCTTGTTCGAGAAGGGAGCCATATTTATTCTTAAACTCGATATAGGCTAGCCATGGCTTGATGCTGGCGGGTTCTCGAAGGATATCTTGTTCATAAATGGAGTCCTCGTTGGACTGCAACAAAGTCAGTCTTTGCTGCCCCAAGTCGGGCACAAGAAACCAGAGCATGGCGTTCACTTACAAGAAGGCTGAGCTCAGGTCTTCGGCCTGAGACCGACACTGAGGGAGTAACTTCCATCATTGGTTGCGATTTCGTACGAATCTGGGTGCTGAGGCGACTTCCAGCGGTGTTTGCAGCGTCCGGGTGCAGACAACGCAGCACAGATCCTTTCCTATGACAAGCTGCTCATTGTTCCCGAAGTCGCAGTTGGTGAAGAGCAAGCTTGGGGACCCGCGGTTCCCCGTCTGCGCCGTTTCGTTTGCTGCTGCTGTCGGATCCTGCGCAACGTACTCGGAACACCGTGGGTTGCTGAGGTTGAATCCCAAAGTCTACGCGCCTGCCGGATGAAGCCTGTCGCGAATTCTTAGCTAAACTCCGATACAAGCATATTTTCCGCTTATAAGAGTGCGATCTGTCATGGGGGCTCATAAAAATGTACCTTGCGCCCCGCTTATGCAAGCCCGGGGCCTCAGTGAAGGGTGGCTGGTGTGGCGCAACATTTGATAGCGGGGACGCTTATGTTGATGCGCTGCACCTGCTCCGTCATTGAGAGGCGCCAGTGCTGCTACTGCTGCAAGCTCGATAACCTCGCCGATACGTACTGCCGAGCCCGAGCTGGCGCTTCCATCCCCTGCGCAACATCAAGGCCCTTAAAGACCTGTCCTTCGACCCTTAGGAAGCCATTCTAATAATCTTCCTAATTCCGCTCCTTATTCACCATGTCGGGCGCCGCGGTATGCCACTGGGTCAATGCTTGGTTGGGGTGGACAGCTAGCTAATGGGTTGGAATAGGATCGTGAGCCCGTCTTCCCAACCCGGCAATCGCTGGGTATCATGAAGGCGAAGCTCAAGGGAGCCGAGACTGGACACAGTTTGCTCAAGAGAAAGAGTGAGGCCCTGACAAAGTATGTTTCCATGCCCACTCGGTGATCTATCTTGAATATAGAGCTAACTCTACCTCCTCATCTTAGGCGTTTCCGAGGTTTGCCAACACATGTCGGTCTTGATACGTTCGTTCTGGGCACTAATCTTTGGATGCATAGAAATCACGAAGCGAATCGATGAAGCGAAGCGCAAGATGGGACGTGTCATGCAGATTGCCGCTTTCTCCCTCGCCGAAGTAACCTACGCCGTTGGAGGAGACATTGGCTACCAGGTGCAGGAGTCAGCCAAGTCTGCCCGTTTCAGGATCCGAACGAAGCAAGACAACGTTTCGGGTGTCCTACTTCCGGCATTCGAGAGCTACCTGACGGAAGGCAACAATGATTTCGGATTGACTGGTCTCGGCAAGGGAGGTCAGCAAGTCCAGCGAGCAAGAGAGACTTATGCTCGTGCAGTGGAAGCGCTCGTCGAGTTGGCGAGTCTGCAAACTGCCTTCGTTATCCTCGATGAGGTGATCAAGGTTGTCAACAGGCGAGGTATGTTATTGGGAGTGGATATCTTCTGTCTTCTTTACTGACCCTTTCTCAGTCAATGCGATTGAGCACGTCATTATTCCTCGCACAGAGAATACAATCAAGTATATCAACTCAGAGCTTGACGAGCTTGACCGTGAGGAGTTCTACAGATTGAAGAAGGTCTGTGATCCATACCACTTAATTCCGTTACTGGACGAAGACGCGCTAATGCAAAACAGGTCGCGAACAAGAAGCAGCGGGATGTTGCTGCACAAGATGCAGAGATGAAGGCAAGAAGAGAGAAACAGGCAGCAGAGAAAGGTGCCGCAGCAGCAGCAGCGGATGACAAGGCTGTAGGCTCTGCCGATTTGCTGGCTGCAGAAGACGATGACGATGTTATTTTTTAAACGGCATGTCCACTTTGTTTGCCACTACGGCCTTGTTCTCACGTTGGGAGGCTCATCAATCTTGGGTGTACATCAATGGTCTTGTACGAGGCTTGTTTTTCTATTGAATTCCTTCCTAAGCTGGCGTATTATTACAGTTGGTAGCATTATTTCCACTATTGACGTTGGTATGTGACTCTGATGTTCTTGTCCCCTAAAGTCATGCCTGCGGTGCTCTCCTTGGCTGAAATGGCGCCCTGTTCCGCCTCGTATTCTACGAATGCGATGTTTCTTCGTCCTGGCACCGTTCTTACTTCGCGGAAACCTTCGAAGCGGGAGAAGATGGCGGTGAGAGCATCCACGTCGGACGCGTCGGGGAGATTCTGCAAAAAGAGAATCTTGTTTGGAGGAAGGTATTCGTCTGGCACGACGGAGGAGGTAGCGACACTGGTCGACTTGAGGCCGGATGGCCTGGCAGCCTTGATCGGTCTGGGGTCTGTTGGGGCTCCAGCGGCGCGCTTGAGCTGTTTCTGCTCTTCGGCAGCTTCTTCGGCCTGCCTCTTTTCTGTTGGGGTTTCAAAGTCAGCCTCGTTGATCCAGGGTAATTTCTTGGGTGGTTCGGCCCTACCTTTCTCAGCTTGGCGGTGTCGCTTGTGAGACTCTAATTCCTCGCCGCTGCAATTAAGCTCGACTGTCTTGTCGCTCTTTGATCGCGCCATCGCGACACGCAGTGGCTTGTCGAACAGAGGGAAGCCTTGCACCTCCTCGATGGCAGTCTGCGCGCTCTGGGGGTCGTCAAAGACCACGAAGGCCTGGCCCTTGGCCTTGAGGTTCTTCTTTGCTACGATGTCGACCACATTTCCAAACTCCTCAAAGATAGCTCGGAGCGCATAGGTCAGCGCGTCGGGCTTGACGCGCTCTTCGAGATTTTGAACGTAGACCCTAAGAAGTGAGGTTAGCCAACATCATCACGTCGCGTGTCGGAGTGCAATGACACGAACGTTGAGACTGGTAGCGTGGAGGCCATATTGAAAATAGCAGGAAGAATCCAGTCCTCTGAACTCGATACTTGGTGACTAGGTAGTAGTTAAGCCTGAGAGATGATGCTGGGTTGAGCAGCTTGGCGCAAGTGAGAAGATCAAAAGCTTATCGCAAGCTGATGACTAAGCCACGCCTACCACGACTAACACCGCTCGCTCTTGCCCCGACTGATATGGACATCAAACAAGAATTGCTGATGACAAAAGGGAGAAATGTATCAATTTGCACACGTCCCTTCAATGGCATCCCGCGATCACCCAACGGGATGCTGGATTGGAAGATCAAACAGGAGATACCTGTTTTTCTACGCCCTTGACGTAGGTGGTGAGTCAACCCTGCCGTCTGGTAACGAAGATCATTGACGTCTCTGCGCCCTCCCGCCTTGTGGAAGACAAAAGTCGTCATTTGCCTTGTGGTAAGGGGAGTTATCGCCGTCTCTTCGACATGAGAGCAACCTGCCATGCCAAAAAGTCCCGAAACAAGGCTAAGTTTGGTTGGGAATGAGAGATAAAGATGAGAGCTATGGAAATTGGATGAAATGGCTTGCTTCGTTTGTTGATCTGCCGGCCGTAGCATACTCAGATGCAGTCTGATCGACAACTGCTACGAGATCGCCATGCAGAAACTTCATTTCCCGTGGGCCATGGATTTGTTCATTGGGTGGGAGATGATGGATATGGTCCGGTATGCAGCGCATTGGTATGGATCTTCGATCGCCATATCTTTCCGCCAATCTCGATTTGCAGAGCCTGCGGCTCCTAATGGCTTTAAAGCCCGCAAGCCTAATGGTGGCCCTGCGAGAAGAGGAGTGAAAACCCTCCTGAAGACCACTAAAACGCGTCCGCATTCCAACGAAGAGGTTCTACCGAGGATTTGGATAAGGAGCCTTGGGAGCTACCTGACTAGTCCCGCCATCATGGCCCGCTTCTCTTGAACTTTCTCCTGACAGTGGGCATGACACAACGAGCTAAGCACATGCTATTCAGGGGCTTTTTCCGTTAGGCCATAGCGGATTCGGGTCATCATATGTGATTTGTGCCATATGCGGTCATCTTGCAGAAGCTCTAAGCTTGTTGATGAGCCTGAATCAACGCGGCAGGAGACACTAGGCCACGAGTGGCCCTTTGTTGGTCCACATGTCTCAGCGGCCACTTTCCGGGCCAGTCACTTGGGAACATCATGGGCCTCATTTCTTTTTCTGCTGTCTGGTTTCGCGGTTGTTTTTCACGAGCATGTGGATCAGGAGTGCGAGGCCCGTTTCAGAACTGCCGGCCAGAGGCCTGCTTGGTCTCATTCTTTCCAGCTTCGACAGTGACATGATCGTAATACTAGATCCTGCTTCTTTGGCCCTCAACTGGTATGTGATATTGTTACCGTGTTTATTCATGATTCATCATGGAAAACATGGGCGCAAGAGGGCTTCTCATTGCTCCATCTTGGAGTGTGTGAGAGCATATATGAGGAAATAAGACCTCGGGAAAGAAGTATTACATGGCAAAGCTTGTTCTAGACTTCTGATGTATCAGCTCCTTTGATCCATTGATAAATTCCTCCCACGTCCTCTTTCTTGGCATCTAACCCTCTACCAAAACAAGTGACGCTTTGGAGGGGTCAAGTTGTGGTCTCGACCGTGCCAACATGAAGTTGTCCATGGATCCAGAATCGCTTCTTGCCGGAGAGCTCTCGGACGAGCTGCTTCAGCTTTACCAACGCCCGCTTGATGAAGTTAGGCATAGCCCGTGGGTGAGCAGCCCATGCCTGCCGAAAGTTGTTTTGCTACAGTCCATCCCTGCCCCATCCCATCCTTCGTTTCGACCACTCCACCTGCTCTACGTTGCCCTTTCTGAGCTTCCTGGGCCATGGCCTACATTCGAGCTCGTCAAGTGCCACACCAGAGTTTCCAAGTACCTGCCTGATAGTGCTAGGAGTGGTGAAGGCGATCAACAACTCCAATGGCTTGTCGATGCCACGAGCCAACTGGTTAAAAGATCCTATGGTGGGATCGGTGACTTTTTGGGAGACGCTCCCCGCCCTGCGCTCCTCGCGACAGATTCACGAAGCTACATCACCCACCATGGACTGTCCAAGTATGTCGCCAACTTTCGTCTACCGACAAGCGATGCGCCGAGAAAACCCACAGTCGCGATCGCCCTCCCCAATGGACCACTTCTCGCTGCCACATGTGTCGCGGTAGCAACTCACTACACCGCAGCCCCGATCAATCCAGTGGCAGGCCAGGAACAGTTTCGGGCAGATGTCGAAAATTCTGGCGCCAGTCTTATCTTAACGACCTTGGACGACTGTCAGAAGCTGGGGATACAAGAATGGGCGCCTTCAAGGGGAGTTGAGGTCGTGCTGGTGGACTGGGATCAAAGAGACGGGATAGCTCTGAGGTCCTTGGAGGGACGGGCCCTGGTCTGCTCCGAAAAGCCGCCTGAGCCTAACCGAGCCGACGACATCGCCCTGATTCTATTCACAAGCGGGACGTCTGGGACGAAGAAGATAGTGCCTATCACGGTGCACTCGATGATTGCTGGTATTTTGTTCGTCATGGAATCCTGGGGCTTGACTGAGACGGATGTCTGCCTCAACATGATGCCCTTGTATCATGTGTAAGTACCACCTTTTTACCGAGTGTAAATTGAGACTAATACTAAACAATAACAGAGGAGGGTTGATTAGAAACATCTTTGCGCCCCTATTTTCTGGCGGGTCGACGATATGCTGTTCTGCGTTCGATCCCAACATGTTTTGGGATGTTGTGGAGGAGCTACATCCTACCTGGTACTATGCTTCTCCCTCTATGCATTCAGTGATCCTCGAACAAGCTTCCACGCGCCAAGAGTCTCTGAAAAAGAGCCGGATAAGACTTGCGTGTAACGCGGCAGGCGGACTGTTGCCCTCCTTGGCGTACCAGCTCCGCGACACATTCGGATGCGTGGTTCTCCCCAGCTACGGAATGACAGAGTCAGTTTCCCTCTCCTTGGAAGGTCTTTTTTTCCACCAGTTGTACTAATCTGATGATAGATGCATGCCCATTTCCACTCCACCGCTTGATTACAAACTTGATAGGGAGGGGACGTCTGGCATCAGTACCGGCCCCGAGTTGGCTATTCTTGATTGGAATGAGGGGAAAGTGGAATGCGGTACCGTTGGCAGAATCTGTGTGCGCGGCGAACCTGTTTTCCCCGGCTATCTGATGTCGGACGGAACCTACGACAAATCCCCCTTCAATAAGCACGGGTGGTTTGATACAGGTGACTTGGGTTACATGGATCCAGAGGGCTACCTCTATATTACTGGCCGAAGTAAAGAGGTTATCAACCGTGGCGGAGAGTTGATCTCTCCGTTTGAGGTCGAGAACGCGATCTTATCAGCGTCCATATCAGCAGAGAGCTCTATACAGGGACGTATCAGTCAAGTTCTTGCATTTTCTGCTCGCCATGATGTGCTTCAAGAAGTGGTAGCGGTCGTGCTGGTCACGCCCCCAAACGTCCCAAGAGTTGACCTGCGAACTCTTCACACTGTTCTGCGGTCCTCATTACAACAGGTGAAGTGGCCTATGCTGGTTGTTTACATGGATGACCTGCCCAAGAAGAACAATAAGGTGTTGCGCATAAGCCTCTCTCAGCGATTGAAATTACCAGGTGTGAGCGATGAGACGAATTATCTTGCTCGACATTGGGAGGCAAGATGTCCACCGCCGGATACAGCACTGTCAGTCGGAATACCATCCATGCTATGTCAAGTCGACCATCTCGCTGTATATCACAGCGTAAAGGAGATACTGCCCCAAAACTTGCGCCACCACTACCGGAATTCTTCTGACGTTGCTGCCGCCAGCCTATTTATTGCCCCGTGTAGATCTGGGGGGCCTGCTTTAGACCCTCGACTGGCAGATACTGTCAAATCTCACATGGCAAACTCTTTACATAACTACTTGGTGCCAGATCAAGTTCAGTTGATGAAGGAACCATTACCCACTCTCCCTGGTGGCGAAGTGGATGAAAAGAAGCTTGACAAAGCCATCAACGAGCTTCAGGAAGCGACTTTGGCTAAGCTGACTGCCTCTGTAGAAGGCAGAGTAACGAAAGCCTTTGCCGACGTTTTGGGATGCCGGCCAGACGACGTGTTCCCAAATGCCGACTTCTTCAGTCTTGGAGGTGACTCGCTTCGCGCTGGTCGTCTAGTATCACTCCTTCGGACTACCTTCAATGTTCATCTGTCCATCAACCTCATCTTCAACCACGGAACAGTGAAGGCCATAACCGCGCACATTGAAGGCCTACAAGGAGAGGAGGTACAAGTAAAAACCAAGCCTGTCGGATGTGCCGTAACAAACAGCTCTACAAATCCCTTCTTGATGCTGCTGCAACTCTTCCCGATGGTCGTCGCATACCCGCTCCGCCGGGCCCTGCACCTGTCTATTTTCATGTTAGGTCTTTCGTATACCCAGGGCTGGCCCACCAACAACTCATTGGTCGGCAGACTACTCAACCTAACGCTCTCGTTGTTGTTTTCTGGGGTGGTGATGCGGACTTTCACCCCCTTTGTCGGTATTTTGGCCAAGTGGCTGATTATCGGTCGTTACCGCGAAGGCCTCTATCCCATGTGGGGACTTTATCACACGAGATGGTGGCTTGTCGAGAAGATCCACACTATCTGTGGTCTCGGGTTCTTCACTACGTCTGAAGCTACTATGCGTATCTATTACCGTCTCATGGGAGCTCGCATTGGAAAGGATGTGAGGCTTGCCAAAGCGTCTCTGGGCGAATGGGATCTCCTGGATATACGGGATGGCGCAACATTGGCAGGGTGTATCTGTCGTCCGTTTGCCGCTGAGGGTAACACCTCCATGTACTTGGGCCGGATCACCGTCGGGGAGAATGCATATATCGGCACATCCTCAATCATAGCTGCAGGATCTGTCATCCCCGCTGAAACATGTATTGGTCCCAACTCTTCCAGTTGGGAGCTGGACGATGCCGATGAATCCAACCGCGGATTGGGGCGCTCAGGTGTGCCAAAGCCACACTGGCTGCTGGCTGGACTCTTCACCTTTCCCATCAGTGTGATTGGTAATTTCGCTGCCATGATGCCTTGGTTTGCCGGTCTTCTCGGCATGGTGATCGAAAGGCCGGCCCAAGGCGGCATGGCCATTCGCGCCATCCTGAACTGGTTCACCGATGCCGATCGAGTCGGTTATCACTATCTAGCATTTGTTCTAAGAAGTCTCCTGTCCCCCTTCATCATATTTGGATTCACCGTTCTTGTAAAGCTGTGTCTTGATGCGATATTTGGTCAAATGACGGGAGGACCGGCGGAAGGCCGCGGAGCCATTGCGACCTGGCGAGCATCCCTCATCAAAACCCTGCTCCCTGAGAGACGCCTCCATGACATGACTGCTCTATTTGGACAGCACTACGAGGCCACTTCCGTGGCCATCCGAATGCTTGGAGGCAAGATCGGAAAGCGCGTGTATTGGCCAGGCACTGGGCCCTCAATTGGAGATTACCATTTAATAGACATTGGAAACGACGTCGTGTTTGGATCCAGATCGCATCTTGTCACATCAGATAAAACAGGGTCTGAAAAAGTCACTGTCCGTGATCGCGCGATGATTGCCGACCGAGTCTGTCTTCTCCCTGGTGTTGACGTTGGGGAGAGAACTGTGATGGGCTCAGGCGCACTCACGAAGCGTGGGGCACTGTACCCTTCAGATGGCACCTACGTTGGATCTAAGGGAGGTGATTCTGTTTGCTTGGCAGCTGGTCGCGAGAAATCAACCATAAAATTCCGTGCAGCTTCCCGCCGTAGTCGAAACGGCAGCGAAACCACATTAGAAGCGGAAGAAGATGTTGAGCAGAAGACGCAGCCAAGATCTCAGGTTCAGCACATGAGTAGCGATGACACCCTCGCGGAGACGCGAAGGAACTCCACAAAGAAGTCATACAGAACCTCTCAGCGCTATGTTGGCTCGGACTCGGACACGGAGCGAAGTTCAAGCGAGGCATCCAACGATTCCTCTCCGTTTGGCAGAGCATTTCACATGAAGATTGCCCCCTACCGCGTATTTGGGCAATTTTTCATCTTCTGCTACTCAACTTTCCTCACGGTATTCGCATCATTCTTCTGGAACGTGCCCAGCATCTCAGCTGCGCAGATTGTTGATGTGATTATGCGCCGCTTCGTACCTCAAGTTAGCTTCTGGTACGACTGGCTCGGTATCTTCCTGTTGAACTGGGTGGTTATTGCGATCCTCACCACGCTGCATGCCGTGCTGGCCGTGGCCATAGTGATAGCTGCGAAATGGATTTTGCTCGGACGGCGCATGCCTGGGAACTACGACTGGGACAAGTCTTCGTACTGCCAGCGATGGCAGCTCTTCCTGTCTATTGAGAAGATTCGGCGCCAGTGTTACCGTGGCAGGGGCGTGCTGGGAATGTTGACTGGCACTCACTGGACTGTGATGTACTTCCGCGCCATGGGAGCCAAGATCGGCAAGGACTGTGCTCTGTTTGCCAATGGGCGACCGAGTCTGGCCTTCACTGAGCCAGACTTGATCAGCCTCGGGGACAGAGTCGTGGTAGATGATGCTAGCGTGGTAGCCCACATCAACACTCGGGGCAAGTTTGACCTGAACAGGCTGGAGATTGGAGACCGATGCGTCCTGCGAACTGGCAGCAGGCTCTTGAGTGGTGCGACGATGAAGAGTGACAGTTGCTTGATGGAACACACGCTGGTCATGGGCGGTGACGTTGTGGAGGCAAACCAAACGATGCAGGGGTGGCCTGCGGAGAGGTTCAAAGGGCAGAGAGTCAAATACGAGGGGGCAGCCGAGCAGGTAGCCGAGAAAACCTGAACAAGGAGGTGGCCCTTCTCTGTTCTTCTCAGATGGAAGTGAGAAAAGGACCAAGACCCCACCATTTGCAGATGGAACGAGCTCTGCAAACTGTGGTCATTGTTGAAAAGTTGGAACATAAGACAAACTTATATCGCGCCGTCTTTCCGCCTGCCTGGTCAGGTTGTTACGCTCACTGCGGCTTTGCTGCTGAAATATTGTGTCATTGTGCGACATTGAGTTATTTAGAATTAGATTGTTTGAGCACACTCGTTTGGTTTTGGGGGTTGGGATCTATGTTACTACGTACAGTCACTACATATCAAGCACAAATGAAGAATTTGTTCAAATTATAACCATTAAGATTTGCCTTGAGTGAACCAATCCGTGAAGATAATCCTGATGGAAATTTACTCTCGTAAATTATATCGTAAGCAAAAACCTCTCTACTTTGACCACGTTCCGAACGGTTGTCTGGGTTGGAAGGCAGAGGGTGACTCACCAAATGTAGATAATGGAAAGCATTTCATCGTAGTCTTGATTATGTTTTACTCGCTTTATATTCCGTCCTGATCAGATGTCTATTCTCCGTCTACTCTGATAGTCAAGAAACTTGATGAATGGCGCGATTGACGGGAGATGCAGCGCATGATATGTCTTGCCAGCATACAGGATCCTCAGATAAAGAGGTCTAAATGCAAAAGTGTGTAAAGTGAAATATGTGTGAACAATAATTCTAGAATTGGGTATCATGGCCTCAGCATGGACACGACGAGCTTCAAATCCTGGCCTTTTTGGGTTGAGTGATAATCGAGGCCAGCCTTCCGCGGCTAAGTATCTTCCCCCGTTCATCCTCAAGAGTTATCCCTATATCAATATCGCGCCCCTCGATCTTATTAATCTCCGACTTCAACATCAGGACCCTGGGCACGAGCACCGGTGCCAAGTACTCCACCTCCAGCTTTTTCGTCATTGATCCGCTGGTGGGCAGTATCTTCCCGTCCGCAATGGCCTGCATCACATTCGCTTGGCCAAGCCAGCCCCCGGCTATATCGAACAGGAACGAGGTGAATCCGCCGTGGCAGACACCCTCCCACCCGCTGACATTGACGCCGACGTCCACCAGAAGGGTCATTTCCCGGATAGCGAATATCCCCAGATCGGATCCGTCTGTGGGTTGGGGGGCGCGTTTGGCGAATATCATGAAGGCGCTCATGCCATTTTCCACTCTCAAAAGTCGCCGGTGGAATAAATCTATATCGGGGTTTTCATCCTGGGGGTAGATGTAGTCCAGTTTGTCTATGTCCCCGATGAGCGATGCACACCATGGGATTGAGAGGAAATGGTTCACGTCAGGCGAAGCGGACATGTTTTCTATGTAGGATCGTTTGATGTCCCTTGAAGGGCAGGGTATAACAGAATAGTGGGACAATACCTGGATTTATATTATTCTCGGCGTTGACCGATATAGTTTCGCCATTTGAAAAAGCCGAGGTTTAACGGCAGTGTGCGGACCGGTACTCAGGCAAGGGTCTGACTAATGGTGATCCCGGTTGCGATCTCATCTGGATCTTGGTTATGCCCGGCAGGGATAAAAAGTTTATCGAGTTCTAGCCTTGCTATGGGGTTGCAATTGGGCCCTTGGCTCTTTGAAAAGATATCTTGAATATATTGGTTGGAGCGTGCCTATTCACGAACAAATCTCATTTGGCCTACCGAATCATTCAGCTTTCAAACGGAAGAAATGATCCTGGAGGCTCTTCAACGTTCTGGCGATTAATCTTCAAGATCGTCGAATATTCTACTCTCAGAAGAACCAGCGTTCTTTGCCTTCAAGAGATTGCTGCTCCAATTCTTCTAGTGTGATTCCAATCTCCTACGAGAAAGAAAAAGGCGCTTGGCCATGGTAATGCATGACTGGGTGTTATTTCTTGCTTAATTACAGGCCGATTGAGGGTTCTCTTTGTAAAACTATATGTAAATACATCTATGACAGCCTTCCTAGACTTCTCCTCCTACCATATTCGTTAGGTAGATCTACTGGAAGTAACTAATACATAATATGCGCGACTAGAACACGATTGCTAGAGACTCGAAATACTTCCTTTTAGTCAGATATATTGCCCAGCCTCTTTTTTTAGCCAACTTATTCCCAGCTGTTAAGTATCATATGCCTTGAACTTTATTATGCATAATTATACTCCGTACTTGAGCGACAACTATAATTTGGCGCTATCCTTGAGTAAACACCAGACGACCATGCCAAATATGATCAAGACGGTGCCTCCCACCCATGATGAGTGGAGTTGCCATAGCTGAACAAGCATTACTCGCGCGGAGGGAGAAAGTCTCCGCGATGGCTAAGCAAACTCCATGATTATTACCGATCTAAGTGGCCGATCGAACCTCGTCCGAAATGTAAAACAACCAGCAAAACTCCCTGGCTTGTGCGTTGATGCCCGAGTGTGATGGGATCGGACGCATGCATTAGGGCTCGGCTAGGCAAGAGGAAATAGACGACGGCCACGTCCACCCCCCAGCCTGCCAAGTTTTGAGATGTACCTAGAAAAAGAAAAGAGGCGGAAGGATCAGAATAGGGGGCTGGAAGCGTCAACACAGGTCGAGACAGGCTGCCTTTCACCACTATGAATCATGCAACACTAGTTACCGTGATCTTGGTCACAGTTGCGGTGACGATCATACCTGATCTTGATGGGAGGTGTTGCTTTGAAGCCAAGATGACACTGATCTGCACCTCGCTCGGGCATGATGGGAGGCAATGATTGGATCGGAAGTTGCCTCAGCGCCACGTTTTAACTTTAAGGAGCTATTATGCCACTACGCAGTATCGCGCAGGGGCCCGGGGCAAATGTCAGCGATTACTCAGGTAGGTAGGCAAAGCATGCGTCATGCAGGGGTTCCTGAACTTGAACAGAACAAGTTGGTGCAGCCGAGTCGAAACACTGACATGTACGGGGAGAACTGGAGCTATCGAGAAATACCGCCGGCTACCTACACAGGTTCCGAGCGGCGTAGCGGCTACTGGTTCTGCCTCAAATAGCCAGGATAATTGTACCTAGGACAGCTATTGAGAAGTCTAGCGAGATGGGGGAGGCATATGTACGTAGAAGGCGTTGCACTACCATGGAGGCTTACGGTGAGTGGGAGGGAACAAACCGCCTCACCTGCAGCCATTGTCCGCCTCTGGCCGCCTGCAGACTGGATTCCCGCAGCGATGCAGGGGAAGACTCCAATAGCGAGGACCCCAAGACCACTAGCAGTCTGCCCGGTGAGATCCGTGCCTGATCTAGCCCTTCGCCGGCCAAGGGGTAGACGGGCGAATTGGGGTCCGTGCTAACGGCGACTAAGTGGTCTAGCGAGCCGTTGGACGTTTGGCGAGCAAAGTGAAAGGAAAACTCTTGACTGTAGTGACTAGGTTTAGATGGTGAGAGTGGTGAGAGTTTGGGGAGTAGGGAGTTGGGGTTGGTTCATTCACGACTCATTCATCAAAGACATTTTCATGTTAGGCACTCGGCAAAGCTGTAGATAATTCATGTAATCATTCCAATCCTAAAAAGAATATCAAGGCTCTAGAAAGTGTGACTGTCAAAGTACAGCACGGCTACATGAAATCAGAAAGTCCGTTTTCCTCCTTTTTTTTTTCAAAAAAGTTTCCTGTCGTGAGGCAGGAGGCATCAGTTGAAGGGGTCGTAAAAATGTCATTGTCGTAGGCACTGTCGTAGCTCCCTCTCAAAGGGAGCGGGAAAACCAGCAGTGTCAAACTTGCTTGGTTTTGCCTACTGGCGGTTGTAGGTCTTGCGGTTGCGGCGGCCACCTTGGCCCTTGCCCTTGCCATTGCCACGGCCGCTGTCGCTGTCGCTGCCGGAGTCATCCTCCTCCTCATCATCACTGCCGGAGTCGGAGGTGGCAGTAGCGGAAGCAGCAGTGGAGGTGGTGGTAGTAGGGACGGCAGCACCCTTGGTCGTGGTGGTGGTGGGAGCCTGAGAGGTCTTGCTGGCGGCGGTTGTGGTGGCGGAGGGAGCCTGGCCGGTGGTGGTAGGGACGGTGACCTCGCCGCCGCACGTCTGGACCCAGCTGTTCAGGCTGAGCAGCTTGAGGACGGTGCTGAAGCCGTTGGCCTGGGCGGCGCAGAAGGTGTTGGTGCTGTCGACGGCGAGGGACTTGGCGGCGGCGGAGCTGCTCTCGCCCATGGGGTACTCAATCTGGAAGACGGGCTTGCCGGCAGTGATGTAGGGCTGGTACTGGTCGCACTCGCTGTACTCGGCGCACTGCTCGGTGACGACGAACTGGGTGACAGGGAGGACGTCGGGGATGATGTTGATGGAGTTCTTGAGGCCGAGGGCTAGGCCGTGCTGCTGGGCAGCGGGGGAGAGGACGTTCTTGAAGTAATCAATGGTGTCCTGCTTGGTGAGACCGATACCGTTCTCGTTGTCCTATTCACTTGTATGAGTGACTGGCGAAAGATGAAGAATTAAAGAGGAAGAGACTTACATAGCCGTCCATGTTGTCGGGGTCGATACCGTCGCATCCGACCTTTGCTGCCAGAGCAATACGGTCGCGCATGATGTTGGCCACATTCTCGCTCTTGAGGTTCAGCCAAGTCTCGTCGGGCCAGCCATTGAGACCAGAGCCCTGGTCAGCGGAGGTGAATCGGCTGCTGTCGGGGCGATAGGGCTCGTAGGAGCCGGCGCTGAAGTAGCAGATGACCTTCTTGTTGGCAGCGTGCAGGGCCTTGATCTTGGAGTCGTCAGGGTTGGTGAAGGTGTTGCCCGTGTTGGTGAAGAGGTCGATGTCGATCACCTCGACGTTGTTGGGAAGCGAGGGGCTGTTGAGGTCGACCTTGAGCTCCTCGGAGAGCTGGATGTCCCACGAGGTGCCGGGAGCAGGTTGCCAGACGCTGCGTGTTTCAAGGGAGCGGCGGAGGGGGGAGCTGGCTGCCAGAGCCACGAAGAAAGCCGAAGCCAGCGACAGGGAAGATGAGGCAGGCATGGTAGTTGATCTGAACTTGATGCAGATAGAAGGAGTGTGTGGGTTTGTATGTGCTTGTTTCGCAGGTGTTCAAGGAATGTAAATGCGTTGCTTGTTGATGTTCAAGGAATGTAGAAACTTTCTGAAGGAGTGATCAGGTTTTGAAGGAAAGACTTGCCTGCAAGGAAGGACTGTTGCGGAACAAAAGATGTTGTTGAAAGAAGAGTCTGACGATGGCGAGGGTGCACACAGCTCTTTATATCTTTGTCCCAGCCCAGCTCGCGGTCCGACCGCCTGCTTCAAAGTGGCTCTCACTCTGCAGGAGGGGCTTGGCCTGGGCATCCTGAACCCTGTCCTGGTTTCTTGTCATGGCCCTAAGGGTTAATCAGATCAGTCTTGCTGTTACATGGCACGATTCAATTCAATTCAGCGGGACCAAGCCCGTCACTGTTGGTGGCCATGTGGCTGGTTTCAGCCTTTACTCCTTAATGTCGCTCTATAGACGCACCTAACGCACTAACCAGCATCAAGACAGCCGACCCGTGTCTGGGGCTAATGAGCAGACTGGCTGATGAGACAGGACTGGAGACAATTGCGTTTGTGTAAGCGCTCAAAAGCCCGAATGTGCCACTCAGACGCCGGCTGCAAGCTGTGGGAGGGGAGGGGTAAGAGGGGTGGCATCTACGTCCCATATGGTGTGCTATTTGCAGGCTCACGGCCCATGCCGGTAGCAAATTGTACTGAACAATGCATGGAGAGCCTCGTTTTGTCTTTCCCAAAGCAACGTTTGTTGTGGGTAGATGTATTTTGGGCTCCATCTCGCTCCCAGGATCCAAGACTATCTATCCAGCACATCTTTTGGCAGAATATGGTGGAATGTGCCGGACACACATACGCATACGGGACATCCGGCCAGGACGGGACGAGTTGATGGAGGCTTTGGGATCGTCTTGAAAGATCCTGGGGGATCGTGTATCCCTGCTTGCCATGATCCCGAACCTGACCAGTCCCTTCATGGATTAGAGTGTATCCATCCTCGGCGGCTACCGACCGTGCCCCTGTTTCATGCCTGAGTTAGGTTTGGTTTTATATCCCTCATTCAGGCACCCGGTGGCCACTTGCGGGAATGGCGAAAACTTCACACACCAAGCTAGGAAAAAGAAATAGCTGATATGAAACTCGGCTGTTTTCGAATGCACGTTGGGTGAGAGTCTCCACGGGTTGTGCTGGGTCTCTCGCTTGGAGAGCTGTGCCCCTTTCCCAGGCTTACGTCTGCCCAGAACCCACAGCAAACGCCTGGCCAGAGGGACTGTGTAGACTATTTCTAGGTAGTCTGCATCTTATTCAATATAAGCCTATATCCCCTTGCATGGCGCACGCCTAGACGGTTTGACTAAGCAATAGTGTCTCGCCTAAGTGCACATAGCTGCATGCCCCAACGCACTACACACTTTGTCACTGACAGACCAGTCAGCCACTTCCAGTAATCGCTTTAGCAGGGCCGCGCGGTAACTGAGGGGCCCTACATCCGGTCTGCGTCTGCTGAGGCATCCGCTGCTTCTGCCTTTCTTGCTTAGGGCGATACAGCGTCAGCCAACGACCCTCCTATCACGGCATGGTGCCGTTCGGTTACACACTGCGGCCCAGAGTACTTTTCCCATTGCTGCCTCGTTAGCTGGGTTGCTTTTTTTCAGTAAATGGTGACATCTCACGCCCTTTCCCCTGCCTTAGCGCTGTGGTTACCACACCCACCAAATGCAGGGCAGTGGCTGATCAGTTTTTCATCCTCTCAGCCAAGTTCTCTCACCCACTTCACATCAGGGCCTACGGCACATGCCTTGATCCAACATCACGGGCAGGGATACCAGCATCGGCTTTTCAAGCAAAGGCCTGTCTATCCCCACCTGTGCCCTTGATAGTGTTGGCCTCAGACTGTTCCGGACCAGACGACTAAGCACTACCCAGGATCTACGCCCGGGACCAAGAACATTAAGTGGGCACAGATCCATCTAGCTACTCACCGACCTCGCAAGTGCTCAAGCCCATATGCCGTAAGAAAGTGATGTTTTTCCTCGTCCCGTTTCCGCCCCGTCTGACTCGCTCCCTCCCTGGCGTGGCTCTCGGACAATTCTTTTTCTGAGATGGCTGGGCGGGAGAAAGGGGAAATGAAGACCCATGCAGAGGTGAAGTGTGGCTGTTACACAGCATGCAGGTACAGTTCAGCGCTGTTCTGCCATGCTCCCTGGCTAATATGGGAGTATTCCCGGCAGCCGCGGAGTGAATATTGCGCTGATGTTTGCACCAAATTGTCTCCATTGTGCATTGTGCTTACAGGGGGCGCCAACAAGCACGTTTCTCCCCGTGGACTGGACGCCCTAATATGGAACATGAATAGACAACGTAGTTGCCTATGCCATCCTAGTGATGTTGTCTCCACGGCCAACGACCGTTCTTTTGATTGTCTGGACCAACCTCCCTGGTCAGCTCTCGTCCAGACCCCAAAAGAAAAAGCCGTATAATTTGATCTAGACCAACATCAAATTTGTGGTTTTATTGCAAGGGATGACAGAAAGTGACACTCGGACTGCTTGCAGCATTGAATCTGCCATATGCCGCCAGCCCCGATGCACGCTGCCGAGCTGAGCTGCCTCGCTTCCCTAAACCTGCCCATTCCGCGTAGATCATTCTATTGAATACTGCTGTAGTCGTCGTCATAGACTAGGTCCTGATACTGCCTGATATATGGGTGGCTGGAATAGCGTCTGGGCAGCCGAGAGGCCCGAGGCCTGCCCAACTTCCAAGGTTGACTGTGCTCCTTCTCGTAGCACAGCAGCCGTGGAGATGATTAGTGCTGGTCCATACCTTTGAATTTCGCCCATGTCTGAAGACTGCTTTCTGTCTAGTACTGTGGGCGTTCATTTTTGGGAGGGAACAAGGCGTAATTGAGGAAGCAAGAGAGGCCGAGGAGCCAACGGAGCTGAGTGAGTTATGAAGGTAGTTAGAAATCATGGATACATAGGTATGTAATGATGCCTGGCACAAATTTTCCCCAGGGAACATTGAGGCAATCCCTTCCCCTCTCCTGCCTGTTCGGATTTTGGGGAAGATGACTGATAGCGGTTTCGTTGGCAAGTACTTACTCTATCTAATATTGCAGTGTCTAAGTTTTCCTTGTAGTAGGTACTTCACATTCCCTACCAACGTTTTCCTCATTCTTTGAAATTCTGATTGCAAAAGGTCACTGTGTTCGTGAGTGACCGTGGACCAGTAACTATTCATCATGAAAGGGAAATTCAAGCCTGTATGCGAGCCCAAAACATGGCACTGGAGTAAGTGCACTTGCGAGATGATGAAGAATTCGAGATGAAAGATCAGTTTGTAGCCTTTTATTTAAGTGGTATAATGTTGATCGAAGCGTCATTCTATCATCAAGCTCAATATTTGAAGCTAGACTTAACCATTACCCTATAGTGTACCAACATTGATGTGCAACTCTCACACCAACAACAGAAGGCAAGCATCACTTCAACTACGATACGATTCATTTGACAAGTCATTTTGGCCGGTTGGGAAATAAATAAGTAAAATATAAAACGATGCGCTTAATTCATATCAATGCTATGCTCGGGGGTATTAGACATTATAAAAAGTTCATTCCGTCGTCAGAGTCGGAAATTGACTCGAGGTCTCTTCCTCTGAAATCCTCCCATTACTACTATCAGCACCTCCAATCTCCGAAAAAGCAGGAGGCATATCGCCGGCGTCGTATCGGGGAGGGGCCATCTCGAAGTACGACCGCCTCTGCCTCTTGGGCGGCGGGATAGGGAGGTTCTTCTCCGTCGGATCGCACGGCGGCAGCACGGTCAGCGCCTGCAGGCCCTCGGCCACGAGCACCTCGCCGGCGATCTCGAACCTGAGGGTCCACGCTAGGCCGTGGGCGAGGGCGATGTTGAAGGTGTTGAAGCTCGGGGTGAGCATGCCGTCGCGCACAACGAAGCTCCCGTCTGCGGGCGACGTGAGCCCGCAGCACTGGCCGATGTCGATGGGGGGCACCGCCCCGGAGCATGGGATCTCGAGGTCTGGCGGAGGGGGCAGGGCGCACTTCTCCCCGAACAGGTCCATGTTGAACTTGTACTCGGTGTCGACCGTGGACGACCCCCTCTGCTCCGTGATCCGGCAGTGCGATAGTATCTCCAGCGATATGCCCGTCAGCCTGGCGCGCTGCGGGATGTTCAGTATCTCCTCGCTCGTCCTCTCCCACTGCGGCACCAGCCGCACCTGGAAAGGTACCACGCCCGGGTTCCCGATCTGGATGTACGACGGGAAGCCGACCTGGAGCTTGAGCCCGCACGTGGGCGCCGAGGATATGTTGAACGCCTTCTTCATCTTCTGCGAGGTCGACAGCTTGGCGTCCCCCATGCCGGGCAGGAACCGGTGCGACGACGCGGACATGTGGACGCCCATGACCACGACCTGGTAGTCGACCAGCGGCGGCCCGGGTCGGATGAAGGGCACGTAGATGGGCAGCGTGGCGGCGACGTTGTCCCACGACCCCTGGGAGCGGTACCACAGGTCCGCCTGGATGAAGTACTCGACGTAGCTCTCCTTGAGCGCCGACCGCACCCACAGGCTCGGCGGCAGCCTCTGCGCCTTGACGGGCTGCTGCTCTGACGATAGAAATAGGCCGCCGTGCCCCGGGCTGGGGTCGGCGTACGTCGGCATCCTGATGGCGAACGGCCACTCCCGCCTCGCGCCCTCGGCCCCGGGGGGATGTGGAGGGTGCCGCTGAAGAGCGTCTGCGCCCGCCTCTTGCCGTCGACGAGGTCGAAGCGGCCGTGGCACGCGCCCGAGTCGTCGCGCACCGAGCGGTCGACGTAGCGGCCCAGCACGGCGACTTTCACGACCGCGTCGGGCAGCGCCGTGGGCGTCTCGCGCGACACGCACCCGCGGATGGTCTCGCCGAGGCGGAATGCCGTCCGGCCGCCCTCGAGCGCGATGCCCAGGTCCGGCCCGCACTGCTGCTTCGTCATGACCATCTTTGCTTGTCGCTTTAGGATCCTTGAATGGGGCTTCTTTGTTGACCGTGGGGAGTTTGATTGGGCGTCGCTTTCCCTCACAGCAGGAGGGGAAGCGTGGTGGTTTGATGATGAAGGGCTCGAGTTTTCTCATATGAGGTGATGATCCGTGTTTAAATTAAAACAGCCTCCTCCCCTCCCTCTCGCATGGTGGCCGCCACAGGCCCCTTGCAATGATCAAATAATAAGCACTACGCCGTGAGACTCGAGCTGCGCATGCCGGCGATGTAGTGGAATCCGCTGCAGGACTTTGGACGGCTCCTGTGGACTTGGGTTGATGTCATTAGGGGGAGAGTTATCTTGGCTTTCTCCTGAGCCGCGAAGCACCAGACCACAGGCTCAGAACATGACTAGCACTTCTACCTACTTAATTTAAGGCTGGTCTACAACTGACACCCACTAAAGTACCTCCTGCTTCACTAGAAATGGTTGTAATCTAAGTCGATTGGCCGTGCTAAGTCTGATACTTAGATCGATATAACGTTTTCAGCATTAATATGTGCTGTGAAAGTATATTAAGAGGCCATCCAAGTGCCTTTGTGTCAAATAGTACAATGTATAAATGCTCGCATCGCCGTGCCTTGAACCGTGCTCAACCAAGAAGGGGGTAATATTTCCAAACCCCCGTACACATGAAACCTCCCAAAATATTCTGTCGCGGAACGCCCCCTCCCCCCTAAAAACCAAAACGCTGGACATTGTTCTCGTAAAAATGTATCGCGAGATTGAAATATTCTTTTTCGTTTTACAGTTTCAATTGGCCCTTACTGCGCGTCCGCCGAGATAGGCGAATGACGCTCTCTGGTGAGCCGAGCACTCGGCCAAAGCTGCGCGGCCTGCCACGATGCCTGCGCCGCGGCCCTTGCACAGTTGAATTGAAGAGGGTCAGCGAGACGAAGAAGCCTGCCAGGCGAGAGCGATCAGCGTCCCACCGGTGGTTCTGGGCGCCGTCAGATGACCAAGAGCCCTGAACGCAATCAAATCTCGTCCACTGATCTGCCGGGCAATCGTCGAAGTGCACTTCGTCCGCAAATTACAAATGGAATCCATTTATAAGATAAGTGGTCCCTTTAACCTCTCCAAGACCCTCTGAACAAGTGCCTCATCAACGCCGCCTCGGGGATGCTCCCGTCGTTGGTGCTGGCTGAGTGAGGCTGCCCCATGCCAAAGCCGTCAATCGTCAGCACGAGTACGTCGCCAATCAGCCTCGGCTCCGTCATGTACGCCAGGTCGCGGACCGAGTTGAGCGACGGGTCGAACTCCTTGAGCTGGTCGAAGACGGCGTCGGTCCAGGCGGCCGGGCCCGTCGAGTTCATGACCTCGGTGCTGCTGGGCATGAGGAGTGAGACGGGGGACTGGTGCTCGACGGCCATCTTCTGGACGGACCAGAGGACGCGGTCGATCATCTTGCGGAACACCGGGTGGCCGGGCGCGGCGGCGATGGTCCACTGGCAGAACTGGAGGGGGTGCAGGATGTCGGCCCAGGGCCCGTTGTCGCGCTGGTCGAACTCGATGCCGACGATGAGGCCGACCTTGCCCTCGAACTGCGGAGGGACCCAGCGGTCGATGGGCCGGAGGGCGATGGTGTCGGTGTCGGTGTAGGTGCCCCCGATGGTCTCGAGGATTAGGTAGCGCAGGAGGTCCGACTTCATGCCCACGTTGGCGAGGCCGTGGTAGATCTCGCGGACCTTGGGCTGGTCGGCGTAGTGCTTGTCGAGGAGTTCTTCGCCGCCGGCTTTGCCTACGATGGTGCTGGATTGCGCAGTAGGTGGTTAGCATGGCGTTCTTGGGTGACCCGTTGACAATTGCATCGCAGCGTGACTTACTACTCGTAGTCTGGGTTCAAGGCGAGCCATGTAGGGGTGTCCTGGAGGCCCTTGGGGTCGATGTGAGACTCGGTATCGAGCGGGCTCTTGGGCAGTCCAATCTGCCAGATCTTCTTAGGGATCTGGATCATCTCCGGGACGACCGTGACGTTCTCGGGGAGATGGTCGATGTGAGGGATATCGTGGTGCGCATCGTCTCCCACGCCGTGCTTCAGCGCCTCGTCGTCATCCTCCTCCGTGCCCTTGTAATGGCCATCAGCCTCGTGGGTGCCGTTGTGCACATCGGTCGTCGGCGGGGCCTGGTCGTGGTTCGTGTTATGAGCTGGGCGCAGGTTGAATGTGTCCAGGGCAGATCCGTGAAGCGTCCAGACGACGATAAGCACCATCAGTGCGGCGGCGACGGCAGCAAAGAGGCGGTATTGGTGTCGCGAGATCTTGGCCCCGTGTCGCGAGAGCGACTCCCCCAGCTCCTTGACCTGCATCTTAAGAATCGATAAAATAGATAAGCAAAAGAAGATAGTGATGAAGAGAGAGTTGGGCAATTGAGTGGAAGCTGCGATTGCTTTGGTAAGTAGAATATGCAGGTTAGGGTTTGGGATGCAGATGAACGAGTGACGGCACCAACGGTCATGAGATGGTGAGGGAGGGCATCAAATGCGTCACAAAGTACTTCCAAAAGGGATTTTAACTTTATTATTGAGGATTATCCAGCTGCTGACAGCTCGACGAGGCTTGTACACCAGCGAACATCATTGCATAATACGAGCGTCGGCGGCCATCCCCCCCACAAAACTATCGAAAACCGGCAGGCATTGAAATTGGAATGTTCTGCTAGTGACCTCCAAAACAAGCTGTGTGATGGACGAACCTGTTGGTCCCACAGGGCCTGGACAGGGCCATTTGGGAGCCCAACACACGTAGGCCCATGGGTACGGTACGCTGCGTCAAATTCGGCTAGCAGGCCAGAACAGACGCTGACGAGAGAACTGGCTGTGGCTGCGTGCAGATTCCCAAACTCTCAGCTTGGTGGAGAGCACGAGAATGGGCCAATGAATGATACGAATCGTCTGCTCTGTGATGCCCGACCCAGACCACCATCCATACAACTAGGCGAGTCTGGGTCAGGGGCTTGCCGATCGAGACATTCCAGCACCAGGATTGACCTGGTCGAGCCCATCCGATCTCCGAGGCTCAGCAAGACAGCGATCATCTGTCCATCTCGCCGCGTCAGCAACAGGTGCACAGTTTCAATTTATTAATTCAGAGACCACGAGAATCGATACGGGAGTCAAGTAATCACATAGTCAATCGGCATCCAATGAATATACCTCGACTCAGGGGCATCCCGTAGGGCCATTTGCGATCGGCTAGTCGCTGGCAACAAGCATTTCTCACAAGGCTAAGCATCCACTAGTGCATCTTGATAGCGGTAGTCGCAATTTTCAGCAAAGGAGAAACACTAGGCCCTACCTAGATCCGTTATTGGTGCATAGCCGATATGGGGATTTGCATTCCCTCTAGGTTACGTACTTGCAGTCTCGTAGTGTGAAAAGGGGCTCGTCTGCCCGTCTGGTTCTCGGCTGTGCATACGTGTTGCTTTGTGTTCTATACGCTTTTTTTCCGTTTTCCGGGAGACCAACTGCGTCTTGAAGTCATTTGCATCACGAAGAGACCTCGTATTAATAGAGTCAAACGATAATATTTGAGAAAAACTCATTGATATCATTGAATATTTTATCAATTGGAGATTATAAATTCCAGTGACAATTTCTTGCGTGCATAATCAGCTATGGGAGGGCCCCTAGACTTGTAAGTATCGGCTTTCTACATACCTAGAAAATATCCTTTAGTCAATTGGAATTCAAGCTATGCATATTCTAGAAAGTGAGGGAGCTCGAAATGGCTCACATGCTAGTAGAAAGTTCGCAGTTTATCATTCATTGTGCTATTAATAACGCTCATTTCATGGATCAGAAAAGGGAATCATGGTGGGCTACCGATCCTCCACTGCACCTCTTTTGGCGGTAAGTCACCAAGACGTAATTAAGAAGTTGAGCAAAAGTAAAAGTCAAAACCAAACCCACACAATAAATACACCCTCGAGAATGAGATCCTGCACGGTGACCCCTGTTAGCGAGATCCGATAATGGCAGCTACTTGGCCAACCGGTGCTGGCTTGGCATCTCTACATCAGTTCGCTAACTTGATATTTGCTCCTCTTGCATGTGATGAGAAACAGTTGACGTTGAGAAAATATCAACATGAAGATTTTATGGTGAGGATTCTTTAACGAGACTGATTACTGGTGGTCAAGGCATTCGTTCTGGTATGACATTTTCTCCATCAGCACAGAAATTGAAATGATGAACAGATGAAAAAAAAGATGTAGGTTTCTTCAATCAACGAGCGGCGTGCTTGGTGCGTGATAGAAATAACGGCTGCGTGAACCACGCATCGGTTAGAATACGAGGTGCGTCTGTTACAATTTCCCTCCTTGTAGGATCAGCTTACGCTTTATGCTGCCAGATAGCCTTGATTTAGACCCCACTAATTTGTCTATTTAGGCTCTTCTCTTCTCATATTACCTTGCCTTTTTCAGGATTGTAATGATATTTTTTTGTCTTTTTTTTGCACTACATGTGGAGGTCAGGTCAGATAAAAGCACGAGCCGCTAGGGAACTCATCAGCAGCTTGCTGACTGCTGCCTGTTGTGCGTTCACTTTACCTGGTTATTTATGAAATCGGTGCAGCACTTCACCTCAAATTGGAGAGATTCATGCCTCGAGCTCTCAACTACAGCAATAGTCCATTGATTCCAACCAAAGCCAGACACCGGCCACCAGTCTAGCAGCTAGCAGCACACTATGGGAGGCTGGGACGTCTACTGCGCTCTCTGCGGAGGGCCCATAAGAAGAGTCAGGTGGGATGCTGATGATAGCCCCCACGCTGCGTATGACCGAGAAGTGTTCGCTAACAGCGAAGATCCGGGCCTGGAATGGCTCGAGGATATTCGCCTCATTGGGGAGAACCCTTTCACCGCCTCGGATTCCAAGTAATTGCCCTTCGGAGCCGGGACGCCTTCTGACTTCTTTCAACAACTAATTCTCTCAGGGTTTGGCTTTCGGGTCTGGCGTGCGCTGAAGAATATGGCGCCGTGTCCTACCAGGATGGGGAGAAGCCCGACCCCGCGATTTTGGATTTAGAGGGTCGCGATGACGAGGGTGGGAGCATTAGAGTGTAAGTTTTTCCTCCTCAAGAGATATGAGACCCTAAATCACCTAGCGAAGTTCTATGCATGATGAGATTCATGCTTGTTGAACTCCCTTTTTCTATGCTCTGAAATTTCCTGGCTATGCAGCGTATTAATCGTCGCCTCAATGAAAAGATATAATACCGATGGAGTAGACGATCCGTTTTGTGCCCCTTTCCATACGCGTTGCAAGGAGATCCTCCGCAAGTATATGGGTGTCTCGGAGCTCAACAAAGAAGTATTGCTCGAATCCCTGAAGAGCCTGGCGGAGGAAGGTGACGGGGGGCGAGCCCTGGATATCGAGTATGGCGATATCCGAGAACACATGGAGCAGTATTGGTGGCCCCAACCGGGCACCGAGCATTTTGTCTGCGACCCAGTAGAGGTCAAAGGGTTGGCTGAATTCTACAATCAGTTGCCTACACGGGAAACGAGTGACTTCGAGTCGCCCCGAACATACAACACTGAGGGCGACCCTTTTAATCGGCTCCCCGCCGATGTCCTCTTGATGCTGATCTCTCTCTTCCCATCGATGTCTGACGTTTTCAGCCTTCGGTCAGCTTCTCCAGTAGTTGCAAATCTGCACCTCGGCAACGGCTTTTGGCGAAGGCAGCTGAAAACTAGGATGCCATGGCTTTGGGACCTCCCGGAGCCCACCGATTCGCAAATAACTGATGTGGATTGGAGAAAGGTCTATCATAAGCTGGATTGGTGCAGCAGACTCGAGTCTCAAAGGGAGAACAAGTTTCACGGCCTTTGTAACAGACGAAGAATATGGGAAACAATCTGCCCCGTGATTGAGGAGGCCTACGTCGATTTCTCAGCTAAAAATGATGCATGGGGTAGCCCAGAGGCACCAGTTCTAAGGAATGTGGTGATTAGCACCTTAATTCCTATCGGCAGTCGTTCCTGGACTGGGATGGACCGAGAAACAATGACACTTCTGGACAAGTACTTGGAGATCACCACGGCCCGGCCCTTCTTGTTGGTTTCCTGGTCTGAAGACCGCCGCAGTTTCCATAATATCCGTGTGTCCAGAGACGAAAGCGAACTCATGGCTCGGAAGCAGATGATAAGGTCGGATGTGGTGGATACTGTCCCTGTTCCGGATGATGACTGGATCACAGGCTTCATCTTCAGAAGTAACGTGGCATCGGATGATAACGGAGCTCGCAAACCACATGTTGTTGGATTAGAGATTCTCTTTGCGAAGCAAGAGCCTGTGAAACTTGGTGCTGGCAAAGCAGACACTTGTCGATTCTTTCATGCGAGCGAGAATCACTTCATTGTTGGATTCAGGTGCTATCGTGACGACGAGGATCATAGCCTGACGCACATGAAGCTCCTTGAGCAGCCGTTGACGAACGTGGGAGATTGCTCACGCGTGATCGACAGATCCGTTGGCGGCTATAACACTACTCAAGGCTTCTGGGCTGGCGACCTACCGCCAAGGAACGTCTGCACGTCTAAGAATCACCTGAGATTGACATGGTCCTACATGGGATATAACTATCCTACCGAGTGGCTGATGCTAGTTGAATCTGCGGAAGAGCAAGCGGATATTACGGGGATCTCTGTTGACAGCCAGCTTGGCGGGTTTGAAGTCTATTTTCAAAACCAACCTACGCGGAGAATAGGCCCAGCCTTCCACGCGATGAAAAGTCTGTCCATTGATGGGCAAGGCGGTGAGCGCATCACCCAGATCTGTGTTCCTAGGTCAACCCAGCTGGCGATGATGTTCGTCACCAACCGCGGTCGCTGTCTCTCGCTGGGCATCTCAGTATCTGGATACGAGCCGCTAACGTTTGGTGATGAACACGACCCCGATGTCTCCAAAGTTGCTCTGTGTGGCATATACGGGGGGTGGTCCGAGTACATGGGTGCGAAGCATCTGCTCAACGGTTTCGGTGCCTTCGGGTCGTCGGAGTTGCCTAGCTGCCAGGGTGAGATCACGCCCCTGGCGCAAGACGGCAACGGTTACTTCTGGGAACCTGAGAGGCCATTAGCTGAACTTTTTGAAACTGGTCCCATTTACGGTTCAAGAACATATAATGAGGCCGTGTCCTGGTCTGCGGAACAAAGAGTAGAGAAGACAGTGCCGTCCAAGGGGTGTATGGTCAGCGCGCTCGATGTTGACCGCCCCATCGTGGAGGTGCGCGTTACTTTGGTACATAGCAACCCGAAATGTAGCGTCGCTCCAACCGCAGCTATCCAGCTCACCTACCTGGATGGAGAGAAGATTGTCGTGGGACCGGATAGATTCTCCAACAACCCTTTATGCCGGTGCTGTGATGAGAAGACGAGTCTCGCTAAGGAGACGAGGAAAGTACCGCATTATAGGCACGAGACTTGGCGCCTGGGGGATAAGAAACTCACCAAACTGCGAATATGGCCGTCTGAGACGGGGGGTCTGGGGGCTATTCGTTTTGTGGCGGAAGGGGGAGCTGAGAGTCCTCTTTGGGGTTATTGGGGTTTCAAAACACAGGGGAAGGAATGCGAGGAGCTGAACTTTGCAGGAGAGCAGTGTGGCACGGCTATTGGACTGAAGGTGTTTTTCCAAGGTCTTGAGCGAGGGGATCGAGGAGATGACACTGTGATTGTTGCATTCCAGGGGTTAGCTCATACTTCAGCTTAGGACAGCGACTGAGTGTTCATTGGCTTATCTTTGGGTATAATAGCAAAATCATGGCGAAGCAGAGCAGGGGGGCGGGTTTATTTGCTCCTCGCTTCCACAAATGGATGCCCGCACACAAATGTGTAGTATTGGCGGGGCGCAGGTGAGGCTGAGCGTGAGGCGGCTAATAAGTGGTTTGCCTACTCCTGATAAACAAATGAGTTATTACAACTAGTTGTGCTGTGAAATGTATTTCTTTTCGTTTCAACCGATTCTTGTCGGCGTGTCTATCTAAGCGATCGCTCATACCTGAAGATGAAGCTTTACTTGAAAACTAGTCAGTTTGCTCCTCGTATTGAATCGAATGCACACTATTAGGTAGGGACTAATATTGGACCACCAGTTACTGGAAAACGTGTCGAACTTGACGTGAAAGAGAATGAGTCTGTGGCTCGGGTAAAGGAAATATTTTCCGAGAGGGAAAGATTTCCCCCAGACCAATGCCGTCTAGTATATGCGGGCAAACATCTCAACGACGAATTCACCTTGGATCGCTACAGCATCCGGCCTGAGTCAACCATCCATGTCATCTTGCGGCTGCGAGCTCAAGACAACACTCGGAGCTTCCCAACGTCAGAGATCCCGTATCCGCACCCTTCAGAGGCAGAAAGAATCGTTTCCGATTGGAACGATCTGGCTGCTAGAGTCGGTTTCGATGCGGACACACATATCGTTGACCCGCAGGCGCACTACATCGCGTTGGAGTCGCTTCAGAGGAAAGCCAAGACCTCTTCAGCGCTGTATCGGAAAACTGGAATTTCCTGGAAAACACCCGAACCAGAGGATGTAATGCTTCGGCTTCTTGAGATCACAGCACCGGAATGGATGCATAACCTTCTACTGGATGCTGGGGGTGGCGTGGATGTTGTTGATAGTGAAGCTGTCCTCTGTCTGTTGCAATCCTACGTAATTGTTAAATCTGTTGTGGACAGTTTTGACTTTTTAGTCGCCCGGAATTTCTGCCACGAGTTCTTTAGCATCCTTATCCAGAGGGACACGAAATATATCGCCGAGATCGTCAAGATTCCGAGGACTGCGCTCGGCAGCATTGCCTCCACGCTGTTGACAGCACTTGCGAATGCTCGGTATGAAACCAGAGAGAGCACTGCTGAGGTGGTCAAGCGTGCGACAGACCAATTCATGGATCTGATCGGCCATGAGCCTCCTTCATCGGATCCTATAGAAACATCCCGCACTATGGCATACTTATTGGACGTCGGCCTGGTCAGCTACGCTGGATCGCACGCATCCAGAAATGACTTCGAGGATTTCGAGGCTGAAATCGCGGATTTCAGTTGCAACAAGGATGGTTGCTTTCGATTCCAGTGCAAGATGCAGAACCTAGCCTGCTTGAACGGATTTCTAGATGCGCGGGAGGTTTGGGTCTTTGAGATACAAAGTAGAAGGGCCTCACCTCAACAGCAACAACGGCAGGTCGGAACCAAAGAGCCTCTATCGATCCTGACGACGATAGACGCACTCTCTGATATTTGGGGACCCGTCTATGCTGAGGCTATCCACCAAGGCTCATCAGCCGAAAAGCCGTACCGCATTAGGAAGTACAACGTCTCCAAAGGATGCATTCGACCTCTGCCTAGGCAATCTGTCTCCTCAGATGGTTATGTCCAATGCCATTGGTACAGCTGGGCAGAGGAGCAGCGACGACGTTTCTCTAACCTCTTTTCCGGGCGCTCCAAGGATCCAACGATGTCACTAGACGATAAACTTCTGATTGGTACAGAGATGACAGTGAAGCCAGATTGCACATTCAGCATGACAGAGTATGAAATGAATTATGGCAATGCTATATACGCAGCTGGGCCGAAGCCTTCGACATGGAGATTTGATGGTGTAGCAGTGTCCCTAGAGTTAGCAGCGCCGAAATTCGCAATGCTCCAGATCAAAGGCAAGGCGAAAAGAGTTCCGGAAACCACAGTCAAGGAGCATGCTTGGCAAAAATGGAGCTCAAAGCCTGAGTCTGCGAACCCTGGCATCCTGAATAACTACTTTGGCGTCGAGATAAGCAACTGTACTGGAAATGCCAGAAGAGTGTCCCTGAAAGAGATACTCCTCATGAATCCAATACAAGAGCTGCTTGAGCGCCAGATCCCTGGATGGCAAGCAACAAGCTGGGGGAGGGATTTCAAGAAAGCACTCCAGACGGAGTCTGAAACAGTAGTCTTCAGCTTTTGGAGACAGCATGTCGCTCATCGGGCGCTTGTGGGACGCCTCATATCTTCAGTCCTGGATGTGCTTGACGGCACTGGATGCAACAAATCAGGATTCCAGGCGGCGTTCCTGCACCAGGAGAATGAAAGTATTATCAACATCGATCCCAGAGACAACGACTGGGCCGATTTGCTCAAGGACTCATATCTCACTGCGACATACGCAATTGTCAATGAAATATGCCTTGAATATAAACTCCCGGATCATAGTACTTCGATATGCAACGATGGACGACGATACTCAGTCTTACAAACCAAAATTGGTATGGAAACCGAGGCAGGACTTATCAGGCGTTTTAAGATCGATCCGCATGGTTTATCATTAGAGAGGATTAACCCTGAAACCTATGCGCTGCCTTTTCTCCTGACACGCGAATCGACGGTCACAACCATGGTTCACCTCGGCAGGCGAACGCACCGCGCGAAGGAACTGCTGAACCAACAATCGCACGATCGTAAAAAACATCATCAGGTGATACTACGCGCATCGCGGGAGAGCTTTGGCGGGATGCCACATCCACGCCAGCGTGGTTTGACAAAGATAGACGAGGATCCTATGGATATAGACGTACAAGCTGAAGACTTCAGCCGAGAGTTGACGGAAGAGGCCCTTTCACAGCTGGAGATTGAATCCATGATCATGGATAGCCTGATGGCGGGGGACGTTGTGGAGGACGAGCAGAAAGCTCGCTGTTGAGCCATTTGATACGAAGACTAGATCGGGTTTATGGTAATTCGGGAATTGCAGTTGTTTGGGTATCTAAACATTCGTAACCTTCTTCTTACTGGGTCCTCTTATCCGTCTACCATCTTTCTCTTGACGAGTTACTGTTTTTTTTTTTTTTTTTTTTCAAGCAGATAATATCACGGTGATATGTTTCAAAATATGCAATGGTACATTGGAGAAAGTTATTTATATTCTCACCAGTTGACCTACTTTACTTCTGTATCAGGCACGGATGGAAGAAGTAGTTGGAGAATAAATAAAAATATCAAGTAAGCTAGGCTATAAACTGATGCCCACGGCATCCTTTCTGCGCCGGACCTGCATCTTATTGTCGGGATGGAAGAAAAGGAACTCGTGGATAGCATCATGTTTCAGTGGCACGCCTCCAACAAAAGAAAACTCGTAAGCATCTATCAGTTGGATGAGGAGGATCTTGGCGGCCATGTCGGCGATGTAGCGTCCGGGGCAGGCCCATTTTCCGGCGCCCCAAGTAAGTATATCTGTATCAACACCGCGGAACGGCTTTACGGAATGTTCTTTGATCTTGTCGTCAGCACAGAACCGAAGCCCCTTGTATGTCGTCGGGTCTTCATAAATGTTGGGGTCCATGGCTCGTCCAGGCCCAGAAACGGTCATAAACTGGCCCTTTTTCAAAGGAACCCCACCAATGACACAATCCTGCTTCACAGCGCGGCTGTAGACAATGAGGGTCCCAGGGGCAAGGCGAGCTGTTTCCTTCATAGCTGACTCGAGGCAGGGCAGGTTCGCAAGTGCCGACGTATCCCACCGGCCCCCAATTTCAGCGTTTTTGGCTAGAATCTCGGCGCGAACTCCCTCTAGAACCTCTGGACTGCTTGTCAAGTCAGAGAGTGCGCGGCAAACAAAGTTGGCAATGCTGTATGTGGACCCGGCAGCTACTGATCCGCAGAGTGTGGCCAGAACCTGAGGGTCGCGTTCTAGTTCTGTTCGGCCACTCTGTACCATCCAAGTAATGAGATCTGGACTGTGTTCTTCCTTGCCCTCAAGAATCATTGTCTTCCGCCGCTGCACTTCGGGGATTACGAAACCAGACAGGGCTTTCCAGTCTTGATGCATCCGCCACTTGGCAGGCAGAAGCCAAGCAAGATAACGGCTGAGACAGGAAGGGACACACCGCATAGCGAATGCCACGACGAAGACTGAAAGCAAACCTCATGTTAATTTATTCATCAGGTTCATGAATTGTGGTGTTTACCGAGTATTGAATAGTAACATACCATTTCTTGTAAGCGTGTAGGTCAGTTCGACAAGTCTTGGGTTCTCAACCATTTTGGAGCCATACAAAACCAGTGCAATACCTTCGCTAAAACAACGGACTGATGCGGGAAGTGGCTTCATGATGGTCCATTGATCAGTTTGAGGGAATTCCTCCTTCAGAGCATCTGAGATCCGCTTTGCCATAGAATGGAACAACTCAGGAAGAGCCGGGGTGATGCTGCCTTGAAGCATACGAACATGGTAACTGGTGTGTTCGACCACTTCCATGCCAGTCAGATGGCCCAAAAGGGTGAATGCATGTGACTTTCTGCTGTCAAGGACGTCCACGCCATACCGGTTGAGTTCAGGAATCAAGCGAGCAGGGAGAACAACAAGTTCCGAATCCCCCGAGCAAGTTTATATGGACGCCCTTGTGCCTGGTTTCATACTATTGTTAATTAATGAGGATCTTTGCTATGCGGATGGAGCTTATAGCTTTACCTTCTTGTCAGCGTCTCGAATAATCTGTTGAGCCCAAAGAGCCCATCGGATTCTAGAAAAGAAGGACGGTTCAAATGGGAACAGCCTATTTGCAACGGGTAGGCCGTCATTGGATTTTGAAGATTGTAATAGAGAAAGGGCAGCATAAATGATGATGGATGTCGTCAGAAGAGCTGCAGTGTGATGCCAGTCCCACCCTATGCTTGGAGGGAGGAGCGCGTGGTCACCGCCTGAGCGGTTGGAGAATACTGAATGTTCCATTTTGATTTCAAGCACTAATATTGTATTGGTTGATTTACCATTTGTTGAGCTGGCTGAAACCGACCAAGGAGCGGTGTCAGTGGTTGGCATATAAACAGGATGTGAAGTCAAGACCAACTTTCATCATTCACCGTCCTTGGACCCCAAGATCTCTGCTTATCCCTGATTCTGCCTGACCTATCCCTAATGCATAAATACGGCACTTTCAGATACATTTTAGGCATTCATCTTTATCTAACCTTCCCTCTCAGTTTTCAGCATCATGCTGCAGGACGAAACCCTTGGATTTGACACGGTTTGTCATATTGCATTGCGAAGGAATCTGCATGGGAAGGTGAAAAACCTCCTACAAGGCAGAAGCCTAGTATCTACCAACACATAAGTTGCATGAGCAATTTGACAGACTGTCTCTCTGACTGCATGGGTGGACCCGACGTTATCTAAAGCCCCACGGGTGTGAGAATAATGCGGCCCATCAATTGACCATACCGATGAGGATATGTGTTCCTCACGCTACTAAAGTTCCTCTCTCGGGCCGATCATAGTTACATTCTGAATGCTGGCTGAAAGGCCAAAAAAGTACAGTCCATTTCTGTTGGCCTGGTGGAGTGACCTCAAGAGCTCGCACTTGATGGGAGTGTGGGACATCTTGTAATAAGGGATACGATGATATTCCTGGAGGATTCTGGCTCGGCTGCATCATCGGGGCACGAGGGCCTCAGAATAAAACGCTATTACTATGATTGAAGATTTCCCCACAAAGGATCTCTTCGGTTCATGAACTACCTACTACTATATTACTTCCATTTAGAAGCTCCCCTCGAGCCCGCAGGAGGACTTCATGCAATCTGTCGTGGCAAAGTGTCTCCATCCAAATCAACACGCATTATCTGCCTGTTTCACTCTTTCTACACAATGGCTATTGGGGAAATAGATGCGGCAGCTCCTGTGCCCTCCGTCATTACCACCGCCTTGGTAGTGGTGTCGGTGCTATTCCCAGTCTTATCACTGATCGCCATCACCCTGAGGGTTATAGCTTCCAGAAGATCCCGACAGGCTCTGTACTGGAGTGATGGATGGATTTTCATTTCCTTCGTATGTTTGCCTCCTCTTGCAAGCATAGACTACGACGACTGACTGATCTGGCTAGTGTTTTACCCTCGCTCTGAGTGTGATGGTTTGGATCTTCGCCAGCCTTTCTGGAATAGACTACTACAATATTGATCCACTGGCTGGGACATCATACTCTCTCGAGGTGAGATTTCCTTTTATGCGTCACACACAAATGCAAAAGATACTGGCTCACGCAACATTTTGTATTTGCAGATTGTCTTCCTGTCATCTTGTCTCATTCAATTTCCACTTGCAGCAGTAAAAATTTCCATTCTCCTCTTCTACAAACGCATTTTCGTCAGGAAATGGTTCCACAAGATCCTTTGGATCACGATTGGACTCATATCTGTGTGGTGCTTTGTGTTTTTCTTCGTATGTGAAATCCCAAGTGTCAACAGAGTGTCTGGAGGATTTCACTCTAATCTCAGGTTCTCAGCTTGTCCTAACTCAGGTCGATCCCATCTCTCAATCATGGAAAGGGGGCAGGCTACGATATGATTCAGCGGCACTGGGTCTCGCCCAGGTGGGAACCAGCATCTCCCTTGACTTCCTTGTCCTGTGCCTGCCCTTGCCTGTGATTTCCACTCTGCAAATGGCCAAGAAGAGAAAGATCGCCGTTGGCATGATCTTCTGGCTGGGTGGCTTGTAGGTCACAACTTTCAGACCCCCCAAAGGGCCATGATAAAGACTAATTTTGCTTCTCTGCATAGCTGCTGCATCGCTGCTATCATCCGATTGGTCTTCCTCCATCAGTCGATCCACGGTGTCCTAGGTGCTGAGAATAACATTTGTAGGGTTCACCATTTTAGGCATGAGTGTTCTGTACTAACTTTGAGCCAGTCCTGCAATCAAAGCAATTCATTTTCATGATAATTGAGCCCAATTGCTCCATCATCGCGGCATGCCTACCCTGCTACGGTCCACTCGTATCAGGCGGCCACTCTCTTGGTTCTATTTTCAACAGCATCCGATCTATGTTCAGTCTTAGAAGCAGCAGCGGCTCCAAACAGTTGACAACGACGTCACAAGAACATATCGCTATTGGAGATACTAGCAAGACCCAATGCGATGTCGAGATGCAGCCGCACTGGTCGGGATACGGCCCACCAACCGTTCATTGCATTGGGGGCAAGCTGAGCAGCGAGGCTAATCCAGCTTCTCTTCATGGAGAAAATTGCATCAATGTGACAAATGGCGTGACAATACACAGGGATCACTGAAGGCTGAGCAAATGCCTGAATCTCCGATGTAGTTTAGATTGCCACTAGACAGTTTTCAACGCACCCTCAGATGGGACTCGAATAGCCAAATATTAGTCATTCATCGCAGTGCTTAGCGAGGTTCATGATTTTAAATGCTACAAGTGCCAATACTGACGTATTCGAGAATGCATGATCGTGATGGTGCAAGGGGTTGCATTCGGGTTCGATTAGGTAGGACAACGGATAACCGGCTGCCCAGCCACAACCGTGGATCGTTCGACGTGGTCCCTAATGTGTTCTATTTTAATCCTCACCTATGTTGGTACAGAAACAGAGTTCAGCAGGACTGGTTGCAAATGAGTGCATTCAAATGTGTGACTGAGCTGGTGCATGCATATGCCCGCCTGTTGATGCCAGGTGCCCCAGAACCAATAAACTTGTGAATGATTATGCCTAGACAGCTCACTGAGTCATAATTTAGTCAGCCTATGGCTCGAGATCTCTTTGAAATGGGCTGAATCGGGGGAGATGTTCGGCTCTAAGGGTCTGTTGGATATAGGGTGTGAGATTAGAATTCAAAGTTGTGGATTGCATACTGCAATATGTAGGCTGACCAACGACTCAGAAAAGGATGAATCCCCACATCATGCAAGCCCGAAAAGGATCGTAAAAGGTTCCAAGTTGCATGATAAGCTGTAATGGGATGATCAATTGAGCAAGGATGCATCTAATAGAGCTCTGTCTTGACTTAGACAGTAAGACGGGAGAACGTGAGATTCTGGGTTTACTTTGCTACTGCTGCATCCAGAAGAGTACTCTTTTCCCTTTCAAGCAAAGGTATACCTCATTTCGCATTCGAAGGGCCGTGAAAAGCTTGGTTTTGTGTAAAAATGGACTCGTTGGATGGCACTGTAACGAAGTCGTGGGTCTTAGTATTGGCTGTTGCTGCGTTGGCCATTTTCAGCTTCATCACCACCAGCACGACGGTTTCTCAAGGGAACTACTCGCCAATCCCTAAAGCAGGGCCATACAGGGTACTACCAAGGGCTGTACTCAGTCTCTTATACTCGGTAAATGCTGTGAAGCTGCTTCAAAGCGCGTACGAGAAGGTATTATACCATCCCCGAAGAAATGCTCACGGAAAAGATTTACTAATACGAAAACTTCAGTTCAAGAAGTCGGCCTTTTTGGTGATCCGTAACGATGGAGAAATAACTGTTCTCCCGCAGTCGCTTCTCGAGGAGCTGGCAGCTGTTCCTGTCTCGGTAGCTAATCCGCAGGCAGCCTTGGAGAGAGATCTGTTGGGCCATTTCACTGGCGTGGACTTGATTCTGGAAAACAGGCTTCACCATTGGATTGTTCAGCGCCGACTAACACCAAAGCTTCCACTTCTGACACCCAGAATGGAGAAAGCTGTCACAGAATCCTTTGATAAGCTGTTCCCAAGGGGCGACGAGTGGGTTGAATTCCAACCGTATCAAATTCTTGGCCGAGTCTCGGCTAGAGTTGCCGCAGATGCCATGGTTGGGCCAGCCTTTTGCACAAATGAAACCTGGCTGGATATTGCTTTCAACTATACAGAGAACCGTACGTCTACTTATACCTGAGAGGAATAAGGGAAAAAAACGGTTTACGGGACCATGCTGATTGGATGATGACAGTTTTCCGTACCATCGTTGTGCTGCGAACAGTACCAAATTGGATGCAAAGGTTCTTGGCGCCACTTCTTCCCTCATATTGGCATGGCCAGAAATACTTGAAGTCCGCAAAGGATCTTCTCGGGCCCAAGATCAGTCAGTTTATGGAGCAGAACGATCTGGGATTGTGGGAACCCAAGGATGACAATGCAGACGATGCAAACTTGATGAGCTGGCTAAGCAGCATGACCAAGGGGAAGGATCGCGACCCTGATACCATCTCTCATGTCCTCGTCTTGGTTGCCCTTGCTTCAGTACACACGACCCTGCTGCGGATGGTGAACGTGCTGTACGATGTGACAGCGGCAGGCTCTGCTCTGAGGGATGAGCTACAGGAGGAAATCATGGCTGCTGTGGATGACGGGTGGTCCGCCCAATCCTACGACCGGCTGCAGAAGCTGGACAGCGTGCTACGCGAGTCTCAAAGGATGTCGCCCCCAACAATGCTGGGGCTGAAGAGGCTCTTCCAGAAGTCCCATACATTCAGTGACGGCACGCACGTCAAGGCTGGCTCTTATGTCTGTATGCCCATCCATGCGATTGAGAACGACCCTCAGCACACGCCGAATCCGCAGGAATTCGACGGGCTGCGAAGCTTTCGAGCCCGAGCGGAACTGGAACACAGCGCGAATACAGACAAGGCCGCTATCAAGGAGTTCCTGTTTTCAACGCCAACAAAAACGATCCTTGGGTTCGGCTACGGCAGAACTGCCTGTCCTGGGCGTTTCTTTGCCAGTAATGTCATTAAGATGGTCTTGGTAAAAATGTTCACTGACTACGAGTTCAAATTTTTGCCTGGAACACAGAGGCCGCCGAACATGATCGTTCATGAATTCTTGTTTACGTGGCCTTGGCAGAAGATGCTGGTGCGGCGAAAATCAGATGCATCCTCCCCTTTTTAAGTAGGCTTGAAATTTGGCTAGATTGCACTACCTGCGCGTAATACTTGGATTTTTACAGTAGAGTTCAACTGACTGACCTTTCGGTCCTTTGATCAATTCATTTTGAGCTGTTCTGTGTCTTTTGCAATTGGGCTGGTGTGATTGTATATTTCAACAATGAATGTACATAACCCATAACGTGAGGCCGAGCACTCAGCCAGAAGCACCTCATGCTTTCCTTCTCGTCCATTCTTCCCCTCTCTATGGTGTCGAAATTAAGTCGAAGGATTGCCTGGGACCTGTGCGGCTCGGCTATTCACCCATGCTCCATCACACCCTTCTACGTAGCACCCTGTCGTCCGGCGGAATGCATATGCATGGGTAGAGCGGCTGGAGCTTACGCATGAAACAAACGGAGGAGTCGTTTTCCAGCCCTACTAAAGTACCGTAATATGCAGATGCAACTGTAACATCCCGCGGCCAACAGTATCAATGCGTAAGACCTCGTTTATGCATGCGAGAAAACTGATTGGCATTATCGCCTCAGTCTCTGCCTGTACGCGGATGCAGCGTTAGCCAACAACCATCTAATTCCCGGCTGATGCTTCCCGTGCGTGAGTTAATTCTAGGATTGCATGGATATCCGTCGCCACTATACCTACGTAGTATTATGCCCGTGGTTACATGCGTCGTTGACCGATGTATCAGTGGAAAGACGTGTTGGTAGCTGACGTGCAGGCGTGAAATTGGTCATCGAGTAGCATTCGTATCATAGAGTCCACACCAGCTGTCAGTCGCATGACGCCCGGAGATAGCAGCCTGAAAACGACCCAACCGAGTATCTATCTGTTGGTTGTTCGTTGGACTAATGGAGGACAGCTTTCGTTTGATGGGCCTTGGCTTTTCTTTCCCTCCCACCAGTGCCTTCCCACCCCCTCAACCTTTCAATCTCACGGGAGAGTTGATTATTCTCACTAAGTAAGCCGCTTCTCGGTGCTTTCACAATGAGTCTCGCCGGCCCATTATCCACGATCGATCCGGCAAAGCCAACCCAGGAACACGACAAGATAAATGAAAAATCTAGTTCCGAAGTAGAGAGGGGTGATACCCTAGAGGATATCGATCCAGAGAATGAAGTCCAAGGAATCAAGCTTCTGTTGATTCACATTGCTGTCTGTCTCTGCACTTTTCTAGTTGGTCTTGTAAGCATAACATTCCTATATATTTCCCAGGAAAATTTCATTGACATGCCTTGCGCAGGACTTCAATCTCATTGCCACTGCAGTTCCCAGCATCACGAAAGAGTTTGGCTCCCTTCGCGATGTCGGTTGGTACGGGGCCAGTTTCATGGTCGCCATGTGAGTTGACACAGTTGCGTAAACCTACGAACCTCGCATATTTTCTAACTCCAAGAAAATTCTTCAGGTGTGCAAGCCAGCCTCTTGCTGGAAAGACATACACTTTATTCCCCAAAAAACTCGGATACTTCGCATACATCTTCATCTTTGAAGTGGGCAGCCTGTTGTGCGCCCTTGCACCCTCATCTCAAGCACTGATCGTTGGTCGTGCTATAGCTGGATTAGGTGCCTCGGGTATCTTCGCCGGTGGCTTCACTGTATTGACAACAGTCATCCCATTGCACAAGCGAGCGATTTGGACTGGGACGATGAGCTCTGTCTTTGCGATCTCGAGCATCATTGGACCTGTCATTGCTGGGGCTCTCACACAAAGTGTTACGTGGCGTTGGTGCTTCTGGATCAATGTAAGTCTAGTTCCCTGTACCAAAATGACAGGTAGAAACTGACAAAACGGTTCTTGTAGCTACCCATCGGAGGCGTTGGCGTTGCTATTGTCTTCATCTTCCTGCATGTCAAACCAGCAAAGACGGAAAGCGCGCCACTCACAGAAAAGCTTCGAAGCTTTGATCTGTTGGGATTCTTTCTCTTCGCGAGCTCTATCACTATGCTGCTGCTTGCCCTCCAATGGGGGGCGGAGTCCACGTATGGTCGTCCTCCGTTATTATCGGCCTCTTTGTCGGTGCAGGCGTTGTGCTGCTGCTGTTCATCGGATGGCAGCTCTATTTTCAAGACAGGGCCTTGATTCCTTCACAGCTCTTCAAGGTCAACCGCAACCCAGCTCTACTGTGCGCCGCCTCCTTTTTCGTCAACGGGCCCTTCCAAACGGTCATATACTGGCTGCCCATCTGGTTTCAAGGCGTGCTGGGCGTCAGCCCCTTGCAGAGCGGCATCAACTTCTTCCCTACTGTAATATCCGATGTGTTGGCTGCGTTCTTGGGCGCAGGAATTGTGATGCAAGTCGGTTGGTGGAATCCGTTCCTGCTGTTTGCCGAGGCAATGGTCTGCCTCGGAGGAGGCCTTCTCTCCACGATACAACCGGCAACCTCTACTGGCAAATGGATCGGATATCAGATTCCCGGTGGCGTTGGATACTCGCTAGCATCCACATTGGTATGTTTCATCTATGTTTCCCGAGAGTTTTATCTATTGAACGGATGCTCACTGATCTTGTGTTCTTGCAGTCGCACCTGGCGATGCAGTCCTCTCTGCCGCAGGACTTGGTGCCGCTCGGTTCGTCAACGCTTCTCACAATCATCTCTACTAGCTGCGCCGTTCACATGGGTATTGGACAGGCGGTATTTGAGAAGCGGTTGGAGTTGAATCTTGAGTCGTCTGTATCCAAGGACATCGCCCAACAGATCATCTCAGCTGGAGCCACCGATGTTCGCTCGCTCATCGGGCCCAACGATTTCAACGAGCTGCCCATTATAATCAACCAGTACAGCAAGTCTATATCTGAAATTTGGGTAAGTCATGACTTTGGCTAGGTATTTATGAGAATGGATTCCTTTTATATTAACGAACTGTTCGAAAGTACATCCCTGCCGCGGCGCCCGTCGTGTCATTCCTGTTGATTGCCTGCTGCAAGTGGATCTCTCTGAATAGTAAGAAAGTCAAAGAAACCGCCAAGGGTGAGAAGGGGGGCGTTTAGTCTGGAAATTGGGACGAGAGAAGATATATATGCAACAAAGAAAATGAAGACCCTGAACGCTCGTGTCGGTAATGGAGCTGAAGTTCTCTCGTAAGTCTCGGTATTTGTAATGAATTTGAGATAGAGCCTATATACGAGCACCAGATCCTGCGTTAAGATGATATAAAACATAAATAAGTTTACCATTTGCTTGGTTTGCCTACCAAATGTTTGAGAAAAGGCTGGCTCGGGAGTAGAATGATATCGGCCCATTAAATGCAAGGTTTTTTTTGTGGCTTGCTGGCTTGAGCAACACAGGGCATGCATATTTAAGGAGATGTTAATGGCAATCTCATTACTCTACTTGAGGTTAACGAATTATTCAATCTAAGCCTTGCCCTTGTTAAGGCTGTCTTGGTACTCCTGGTAGTTGGAAGTTCCCTTGGGCATGCCATTCCAGTCTAAGCCCTGTTCATCCATCAGGCGGGCTCGAGTGTCCATAGCCTTGACCCAGGAAGGCCGCGCAGTCATGACCTCATGCCACGCCTTGACGTGGGGGAACCCCTCAAACTTCTTGTCATCAGGCACCCCAAGAGTTGCGTCAAGGCGGTCATTCCAAGGAATAAAGGCTAGGTCAGCGTAGGTGATACGGTCACCCACAAGCCACTTGCTAGGGTTGGCAGCCAGGGCGCCGTCAAGGACGCCGAGCACTCGCTTGATTTCGTTAGAGTACCGCTCAATAGCCGAAGGCAGCTTCTCGGGGTGTAGATAGGTGAACCTGTTGTGATTACCGACATCAGTATGGCGCCGAGCACTCTCATTCACATTCCTTAAGAAGACATCAACTAACCATGTGCACTGTCCAAAATATGGGCCTTGCCCGCTGACCTGAAACATGAGCCACTGGTTGCAGAGATTTTGCTCCTTGAGGGTATCGTAATGGAGGAGCTTCTCGGTGTCGTATTGATTGACTAGATACTGAATAATGGCCCCGGACTCCCAGATTGTGACATCCGTGTTGGGGTCCTCGATGGCTAGTATTTTGTTGAAGTTAGTAATGCCATGAGCGCTACGTCTAGCTTACAAGAGGGAGATGCGGGGGTATTACCAGGCACACGGCCATTGGGGTTAATGTCCGTGAATGGTGGCGTCTTGATATGCTCGAATCTGATAGATTCGATTTCATAAGGTATGCTGAGCTCCTCGAGGATGGTAATGACCTATATTGAAATTACGGCGGTGCGTACACATCAGAAGTCTGAAAGGCCTCGAGGCATCAGCGAATCAACTGTACCTTCCAAGGGTTGGGACCGGGGGCTGATTTGACCCGATGATGTTAGCGAGGTCGCTCATCACGCTGTGCCTACGACAGAGGGAAGACTCACGGGCCAGCCAGACGCGGAGAGGCTTAAGTTTCTCGGACATCTTCCAGTATCCGTTCACGTGGTTTGAAAGTCAAGTGTATGAGAGAGAAGAAACGTACATAGAAGGGTGAGAAGTGAGCGCTGGGACGGCCATCTTAGTTGAGGGGACAAAGAGTAATTAGAGTGACAGCCATCATCCGTTCCTGGGATGCGGAGCGAGTGAGGCAGGATGCACATGCATACACCAAGCACATAAGCCAACAATTGTTTTCAGGGGCTGAGCATGCCGTGCCGCCTGGGAGGGTATACATAACACTGAGCTATATGGCCTTGTTGGTGATGGTCGACTTCCCGCAATGCTGCATAACGATACAATGTATGCATGCAAGGCGTCGGGGTGCCAGAGCCAACCATACAGAAATCCCTTGGATGCACCTTGTACATTATTTTCTTAGTCTCACGCATACATTGATAAGTATCTTTCCTACGATAAAAAGCAATCTAATCCAAAAGTCCCAATAATACGCGGAGCAGTTGGTATGATCCATAATAAATGCGGTTCTCGGTAACATGCATATGCGGTCATGTTTCAAACTTTCAAAGGTCTTGTCTCGGTAAAATCGTGCCGGTCATTAGATTTAGATTCACGCCTCATAACAGTAACCAACAGGCCCATCCATGTCCCAGAGGGTGGATTCGCTCGCAGGTGCAAGCGAGGCTTCAGGTGTTCCAAAGTTCCAGGGATGAACGTCAATGCGATGAGTTGTTGGTCATGTATCTCCGCTGGCGGCGCCCGACTATTGGCCGTTACATTGAACTTGCTTGCAGCTGCTCATGGTCCGTTCGGTCCGTAGATTAAACAATAGGTGATAGTTCCAATCCGGTATTGAGTCTATCAGGACACAAGATCATCTCTCCCATCTAAGCCAGCCAACAAAGAAACCAATCCAGCCTATACCACAAAGTTATTTGCCGAAAAGTTATACGGTTTCGATATTGCCTGCACAATGGACAATCTTCAAGCACGATCTCTTGTTGCCAAATTGGCGACGCAATGTTGCGAACATCATGGCTTTGGAACTATGTCACCCTCGGTTTATAACACGGCCTGGCTTGCTATGGTACAAAAGCCCAATAGCCAGGGCTCTAAGTCTCAAACCTGGTTATTTCCTGAATGTTTCACATTCCTTCTGAATCATCAACTTCCTTCGGGGGTTGGGAGTCGTATGCCTCGCCAATCGATGGCATTCTGAATACAGCGGCGGCTTTGCTAGCCCTGAACAAACACCGAAGAACGTCGGATACCCAGGACCTCTCCGAAAGATGCCAGAGGGCAGAAGCAGCTCTGCAACTTTTGTTAGAGGACTACGATACAAGCTCGAGCGACCATGTTGGCTTCGAGCTTCTTCTTGTTCAACACCTGTCTCTATTAGAGACGGAGGCTGGTATCATAATTGATTTCCGTCAGCGTAGCGCTCTAGAAGCCCTTCGTGACGAGAAGCTAGGAACACTACCTCTTACATCTGTCTACGAGGCACCTTCTACCTTGCATCACTCCCTTGAGGCTCTAGTTGGGCATATAGACTTTGATAAAGTGCGTCCGTTGAGAGAGTCTAACGGATCAATGATGGGCTCTCCATCTTCCACGGCAGCTTATTTGATGTACGCTTCTAAGTGGGATAATGAGGCCGAGTCCTACCTTCGAAAAGTTATCAAATTCGGTGCTGGTCAGGGAGATGGAAGTGTACCATGTGCATGGCCAACCACCATCTTTGAGATTACCTGGGTAAGCCTTTGGACCAGATTTTGAGTGATATATGCAATGACTTACTTGCAAAGGTCATTACAACTCTCGACGCTGCTGGCATCAAGATCGATGCAGGTGAGGCGCTACCTATCGCCAAGTTATTGAATGACACCTTGTTAGAGCAAAATGGAGTGCTCGGATTCGGTATGTGATGCTCTTCCCGCAGTGCTTAGTTCTGGCTAATATATGCGCCCATGAAAAGGTCATGGTTGTTTTGCCGATGCGGATGACACTGCGAAAGGAATCACGACCTTGCGCATTCTCGGCATCAAGACTGGTATTGAGGGTCTTCTTAAAACATTTGAGAGAGAAACTCACTTCAAGACATACCCAGGAGAGCGCAACCCAAGTTTTAGCGCTCATTGTAACATCTTGATCTGTCTACTGAAGCAAGATGATCCGACGCATTTCATGACTCAGATCTCGAAAGCTGCCAACTTTTTGGTTTCTCATATGCTTCAGGGCAAAGTCAATGAAAAATGGGTCAGCTTTTGGCTCTCCTCTTCCCCTCGTTGGCATATGAAGCCCTTTTGCTAACCAACTGCCCAGCATCTCCATGATCTTTATTGGATCATGCTCCTTGCCGAAGCATTGGAACTATTATACCAAAACGGGACCGTCATCCAAAAACTGTTTCAACATAATCCTAGTTTTAAGGAAACCATCCCCTTTATCTCTCTTCATTTGTTGATTAGGATATTGGTTGATCAACAGAGCAATGGGTCCTGGGACAATGGTCATGAGCTGTCGGCGTACGCCATCCTAGCCTTATCATTCTTGGCTCGTCTTTCTTGGATCCAAAGCATTGATATAGGGGGCATCATTTCTGCCATGGCAAGAGGCAAATCTTTCCTTTTCTCGAAACGAGAGGAATGGCCCAAGGGGAAATATCTATGGATCGAGAAGGTCACATATGCTTCCAATATACTGTCTGAAGCATATTGCATAGCTGCTTCAATGGCGCGCATACCTTCAGATCTGAAGTCTGAGCACCAGAACCCCGAAACCGTTACTGGAATACCAGGGAGGATTATCATCGGAATGCGAAAAGCAGGGGCCCTAATTCAACAGACGCCTTTGTTCTTGGGGATAGAATCTCACATTATGCGCGCGGCCGAGTTGCAAGCATGCTATGCTTTGCTAATTCAAAAACGAAAGCCCAACACAATTTTCCCAGCGACTGTCAAAGGCGGAGAGAAATCGTTCTTCATTATTCCATTAGCATTTACAGCATGTACGGCACTTCCGAGGTCGTCAATCAGCATCTCCGCCTTGCTAGATATGATCCACCTATCCTCACTCAACTTCCTCATCGACGAATACATGGAGAGCGTCATCGCCCAAGACTTCAGAACCCAGCTCAAATCGGTCAAAGATGTTATTCGTCAAGTCTGTGTTTCAATGTTGCCTTCAGTCACCGTAGACGGACTCAAGAGCTTGGGGGGCGCAGAGAGTAGTAGCCAATCCTTCGGCGGATTAGAGCAAGCAAAGCCCAACCCGGAGAATATGTTGCCAAGGAGCCCTGAGAACAGAGTACAGACAGATGGTCAAAGTGACCTTGAGCCTCTGGGGAATGTTCGAAGTGTTCTCTGCCGATTCGTTCATGGAATCATGTACAATCCGGCAGTTCTGTCAAGCCCAGCTAGTGTCCGAAATCGCCTGTGCTTGGAGGTTGAAAAGTTTCTCCTGGCACATGTAACCCACGCAGAAGATAGCCACAAATTTGCTTGCCGGAATCGCCATGACTGCAAGAAGAACGGATTCCAACCATCTACAGAAGGACTCAAAACGCCACTGAGATACACAGAGCCTGCGCAGACCTTCTATAGTTGGGTACGCAGCACATCCGCCGACCATACATCGTGCCCATTCTCGTTTGTTTTCTATAACTGCCTAATACGAAAATACTCCAAACCAGGTACTCTAGACGTTTTCGGCTCAGCGCGAACGGCCTACTTGGCCGAAGATCTATGCCGGCATCTGGCAAGTATTTGTCGAATATACAACGATTACGGATCGGTGAAACGCGACGCTAAAGAAGACAACTTAAATTCAATAAACTTTCCCGAGTTTCAAAGCGTGTCAAAGGCAAAGAGAAAGGCGCATTTTATGGCCGATGAGGAGGTTGCAAAGAGTGAATTGCTCTGGATTGCAGATTACGAACGCCGTGGATTAGAAGCGTCGTTGGCAGCCTTGGAGGAAGAGGTGGGATCTCAGGATCTTGATATCATTGATTCTATCAAGTTGTTCATCAACGTTACTAATCTGTATGGACAAATATATGTCCTGAAGGATATTGGAACAAGCACAGCGTCCAATGTCAGTCGACAAGGGGTCTCACCAACTGGTGATACATTATTTAATTAGTGACTGCCCGTATTGCGATCGAAAGGACAAAACAAGGCACAGAGTGGGTAGCTAGTGGGGATCATAGAAAGATATTTCAGCACGATTTGTCGTTTTAGGCATCAAGAATTTCTACCGTGGGCTATTTTTTTGTTGTTTATTCTCCTGCCTTGCGACTTTTACCAGATTTCTCCTCGCGAAGCTCGAAGTTGGCATTCATGTATACATACATTTCGCAGTGAATCATGATCTCATATATCTCACATATGCTTTTAAAAAAATCCGCAAGTCAGAAACACAAGAAAACAGTCATGGGAAGCAAGATGTCCACCTAGCTACCAGCAACTAGAGGCAAGTTGCGCGCGCTAGCAATGACATCGAGGTGAACTCAATGAAACAGACTATTTCGCTCCCCTCTTCGCTCCAGAGTATATTTTGATAGTACCATTCTTAAAAGAGTGTCGTAAAAAAGAAATTGAGAAAAAAAAAAAAAAAAAAAAAAAACTGAAAGGCGGTGTTATCGATGTACCTGGGACTCGAACCCAGAACCTTAAGCTTAGGAGGCTTACGCGCTACCATTGCGCCAGCACACCACACGATGAAGTGTCCGGGAGCAAGCGCCTGCTTCCTCATACCATAGGCTGACATCTGAATTTGGTTGGGTTGCGGATAGCTGATATAATCAACTGATTGATGTCTAATACAGAATTAGGAGATGCGTTCATTTTTATAATTGAATATGCACTCGTGTACATAACGCACAATCACTCGAATGTATTAAGTTTCTCATACTTACCCTGGTTGTGCGACCGTCGCTTTATGTGATCGCTGCTGAGAGAAAGTATTCAGTGAGCCTTCATCAAAGACCATCAATCTACATTATTTCAGATACCCTGAATTGCAAAATTGATTCTAATGCCCATTTTACAGAGAGCCATTGGCGAAGCTTTCATTCAAATATGTGAACTGTTCAATTTTTCAAATTCTCAACTGGTCTTGGAACTAACGCTTGACTCTAGGGTACGCACAACGCTGGGATTGTCGTTAAGAAGCTACTTATTAACATCCTGGCTTCACACATGCACTGTTTCGTGGCCCGGAATAAAGGGCATCCCAGATTCAGTCTGGGAATTTTACTCTGCATGGGTAGGGAAACCTGCTGCATCTAGAAAGAGGAGATTAAGATGCTTATTCTAGCGGAATCGAGGTCTACTGAATGACACAGTAACAGTATTGTATTGCCACCTTCAGCAAAGAGATAGGGAAGCCAGTATGATATGTTTGCCTTGGTAATCCCAGAGAGAGCCTAGGCCTGAAAGGTAGGCAAGACCGAAAAGACCTCGTTAGAGCAAAGGTTCAAACGATTTCGCGGTATCCAACACGGATTGTTCGTATGGAATATACTCCATGCCGGTGGTTTTAACCGCTTTAGATGCATCAAACTGCTGGTCTCCTGGGCTTTTGAATCCTGGCAGATATCCTTCATCAGGGTTGCCTTCTTTGACCTTCCCTTGAGGGTACGCTTTCCGTAAGATGTCAGCCGCGGCTTGTTGCGGTCCATACGCAGCTATCAGGAGATAGCGTTCTCCATCTGTGATAGTCGGGTTGTCCAAACAAAAGGTGACAAGGCGAGCCACGTCACGTACATCGACCCACCAAGGGTTTGCCATGGCTGCCGGAACATCAAGCCCAGCCAGAATTGCAAAGATAAACCCAGCAGTTCCAGAAACTGCATCTGGGGAGCTCGGGATAACCAAAGGAGGGCCATGGACAAATGAGGGATTGATGGAGGCCATTGTGAACGTGGGCTTGCGCTCTTCTTTAAATTTCCAAAACTCCTTTTCTGAGGCGGCCTTACTCGCCCCGTAAATGACAGGACCTGGCGTGTTGTCTCCAAGCGTCTGAACCATTTGCTCCGCTTGGTGATTCCAATCTTTCTCGGTGAATGTGTATGATCCATTCTTCCTCGATCTTATGGCAGCATTCGAGGACATAAGGACAACAGTTTTAACAGAAGGCTCCTTGATAGCGGATTCAAGAATACCTCGGACGACACCTTTGGCTGTGTTTATGACTGGCTCGGCCTCAGAGAATGAAAGAGAGACAGGGGATGCAAGCTGTGCAATCCCAGAGACGCCTTTCACCGCTTCATCGAATGCGCCAGGCGAAGTGATTTGCGGGACTTCAACAACATCAAAGTGGGATGAGTAATCCGACAGCGCAGCGCGTGTTGCTTCGGCGGATTGAATCGAGCGGGCGGTGCCCCGAACGCGGTAGCCAGCTTTGAGAAGAGCTTCAGCGGTTCGCGCAGCAATATAGCCGTTCACTCCGGTAACGAGTACGGTTCCTTTCTCAGCCATGGCTGACTCCTTTTTGTGTAAGTTGAAGGCAGAATGAGCTTATCAATGAGTTCAACCAAGGTTAGTGAAAACAACAATGAATCATGTCAAAAAATTCGGAAAAACAGAACAAGAAAGAAGATCGATTGGTGATTTGATATTTATATTCTTCTGGTGACCTCTACAGGCGTGGGAGTTTGCCTTCGGGGGTTTATGTCATATGCCCGTGTCCTGGTTCGCTACCCACACCACAGCTTGGATGCCGCAGCTTACGAATGTTGAAGATTTGATTACACAGGTGTGGTACATTACTCAAGGTTTGAGTTTTATACTTTCTTCGGATAGCAAATGCCTTGTTAGAGTCGATATAGCTCCACAACGCCGGCATGAGTGCCTAACAAGAGTGACAGCTTCTAGGGCGAAAGCTTTCTCAAGGAGGATTTTGATAGGGCCAATGGAGTAATATGAGGTCATTTTGGCAAAGAAAGTCAAGTCCTAGTCATTGACTCCATGAGCTACCAGCTATCAAGCATCTGCGCCGCGATTCTACGGGAAAGAAATAATAATAATGGGTATAATAAATATTTGCATAAAAAATCATATCATAAATGAAAACCGTGCACTTTCTTATTTAGCGACACCAACCCCATAACTCTGATACTGCAATGGTATATCATCAGGCAAAGGTGTTATCATATCACCTCCATCTGTCGTTGTCGTGCTCGTTCTGGTCGAAAAGTCCTGAATAGGCAGGATCTCGGAGCTGCTTCCCGTCTCAGATGGTATCGACATGCCCGTGGGGTACGAATGTGGTCGCTGTTTATTGTCTGCTCCTCCCCCAATAGTAACCAGCGTTGGCCGCTGTGAAGAGCCAGTTTGATTTGTCGGTTTTGATTTCGAGCTGCCGTATAAACTGTCTAAGATGTACTTGGGCGTTGCGTGCTGGAAGAATTTACGTAGTGTGGGCAAAGCAGCGCACATTACGAATAAGTTGGCTTCGATAACGATACAGATGGAGACATTGGTGATTTCCCAGCTTTGATCAGCTGAATGCATCATGGCAGGGAGCACAGCAGCTCTAACAATTGATGTGGCAATGGTCCTGTAATGCGAAAAATGGTTAGAGCACGATTTCATATGACTTACAACAGGCAGGGGGAACTTACAAGGAGCCAACTCCGAAGATCAACAATAGCCCAAACTTTTGAAATCTCCTGACCTGCAGCTTGAGAACCATTGGGACCGGTAGAACAAATAGAATCACGTCGGAGACAATGTTTAGAATCGCATTAGCCATGCTTACGGCGGGACATGTGATCTTGTCGTCTCCGCCTAATCTTCCATCAACAAACTTGCATCCCATAAGCATCGTAGGCAGCAGGGCTACCGTATATGCGATGACAAAGCCGATAGTAGTCCAAGTTGCAATATAGAACCATCGTTGGGGGCTTAGACGGAGATAGAAAGCGAGCAGTGATAACTTCGCTAGCGATCCGCAGATAATGTAGACAGCCCACGATATATATGTGTACTATTCTCACGTCAGCCCATCTGACTCTTTGGTGCCAAGGAACCTTGCAAGACTTACCACCAGCAACGAGCAGTAATTCCACTCGGAGATCTCCCATGCATGGACACCGGCGTATGTTTCGACAAAGGTGAGGAGGGTAATGCCTATCGTTGCTAAGGCGCTGAGATACGCGAAGATCAAGAGATCTGCGATCACGATTGTCAGTCTCTCAATTCATGATTCGTTAATCGGCTCCCTTCACGATTTATTGTATTATTGTAGTAATGGCTGGGGCGTGCTCACAATCATCCGCCTGTATCTTCTTGTCCAACGCCGCTTTGGTGTAGAAGCGCTGCAGCATGCTGAGGAGCGACAGCAGACATGCCACTCCGCTCAAGTAGTAGATGTCGGGTACCCTGCGGCGCAACGGATTCTCGAAATCGACGTGGTAGCCCTCGGGGGCCTCCATATGTACCAACACTCCATCGATGTATGCGGACATTTTAGGCGACGGGGGACACGAAAGTCACAGACGGGTGTACTGCTTCACGTCGCGAATACCTTGGGGTAGTAGGTCGAGGGGCAGTGTCGTGCGAAAAAGTGTCTCAAATCGTCATGCTGGGGACTCAGGTCAAGGCATCCATTGGCTGGTCAGCTCCAATATGCAACTAGCCGGACAATCTGCACTGGAGTTCAAATGCGAGTGCCGCGTCCTAGTCCTTGGGTTAAGAGGGATTGGGAAGGAAGAAAGAGGACGTGCCTCATGTTTTCCATGTGACAATAAACGACCTCTTGCTCACGTCGATGTAACATCATGTATCCCACCACCAGAATCAGACGGGTAATGGGCTAGGGCGCCATGTGAGTTCCATCTGACTAAGTGTGCGACGAGGAATTCTGGCGCATCGGGAGAGGAGATCCCGGATGATGAGCTACGGAGAGTCTCGGGGGCCATGCAGGAAGAATCCTGCATCTTATCAAGGAGGCTGATTGGTTTCAACTGTCTGAGGATGCAGCCACATATTAATATCAACTGACCTTTGGTGTGGATCATTTGGATCCTCCTTGCAGCATCGCCCGGATTGGGTGAGACGTAAGAAAGCCTGCAGCAGCCGCCCTTTCATTTACCTTCGTAGGGATGGTGAATGGTAAGTGAATGGGTACATACGATGCCATTCTGTCTGCCTGTGTACGACATGATGGTAGTAAGACCGTAAAATCGCAGGCTTCTCTGGCTGAGCAATAGCCGACGTAGGATCCGGCACTGTCCTAAATGGGCCTGTTCGCTTGGCGATCTCAGCATCTGAGGCTAAGAATTAGATAAGAAGCTTGATTCATGGGAATTGCCGTAGGTCCCATATCCTCGGTCTGGCTCCTTCCTACCATCCTTGATCCAGTCCAGATCCAGCCCTTTCCGCCTTGGCTTCCCATAATGCAAGACTTCAGCTATCCTGGCTCCTTGTATCATATGGATCATTTGGTCCTGCTTCGCGATTCGCCCACATTATACACATTTGACGGCATTATTCATAAGAATCTCATTACTTTCAAGTAGATAATTAAGCTATAGCTATACCTTCACGGTCTGATATCAAGTAGGTGGGAGGTCCCAAATATGACATCTCGTGAGAACGTCAACCAGATCTAGATCTACCGCTCTGTCTCCTTACATTGGCGCCCGTATCTCAAACGCATTGCATATACTAAGCTTCCTTTTTTGATACCGGCTGAAGCCCTATAATTGCATCCGCCCAAAATTGGCAATCAGTTGGCTTGAGGTAGACACTGAGCTAGGCTTGGCCGTAGGCGGAGACTCCCTTCCTTCTGTGCTATCCCGGAAGATTCTCCCCGAGATCCAGGCGTAGATGAAATTGGTACCCACCATGGAAGATACCCTGCACGATGAGACGTCCTCACTCAAGAGGAACGCGCGGCTATTAGAATTGACGGAGATGAGATAGCCTAGGCCTTGACCTCATTACGTTTGGTGGGCATAGATATACAAGAGCAAAGCGCCTGTGAAGATATTGTCCCTACGCCGTAGGGCTGATTTACAACAATCGATTCCTTGGTATCACGGTCTGCTCATCGCGGTGGATGAGTTTGGCCCCATCGTCGTCAAGCCCAGTCCTCATCGTTCTAATATCGCTTCTCTGGGGCCCGAGAGCTGTTAAACCACGGATTTCACCACCCATAAACAGCGTCGGCTTCCTGTGCATGCGTGAAATTTTGGTGTTCTGATTTGCCCGTGTAAGAATCAATCAGGGGTCATGTAACTGAATCGCCTCTTCCCCAGCTAATCATACAGGAGGCAGAAATAGGCTTCCGGCCCCCTTTCCTGTTGCTACTCCTCTCGACACTGGAAATCGCCTGGTGCGTGTTCATAGTTGTCTCCATGCGCGGCTGGCAAGGATGGGAACCCTGGGTGAGAGTTGGATCGTCATTTCGAAATGATCACATAGTTTCCTCTGCCAAAACATCACATCCCATATCCGCTCTTTCAGTTTTTATCACGAACAGCCCCATATCTGAGCAAAACACCGATTGATGATTTCCGCCAACAACACTCAATGAACCGCCCACACATAAGAATTTGACCCGCCATGTCTTATTACTGCTGTTGGGCCAATGCTTCAGTTGCAGGTTCGTAGGTCGCACAGAAGCTCGCCGGGTTATCTATGGCCGGAGCATGTTTCATGAGCAGCTGAGGTCAAGAATGTAGACTTGCTGAAATAGTACGAGAATATCTTATGCAATGACGAGCCTCCTCCAGGATGGGATGGCAACTCAACCAAGAGATTCTGTGACCACCAGTTTTCATCCTCCCCCCAAGCTGATACTGGTGCATATCTGAGCATAAGGCTTCTGCAGCCAAACCTACGAACGGTTCTGTCGCTTGGTTAGATGCTGTCGCACAGGCTGGAGGGGAGAGTGGCGCAGCCATTTTCTTGCCAAAAAGCAGACGTCAAAGATTTGAACGCGACTTACATAAACCCAATACTGGCTCTGCAATTGAGTCCTTCTCGCCTGGCTTCTCAGCCTCGTGTGAATCCTTCTTCTCAGCCTCACGCAAAGCTTTCTCCTTGGCCTCACACAAAGCCTTCTTCTTCTTGTCCTGGGTCGTAACATGCTCCCTTAGCAAACCAATCACAACAGTGGGCCACCTGTAAATATTATGCAATGTTAGCTTGACAGTCAAGAATATATCGAATTGATATAGAAGCTTACACATATGCTTGCCCCCAAAGGAACCAGATTCTGTTTGGGGTCAACGTATCGGTAGGCCAGAAGTGCGAAGCAAGCATTAGACCAAATGCTACCCACGCCAAAATAAGATGAAACAAATTCAAAAGCAAGAGCAGAGAGAGTGATGTCAGTGAAGGTTTCTCGGTCTCCTCCCGGAAGGCACGAACTGGATCAGAGCCCATGTTTACAAGTGAAAAAGAGGCAAAACACTAAATTATTTCATTAGAATTGTAATGAAATCTTGAGAGGTTCAATATCAAATCAAAAACTTACAATACCAAGACTGTGGTAAATGATTGTCCGTGGTATAATGCCCCTTAAGTCTATAAGAATAATAAAGGCTGCCAGGGCACTAATCCTTGACAGATAAACCATTAGCATTAACCCATTAGGGAGCAGCCGGGAAAGCGTTTCGCTTGGTGTTCCCATTGTGTTGAAAAAATGGTGTTTGTTCTTGACAAGGATGGGTAGAAGGGAGGCGAACGAGGGAAAGTAGCAGGGAGATTGAACGGTAACCCAACAGAATATTTATATCCACAATTGAAATGCAGCACAGCCACAACGACCAACAGAAGGCAGATGAGACAATCACTCCATGCAAGGCATCTGGGTACTTTTGGATGTTGGTATGCTGTTGGTTCAAAATGACTAATAAATTGCCCCGCAGCCACCCTCTCATCGTACCATCCCCTCTATTCTGACCTCATCCACCCTCCCTCCCCGATTTCCCCCTTCCCTTATCCCCAAGAGTGCTGGTTAAGATGGTCTAAAGTCTTAATGGCATCCGATCTCTGGCCTCCCCACCGCGGGAAGAGCGTCGCATTTTTCTCCTACCCTTGGTTTTGAGACCATCAATTGACCTTGCTAGATGAGCTCTTTTGCGCGGAATAAAATGCCGTTCTGCTGTGGTCGCTCGCCGAACCACCTGCCAAACACCACCAACCATCTCGACAACCCACTCTCCGCACAGAAAAACTCCCTCTTTGATCTTATTACAGGTAGCCTTTGCTTTGTCTCCGTATTTCTTGACCGACGCGTCCCATTGCTGGTCATTTTTATTCGCTATTTTACCGCCGGCCAAACCGCAACAGACCGAAGCGGCTGACAACGCATAACCTGCCCCAGACTGTCCGTTGGCAGTGCAAATTATAGCTCCAATACCGCAAGCCGCTGCGGTATAAAAACTATATCAAGAGTTAAAGTGAGAAGCTAGGTTTGAAGTGAGAGTGATATACGTGTACATACGCGGCATCTGCAACATTTTGTCTGTTGGTGTTAGGGTTAGGAGGCGTGGGAGGCCTGGGAGGATCGGCTGCAATTGCCAGTTGGGTGGTTGCCAAAAGGGCACAAAGGGTGGCCAAAAGGTTAAAGCGCATGATGGTAACTTGAAAGCGGTCGATTTTAGCTCAATAGTGTGAAGAAATTGAAAGAGATGAATAGAAGAGCTTGTTTGATTTGGTTTGTAGATAACGTGTACGTAGGAGAAGATGCTGTTTATATAGCCATCGTGAAGCTCGGCTTGGCAGCTTCTTTCTCCCGGTTATCCATTGAACCTGTTGGCTATTGACTGTTGGCTCGAGTGTTCCTCAGCTTGCAGCCGTGCTCCATCGTAATTTCCTGTAATAACATGGCATGATAATTCACACTGAAGCCAAAAATAGTGAACAATAACCTACATCGTGTTGCATCTTCGTTTGGGACCTTTGGCTAAGTCGTGACTCGGAACAAAGGCTTCACTATTCAAAAAGAGAAAAAACAGAGAGAAAGGGAGGGGGAATGAACCGTCATTTTCTACTCTCCAATTTTTTTTAAACACAACGGCAGTATCCTCTCATGATTTGTCTGGAGTGAACCAATAGCAATAGAGTGAAAACCGTCTTTTCATGTGGCGAGTCTGGGTTGCGCCGGACCGTCGCAACGCGCGGAAAGGAGGGGGCTCTTCGGGGCTTCATGTACGTGCTAATACATTACGGTCATGTCCTCTCGTAATATGCATGGGGTGCACCAACAGCAGTAGAGTGAAATTATGGTGATATCCTCTCGTAATATGCATGGTGTCAACCAACAATGGTAGAGCGGATATATCCATGTAAGCCCCCTTTGTTATTTTTATTAACGCATCAAGCTACTGTAGAGCAGGTCATCCGATTGATTGCCTCATGAAGTGCCCACCTCAAGACGGAGGGCAGCATCCGCCGCCGTGGAGGGCGGCTACGCGGCTGGTCTGGGTTCTTGTGAACACAGACGAAGCCTTTAACATAAGTTGGTACAGACTGGGCTTCCCCCTGCGGCTCGAGTGCTGGGGGGTGGCCTTGGCGTCACTATCGGCATGAGGAGGATAAGCGATCGCCAGCTCTCGGGCATCGAACTCGCGGCGCTCCTGCTGAGCGCGCCAAGGCCAGGCAGCACCGTGGGCGGCACCGGGGCAAAGACCCTTATGGGACAAGGTACCCATAGGGCTGCGCGTGTTGCCGGGGGCAGCACACTGGTCTGAAGAAGGCACACGCGGCACGGCCAGCGAGTACGGAAGATCCTATTCCTGGAGCAGCTGCGTTGTTTTTCGTAGTAGCCAATGATAAACCATAGTCTCACAGTTGCCAAGGGGCACCATGGGTGTCTAGTATAGGTAGTTCAAAATACAATCAAGCCTGGTCTGAGCACTTGCGCTCGCCTGATGATCGGCCTTGGAACCACTCTCGATTTTTCTTTCGTCGTGGTACCAAGGCGCTCAATGCTCGCGAGAACAACCAACCAACTTGGTTCCCGATTTTACTTGCGTTGTCCGCTCACCTCTCGCCAGCTTACTTCTTTTTTTCCCAGTGATATGGAGTTGTCTCTAGAAGTATCCTAGTCTAAGTTTTGCATCAAAAGGTCACGTTCTATATTATTTAGAAGAAATCAAGTTCCATCAGCACTTACAGCAGATTGCTATGCAATATTCGTAGATTCTAGTTGCCAGACAAAAACCCCAAACACATTGTTTAATTAATCATTTCACTTTATAGGCCACCTTGATCCCAAGTTGAGATTGATTCCTAGATAGTAAATGCCTTGACATCCGGCAATTTTTATGCATGTTGTTGATGTCGTCACTTCACCTTGAGTCGAACGGAGTGGATCGTCGGATATTTATCCTGGACGTTCTGTGGCATCGGCGCCGCCCGGATACCGACCGGTGCCAAATGCAAATTTCCAAGGCAAATGATGGCTTATTTGTCGGACGAGATGCGTTCCAGAAATTAGGGACATCAGAAACTGGAATAACTAGGCATATGCCTGCTTGGCAATAATGAGCCAAGACTAGATCGCAGTCAACCCGACATTTGGCATCGGCCTAACCGCCGACACAAATCCGTCGTAAAACTGGTATTACCCGGCATGGGCCAACTTCATTTACTCCATCGCGCATAATTTTACTGCCGCGGGGTTCTGCAGCAGCCCGCACTTGAGCCTCTTGTTATCACAGTCAAAAAGCCAATTGTATCGGCACAGGAAAACATGGGGAAAATTGCGCAAATCGAGTACTTTCGTGTCCCGCCGAGATGGCTGTTTGTCAAGATCACCGACGATGCGGGCAATGTGGGCTGGGGAGAAGGTATTTGATGACCACACGAGACGGAGGAAAGCGGAACTAACCCCAAATACAGCATCTCTTGAAGGGCATACCCAGGCCGTCGAAGGGTGTCTAGATGCTTGGATTTCTCAATACACGGGAATGGAGGCAGAGTAGGGATCCAACAAAGCTGCAGCGAGAGGGACAACATGAACAAAGCTGACACGTGCCAGTGAAATCGAGCAAATCTGGCAAAAGTCATGGCGAATGGGATTTTACCGTGGTGGCCCTGTCTTCATGAGCGCGCTTGCAGGTATCGACATCGCGCTTTGGGATCTCAAAGGTAGGAACAATGACCCTGCCGTAATATCTTAGGGCCATCAGATACTTGTACTGACAAGAAACTACAGCGAGGAAAATCGGGCTCCCCATCTATGAACTCCTGGGCGGCAAGGTCAGGGATACCATCAAGGTCTATGCGTGGATTGGAGGTGACAGACCCTCTGATGTCAAGACCCAAGCGTAGGTCGTAGCCCAACCTCCTCTTTGGGTGTTCCGGATAGACTGATTACTTTTCAGGCTCTCCCGCAAGGCACAGGGATTTACTGCAGTTAAAATGAACGGGACGGAGGACCTTGGCTGGCTTGATTCACCTTCTGCTCTCGACGCCTGCGTTGAGCGGGTACAGACAGTTAAATCGACGGGCATGGACGCCGGAGTAGATTTTCACGGTCGTGTCCACCGGCCAATGGCCAAGCAGCTGGCCACTCTTTTAGCACCGCACCGTCCAATGTTCATCGAAGAGCCCCTTTTATCGGAGCACATCGAGGGGATCAAGGAATTCTCACGGTCAGTGAGCTGCCCTGTTGCACTGGGAGAGCGTCTTCATAGTCGCTGGGATTTCAAACCATTTCTCGAAGCCGCTTGTGTGGACATCATCCAGCCGGATATCTCTCATGTAGGAGGCATCTCGGAACTTCGAAGAATTGCAACCATGGCGGAGGCGTACGATGTGCCCATCGCACCTCACTGCCCTCTGGGGCCTATTGCACTAGCCGCCAACATACAGGTGGACGCAGTGACGGCCAATTTTGCTATCCAGGAAATGAGCCTTGGCATTCACTACAATACGGGGGGGCATGACCTCTTGACGTACATCAAGAACCCTGAAATTTGGGATGTCAAGGACGGCTATATCCAACTCATGAAGGGGCCTGGCTTGGGCATCGAGATAGATGAGGAAAGGATCCGCGAGCTTAGCAAAGGTGCCGAGCCTTGGGTGAGCCCTGGGTTTGTAGGTCCCGGAGGCGAGCTGCGTGAATGGTGATTATACCTATAGCCTATGGGATAGATTTCAACAACCATGTATATTTAAGGAGCAACTGATACCGCCGAAGGAAAGTAAGTAACCAATTCCACGACCCTGACCTTTAATTCTATGGACGAGGAGGAACTTTATCATACTGAGGTTTGGGCCATGAATTTTCTAAGCAAAGAGAGGATAGGCTGTTGTATAAAAGACAACCTAGTAGAAAGACATCAATATCTAGACCAGGATAGAAAACGAAGCTCAAATATGTTTCAGTTATTCAGGTCACATTCGCCCACAAAGATAAAGTAGAGGGCTTTTTTTTTTTTTTTTTTTTTTTTGAAACAAGATAAATTGACTTTTGAGGGCTAAAGATCGTATGCAGGTCGGCAAGATATCGTACAATGTTCCGTCCCCCGTATCCCAAATGAGTGGCAGTATGCTGAGTGACAAGCCCGACTAAGCATCTCATCCTATCATACATTTTTTTTTTTTTTTTTTGGATCAACGGTCTGACGTCAACCCTCTAGGTCAGCATCAGCAAGCAGAGTGAAAATCAAAATCATCGCCCTCAATTGCCGAGTAATGGGTATTCATTGAATTCTGAATATTTACGACGACCCGCCAAGAAGATCGCCGAGGTCGAGACTGATATCCCCGATGTCGGCGCAGTTGAGAGCGTCGATATTAATAAGTGAGCCCTAATTATTCGTCAGAATTCAGTTCCACATATAGGGGGATCTGATCTCGGGTTTATGGGCACACTTACAGGAGAAGAGTTGGTATTGCAGCATTTGACGGTAGCGGAATTGGAGCCACAGTTCACAGTGTTGCCGGCGCCATTCTTCTTGCCCTGAGAGACATAGCAGCTCTCACCTGTGCAGCAAACTGCCTGTTGGGTACTTGGACAATTGTTGGTGCCACCACCGCCACCGCCGCCGCCACCACCACCACCACCACCCCAACCTCCAGTGCGGGCCTCAATGTCGGCTGGAGCAGCAAGAGCGAGGGCAGCAAGGCCAAGAGTGCTAGCAGCGAGGGAGAACTTCATTTTGATGGATGATGAGCAGAGAAGAGGCGTGGAGTTTGTTGATGAGTTTCAAATTGAGTTTGTAGTATTTGGATCTGATGTTGTTCAGTGAGATTGTGATGCTCTGAGAAGAACGGGGAATTGAAGGGAGAGTCGAATGAATTTATAGATGCCTGAGACTCTAAGAAGCCAACATCGAGAGCAAACATCCGGTTCAGTGATGACGTTGATGGCGTGTCAGAGACTCGAATTCATCATTGACCAATGTACAGAGAAACGCCTGAAGTTTCTTGCCATGCTATCCTTGACCTCCATTTCAAGAGGCGCCAATGTTTGACGATGTGGCCATTTCTATCAACAAATTTTGAGGGCCACCAACATCACCGGCATGTCACCACCGTTTACATTATCGCGCAGAAAGCCACCCAAAAGATCAATAGCGCGAAAGGAGCGTTTTCTCCGTGTCTAATGGAACTGAAACTAAGAAGACGCCAAACTGCGTAATTAAATGTGCTCCTTTTTGACGAGTCTTAAGATGTTCTGTTTTCAACCTTGATGCAATGCTCTAGTGTGGAGAAGTCAGGTGGCTTGTATGTTTGTTTTCCCTCTTGCATGACCGCAAATAATTTAAGAGCTATAGTAACCTGATAATGTAGCCTTATCTTAATCGGTCTCACCAAACATTATCAAACGCACCCGTCGAGGCCTCCCTTTGTGTTTTTTTTTTTTTTTTTTTTTTTTTTTTTTGGCTCTATCCCCATCTCTGAGAACATGACGAGCTGGGTAGCAGGGTACCTAGGTTTTCATATACAGGGGGCAAGTGGAACTTACCTAAAGATCATCTATCAAAGACAGGTAAAGGCTAATGGCAAAAGGTAGTTTCCACGTAGCTCAAAGCGAGTTTGACGAGGAGGGCATGATCGTACTTGGCGTTCTCCCTTTTTGTGGTCTTTACAGTGAGAATCAACATGTCTATATGAAGTCATATTCGAAGCCGTGCCATCATATCAGTATTAGACTAGCCGTTAATTGGATCAACAGGCTAGCTAAATTTAAGAATAGCCCGGAAATGGTGAGTGGCGAAGGACTGCCCTACCAACCCAACCAGGCTTGATTCGGCCAAGGCTCAGCCTATTCTCTGCATAACTTCCAATCAGCTTGAAGCGATATGTTCTGCCACATCCCCATCAGATAAAACTTAGGAGCCACAGAGATCACAACCCTGAACGGAGGGATGACGGAGTTCCCTAAACCCATTTTTCCAGGGCACCCGGAGATTTTATGCGAGTTCTAGATGGAGGGGCTGCTTTTGTACGAAATGACGAAGAAGACGGAAGAGATGACATCAAAACTTTGCAGAGACAAAATTCCCTCTGAGGTAGCCCTCTACCTGCTAGTTCCCTAAGAATGGTGCTTGCTATCAGGGAGATTGTTGGTATTCTTGGTGAGAGCCTTCTCTTTCGAGCTACCCGGGTGGTGCTAAGGGCCAAGCAGCATAGCGAAGACACTAGATGAACTCACTGGCATATCATCATCAGCATATAGAATGCGTGAATTTATTGTTGATCAACAGGCGTTACATCCCGCTTCGGACGAGGGATATGGGTGATCATGCCCCAGCAACTGAACCTTCGTTGTGTCATGGGCCCCAGCGCCTTCAGTTTTGGTCCAAGGTTTTCCAAATAGGGACCGGGTTTTCCGATTACGATGCTGGGGCGCGGAACTGGAATGCTGGTAGGTATGAAGATCCCAAGATCGACAGCGCTATAGAGCTGCATTCATTTAAACTAACAACTAGCACTAGAGAATCTGGGAAGTTTCTTCTTTACTCATCGAACGGTAGCCAATAAGCATCGAACCATGGGAGTCTCGGGACCACAGTGTCGGGCGGGAGGGGAGTAACTCCATCTGGCGCAGCACCAATACGAATGTGGCGGTGATTGAGCCGATTAGGAACCCAACCAACTAGTTGGGAAAGAAAAAAAAGCTATGGCTTTTGGAATTTCCCACTACTTTCCCTCGGTGTAAGAAAAAGGAAAAAAAATAACAAAGTGCCGTGGGGGGTAACCACTCGTGCAAGGAAGCAGATCCGCTTGAGCGCAAAGCGATTGCCCACAACTTGAACGAGACCATGTTAGGCATGAGGCGAATTCCGTGTTTTTTGTTGTTTTCCTTTTTCTCCTCGGGGTGCCTGATTAGCTAAAACTAGGAGGGTATTTAGGATCCGGAACCAGCAGCATCCGTGAAGAGATGGCGCTAGAGTTCACCATTTCGCCACAAGCATAATAATAATACATGCACTCAAGAGCGTTTCAACGACACTAACTCAAAAAATTGATTTATTTTATTAAGCGCCTGTAGAGATGCCATCTACCTGGAGAATGGCCCCTGAGAACGCATTGTAAGGTAAGGGTGAAGGAGGGGACCTGGCAGTTGATGCAGTCCCTCGTCATCAATCCATATCCCGAGGGGGACCGGGGTTCTCTTGAGGCCACCACTTTCCTGGAAGAAAACACGCCTCTGCAGATCACACAAAGCGTCACAATCCAATACGTAGTCGAAAAATTCGGAGCGCTGATCTTTTCGAGGAAGAGCCACTAACATGACAGGCCAATGCACAATCTCCATGTTATTGCCTCTGTTTTTTTCTAGTTTCTATCCTTTACGACGGATATCCGGCCTTCCGAGGGGCGTCCGCGCGAATCTTGTTGACTTTCGCTGCTTGGCATGAACTAATGCTTGTTTACACTACGTCAGCAGATTGAGTGGCCGAGTACGGGAGAGGATGCCTGCCTCACCTGGCGAACGCGTAAACAAAGGGTCAAGATGATCAGGAAAACGAATCAGGCATTCTTAATTCCGCTGTAGAAGCATATAGCACAATAGTGACAGGGAAATGGATGAAACTACTATCAGAAAGTGGAGGATAAGAGACAGTACGACGCCAGCTCTACTTCCTGTTTAACTCACGTACCCTGTAGATGATATTGACTGGATTTTTCCACCACGAAGATCCAGCTCAAATTTTACATGCATATCTCCAACATGAAAGATAAGAAGGTTAACCCGGCCGTAGCAAGGAATGTGCGGACCTTTGGTAGTGTCATGGTGGCGTGTTCGTCATTCCGCAGAAACGGGGATTCGCTCTACAGTCAGTTGTCGTACCAAAGATGTATATGATAAATAACAGCGATTCTTATAAGTTAGACGATTGCATGGTTCTTTTTGCCGCGGAGTGTCTCGTGCATTACTTTTGGAACCGAAGAAGTGTTGTGGTCCCGTTTGATTTTTTCTGCAGCCCTAGGATGACAAACATTGTATTTCTGATTTAGTCGATTGAGAGAAGCTCTTCCCGAAAGCGAATACTCCTTGGAGCCTACCTCAATGAGAGCTTTTCTTTTCTTTTTATTAATATTCACTAGAAACGGCTGTTGGCTGCCAAAATGGCCTATTTTAGTCTCCTACCTCGTTTCACCAGCCCATCCCCGACTCTGATCATTATTCCTATAGATCCCTTTCCAAAATAGAGGAGGCTAGATCCCGCTCATTCTGGATCTTGTTGTTGTAAATAATTTAAGCTTCGATATCTTGTCAAAGGCCTTACAGTATCTACCTAGACTAGCTGCAAGTTCCGTCCTTTTGATCGGCCTCAATGAATCCCACGCCTTCAGTTTCAAGTTCCTTGGCTGGTACAGACATTGTTTTTCGGAAAGTTTCTTTCGCTTAGAAGCGCAATCAAGTGATCGTGAGGTGACAGCTTCCCCTGGCAATCAATAGATTGGTTCTTTGAGCGACATGACCGAGAATAAGGCGAGGAGGGCAAAGTAAATAGTAGATGATGTAAGAATAAGACTTGTCATGATTGTTGTCAGCTGCGACTGGGATAGGATGTTGCATGGGTGGATCATGGGTGCACATTCAGGTATTGTGCTTGGTTCTTTAAGAGGGACACGAATCTGATAATCTTGGGCCATTAATCCGCAATTAGCGGGGTTAATGGCCCTTTCCCTTGGCATTGGCAGTGATCAAGCTCCGCGATATATTCTCCACAGAACGGCAAGTCTTCACTGGTCAGAATTGGACGCCTCTGCATGACAACAGGATAGATGCAGTAGTACCATATCTCCCAGTGGTTCTCTAATACTAGTGCAGAGTTATACTCTACTGATTGGGTCTAGGAGGGAATACAAGAATTAGTTTCTTGTGATTTGTTTAAGGGCTATTGGTTGGACCCGGGGATCTTGAGTGTGGTTGGCTCGTTGGAGTGTAAGTGCTTACAGAAATCCAGCTAGAGATCTTTCGTACCAAACAACTAATGAAATAGTACCCCAAGAAGTTAGAATGTTTAGTAAGATACAGTTTAGTGCCTACGGAAACTGTACTGACATGATTAAACTAATCATTAATTGACTTGATTGGTTTAGGTCCTGAGAATCACCTTTCAACCTGGGATCCGGTTCCTATGCATCGCGGATAGCGGGCAACTATTCATCTAACCTTCTTATCATTGACGTCAACCTGCTATGCACCTTTCCATCTGGCGCTCCGACAATTTTCTATTGTATGAGTAATCACCAAATGGTAGACGATGCTATTTCCCTCTTTGTTTGCCATCTTTGTTCCTGATTTTCTTTGCTCGTGATTGAAACTAGCTCTCAGAGTGTGGGGAAGCTCACAGAAGGAGGGCATAGATCCCGGACGGCCCAAAGTCATGTTGATGATAGCTCTATGAAGGACCTAGGTACGCATAGATCACCGTTATGTAGATAACTCTGTGTATCGTTTTTTCTTAAACATTTTTTTTTTCTTTCAAGTTTCGAAATTAGCCTTGACCGTTTCTATCTTTTTTTCTTTTCAATATTTGAGAGCCTATTCGAGGATAAAGAGAAAAGGATTGAACTAATTAATGCGAATCAGGATCTTTGCTGCGTCTTAAGATTAATTTGATATTTTAATTAATATACATTTACACTCCTCTTGCTTCACTTCTGCGGAACCCCGCTCAGCGATTTATTGCCTGGTTCGCCGAGGCGGAAGGTCAGGCTACAGACCAATAGCAGGCCACCAACGTAATAGGCAGCTGGAATTGACCCAGGCGCAGCTTAAAATCAGCTAGACAATCAACATCGCATCATCCCAGCCGCTCCGATATCACTTCTCCAAGGCAACATGGATCTGATGTCAGGTATCAGGTCCCCAGATTATGTTCGATGACTTCAATTACTGCTTTCCGCATTCATGACCTACCAGTCGAGGTCCTGAGCCTTATCCTCGGCAGTTTCCCCGGGGAGGAGAGCAGGCACGAATTTCCCTTCTTTGAGCTACGCCTTGTGTGCCGCCTGTGGAACAAAATTGCCTCGCCGCACCTGTTTCGCGCGGTTCAACTCGGGCGCGGCCGCCGAACTTTCCAACGCTGGAGAAGGCTGTTGAGTCGCAAACGAATAAGAAAACACATCCAGCATGTCCGCATAGATTGCCAAAACGAGTACCCTCCATATCACGAGATCATCAAATGGAAGTGGCATTTCGCCAGAGCTATTGGCTGTCTGAAGGATCTGGAACAGCTTAACGAACTCAGCATACACTTTGAGAAGAGCTGCGACTTGGAGGGCTGGCGTGAGGGCGTTACCAGCAAATTCAGATCATTCTTTGCCACGGGTGCGAGGATGTGGATACTGAGCAAGCTCGCTGCAGCCCTCAAAGAGCGTGCCGTCACGGTGCCAAACTGCAGACCTGTCCGCTCATTGACCATCTACAACCTCCAGAACTTTCCGGCCTGGAATGTGGGGAGCTTTGACGAGCCCACAGATATCACGTTCCTGGCTCAGAGCCTTCGCGAGCTGGACCTGACCTTCGTCTCCGAGAATTATACGGAGATCGACTTCTACGACCATGGTGATTGGGATCCAGGGAAGGTGAAGCGTTGTAATTTCACACCGTACCTTCGCCACAACTGGCTCGTCCCTACTATGGAATATTTGACTTCACTTTCAATCTCTTCCGTCGAGCGTTGGGGGACAATACCTTCCTACTTTGATGGAAAAGGCCTAGAATTCCCCCATCTCAGAAGCTTGGCTCTATCGAATTTTGTCGTCGGCCACCATAACCAGTTTAATTGGGTCTTGAGACAAAAGGCACTGCAGTCGCTTTATCTCCTCGACAACGCTATCCTTTCTTATATCTTCCATGATGGAATCATCAAAGAACAGGCCAATGTTCCTATTTACGACTGGATTATGCTTGGAGACTCACAGTACTACTTCCCTGGGACATGGGAGGCAGTATTTGATCGAATTAACGAAGAGCTGCCACGTCTAAAAGACTGGTTCTGTTCAGACGCTGGTGTCTACCCTCCCCAGCCTGGGAAGCTGTGCCACGTGAGATATATTTCATTTCATTCTTGCGAGCGTCCGGTCTGGAACACTTGTACTCGTACGGATGGAGACCTTGAATGGGACTGGACCACAAACAGGGCCAAGGAGACATTTCGAGGAGATAGTCGAGCGTATGAATCTTTACTTCAGAAAGTTCTTAAACGGCCGATGAAGGCTTGAGATGGTCTTCAGGCGAAGAAATGATAATATTAGTTGATATATTACTTTTTTTCGATCCATGTTCTTCTCCAGATGGTAATTAAAATAGCCGACACCAACGAGTTGTAGCGCTCCAAGTATGTGTTCCATACATATATCCTACTCAACAACATTGAGCACCCAGTAAATGCACCTATACGCAGGGTTGTAATCACCCAACCTGTCAATTTGCTTAGTAGTCTTGCCCTCAAGGATGTGATCCATTTCTCCTCTATCACGCTTCATGTTCTCGCGGCGAAGAAGAAGAGAAGTCAACCCAAAAGACACGCAGATGCAAAGACGAACCCGAGAGTGGCGCCGTGCCCAAGCTTATGCCCCAGGCTATCGATGGTACGGTATATGAGAGCGGCATAGATTCATGCGCAGTTACCAACCGCCATGCTGGTTCCCTGATCGGCCCTGATCGGCGGCACGCTTGAAATGACAAAGAAGGTTGTTGGGCATCCACGAAATTCGGGATATCAACGGCCACGTACAACCTAGTAGAAACGATGGCACATCCCGCATATTGTGCACCGACAGGGATGCAAATAGAGCCAGTCTTATGCAGCAAGTCAACACGTGGAAAGACGAGCCCCCATCACTTCTGACTTGCAGGAGTTGTCGAGGCCTTGACGCTGTTCCATTTCAAGGGCTGCTATTAGAGGCTTTATTCAAGGAAGGCGATTCATTGTCAGCATGAATATTGAACCAACATTGACTTTTATAGCTGTCTGGTTCTGCTCATCCAAAGAGGGCCACTGCGAACGGGTATCAATAACAGGAACTCGCAGGAGGCTTCTCGCATAAGCTTTGAGTCTTCTGTCGAGGCAGAGAGAAAGATCGCACGAGTAGCCGAGACAGACATGGCTCACGGTTCATTAACGGATCACCCTCTCTTATTATAAGTTTCTGGTCTTTCTCTTTCTCGTGGCTTGGGGCTAATCAATATTTCCCTGTAGCACCTCTGCTCTGTTTGGTACGATTGATGGCAATACACGCTGTCCGAGGAAAAGAGGCCGAGCAGCAACTTAGTCTCTATATGATCGCCATGCGCCCACTATCAACAATGTATTTCGCTGCAGGCTGAATTCGTAATCTCTTCAAAAAGCTCAATGAGAAACAGCTAACAGCGCAGGGCCTTCGCGGCCCCCTTCTCCCGTTCGCGTATCTGAAATGGAAACTGAACAGGCGATTCCTTCTTGCCAGGCACACGATATCACTGAGATGATATCGGAGAATGCATCACAAATGTTGGAAAGCGACCTGCACAGGGAGAGCAGTTGGCCTAAGGTCGATGCTTGGCCTCCAACCAGTGCCTTCTCAGCCTTTGGCTTAATAAGTCGGAATATGGGTAGGCTTCTTAACAACCTTACGATGCTTGAAGGTAGCTTTCGAAGGATATCCTTATTTGGCAGATTGTTGGCAGGATCTCAAACTCGTCAGTAACCGACCTAGTATGGTTATAGAAGTTACAAACATACCAAGAGATCATTTCGTGAGGAAGTCTTATAGGACCGTATTCGTAGTTTCCTTGCCATTAACTATCTGGAAGGACAAGACTATAGAGGAGTGGAAAGTCGTTGGGTGGGTATTGACTCGCCAACGCGGTTCTCTGGGACTACGCCCCCGTAGCCTTTGGAGCCCAAACCCTCCCGGTTATGGAACCCAAGCTACAATCCAGATCCATCCTAGCATAAACTAAGCTTGTTCTCATCATGTTTCAATTATTTTCAATTGTTCACTACAGCACAGAGTTACTTGGGGGGCCTAAATCCGCCGGCCCCCCTACCTACGGTAGGGGGGTCAGCGACTAGCGAAAAAGACAGCGACTCGCAAAAAAATAAGTGACTTTATTTTATTAGGTATATCCACTACTAAGGAAGTAGACTTACCCTATAGTAGGTCTATAAAAATAACTATAGGGTAGGACCCCTTAAAAGTGCCTTAATTATCTATACTAAATTAGTTGACTCGCAAGTCGCTTTTTTTTTTTGCGAGTCGCTGTCTTTTTCGCTAGTCGCTGACCCCCCCTACCGTAGGTAGGGGGGCCGGCGGATTTAGGCCCCCCAAGTATGTCATCCCGACATCTCAACAATGAATACGAAAGGCAAAAAATAGGCTCTACTAGATCAAGGCTGCAGCCATGTAGATGAAAACTCTATAAACCTTCCTACTGATTACTCACCTACCGTCGGGACGAGGCGCTCGTCAGATTACCATTTAATCTGACTCTTTCACTTGGCTTCCTTCAAACACTGGTCTTCTATCACGTCAAGTCTAAACCTGGTTCATTCATACATGTACCGAAATGCCTATTTTCATTTTGCCTAGCTCGCGAACTTTGTCATACCACTTTGACGAAGAGCCAAACGGTGGTCCCGTCGTACTGTTGGCAAATTCACTTTGTGTCCCGTTCACTGTCTGGCATCGCGTCAGGGATATTCTCAACCAAAGTGGCTTCCGTACCTTACGCTACGATCAGCCTGGTCACGGACAGTCGTCAGTACCCGAAGACTTGAGCACAACAAGCTTTAAGTCCTTGGCCAAAGACGTGCGCGATCTGCTGAAAAACCTAAATATACAGCATCTTCATGCCTGGATTGGGGTATCTATGGGAGCCGCAACGGGGTTCTACTTTGTCACGCAAAACCCGCAAGTGGTGAAGAAGTTCGTTGCTTGCGATACAATCAGTTGCTCTGCTGTGAATGCGGGGATTGACGACCCCTTTGGACCAAGGGTGGAATCCGCCCGGAGGGAGGGAAGCATGGACAAACTTATTCAAGGGACATTAAAACGGTGGCTAGGCAAATCCTTTTTGGAAAAGAACATCGAAGAAAGTTCCCATCTGAAGGAATTGATGTCACACGTCAGTCTTGACGGGTTCGAAACGTGTTGCCACGCGCTGTGGAGCGAGTCTTTCGATATCCGTCCATTGTTCAGTCAAGTAGGTATGAGTGTCGAGGACGCGCTCTGCATCGTTGGGGAGAAGGACGCCAATCTTCCAGAGACGATGAAAACAATGAGTGAAGAGGTGGGGAAGGGATTCACTTCTGCGGGTAGGCCAAACAATGTGGAACTCGTTGTTATCAAGGATGCAGGACACGTATGTTTCATCGATGGGTTTGAGCAATTCATCCAAACGGTCCTCTCGTTCCTGAACGCCTAACGAATGGAGAAGCAATCAGACTTGGAGTATTGAATCTAGTACTGAAGTGAAAGGGCAACGTCTCGTGACGTTGCCTAACGAATGTCTGCCTCGTACGCGTGATACACCTAGACAACCAGCTAGGCTGTAGCGATGTGTGTTAATGGGACGAAATTTGGGGTTCTTGCTAGAGTATGAGCGAATGCGGATACTCTGGACTTCTCACCTCGTTCTCCTCTGGGTAAGTCGCCATGGGAGGGGAGGAAATTATCGTAAGCAAATCAATGAGGTGCAAACAGGAGTTCATATCTCCCGGTCCTCATGTTTCGCCTCAAGAAAAATCAGGGAGTCACATGAAGCAGAAGATGACTCAGTTTGTTAAGAAAATTGAATTTTTTTTTAGTCTTTTATGAATTTAGCTACCCCATCACCATCCATCCATCAGATGGACACCTGGTGCGTCTTGTCTAGTAGAGACCGACAACGACATCACCCTTGACACGGGCGGTCAAGTGGACCTCAGCCTCGAGGTCGAGCTTGATGCCCAGAAGGAGAGCGGCATCACGGAGGCTACCATCAGCCTCAGCAGCACCCTTGATGAGTTGGCCTGATTTGGGTGTTAGAATCTGTGATGAGATGACAATTCTGGGGGATGGGGGAAGAAACGTACCAGCAGGCTCGGAAAGGCCAGTGGAGGTGGGCAGAGGGACAACAAAAGGCTTGCCGGCGCTAGCGATTTATTAGAATCGAGCTGGATATCTTTTGTTAGGTCAGATCTGTTTGGGGAAAGCTCACGAAGACATGTTGACGGATTGGTGGGTGAAAGGGGTTGTTTGGTTTGGTTGTTGATGTGGAAGAGATGAGTAGTGAGTTGAGGAGGTGAGAGGTAAAGGTGGTGATCTTGGCCTTTTTATAATTCAATTTCTGAAGCATCAGTCTAATTTTTCTTTTTTTAATTTTTACCAATAATTTCGTAGCCTTCGGCGAGTCCATCATGTGCATTGCAACATTTCTGCAAAAGGCGCATCAAACCCATGTATTACAGCTGTCACATAATTTAAAGCAATCAATTCTGCGGCGACAACACAGCACCACAATCTCCCATGCAGCAATCCGGAACAATGAGATAATCCCCAGACTCCTACCCGACCTGGGAATGCTGTTAGGCGAACCCGGGGAGCTCAAGGCACCAATCGTGGATGAATTTCATTTGCCACTTGCCATCAATGCTGGAACGCTGTCCAACGGAGAAAAAGCGCATTTGCAGACATGCGATGCAGCAGAGGCATGAAAACGAACACATCATCATGCCCCGCCCATTTCTCAGATTGGGGGGAGTTTCCACCCGCAATGGTAAAGCCGAACATCTGTTGTCCAATCAATGCCGTACTTAACAATGAAGAAGAGTTTGTCACGGGGTTTTCAGGGTCGCGCCAGTTCAATATGCTTCCACGGGACCATGAGATCAGGTGGGTAAACAGGGCCTGACGCTTGGCTTGGTGAATGAGCGAGGCATTTATTCCAACTAGCTGTTGTTTGGAACCTGTATTACAACATGGTACCTAGTTAGAAACATCAGAGCATTGCAGTGAGTCCAAAACTTGAGCGTCCCGATCATGGTTCTTTTAAATCCAATCCTTTAGCGTAGAGCACCTCGGCATTTCTCAGTCTAGGGAGGACATCATTCTTCCTCTGTCCTAAGCCTGCCTGTCACCACGAAACTTCTCGTCGGAACAGGCACGAAAGCGTCGTAGATGCCAAGCCCGGGTGGTGGCATGTCGCCTATCAGGCCAATATAGATTCCCCTCTCTTCCGCCGCTTTGACGGCCTTAGGGAAAAGCCAATCGCCACCGACAACGTAATGAAGAGATGCTTGAACATACTCCAGTATGACAGCCTTAAGGTTGTCATATCGCCTCGACGTGATTGCTGCCTCAACTGCCTCGTCGACATATCCCAAGTTGTCGCGATCGCCTCGAGTAAGCTCACCAGTCAACAACACACCGACAGTTTCTACAAAAGGACCGAGCACCAAGATCTCCATCTTGTCTGGAAGACAGAGTTGAAAAAGTCTAAATAGCCGGTCTAATAGCTCTTCTCGAGGCAGTCTGTCGTCACTGTCGGCCAGGCTCATTTCAACGGCCAGCCAGCCCAAAGTAACCACTCGAAGGTCATCAAAGAAGCGGATAACGTCTAGGTCTAAGCCTGGCATAAAGAATGGCCCGAACGGCCCGTTAGGCCTGTTTTCGGCGTCGAAACAAACCCGCAGTAGGGATTTGCACTGATGCTCGGAGAGAGCTTCGACTAATGACGCCGCACTTCTTGAACGCTCCTCATGATCATTAATGGTGTGGAAGCGGATGGCGATATTTTGAAGTGCACGGGGTATCTTAGCTAGAAAGCTTATCAATTTTTTGCTCAGGCTATTTTCTAGACGATCAAGAATAATGGTCCGGACGGGTGATATCTTGTCGAATGGGCCTTGAGGACCGTGAGTTAACAGATCCACGCCCAGATCAGAGAGCTCAAAGTCCCCATCCATGTGTGCGAAGTATACTTCAGACAGGTTCGGAAGTCATAGCAGAGCGGCAAACTCATCTGGACAAGTATTCAATCTCCGATACCCATGATCGGGGGGATAGAAACAGATACCTGTTCGAGCTTTTCTAATCCTGGCAGCCATGTCCCAGCAGCCTTGCACCAGTATATATATTCACATAGCATTTCAACGCCTGGATGATTCCCTCGACCAGCCTTGGAGCAACGTATGGCCCTGATTCGCGGCAGGTGGACCAGCATGAGGCTTTTAGTGATGTTCTCGCGGCCGGTTTCTAGCCCATAACGGACATCGTCACCCCACGACCCTTCATTAGTCTTGGGGAAGAAATCCGGTATCTTTAGCAGTTTCTCACAGAAGTACTCGATATCAAGCTCGGGGAGCGACCAAGGACGCGCCTCGCTCCCTTTATCTAGCGGAGCCTCGTTAGGGTTTGAGTCCACTTCTGACAATTCGTTTGGATCCGGGTCTGTATCCGAGTCCGCTTCTGAGTCCTCTCCCCAGGCAGGGTCCCTTTCGCCCCAAACCTCAAACTCCCTGACGTGCCACGCATCGATATGAGCGACGCCATGGCTGAAGACACTCTAGAGGAAGTTGAAAACGGTCATTGGGTCCAGGTCCGATGTAACTCTAAACTTTCGGTACGCGTCGCTGTGAAGATTGAGAACGCGTTCGCTGTTTTGATACAGGTACCGGCATGTTTGCGCAAGAGGCCAATGGCCCGAGGGATGTGTCTGGTCAATAATGAGCTGCAAGATCTCTGCAGGCAGAGTGATAAGGTACGGAGCGGAATCCATAGAGAGGCTAGACGTTGACTGATCCGGGGTGAGTGGCATATGAATAATCGTCGGGGTTAATGATAGCTACCATCGATATCGTCAACGTGAAGTTAGGGGTTGATACACGGCCAATGAACCATTCACTGGCAGATATGCTGTCACCGCTCGCTGAGGCTGTAGGGCAGCCTGGAGCGAAAAACTGAGCGGCGCGGTAAACATTGAACCTTACCTACCTCTTAAGGTAGTAACCACTGACCAAGAATGGAGCCCTAGCTCACCCTATATGACAACAATGCGAGGCTTGACGAAACGGTGCATTGAAAGAAGATGTGGGTAGGTTTGGCATCTAGAGTTCTAGTACATACTTCTTGCCTTTGATTCTATCTCTTGGGTCAATATTTTTAGTTGAGAATGGGGAAATAAATAAATCTACCGTATATTAAACCAACGTCTAGCATCGAGACATAAATATAATAAACCTCAACCATAATCCAAAGTACAAATCGCTCCTCTCTCTCTTTTGCCCTATCTTCATCATTTTACAACTAAACCTCAAGGCTAACTATTGGCAGGCATGAGCCACAAACTCCTTCAGGCTCTCTTGTCTAGTGTAGGATCAGCAACTTGCTTACTCAGCTCAAAGGTTGTCTTCATATTTCTCGGCTCTATTGACTCATTTATTGTTGGATTGTCGCCTCTAGCAGTAATTTGATACTCGCAGCGTGGCTATATCAATCACATGAAGTTGGTATCTTAACCTCAGGGTGCACTTGAGGAACAGAGCCAAATTACGAATATACTACCTACACGGTTCCCCTGTCTTCGGACTATCAAATAACATATTGTAAGGTTCAGTACAAAAAGCTACATTGACCTTCCACCATTTGGATAGTATTGCCCATTTATGTCCTCGGCACTCCACTCGCTCATCGGAAGTAAGGGCATGTTGGGTGCTAATGCAGCTGCTTCGAAAAATGAGTCGTCTAAAGTGATGATTCGATCCATTTCGGAGAATCTCTGATCCATAAGAGCCTGTGAAATCTCCATTAAATCTTCTGGAGGATATGGGCTGGCTGCATCCATAGAATATGATGATCCGTTTCCCACAGTGATATGGGTATTTTCATTAGTAGATGATGTAGCTAGTGGTAGGTGGATCGTGGAAGAGCTTGGGGCTCGCCCAGATGAGACATCTTGTAGGTGTGCGGATGGTACTAACTGACCCGTTGCATTATCGAACGGGGTAGAGCCGATATTGCTCGGGACTGATGGAGCTGCATGTGAAGATTCCGCGTCACTAATCCCAAGATTGTATGTTTGCCGCGTATTTCGATCGGCAATGTCGTTCGGCGTATACGATGCTCCCGAGCAAAGCAGATCATCTTGGTAGTCAATGAGATTGATCTCAAGACCCGGATGTGACATGCATTTCTCATAAAGATTCCGCAAGTTTATTGCGTATTTGCCCGCAAGGTTGGGCGGAAGTTTCACGCTGCCTGTTCTTGGGCCTCCCCAACGCCTCGACATGTGTTCAAGACTCCTAACGAGAACCCAAAACTCGGGATCGAGTTTCTTATTATCATTTCGCCAGTGAACTGGAACCGATGTCAGTACAGAGGCGCGATGTTTCAGGTTAGACTCCTACTCACGAATCAGAACCCGGGCACTAATGAACGTGCATAGGGCCATCTGGGGAGCCACAATAATTTCATCAGGGCAGATGCTGAGCCATTTCTCCATAATGTTACTAGTCTTAGTAGCTGCTAGTCGACATGTTTCTGCACTACAAGCGCTAGGCAGAGGGACATTCTGGCACCATCCGGCCGGGGGAATGCGATGCGATGATGAAGGAGTATCATCGATGTGTTGTGGGTGACATGTGCAAGAGTCATGTTGTGGTCCAAATCTCTCGGTCCGGTGGAGGTATTCGGGGCGCGATTTGGGTCGCTCCATTTTCGAGGAAGAAACATCTTCCAACTGGGTCGATATGTTAGGACTACAAATGGACGAGGATTGGAGTCACTTACTGGACTAGTTGGAGATCCAGTTCCTTGAAACGGGTCAACCAAGATCGTACATCCTTCTGGTTGGCAAAGTTGACGTCTTGGTGAAGTACAAATGTCGAAATCCGACGAAGGTATTCCGAGGCTTCGATGTAATATGCGAAGCCACCAAGCCAAGATCCACCGGACGACTCACTGCTGAGTACCAGACTTCCAGCATCCCCGGGAATGTCAGATCGGCATTGATCACTAGGATGGGTAGAAGACTTGTCCGTTTTCTGTTTAACAGTGTTAGTATACCTCACGAGGCTTGGGACAAATTGTTTGCAAACCTCAACCCCGGGGCGATCTCCAATATTAAAGTACGGACACCCGACCGGCTCTTCCGCATACCAATAACTCCCGTTGGCTGGTAACTTAAGATTTATTTTGCTTGTATCAATGATGGCATCCCATCTAAAACCGATTAGATGCGAAGTGGAAGTGGCCAAGCAAGGGACCTCTCACCCGGTTGTGACAGAAAAGTATCTACTTGAACGGTTAGCACTTGTATAGTCTTCGACGGTAGGAGTTTCACCTACCTATCTAGAGCAAAAATATTCCAGAATATTCTTCTCCTCTCTTCTTGCTCTACCCAATCGTCCGTCGCTGGAAGTGGACTCAAACGCCTTGTACCGGTTTTATTTCGTTGAGATTCTTCTGTGGTTAGCTGTAAATATTCGGCAGTTCGAGTCATAGATCCAATTATTGACCATGATCTATTTGGAGTTCCGTGGCCAATCTAGGTCCTGTGTTAGCAATACCACCTGAAAAGCGATAGCCTCGATCTAAAATTAGGGAAGGCTCACGTCAGTGAACGCCAAGATAACAAGCGCTTGTAAATTCTCGATGCTCAAATTATCCATGGCAGCAATGAGCACGGACTTCCTCTTCTCAGTTGTCAGACGCAGGATGTCTTCTTCAGATAGTGAGTGCTTGTGGCGATCTACAAAGCGTAGCGTCGCTATCAGTATGGCGTCAATAACGACACTCAGTCTCCTTCTTCCCTCTGCCAACTTGATTTGATCCTTGAAGCGAGATCTGTGTATCAAAGGAATCCAATAGAAGACTTTGGCGAAGTATGAATCAACGGCCTCGTCTATGAGATCGTAGCTAATTTGGTCCTCGGACATGTCGAGTCGCGGCTGCGATCTACTAGAAGCAGGCGAGACACACTGATAAATAGATACTCTTCTTCTCTTCGGGGCGTGACTTTGTTCAACAGCATCATGATTTCCAGCGTCTCGGGGAGTAATTGAATTGATGGGGACCAAGCCAGCCGGTTGACTCCGTTTCGCTGTGATCCCTTGTATTTCGGAGACGAGAGCAGTTACGGCCCCTATGAGTTGGGCGGTATTTTCTGAGAGCCCACCATGGCCTGTATCTCTCAAAGCCTTTTCTTGTTGTTCTCGATCGTGAAAGGATTGCTCAAGGGCGTCTGTGTTGGGATTATTCAACGTCAGCTGGCCGCCAACAGCATTAAGGACAGCTATGAAAACGTACCGACCCGTTTGCTGAGAGCTTCGACTGCCCCGACCTTCAGCCCTGGCTTATTTTTTCTCGCATCGTATACGCAAGGGATATCTTCTAGGATCAATATGTTTTCAGATGCATTACAATGGTCAATCTCAATTCACTCACCTTGTCGGAGACAATACGAACACGACGGATCATCTCTCGAGCATTTTTGCTTCCGGCGACGACATTCCTGACACGAAGGCTTCTCCGCGTCGATTGCCGCATTGGCCGCTGATGGAGACAAACTCATCCTGTTACAGCATAATCCATGGAGATGGAGGCTGATGATTGGAGGTGGAGGAATGAGGACGGCGAATTAGTGCGGCTCCGACGAATTTTATACAAAGCAACGGTCCACCTCTTAGGGGCTAACATAGTATGGAGTTTGATGGGGCAGATCACCCCCCGTCTGCAGCTGTTGTGGAGTAAAAGAAACACACGCGTCCTCAGTCTAGGACTGATCTCAAGGTCAAAGTAGCATGGTAACTGCTACTGGAAATCACGCAGAGTTTTGTCGTTCTATCAGTATTTTATCAGAGAGTAACATGGAACATAATGCATACAGCCTGATTCACCAGATTGTGTACAGTTAGAAGGAGGTGGGTGACGGCCCCCCTTAAGGAGCGTTGACCAGAAATCAAGGTTAAACCCTACTTGTTGGTTTATCTATTCTAAAATGCAATTTCATTGAATTATATCGGATGATTTTGCTTCTAGTTTGAAACTTGAAGGCGGACCAAGGTAACTCTCCCGAACACCACCGTAATCAATGATCAACCTCTCCAGCAGGATATTCTGATGTCGCAGCCTCACTTTAAGAGTGTGAGCCCCAGACTTCAATCCGGTTAGCTCATGATGTCTCTGCCAAACAAGGTCGGAAGCTGCTTTTTTCCACCCATTAGCTCGAGGGATGCCGTCAGCTAAGCCCTCCTGGATGCTTTCTTGTGTAAATTCTTCAAGATCATGGTGTGATACTGGGCCTTCGTTTAACTGTAGGTCATATGAATTGACGTCTTCGTCCGATGTGCTAAGTGTGATGCCGAAGACAAGCGTAAGTTTTGCGGCGGCTGATGCCGAGAACTGGTAGAACGGATAGTTGAGGAAGCAGTCTACTTCCTTGCCATCATCTTTCGCCACGTCAAGGCTGACTGACCCAGACGCTGCCCTCCCCGTATCAGGCAGAGAAATATAGCCAGGCACGGAAGCAGTACTTGAAGCCGGAATAGAAATGTAGCCGGAGCCCTCAATAAATCCCGCCCTGAAGGAATCAGGCACGCGGTTGTTCTTGATTGGGATGTGGACTTGCTCGAAGTCTCCAATGCCGCTGTGGATGTCGACCAAAACTTCCTGATCGAAATCATCGGGAACCTGATTCCAATCCACCGAAATCTCGACCCGAGAATCCTGTCGGCCTGGTACCAGAAATCCAGAATACTGAGAGAGCCGCAGCCATGAGTATGGTGTTGAGGCTGTCCAATGAAAGGTAGGGGTGCCACGAGTCCATATTTCGAACCATCTGGTAGCAGGGCCATAGTAGCTCATCTCGCCAAGTGTCAACCCTGGCACAAGATCACGGCGGCTGGGATGCGTACGCTCAGACTCCTCATTGATGAGTCCTGGGCGAATTCCCGCGTGGCCTTCAACGGAGATTCCCATCTGTCCAACAATTGGGTTCGAATTTTGGCGGCGCTGCACAAAACCCAAACCTGTTATCATATCTCGGTATGGAGCATGCCATGTGTCTCCGAATCCAAGATGGGTCTGCCGCAACATGTGATTCCACCTCCCGCCCAAGAGCGAGTGGAACTCAAGTTGGATATCAAAGTCAGCGTCAAATAAATCAAGAGCATGCTGAGCCGTTGTGTTGGCTGTGTTGCGTCTCTGAAGAGAATAGAGCTTGTTGCGTGCTTGTGTCACGCGAAGCTCAATGAACACTTGTGTGGATTTGACAGGGTGGAGGATCAGTTGATAACCTGCAGGCTTTTGCCCCTCTGAGAGACGGTTGTAGGCGGACTCGGCCTTTTCTCTTAGCTGTGTCCATTGGTCAAGGATCTTCTCAGCCTCTTGGTAATGTAAAACGGAGAATGTTTCTGGTTCAATCAGTTCGTGTTTGCGCATCGAAACCAGGCGATCGTATTGGTAGTAGACATCGCCAATCTCATCTCTAAGTTCGGAACCAAAATCTCGCTCTGCAGTCGCACGTAGGAAGTCTCGGAGACCAGTAGCGGTGATATTCTTGATATTCCATGCTAGACTCATAGCCCATGTAATTGGAGTCTCTAAAGGCTTGAGATCCCCGACATTGAAGAGCCAAATTTGATGAACATTTCGGGCGTACGCGTGCTGAAGCTGATGCCATGCTTTCCCCTATCATATATCTTAGTTACCAATGCATGATAAAGGCTAGAGTCTGTAACCGATGAAACATACCAGAGACACACTATTAGTCCACTTGTAGCTGCGTGGCCAGCCGACGTATTCAAAATGGTAATAAAGCTACACGTCGTTAGCAGAGTAAGAACACGGGAGACTATTTCACATACACCAGATCCCCCTTTTCTCTGTGCCTCCTTATTGTTGGGGAGTCGACGGATTGTGCCATGATTATCATCCTGGAAAAGCAGCGTGACATCATCGGGAATTTCTATCCGGCCCGTATCGTAGATTTGCTCAACATCTCTATACAAAGCAAGAAGCTCTGGGATTATGTCAATTCATGTTCACGGTGGTTCAAGAAGTTTGGTATTAACTTACGTAAGGCCTGATCCTCGCCCCCATAGACATCTTTAATCACCTTTCGTTGGGTTTTGATGACGTCGGAGATGATCAAAGCTGGATCAGAACCACCAATGGGTTTGTCGTACTCACCCCTCATGCCTATCGTGAAGTATGAGTCGTAATCTTTGGCTCTCTCTGCTCCCTCGTGGAAGAACTTCGTGATGTTTTCCTTATTTGTCTCCCAATTCCAGCTCCCGTCCGGATTATCTTGAAACCACTCATTTGACAGGCGCTGCATAGGTTCATGATGAGATGTTGATATGACGATTCCATACTCATCAGCTATCCGCTGGTTGTCGGGGTCATCTACGAAGAAGTTGGCACCAGGGTTGGGATAGCCAGGCCACATTGCTGGCCACAGAAAATTCGCCTGCACTCATCAGTACGAATACATCCAATTAATGGCGCAGATTAATCCTCAGATGTACTCACTTTGAGGCGAAGCAAGAGTTCGAATACTTTCTTGTAAAATTCCGAGTTGTACTTGCCAAACTTCTCTAGGACCCAACCGGTCAGGGCTGGGGCTTCATCGTTGAGAAAGATTCCTCGGTATTTCACGCTTGGTTCCCCATGTGTCGTAGATTTTGGGCTTGCGTAAATTGCAGAGTAGTTCTTTGCAGGTACATCGGCCCACCAGTACCACCTGCAACACGGTCAGCCCATATCTTCGGTAACCAGCGTGGATGGCTTACGGTGAGACCCCAATCTGCTCAGACAAGGTATAAATTCCGAAGATTGCCCCCCTTTTGTCACTACCAGCAATAATGAGAGCATGATGTGACTCATCTCCAAAAGGACCGTTCACTACACAAGTAGAGAATGATTCGTATTTGCCACGAATCGACGCAAAGTCAACCTTGCCATCTCTCTCCAGCCGTTGCAGTATAGGGCTGGAATCTATACAGCCGACGACAATCGCCAACTTGAGGCTCGCCTCCTCGGGGTTACTCGATACAAGGATTGGACTATTGTCTCCTTTAGTCACGCGAGCAAAGTCTTGGGAGAGACTGTGCGCCGCGATCTTAACACCAGGATAGTCGTGCTCGTCAACCACAATGGTTGCGCCAACGAGGTTATTCGCCCGTTCGTCGGAGGGGGTAAACTCGACAATCTTTTCCTCTAGCATGGCTGCAATATGCAAAAAAAGGACCGGGTAGGAATTCCGATCGAGAATCCTTTGAAAATCGGTAGGGGTGGCATGTAGTGACTTTAATAGCCTCTATTACGCCTCGGTACAAAATGTAGGCTTTATTTTAGGGAGACCCGAGAATGACATTGGGAAACGCGTGAATATATTAGGCCCCGTTTTGTTATCCTTTTACCCACGAGAAATGGCCCCTCATTGTTGACACCAGCGAGTGTGTCTGCAGTGTCTCCGCATCCAACACAACTGGAAGGAGGAACTGCGGGTCAGGGATGGTCTTGATTTGGGTCCGTTTGACTCGTGCCATCGGAGGCGGGAGATTGAACCATCCGACCTGTTGCGATGGCCGATGAACCAATCAAATGATTTCTCTCATATTCAGTTGAGCAACTGGAGGTGGATATTCAGTGTTAGCGGCGGTTTCGGGAGAAAGACGCGCTCAAATTGTCGCGATGGATTTTGTTACCCTAGAGGCCCGCACAGTGGGAGGATGTCTGAATAGCACGTTCGACTGCGGGATGGATAGCGAGGCCAGTTGTTGAGGGAAAATCTATGGACCTGAATGGACCGAGACTGTGATCAGCTTTGAAGAATTACAAATGGAAACGAGAAGACCAGGTGCTTATGTGTGAAATTAGTAGGTCAATCGATGTTGGCCAAGCCGCGTTCCTTTCATATTCCGGTGATCATCAAGGAGTCCACTGTGCGATGGGGGTTGACTAGTGCACTGTTGGATCACAGCGACTTCCCAGTAGCATGAGCACGAAATCTCTGAGGCCAACTCTTTCCCCGATTCTCTCCACCTCTTCTTCCCCGTGGGGGCGTGCTATTTCCCTCTATGGCGTGAAGGCCTGGATCCCCTTATACCTCCATGATGCCAGTTCCGTTCATCATTATTTGGTTATAAAACGGCTCGTCGCCATCTTCGACTCTCCCATTCAAACTCTCGACACTGAACTCTGATAGAACCACAGTTTCAGCTCTCTATTCCCTCCTCCGCACACAATATTGAAACGCTCAACATGAAAGCGGACGGTGATCACAACTTGACGCATGTCGAGGATGGCGAAGTTGGTAAGAACCAAACCAACCTTGGCCTTGTCGACAACGAAGTTGCCCAGTACGTCGGTGAAAACAGAGTTCATATCGACGATGCCGAGAACAAGCGACTCAAGAGGATGATTGACAAGCGGATTCTTGTGGTCATGATTGTTACGTACTTTACACAGTCACTCGACCGAGGAACCATGTCTTTTGCCTCCATCATGGGGATTATCGATGATGCAAAGCTTGGACATAATCAAGTTTGTTTCGTCGTCCCGCAGACCGAAAATACCTACTAAGAGTTGCGTAGTATTCGTGGTTCACAACCATCATGTATCTGGTTGTGTTGGTTGCAGAATATCCAGTAAGTTTGTCGTCTGCATCTTTACCCATATACAAAATGCGTTACGACTTTTGAGATCTAACCTCTATGCTCTTCTAGGAGAACTGGATCCTTCAGCGAGTCCCAATCGCAAAGTGGCTTTCGATTAATATCATTCTTTGGGGAGCCGTCCTCGCTTTGCACGCGGTCGGATCTAACTTCGGCGGTCTTCTTGCCCTTCGTGGTCTGTTGGGGTTGTTCGAGACTGTGTGTCAACCAGCCTTCGTTCTTCTATCGTCAACTTGGTAAGTCTGATTCCAAACAACATGGTCGAAAACATTTACTGACTTCTACATATCTAACAGGTACAAAAAGGAAGAACAAGCGAGCACGATTATATACTGGTACATGATGAACGGCTTGCAGCAGATTTTGGGTGGCCTGGCCGCATTCGCCTTCTCCTTCGTTCCTCATGACTCCCCAATCAAATCTTGGCAAGCTTTATTCATGACATACGGAGTTGCTACGGTTTTTTGGGGCTTCTTTGTCCTTTTCTGGATGCCAGATTCCCCCATGAAGGCTAAGTGTTGGTCTGAAGCAGATAAAAAACTCATGATCGAGCGAGTCCGTGAAAATCGTACTGGTGTACAGAACCGTGTTTTCCGCAAGGAGCAAATATACCATGCGATCGCAGACCCTCAAGGTAATTGGTGTTATTTTGAATGTTTTAAGAATAGGCGAGGATTTACTGACTATAGCAGTTTACGCTTTTGCTTTAATTCAAGTATGCACAACACTACCTTCAGGTGGAATTGGTGCATATGCCAATATTCTGGTCAAGTCATTCGGGTTCTCAACCTGGGAGACACAGCTTCTCCAGATGCCGATTGGAATTGTCATGCTGACCGTGATGTTAACATCCGCCTGGGCTGAGCGAAAGTTCAAGCAAACGATTCTAGTCATGATGCTTGGTCTGCTGCCGACAATTGCCGGTGTTGTGGTTCTCATCTCCGTGCCATTTCACATCGACAAGAGGGTCGGGCTGCTGATCGCCTACTACATCATCTACTCCTTCTGGACATGCTCTGGTCTGGCGCTATCCCTCGTCTCCAGAAACGTGGCTGGTCAGACGAAGAAATCCGCTGTCATTGCCAGCAACTTCGTCTTCTGGGCGGTGGGCAACGCCATTGGCCCTCAATGCTTCCGGGACCAGGATGCTCCTCGATATTTTCTGGCACTTGCCATCATCTTGGGCTGCTTCGTCTTTCTGGAGATTGTCCTCTTTGTGCTGCGAACCTACTATATCTGGATCAATAAGCAGCGAGACGCAAACATTGCTCGCGGAGAAGTCGTTGATGACGTTAATTTCGCTCACGCTTTTGAGGATATAGCTGATAATGTAAGACCTGTACATCTCGCACCGAACGGCTAAAAGCTAACTGGGCTAGAAAAATCCCCACTTCAGGTACACTTTCTAGTCCTGCATCCCGGACTTTGCTGGGGAATATTGGACAAGTTTGGCGGAAATGGTTGTTGTTATATTCGACTGCCCTCAAGCGGAGGAAGTGTTTGCTAGCATCGTATGGAATTTTCATGACTCTCTATGACTTAAAGCTTGATCATCATGTGGCATTTACAAATATACTACATGGTCTTTTAAAGTAAGGTTGTGGCGTAGGTTCATGCCCAAAAGCCTCCTTAGGTTAATCTGTGAGATTTCATTGAATGATGTTGTTGGATTTGCTTCTCCATACTTTCAAGTAAACTATAGAGTAAAAATAGGGAAAACGAAAAGCTAGAATTGAAACATATCAAAAGTTATCAAGTGTATCAAGACCTATAGAACAATCACCCAAAGGTCTGAAATTTTACTAACCTTTGTTGTTTAAGGCTATATTTTAAGTTCGTGTTGGCCGATTTGGAACTGTTCGAATGAGAATGGCCATGATCATGGCCACTATGATCATGGGCGTGATCATGGTCATGCTCGCCGTCATCATCTCCTTGCCATTTAGGAAATACATCCTCTAAAGCGTTTCCCAGAGTCTCATACTTAGATTCGTCATCTCTTGCAGTGTCTCTCATGATTTCTTGGCAAGTCTCGTACTCTTCATCGGTGAGCAAACAATCATCGAGTAGGCCTCTGAGCCCTTCGTGATTGATGTTCTCGCCAATAAAAACCAACTCCTGATGACGGTCTCCCCACTCCCCGCCCTTCTTAATGTCGTGTTGTACGAGCCTATCCACGCTTTTGTCGCCAGTGATGTATTCCTCAGGTGAAAGCGTACAGAACCAAGGGCGGCCGCCAGTGAGAGAGAGCATGGATCCTGCTTGAGACCATTCGCCAGCCCTGTGTGGACGTGTGGCGAGAAACAATTCACCTTTGGATCTGAAGAGCGGAGAGAGAAAAGGGCGATTGCGCTTATTGACCATGATTGTTTCATTTGAGGGGATCGGGGAACTTGGTGTGCAGGGCATCGCATCTACCATCTCGCTGTTCTCCTCAAGCAGGCTGTCGGTGTCTTCGGCTATTTTCTCGTCATCACACTCTTCATCACTAGGATGCTCCAACTGTAAAATTAACATGTCATAAACCAAAGCATATAGTCGCTCGGGGTGGAAAGGCCGGTACTGAGAGTAGATGAAGCTTTGAACGGTGTAATCCTGTGATTTCGGTTTGAGCGACACTGCGTTCCCACCATTTATCTGAGAATCAACAAAGGCTCGAATATGGGTGTTAAACACAGAAAGATGACATACCTCTTGAACAGTCATCGCGTGCAAATCCTGGAGCCACCCGGATCCTGTCTGGGCCACCTCCAAATTGAACAGTCCCGTGTTCAAAATCTGCCTCGGGTCGATTCTGCTGGAGCGTGTTTCCAGTACTCTTGCTCGGTGATCAGCTGTTTCAACAGTGATAACATTCGACCCTTCGTATGGTCATCTACCGAGACCCAACGCATTGGTAGAGAAGGTAACAGAGACAGCATGTAAGGAAGAACCTTGACCCTAGACCTACCATGTCAGTCTTATTTAGCAAAATCACATCGTCAAACTCGATCTGGTCGGCCATGAGATCAGAGACAGTCCGCTCGTCTTTCTTCTCGACATGCTGCCGATCCGAAACCAGCTCATCTGTTTGAAACTCCCCGAGCATGCTAAAAGCATCCAAGACAGTGACAGTAGTATCAATTCGGGCAATCTTTTCCAGACCCCCAAGTTCCTTGCTAATACGCCGTCTCAGTTTCATGCCGTTGTGAACTATGCCGTGGACCTAAAAACTCACATCTCTTTCAAAGTCTCTAGAGTTATCTGGTCTATACCCCCACCGGTGCCTTCCAGATATTCGGTAAGACGGGCATTGAATGTCTCAGCAACCTGTTCTGGTTCTGTGATACCGCTGCACTCAATTAGGACATAGTCAAACTGCTGCAGCTTCCATAGGTCGCCACGGAGATTGCAGCATATGCATCCATTCTGAAGCGCAACGACTTTCTCATTTGACTTTCTCAGTCGGTGAGTTTGCCTGATGAGCGAAGCATCGATGTTGATGCTTGATACGGTTGTCTGATTAGCCACTTATACAATGAGCATAGAAGACTAAAATATAGGAGGGCCTCTTACCCTTCCATATCATTAACAATGACGGCAATACGAAGGCCATGATCACTCTTGAGGATGTGCTGCAAAAGTGTAGTCTTCCCTGCTCCCTGTGAGCGAGGGTTAGAAAACCTATTCCGAAATTTGGACACAGAGGGAAGCTTATTATTAAAAATCCAGACAACAAGGTGATTGGGAGAGCTGCACTCGGTGCTTTAGGTCCAGCCGTCTCCGGATGAGGACTCTCAGCTTGCTGGTCGCTTGTTGTCGCCATATTCGAATGCGTTTGTCAGAAATTAGATGGCCAGGAGGTGCGCACAAGTAAATTTCTCCTGCGTGAATTTGCTCCAAGCTCCAAAACCATGAGTGTCTTGTAGTCTGCTTAGGGCTACTACAAACATGTGCCCATCAAGGTTCACAGTATGTTAGTATTCTTCTCAATGACCACTGAGTTATCAGATTCATCTAGGCGTTGTCCGTCAAGGTACTTAAGTTAAGCCAAGCGTCATCTACTATATCTACAACTATCGGATATCGTGCCGTGCGGCAATTAATCCTCCTTGGGGAGAGTAAGCTCCTCTGCCTACTTTTTTCTTGATCCTCAATCATTGTCGCTTGTGTTAACAAAAATCGAGTCGCTCCATGGCCCATAGCTCACAATGGAAGTCCAGCTGGCCATCCGGGTATCTTTATTTGGAATTCTTCGGCACGCCTATCATGGATTCGGATGGCTATAGTATTAAAGTCGTGCTCAGTACATGTAGGATCTTTCCCAAAAAAAGAATACTAAATCAATCAAGTTTCGCTACCTTTGTAACAATAACTCTTCTCACGACGTTTCAATCAACCATTTCTAATCCAAAGCTGCTACTATGGATCCTGCAAGCAGCCTCCGGGAACGTAAACTACTCGCCTTGCGCGACATCTGCGAAGAAGCCGGTGCTGATGGACCGTAGTACAATCTCGGCCTCCATGTCGCAGCTCTCTTTGTTCTCCTAGCAGTCTCCTCCATGGCAGCCGCATTCCCAATCTTTGCGACTAGATTCTCCTTTCTACGAATATCACCTACGTTTTTCTTCATCGTTCGTCACTTTGGAACAGGGTCTGGTAGCAACGGCTTTTTGCCACCTGCTGCCGACCGCATTCAGCAACCTACATGACCCTTGCATGAACGAGTTCTGGACGGGAAGCGGTTTCATATCCCTATTTGTTGCCATTAACTTTCATCATAAGTCACGCATCTCTCTATATACTTGATTAGAAATCTGATCCGAGACCGCCGTAGAAACATTTGAAGGACTGGCTCTTGGGTCACGGATCTCTGATGCTGGCTGGAGCAGCAGCTCATGGCGTCCATGGGCCATGGCTGTAGCCTACGGCTGCACGTAAGTGCTCCCCAAATTCTTTCTTCCCAGCATAATGTATGAGCAGACTACTTATACCAGTGAACAGAACCCCCGCCGGCCAGGCAATCGGCATCGGCCCGCATACACTATACAGCCCTGACACTGAAACTGACCACGCGATTGTCGGCTTTTTCAAAGCTGTGTCATCGGGGTTCCTGCTTTATGCCGCACTGGTTGAGCTCCTTTCAGAGGATTTTTTGAGCCGGAAGAGCTGGAATGAGATGCGTGGTGGGAAGCGTGTGGCGGCCTGTGTCCCTGTCTTGGTCGGTGCCTTTCTCATAGCTCTCATCGCCTCCTGGGCGTAATGAGTCTTACAGAAAGGTGACTTTTAAGGACCTGAACTACTGGCAGGCACCTGGCTTCCTGATTAGAGTGAGGTTGGGTTTAGGTCTTAGTCAACTTGATTTCGGCTTCATTGTATTTGAAGTGTAAGCAAGTGAATCCGAGTACAATTTAACCAAAATTTCATGATTAGGCACTTGATATTTAAAGAACAAAGTTGGGGTTTAAGATATCAACTATCCATTTCTCTATATGTCTATTTAACAACGATTTTCTTCAATAAAGAGGCCTTCTTTCTTGTTTTCTTTCTTACCTTGTGTAATGACCGAGGCCAGTAAGGGGGTCTAGGGTGGCTTATCAGTTTAGCTATACGACATCAACAGACGGCACGTTTCATTTGTTGTAGCTACTAAAACTCAGGGTAACGCACATCAGCCAGGACTACAGGTCTGATCCTTGATACCTTGTGTAAATACATATATTTAATGCTACTATCAAAGTTAGGGCTTTTATTCCGTTTTGCTAGTGGCAGTGAAGAAGGTCACCTCTCATGAAAGACTTTCGAATGATAAAGGTTTGGTCTTTCCATACAAGGCTAGGGGCTGTTGCAAAGGCTGGGCTGGTCCAGTTAGCATGACGCAACCAGAATTCCCCGGACAGAAAAACTGGCGTCGTAACAAGGACAATCATGTAGCTGGCGAGCACTCCCCGAGACTTCCCTGTCTCTTCGTTTAGTTTCAGGCACTAACGTATGTCAGCTCATGGTTATGGCCCACAGTGGGCTGTGCCACCTTGCTTGGATGTGACTGCGGTAATATATCATGTGTAATAAGACAGGGTGTGCTTAACTCCTACCAGGATCACGGCTCTTAGTACCCCACTCGAACCCCATATCACGAGAATTGGCACATTGGCATGATTAGCTACTGAACCTTGAAAACCCACTTCGATTGCTCTAGGAAACCTGAACGAGGCAAAGAATGATTATCAGTTCTGATCCTTGCCACGGGTTGCCTCCAGCTAAGCACAATCTTATGACCATCTAATAGTCATTAAATAGTATCTGCAAAAGAACAGGCATGCTATGCAGGATAAATTACGTACTAATACATAGTGAGGAGGTGTCGAGTTTGTGGATTGAGCTTTATAAAACTGACGCCCTAGGTGAAACAGTCTCTCGTCCAGCTGCATTGCCCTGCAAACCTTGGCCAAAAGGTCACATTCATTGCTTACCTGCAGGTTTTCGCTCGTTATAAAACGCATGAAGCCACTCATTCAGTCTTTTGACTCTTTTCTCATCATGTTGCCATCATTCAGAACACTATTTTCATCCTTTTTCTTTTCACTCTTGGTTTCCAGTACACCCATTAAAATGGCTACTCGCGCGGAATCCGCACCAGGGATTGATCCTGAGCTGGCCCTGATCTATGGCGCATATCCTGTGCCTGCCGTGTTGACGCCTGAGATGATTCCTATGCTCAGGACGGCACAGGCTGCCCTGTATAATGAGGTAACTATGACCGCTACGCATCCAGTCTCGCACAAGGAGTACAATTTCAAGAGCTACGACGACTACGAGGTTACTGCTTCCGTTTTCACGCCTACCGGTACGATACACTCTAATTCTTCCCGCCCTTGCATCTACTATATTCACGGGGGCGGCCTGATTATGGGGAATCGCTTCCTGGGAATCGACATCACCTATCCTCTCGCGCAGGAGTTGGGTGCTGTTGTCATTTCGATCGAATACCGACTCGCACCAGAGCACAAGGCTCCCTCGGCATCTGAAGACGCCTATGCTGGCCTTTTGTGGGCTACAAAGAATTATGCTACTTTGGGAATCGATCCGAAAAGAATACTTGTTTGGGGATCAAGCTCCGGAGGAGGCCTAGCTGCTTCCCTTGGATTAATGGTTCGAGACCGGAAGCCTTCATGTGGATTGCATCTGAAGGGTCTCCTCCTGCACTACCCGATGCTGGACAACCTTATCAATGAGGATGACAAAACGACTTTCAGCGGCAGGGCAGCACCTGCATGGAGCTCCGAGACACACAAAATGGCTTGGGAACAGTACTTGGGCAGCAACGCCTCTAACCTTGCCCAGGACCCTCACGTGGTACCAGCTAGAGCAAACGACTTGAGCAGACTGCCTCCGGTTCTGGTGGACGTGGGTAGTGCTGAACTGTTCCGTAGGCCAGCGGCGAAGTTCGCGCAGGGTATCTGGGAGGCAGGTGGTCTCGTTGAGGTGCATGTTGCTGGTGGTGCGTTCCATGGCTCGGATCTCGTAGCGACAGATGCCAGGGTCACAAAGAGAGCAATCCAGGCACGAACTTCCTGGGGCCGTGACATGCTCGAATCTTGAGGCAAGGGTTTTCTACATAATCGCCAATAAGATGGGCACCCTAAATAGAGGTCACTCTAGCATTCTATTTGCTGATTTACGACTTCAACCTTGATGTGGAAGATAACCATGGCATTGGTATTTAATTTTTAATAATTAATTGTAATTTGAAGTGATCAATGCACAAATTAGACTGAATGGCGTCACGATTGCATGTTTAACATTGCTTCCAGGGCTGCACTGACTGTACATGCACGATCTCATCTGATCACGATGAACAGCAACAGGAACCAGCCATGGATTAGATTATATCGGTTAAACGGGCTGATTAACGAGATGTATCTATCTGTATATCCACCTAAGCGACTGAGATAAGACATGGCACACTGGAAGTATTTTCACCTGAGGTCAGAGCCTCATTTTCTGATTAATAATACTACGTACGATAATGGTAGAATACTGAGTTATTTTATCATGTTGTGCTTAATAAATGCATTAATGATTTTGATATGATATCGAAATTTAACGCTACTATGCCCGCTTGTCACCCAGTTGCCATCCATGTCCTACGAGTAGCGGAAGGGAGAATACGGTGGACTGGAAAGGGAAATCGGAGCTGCAGCAGTAGCAGTGTAACCCTATCCTCCAGCACTAACATGTTACATCCCCTGATTGCCTGTGACATCCACCGGATCCTTTGCCACGCCTTCAGGGGTAAGCCTGTCCGGATCGGATCCCCGGGCCACAGCAGTTAAGGAATCCCGAGTTGTTCGTAAGACTACCTGTAGTTTGGGACCAGCGCAAAGGTTTCTAGTTTAGGGGACCCCCTATCGAGCCAAATCACCCCCAGTCCGGAACTGAAACTGCCCTCGCTTCCTGTTCCGTTACTCCAAACTGATAATATGCATCCACATTCAAATTCTTCACACATCCAGTGTAGAGATGATATTTGTTCGACTGAGGCTCTCCAAAGAGTAACCAGGTTCCGAAATCGCATGCTTCGAACCACGAACTACTCTACAACTCAATGGCAACCTTAGACTTGAACCTGCCGGCCGGGCTGCCTCCCGATGGCGTCACACCAAATTTCGAAAATCCTTCCAACAACAATGCACTGGCTTGGGGCGTTCTACTCCTCTGCCAGGTGATATCTACCATTTGCCTGGTGCTTCGCGGCTATGCTCGAGTGTTTCTATTGAGAAAGTTCAATGCCGAAGAAGGTATGAAGAAAGATCCACTACAAGGCGCAAGCTTGGGCGTTGTTTTTGCATGAGTACTAACACATATAGTTTTTATCCTACTCGCATTTGTTCGTCACCGTCTCCGCCCCGCTCAACAAGCCTTCCGAATAGAGAATATGACAATTAACAGCAACTTTAGGGGGCATTCTGGGGATGTAGTTATGCTATGTTCAAGATTATCGAAGTTCCCGGCTTTTTTGTTCACCAATGGGATGTGCTCTTACGTGATGTCATTCCAATGAACTACGTGAGTTCAACCTCATTCCCATCCGACTTCTTTGCTTGATATTCGATTTCAAACGAAGAAAATCACTAATGGTTAGATAAATAGAATGTGTACATTTACGGTCAATGCTATTCCTTCGCGATGCCGTTCCTGAAGATAGCAATTCTGATCGAGTGGATCAACATCTTTGTGCCTGGAGGATTCGACCGAAAAAGCATCTTCTTCTGGGGCTGTAGCTTCATGATCTTTGTTCAAGCTGCTGCACTCGTCGGAATTGTGCTGGCTTTGAATCTTCAGTGTAAGCCTCACAGGGCCATCTGGGATATTCGAGTTCAAGGAGACTGTTTTCCGATTAGCACGATACAAATCAGTTCTGGAATCATTTTCTTGATCTCTGATATTGTTATCTTGCTACTGCCACAGCATATTATATGGAAACTCAAGTTGAAGACATCCAAGAAGATTGGTGTGTCGATTGTTTTCGGCCTTGGTCTACTGTGAGTGATAATTCCACCCTCCCCCTTTAGGCAGCCTTTTCTCTCTTTTCTTTTCACTTTACTGACACAACTTCCAGTGCGTGCGTATGTGCCGCGGTCAGATTAAGCGATACGATGAAATTAGTCCACAATACCAACGACGCGGTCTATTTTATCGGTGTTGTGGGCTTCTGGGCATTTGCTGAGATGACTTGCGGGTTCTTCATTTGTTGTCTTCCTTGTATACCCAAGATTCTTCACGACACCGGCGTCCTGCGTTCTATCAAGAGAAAGTTGGGTATGAACACGGCTACCACCGCCCCCAGCTCTGCGAATAGGTACGGCACCAATGGATCGTCAAGCCGAAGGAATTACGAGGCCAACCACTCCACGTCGTACTACAAATTGGACGAAGATGGCGTGCCTATGACAACCATTGGGGGTACGCAGTCGACAGAATATCTACACGGGGGGCAAAACGGAAGCGACATTGGCCAACCGACACTCCCCTCCACCACACGAGGCGCTCATTCTACAGTGGACAAAGCCTCTTCAACCAAGGCATGGCGACCATGAGGGCGGTGAAATAGTAGGGGGACTGTTATGTATAACAAATTTGTCATTATTTAATATCTTGAGAGAATGCATTAGGTGTTCCCATAATAATTCTACTTCCTTCGCCCCTACTGAATAAGGAGCGACGCCCATGACGTTTAAAAAAACATTTCCGCTAAGACATGACTGGACATGATCCACTTGTTCGGGGGCCTTCTTTCCGGCAATAGTTGCACCAGAATGGCACTTGGCAAAACATCAACAACCTGGTCCCTGTTCTACTTCCCCATGCGTCCAAAGGATGCGCTACATATGGCCTGATTGGGTAGAATCCGGAAATTATACCCTGTCATTATCCTCGCCATATCTCCGGAGCTAGAGGTCCAGATGGTGTGTCCTAATGACAAGCGGGGTTGGAAACAAACTTTCCCTTCCTAGAATTTGCCCTGACGGTGAACCCCTGACGCGGGATTGTGAAGGTCCATTCTGGTACCTCGTCTATCCACTTCAAGATGGATCATGCAGTCGGATGATCAGTTCAGACGGAGTCGCGTGTGGGCCAATGTCAGACAAAGAGCCACCTGAATTACACTAGGCACTGCCGGCTCCCCAGGGAATACATATTGAGCCAGATCAATTTTAGCTGAAGGGGGAAACAAAGCCAGCGAGCAACTGCCGTAACTTCTAAACCAGGAATATGAGGTTTTTGTGCTTACATGGTCGGGGGACCTGTGCTCAGGTGAGTGCCATAAGCATGAGAATAATGCAAGCATATCAGCTGACAGTATTACCCTCCAGGCTCTGGAGATGCAAAGTAGTACGTGCCCAAGCTTTCCGATCCCGTTTCAAGCCCCCAGCTAATCCCAATTCATAGGCAGCCTTCGGAATCATCTCGAAGACCATGAATTCGTTTTCGTCAATGGCACAGTGCCAACGAAACCAGTTGACGGTTCGTCCCAAGGACCTGGATCACCCGGAAAAATTCTCTTTTCAGCTATTGGGAATACCCCAGTAAGCTTACAAGCATGTGACAAGCAGACCACGCTTCTAGGATCATGGACGAGCACTACGGTTACATCATGGATGGGCCAGACGCTGATCAATGCCGAGAGCTCCTGTCAACCATGATCGAGTTCGTTCATGACAACGGCCCCTTTGACGGAGTTTTTGGGTTTTCGGAAGGTGGTATGATTGCAGCTCTGCTCCTTGTTGAGGACGCCCGCAGACCATTCGCAGGCTTCCGGTGCGGGATTATGTTTAGTGCCGCTCCACCCTTTGACCCTGACATTTCTCAGACTACCGATGATAACGTCCGGGCACTTGGGATGAATGGTACCGAAGATGGTGTCATTATCAAGGTGCCCACAGCGCATATCCGCGAATCTAGCCCACCGCCGTGGCTCTGGCGCTTCTCCCCACTCGCTCCTCTGTGGGCGAAACACGATATGGGCAACCCGACCCGCCTCAACGAGGCAATGATTGGGTTGTGCGATGGCGGTGTACGCGAGGTGTTTACACATCACCATGTAGGCCATGATATCCCCGGTACCAAGTCCAAAATGGAGCTAGCCGGAGCATTAAGAGCTATCGAGAGGACAATCGAGCGATGCCAAGATCCGTGAACCCTCAACGAAACAGCGGTGCTTTTGCACTTAGGGATGGCAGGATTTGGGCTGATCCTATTTTTTTTTACATCAAGTATTCTTTAGTAGCGGTAGTCCTTCCTATTGGCAGTTTCTATGTAACCGACATCGTCGTGGGTATTCATGTCAGGCCCGGAACTACTGAAGCCTGGAGCCGCGTTCGGAACCTGTCACCGAAGAAATACCATTTGCTGAAATGTGTCCTTGAGAACCTTGAGAGAAGTTACGCTATAGAGTGGAGAGGCTAGAAGTTTAGTAACTAGGTACTGCAGCTGTTGTAGGGGCCCCTGACTCGAGTACCCTTCTGTGTAGGTCAAATACACGGATGCCTTGAAAGACATGTACGCGAGCGTAGGGAATGCGGTAAACATGGGAAGTATATACAGTGCTATATACACGCTTTAGTGGCGAGGTTTTGTGGTTTCCCAAATTTATCATATATCCACAGAGAAAACATGGCCGAGTTTTCAACTAGCATACAGCCGATTGAGCTGGCAACTCCAAAATCGACGGAAGACATAGCCATTGTGGGATACTCGTTTAGACTGCCTCAAGATGTCAACGATGATAAGGCATTCTGGGAGGTTCTTCAGAATAGAAAGAATCTCATGACAGAGTGGCCTGCGTCCCGAGTCAATGCTGACTCCTTTAGACACAATCCACAGCACAAGGTAGGCCAACTGCCTCTGTCATATATAATAGAATAACTTCGATGATGTTACTCACTAAATGCCGCCATAGTTCACCGGAAAGGGAGGTCACTTCTTGAACGATGATGTGCAAGCATTCGATGCCCCCTTTTTCTCCGTCACGGTTAAAGAGGCGGCTTCCATGGATCCAATGCAGCGGTGGACCTTAGAGGCTTCCTATCGTGCGTTGGAAAATGGTGAGAATATAGTCTTCCCCAAAGAAATACGCATTACTTTCCACGAAAATAGTACTAATTGTAAAATGTTATAGCTGGAATTCCCATTGAACAACTCCGAGGATCTCGGACTGCCGTCTTCTCCGCATCTATGATCGAGGACTACTCTAGGATGACAGCAAGAGACCCCGACAACATTGAGAGAATGGCAGCGACAGGTGGTACTATCGCTTGCATCATTCCAAACAGAGTCAGCTGGTATTTCGATCTCCGAGGACCTAGCATTCACGTGAACACAGCTTGCTCGAGTAGTATGTCTGCTCTGGACATGGCTTGCAAATCTATTCGTAGCGGAGATGCTTCATGTGTAAGAATACTATTGCCAAGTGTCTATATTTTGTGGAGAAACCTGACCTTCTATCACTGTTAGGCACTCGTTACAGGTTGCAATGTTATCATGGACCCTGGCATCATTCAATCGTTATCAGATCAGAACTTCCTGTCCCCCGATGGCCTGTGCTATAGTTTCGACCATCGTGCCAACGGTTACGCAAGAGGAGAGGGTGTTGTTGTCCTTGTTCTCAAGCCTGTTGCCGAGGCAGTTCGCAATGGTGATACAATTCGAGCGGTCATCCGATCCATTGGGTCAAACCAGGACGGCCACACTCCAGTTCTTACACAACCCAGTGCCAAGTCGCAAGAGGACCTCATTCGCCACGTATATGCTCAGGCGAACCTGCCACTTTGTGACACCCGTTATGTTGAAGCTCATGGTAAGCGTCTTCAAACTTGATCACATATTCAAGTTCATTGAAATCATCTTCTGATACTCAAAATACCTATAGGCACGGGAACTAAAGTCGGCGATCCCATCGAAATGAAAGCCATCGGACGAGTATTTCGAAAATATCGCTCCGCTGAAGAGCCTCTTTATGTGTAAGTACCACATTTCGGAGAAGGATGGTGGCTTGATGCTGAATTTTCGCCAGAGGCTCCGTCAAAGCAAATTTCGGCCACCTTGAAGGAGCAAGTGCCTTGGTCAGTGTACTCAAGTCGATTTGTAAGTGCTGGCTACCTTGTTTCTTGTTTCGAGAAACACCCTCTGGGTACTATTCAAGTAAGCTAACCGCTATATTCAGCCGTTCTTGAAAAGGGAGTCATTCCGCCCAATGCCCTCTTCGAGAAGATGAACCCTGATATTGATAATGACTTTTACAACACAACTGTAGGTCAATGCATGGATCTATTCTGAACATTTAACCTAATTATTTACTTATTATTAGGTTCCTACGACAAGCATCGCATGGCCCAACTCCGGCCTGCGAAGGGTGTCTGTGAATTCTTTCGGGTTCGGTGGCTCCAACACTCACGTGGTGATCGACGATGCCTATAGCTACCTCAACGATCGAGGAATGGTTGGGAACCATTGCACCACGTCTAAGTCTCATATCAACGGCATAAATGGTAGCAAAACCCAAACCAACGGGAACCACCAGAATGGAGATATTGTGCTCACCAACGGGAATGGCAATGGCTCCCTCAATGGCCACCATCGAAGCAATGGAACCAACCACGAGACCGAGAATGGCCATGCTATTGAAGAGCATGATAAAACATCCTCTGCCGGCTCCGATCTGCCCAAAATCCTCGTATTCAGTGCTGCTGACGAGAAAGCGATGAAACGTGTGATGACAGCATACGAAGAATATTTCGTCAACAACACCTCCAAAGACCGCTCCAAATTAGCCAAACTGGCTTACACTTTATCGGATCATCGCAGCCGCATGCTATGGAGATCATACGCTCTGGCCAAGCCTGGTTCAGAGACAACTGAGCCTTCATTCTCCCCAGCGAATGCAATACGCAGCTCGGCAGATGCGAATTTAGCCTTTGTTTTCACGGGTCAAGGAGCGCAGTATGTTGGAATGGGACACGACTTGCTGCAGTTTCCAGTATACAAAGAGACTCTCCGTAAGATCGATAGTATCTACAGTGCATTAGGTTGCGATTGGTCCATCCTCGGTATGTAAAACTAAATGATTCATGACAGTATTACAGCTAATAGATGATCAGCAATCAAAGATTATCAAGACCGGATTGATAGCCCCGATTATAGCCAGCCTTTATCTACAGCTGTCCAGCTGGGTTTGGTGGATTTGCTTAAAAGCTTCGGGCTCGCCCCCAAAGGAGTGGTTGGACACTCGTCTGGAGAAATAGCCGCTGCGTAGGTCAACCCCTCTCTGGTACTCTGATCTGCCGCTGTTAACACCTCATTATAGCTATTCGATCGGAGCGTTGACTCTCGAGTCTGCCTGCAAAGTTGCATATTTTCGGGGACAACTGGCCGGAAAGCTCAAGAGTGCTCATCAGTCTTCACCCGGTGCAATGATATCCATCAACCTATCGGAAAACGAAGTTTCGAACTACCTCCGGTCAGTAGAAGGAAAATACATCAGTGCCTCTGTTTGCACCGCTTGCATCAACAGTCCTTTAAACTGTACTCTTTCCGGTCCAGAAGACGCTATTGACTTGATTAAAATCAAGGCAGACAAAGACGGCATCTTTGCGCAAAAGCTCAAGACTGGAGTGGCCTACCATTCTCCATTTGTGAAGGCAATTGCAGACGAGTATTGTACTCTTATGGGCACTCTTGAGAGTGGCGAGATCGAACAAATCCCCATGGTATCCTCAGTCTCTGGAAGGCGTGTCCTTCCCGCCGAGTTGGCCAATGCCCAATACTGGGTTAACAACATGGTGTCGCCCGTTCGATTTACGGATGCCCTTCAAACGCTAACCCAGAAATCCTCGACATTGAAAGTTGGACTCAGCGGCTTTAGCGACATTATCGAAGTTGGTCCTCACCCTGCGCTCCGCCGGCCAGTATTGGATACAATTGGACAGGAAGGAAACCGGAAGAAACAAATACGTTACACGGGGATCTTGCATAGATCACGCCCGGCAGTGGAAACAACTCTGGAGGCTGTAGGGCAGCTCTTTTGTCTGGGCCACCAAGTTTCTATCTCATCTGTCAATCAGAGAATGCCCTCAGAGTCTTCTGAGTTTCTTCTCGATTTGCCCGAATATCCTTTCGATAGAACGCATCGCTATTGGGCTGAGTCACGAATCAGCCGTGATTACAGGTTACGAGGAAAAGTCCATGGCGAAACCCTCGGCGTTCGACCATCGGACTGGAATCCTTTGGAACCTTCTTGGAGGAACTTCCTCACAGTAGAAGCAACTCCTTGGTTCAAAGACCACGTGGTAAGTGAGGGAATTGGAGACTGAAACCTGCGTCTAGTGAGTAATTCATTATACTGACTATGGAACGCACTAGGTTGATGGGACTGTTCTTTTCCCCGCTATGGGAATGCTTGTCATGGCAATGGAGGCAGTGTATCAGGTTGTGCCGGAAGATCAAGCCGTGGCAGGCTATTACTTCCAAACGGCCGAGTTCAAGAATCCGGTTATTATTCAGGAGACCTGGGAAGATCGTATCGAAACCCAAATGCGCCTTCGAACAGTCAACTCGCCAAAAGTTACTGGAGAATCTCAGTGGTTCGAGACAACTCTTTATTCGTATTCACGAGATCAGTGGACAGAATGTTTCCGGGCCACTCTCAAGGTGGAATATAAATCAGGGACAGCTTCCGAGGTTAGCAAGCAAAGACTCGAAGCTCATGGGGAAATTCGACACTACTATTACCAGGCCAAGTCATCTTGCAAGAACTTCATCTCCCCAGATGCATTTTATCGGGATGCAGCTAAGAATGGTATCCAGTGGGGGCCGAGCTTCCAACTCATCCAAGATGCTTTCTACGATGAGAAAAGAAATACTGCCATCGGCAAAATAGACATATCAAAGGGGAGACATATCACTGGCAGTCTTGTGCACCCTGCTGTGCTAGATCAAGCGTTCCACATGCTCCGACTGAGCGGAGGGCAACAGCCTTCAGGAAATATTCCCATCCGGATCCAAGGGGCATGGTTCGCTGCTTCCGGGTGGCAGTCGCCGCATACCAACTCTATTGGACTGGTGGCAAAGTCCAAAGTCAGATCAATTGTTCATGGTCCAAGCACTGGAGAGGATGGAAGCATTCATGCTCTAGCTGACGATGGGACAGTACTATGTTCCATCGAACGAGCAGTGACCTCCCCTGTTGCCAGGAACGAAGAAGACGAGGAAAGGAAGCTGCTGTACAAAATAGAGTGGAAGCCCCAGCTTAGCCTCATGACGAACGAGCAGCTAGAAAGGGAGTGCTTGTCAAAGGTCGCTGCCCGAGATGAAAGCCTTATTTTGAGCAATCATATCAAGCTTGTCAATGTCTTAGGTCTCGTTGCAGGCCGCACGCTAAAGACAGTAGATGCCTCTACAGTTCCTCAGAAGTTGTCACGCCATTTCAAATGGCTTGAAGATCAAGTCAGAAATCTCTCGCCAAGTCAGAGGGAGCATGTGGACAGTCTCAGCGACGAGGAAGTCGAAGCTCGGCTTGTCGAAGTCGAAGAGGCACTTCCAGCCTGGGGGGTTTATATCGCTTGCGCAAGGAACCTTCAACGCATGCTGGCGGGAGAAGTTGACCCCCTCCAGATTGTTTTTGAATCTGACCAGGCAAAGGTGTTCTATGAAAACCTATTCCTTAACCTCTGCTCTGACGGGCGGTTGTTCCCTGTTCTTGACCTGGCTTCTCACCAGAACCCGGCCCTTCGAGTTATCGAAGTGGGTGCTGGAACTGGCGGCGTGACGAGACATCTATTCAAGGCGTGGGGCGAGCGGGAGAAGCGCACCGGAGCCCCCAGCTTTGCGCACTACACGTACACGGATATATCACCGATGTTCTTCGAAAAGGCCAGCAACTTGTGGTCTGACTTGGTGTCTCAAGACCGTATCTCGTTCAAAACGTTTGATTTGGGAGTTCCGATCCAGGATCAGGGTTTCGAAGCCGGAACATATGACCTATTAGTCGCTGGAAGTGTTATGCATGCCACGCCAGATCTGGAGTTTACAATCCGCAATGTGAGAAAGTTGCTGAAACCCGGAGGAAAGCTTCTTCTCCTTGAAACTATCAAGCCAAGTGACATCGCTGTCAACTTCATGGCTGGTCTTGTTCCAGGCTGGTGGGTGGCAACAGAAGAGTGGCGAGCCAATTCCGCTGCTGTGGACGAGTCAGTTTGGGAAAGATGCCTGCGGAACAACGGATTCTCAGGCAACGACGTTGTTATCCGTGATTACGAGACAGAACAGTGCCATATTATGAGCATAATTGTCACTACTGCCGTTGAGCCAAAGCAGGATGTTCTAAAGGCTACCTCGAGAGGAGTTGTTGTCGTCACCGATGCTACACCGTCCGACCAGCAAAGTAACTTGGCCACGGCCGTGGTCAACAAACTTCAAGGAGACGGAGAGTCGAGCGTGTGCAGCTTTACCGCTGCTTCACTCCAAGAAGCGGTGAAGAAATGGAACGAAGACACTGTCGTTATCTTCGTCGGCGAAGTTAACAATAGGCCAGTGCTAGCCAACCTTAACGAGGATGATTTCTCCGCTTTACAGATTTTGATGAAGCATGCAAAGAATCTGCTCTGGGTAACAGGGACACATTCCGATGATGAAAACTATCCAGATTACAGTCTCGTACCGGGATTTCTCCGCACAATTCGCGCTGAGCAGCCGGACAATCACATTGTGAACATCGCAATCGAGGATAGATCGAACGAAGAGGACTGTGCAACTATCATTTTGACTATCTTTGATGATGCATTTGGACAGTTACCAGGCAAGGAGTTGGAGTACAATGTTCAGAATGGACAGATAACAATTGGCCGTGCAGTTGAAAATGCTCCAGCGAACGAAGCTCACCAGGCCCTCGTCTCCGCCCAGCAAAAGATTATGAGATGGGGAGATGGGCCTGAGCTCCAACTCTCTGCCGGAACGCATGGAGATCTCACCTCGCTGCGATTCGTCAGGGACGAGTTGGCAGACACGCCGCTCGGCCAGAATGAGATTGAGATCGAGGCTCATGCATGGGGCTTGGGAAGACGAGAACTTGACTCAGCGCTTGGATTGATCGATGAGGATCAAGACAAGATAGGTGGCGATTGTGCCGGAATCGTAACTCGGGTCGGCTCTGGGTGCGGAAACTCAATCAAGGAGGGAGACCGCGTCTATATGAGTACCAGAGGCAGCATTCGGAAGCATCCTCGTGCTTTGGAAACTTCCGTGATCCAGATCCCTGATAGTTTATCATTCGAGAAAGCAACGTCAGAAATTATGCCGAGCATGATTGCCTACCGTGCGCTAGTTGATATCTCCCAACTTGAGAAGCAAGAGCGGGTTCTGGTCAACGACGGTGCCGACAGTCTGGGGCAGTCTGCCATTCGGATTGCTCAAAGACAAGGCGCAGAAATCTTTGTTACAGTCACCTCCGAGGAGCAAAGAAGATTCTTGGTAAGCAATCTGAGCGTTCAGCAAAACCATGTATTCCTCTCTGAGGGTAGCTTTTTCGCCCAGCAGATATCCCGCGCCACAGGTGGCCAAGGCGTTGATGTCGTCTTCAACCTACTCCCCGGCCAGGACGTATTGCAAGCCTCGCTGAAATGCCTTGCGACAAACGGTCACTTTGTCACTGTAAAAGGCGTGGATACGGATGCAAATACCACTCTTTCGTTAAATCAGATGAAAGCAAACGTCTCTTTCGCAACAGTCGACGTGTTGAGGTTAACGCCTAGTAAAGCTTCCAAGCTGCTTCAGAATACGGTAGACTCGATACAGGAGAGTTCTTATAACTTCAAAAAAGATCTTGAAGTTTTCGAGGTCTCTAAAATTGAAAAGGCCTTCCAGCAGCTGCAGAGTGGCGAGCTTAATGGCAGGGTGGTTGTGACACCCAAAGCGGATAACCTAGTTCCTGTAAGAAGATTCCCTTCAAACTTGATTGCATTTCCTGGAAGCTAACTATAAGAATCCTGAAGCAATTCTCCATCGACGAGAGATCGTGGAAGTTTCTTCCAAATGCATCATATCTCGTAGCAGGAGGCTCTGGAGGTCTTGGTAGAGATATCATCAAATGGATGGTCCGGAGAGGCGCACGGCATCTGATTGTCCCATCGCGGTCGGGAGCCACCTCAGAAGCCGCAAAAGTATGGGTGACTGAATTGAAAGCAAGCGGCGTCAATATTGTCACCCCTTTGTGCGATGTAGCTTCTCATAACGACCTTTCCAAGCTGCTGGACGAAGTCTCAACTACGATGCCCCCCTTAGAGGCTGCATCAACGCAGCAATGGCTTTGGAGGACGCCATATTCCAAGACAACATGAAATTCTCACAATGGGATGCCACTGTCAGATCGAAGGTTCAAACCTCATGGACCCTCCACAAACTTCTGCCCAACAATCTTGATTTCTTCATCATGTTCTCCTCGCTCGCCGGGGTGGTTGGCCAGATGGGCAGCGCGAACTACTCGGCTGGGTGCTCGTTCCAAGATGCAATTGTCCGCTATCGCCGCTCACGGGGACTCAAAGCAATCTCTATCGACATTGGCTGGATGGTCAATGTTGGCATCATTGCCGAGAAGTTCACATTCCAGCGCCAACGTCAAATTGCCAACGACATGCAATTGCTCACTGATATCGATCTTCTTGCCCTTCTGACTATGTGCTGCGATCCCGACGTTGAATACCCGCAGTTAGAAGAATGTAGGGGTCAGATACCTTTCGGACTGGATAACCCAAGGAGACATCTTCTCTTAAATGAACCAGTACCGCCCATCTTGGACCGACCTCTTCTATCTACTTTCTCATACGTTACCGGCAGTAGCAAGGCTGATAAAGGAACCAAGGACGATGATGTAGAGAAAGCAGTAGCCTTGTTCCGCCAATCGTCCGACTCGGCGGAGAGGGTCGCGCTTGTTTTCCAAGCCTTGGCTGCTAGACTTGGCCGGGCCATGTCAATTCCAGCAAGTGACGTAGAGCCAAACAAGGCTCTCTCGGCTTACGGTGTCGACTCTTTGATGGCGGTGGAGCTCAGGAACTGGATTGGAAGGGAGTTGGGTGCTACTGTGGCTGTATTCGACATTGTTGGTGCCATGCCCATCGCCAGCATTGCAGACCTCATTGCAGAGAGGAGCACAATTGGGAAACCCGCAAAGTAAAGCCAACCCTAGGATGAATCTGGCAGAGTGTATTCCAATTGAATATTTACTTCAGGTCATAGCTATATAACAAAGTGTGGTAGGTCTTTGGATATTTGCTGGCCTTTGCCTGTTATTTGTTTTCCTTTGGCAAAATCTTTTCCCAGCTCACGATGACTTCTGCAGCATCACCGTTCTATTCATAGTATAGTTAGCCAAGAACTGCAACGAACCAATGATTTGATAAAGGCGGCAAACTCACTTCGAAGGTGAACGTCTGAACTGGTCGAAGGATCAGCAACGGGCGGCCGTCTTGCTCCTCTATCGCCACTTTCCGCACTTGGTCTCCCCCAATCCAGTTTGGATCTAAGGAGACGTCGACTGCAGTGCTTAGAAGGTATTCTCCTGCCTCTTCCGTCACCTTGAATGGACCACAATATGTCAACATAGCCCTTGCTGCTCGGACCACTTCCTCGTCGGTGGCTTGATACCACATGTCAGATTCATGCGGAATAATGGCCTCGGATGAAGTCATGTGGACAGACATATATCCATCTTGTGTGAATGTGACGAATCCGAGGGGGTTCTTCCCTGCAGGTTGAATCGTCGAAGTGCCCTTTTCGGAAGATATGGTCATATCATATGTTAAAACCTTCCATGTTCCAATCAAAGCTCTGTGTAGGTCAGCCATGTTGATATAAGTGAGATACGGTCCGATAAGGCACTCAAATTAGAAGATAATAAGAAGAGTCTAGGAAACTCAGTAACACCAAGCGGGAAGTCGACTCTTATATAAATTCAAGGCCATGAGAGATTACTAAGTCAGTGGGGTTTACCAGACCCTGAATCTCTCGTGAAGAGCAATCAATATCAGCGACAGGGATTATCATAGTCCTCCCTTGGAGTTAACTCGATGAAGAAGGTGATAAAAAGGTTCAAATCGTCGCGGCTCAACATACCCATCCGCTTTCACCTGCAAGAAGACTGGCAGGAAGAAATGAAAGAACTCCCTTTTAGCATGAAGGACATCTAGGTTTCCTGCCTCAAACTATAATGACAGTTCCTTTTCAAGGATAAGGATGTTGCTACGTATCTCAACTGGGAAAGACTTTCAACTGCCCTGAAGTGTTTCTTGAGATAGGGCCCTAAGGTAGAGGCTTTACAATCCAACCCATTATTCCGGCTGGTTGACCTAGATTATCTAGTTTAGTAACTCACATCCTATAACAGCTCTTCAACATATAATTGATCGAAACATTGGACAAAAGAATACTACGAAAAAGGGGTATCGGGATTTTGAATAGACATCTAAAGATGTATATCAAGATACATGCTAATAACGCATTGCGATAAGAGCAAGCAAATGCTAAGTCGTTTGTTGTAAATGGCTCCTTGTGCCTTCCTCGATCCTTGGGACTATCAAAGGAGAGAACTGACATAGCTTGATTAAGTACAAGATTCCTTAGACGACCGTTAAAATTCGTCTGCGTCAGACTCGCAGTCATAGCCTTCATCGCCATCCTCGGAGGTGTATCCGTCGCTCTCCGTACCACTGTCATAATTGCTTCGGCTAACCTTTCTCTTCTTATTACGATGTCCCCTCTCATTTCCATCCTTTGGAAGATTCTGTAATTCGGGCATGTCATAGATAGAGTCGGGGATCTCAATGCTCTCGGTGCTGTGATAATGCCAAACTCGCTGCATAGCCCATACTCGCCGCTACTTCCGTAAAAACCAACAATCTTCTGACCATCGTCTGGGACTGCAGATTGAAACACATTAGACTAAACCAGATCAAAATATAAGCAAATTGGGAAAGACATACCTAATGGCGTAATAGTTGAACGGTCCTTGTTCAAGGCACCAATGGCCTTCCCATTGGATAGCACCACACGCAAGCCAGATAACGAGGTCCCTCCGTGGTGTGCAACCAAGACCTTGGCTATCTCTACGTTCCTTGGGAGTTTGATCTTCCGAGCCTGGTGCCCGCCCATATCAGGATCCGCCCCGTGTCTACCGCGGGGGCCGCACGGAATTTTGGTCCCATCTTCGAAATACACCTCAGCCCCGTCAAGCGCACAGCCGACCCTCACGTCGATCTTATAGGCCCTCGACATGGAGCCTTGCTGGTTCCTCTTCTTGAGCATGACTACCCATCGCCAGTCGGATCCGTCAGTCTCGGGTTGGCCGACGCCCTTCTTGCGAAGTCTGATGCCAGACCCGGGGATAGGGATGTAAGTTCGGCTGGACAGTAGCGACCACAAGGGAAAGTTGGTGTGTTTTCCGTTCAAGCTCAAGATTCGAAGCTCTAATGGCTTTTTCTTGTCGAACCTCCGTTCCAGCTCATTCACATTGAAGGCTAATTCTTTTGTTGGGTTTGAAATGGGCGCGGTCTCAACGTCTTCTCCGTTGAGCTTGGCGGCGGCAATGCCAGCTTCGCATCGTACTATGAGACGGATAGGGTCGCTGTCGTCATCCACGATGGTACTTGGACTGGCGGAGCTCCGGAGAGTATCTGAAGGGAGCTGGAAATGAGGTAAATTATAGAAGCGCAACATGTCTTCCAAGTCCCAGTGACACTGGTGATTAGTCTCGTTAGTGATTGGAATCTCATCCTGTCGCTTTAGATGCCCACTGTAAGCGATGGTAGAGAGAAAGCACTTGGTCCAATCCCGCGAATACCCTCGAGCCATGATGCCGGTAGTATGCGGCGCAGAGAAGGCGTGCCCGACTTCATGGAGAAAGGCACCTTGGCCAACGGCGCAGGCCTCCCAGTTTGTAGCACATTCGCCATTGTCGTTGCCTACTGTGTCTCCTGGCAAGTTCGTGTCCAAGAGACAAGCAGGGACTTCCTCGAGGAACCTTGGCCACGAATAAGCGAGGTGGCTACCAAAGATACCAAGAGACAATCCATCTGGATTATGCGCCCCGAGGGCGGCGTGACCTAAAATCATGTTCTTCTGTTGATCAAAGGCCGAATCCAAAATTAGACCGGCAACAACGGGACGAGAATGCGATTGGAACGGCGCGCCGTGGGCCTTGAGAGCGTTGGAAAAGATTCTGTGTAGCGCGTCCCTGTCCCGACCCTTCTCGTTTTGTTGTGCAATATTCGCATCTCGAAGTTCAGCAACTGTCTTCTCTGTTCTGATAATGTGGACTTTGATTGTTGAGCCCATTGCATTTTTGCTCTGCGGATTTCTCAAAAACTGTTGGCTCAGAGTGTTGCTTCCCCATTCGTCCTCTAGCCGAAATGCGCGTCGGCCAAGACCAGCTGCCCGCATCTCCTCAGCTGTTAGAGCCTGCCACATGCATGCGGCCATTCGCATCTTGGCTACCATGGCGCTCAAATCTGAGTGTGCGGAAGAAACGGATCCAAACTTGTTTGGGGGGCAGTCTACCAGGAGAGGAGAATCTTTCGCTACCATGATAGCGAGGTGAAGAGGAGGAGTGTTTGTGAGCGGAATATAGGAGAGGGGGAGCTACGGTTTCCATGTCAGAATTAAGAGTCGTCGGCGTGTATCTAGAAGGTCCAAGACTTGCCTCGGTGGTATGTTCTCCATCACCAGTGCTCAACTTGACGATATTCTTGCCTGGAGTCAAGAGAACCAGACATTTAAACCAGCCCCCACATAGGGGCCAGCGGTGAGATGGAAAGGTTTCAATCCCAGACTCATTTGTTGTATTCACTTGCACAAAGGTGTCTTGTTGGTTAGATTCTTCGCACTGGCCAGTAATGAGAAGACACCTCTGGTAGATGTCCTCACCGTCGTTGATGTTGTGAAGCTTAAACATTTTGTAAGTGACTATAGTGAAAAGAACTGGAGACTAATCGAAGAGCACCTGAAAACCGCAACCGATGCCAGCACCTTTATACCTCACCGTGCATTTAGAAATGTAAGATGCTGCCTGGATGCTCCTATAATCTTGGCAATAGAACGGAATTAGTGCGCTTTGATGTGAGCCTGCTAACGGTGTTTCTACATGCCACATGGGGGAACTGTGAATTTGGGACCGAGTTATCCGTACGAAAGCTAATTTATCGAGACTGAATAGTGGGCATATGTCGAGGAAGCCTGCAGAGAATTACCAGGGTCGTGCTAAATCCCTGGTCGTTCGTTAGGCAGCCGGCTCCCATTGATTCCACGGACTGAGTTGATTGGCTAGAACCAAGCTGACTGGGGCCATCCTCGACTGGCTTTTCGGCAACGTTGGCGAAGAGAACAATATACAATATGTTGAGTGTTGACAAGCCCGAAATCATTATTAACCATGTCGTGGTTCATTAGGCTGTGCATCTAGGGCTGAGCAATTGATATTGTCCTGTAAGTTAAGCACGGCTGCACTTTTTCACTTGTACTGAGCCTGTATAAACTTATCAGTGGTCAAATAGTATTTGCTACTCGCAATATGATGAACATACTGAGCGATTTTGTTAGCAAAAAGGAAGCACGTTCATATAAAGAAAAAGATGAAATTTTCAAACCTTTGGTAGCTGCCACAATTGTTGCCCGTGCCATATCATTTATTTGCCAGAGCTGTGGTCAGTCTTCAATGTCTAGTGACTACTCTGGATGCAGGGTAGCTTGTCAGATCTGACAACAAACGCGCTTCCGTCACAAATTTCGCGATTTAATGTTGGGATCAAAAAAAATTATATCATTTTTTAATACGACTGACATCAAGGATACCCGGCATTGTGAATCTTGGTCGTATGTATGAATCTCAACTCACGGGTCTATCTGTTGGACTTCCAGTTACCTAGGTACCTGTGGCCATCTTCATTCTCGTGGAAGTCGTTAAACGCACGCAACGCAACAGTTCTAATGTATCTATTCGCCTGTCTAGAATTATAATGGCGAGGAATTCATCATAAGAGGATGGTTGTAGTCGTCGAACACGCCGTTGGCCTTGATAAATATCAGGTCGGTTAAAGCTTACGCGAGGGGGAAACATGCGTGAATTTGTTCCTTTGCATAACTTGTAAGCATTCATTTACCCATTTACAAGGATATAGTAATTCCAAACGAGCGAATAGCAAAGTTTTGAAATTGCAGACACCTCGAGGATTCAAGGCAAAGGCTGTACCGCTATCTGATGAAAGGAGGGTAAACTTGAACAAAATATTATTATTCGAACTGTGATTTGTTAAATCCCACACTAAAGAATGTCAAGAGGTGGCAAATATCTGTTTCCAGAGGGAAGGCGTGTATCGCCCTCGGCTGTGTTGACCCATCGACAAGATGATGATATGCGACCGCCTAGGTCACAGGCTCGGACTTGTCTCGCTCTGCGACGAAAGTAGGAGATTTTTCTCGGCTGAGGCCTTCATTGATGGGATATCGGCCGATTCTTTGGTAATGATGGTGTATGAAGAATATTAAAAGTAATATCCCGATATCCCCGATAGTACGGGAATATCACACTGTGCTATGTTTTGGTCGGGATATTCGGAAAATGTCAACACTTCTATAAAAGGAGAGCCTTTCCCTTTCAGCTAGAGTATTCAACTGGTGTCATTGGGGAGAAAAAAAAACAAAGAGTTCAACACAATTTTCTCATCACTTATCAACTCGGTTTTTCGGAAATAATATCAAAACAAGGACAAAATGAACGTTGATAATCTCAAAGCGGGCGACTCGATTGATTCCGAGTCCATGAAAGCCTCCATCAATTTTGATAATTTCCTATCGGCCGGTGTCATCGATACCAAAGCCCAAGCTCTCCTCCGTCCCAACCCGAAGTTGGAGCATGCGCTCACAAACTCCGCTGCCAAGGGCCTGCCACCTATCAGTGTCCTGCCCCTTGCAGGCCAATACCTCTCAATTCTCACAAAGCTCATGGGAGCCAAGACCGTCCTAGAGATTGGCACTCTGGGCGGCTACTCCTCGATCCGCTTCGCCGAAGCAGGCGCCAAAGTGACGAGTGTGGAGATGAACCCGAAGCATCACGAGGTTGCCGTGGAAAATGTTCAGGGACTTGACGTTGAGGTGATCCTAGGCTCTGCCCTTGACGTTCTCCCGAAACTTGCAGAAGAGGGGAGAAAATTCGATTTGGTGTTTATCGATGCAGACTGGGATCACCACTGGGAGTATTTCGACTGGGCTGTGAAGCTTACCCGACCTAATGGATGTGTATACTTGGATGATGTTATACCACCACTCTTCAAATCAGGAAAAGTGGAGGATGAAGCAGCATCGGTTTTCACAAAGATTGGACAGGACGAGCGAGTGGAAGCTACGCTTGTGCCGCTGGTTGCTACTCACCCTCTTCTTCCGACACCTGCCTTTAATGGTTATGTTCTAGCCCGTGTGAAGGAGTGAGCGTGGCTCTGCTATGATCTATCCAACTTTGCGATGCGACACGGTTGTAAACAGTATTTACTATTCCACTCGTCCTACTAAAGATATATGTTCGGTATCCTGGCATATCACGAGTAAATAATAAAAAAACATCTTTTTCCCTTTCCCTAACAAGTAATGTAAGCATTGATGAGGGTACTGCTAACCATACATGTATAGCATACGTCGGGGGTTGTCAAGCCAGCGGACGCTAGCTTTGCATCTTGATCATGACCCGGCAATGATTTATGTTCAAGCTAGAAATCATTCAATAAATATAAATGCTTATTTATTTGTTTGTTTCTGATATCTTACTCTTGGTCGAGTCCTCGAAACAAGCTAGACATCATCGACTAGCATACATAATTATAAACAAGCTGAGCCACGGCAGATTTCTCTTCCTTCTCCACCAAAATACGAACACAATAATACCTCTCATCATTGACCAGTCTGAAGCCGGTGACCTGAGTTCCCTTCCACCCTTTATCCTTACTTTCGGTGTAGGTTACCATTAGCTTGCTGTCTTTCCCATCAAAAAGCCAGCCTTCTCGTAGATACTCATTCTCAAACTCATTGACCTGTGCCCATCCGTGCTTCTTGGTTGTTTTGCCCCAGAACATTGTCTTTTCGTCAAGAACTTTATCATCCAGTATTCGGACATCCGTGGTCTCTGCAATACCGGATATTCGCTGAACTGTCTCAACACATGTCACAGTCTCCTGCTTGCTGTCTGGATCTTCCGAAGGGAACACGCTCTGTCGGATGGTGTAGCTTGGACTCGCAAACTTTATAGCAGCCCGGGCAAAGTAAGGCAGTCCCTGAAGGCGCAGGACCTCATCGATGGACTCAGAGAGCTTCTTGTTCTATCCAGTGATTCTATTAGAAAATTTCCCAGCCTTCTATAGCAACCAGTGGTTTCCCTCCCCTCAGCTATAATGAACAGAGAAAAGGCCTTGCTTACCATAGCCCATTCCCCATCAAGGGTATGGAGGGTCTTGGAGCCTGGAGCGGCCATGATTCGATCAAGTATATTAGAACGGCAGGAAATTATTATGGAGCGAGCAGTAGCGTCGTCGTACTGGGCTGTATTTCATAAAGTCCATGATGGAACGGTAAACGTGGCCAGTTACTAGATACGGGAATGGACTGAAATGAGATTCATTCACATACCAGTTGTTTTACTTTTGATTGGTGGCGGGTAGAGGTGTCCAGCTAGGGCGGGCGAAACATTGAATTCCGCAGTGTCAAATTTCCATGGATTCTTCTATAAGTAAAGAATAACGAGAGTTCCTCTATCACCCTGAATGTGTCTCAAGTCCACAGTCGTCATGGAACACTTTTATCGAAAATGACCCATAGCATGGATCAAGATGAAATTATTATCCGGAACTTTATCTCTTTAGATGCCAGGGCAATAAATGGCTATCATCATGTCGTTAGGAGGAATGGCTAGCACTCTATAAGAGACTCAAACGTAACATTTACATGCCTTTTTCTCCCCTTAAGGAATTATATAGCTTTACAAGGATGTAGGCTTGACTGCTACTGTCTTCATCTCTATATTGATTTTGGGATGGTCAGCACATTCGAGGCCAATTTGTTAAGCTAATGGCTGCTTCCAAGTTAAGACACAGGAAAATAAAACTGCTTTACAGCGTACGTCCTTTCCTGGGCACGGAAAAGCTAGACAATCTTGTGCATTGCATTCAACGCCGTATGATTCAGGAGTAAGAGGGGTACGCCAAAATACCCGAAGGATACCCCAAGTTGTAGTTCCTAATAAAGACGTAGGTTATTGTGTAGGAAGGTATCCTACCTATGCCTAAGAAGTGTGTAAAGGCTCGTCTGTCGAGCAACCCCTGCGTAACACTAATCTGAGCGCTTTTCTCTCGATGTTGAAGCTGCAAGTCTCGTATCTCGAATACGGCTTCGTAGGCGAGGGGGTTGCCTTGCCTCTTCCAGGCAAAGTAGTGGCAGGCTGTGCACAACATAAGGGAATCAGCTGGATGCTGGATGCATACTGACTCGGTAACAGGCTGGCTCATCAAAACAAAGTCGTCACACGCCCCGCTGAGGGATTTATGTTAGATGTTAATATACATAACACATCTCCAAATGTTGTCGCCTCACACACACTCTGATTTCCGTACAGACATGACTCTTTAATTCACATGTTATTTGGATTTCCTCAATCAAATTCGGACTAGAGTTCAATACGTTATTCAACCATCAACATTTCTTGGGTGGTTCTCACAATTATCCGATGTTCATGGGGGTGTTTCACGATGTTGCATGTATTTCAGCTGATATGACTGTGGTTGTTTAGTGGAAGAGGGACACCCTCGCAACTAAAATACACTGACTTCACTCTCGCGGTTGCGCAAGAAGTTATGGAAGTTTTACAAGCGGTACAGGAGAGTTTCTACGTAGTCATTCATCTGATGCCCCGACGCGTGGCACCCATAACCAACACTTAATATGATATCCATCCCGTGTACTTCGAGAGGCGTCCACAGCCATAATTGGTCACTAATTATTGGCTTGATGGCAAAATTGAGCTTCATAGTATTGCTACCTAAATACGTCATAATACACACCTATGTAGGTGCATGCACGTGGCTGCCTTAGGAATACGCCCGAAGAGTCAGCTGGGCTGAGCAGAACATATTAGGCCAATAGATTGGCTCCCATCATTTGCTTATGCCTTCATGTGCATCGATATCATGCCATAGCACAGCCCCGCTCGCCTCATTCAAGCTTCTTCGAAGTTCATTTCTTCTCCTTACCGCCATCTTGGCCTTGACAAGTGTCTCTCTCGGTTATCTCTCGATCCCAAATAATGCCCGACATGCGAAAAATCTTTTGGCGGCGAGAAAAGAAGCCATCGACCGCGCTACCGACATCTGCGCCTCTGGAGACCTCTGTGTCTCCAATCTCCGCGTCTCTGGCCACTGCGCCTACAACCTCAGAGTTTCCAAATCGAAAGAAGATACTCTCATTAGGAATCAAGGCCCTCCACAGCCCAGAGCCCTGTGATGTTGAGTATGGATCGCACATGATTTAGATTGGCACTGATATTTAGTTATCGTAATCTTGCTAACGCTTGTATCAACGTTAGCATCGTATTCATACATGGGCTATCTGGTGACAGAGAAAAAACATGGACCGGTCCCAACCAAACTGAGCCCTGGCCCAAGACGATCCTTCCAGACCGGCTTCCAACGGCCCGAATGCTCGTTTTCGGATACGATGCTAAATGGCTCAAAGACTCATCATCGAGGAACAGAGTCCAGGAACATGCATCAAACTTACTGGCATCCCTCGGGCGACATCGAGGCGAGGATGGCACGGTAGGCTTGAAGAACGCCTTCAACGAGTCAGTCTATTAATATCGTACAAATAGAGCAGCCGACCTATTATTTTTGTCTGCCATAGTCTGGGAGGACTTGTTTGCATGGATGTGAGACTTCCAGGTTCTCTGTCGCTTCCTCTTCCATTTTATTTACGACCTGTGTTAGGCTCTAGTACTCTCAGAACAGCAAGGAGGGCAACATCATCTTCCCAAGATACACGAGCAAACAATTGGCATTCAATTTCTAGGCACGCCTCACCAAGGATCAGACCTCGCTTCTTGGGCTAAGCTTGTTTCACGCTACCTTTTTCCCATGAGGCAGACCAACAGTGACATCACCGGAGTACTACGACAAGATTCCGAGGAGCTTGCTAGAATCCAACATAGTTTCCATTTAAGGCTTCAACTACGGCCTCAGCTTGGACTACCCGCAATATCCATTACATACTTCTTTGAGGAGCTACCCACGCCCCATCTCGGAGTGGTAAGTAAACTAACCATGTACCATCATCCGACAAATTTGAAACTTGTTCTTACTTCTCTCAACAGATTGTCCCTAAAGAGTCTGCCACAAGGCCTGGTTGCAACAATATCGGCATACATGCAAACCACTCCAACATGACTAAATTTGAGGATGCTAATGACGATGGATTTCTAAAAGTTAGTGGCGAGCTCCGCCGATACATCGAGGTTGCAAAGCAAGCTGGCTCCAATGTCCGACTAGATATAGACGAGCAGGCTGGCACACCTTGTAAGTATTTTCAAAGCCAGTAATTCTCGTCCACACTAAACTAACGGGGAACAGTCACAGTACCTTATTCAAGCAACGAAAGCTTTATTGGTCGTATGGATATCCTCCGGCAACTGGAATCATGCTTCGATCTGAACAACATGAATCGTACCTCGCAACCAAGAATAGCACTGTACGGGCTCGGAGGTATCGGGTATGGAGTCCGCGTACTCCTGATGAAGACATTCCGCTAATGGTTAACAGAAAAACACAAATTGCTATCCAGCTCACATACTGGCTGCGACGCCATTTCCCTGACATGGCCGTATATTGGGTACATGCAAGCAATGCTGATCGCTTCCGCCAGTCCTTCACTTCGATCGCGCAAGAGTGTGGCATTCCTGGTCTAGATGATCCTGAGATTGATGTATTGCCACTAGTTAAGGCTTGGCTAGGGAAGAAGGGCAACGGACGATGGCTTATGGTGATAGACAATGCCGACGACGAAGCCCTATTTACAACACATCAGCAAACTTCAGCATCTTCTTCAAGAAGTACTGTGAACTTGGGAGGATTTATTCCCGATTGCGCGAATGGAAACATACTGATAACAACCAGGAACAAGAAAGCTGGGTCAAGGCTTACAAAGGGGAAGCAACTGATTGAAATTGGTAAAATGGACATCTCGGATTGCGCAAAACTGTTGCATCTTCAGCTTGGCGACTCTGCGTCTACAGAATCAATAGGCCGACTCTCCGAACAACTCGAATACATCCCTCTTGCTTTGGTCCAAGCGGCAGCCTTTATAAAGGAAAATTCCGTATCGATTGATTACTACTTGGAACTTTTGAAAGAAAGGCTGGTCGACCTCCTGGGTGAAGAGTTTGAGGCTGTGGGACGAGATGAAGAAAGTTTGCATGCCGTCGCTGCAACTTGGATGATTTCCTATCAACAAATTCAACAGCGAAACCCGCTAGCCGGAGAGCTCTTGTCACTGATGTCGTTCTTTGATCGTCAAGAAATTCCCCGTGTATTTTTGCTCAACTATTACGAGCGCCGAAACGACGGACAAGACGGAGCCCTTGAAGTGACAAAAGCCATCGGGCATTTGCTCAGCTTCTGTTTAATCAGAGAGGAAGCTAGCCAAAACATTAACATCCATCGACTTATTCAAATAACCACACGGAAGTGGCTCAGTATTCAGCGTCATGAACATGCTTATGAAGGGGAGGCGCTTTTAACCGTATTGGAAATGTTCCCAGATGGACGAAATGTCGAAAATTGGTCGACTCGCACCGCATATCTCGCGCACGCTCAAGTGGTCAGAGGTTTAACGTCATCGATAGGGGATAGAGAAACGAAAAGGGCGTGTCTTATCACAAAAATCGGGATCTTTTTTCGCGAAGAAGGGAGATGGAAGGAGGCTGAAGAGGCACATAAGGAAGCAGAGATAATCTGCAGGAAAGTATTTGGTGAGGAGGACCGCAACACACTGAACAGTATGGGCAACCTAGGCTTAACTTTCCGATACGAGGGTCGATTGGAGGAAGCCGAGAAGCTACAAATCAAGGTCCTGGACCTTTGTAAAAGAGTTCTTGGCGAGGAACATCCTGACACACTGATAAGTATAAATAATCTAGCCTCCACCTTCTGGGACCAGAAGCGCTTTGAGGAAGCCGAGCAGCTAGAGACCAAAGTCCTACAGCTGCGTAAGATGGTCCTTGGCGAGGAACACCCTGACACACTAATAAGTATAGGCAATTTAGCCCTAACCTTGTGGGATCTAGGGCGCCTGGAGGAATCTGAGCAGCTACAGGCCAAAGTTCTAGACCTGTGTAAAAAGGTTCATGGCCAAGAACATCCTACCACACTAAATAGTATGGGCAATTTAGCCTTAATCTTCCAGCAACAAGGTCGATTTGAAGAAGCTGAACAGCTACAAATCAAGGTCCTAGAGCTGCGTAAAAGGGTTCTTAGCGAGGAACATCCTGACACGCTAAATAGTATGAGTCACCTCGCACACACGTGGAGAAGGTTGAACCGATCAAATGAGGCGGTAGAGATGATGATGGAATGCATGGCGCTCCAGAAAAAGATTATTGGCGGAGATCATCCTCGAACGCTGGCATCTATCAAAGTTGTAGGATATTGGCTTTCTTCTCCGAAAGTTACATCCACTGCACTAGAAGAAGAACATACTTAGGACACTTTTTGTTTTGGTTAAAGTCAGCAACCAAACCATATAAACAGAGACCTTAGTAAACAGTTCCGAGATAGACTTGACTTAAAATATACATTTATTTTCAAAATCAGCTGCAGTAAGTGAAGATCCAGTAGAAGCAAGGTTCTTGGAACGTAATGCGGCAGGTCAAACTATCTATGAGGAAGTAAAGAATTTATATATTAACTACTTTCAGTTGGGCGAATGCTGGTTGATAGTTATATGGGAAGTTGATTAGCAACAGACAGAGGCAGTTTAGCTACTAAACGTCCGACGTATTTCAGGGCGTGTATATTAGAGAAGGCTAAGCTATCAACCCATACTATATCTTTAATAATAGAGAGAAACCATTTACATTTAATACTAAAGAGTTAATAGAAGAAATCGGGTTGATTTTAGAATTATTAAGACTTGAAAGTGTAGAAAGACTAATCTTTTCAAGGTAGATGCTTTTACTAAAGAATATATAATAAAAAAGATAGTCATTGTGTTGGGATGTCGGGGCTAGCCTCTTTTATTGTTGGCTTTTACTTTATACTAAACTCTCTCACAGCTTAATAAGAGAGAAACGTCTACAGATTTCCCAATCATAGGTTCAAAATAATTAGACGTTTTACAGGCTTGTCATAGGACATTAAATGGGCCAGGATCAACATACACCATCTATTTGCGCTTTTTCCGTCGCCATCATCATCCAGGACTTATGCTGGACTTCGATATCGGTTGCCGAGTGGCGAGTCCTGCCGTAATGTGAACACCCACCAAGGAGGTTCTTGGTGTCAATAACCCAACTATACGCCTCTTCCAGGGCTACTTTGGCTAAATAGATTCATCCCCTTGGCGTGTTAAGTTGTCCAACATCGTATGGGACGGAACCACTGCTCCGACTTCATTGATGGTTACTAGACACGGCTGCTTCCATTATTAGCTACGAACATAAATCCCCATGTCTCCACAGTTCCCTTTTTCTTCCAAATACTTGTCATCCCGCAGTTGACATCCATATTAAGTTGCGGTAAGCATTCAGGTCCCAATTCACCAAAGCAAAAGTGGGGGATTGCGCGTAATGGTCCTACAAACAGATCCAACAGCTGCTTAGCGCTTACAGGATTCCGCCTATTTCAGGAAAAGAATCAGACTAGAACCGGTATTTATTCCTAATCTCCGATAGCTAAGCCTAATACAAGTATAAATTCGGGTGCATGGCGCGCAAAGAATAGAATAGAACGACTTCTCTAAACCTATTTTCAACACAATGGCAAGCCCTAACCAGTTGATCAAGTTCCAAATTTACATTCACAAGAAAGATGGCATTCCTCAGAAGGATTTCGTGAAGTGGTGTACCGAGGATTATCCTCCCCGTGCGATTCCTCTTATGAAGAAACATAACATGGTGAAATGGACCGAGGTCAGTTCCCTTTCAGATATCGACGCTTTCAGCAACATTCAGCCCCACATAACGCTTACATATCTTTCTCACAAAGACAATCATCTCACCGGAAGCCGTTGAGGGCCTACGCCATACCCTCGAGAACGAAATGAACCGGCAAAAGTGGACAGTGCCAGAGTATTCCATCATCATGTCCTACTGGCTTCGGAGTATGGATGACTTAACAGCATTGACTACCGATCCAGAGTGGTTCGAGCTAGAAAAGGATGCGCAGAAGATCTCCAACCCAGAATTTGGCCATATAGCTATTGGCCATGAGATTACATTCATCGATGAGGAAAGCAAATCGGAAAAGGAAGGGACAGCAGCTTAGGAGATGACAGTTGATCAAATTCTCCGTCAGCTTGCATAACATCTATCAGTGGAAAGTTACTCTAGAAAGGTAGACCTAAGGAGAATACAATAGCAGAACCTTCGGGCGATGTTGATATGAATAGTATTATCATCTTGAAACCGTGAGAGGCCCACAATCTGTGGTCCATCTTCATCTCAGTTTCTACTAGATCAATGACTTTTTCTAGCCTCAATAATCTGGAAGCACTGACCGTATGAACCTTTAAGTCTCTTGAATTCAATGTTACTATGTTATTCGGCGCATGTCCCAAACCGAATTGACTTTTAACTACTGATACCTATGCGTGGAATGCATAGGGCGATCTAGACCAATACCCCCGAAACATGCCCTGCAACATTATGAATTAAGGAAAGATCGTTTCCAAAACCTTCTTAATGTAAGCTAAAGTTGAGATGCGAAGGGGTCAAATCCGTAATTGCTTTCGAACCCGCCCTTAGGTTGCGAGGTGGATTAGTCTCGACGGATGGCAATGTCGTTTGATCACGCCTTCACACACGCAACGGTCGCAGCCAACATATGGACAGAGTCACCTCCGTGGGGTTTTTAGCTGGTAATATATCTCGGACTCTGTAATTGAAATTCGAGGCCTTATCCGAGCTCCAATCAGCTAACAAAAAGGTACAATAGTCTTCCAGTCTCTACTAACCAAGCTGGACTGAAATGTCGCAGAAGGCTACGTAGCAAAACATGTTTTTCCAACTCTGCCGAAAACGAAACATCAGAAAACGAGCGCCGATCTCAATTGGACCAAGTACTTTCCGGATTTCTTGAGCATGGGTTAAAGATTGAACTATGCTTACCAGGCAAAGAGCCCCTCATCATCAACCATCCCAATGATGAATCGTGAGGTAGATATGTCCAAGTTTAACAAACTGGATAATTGTGAGGCCATACACTCCAGTACTATCCCTGGCTACCTTCGCGCTGGCGATACAAACCCACGAGCCTCGTGCGGGGATCGTGTGTGACGGCAGCAGTCCAGATATTAGCCTCGACCCCTGGAGGTGCGACAGAAAGAGCTGCAAGTCGGGCGAGCTCTGTGTAAAGGATAACTGCTGGCCCCTCAACATCGGTAACAATCACGAGTTTTGCGGTAGCAGCAAGGCTGCGTGTGCTCCCGGTCAGTGGTGCAATGCTGGCAAATGCTCCCCTATCCAGATCATCCTAGATCCTTTTGCCTGCGGCTCGGAGACTTGCAAGGCTGGGGAGCTATGCGTCAACGACTTCTGAGTTCCACTCGATATTGGCACGGATGTCAACAACTGCAGCGCGGCGAACAGAACCTACGCCGCTAGAAGTGTCTGCGTTGACAACGCCTGTGTCCCCCTGACGGTCGGCTCCCCTGATATTATCATCGGACTGATCTGAACAACTGCGGCGGCAAGGGCGTTCGCTGCGAGCCTGGGAATATATGTGTCTTCGGCCAATGTATTGATCTGGGCATGCAAAACCGCACCAGTCCCATCCGCCTTGGGATTGACCGATCGGCCTGTGGCACCCAGCTGGACGGGTGCAAGCCTGAAGAGCTTTGTATCTCTGGTAATTGCGTCGGCGGCCTCCCAACCTGTCGCAAACAAGATTCCGTCGACAGATACCGGTGGAGACATGATGATCACTATCGCCTGTCAAATACATATACGCCAAAGGGCGATGGCTCGTGGTACTGGCCCGAAGGAGGATACTGCCAACCAGGCGGGCTATTTGCTGCTGGTGTATGCTGTGATATATTTGGCCATGTTCAGATGTGTGGCCAAAAGGGCCATGTCTGCCCGCCGAATCATATCTGCTGTCGCGGGGAGTGTCTCGCTATTGACGATGCCAACGATGGTCTAATCTCCAACCCTGACCATTGCGGCGGCCAGAGCTGCGGGTCTGGCCATTGTTGTATTGACAATAAATGTGCCCCTGCTGTTATCGACTATAACAAGTGCGGCTATGGCTGTGGTCATGGATATATTTGCCTCTCTGGCAAGTGTATCCAAGCCAGCCGTGACCCTGGGAGTTGCAGAGGCGTCAAGTGTCCCTCCAACAGCCTATGCATCATGGGCAAGTGTGTCCCCATGATCGACGACGGACGTTGCCATGGAGGTTGCGAAACTGGGAATATATGCATTGACGGCATGTGTCTCCCTATTCATAAGCCTCTATCGTGCAAACCGTCCTGCCCAGCAGGGACCATATGTATCGAGGACGCCTGCACTGCCATCGGTAATCCAAGCCAGTGCACTTCAACAGGGCTAAAATGTCCCCCTGGATTCATCTGCGTGTCAAATAGATGTGTGCCATGGTCTCAGCCCGCTCTTTACAACTCTGGCGGTAAAGCATGCCCTGCTGATACTGTGTGTGTCTTGGGCAACTGCGTCGCCATTGAAGATTCCGCCAACTGCGGCACGAGTAAGAAGAGGTGCGCTGCAAACGAACTCTGCTTAGGTGGTATCTGTACTACCCTCGACGTAGCCAAATGTGTCGTTAGTACTGACTGCACGGGTGTCCGATATTGTGACAAGAAGAAGCTGGTGTGTGTTGAACCGGAAGTGTGTGAGGCCAACACTACCTGTCGAAATGGAGACAAATGCTTCATTCGCTACTGTATGCCTCTATGCTCAAGTGATCAGGACTGTGCAGGATGGGGTATCTGCGGAGGAGATCACTGTATCCCGACCTGCAATCTTCCTACGGATTGTCCCAATGATCTTCTATGTAACGACGGTGTCTGTATCCCACGATCAGCGTTCTGCAGAAGCACCGATGACTGCAAAGAAGGGCAGCTCTGCGATATGGAAGATCGTATCTGTGTTCCTAGGACTGGATGCGAGAAGGACAAGTAGTGTCTTGACGGCCAGCTGTGCCCTAAGGAAACCTCCGTCTGTGTCAATCTCAAGCTCTGCGCTAAGGACGCTGATTGATCCAACAGAAACACCTGCTTGGGCGGATACTGCACTCCGACTTGCACTACCGCCGCTGATTGCGAGAGCTGGTCTCTCTGCGTGAATAACCGTTGCCAAGATAAATGCAAGACAGAGAGCGACTGCATCTTTGGAAGCATGTGCGGCCCCGATAGTGTCTGTGTTGAGCTGCTCCGACACCTGCACGTCCAACAACGACTGCAGGAGTGGTCAATTATGCTACAGCGGTGGCAAGTGCCGCAATGAGTGTGTTGGATGTCTGGAGGACAATGACTGTCCTCTTGGCCAAGCCTGCGGCAAGGGAGATGTTTGCCTTGATATGACTATGCCCCCTTCAAGGTTAAAGTTGAGACCAGATAGCCCTGCCTCGGATCAAGTTGCCAACGCTTCTTCGACACCAGCTCCAACACGTCCTAGCCCACGGCTTGGATCTCCCAAGAGAGATGCCAAACCGCACGAGCCCGCCATTTTCTCATCCCAGCCATATAAACACAAAACCATATGTTGCAACTAGTCCTGTTGACTCTTCAATTTCCACGCAACCATATCGTCACGGAATTATGTTCGTTCTATGACTCTACAACCATGTCGACCCTGAGAGTTGCTGTGACTCTCTACGCGATCTCCGGTCTTCATACACTCTTGATCGTAGAATAGGAGTGAATCCGCGCTTGAGTCTCGCAGGGCCCTCGAGTGAGGCACATAAGTAAGCTCGCTCATAAGCACGATACCAAAAACAGAGTTCCTAATCATAAGGTACATATTCTACCCAAGAGCCAATATTTCCCTTCCACCTTTCCATTCTCATTGTAAAATATGAAATAAGCCATCTTTGATAAAAGAAATATGATAGATATCACTCTCAGTTCTGGCATTACCAGGTGCATAGAACTTCACCGACAACTGTAGAACTTGACCTTCCAGGATGAGGCTTGTATTCAACATCTAGCCATTTCAGGCCCCATCAAATTGGTCAGGCAGCTGCTGTTGGTGTGGCTTTCCATTTCCTGGGGGTTCAATACTTAAGTTTGGACATTTTGGCGAGGAGATGCTTTGTGTCACGCATCATACTGTCCGGTCTTCCTGGCAGATCTTGGCCCACCCGCACCACTTCCTTTGCGAGGGGCTCGGCTTTGGCATACTGTTCCAGCTCAAAATACGACCAGGCCAAAAAGTACATAAGACTATTTGTTAGTATGTGATTACTTCCCAATTTGACCTTTGCCAGATCCAAGGCAGATTCGCCTACTAACACAGCCTCTTTAAATCTGCCACTACCGACGTAGAAGCTGACCAATAGTACCGTGCATTTAATAATTTGTGAAGGGTGTATTTCCGTTTTCTGGTAGATTTGGAGGCTAGATTTGGACAGCTCTGCCGCTTTCTCCCAGTCGCCTTGCCTGCTACTCAGCAATGCTCGTTGATCCAGGATCATCGCAGCTGCGAGACTTTGCTCTTTTCCGTCATCCCTACAACGGCGCATTGCCTGGCTGAGCAGCTGATCTGACTCTTCAAATTTTCCCTCTTTAGAGAGAATAGATATCTTCAACCTCAAAGTGTTGATTGTCTGGGGACTTGTATTGCCGAGCACCTCCCGCTGGAGCGTATACACTTGATTTGCCATACCCTTTGCCACCTGTTTGGCGCCATTATTAAAATATGTGTATGCGAGCACAGATTTGGTGTGGAGAGTGTCTGGATGTCGTCCCCCAAGAGCCTGTTGACAAATCGACACGTTCTTTTCCAGCAGTTCAAGACGCCTGGCTTGGAGACTGTGACCACGTTCCGTGAGGAAGGCACAGACTTGGTAAAGAAGCGCTGCTGCACGTACTGGCGTTCCCGATATCTCAGCCCATTCTGCTGCTTGCACAGCATGTTCGACATACTTTTCACTTTGTTGCCACATTCCCGGCGTAGCACCGGGGAAAAGCCTCATCATCACATTCAGCGCAATTGCAGCATAATATTGTTCACCTCCGCTGCTCGTTCCAGATCTTAGCTCATTAGCCATCAGCCCAGCAGATAGTCCAAATCGGGCGGCATCTTGCACCAACTTGTGCATCTTATAGCTCTTCTGCTTCTTATCATCCCGGTGTATCTGGATAAATGAATACTCTTTCAGCCTCGCCAGTGCTGTCAGTATCTCAATGCCTTGCCCGTCTGAATCGTTGTCGTCAGCCATAATATGTTCCTTGCTGCCGTCCTCGAAGTCTTCGCAGTCGATCGGGGCTCTTTCTCCATGAAATTCAGCGAATTCTGCCACCATCCTTTCCGAAATGTTCTGATTGTTGACATATGCCAACGCATTCAAGATTTGATAGGCCAGTTGGTTCTCATTTTGAATGCGCTCGATGGAGATGTGCCACGTTCCAAGTACACTATTAGGAACTCCTGGCGTTTGCTGGATATCTGCTATCTCGCTCGCCTTGAATAGTCCCCATCGGTGCTTCTTTTTGGAAAGCATACTCAGATACTCACTGGCCCGAGTCTGGGTTCGTCTCATAAAGGCACCAGCCTGACTGATTGCCAGTGCTAACCACTCGAGCGCTTCCAAAAGCTTGGTGATTGTGTCCTCTTTGGCCCCACTGTCCTTCACATTCCATTTAGTGTACAGTAGCTTTCTTCCCTCTCCCTCTGTCATTCGGGAGACCTCGATCGCTCGACCGGGTCCAACAATTGCGTCAATCCTCTCATCCCGGCTCGTCCACAGTACTGTTCCGGACTTTCCAGCTGACTGGGGGATATAGCGGATCAAATTCGCAGTCTTTTTACTACTTTGCCCAGGGAGGAAGACTTCGATGTCGTCAGTATTATCAACGACAAGTACCCAGCTCTCCAGAGATTCGATTCTGTCTCGGACAGCCTCCAAGAGGCTCTCTTCATTTTTGGTGTCATCCAAGCCCAGTTTCCGGCCGATAGTTTTATAATCCTGGATGAATGTAGCTTCCATATCGGCATGTACCCAAAAAACAGAGCAATCTCGAGCATCCCATCTCTGGTATGCGTATTCCAGAGCTATTTGCGCTTTTCTAGTCTCTATTAGTGACAATCCAAGAAGAAACTCTCAAGAAAAGTGAGACATACCCTGACCCTCCTAGTCCCCAAAGAGCAGCTGCTTGGCATGTCGACGACTTTGATAGAAGCTTGAGCATTTTTTCCACTTCTGCTTGGCGCTTGACGGCCTCGTGGTTGCGGATATAAGGGATGGTATGGCAGTGAGGGGATTCCCCAAAGCGTGATTGACTCCGGGAAGGTCGACCCCTATCACTCGCAACGTATCTGCCCAGGATCGCCTTCATCACAGAAGCCGCTGTGGCAGCCGCAAAGTCTTGCCATCTTTTATCCTTGTGGCTGTCCGCATAGTCGCAGATGCCTTTGACAATAATACAGGGAACCTCGTCCCAAACACCTGCTCCCTCCATTTCAAATGCAACAATACCATGCTCCGTGGCGATTCGATCTCTGTCCTCGCCAGACTTCATGACGGCGCTGCCTGACCCGACTCTTCCGATAAAAATTACAGGTTTATAGTTCTCAGCATTTCTATCCCAAGACCGAGTTCTCAAAACCAACTTGGAGGACCTACAGCCAAGATCGGAGCATGAGGTTCTAGTTGTCTGGTCACAGGGTCCTCGCCGACATACCTTACACCCATGGTCGTATCTGTCGTGTTTGTGGTGTCTGTGGATGTAATTGGAGTTGAAGAGTCGATCTTTGCCCAATCCCGGGTTCCTATATTTCCGGCCACCCTTTAGGCGCCGCGGGCCCGATGGTTCTGTTCTGTCTTGGATGTCTTAAAGATACCTTCCCGCCTTGTCTTCCAGTCGCGCCTTTTCCCGGTCCGTTTCGATGGAGGCAAGCAAGCCCCGAATATCCTTATTTGCCCGCCCGAGACTGTCTTCCGTTGTTTCTTTCACTTCGAAGCGGTCGGGATATCGGCGGCCATAGTCATACTGAACAATACTCCTACTAATTACTACATCGCCCAAGAAGGCATCAACGCCGTCAATATTGGGTACTCCACCGCATATGCCGACTAGGAATACCAGCTTCAGCTCAGTGTAGCTGGTTCTGGAGACTCGCCGCCGCCGCTGCTGCATTCTGCGTCCCCATTCCTGGCAGATGGGCGAGGACGACATCGTGCTGCCCAATCCGACCATTCGTGTAGTGGTTTTGGTCGCCCTCGGCGCGGCCGTAACTCGAGTCGCCGTCGTCCCAAAAACGATCAAAGAGTAGGAATACTGCGTCGGCTTCTCGCGGGAGAGCGCAGAAGATGGCGACGCGAAAGTCGCTGCGGTCTCTTGGTCTTGAAGTTGACGCCATGGCGATTAGGTGTCAAGAGAAAAATTGTGTAGTATGACAGGAGGCATTTCAGGCAAGGTGAGCATTATATTGGTGGGCGAGGGGCTGACAGCTGACCAAACCTGCAGGCGGCTCAGCCACTCATATTCAGCTATGTACGGAGGCTTAGAGAGATGTCTCACCGCGGATGGAGAGCATTATTGATGGACTACTCTATGACATCTCTCAACATGACCACGTGTGATCGATAGTAGTCGAGTCACTTTTGCCTCGTCGTCAAAAATAAGTTGGATCGGCAAATGGGCGAGATAAGGACACAACACTCTGTCCCCAACCTCTGCTGCGAGTTTTGGCCGGCTACGACTGTTGTTAGCGCCTAGATATGCATTATGCAGCTAAACTGTCCACCTCTATAGACCTTGGTTGCCTGTTCAACAAATGATACAGTTTAGCCGGGCCTTGTTCTCGTCGCTATGATATTCATCTGATATGCCAAGTATGCCCATAGATCGGTAAACTCTAACAGGCACCAGAAGTTCATCTCGTTGCTGAAACTTCAATGTACAATTAATTCAGACAACCTTCCACCACTCATATCTGGGTTTCATGCATGATAAGAGGCCACGTAGCTAAGTACAAGAAGTGCAAAATCAGGCATCAGGCATCCTACGCCTCTCGTTGGCCAACTACAGGCTGCACATTGGGTTAAAAAAATGTCAGCATGGAGTCTCCAATACGAACCCCGTCATCCTACTCTTCAATCGTATTATTTCCTATCCGTTACATCATTTGTACCAAAATGGAGAATCCGCATGTGGACAGCATACCTGTCGAAGACCTACCAGCACCGAAATTGCCACGTCAGACCCTGAGGCAGGCTTTGCGGCGCATTCTCTCCGATGATCCTCTCACTGCGTTCTCTTTCATTATGTTTTAGGGGTTAAGAAGCATTGCTATTAAAGCTATCTTCCAATAAGCCCTAATTCCTTCCACCTCCTTTCCTACCTGGGAGAATGCGACAAAATGTGTGATCTGCGGCTTAGAAGAGGGCTCTACCAAAGCCCAGTTTAGTTACCTTGATGGAGATCGTGGAACCCCAATAAATACGCTCGTCAGAATCATCCAAAGCGGGCTAAGCGGGCAAAGGATGAAGACGTAAAGGCAAAGCCGTGATATATTACAACACAATCCCCCTTAGAAAGTCAGCTGTTTCCTATACCTATAACAGCGTGTGGTCTAACCGATAACCAAATCGAATGAACACATGAAAGCATGGATCAAATGGTAGCATGCCCATAACTCCTTCCGCCATTGACAGTCTTCCGGATTGCGATAGCTCCCTGGGCCTAAGCGATTTCAGCCCGCCTACCTTCCTGCCCACAGTCCTTCTTCTATTATGATACTAGTAGTCTAATATAAAAAGGGGGATGTAAGAAAAAAAAGGGTAGAAGGAAATAAAATATATGGTAGCTCGACACAAAGAAAAAAAAAAGACTGAGTGGCCTAACCGGATGAACCCAGGACCTGTCACAACTTCTACAAAAATGGGATTTAACTACCCGAGGCGACAATACGTGTGAAGCTTATGATAGTACCGATCTTAATAAAATATATATGTGTGTGTTGACAAAATGACAAATAGTACTAGACACAGGTCTTCATTGAGTGCACAACATACCGTTGATTCGTTCCATGCTCAAGTAGAATTCCATGCCTTTACCAATGTTGCTACAAGCAGCATGCACTTGTTCGAGTCCAAAAACCTTGCAATCCATTACGTTACCGACAACACAAACTATTGGCACTGTGGAGGCTACCATCAGTTCTCCCTATAAATAATGTATCAGGCAGTGCCCCAGCCACCTTTTATAGGACGTATTTCTCTATGAAAGTATGCGTGTACAATCACGCAAGCTTGAGCGTCTGCAGCGTCATTATGTTTCGATCATCATGGTGACAAGCTGAGGAGACGATCGTGAAAGCCCGAGCATATCGATGGCTTGTTTCCATATATTGGCCCAAGGGGGACATCCTTATTGTCTAATAGTAGGAAGATCCTTAAACTGAGCCTTATCTCAAAGAAGGGTTATCCCAGCCCTAACCGCCGGATCCAGGTTCAAAAACAGCTCACGTTTAGGAGCAAGTTTGATTCCGTGAATATTTGAATTTTACTATTTGAATTTTACTTCCTTGCGGACCGGTCCGGTGGCTGTGGTTTTAGGTAATAGAGTAGTTGCGTGAGAAAGTAAGTTCCTATAAGAAGAAAGTATAGGAACTAATCCCATTGTTGCCTTGAAAGTGAAAGTTTGCCCAGCCGTCAACCCAAACCCAATCCATAGCGGCTTCGTAAAAGTGCATGTTCGCCAGCCAGATCATGCAGGGTGCAGTCATGGCTAAATCAAGCTTTTTATCGGAGCCACAGCCACCGGTGTATGTATAAATGACTCCTCCGTGGCTCCTCTCTCGCAAATCTCTTCAGCCTTCTCCCCTTTTGACAGCCAACAAAGCACCAACAAATCTTTCAGCTTTTGATATAAAGGTACTGAATTTCCTACTTTGAATTGAACTTTCAGAATGATGCGCAAATGAATGAATGAAGAGAAATTAACAGGAGAATATTTCAAGTTTCAACCTAGGATCTCGGTGCGCTTCCTTGGCCTTCATCGTCAGCTTCGTTGCCGTCAATTGTCACCTACCATCACAACATCAAATCCAATAGCCATGACAAAACTCGAATCATCTGACCCTCGTATGGTCCTAGCAGAAGTGGTGGTAAGGTGTACCAGACTTGAGAAAGAATTGGACGCGTTCCAAGCGAAAGTGGAGGAGGACCTGTCCAGGCTCGGAGCGAAAATTGACGAGGCGATCGATACGCTGAAGACGAAAATCGAAGGCAATCTCGATACGCTGCTGGCGGCAGTCGATAAGATTCAGGCGAAATCCGATTCCCGGAAAGAAAAATCCAGCCTCCATGACGCGACCCTCCAACACCATGATGCTCACGTCAGAGCTCTGGAGGATCAGCTCAGAGCTATTCAGGTTAGAGATGAAGCCGTTCTGGTGCGAAATGACACTCTTCATGTTCGAAATTCAGTTCTCGAGGCTCAGAACATAACCCTTGAGGAGATAAATAGAGTTCTTGAAGCTCAAATCGCAACTCTTCAAGAACAACTCCGTTAGCCATATTGGTGTGTTTCCCCAGATTCTCCATTTATCATTTTTTATTGTTTTTTTAACCTTAATATTGGGTACAGGAATATATTTCGAGATGTAGCGAAACGGATTAAATGAATTACCGAGTCCAATTTACTGGAACAGTTTCTAAATGTTTATGCCTTCGTTACATTTTGTAATGTCTGGGATGAAGTGCAACGCAGCTCACCCTGTGGATTTTGTTAAACGCCACAAAACAAATAATGTTGAATGACTCCTCTAATCGAGAAGGTTTAGTTCTTAATTCTAAGCTGTTGATCAAATACCTCACGAACTTTCTGACTCGAATGTGTACTCATCGAATCCAATTAGTACGAGAAGCGCTTCTTTCAACTACAGGTTTCAAAAGAAGACGAGAGAGGCGTAAAATACAAAATCGTTTTCTACATGGGGATCGACCTTCTTTATTTATTACCCAGGTCATCTCATATCAAATGGGTTCCGACTCAGTTCGTATATTTTATGTACCTAGCTAGACATCCTTCTCACATTCTTCCTCACGGTAGACGCCATTGTGAAAATAGAGTCAAATCGTTTATTTTATTCGTCTCTTTACTCTCTATTTTAGCCAACTCTATGATACATAGATCAATATGATTCCATCAACTACCTACTTGGCTCAGGCCACTCATAAGAGAAACTCTGAGCGGCGCCAAAGTTGGGAGACCCATCCGAGTTGGCAGTCAAAGGCTGCACCATGGCATATCTCGTATCATCGCAAGCTCCTGTCGAGGCAGACGCAGCATGGAAGGTGATCCAAGTTTCACTGCCATCAGGGCTGGTGAAGAAAGAGTTGTGGCCTGTGCCGTAATTCCCATTGCCGCTCTTGAGTACACAGCCGTTCGATTTGGTCCAGGACGAGGCGAGAGCAGGGTCGCCACCGGTCCACTCTAGGAGCGCAACACAGTAGTCGGCAGTCCAGCAGTAGTTTGCCGAGTATGCAATGTAGGTCTTCCCCCCGAAATAAAGAGCATTCGGTCCTTCTTGAACTGGGACCTCGCTCTGCTCCCAGCTCTGGTCTGGCTGGGAAATGATGGTGAGATCACCAGCCGTGACGTAGTCGCTTCCAAGCTTGCGCACGCACGTTGACTGGTGTGCGACGCCAGTCATGCAAGAATACACAAAGTAGTTTCCCCAGTCATTGAAACGGACAATGGTGCCGTCAATCCCCCAGTCAGGAGCGATCTGGCCCGCATAGGACCACTCATCCCACGGAGTAGCACCACCTAGAAAACAAAGCCGAGCGTCAACGAGCGTATTTCACTTCGCGGAGAAATTCTACTTACCCTTCAAGACGTGTGATCGTTGGAGGTCCAAATTCGCACTGCTGCCTGCGGTGTAGTAGAGATACCAGTTTCCGTCAAAGTAGTGAATCTCTGGTGCCCAAACATTGCAGCATCGCGAACTATTGCTGTCGGTGTAAATGACCTTGGGCTGAGCGGTCTTGAGGCCATCAATTGTCTCAGCACGAGAGATTTGCAGGTTTGTCCACTCGGTAGACACAAGATAGTAGTAGCCTCCGGACCAGGTGACTTGGGGATCGGCGCCGCCAGGGTTCCTGATGGGGTTGGTGAAGGCTGTTGCAACGCCGAAAAGGCTGCTGATGCCTAAGGCCAGTGTGGCAATGCTTTGAAGAAGCATAATAGAAGGAAACAACGAAGACGTGAGCGCTTTCGGTAATTCTGTGAGCTCTTACAAGCGGCAGTTGCTGGGGCTTTATAACCATCTCCACCACGATGTTTCAAGCAGTCGGATTTGGAGACTCGGAGCCATCCTCCGATCCGGTCGCCCATTGGAGCGGCAGGCCATTAGTGTTGATCGCCAGAACCCATCGCCTGCTCCTGGAAATCAATGCCCCATGCGCCGTGAAACAATTGGCGCGCATTTGGCATGCCTGGATACCAATTGCTCACGGCTCTTGGTTTTGGCGATCCAGACCATAACCAGCCAGGATTCATCGGACTCGGGAGATAGAGTAGGGTGATCGACAAGCACTTATTCTTTAAATTCACCACTTCCAGAATTCTCCCGAGCTGAGGAGGTCACTGGGTCAAATAACCGGCTCCACGTTTCTGTTTCTCGGGGCTTGTCGCGACGAACGAATGTCAAACGCCTTGGTGATCCGCTCACTTCATTCAAGCTTACTTTCAACCTTGTTTTATATGTCACGCATCAAGAATTTCAGGAGAGACAAAGCGACCGAGGGCGTCAAAGGCGTCGAGAATTGCAAATAAACGTAAGTCAAAGTACTCACGTAGTTCGTAGAGATCGTAATCTGTACCAGGTTCATTTATCTTCGGAATACAGGTGAAAGAACCGTCGGATCGCAGGTAGGATACAGCCTTGTCGGAGGTCTGGTTTACGCTTATGATCGTATCAGAATCAGTACCAGAAGCCATGGCTGTACTAGTTGTCATCGTCACTGTAGAAATTAATAAAATAGGGAGTTCGGTCGTGGCACTGGGGAAGTTGAAGTACGGATTTTAATGGTTCAAATTAGGACCTCGATAGATGAGGGAGTAGGAGGAATGCGCTATTCTATGCCGAGCTCGCGAGTTCAGACATGAGGAAGTTTTGCTGTCGATGTCCGAAGTCAAAGTAGTTGTCAAACTTGATGCTAACTTAAAATGCAGTCTCAATTTAGGCTGGTCTTGATAAACTGAGCATTTCTATTTAGGTCAAACCAAGAATATAACTGTTCCATCGGTTTAATACAACCTAATTCATACGGACCTACATTATGTATGGTTTAGGGTAGGCAGTAAGCGGAAGACAAAAAAAGCCACGGCCAAACCAAAGCCGAGCCTCGTGTATATGAGGTATAAATATGGCACTTCTGGCTCAGAACAATAGATCTGCAAACTGAGATACGATGATTCAATATGGGTTCTTTTGGGGTTTTGGGAGCCTATCGTATGTGAGCTTGGCAGCAAGTGAAGGCATGCTCTGGTTTTGTGGGTCTTACCTCACCGCCCTGCCAGCCTTGGCTTGGGCTGGCAGAAAAACCATGTGGGGTTGGCTGGTGGTTGGACAATCGCAGATAAGAAAAAAAAAGTCTCCAAAGCCTTGGAGTCTTGGCCCGCTGAAAGATCTTGTGCCTTCCACCGTGTATCCGCCGCCATTGAGAATTGAAACCTCGCTGGGTGTGCGCACAGTTTCATTCAACACACACAATGGCTCCTCCACGTTTATCAAAGAAGAGAAAGGACGTCGCGGAGTCGGACGAGTCAGACGATGGTCTCGCTGGGACTGCGCTCGAAGGCGTTCTGTCCGACGATGAGGAAAATGATTCCGGGTCCGAATCTGACCCCAACTCGGAGGACTTTAATGACCCCGATGACGATGATATTGGCAACGACTTCGACGCTACGAGTGTTTCTAGCGCAGATGACGACGAATCAAAGCCCAATTACAAGGTCGTGAAGGACGCCAATGGCAATGAGCGATACGAGTACGCCGAGATCGATCCTGTCTACGACAGCGACGATTCCGACGCCAACGAGAAGGGCAATACCATTGGAAACATCCCGCTGTCTTTCTATGACTCTTACCCTCACATCGGTTACGATATCAACGGAAAGAAGATCATGCGCCCAGCGACTGGAGATGCACTCGATGCACTCCTCGAAACCATTGAAATCCCCAAGGGTTGGACAGGTCTCACGGATCCCCAGACCGGAAAGCCCTTGGAGCTCACCCGGGAGCAGCTGGAATTGCTTCGCCGCCTCCAGACTTCGCAGATCCCAGAGGAGAACTATGACCCATATCCCGTAGGCATTCACCACCATAGAATTGTCCATACCTTTGTGACCAGTTGCTAACAAACCAATGCCAGGATCTGATTCCTTACTTCACAAGCATCGAGGAGAAGATGCCCCTCAGCTCCGCTCCCGAACCCAAGCGACGCTTCCTCCCATCTAAGCACGAGGCTAAGCGAATCGCAAAGCTGGTCCGGGCTATCAAGGAAGGAAGAATCTTGCCATACAAGCCCCCTGAGGAACGAGAACGAGAGAAGGGTGAGGAGGAGGAAGTCCACTACGACATCTGGGCAAACGAGGAGGCCCAGGAACGCCATATCATGAACATCCCCGCCCCCAAGCTGGCACCTCCTGGCTACGACCTCAGTTACAACCCACCTCCGGAGTACCTGCCCACACAGGAGGAGAGGGAGGCCTGGGAGAAGATGGATCCAGAAGAGCGCGAGAAGGAGTATCTGCCAGCCAAGTTCGATGCCCTGCGCAAGGTCCCCGGATACGGAGAGTTTGTCAAGGAAAGGTTCGAGCGCAGTCTCGATCTCTACCTTGCTCCCAGAGTGCGCAAGAACAGGCTCAACATCGACCCCAACTCATTACTGCCCAAGCTCCCCAGCCCAGAGGAGCTTAAGCCCTTCCCAACTGTCTGCCAGGCCATCTTTAAGGGACACGAGGGTCGTGTACGCACCGTCTCCTTCAGCCCCGACGGAGAGTGGATTGCCTCTGGCGGTGACGACGGCACTGTTCGCGTCTGGTCACTCAACGGTCATCAAGAGTGGGTTGCCCGTCTCAGCACCGAGGAGCCTGTCCAGGTCGTCAGGTGGCGCCCCAACAAAGAGACCTTCATCCTCGCCGCCGTTGCGGGCGAGGACCTCTTCTTCGCCGTGCCCCCCTGGTCAGCGACGCACTAGAGAAGGCCAGCAGAGACGTAATCGACCTCGGCTTCGGCCACGCCACCAACGGAGCAGTCCCCACGACCGCCGACGGCGCCAAGAAAGAACCCCCAGCCAAGTGGTCCAGGCCGGGCTCCAAGCTCGAGGCCGCCGGCGTCCTCCTCAAGGCCACCGTCCGCGCGTCCATCAAGACCCTCAGCTGGCACCGCCGCGGCGACTTCCTCTGCACCGTCTCCCCCACCGGCCAGCGCAGCTCCGTCGCCATCCACACCCTCTCCAAGCACCTCAGCCAGATCCCCTTCCGCCGCCTCCCCGGTCTCGCCCAGGCCGCCCACTTCCACCCCTCCCGCCCCTACTTCTTCGTCGCCACCCAGCGCATGATCCGCTGCTACGACCTCCAGCGCCAGGAGCTCGTCAAGGTCCTCCAGCCCGGAGCACGCTGGATCTCCGGCTTCGACATCCACCCGGGCGGCGACAACCTCATCGTCGGCTCCTACGACCGCCGCCTCCTCTGGCACGACCTCGACCTCTCCAACAGGCCCTACAAGACCATGCGCTTCCACTCCGAGGCCGTCCGCGCCGTCAGGTACCACCGCGCCCTCCCCCTCTTCGCCGACGCCAGCGACGACGGCTCCCTCCAGATCTTCCACGGGAAAGTCGTCAGCGACCTCATGGAGAACGCCACCATCGTCCCCGTCAAGATGCTCAAGGGCCACAAGATCGTCAGCAAGCTCGGCGTCCTCGACGTCGACTGGCACCCCCGCCATCCCTGGTGCATAAGCGCAGGCGCGGACGGGACCTGCCGACTCTGGGCTTAGGATGGGACACGGAAAAAGAAGGAGAAAAGAAGGATATGGTGTCGAATTGTTTGGGAACAAGTTGGACATGGATGTGGTTACATGGCAATATATCCAAGTGCCTCGTGGCTCGCAGCAGATTCAATAACCTAATAGCGCTGGCGTTGGAAAATGGAATTGCTGAATATATAAATAAAATAAACTACAAATACATCTTCCAGTCATAGTAGATTAAGAGGGAAACACTACGACTGTGTACATCTGACGTGAATGTGTGCGGGGATCACGACTGAAACCACAGACATCAATTTTAATGCACACATCATCATGGTAAATGGAACCGACTGCAATAAGGAATGGTACTAGGATAACAAACTTCATAACTCTAAGCCATGTTGTTTTTGGAGGGAAACCCCTCCACTGTAAAAAGAAGAAACGTGCTTCCCTAACGGACCAGAACTAACAATATCAATCGCATGTCCATAATTCATTCACCCATGAACCATCGTCAAAGAACGGAGATGTATCACTCCGCTTGCTTCGATGTTTCTAGAGGATAGGATTAAGTAAAAGTACAAAGGAGCCTTCTAGCTCGTACTTTACAGCTCTTGCCTCAACTTCTCCTCGGCCTCGGCTGCCTTCTCCTTGGCAGTCTGGCCTCCAAGATTGAGTTGTTTGGCAACCCAGTTCCAGCCTTCCTTGGCAGACTCCTCGACCTTAGCGAAAAGAGTCTCAGATGGCGTGGAAGTTCCGTACTTGAAAAAGGTCGATTGCTTGCGCGCCATGGCCTTCAGTTCCTCAAGCTTAGTGCCTTGGTGAACTGGGATACCGTAGCTATCGAGGTATGCCTTAAGATCAGACTCAGTCCAGGTCTCAAACGCGTTGCTCTTGGCGGCCTCAGTGGCAGATGCGAGATAGCTAGTAGCGGAGGCATATGTGTTACCTCCAGCAGTGGAAGCGGAGGAGTAAGCAGACTGAGCTGCGCTAACAAGCTCATCGCGAGTGGCATCCTTCTTCTCGGCCGCCTTCTTTGCCGCGGCATCACCGTTCTTTTGGAGATAGCTCTTGAGGTTGTCGTATGAGAAGTCATCAAAAGTCCAAGCGTTCCATCCGGAAGCAGCCTTGTGAGTGTTCTTTCGAACCAAAGCCCGCAGCTCGTCGGTGGTGGAGCCATGAGGGACTGGGACGCCTCGGGCATCAAGGTAGGCCTTCAGGCGGCTTTCAGACCAGGCACCAACAGCGTCGTCAAAGACTGACTCAGCTGCCAGGTAGACACGGTCAGTTGCCTTGGCATATTCATTCCCAACGTTGGAAGTGGCAGCTCCAAAAGCCGATGAGGCGCTGGAGGCAACGGTATCGCCAAGGATAGCAGCCCGGTGCTTGCGAACCAGAGCACGCAGTTCGTTAACCTTGGTACCCTGGGGAACAGGAATGGCATTCTTATCACAGAACGCCTTAAGCTGGGACTCGCTCCAGGCATCGATGATGATATCAGTCAAAGTGGCATAGGAAGCCTGGGCGCTGGCTGTAGCGCTAGCGGCCTGATCTCGGGCTTTGAGGTATGCAAGACGTGAGTTACGACGGACAGATGCGACAAGCTTGTCACGGCTGGTGGGTTGAGGGGCAGGGAATCCATTCTTATCAAGCCACTCCTTCAGCTCAGATTCTGTCCAGGTCTGATACAGCCAGTCTCCAGGGTACTGCGCGGCCTCTCCGAGCTTTTTGGCAACGGATTCATAGGCTTGGCGAGACTTCTGGAGAAGGGTATCACGGTGACGAGGCTGGGGGACTATCAATCGTCATAAGTTAGTGCCAGTCGCACGCGACTCAACAAGAAAGATGGACAAACCAGGAATATTATGCTTGTCGGCGAAAGCCTTCAGCTGGCTGTCGGTCCAAGTATCGAGAATCCAATCCTTGACATTATTCCAGGCCTGGTAGGAATTCTCTTCGGTCTCGTACCAGTTGTTCTTGACCTGCTCGACCAGGCTGTCCTTGGCAGATTCGACATCAGCCTGGGACTGCTTACCCTTGGCCTGCAAGTACTTGCTAAGCTGGACGGTGTCCCAGCTGTTGTACGGAGCCACAACGTAGTCGTTCCAGTTCTTTCCCACCAGAGTCTCGAGATCCTTGCGATCGGCGGGGGTGGGGTAGGGGATGTTGTTGTCTGAGAGCCAGCGCTCAAGCTCGGTTTCGTGCCATTTGTTGTAAACTGCTTTGGCATGCGCGTTAGCCTATTTGCTTTCTTAGAAAAGGATGCATAGTCAATGTGACGCACCTGACTTGGTGCCAGGGAACCAGCTGCTTGCTGCCACGCCAGAGACGGCGAGCGCGACCGTCAAGACGGTAGAGAGGGGTCGCATGGTGGGATGTTTACAAAGCTGCTACTCGAAATCGTGGAGCTTAGAGGTTTGATTTGGAGAGAAACAAGGAAGTCAGAGGAGGTAGAGAAAAAAAGGCGAGATTGGCAGATGAAATAAAGGGCAGGAGAGGAGAAGAAGAAACGTGGAGTGCGAGAATGTGAAGTATTATGATGTAGTAGAGATGATGTTAGGCCCGCCTAGTAGGGGGCAGGAGCTATGGGCAGCTGCTTGGTGTGTGTTTGAGCACCTTCTCACCAGTCTATCACGTCACCGATTGTGCTACTCCAGCCGCCATTAAGCCATCCCAGGGAGTACCTGATGCATGTACCTCTAATAATTTACTTGAATGGACAAATTGCTCCTAGCTGTAAGTACTCTCGCTGCGCTCTTTCACATGATTTACAAGCTCGATCGCGGTTCGCTACCCTGTCACCGCTTTCTATAGCTCTCTGTTTCTTATTGTATTGACATGGCGAGTGCATATATCTACACAGACAGTGCCACGAATCCCCAAACTACGTGCCTTCGACAGACCTGGCCACGATTGCGCAAGTACAGCTGTACCAGTTGGTAGGGCAAAAGCTTGTGATGTTTTGACGTGATGCCGATCGACCTAGTGATTCTGCCGTAGTCATGACGTAGCCCTACATCATCTATTAGCGGCCTGTACCTCAGTTTTGTGAAACCCCATCCAAACAATCTGGTACAGCCGCATAGCATCAGTCGTTCATGCCATGACAGTTTGCGTCTTCTGCAGTTAGAATATTTCCTGTGTAGAAAGCATTTGTCTCATTTATTTCCTTAGTTGGCTCCATCAAAAGCATTTGTTGAAGATTCCGTCATATGTGAAAGCGACCTAACTTGACCTCCGCCTTATGTAAGGGCGTTGATCCCCAAATCGCCGATGGGAGGAGCAAACCACCCGCGCCGGATTCAGCTCAGGCCATCTTTCCCTTGAGAGTAATGGATTGGAGCAATCCCGCGCTTCCCATGTTAGCTGAAATGGATCACACAATTACCGATTCCATGCAAGATTGTAATAACCGAAACCCAAATCCGACCATGACTGTTCAACCCCAGACATGCGCCACAGGGCACAAATTACTATACGTCACGCTTGCATAAGTTGAGATGAGTTGGGTGAGCCGTAACACAGAGCTTAGTTCTAGGCAGTTTAAACGACCGTCTCTATTGTTACAATTACCCACGCTGGCCATCAAGGCTGCTTTGCCAATGCCCTTTGTTCTAATCCAGATCACGGTCGTCTATTTTGCGCCCCAGGAATACGAGAAATTAAGCGTAAAAGTTGACGGTCTGAGAGGATTAAAGTTAGCAACGTGAAAGCAGACTCGCGCGTAGGGGTATAAGCTTACGTCTTTCTTCTTGGCCTGCACTTCTGCGATCGCGTCGACGTAGTGCTCGTGGCCAATCTTGTTCTTTCCAGACCGTAGGGCAATCATGCCAGCTTCGACGCAGACGGCCTTGAGCATAGCACCACCGAACTCGTCTGTGCTGCGGGCCAATTCGCCCCAGTTGACCCCGTCAACGAGCTTCATCTTACGCGAGTGGATCTTGAGAATCTGTGCACGTGCCTCCTCGTTTGGTAGGGGAAACTCGATCTTGCGGTCCAGACGACCAGAACGGAGGAGGGCAGGGTCGAGGACATCAACACGGTTGGTGGCGGCGAGGACCTTGATTCGGTCGTCCGAGGCAAAACCGTCCAGTTGGTTAAGCAGCTCCAACATGGTACGCTGGACCTCTCGATCACCACTCTTCTCACTGTCGAAACGCTTCGTACCAACGGCATCCAACTCGTCGATGAAGATGATTGCCGGCGCCTTCTCCTTTGCGAGGGCGAAGCAGTCTCGAACCAGCTTGGCACCGTCACCGATAAACATCTGTACCAGTTGTGGACCTGCCAACTTGAGGAAGGTGGCGTCCGTTTGTGCTGCGCAAGCTCTCGCGAGAAGGGTCTTTCCGGTACCGGGGGGCCGTACATCAGAGCGCCTATGGTGTTCAGGTTAGCAGCCATCTTCCAGAAACACAGTGTTCCCATAACCTACCCTTTGGTGCCTTGATTCCAATCTTCTTGAAGCGTTCAGCTTCCTTCATGGGCCAGACAATAGCTTCAACCAGCTCCGAGATTTGCTTATCCAGGCCACCCACATCGCCGTACTGTTCTGTGGGCTTCTCGTCGACCTCCATCGCCTTCACTCTGCTGTCGTACTCGGCGGGCAGGGTGTCCAGGATCAAATAAGAATCCTTGTTGACACCAATAAGATCGCCGGGCTTGAGCTTATCGGAATCGACCAAGCCAATCAAGGGCAGAAAGATAGTCTGCCGCGTTGATGTCTTGATCACGGCCGATTTGCCCACTCTCGTAGCATCCAGGTCGATATTTGCACCTTCCTCCGATGACTCGGCAGTGGGGTCAAGATCGAGCAGTTCAACCACGTTACCGACCAAGTAGGGTAGTTGTCTTGAACGGCATGTTAGCTTGTATTGCGACCCAGTTGGCGTATGGTAACAAACCTGTTGTTGGCAATCTTGTCCATGTTGTCTTTGATCTTCTCCCCCATAGCTGCCTTCTCGTGTGATAACCGGGAGAGCTCGCTCTTCATAATTCTAGAGTCGTTTTCGAGTAGCCGCTTCCTCGTCTGGATGTCTTGTGTGCTGAGGCTCAGAATCTCCTCGTCGAGAACGTCGTCGTCCTCATCAGCTTCCTTCATCTCCTCGTCTCCATCCTTGTTCTTCTTGCCGTCCCTGTCCTTGCGGTCATCTCTCTTCTTGTCATCCTGGTCCCGACGATCGAGGTCGTCGAGCTCTTCAAGGGTGGACATGATGGGGTGCTGGCGGGGTGGGACGGGTGATGAACTCGAGGTAAATGCTGAATTCGTGTGTCGTCTTATAAAATTGGATCTATTAAGAGAGTGGCGGTTGTGGCGGCGCTGAAGGGATAGAATGCTACAGAATCCACAGACTCTGCAAGTGTTGGTGTTGATTAAGGCTCCAGCTGCAGGCAAGGCAGTGAGTTCCATGCGTAATCAGCTTCGACCTAGACTAAGCTCCCTGTCCAGCAAGTGTGGCGGCGCTAAGCCCAGTTCAGGGTACTGTGGCTGGTGCTGGAGGCTGGGTTGATCCGGACCCATCGAGAAATTCCGCAAGGTCTAAATTCAATATACTGTTCACGCCCACCACGGTCGAGTGAAGACAGGGGAAAAGAAAGGCCTTGAGGGTCAACCAACATTACTACTCAGTCAATTGAGGCGTCCGGGACGGATCGCATCTCGATTTAAGAAAAAATGACCCGGCGGGTACCCCAAACGGCAGGCTTCTGCCTCCGGCGACTACGATATCAGCCATCTATTCCCCAAAGAAGTTGTGCAATCGCAGTACAGAACTTCTCGACGACCTCGAGGAAGAATGCGACAACCGCGACAGCTCCAAAGCCTGCTGGCGTTCAGGTGCCCGTCGATTTCGCCCCGACGACCAAACCTCCCAGCGCACGACCAACAGAGACGAGAAAGAGTCAAATGATCCGAACATACACTTCGATGCTGCGGACTACACCTCTGATCCTGTTTTTCCAGCACAGCAACATCACTGCAGAGGAATGGGCGGCCGTCAAAAGAGAGCTCAAGAAGGCATTAGAGGCAGTACCGGCTACGACCAGCCTGCCAGGCTCCGCACCCGTGAACATCTCACCCCACGTCAAGCTCGAGGTCGTGCGAACCAACATGCTCAACGTTGCGCTCAAGATTGTCGAATTCCACGATCCAGAGGCTGCTGCTGCTAAATCCACCACCGCCCGAACATCTCGAGGCCCCATTGTCCACGATCTCTCGGAAGCTGCCTACGAGGCTATCAACAGGGACATTCCCGAGGATTCGGCCTACGCTCAGATCCAACCCCTCATGGTTGGTCCTTTGGCTACTCTCGTCATCCCGGCAGTCTCGCCCGCACACCTCGCAGCGGCGCTCACCGTCCTGTCGCCAGTTCCAGGGAAATTCCCCGCCCCAAAGAAAAAGAAGAGCCCTGGGTATCACGACCCAACCTGCCAAAACGGTCTAGCAAAACTTCTTCTCGTTGGTGGACGCATTGAAGGCCAAATCTTTGACCAAAGTGGCGTCAACTGGGTTGGTGGCATCGAGGGTGGTCTTGACGGACTCCGAGCTCAGCTTGTGCACGTGTTACAAAGCGCCGGTCTTGGTCTCTCGACCGCTCTTGAAGGTCACAGCAAGAGCCTGTGGCTTACTCTTGAAAGCCGCAAGACCCAGCTAGAGGGGGAGAGTGGAGAAAAGAAGACGGAGTAATTCGAAGTGTACTATTTGAACGCAAAAACAGGCAAATATCATGAGCCACTTGTATTGATAGGATGTACGTTTGCAATGTAGCATTAGACATACATACAGACCGCTGAAAAGAGCCATTGACGTCTTTCATGTCTCACGGGAATTTGCTTACAGTCTTCTCCAGGAGTCATAGTTATCTTGTAGCCCCATGCTCATTTACGAGCCTATCATGCACCCCGTATAGGGATCCCAAATCCAAATCCGGACGCAGCCATAACCAAAGCATCCTTTATGCCTCCCCTCAGCAAACAGACCCAGGATTGATATACGAGGTTCGCATAGGCGAAAAGCATTGACGTAGTTTAGCTACATGAATCCACGGCAAGTCAGCATCTCCCGGGTGTGCAAGCCGCCACAGCTCTCCGGCGCAAAGCAGATGATGCGGTGGGTTACATCATGCATACTAACACATAATTGGACAGTGTTTCATCGACACGCCAGCTTCCTGCGTAAAGCTCCCTCCAAACAGGGCCTCCAAACGGGGCAGCTCCAGCACGCGACTAACCCAATCGCAACCGCAAACGATCAACCTCCGAATCCCATCACCACGACCCTCGACTCGAATTCCCTTCCCTCCTCCAACCGTGATGTCCCCACGATAGAAAAACAGCTCCAGCCGGTAGATTTTCTTTTCTCCCTCCCCACGAACCACCCTCCTCCAGCCAGAAAACATGGACTTCGCCCCCTATCAGTCCTCCCCGCCAGAGCATGGCCGCATCGCCTCCCCCGACTACAACTCCTCCCCTCGAGCCTCGACCGACGCCCGCCGCCCCTTCTCCCCCGCCACCGCGGCCCGCAGCCCCCCCTCTCTGCAGCACCCCCAGCCCCATCGCGGCTGGGGAGGCTTCGACGGCCAGGCGACGGGATGGAACGCCGGCAGCGACTCGGGCGCCCCTACTGCTGTTGGTAGCGGCGGCGGCGCAATGCCCGGTGCGTATCCTGCCGCCGAGGTCAGCGAGTTCGACACCAGCCTGGGCCTCAGACTCGACTACGAGGCCTGCCTGGCGTACCTGGCCTTCCCGCCCGTCGGCGCCATCATCCTGCTGATTCTGGAACGGAATAGCGACTATGTTCGGTACGATACGAGATTCCCCCCAGAGGTTTATGAAGTGAGAGGAAGGACACCACTAACAGCTTGGTAATTAGGTTCCACGCCTGGCAGTCGTCTCTGGTATTCACCGCCATCATGCTCTTCCACCTCATCTTCTCGTGGTCGGGCTTCCTCAGCTGGCTCTTCTTCATCGGCGACATTGGCCTGATCGGCTTCCTAACCATGAAGGCATATCAAGATGCCGAGATCCTCGATAGGTGCGCAAACCCACTTTATAGCTTTGATATCTATCCAGAGGGGAGAACGCTAACCCGCCCAACAGATATGAAGTTCCCTTCTTTGGAAGAATAGCGAGCAGGTTCCTGGACGACGAATAAACCTGCGTTCCTCCTTTCTGAGCGCATCCCCCCACGGCGTTTTCATGCATAGCAGCTATGCGGTCTGCTGCTCTTTAATGTTCTTATACCCTTCCTCCATTGCTTCTGAGGTGTTGCGTCGCTCGTTTTGGAACCAGAAAGTAATGATTAGTGTTAAACGGATTGTAAAATTACGACTCCCAAGGCGGTGTAGGTGCTTATAATATACACATGTTCCAATTCTCATAGTTCAAATGGAATGCTTTCAACTGAGCGAGCTTTTTCCCAAGACAGAATTGTGCTGGCGTTTCACATTAATCGTAACGAAGACCCTATGGGTTCTGCTGATATGTAATGGGGTATCCCTCGTTCTAGCGAATTGACAACACCGGCTTCACTTCTCCCACCACTGTGGGCTTCTCCTCGAACACCACTGTCTTGATCTTGTTTCCCTCCGTAATGCCTTCGTCGAGCCACTTGGCCAGCAAATCGTTGCTCTCCTTTGGTTTTACAGTGCTGTCGCGTGTGCCGACTGTGATGTGTGCCACTCGGTTCACACACTTCCATTCGTCATGCTCATCACTAATTCGAACGACAATCGCCATGATCCTGTCATCAAATACCACCTGTATCTTGTCAGTATATACTTTGATTATCATTTGTGACATCCTGGGGAGTGCTTACCCGCTCAAGCATCACGTCGCAGATGCCGACCTTGTCCTCAGGTTTGCCCTGATCCTCTCCCCACTTCTGCAGGGTAGAATACTTCTCCCAAAGCTCAGGGTATTCCTTTGACATGGCTCTATGGAGGAGGGTGACATGGAACTTGGCTTGGACTCGCCGAGTCTGCTTCAACTGCATGTAAAACCGAGAAGTCTCTGGGTCGGTATTTTGGAAAGCCTTGTCGAGCATCACACTGATACGCTGGCTTGGGACCGCTACCGACATATACTCAAAGTTCCGCCTATTCTTCTTGGCAGGTGCCTGCTGGCCTTTCTGGTCTTCCTTCTTATTCTTTCCTCGGTCTGGGATGTTGTGCTTGAAGTCTGGCCTGTACCCAAGGGCGTGTTCCATGGCGGCGTCGTATTGTTCAGCCGTGGGCAGTTCGCCGATCAGGTCAGGGAAGTATTTCTTCATTCCAACTACAGCTGTTTCGAGATTCTCTCTGCTGGCTAGAGTAGGGTCAAGCTCAATTACCACGTCGAATCCATCATCTGGGCGGACATGAGGGGTGCAGGGTTCGAAGCGGTTGAGGAAGCTTTCCATTACACCGATGAATTTATCTTTGTCTGTTGAGATGTGGATCGTTTGGTGGTTGTCGCCTCGTTCCATCACTCTTTCCTGTGTAACCCGTCGAATTTCTTCGATGGTATCCTCGTCGTGTCGGAAGCTGAAGCAGACCATCTTGGCCGTTTTGTGTTGGGACTTGACATCATCAAGAATCTGTTTTCGCTCGTGCTTGGAGGCATTGTTGCGGTCGGCAAAAACCACGGGATGGTTCTTCAACTGCCCTAGAACTGCTTTCACAAATCGAGGAGGTCGACCCTTGCCGGAAATATTGTCATTCTGTACATGGCCCCATCCGAAGAGGTGTTCCAATGCCAGAGCCAGCGTGGTCTTTCCGCAGCCAATTGTCGCAATAGGGTTGATGATCACATCCTTGGTTATATCGGGCATAATGACAGTATCCAACTCGTCCATGTTGGCGGCGTCGGAACCATTCAAGTTCTTGAATTTGAGGAAATCATCGCGCAAGGCAATAATGCCGTGGTTCTTATTATATTCCTTTCCAAGCTTAGGATCCTTGGCCAGGCGTCTCTTGGCATAGAGGAGATACTCTTCCGTGATCTTAACATGTTTGCGTATCTTGGGCTGCTTGCCATTGATAAGTGCCTTGGTGCATTCTCTCCATTGACGGTACATCAAGTAGGGCTCTTCGAATTTGTACTTGAAAAACCAATCCCGGGCAGGGACATCAGGGTGGTGTGTCATCTTGGTTCGGATCACAAAGCCTTCCACGTCACGGCCATCGTGGGCACCGGTCTCGGCGACCTGTTCAAGGAAGGTCTTCACTTCGTTGATGTCGTCCATGACAATCAACCCGGTCTTGACAAATCCCCACAGATCGGCGAATTCTTGGACGGCTGCGCTTGGGTATGTAGCGAACTGGGGCAAGTTGAGGTTGATGCCATGTAGATACAGACCAGCCTTTTCAGGTCCATAAGCCAGAATGTGCTCTTCGAAGCTGTCATCACACAGCTCTGCAACCGCTGTGATGTTTCTCTTTCGTAGTTCCCGGGCTAGATCAACCTTGGTCTTGCCAAGGGCCGCAAGCTGCTTTTCCAGTAGGCGCTCACCAGCACTGGCATGGCTCAGTTCAACATCGCCTCGATCTCCGGTTGAGTGCTTGCTGCACACAATAAGTGTATCATCTTCAAGGCCAGCAATGAAAATGATGCACCCGTTCTCCTTGAGTGTCAGCTCATAAGGAGCCTTTGTTCGGGTGAGAATCTTGGGCCACTTTGTCTCCTCCACCTCGTCGACATTGAAAAACTTGTCGTAACCTCGAACTGAGATCTCCTTGTTGCCATTTCGCAGCCTAGATGTGAAGAGGCCTCGCGCATAGGTTGGAAGATCTCGACGTTTATAGTCCCAATCGTGCATCTTCCATGAGTCTACCTTCAGACCTGTGGGGGAGTCCTTGACATGAAAAGACGTCTTTTTGCAAGAAAATCCTCCCTTTTTCTTTCTGTCACATGCCTGCTCGAGGGCAAAAATCAGGTTCTTGACCTCCTCAGGGTTTTGAGCAATGTAAGGTGCAGTATCCATCTTTGCTGGTATTTGGGGGAGAGTTGCTGCGGAGGAATTTATGGTGAAAGTGTGTTGGAGCCAAAGGCTCGACCAACTTATTGAAAGGCAAGATAGCCAAAAAAAGATTCAACAGACGGCCCCTGTTAGTCTCTTGTTCTCAAGAATCGGAGCCTCTGTTTCTCTGCTCTGTGGCTGCTGGTGATTCTCGAGTATGTAGTCACAGAATAAGACCTTAGGAAGAAGCAGCAATCCAGTTTATATCGTGGGCAAGTCAGACCCACCTAAAAGGAAATCCACTGCAGACAAGGCGCACTCTCAGTTACAAGCACAGCCACACCTTGTTTTGGAGGTATTGTTACCAACCAACATCACTGTGAGTCATGCCGGTAATTTAATTTGGCTTGTTTGAGTGCCGCCACACTCCAGTAGTTTGTGGCATTGGCGGACAGTTTGCGGGGGTTGCTGCACCTAGCAATCCTCAAGCAGGGCTGCCCTTTGAGTCATATTGACGATGACAGTGAATCAGGCATCTGCCCCTAGTAACCTACGCCTCAGTGGCAGGTACGCGCTTGTGGCTGGCCGCGAAGATCCGCCAAAAAAAAAGGCATGGGATTGGGAGCTGCCCCTCCAAGTAAACCACCCCGCATTCGTCAAAATTTTGTTTGACATCAGGATAACATACCTATCAATTGTACTTGAGACAAGACAGAACCCTTACTTCAATTGTCAATAGCAGATAGTTTTCGCCTCTATCCATACATCCATCGGAAAAATCGGAATCATGGCAAACCCATTCCTGCTCGCGGCCGACAACAGCCCCGATCTGCTGCCCCTCCTTCACGAAAACCCAGCCCTGGCGTCGGCCCAGGACGAGCATGGCTACTCGCTGATCCATGCCGCCGCAAGCTACAATCACCTCGACCTCCTTCGCACGCTCGTAAATGAATTCAAGGTCAATGTCGACCTCAAGGACGAGGACAACGAGACCGCATTGTTCGTTGTCGAAACCGTCAAGGCCGCCAAGGTGCTCGTGGAGGAACTCGCTGCCGATACCCTGCACCGAGGATCCGAGGGGCTAACAGCCCGCGAAAAGATCGAGGCAGAGGGGGACTATCCCGAGGTTGCCGCGTATCTGAGTACCATTGAGGCCAAAAAAGATATTGAAAAGACAATCGAGGAGGTTTTGCCTGAGACGATTCCACCACCCCCAGAGGGCATGAAGGTCACCGTGGGGACCATGGACGAGACCCAGGACATCCCTGAGGTCGACACCGAATTCCGCCGTCGCATTGAGGAGCTCGCCCAGCGGGAAGATTTCGATACCGCCCAAGGCCAAGATGAGCTGCGCAAGCTTGTCGAGGATGCCGTTCTAGGACAGGGTCTTGGCGATGAGCGCAACGTCCGAACGAAGCCGGAATAGACGCGCATCATCACTTCGTTCTTTTTACCTCCCACATGAGATACTCCTCTGGTGCCTTGGGCGGTCGCAGGAGCATCAGTTCATTATGCACGCCGGCAACATCCGTCGAGAGCTCCGTCGCACTGAACGACAACCACGACTGCGAGGAATGATGTGTGATGGTCTCGGCGAGAAGTTGGCGAATCCAGCTGGTGCTCATGAAACCCTGCCAGGTGATCTTACAAACCTCCATCTCGTCATCCGTTCCATCCGGGGCCTTGTACCTCGAAATATACGGATCCACGTCGTCATTTGCAGCAATCCGATGACTTTCGAGTCGAACAAGTGACAGCCACTCGTACAAGTCGCTCGCCACAAGTTCCAAGTCGGTCCTGTCGCCTTCGGCTAGTACGCTTGCTGGCATATTCAGCGCCACCTGCGTTGTTTTGATATGCTGGATCACTTCTGGCTTCACATCAATCCTTGTCGCCGAGAGTTTTTCCAGAAGACCAGAATCAACTATCGGGATTTGTGTATTAGAGATAGTGCTGTTTCTTGCAGATTAATGTAGCAGATTACTTACTCGATTGGCCAACGTCAGAGAAGAGCCATTTCATCTGTTGATTTAGGACCTTCTTACAGGCATACATGAGTCTATCGAACCCTTTCTTACCGTGAAGCATCGAGGGGCTGCGGAGGTCATAAGTGACAACTGTAGGAAAAATTGGTCAATATCAAGGATTGAATCAATTGAGGAATCAGTGGGCTCAGGCTGGGCATACTCCATCTCGGCTTGAGGCCTCTATCGCCTTTGATGCCGTAGGGTTTTCCTGTTAAACCCGCTCGTTCATAGACTTCTTTCTCCAAGTACATTGTCAAGTTGCCTATAAGTTCATGCGTTTAGTTTAGGAAAAGTGAACACAGGGGGCCTGTTATGCATCTTACCGTTGATGAGAGTGAACATGTTGTCGACCGTAACTTTGCCCTCAGAGAGCATCAGCACATTGCCTAGCAGCTCACGGTTAGTAGAAAACAATCAACAGTAATTGAAAGACGTGCCTCGTTTTATGCATTCCGTGAAAAAATCGCCTTGTAAAATTTGCTCCAATGTCATGGAGACTTTGTAATAAGCTGTAGATGTAATTTCCTGTCCCAGTTTCTCACTCAGTCGCTCATAGTGCTCTTGGGGGATGAGTAGATCGACCTTGGAGCTGGTCAGTGTTTTTCGCACAATTCAGCACCCGAAGGGTCAACTCGCACCTTGTGGACGAAATCTAATGATCCCAAAGAAGACCACGGCTTGCTCTTGTGAGGCAATTGCTTGGGATCAATGTGGCCCATGGAGCCGTACGTAACGAAACATTTCGACGACTGGTAAATTGATGGCGAAGCCCGGGCAAACATGCTGGCTTGCTCCTTGAATAAACCAGCGCCCCTAAAGATCTCTCTATAGATACTTCAATATTAGAGATAAAATCAAATTCAATCGCGTTGCTGAAGTTGGCAGTAGTCGAGGCTGATGGGCTTTTGCGCTTGATGTGCCGGTGTTTTGTCGGTTGGAATTTTTTCGACACCCACAACCGCTAAGAAGCAAGTATTTTCTCTGCCCCGTGAGCCAGCCTCGTTCGTGTAACTTTCACAACATACTTCGATTTTTGGATATTTAGCCTTTTCATGGAGATTACTGATTGAATTACGAGAATAGAAGCCCATCCTAGAGAAAAGACTTATTTATGCCAAGTTCATCGTCACCATTTCTCTGTGCTGGGGCGTTGCGCCAGAGCCATCGCAAATTTTGATCCCCTCCTACACAGTCACCAATTTTGCCTGAGGGTGTGGCATTCTAAGACTAGGTGATACAAGTATCACCTAGGGCATTGAATCCGAACAAACCATTCTATATTGTACTCATGGAGACGAAATCACCATGGAGTTTATAATCAAATTCGCCCAAACCCATGAGACGTTCAGGGTAGCTGAGATTGAATCCCTGGCCGTGGTAGAGAAACTAGATCTCAAGATCATCGAATACGACGCCGATGTGAGTTCTGTCTTTACAACAAGTCTTATCTTGAAAACAATATATACTTATTTCATCAGTCCCCGATATGCGTTGTCCAGCTTCCATCTGTCGAGGCCGCCAAGCGCCTCATTAAGCGCTCAATCCTCGCCCAGTCTATCCACGAACTCTGGGGCCAGGGCCTGACGCTCGACGAACTCCATGAGTCCGTCAAGAAGAACACCCCGCATCTATGGCCGCAGTACAAGACGGCCTGCTTCAAGTTCGACGTGGACGCCTACCGCGGCGCCCACACCTCCAAGGGCAGGCTGGGCATTATCAACACGTTCGCCTACCTCCCCCTCGAGGGCCCCATCAGCCTCTCCAAGCCGGACGAGGTCTTCACCGTCTTCGAGCAGTGGAAGCACAACAGCGTGCCGCTGGGCGTTGAGTTCCCCGACAAGGTCTGGATGGGCCGCTTCCTGGCCGACTCGGCCCGCGACCTCGTCCTCAGGTACGACCTCAAGAAGCGCGACTACATCTCCACCACCAGCATGGACTCGGAGCTGGCCCTCATCACGGCCAACATCTCCCTCGCCGCGCCGGGGAAGATGTTCTACGACCCGTTTGCCGGGACGGGTTCTTTCCCCGTTGCATGCGCGCACTTTGGGGCCATGACCTGGGGGAGCGACATTGACGGGCGCAGCATGCGCGGCGACGGCGGGAAGAAGAGCTTGTACGGGAACTTTGAGCAGTACGGCCTACGGGCTGGGTTTGGCGACGTCTTCACCTGTGATATGACGAACTCACCCATCAGACGGGTTCCCATGTGGGATGGCATCGTGGCAGACCCCCCATATGGCGTCCGGGAAGGTCTGAGAGTGCTTGGCCTCAAGGACCCAGAGAAGACGCCCTGGCTGATCGAGGCAGGCATCAAAAAGGGAAAGTGAGTAAACTGCTACTCCGTCTCTTTCATCAAATGTCAAAAGGTTGATTTTTGCACATATGCTCACTATAATGTTCTCCAGGGACCCTGATTACGTACCGCCCAAGAAGCCGTATAGTTTTCTAGCCATGCTGGACGACATCCTGGTGTTCGCTTCTGATACCCTGGTGGAGAACGGCCGAGTATCGTTCTGGATGCCCACAGCCAACGACGAGGATCAAGAGATACCAATGCCCACCCATCCTTGTCTTGAGACGGTCTCGGTGTGTGTCCAGGCCTTCTACAAATGTAAGCAACCAACTCCCCATCACACCACAGCCGCGCTCTTGATACGCTGACATGTGACAAATGTAGGGTCACGGCGACTCATCACATATCGTCGTATTCCGGACCGCGAGGTGTCGCAGGCTGCTATCGAAGCGTATGCGGCGCGCCAAAAGGTGGTCAACACCGGCACATCGGCAGACGACCTCAATCCCTTCCGGAATGGTTATTTCAAGGGTTTCAAGACTGACGAATAGAGAAATGAATTTCGCCACCTTTCGGTTCCGCTGCCTTGCATAAATGTCTGTCTAAGCCAGCGATCCCGCGATATCGTTAACACCAACCACACAATGAGCCGCCCAGACCATTGAGTTCCATCTATGTCCCATATGCCCCTCATGTACAAAGGTTCGTTCCCATATAGCTCCGTGATGCAGCGCGAGTTGTGACCTATACGTCCGGCCATCTTTCGGAACCACATTACAAAATAAAATCCCATGCATCAGAATGTTGAAAAGTAAAAATAAATATGGCAAGAAAAAACCCGAGATAGTGATGGCAGGCGTGTCGAACTGAGCCTCACTACACAGTCGCTTCAAGATTATTCTGCTTGTAAACATGCGTCGCAAATTATTAGCTACCGGAATTCCACTGCGTTGAAGCATCCTCGGTCTGGAACATGTTTCAGCTCAAGCTGTTGAAATCTGCAACTCAATATGTCAGTAGGTGCAAAATAAAAACAGGAATAAGGTTGCACTCACTTCTCACTCTTCGAGTGGAAGTAGATACCGCTCACTTCTCCCCTAATCTGGTTGAAGCAGATATAGTAAAAGCCTTCGAAGCTGGCACCTGAAATCGTCCGAACACGGTGATCAGGTACGAGAAAGTGCTCTTTCCATCGCATGAAGATGTTTTCTCGCTGGGCCACATCCGAAATGGCGACAGGGCCCCGTCGAGCGTGCTTTTGGTATGGCCTGAATGCGCTGAACTTGGACCAATGACTGAGATCCACCTTGTGATTGGCACCCCAGTCGTCGTGTTGGGTGAAAAAGTTATGTTTGGATCCAATGATCTCGCCCTCGAAGTAGGTTGTGAGAGTAGGATGATCCTCAGTCAGGCCTACTCAAATGTTAGAAGACAGCCCTGCGGCAGGGAAGTAGACCCGGCTTGCCTTGGATTCGCAGATAGCCGCAAAGAAAAGATTCGTGCATGTCGACATGCTTGATTTCCACCTGCACGTCATAGACCTGTCTTTCAGACTGCTGTGTTCCATGAAATCGGCTTCCTGGTCGCAAAAATGACGACGGAAGGGTGGGTCTCGTCTACATGTGGGATGAGTTAATGTACATTGGAGAGGCGAGGAGTCAATAGCTAAAGTCTTACCCTGCGGGTTGGATAATCTATGCCCATCGAGAGCGAGCAGAAATCATCCTCTCCATCTGTCGAAGAAGAATCCTGTTCGTGAACATAGTCGTTTGATGCTCGAACTCGGCTCTGATTAGGCACAGACTCGTTTGTCTTCAATTCGGTAGACCGACTTAGGCCATCCTCAAGTAGCTCTGATGTTTTGGTTGTATTGCGATCTGCGTCTGATGAGATAGGCGAAGTGTCAATGGTTTCGTGTGATTGCAGACGAGGTGACATTGTGGTTGCTCTTGAAGAGGACTCGGCTGATATTTGCTCCATGACGACATCGTGGATGACAGCGCCATCGCGAACACCGATCATTTCGCCGGCAGGTGCAGAGTCAGACTCGTCACGAACCTCCATATTGACATCGTGGTCTTCGCTCCTTGCGCCATGCTCGTCGAGATTCCACCCTGGGCGTGGTGATAACTGGGAGTCGTCGGGGCAGGTTACGACATGTGGCACTGGAGCCTCCGGAGGCTGATTGGGCGACGGAGTCGGCATTGTCGCGATAGCTGGAAAATGCGGCTTTGCGTGATTTCAATCGAAGAGAGCTCGTTCTGGGAGGAGAATGGGAGGATGGGATGAAGTCGCTCGAATATTTTTAGCCGTCGCGGTCGTTCTCGTGATGGTCGTCAAGAGCGTCGGAGACAAATCGGCGCGACCGCCAATTCAGAAGCCGATGTAGTCAATAGCAAGAATAATAGACAGAGAAGAGAAATATTCGTCGCCAGCCACACCAAGTTTGTATTCACAGAATCCACAGCCTGATAATGAGTGGCACGAGTGCTAATACATGACCAGGGTGCTCAGGAGCAGACAGCTGTAGACATCACGAGTGTCCGCGTTGGGAGTAGGGGAATGCCCAACACCGATGCGCCGGGAATGACTAGACGGAAGCTGAGGGCCAACCACGGCAGATTGATGCGCGCCAACCCCGGGTTTTTCAGGAGAGGGATGGAGTTTGGGGGTAGAGGCTATGGTGAGATGATGGAGATGGGTGTCTGGTCGTCTGTTTATGGAGGCGAAATGACATGGCCTGCCCAAGGCTTGTCGAATCTGGTTTGCTGATTTGCCTCCTGGAAACACAGAGGTCGGACTCAGTCTGCGAGCAGGGTTTGGGCCCAGGCACTATGGCAGTGGGCTGCGTCCCCATACAGCGCGGGTGGAGTCGCCGCGGCGGGAGGTAGCGAAGGGAAGGGGATGGTAGCAGATGGGGTCCTGGTGTGGGCTCGGGGGAAGGAAAGCATCCCATCCATCCCATCGATGGAGCACTCTGGCCCCCTTCCTACACCCAAATGCAGCGGACGGTATCGGGTACCTACGTGGTACGTTGGCGACGAGCGGTGGCTCCGCTGCCCGTTGAACCAGTTGGGGCGCCCCAGGCACTCCCCCGTTGTCGCATGCAGCAAAACGACCTGCGCTGGCGTTCGTTCTTTGCCCTTGAATGTACCTCTACCACCAGCTCTTACTACTTGTGCGACTAGCAACCTGCAGGTATGGGCGCCAGTCCTGATCCCACTGCCACACTGGCTGGCGTGTGGGGTCCTATCGCCATTTGCTGGAGGCGGTAAAGCTTAAAAAGCCCACCGCCTAGAGGAGTAGAGGGACAGGGCTGTGCTCTGTATCAATCATCTCTGCAAGGGTTGCATGATGAGACGCGCTGCCTGGCAAGCAGGACCCGGCAGCTGCATGCCATCAGATCATGCCATGGCTTGATGGGAAGCATATGTTTTTTGCCCGCCATGAACAGTTGCTCACCGCATATGGCATGTCTTTTGTGCCATGTGGCACCCGGAAGCCTCCGTTGCCTTCGTGGAAAGTCGGCCGCGCAAGAAGACAATTGTCGCGAGCAAATTAAAAGGCCTATAATCAGCAGCCGACTGCTACCTACGTAAGGCGGCGGTATATATTAACGTCCGCGATTGACAGACTTGGAGTTGGCTGAGGCTACTATGACGACGACGATGCCTACAGTTACAGCTCGCGTGACGATAGTCATGGTAGGTTTTTGGTTCGAATGCTTGCTTGATTCTTCAAAGGCTCTACTATGAGCAGATTCAGCTTGGTAATCAACCACATTACTCCATAATATCGTTTCTTTAATTGTCTAAACTGGCCATTGGCATCTCCACGCTCTTTGCCAAGACGAGTTCTCTTCGCGAGCTCAGGCTCGTCTGTTACATCCGGGATGCGCAATCATGCGCGCCAACATCGCCCCATCGCCCCAGATGCATTGACTTTTCTCCCTCCTTGGGTATCTTTTGCTTGTCGGACCGCTTTTTGTTCGCTAAGATTCGCCAACTAGATCGGCTTGATCTTGAAATGCAGGGCAATTAGGCTGAATACCAAAGCCTTCAGGTCTTGCACAAGGTAATAGAAGACTCGCAAGCCTTCGGGATCCGCAGATTCAGTAACATCAACCAATGATCCTATCTTGGCCGTCTGTGGCATAGTGTTAGCATTGGCGCACGTTTGGAACTCGGGACGCAAATCTCTACGCACCTCGAATGAAATGTGGTCGTTTCCAAGCCGGATCTCAAGCTCCTGGCGGCCATCCTTGTTCTTCTGAGGCCATTTGGCGTCGTCTTCCCTATTGCGTAGCGGTTAGAAACCTGGCTCTTTGGACGTATCCATTGCCCCCGATGTGTAGCAAGCCCAGAGAATTCCTACTTGATAATTTCGCTGGTCTTGATGATGCGCTTAATTTCGTCCACGATCACAGAGCTGACGCTCACTACCGATCTGTATTAGCGGTCTGGGCGAGTTGCGTAGCTTTCGAGATCCTTCCTCACTTTCTTTGCGAATTAGACTATCGTTTCGGTAGTTGGAGTTGTTTGCATATCGTGCCACGGCACTTCGGCCATCTCCTACGACCCGGAAATCGAACTCTGCGTTTCACCTAATGTTAGCGACGGCGATACTGAACAAGCTTGTCAGCTCGTACCGAGAAACTCATGTCCAAAACGGCCCATGTGGCCTGAGCTGTGGTCTCCTGTTAGATCAAAGAGCAGACTCTCATGATATAGACCTTTCAACATACTAGTATCGGAGGTAAAACGGTTCGTTGGCGGCAGACATGACTGCTGGCTGGCCCCAAGGCGACGGATCGATGCTGGACGTGCTGCGCGACGGAGCTTTCGAAATGTTTCTGGGTCGCGGGGCAGACGACCCCGGCACAGACGTACCTGATTCGCGGTGACGTCTCGGCGCTATCGATAAGCAGCGTTAGGGGCGCACCGACCTAGAAGACAGCAGCGGGTTCGCGGGCGTTGGCGGTTCACGTGATTCGCCAGGCCGCTGCCCGCCGCCTTACCTTAGTGCCACTTGTTCGGCGAGGTGCTGGCCAGGACAGATCTTCGAAGTCGCTATCGAAGACAGGTAGCTGGACCTGACAACGCTCCGAATTCCCTGGCGGATCTAGAGGCCTGGCATTGGCGTTGCAGTGTTTCTTCGCATGGCACCAGCGAGGACTCTCTTGCCATAACTTTTAATCCGATCGCTATTCTTCGAATTCGAACTCGCCCCCTGATCCCCCACCGCCCTCCAAGGTTGGGCGAATCTCCCCTCGCACAGCGAGACCACATCTACGCAACCCTCAACATACCAGACCACCGCCCATCATGTCTGGCTTTCTCGAGACCGCCTACAGCTTGGTCCACCAGGACAATGCTGCCGATGTTCCCTCCGCCTCCGACCTGCGCACGCAGCTCGAAAAGGGTACCGATGAGACCAAGATCGAGACCATGAAGACCATCCTGACTATCATGCTCAACGGTGACCCAATGCCCAGCCTGCTCATGCACATTATTCGATTTGTCATGCCTTCCAAGCACAAGCACCTGAAGAAGCTGTTATATTTCTACTACGAGATCTGCCCCAAGCTTGATTCGTCTGGCAAACTCAAGCAGGAGATGATTTTGGTCTGGTAGGCATTTGCTTCTCCTGTTCGGGCATGATGACTTGTCCACTAACAAGTCCTTGTAGCAATGGAATCCGTAACGACTTGCAACACCCCAACGAGTACATTCGAGGCAACACTCTCCGTTTCCTTTGCAAGCTGCGAGAGCCTGAGCTTATCGAGCCCCTTCTCTCCTCGGCGCGATCATGTCTCGAGCACCGACATGCATATGTGCGAAAGACCGCTGTCTTTGCCATCTCCTCCATCTTCTCGCACTCGCCGTCTCTCATCCCTGATGCCTCAGAGCTGATAACCACCTTCCTGGAAGGCGAATCCGACGCCACTTGCAAGAGAAACGCATTTGCTGCTCTATCCAGCATCAATCACGATGCGGCTCTGATTTACCTTGGCTCTGTCTTCGAGGGTATCACCAACGCAGAGGAGCTTCTGCAGCTAGTCGAGCTCGAGTTCATTCGCAAGGATGCCGTCCAGAACTCCCAGAACAAGGTAGGTTTACCTTGTATCCACTTGATGATTTGGGGGAACTTGTTGCTAACAATGACAGGCCCGATACTTGAGGTTAATCTTTGATCTTCTGGAGGCTAACACGTCCACTGTTGTATACGAAGCTGCGTCATCTCTGACGGCTCTTACTAACAACCCTGTCGCCGTCAAGGCTGCTGCTGCCAAGTTTATCGAGCTCAGCATTAAGGAGGCCGATAACAATGTCAAACTGATCGTTCTGGACCGCGTAGATCAGCTTCGAAAGAAGAACCAGGGTGTTTTGGATGACTTAACGATGGAGATCCTGCGAGTGCTCTCCAGCACTGATATCGATGTACGAAAGAAGGCCCTAGAAATCGCCCTCGAGATGGTTTCAAGCAAGAACGTCGAGGAGGTCGTATTGCTCCTTAAGAAGGAGCTCTCCAAGACTGTCGACCAAGAGTACGAGAAGAACAGCGAGTACCGCTCGCTACTCATTCACTCCATCCATCAATGCGCAATCAAATTCTCCGAGGTCGCCGCCAGTGTCGTCGAGCTTCTCATGGACTTCATTAGCGATTTCAACAATGCCTCTGCCGTCGATGTTATCAGCTTTGTCAAGGAAGTCGTTGAAAAGTTCCCCAACCTGCGCACAACTATCGTCCAGCGCCTCGTTTCGACACTCGGTGAAGTCCGTGCCGGCAAGGTCTATCGTGGTATTCTCTGGATCATTGGTGAATACTCTTTGGAAGAGAAGGACATCCGCGACGCTTGGAAGAGGATACGCGCTAGCTTGGGAGAAATCCCCATCCTTGCTTCCGAGCAGCGCTTGCTCGAAGAACAGGATGATGATGGGAAGCCCGAGGATCTGCTCAACGGATCGTCAAAACCTGCTGCTCCCAGCGGTTCCCGAAAGGTCCTTGCGGACGGCACATACGCAACGGAGACCGCTCTGACCAGCCAGTCCTCGGCAGCTGCCAAGCTGGAGGCTGTCAAGGCCGCACAGAAGCCACCCCTACGTCAACTCATCCTCGATGGCGACTACTACCTGGCTACTGTTCTCTCTTCTACCCTTGTCAAGTTGGTTATGCGCCATTCCGAGATCTCAGCCGATAAGGCTCGGACAAACGCCCTCAGGGCTGAAGCCATGCTTATTATGATCTCTATTCTACGTGTCGGCCAGTCTCAGTTCGTCAAGGCACCCATTGACGAAGACTCAGTAGACCGTGTTATGTCTTGCGTACGATCCCTGGCCGAATTCACCGAGAAGAAGGAGCTGGAGGCTGTGTGGCTAGATGACACCCGCAAAGCTTTCCGAGCTATGGTTCAAGTGGAGGAGAAGAAGCGGGCCGCCAAGGAAGCCGTCGAGAAGGCGAAGACTGCTGTGCAGGTTGATGATGTCGTGGACATTCGTCAATTGTCCAAGCGCAACACCTCAGATGGTGTTAACGAGGTCGAGGTAGACCTCGAGCGTGCCACAGGTGGTGAGGGCGGCGCGGAGGACCTCTCCTCCAAGCTCAACCGAGTGGTTCAGCTCACCGGTTTCTCGGACCCCGTGTACGCCGAAGCTTACGTCAAGGTTCACCAGTTCGACATTGTCCTCGATGTGCTGCTGGTCAACCAGACCATCGAGACCCTGCAAAATCTCTCCGTTGAGTTCGCCACCCTCGGCGACCTCAAGGTTGTCGAGCGCCCAACTACTCAGAACCTTGGACCTCACGACTTCCACAACGTCCAATGCACCATCAAGGTGTCGTCTACCGATACCGGTGTCATCTTTGGTAATGTCATCTACGACGGTGCCCACTCCACGGATACCAACGTCGTGATCCTGAACGATCTCCATGTCGACATCATGGACTACATCCAGCCCGCTACTTGCACTGAGACCCAGTTCCGCACCATGTGGACCGAGTTTGAGTGGGAGAACAAGGTCAACATCAACTCCAAGGCCAAGTCGCTCCGTGAATTCCTGGAGCAGCTTATGGCATGCACCAACATGAACTGCTTGACGCCCGAGGCCAGTCTCAAGGGTGACTGCCAGTTCCTGAGCGCCAACCTATACGCTCGCAGTGTCTTTGGTACGTTAAATCACAGTCTTATTGCATCTCGATACGTAAAATTTGCTAACTCATTCTACAGGAGAGGATGCCCTTGCCAACTTGAGCATCGAGAAGGAGGGTGAGGATGGCCCCATCACCGGCTTCGTCCGCATCAGGAGTAGATCCCAGGGTCTGGCCCTGAGCCTCGGCTCACTCAAGGGCCTAAGCAAGATCGGCTCCACGTAATTATAACTAGAATAGGAGAGAGCGCGCGCGAAGGATAAGGTGTGTAAACCACCGGAGTCTCGGGGAGGAGGAAAGGTTCTTTTGGCCCCTCGGCTGGATGTGTGAAATGTGACCATGGCTATTTTTTTATCTTTCAATTGAAACCAAAAATAGGGCTCATTTTTTCAAGTTGCTTTGATGCCTGGTTCCTGTTTTTATATTAGCTTTGCGTTGCAGAGGAAAGTTGTCGAGAGAAGGAAGGGGGGTTTTGCATCAAGGTTTTTGGTGTTCCTCAAGATTTTCGGGTAGAATGGGAAAAGAATAAAAAAGCAACAAACAGCCTTCTAATTTGCCGGGGTTTGGGGTGTAGAGAGGGGGGATGAAGTAGAAATAGACAAAGTGTTAACCAGCGCAAGGAATTTTACATAGTTTTCGGACGAGGCCGATGGGGAAGGTGATTTTTCTCTTTGCAAATATGGAAAATGTTTCTTCAAGTTTTGTGCAAGTGTTGTATCTTGTCCTGTGTCGGACATAGGTGGACGAGTTTCCATTTTTTTGTTCAATCTTCTTCCTATACTATGGACGCCCGATGATAAATTCAGGGGAGTAGGAAAAGGGGGGTATGTAAGAGTATGTGTATTGTGCATATGTGAAGAGTTCTGTAGAACAAAAGACAACAGCCGCCCATTCAAGCCATATGAGGCTCATCCCATACCATGAAACGCCCGAGGAGCCCGAGTAAGCAGCAAAGACATCGTGAAACCGAACCAGAAGGGGGACGAGGACCAAAGCTCGCAAAATTAAGATCCCCAGACAGGGTTGAACTGTGCTGGAGATAACTGTGCTGGAGATACAATCCCAGAAGGAAAACCACGCATGTGCGTTAAGTAAAATAGGAGATGTAGAATCGGATGAAAAGCAAAGCAGGGGAGGTATCATTGTAAAAACAGAGTAACAAGAGATATTATAAATGCCAACCGGTATAGTGATGTCTATATTTCTAGAACATCAGAGGCAAAAGTTGGGGAGCAGGCTGTTCTTTTGATGGGTTGGGGGTTTGCGCCGCGGGCGAACATAAGACGCCATGGTGAAAGAGGATCAGATGCAGTGGAAGATGGTAAAGACATCCACGGGAAATTACCTGGGGAAGACAAGAGCATTAAGGATATGTCCTTCTTGCCAGCCTTGGTTCTCGAGGGAACCGCTCTCCTTAAGAATCTTGCCCATGTACGCGATACGAATCTTCTTGGTAGCTGGCAACTAAAGGAGTGGGTTAGCATTCAAATGGCAAAGGACGAGAGACCTAGGCACATGGTGTATCAACTTACCTGGGCCTCCTCGGCAATCTTCTTGGCTATACTCCGAATATGCTCTGTCTTGCCAACGGTAACCTTGTAATCGCGGCCGTTCTCGCTAAGTCTGGCTCGCAGGGCAATCTGCTCGGAGACGTCCACAATCTCCTTGCCCTTCTCTCTCTTGTGTTCTCCTTCACCGGTAATGGAATCGTCGTCGTCGTTGTCTTCGCCGGCAGTGGTGTCGCCTCCTTCCCCGGAGAGATCCCCTTTCCCATCTTCCAGCACGTCCACAGGGTCACACACGATCCACTCTGGGAGTGCGTAGTAGTTGCCCAGAGAGTCGTACACGCCATTTGCGAGGTTGCCTGTCGGTAGCAGGATCTCTGCGGCGGATAGAATGCTCTGCGCCGTGCCTAACCCGTCCATGCCGTCCTCTTCCTGCGTCGGATCCCACAACACCTGCAGCGCCGCGTGTAGCGTCTGCCACACCTCAGCCCGCCCCGTTACCCTGGTATCAAAGAAGTCGCGGCGTTCATGTGCGAGCTGGCCCTTGGTCCACGTCCGGCCCTTTGAGGTCCACTCATGTCGGCGAAGGGGCTTATTTATTCGCTGATCGAGGGGACGCTGCTCGCGGCGACGACGGCTGGCCTGGTGGTGTGCGTTGGTATTACTGGCGCTGCCGCCGCCCGCGGCAGACTGGAGGACGCTCTCGCCGAGGCTGAGAGGAGGGGGTTGATGGCTCGGGAGGATGAAGCAGGGTCGCCGCCGGGATAAGGCGAGTTGGGCCCAGAGGAACGGGAAATGCAGCAGCCCTATTGTGAAAGTTTAGTATCCGATGGGCAAGCGGTATAACGGTTGGCTAGCTAGCTTGGCGAATTGGCCTTTGTGAAACAGTAAGTTCCCAACTTACCATTGTCTCGGAATCTTGCCTGGCTAGCGAAGCCGGGCAATTGAACTGAACGAACGTGGAGGGGAGAGAGCGTGCCTAAGAGCGACGGCTCTCTGTCTGTTTGGCAAACGAGGGCAAACACAGCGAAATGGAGAGGTCAACAAGAGGTGCGTTCGTCAGTCGGGTGGATCATGCCATCGCAATGCTGTCTCTGCCCAGTTGTCGCTCCGGTATGGCTTTGTCCGTCGCCTTGGTGTTCGGACGGTCGTTGATATGCTTAAGGCTGGCCGCGTGCGAGAGGGCAAACACAACCTTGATATTTCCCTTCCTGTTTCTTTCCTCTCCCCAGCAGACCTGATCCAGGGTAATCAGGCGTACTAATAGTTCCGTCACTCTGGCCGAGACACGATTATGGAAAAACCAAGGTTGATGCTGTCGATCGGCACTGTGTTAGGCGCAAAAGTGACCCAAAGCGAAACGAGGGCTAGTTGCTTACTGCTATGAGAAGGGCAAGCAGCGACGCAGGGCGTGATGAGGAGAGGGGAGAGAGAGCTGTTGTGGGTGATGGGATTCACAGGCTCAATTACGAGGAGGCACATGCAGCAGCGCAACGCAGGTGAAGGAAAGGTGAGTTGGAAGGATGGCCAGGACCAGAGAGGCACAAGCGGATTTCCTGCAGGGGTCTGCAAGGTGGGAGCCAAGTTACGTATGGAGGCGCCAGACAATGGGAGCAGACATGTGGTGCAGTTCGCTCGTTCCTTCGCCGGTTGCTTCCTGGAAGCGATGGTTCAGGTTAGAGGGATTGCGGCTAGTGCCTGGCGCCGCTTTGTGCCTTCTCGCTATTCTCTTGGTTGAAGCTTCAGAGGCTGGACCACGACACGCGGCTTGGCGAAGCTGCATTGTGATTTGTGCCCTCCCACCCATGGATTAAGCTCATCAATGGCTCCGTCATGCACTGGATCGTTAATCAATGGTCGCTGGCGTCTACTTCCAGATAGCTCCACCGCTAGGCTCTGGCCGTTCTCAGTCTGCAGTTTTCCCCTGCGCCCATTGCAGAAACAAGTCACGATCCCATCGCCAGCTCCGTTGGTCCATGTGCAATTGACAGGATATGCTGCCGTGGTGAACCTACAACCGCGGGGGCTTCTCTGCTGGTCAGAGGCACGGGAATTGGGTAGTACTTGGCTGGGGACAAGCAGGTAGATCCCTGAGGTCATGAACGCTTACCCCGGTTTTATTTTCCCTCAGTCGAATGCCCGCCCTGTCTCCAATGTTAAATCCATCTTTCGAGAAGACAACTAGCTAAGAGGAAGCCCACATCCGTATCCACATCCTTCGACATTGTGGGAAAGATCGATATATTCCAAAAAAGATATCGTCATGGCGACATTTTCCCCCATCCCAGGCTACACCCTTGGCACCGCATTCACGGGCCTGGGCCTGGTCGGCTTGTTCCTCCCCAAGACCGCCTACGAGACGTTTGGTTTGCCCCTCGAGCTGCTCCCTGGGCAGCAAGGGATCTCGCCCATGCTGTATGCCAAGGGAGTGCGAGACCTCTGCTTCGGCATCACATATCTCGTGCTGCAGTACAAGGGCATGAATGAAGCTGTGACCGTCCTGTCGCAGACGCTCTGCCTTGTGGCGCTGGGAGACGGCCTCATCGTGTGGACCTACGGCGGTCGCAAGCTGAAGGTGAAGGCGTTTGGGCACTGGTTCGGCATCTTGGGGCTGGGGTTTTGGTCAACTTGGAGAATGTAGGACAGGCATTGTGAGCCTGGGCTTGCTGGTCATGTCACCACCCCGCTCTTCTTACCTTGCTCGGTCTCTGCCTGTCTCCCAGAACTATTATCAATTGCGTATACCCGGTTAAACTTTCATATCTGCAGCCAGAAATGGTATCATTTAAAGCAGTGAGGATCCGGCTCTGAATGCGGGAGTGGGTAGTGATAAAAGCTTTGACATTAGGTTCCAAAGCGGGACGCAATTGCCAGAAGGCATCCATGGACCATTATGTAGAAGCACTCCAAGCTTGAACTACGTTCTCATCCAGGCCTGCAAACACAGGGGTTACCGACTTAGGAACGGACCGTAGAGTAGCAATCGGGCACAAGAGCATTTCTTACCAAAATAAAATAAACAGCTGGTAGGATAAGTCACACCTAGCCAATCACGCCGGAAACGGTGTGGGTTTTCAAGGGTTCATTGAGGAGAACAAACCGCCCACCAACCTAACTACCTACCTAGATAAGATAGTTCGTCGGTGATGATTAACTGCCGATGCCGTATGATTCTCCAGTCATGCTCCATGACTCAGTAAGAGGATACCGGGAGTCGGGACTGGAGCAACGCTGACAGCAACGGCTGGTCCCAAACTCCGGGCATCGGAATAGGTTGGTCAGTAAGCAGCCGGCTCCGTCACTCGGCTCCTATCCGCGATCACTACAAATAAGCGCATTCCGGGTCATTTTTGGGCATGTTGTAGAGATCATCTCAGGAGCTTCTACAAGATGGCTGGAACCGATGCAGCAAAGACCCAAGTCAAGGGTGCCAATGGCGCCGTAGCCACGATCGAGCGGGCAACGAGTGACGATGTACCCGCCATCAAAGCCATGGTCCAAAGTGCGTACACAAAGTACATCGAACGCATAGGCAAGGAGCCGGCACCTATGACGACAGATTACAGCAAATTGCTGAACACCCACGACATCTTCGTGCTCCGGCCTGAGGGGTCGCCCACAGCCCAGGGCTCCATTGTCCTGCTCGCAAGGCCGGACTCTGATGCGGTGGACATCAACAACCTGGTCGTGGACGTTGCATCCCAGGGCAAAGGCTACGGGAGGCTGCTGATGAACTACGCCGAGGACTTCGCCCGCGCTAAGGGCCGGGTTGCGCTGGAGCTCTATACGAATGTGAAGATGTGGGAGAACATTGGCCTGTATGCAAAAATGGGATTTGATGAAGTTGACCGGAGGGTTGAAGACGGATACGAGCGTGTGTATTTTCGAAAACCATTGAATTGAGCAAGGCATACAAACATTTTTTGATGGAAGGCGCAAATGGTAGATGGAGACTGAGCAAGTTGTGGGGCAACTTCCGTAGCAACCTTCCCACCCACCTAACCTACAGTCCTCACAATAGACCTGTAAACCAACAACCTTCCCTACCATCCAATCACATCTTCAATTGACCAGAACACGAACTTCAACCCCGGACAAAGCCGCACAGGGATAAACACTCCCGAGAACCAGAGGACAAAGAGAAAAGATACTGTGAGAACCCTTGTCTCTCCAGCCGCGCCTGCTCTTTCGTTTCTCTCCTCATAGCCCACTCCCAAAATCCACAACCCCATGGAGGAGGCAACCAGGCAACACTTTTTCAACCATGGAAAGGAGGTAAGCCAAATGACTTCATTATTACACATCGCATATTTACGAAATGTCGTCTAACATCCCACTTGCCAGGGCTTTGAGGATGAGAAACATGACTGTCACTGGTGCCAGATCCGCGCCTTCAAGACCCACAATACCATCCCTATTACCGTGGTGAATGAAGTCGACGATGAAGTTCTGCCCGAAAACTTCAGGTTCATCGACAAGATGGTCTATGGTCAGGGCGTCGAGGCTGCTGAGGATAGTTTCCGGAGCGGCTGTTCCTGCGGAGATAACGGCGCCAAATGCCAGTACAGCGCCTGCGATTGTCTCGCTGATCTCGAGGAGGACGACGAGGACGTCAAGGCGTACGCTTACCACACCGGTGGCGCCAAGGCCGGCCTTCTTCGCTCAAGAGTTATCGACTCGACCCAGCCGTTGTACGAGTGCCATCAGGCCTGTTCATGCTCCGCCCTTTGTCCAAATCGCGTTGTGGAAAGAGGACGAACAGTTCCACTGCAGATTTTTCGGACAATCAACCGCGGCTGGGGTATGTTGCATCTTTGTCTTCTTTATATTTACCCACGCTTCTCTTGATTTCTCTCATATTCTGGCTTACTTAAATGCTCTGGGTCGCCGAAAGGCTAACGATTAGATTGTCCCACAGGTGTCCGCTGTCTCGAAGAAATTAAAGAAGGTCAATTTGTTGACTGTTATCTTGGGGAAGTCATCACTTCCGCCGAAGCAGATCGCCGCCGTGAACAATCTGCCATCTCACAAAGGAAGGACGTTTATCTGTTTGCACTGGACAAGTTCACGGATCCAAACTCTCTGGATCCCCGTCTCCAAGGTCCCCCGCTAGAGGTGGATGGGGAGTTCATGTCTGGCCCTACTCGTTTCATTAACCATTCTTGTGACCCTAATATGCGGATCTTTGCGAGAGTTGGCGACCATGCAGACAAACACCTCCACGACCTGGCTTTATTCGCAATCCGCGACATTCACCGAGGTGAAGAGCTAACTTTCGACTATGTGGATGGAGTTGCGGAGGACAACGAAGAAACCTCACTGAACGTTGATAACATGGCAAAGTGTCTATGCGGCAGCAAGAACTGCCGGAAGTTTTTATGGTAGCATTCTTTCTTCATCTCTGCTTTTTTCCCCTACTTCACCCACCTCGTTTTGTGTCGGGCGTTGTCCGTGTATTTGTAGTTCGCCCAACACCAGGCTTTGTCGCAGCAAGCAGTTTAAAAGGGGTGAGCCCTTCGAGTCCGCATCGAGTCCATCTGCCCAGGCCTAAGAAATGTAGAGGCCTCATTTATGAGGCGGCGGCACTATGACAGAGTGACACAGCATAAGGGCTAACATGTCGTTGTGCCTTGGAAAACCCCTATTCTTGGGGACTACGTGTGGAATCCCCTTGGCGGGATTCAACCACAACCAAGTTCCAGACTGCATGCCGACGCACACCCAGATACCACCATTTGGCGGCGATGCACGCCGGAATGCCCATGCAAGACCATCTGTTCTTTCTGATGTGTCTGAAGCTCGGGCAACCCGTGCTAAAACCCCAAGTGACGACCTGAAAAGGTATCTCGCGCTCTCTCGGCACAACCTCACCGCCACTCGTGGACACCAACACCCAATCCCCATTACCTCCAAACAGGCCCTACGAACCCTACGAAACCGCAGCCTTGACTACGAACGGGTCTACCAACGGCAAATCGGTGACGGCCGCCCAGACGAGTACTGGATAGCGTGCGGCGCTCCCAACTGCTACCGATGCACCTTCTACGACAGGTTGATCATGTACAATCTCAAGCCGTACGCTGATTGGCGAGAAGAAATCTTCATCAGCTTGATGTTGAAAGTCCTCCGTAAGGCGGGAGTAAAAAGTGCAAGAGGAAAGGCCGTGAGCTGGGATGATGTCAACTCATTCGTCCAATCACCGCCGATCCGGGGTGCCTTCTGGGACTTCCACAAGATGTGTGGGGTATCAGTGGAGGAGGTCTCGCCGGAAGCCATGACAGCCAAGCTGGCCGGCATGATGCCGGCGGTGGTGCGCATAGTCCAGGCGCCCGTGATTGGAGAGGTGAAAGTGGATAGAGTCACCAAAGCCGTCAAGAAGGATAGGTACGCTCCAGGATGGTATCTGGGGGATTTGGCATACCTCAGGAGCGGGGGCAGACAGTGGGGGGCAAGAGAGAAGAAGACGACGCCGACTGAGGAGGCCGAGACGTGGGATGTGCACAAGTGCTTCTCGCATCCTTATGCAGGGAGGCCCAAGACGTGGGTTCTGGAGGATTATCTGCTACAATTTTGCGTCGTCGCCGAGTCCTGGCGGCGGTATGGGCTGCAGAGAGGGTGTAGATGGGGGTTCGGTGGCGCTGTGAGGGCTGCCGATCTGATTTGCGCGGTACTTCTCAATTGGTGGTGCATGACGCAGTTCGACGTCTTCAAGAGGCAGAGGCATAGCCGGCTGTCAATGAATCTGGTCTGGGAGCAGTGGATGGCACGCTATCCTCGCTTCCTGCAGGACAATGATGAGATGGAGGAGCAGGGTAGGAGAAGCTCAGAAAAGGTGTTACAGGGAGTTGGTCGGGCCGTGATGCTGGGCTTCTCGGACACACCCCAAAATTATGTACGGAGGCCGGCTCATGTGGTTGTGGTTTCGCCACGAGATCCGACATGCATTTCGTGGAAGAAGCTGGCACGCGCTCGTCTATCTAAGAAACCGGCACGCAATCGTTCATTTATTATGTAGGATCTAATCTAGAGACGCATTTTTTTTTGTTTATCAAACATTCGAAACAAAGTCCGTGGAGTGTTTGATTTTCGGCTACTTGACACCTTTGTGCTACGTAATAACCTAGAGGAGAGTACGAAACCGGCAAGGGTGTGGTGGGGGGTATCCTCGGCTCAGACAGTGATTGACAACAGCACAAGCCAACTAGGCGTTGTGGGATTACACAGCTTTACACATTTGAGATGGGGTGGGGGAGATCTTGCCGGAAGTGCGTATGCCACCTCCATGTAATACAGGACGTAGCCCCAGGCCGCACCCTGATGTGAGACAGATTGTGTTGCAGTGGGAGTGCAGAGCCGTCGCGAGATGGATGGCAGATGGCTGAGGGAAGCTGTCGGCTAGGCTTACCACAACCTCCCGCGACCCAGCACAGGTCTCATCGGTAGCCCGCACTGAGAAAGAGGCAAGTGAACGTTCCAGGCCCAAAGTGCACTGGCGACTCATGACTGGGCGCTGGCCGGGCGTTCCCCGCAAGATCGGCCACCACTGCAACTCAGTGATGTGGGATCCAAGACAGGGGTAAGTTACCCGCAGCAGTGAAATCACCAGATTCTGGGACGCGCGCAGGCACCATCAGGCCATATCTCGTACGGGGAGGCATTGCAGGTCAGCGAGACCACTGAAATTTTTTCGAATCCTCGGTAATAAACCGCCGGGAAAGGTCCCTGAGCGTTGCAGAGCATCGGGCCAAAGGGCTCTCCCCCTTTGCGGTGCTCGCCGTCCGTATGTCATAGTGAGCTGGCTTATGTTCCCAGGGGACACGGTTGATCACCTGCGACGCCTTGTCATGCCACTATTCTGGGGAGCCGCCAGCGCCCTGCGGTTGGCCAGCACCAGCGCCCCAGTTCCATAGCCGACAGCACCCGGGCAGCTCCGGTCGCCACACGCCAGGGGACTGCTGGGCTTTCCCCACGGCACGCGGAGAGAAGCTCTTGCGGGTGGGATGACCGCTCTCGTAGGGGACCTGCCAGCTAGCTGGGAATTAATATACTATGACGCCCTCCCCCCTTTGGAGGAGAGAAGAAGAGATCATTTCCGATTGTACCTAGCATCATCGCAGCGAAATAAAAAAAACAACACCAGCTCTGGACAGATTCACGTCCGCAACATACAACCCCCATCCACGACATAGACCGCCGAGATAGGCGTTACTGCTTTATCCGCTACTACCACCTCAATCAACACTACGTCGGCTTGTCATCTCGCTTGAGGAGTTATACCGAGCAACCGAGAATACCAAACAAATACTCCACACGCCGCCCTTTCCTTCCTCCGCGACCCTCAGCAGCCATGTTCACTCCCGCAAGACGCTTTTCCACGGCAGCAAAGGTCTACCCAAGCTACCTCCCTCACCTACCACACAGTCGCCGGATGCCCTTCAGATGGTGAGTGCTTCCAGCCATTCACTACATACTTCTTTTACCCTTTTTGGAATAATTATTCTAACCCTGCCCAGGTTCAAGCCTCTAGCGGCCCTCGTCGCTGTAGGCCTCGGCGTCCGAACCTACGCCGTCAACGCCCGCGACAGGAAGACGATTGCCGCGGCCCAGGAGATCGAGCGGCAACACGAGGAGCGCCGCCGGCAGCACAACCTGATGGAGGTCTACGGCAGCCGCGACAGCCTCGAGGACCTGGAGAACGCCATCCGGTTCTACGAGAAGAAGTGATGCGCTCACGACTACAATAAGAAAAGAAATAAAAAAACAAAACATGAACACCATGAGATTTGGATGAAGTATCCATCCAATCGGATTTATTATTGCATATGGGCTGGCGTTGGGGGATACCTCTGGTTTCGGTTATATACCACATGTTCGAATTGTGCATCTCTCGGAATGCGTTCCGTGGACAGCTCGAGACTCACCAGCTCGGGCCTGGTGAATTTCCTTTGTTTTTTTAAGGGGGCTGGGAATGGAAAACATTACTGTTCTGGATATATACTTATTTTATCGAAATGTGGTTTACACAATACATGCATTCAAGCACGTCAATTGATCAATCAGCCTTGTCATCCTCTCGTTACACAAGCAAGCCGCATCGTAATTAATTGTTATATTCTGGAATGCAGCACAAGTAAGAACTAGTATAGCCAGAGCCCATGTATGCGATGATATACCTCCTTCAAATTTACACAGATAGTAGTAAGAAACAGCAATATTTCGCCATCTCCCAAAAGATCCAAAACACGCCGCCGCGTAAATCGACCTACAGCCTCGCAAAAGGATTTACATAAAATTATGGCCTGGGCCTTGCTCCACATCTACCACATGAGGTAGGAGGTAGCGTGCAGCGATCAGGATTCCATCTCTCCTCCAGCAACTTTAAGAAAAACCCTGCCTTCCCCTTTATTTACGTCTTTCCACCAACTCAGGATGGCCCCTTTTGACTCTTTTTTACAGCAACTGTAAGGCGACGGCGGCGGTGAGGACGGCCCAGCTGGCCAGCGCCTTGAGGCCACTGGCGGCGCCCTCAGGCGCGCCGGGATCCGTGCTGCCGGACGCGACAGTGTCGGGCTTCAGGCAGGTGATCTGGATGGTGGGATCCTCGCCCGAGTCGGCGCTGCGGCCCCAGACGCTCACGACGGCGCGGGGCTCCAGGGCGGCGGTGAGGATCTCGTCGGCGAAGACCTCGCGGTAGAAGGAGGTCTCGTTGCCGATGAAGTCCTGGTGGTTGTCGGCTGAATTTCACCCATTAGCTTTCCCAGATATACACACAGAAAGAGGGACAACGCCATCGAATCACTTACCGGTGACGGAGACGGCCGCCGTGTTGAGCCTGTTGTCCTGGATGTCGCGCAGGCAGCTGGCCGTGAGCGACCACGTCTTGCAGTCCTTGCCGAAGTTGGACAGGGCGTTCTTCTTGAGGTCGTCGAGGCACTCCGTCGCGACGGAGCCGGAGCAGGTGCCGTCAAAGTCGGTCGACCAGGCGCCGCCGGCGCTGGCGGGGCGGACGGGGAAGACGTGCAGGCAGAGGTGCCAGCTGTCGTCGAAGTCGCTACTGGGGCCGCTGAGGGAGATGGCGCCCGCGGGGGTCTTGGTCTCGCCCGAGCCGGCGACGCCGTCCTTGATGGCGAAGCTGAGGCTCCAGCCGTCCTGCTCGCTGCCCGGGTACGTGGCCGAGAGGTCGCGGCCCGCGACGGACTGCGAGTCGGTGTAGTTGGCGGACTCGATGACGGACGACCAGGTGTCCGAGGAGAGCGAGCCGGCGTCGGCGCCGTAGAGGATCTGGGCTGAGGCTGCCTGGAGGAGGGTGGCGGCGGCGGGGAGGGCGAACTTGGAATGCATTGTTGCGGTTTTGCTTGTTATTCTTCTAGGTTCGGGGAAGAAGGGTATCTCAACAGCAACAGACCGGGCGATGGCTACTCAACGACGAACAGGTGGGAAGAGGAGAGAAAGGGGGAATGGGAAGAGGTGAGCAACACGCATGGAGGCGAGGGGAGGGCTGATCCTTTTGATTGCCAGCTCCAGCTCACCAGATGCCCGATAGAGGCATCCCCATCCCATCCCTCTCTTTTGGGACCCCCAGCTTGGGTGGGCGTTTCATTCCCCCAATCGGTCCAGTTCTACCTATCAGGCCTCCCGGGGGGCGACTTATTAACGTCAAGGGTGTAGCTTTCTAGTATCTAGCATTATCTGCCAACTCTAATTGGAGGCAATGCAGCTCGACTACCCCGTACAAGTCGCATGGCACAGTCATGTCATGGCGGTAGGCCTCCTACAGTCAGGCAGGACAAAGGACCACGCATATTGGGGAGCGCCAAGGCCCTAGATTGCCAATCTTCCAACATCCTTCTGGAGTGACTTGGCGGAACTAGAGAGGCGAGGGGCGAACCTTGCTTAGGCATGTGGCAGCTGGATATCAATCCCCGACGACGCCGCAGCAGCTGTTCTGGCAGGCCACACTCGCTCCCTGTATATTGAGCCCGCCTGCAGATTCCCTGCAGGATGGTGCGTCCCGGTCGAGAAAAGGGCCCGAAGCTATTGGCTGTTCTCTCGAGCATGCCAACCAACGGGTAGCATCGTACTGCTCTGCATGTGGTGAGGATTCCACCAGGGCAGGTGATGGAAGACTTCTAGATATCGCTTCCAGCAAAATGGAGCCACACCCCGATCAGCTTGGCATCACATCGCCTGCCTTGGCAAGCAACACATTGGCTCACAAGTTCAATAGACACATGGGGTGAGATGGGGTCCCAGCACTTTTGCTTCTCGGAAATGAGGCAATGCAACCCACGCCAAAAGGGATCTTTGGTTCTCCCTCGACCCAATTCGTTATAGGCGCCAAGGGCCAAGGTTGAAACTGGGTGTGAAGGCTGCGCCTCGCTCCGGCCGCTACCAGAGAGTACCACATATTACGGGCACTCTGTCAGACTGGATAAGCATGCCTGCAGAAAACTAAGATTGAACCTATTTGCCTGCCTGAAACCCTTATCATCAGCAGGATTCGTCTTCGAGTCAGCTTCCAGATACCTTCCACAATGAGGGCCCGGTCGGCCAATGCTGCCAATCCGGCGACGATGGCCGAGGTAAGCTTAACTTCTCGATAGCGTTACGCCCGCGTTCGAAGGTACATTGATTAGGTTTATGCTTACAGGGCAGATCCCAAGCCCAAACCCCCTGTAGGAGACCATATTCCCCATTGTTCAGGCTCTGCCTCCCCATAAATCTAGCGCTCGGCCACCTGCTTAATCCATTTTAGCACCGCCTGGCGTGTCACCATCCCCATAAATTCCGGGGGCCTCGGGGGCTTAAACGGACAACCAGCCAGACGGCCCAGTGATAAGGTTTTGGGGCCAACCGCACGCAAAGTCCCCAGATTTGCAGACCAAAGGCCTTGGCTATCTATTCCTTTACCTAATATTAATCTTCTCCCTGCTGAATCGTCATCTTCACAAGCTAGATCTCCTCTGGGGTTGGCCCTTCGGCTTCTACTCTGTAATGCCGCCCCCGCCAAGATGACCATCGGGCAAGCTGTGTTAGGCAAGGAGCAGCAGCCAGCTTGAACCTGGCAAGAACCCAATCCCTGTAGCCCACGAGTGTAAGGCTAGTATACCCCTTGAATCAATCGTTCTGTGGTTCCAATCACTCGGGCATATGGTGCACGGCAGTATTAGCTCATTTAATTTATACCTATTAAACGTCACCATCAGAATCAGCTCCCATGATAGTAGTCTTGTTCTCAGTTCGATCAAAAAGAAATGCGCTTTTTATATCGTGATCCTCTTTCTTCCCATTTCATTGCGCAATATCGCGATCCATTCCGGCGTTAACTGGAGGTCTTTGCTCCATAATTCAGACCAACCCGATCGTAAACTCAACCCAAATACGCCCATCCCCATAGCGCCATATTCCCAATACATCATCACACATGGTTCCTGGCTCGCTGCTCTTCTTTCTCTCTTCTTCGTCGTATCCCCTTGTTGTCCTCCACTGACCTTCTAAAGCTTCGAAATGAGAAGTAGATGTCCCTGCCTCAGTTTAGCAGTTATGGGCCCGAGAGCTCCTTCCGCCTCATCGCACGTTTCGTTGCCTCCATGGTTCCCAGCTTTGACGCAAACCCTCTCGACACATCGCTAATGAACCGCGGCCTATCCGAGACCACGTCCTCCATGGCTTTGTCCCAGATATTATAGCTGACGCCCTCGCAAAAGTAGTGAATCATCTTCTTCCCAATTTCCTTCTGGACCGGGTGCATCATCTCCAGTGCCTCGAACCCATCCGCAAACTCTCGTATCAGATCCTTCTGCTGCGCCTCGTCGCTCGGGCACCGGTACAGCGCGCGGTGGCCGTCGCCAATGGACGTGTGGATACACTTGACAATGTAGTCGGCCATCTTGGGACTCACGAAGCGGTCGCAGAGCTTGTAGACCTCGACAAAGTCCTGCAGCGGCGTCCGGGCGCGTTTAGCCTGCGGGTTCGGGCTGCTGACTGGGGGTGCTAAAGGTACGATGGAGCTATGGCTGTATGCGACGCCTATGAAGAGGGCCAGGTATCGCGGCTCAATGTCGTCGAACGTGATGGATCCGTTGTGGCCCTCGACCCAGGGTTCCTTGAGGCATCGAGCAAAGTATTCACAGTGTTCTACGAGAACCCTGCGATGGGCTATGAGGACTTCTCCCTTGACTATGATTTCAATTGTTTGCTCGTCGCTCCTACACGGCGGGAGAGAAACAGATTGGTCAGCACATGAAACTTTATAGTGTAATCCACGAGAAACAAGTACGCACGCAAAGGTGGACTCACTTTACTAACCAACCGATGCGACTATCACATAGCAACGCAGACGGGATCGGTTTGCCGTCACTCTGTAATGCCCTTACCCGCTTCTTCGGGGGCGCCATCTCAGATCCAAGAGCCGGAGGGGTCCTCAAATCGTCTTCTCTGAGGCGTCGGGTTTCTCTGAGACGTAAATAAACAGCCAGAAGAAATCGGCTTCCCATTGACGTACATAAGAGCCAGAAGATATTGACGGCTTCCTGGGTCGTTCGTTCATCCCCTGGTGTGAATTAACCGCATATGTCTTGCACGGTGGGCGAGACAAAGCCTATGTGTGTATAGGTTCGGAGGAGTGAGGGAGGGGCTGTGCTTAAAGGGTTGCTTGAAGGGTAACAGACCTGGTGTTTAATACCTGGAAGATGAGGGGAAGTGGAGGAATCACGGCTCATCGTCGAGTCCGTTGTTCATTTCAGGGCAGGTGTAGAAGGAGTGACCGAGTACCTCTGGTAACTGGAGCAACTTTTCGCCGCCCAGAAACGCCGCGCTGTTCCTACTGACGAGGCGCTGGTCGCGAGGTTTAGAGCCTAACCTGCACTGCATGCGCTCTGATTCGCCGTAGGTGAGGGAAACACGGAAGGAAGCCAGCTTCGTTGCCAGGACAGTGTGAGTACTACCGTCGCAAACAGATGGCTAGATAACAACGCCGACTGTAAGCGCCTCTCATCAGACAGACAAGGCGGTAGAGAACAGATTTCGAGACGCCAGCACCAGGGGCAACCTTCGCATTACTTGGCCCTGACCTTCTTGATGACCACCCTGTTCCCCTCCAGCTCCCAGCCCACGCCGTCAATACTCTTCAAATCATCCCACTTTGAGCCCGTCACGCTCTCCAGGAACCCGAGGTCTATCGAGAGGTACGCCCGCCCCAGTGCCTTGAGCGTCTGCATCCGCACCTCCCCCTCCGCCCAGTCCATGATGCGCGCCCTGTGCCCGTCCACGCTCTGCTTCAGCCTCCGGAAGCGCACGTAGTTGTCATGCGCCAGCGCGTCCAGCACCGCGTCTACCTTGGCGTCCCGCAGCCCATACTGCCGCCGGATCGAGTACGCCTCCGACATCTGGCCCCTCCGGCACGCGGCGTCTAATACCAAATACGCCACCACCTCCTGCAGCTCGACGGAGGTGAGGGGCTGCTGCGGGTGTAGAGTGCTCAGTAGATACAGGATGGCCGGGTGGTAGGATTCCGGGTGCTTCACCAGGACGGAGAGGCGGACGCAGAACAGGTAGGCCTGCACGGCGAAGTCGTCGACACGCTTCGACGCCACGATGCCCTCCCTCAGCTTCCTCAGCGCCATCATGGCATCCGACAGGCCCTTTGTGTTCGCCGGGCTCTGCAGCAGACTCAGTGAATGTGACGGCGGCGCTCCTGACGAAGCAGTGGAGGCCGTTGAGGTAGGCGAAGCGGACGGTCCGGCACTCTCGCCGATCTCGAGGGCGGAGAACCTCCGTAGCAGCTCGTCCGGCTTCCCCGCATCTGAGCAGAACCCCATGTACCGTTCCATGATCTTGGTGTAGTATTTCTCCTGTGTGCCGAACTCAAGCAGCCGGTTGTCGCCTTTCGAGGGCAGCCCTATGCTCTCTAGGGGGTCTTGCACCACGGGCTTGAGTCTGCCCCACGGACCGGACGGTCCTCTTCTCCCCTTGGGTGGCATTGTATGTGTCTGCGGTGTAAGGTTAATGTTGAGGTCGGGGGAAGTTGGTGGTATGTTACAGTGTAATCTCAGATCGTGCCAATGGCTCTGAACTGTTTGAGACCAGAAGTGCGCTTACATGGCTTGATATACCTGGAAACAATCTTTGGCGGGGTAATGGTCTGCCCCGCCCCTTCCTGTTTTCATTTACAGGGGAAAACTCAACCAGTCTCCGAGTACAACAACTAAATTTTTGAGACTAGAATCATGAGGTTTTAGAGGGGTTTCCATTGATATAGAATTTCCTTCGTCTAGATAAATCCATCATCCTGTACACCATAAATTGCAGATATAGCTGTCTCTTAATAAAACATACGCTTCCCTCTTTGCCACAATCTAGTCCTCGTCCTTTGCGAGGGGGTATCTTTTTCGTTTCCATCTAGGACTCTAGTACCTAGTTCCGCTTAATTCCTCCTCTTTCTTCTGGCAGCCATGGCATGCTATCTTCAGCCTGTGAGATATTTGGTTGATATAGCGAGCGTCGTGGTCGGATCCGGTGTGCACAGAACATCCGCCGATTCTCTCCCTCATTTGTCGTCGACATTCTCCCAGCCCCGAGGCCCAGGTGCTTCATACCCCCCTGGCCTCTTGGCAATCACTCTCCCCAGCCCCTGGTGGATCTCGGCCTGGAAGGGCTCGAACGGCACCTTCTCGCCGTCAATGCTGATGTATCCGTCCTCTTGGTCGCGGGGGGTGACGCGGAACGCTGAGATCTTGCGGTAGTTTACATGCGGCGAGTCGAAGAAGCCGCCAGACTCGATTGAAAGGAATGTCTGGATTCCCGTGTACCATGAGATATCGCTGGGGATTGTGATCAGATCCATGCAGCCGTCGGCAGGAAGTGCGGCAGGGAAAAAGTTGGCGCCGGGGGACATGAATTGCATCTAGAAGTAATTTTAGTCTGGCTAAAGAACGGCACCTAGATATGATGTTAGGAGGATTAGATAAAACTTACGTTACCACAATAGACATTGGAGATGTTGTCGTGGCTAACCAGCTCCCAGTCTTCGGGGAGCTTGTCCTCAACTGTTCCGTACTTCAACTCGGGCAGGCCGATGTCTCCCACCTCGGTAGTTCGGGTCAATTCCGAGGAGGTATCCGAGATATCCTTCATCTTCCTCTTGTAGTACGACTTGATGGCGTCCTTCCCTTCAACTTCGACCTTGACGGCGAGATCGCAAGGGTAGGACGTCTTCTGGAAGATGCGCTGAAGAACTCCAACCTCGAATCTCGTGCTGCCCATCCAACGCATGTGCTCCGTGCCCAGGTCCGTCTCGGCCACCATACCAAGCGACTGTGACAGGAAGGAGAGCGTCCGCCGCGGTCCCTGGGTAACAGACACCAAGTCCATCGGACTCGTCACTCCCTTGATAATCGCTAAAGCAACAACCCCAACACGGTTCGACCCGTACAGGTTGAGTGCCATGGCATTACCCGAGCCACACGGGATGTGGCTGACCGCAACCTTGCTCAATGCCACTCCTGCATCGGGTCTCTTGGCCAGCCCGTTGATGATCTCGTGGGGCGTCCCGTCTCCCGAGCAGGCCATGACGGTATCATACCGGTCGATATCCATCTTCTCCACGAGGTCCGTGGCCTCCCCGCCCCGCGTCAACGTCACGACATCCAGATCGAAATGCGCAGCCTGGAGCAGCGGCTTCGCCTCGGTCTCCCACTTCTTCACAGCACCGCCGGGGCCCGAGTTTGGGTTGACAAGCACGTAGGCCCGTCGGTGGTGCCTCACTTCGCCATAGGCTCGTTCCAGGACGGTCGCGACAAACTTCTCGGCGTCGGGTTCGTTGGGATTGGTATCCGGCGGGGCGAGGGCGTGGGACAGCTTCTGGAGCCTTACGGGGCCCTTGGGAGGGATGAGGACGTAGTCGACGGTAATGGTATCGTTGGATATTTCGGCCCACAAGACGTTGTATAGCGGGATGGCTTGCTCTGTACGTTCTATAGACAAATATTAGCGCAACCGGGCGAGCTGGAAAGCCGATGCTCGGAAGGAGAAATCCCACGTACCAACAGAACCGGGCATGCAGCAGGCATTTCGTGCAGCATTTTTTTGTGTCGGGTCTACAGGGCAGAAAAAAGTCAGCATACAACTCTCCTCTCGCTAGTTCAATCGTGGGCGGTTCCCCCCATCAATCCCGACGAGGCGATTGGTGTGCTCTCGATGTGTCGCGCTGAGGGGAAGTATTGATTCTTGGGTCGTACCGTAGAAGACGAGGTTGTTCTGGCCGATTGTCAATGACCTCCTCCCTTGGAGGAGAAGTCGCATGCCCGTTCCATCCATGGCCAGCCCGAGTTGTCCTGATGGTCGGGAGTCTGGGTAGGGGAAGTTGGCAAGGCGAGGCGACTTGGAGCGAAGGGCGAGAGGTGGGCAAATAAGTGTCGTCGGGGGCGGGAGATGGAGATGGTTCCAAATCGAGGTGGGAGGGAGGGGCGCAACAGGGGCCCGAAAAGGGCAGCAGACGGTGTATAATTACGTATCACGAGCCGCGGTTGGGTGTTGTGAACCAGGGGGCTCGGTCCCAAACGAGAGCGCAGAAGAAGAACCAGAAACTTGGCCAACTGCGGTGGCACAGTGCGACGGTGATTCAGGCGGAGGTACAGGATATTGGAAGGGGGAGATAAGAGGTACGGAAGAAAAGAACGAAGTGCCGGTTGGGACGGCAAGGCCGGAGAGAATGAAATAGGGAGAAATGAGAGAAGCAAAGAGCTCCCAGGAGGACAATACCTAGGTAGCAAGGGAGATAAGCTTATGCGGTGCCTTGGACTGTGCAGAGTAAGCAGCCTCGCAACACAGAAGTCGGAACCACAGGAACGGACTCAGAAACCTTGCTGGGCTGGGCTGGCTTGCATACCGACTCCATTCATCTCAGCACTATTCGAAACAGGGCAAAAAGCAAGCACGCACCAATTGGCGATAGGTCTAGCGTGCGTGAGTCAGTTGGGCAACAGAATCCGGGGTGCTGTCTCGACCGTTGTGGCTCTTTTGCTGCAACGGACTCCGTCACTGACACCTCTAGACGGCATAGATCCATCCATCCATGTCACACACATGGCCCACCAGTGATGATGGCAACTGGAGCCATATCGCCAGGCATCACTCTAGCGCCGGGGACGGCAACCGGGTGACGATGACGACTAATCCCCTCACTCGCAGCCTTAATCAGGGTATTCAGGTCGTGCCAAGCGTTCGGTGCGTCCAGGTCTGGAAGAAGCGGCTGCAAATTGCCAATTCCGCACACGAGCACGAATGTACAAGCATTGCTACGTATGCGTGCTGTTCGGATCTTTAATTCAGCCCGTCTGCCAGGATGATGCCGCAGGGGGAGCGTCAAAAGACGCCTAAACGGGATAAAAGACGCCCAGAGACGACCAGGGCCCGGCCAATCACTCGTCAAACGGATCAAGCTACCGTTAGCTGGTTCCACACCGCGGACTCCGCTGTCTGCTTGCATGGATATTGCCAGCACCGACTTCAATAGCAAGTGGTGATGGATGGGTGATAGAACGTGGCACCCCAAAGCATTGAATTTCGACACAATCAATTAGCCCGATAAGAAACAAAATACTAAAACCGAAACCGTAGAATAGCTTCCTATTTCATTCTTATCGCGGTTAGTATTATTTACCTAGCTTCATTTTCTCGAAAGAGAGACAGTTCCTGCAGGTTCTTTCGCGATAGAGCCTTCTTCAGTGGTACCCCACCTATTACTTTGTGTGCCAGAATAGGTGCTGTTCAGTAGGGCCATCATCCTGAGAAGGTTCACATTCGAAAAGAAACCATCAATATGATGGCTCCAGTTTCTTTAGTCAAAGCCTAGGCATCATGTGGTTCTATGCATGTAGTTTCTCAAAATAGCGAGCACGTGGTGTTTGTTTTCTTACCAGCAGGGATCTAGTCAGGCTCGTAAGGATCACTCCAGTCGTCTTGACTAAATACAGAGGGGTCAGGTCCATACATGGCTCGTCTCAACATGTTAGAAATAATTCACGCGTAATTCCCGCATTCTGTGGTTATTTGAGTCTTCCCAACCTGGCTGTCGAGGGTTTAGTTGAGACCTTGGCGCAAGTGCTGATTCTCCAATATCTATCCTTGGGGGTCGTCCCAATTGGTAGGGATCAAGATGATGATAATTCAGAAACTTGAAGGCGGTGTGGTTGTGAGCATCCTCTCGGTAAGCAACTATATCTGCCGCTATCCAGTTCAATCACAATTCGAACCCAGCCTCTTCAGCAGGGCGAGCCAAGTGATCGGGTGAGGCAAACAGATGCACAGCTGCACACACATGGGCTTGAGCATGGGAGCTGAGATCTTGGGGAAGTGCCATCCATCCCATCTTTCCGCTTTCCACCATCCCCGTGCCCACTTCGCAAGTGACTCTACTCCACAGCCACCCATCGCCAGCTCGATAAGGAAGCCACCTCCTCTTGCTCAAGCGAATACGCAGCAGAACATCTACCACGTACTTGCCGAGCCTGAAACCAACAAGCGAAAGGTTGTGACCACTCTTCTCGATTTAAGCCGAGGTACCTACCGGAGTTACTAAAAGGTAGCTGCACCCTTAACCAAAGACAGGAGGTTGTGCTTCCCTTGCCTCAAGAAGCACACGTGAGGTCGTCACATTGCGGGGTTGGCCATCGAATTCGACAATAGACCATCTGAGATTGTCAAGTGATGGCTAAGTCTGACATGGCCTAGGAAGGCAGGCAGTGAGGGGTAGGTTAGTATAAGAAAGTGAATCCAGATAGTCCAGATATGCAAGGAACGTATCAAGCGGCGTTGGGAGCAACGGAGTTCCGGACTGCAGATGTACACCGACAGCTTTCTTGGATTTATTGCCTCAGTAAGAAGTGACGCGTCGCGATGTCCATTGGCTCGCCTACCGTAATTATCTCATACTTCCCCGCCGGCCGGGAACCATGCAGATCTAGATAGGAGGTTCGGACTTGCTCGTGGCACACACTTGGTTCTTGTGTGCCATGGACTCGATCGGGTATACCAACCCCTCCAAGCGACTACCTCAATGTAAGAATCGAGCAAAACCCAAGAACTTGCATATTTTTTTGAGCTTAGTCAAGCCAGTGCATATGTCAATTGGGCTCAGGTGAGTGTGTTGGGAAGGAATTCTTTGAAGTGCTATCCTCGAGGGCCAGTATGATGCTCAAATGATGCTCAACCACCACCACTAGGGCATGTTTTAGTATTGAAGAAATAGTAGTAGTATTGAATACCCATTCGCTGCGTCTCAAACTATCAGTCTCCCTATTGATACCCATGGGTAATTCTTCATTCAGAGCCTGGCTTGGGCCCAGATCATACAAACAACGCTGAATTCAGAAGGCCCCGCTTCTTCTTCCTCAACGAAAACAATTTCCCAAACAGCTTGCACGGATATGACTGTGTATCCATATAGGTAGGTCTAAAAGACTTCATCGAGGAGCATAATACGGCAGATATCCGTGCTTATCTGAGGATCATCAAGGCCCAGTTGGCCAATAATGGCCCGCAAGCTTGCATCTATCTCACGGTTAGATTTTTCTTAATGGCGGAGAGCAGTAATTGCACAAAATACAATTGTCCAGGGCAACTGACCATCTAACCTCATTATGGCCCTCCAATTTCTGGGGAAAGGAGTGATAGGTTCGCCTGTTCTAACGTTGACGAGAGGGAACAGCGGTATGTCCATGACTTGCGTTAGGGTTTCAGATATGGTGCGTCTGTTTGCTAACCTAATGCTGATGTTCTCGGGTCTATGATCCCGGGTTAGTGCGTGTTTTCCCCTGCCTACTCATATGCCATCCACATATGTGTCTGGGAACGGGAGCAAGCATACGTAGTATTCGTGCGTAACGTCTTAGCTGCCATATGCGTCTGAGAAGAACTGACACATCTTCTCTGGACGACAGGATTGGCCCCTGGAATGCGAGGCTGCCTTGGTTTGGGGAGGGCCTGCTGGGGCGCGGCAATGCGTCTCTGAATATCCATGACGGCTTGTGTGAGCATATTTACATGGCGATCGTTGTTCCATTGCGAGTTACGTTGTGACTCCTGCAGACCCTCCAAAGACATCTGGATGGCATTCACGCTCCACTGTAGCCGGAGCAGACTCTGTTCCAAGCCGGGCATCATGTTTTGGGCCATCGTGTTTTGGTCAGGGGACAATGTAAAGTGCGAAATAACAAAAATAATCCTACACGGTATTTGGGTGATACAGAAAAGAAAAGAAAAAAAAAACAATGAAGAATAAGGTGCAATCAGATATCCGATGGGTCGTGATATCAGGCTTGGACGACGCCTTCCAACGTTGCCCATCAAGTCCACTCGGCAGGAACTATCCTGTACTTACCTAGGTAGTACCTAGGCCAGTGGGTGACATTAATATTAAGATACTCAAATATTAAGCTGCTTATTCTCAACTCTGCGACCGGTATTATCAAATTATTAAGTACTAACAATATAGACTTGAGAGATAATACGGTATGTATTATTGCGTTATTTTATTCAAAACTACTGAATTCCTTAATTTATCTAAGAAAGTAGAACCACTCTTCTATTAAGTGTCTTATTTCTCCTGTCACCTACTTGCGGGGGTAGAGCAATGTTTGAGCATCATACAATTCGCTGGGCATGAGGCAGACTGGAACCCAGGCACAAGCATTGGGATGGCAAAATCTTCATTGAGAGAAAACCTGAAGCAAGGCAAAAACCCCCCTAAAACATTTTATATACCAAACTCCGCCGGCTTTTTCTCTGATGATGGCTCCATGCTCCCTTACACAAAATGCGGAAACAAAACATGATTTTTTCCCACCCCATCTATCTGCAAATCTCGCCTTTCTCATCTCATGGTGCCTAGACGCCAGAGTCCCTCCACCCACAACCTGCCCACAACCTGCCGTAGCTTTGGTTTCACCCCCTCCCCCATCCTACGGTTATGTTTCCTCCTCCTAAACAGATGGACTCTTGGCAGTTATCCATGTTCAATGTCGGGCTCTATTCATTTTATTCACCATTTTCACGTTGTGTCCGTCTCGTCATATGCTCATTTTACTCGAGACGAGTAACCTGGGGCCACTTTGCAATGGCAGCCTTTCTAAAGGTCTCGATCTCGGAGCTTCTCCATTTTTGCAGCAGCTCTAGGGCCTCCAGAGCGTGGGAAAACTCAATCTCGGGGAGCTCGAGCAGCGCAAGAACCTCCTTGTTGGTCCTCGCCTTATCCTCGCCCAGGATGTGCTGGGCTCGCAGTGCGGCGAGCTGGTGGGGCGGGCTGGACTTGTGCTTGGCCTGGAAGGCGTCGTTGACCTTCTTTAGGTCTTCTGAGGGCTCGATAGCCTTGAACTCCTCCTTGAGCACCTCGAGGACCTTGGCGGGGAGGTCCGTGGCGTGGTTGAGGGCGTGGCGGAAGGCAATCGTCTGCTCGTGGACCTTGGGGCTGCTGGGGTCAATCTCGATGGCGGCCCTCAGGCAGCGCAGTGCCAAAATATATTTGCCTGATGCGTTGTGTTAGTGCAAATGTCAGACAAACCAATGCAAAGCTCACTCACCTCGTAATAGGTACACCTCGAAACCGGCGTGCTGAGCTTCCAAGCTCTTGGGGCAAACCTGGAGCAGGGGCGCCAGCAGCTTGACGGCATCGCCGAGAGGGTCTTCGGTAGCGGCAAGTTTCAGGCCCAAGGGGTCATCATCCTTCTTCTTCACCTCGTCAGTCTGGCTGCTGCTGGCCTTGTTGGGGTCCTGCTTGGCCTGCTTCTCAGCAGCCTCACGCTCCAATCGCTGCTGCTCTTTCTTGGCCTTCTTGGCAGCCTTCTTCTTTGCCAATGCCTCATCAGTGTCTTCGCCATTGACGCCATTCTCGGCTGGCTTGGCGGCCAGGTCAAGGTAGATGTTGATCGCAGCTAAAGCGGCTCGGGAGTAGAAGGGGTGGTCCCGGATATGGTCTTCCCATCGAATCATATCGACGTAGGCGCGGATCTGTCCTTTTCGTAGGGAGAAGGTGTGGAAGTCGAATTGATCTTCCTGCCACACATCGAAGATGTTGGCAACGGCCTGTAGCCTCTTGAGCGCAAGGCCGATGTTACCCCGCCGGGCGTACGCCTCGCCATCTTCAGTAAGGAACCACACGCACTGCATATCCAGAAGGTCGACAAGAGGTCCACCAACAGTATCGGCTCTCGTGAAGAGACCCACAGTCTTCAAGGCCTTCTCGTTATCGTTGTTCCGTAGGTGGTATTTGGCGGCTTTGCTGTTGATGTAACGGTCCCTAAGGTCAAGGGTACGAGCATAGTCCATTGCTTCTGCTGCCTTCTTAATATCACCCCGATGCTTCAATATCCTAGCCTTGGTCATATTGTAGTCCACGCTCTTAGGGTCCTTCTCGATTGCCTTGTTCACATATTCGTCGGCCTGGTCGAGATCGCGGCTCAGTCGGTAGTTGTAGTGCTGAGCCAGGAAGTACAACGCAGCAGCCTCGCCCTTGTCCTTACTTGAGGCGTCGGCTCCCTGCGATTCTAGATAGTTCTCGGCGAGCTCAGGCAGAACCTCCTTCTTGAAGTCGTCGGAATACAGGTGCTTGAGATTAGCGAACGTTGAAGGAACTCCCTTGTTCAACATCAGAGTCAGGTAGGACTCTGCAGCTTCCTCGAAGTCATCACCTAAGTATTTCATTAGCAACCAGCAAGACAGGGGAGCTAGGCCAGGGCGGCTTACCAGAGAGGAAATCAAGAGGTAGTCTTCGGGCGGCATCGCAGCGAGGGAACTTGGCGGCATATTCATCGTAGATGGCTTTCCGGGCCTTCACATCATCATCGCTGATACCCAAGGCCTGTGTGAGCTTTTCGTAATACGTCTGATGATCTGGGTTACGGTCCAGGAGCGCTCTGTAGGCCTTGGCAGCCTCCTCGTTCCTACCCAGCTTCTGCAGGTACTCGGCTCGGGCTTCCATGACTGCCAAACGATCCAAATTGTATTTTGCAGCATCTTCCAGGTGGTCTAGAGCTTTCTGGTACTCACCCTGCTCGGCAATCAGCGAGTTCTTGTACATGACAGATTCGGAGTGCTCGAGATCGAGGCGGGAGGGCGTTTGCTTCAGGGTCCCTTCGTAGGCGGACAGGACCTTCTCAGCCTCTGTTAGGTTTCCGTCAAGATGGTAGGCAATGGAGAGAGCGGTCCAGTTCTGGCGAATCTGAGGCCGAGCCTGCAGCATGGCCCTCCGGCTCTGGATATAACCCGGGTAATCACGCATCTGGACCTGAAGGACAGCAAGATCACGCTGGATCTGAGCGGACTCGGGCTCCAGCTTCAGAGCAAACTTGTACGCCTTGCTGGCCTCCTCGAAGTTTTTGGCCGCCCGGTACAGCAGCCCGTATACGTGCCAGCACACATGTGACTTCATGTCTGCGGTCAGAGCCTCCTTGCCCAGCGCAAACGCCTCCTCGGTCCTCCCCTGGGCGTTCAGGATCAGGGCCTTCATGGCCATAGTGTCTCCATGCTTGGGAAACTTCTTGAGGATCTGGTCGGCCGTCTTGACACCCTTCTTATACTGCTTGTCCTCATAGCTGCGGACAACTAATCGGAAGAGCGCCTGCTCTTTGGAATTGAGGGGTTGCGGCATGGTGGGCGTCCTACAGAAGCCACGGCTTCCTTCGGTGCGTCGGTCTCGCTAGCTACAAAACAGGATCTGCTGTATCGACGAGGACTGGTCGGGCCTCTCGTGCGTCGTGAGCTTCCTTGCGCTGGAGCTCTCGAATAAGGGACTGGTGCGGGAGAATGGCACGTTTGGGACGTGAGCCAGAAGAGGGTCCGCTAGGCGAGTCCGTGGGTGGGTTGAGAAGTGACAGCCTCCCAGCAGCGATCGTGGGCCTCGAGAAAGGGGGTCTATTGCCTCTGCTCCGGACGGGTGCATGAGGGAAAGGCAGGTCTCGCATGAATGTCCTGGAAACCTTCCATTACATCGGCGGATCCTCGGAGTGGGTGTTGTGCGATTCTCAGCGGGCTGGAGGAGGGGTTTAGTGGGGTAGTTGCCCCAAAAAGCAAAATGCACCGTTGGACAATGCCTCGTCCAGCGATACGCACAGCTGGCAGCCAGCGAACTGCACATATGTATTATTATATGCACCTGCTCACAGACTCCGGGATTTGATTCTCATGCCTCGAGCTGGGATTTGATCTCGTCGATGCCCAAGCGGATGGGCTACTAATCTACGATCCTCAGGCATGGCAGGTTGTTGAATGATTTTTCAATATTTCTTGTTCGAACAAGTCTACAACAGGGAGGCACACCTACCACGTCAGATATCGGTGAAGAACCAAGAAGTTAGTTGTGAATATCGCCTGATCTTGTTCCACAACAAGCAGTTGCGTTGTCCAGAGAACGATCTGCTCGACCCCTAAACCTAAGGTAAATACAAAGTAAATTTACCAAGTAGCATTAATAAAGGTCAACCTAGCAGTAGGTAGTGGTCTACTTTGAAAATGTACCAGCATATCTATATTAAACTACCTTGCACGAAAGACACACAAGTGGGTGACATAGGAAATGGCACACCTCAGCACTTCCTTAACATAGGTGTGTATACTCTGTTATCTTTCATGGTTACCTTAGCTATAGAATTACTAAATTAAGATTAAAGAAAAAATCCCGAGGTCTAGATATTGATATTCTCTAAACTCTATTTGGAATTAGCTACCTTTGAGATATTTAGATATTTATTTGGGTGTTTATTTGGGTGTTTATTTGGGTGTGCCATTTCATATGTCACACCCCCTTGACTGGGTGTTCTAGGCAGTCCTACTTTTGAAATGTACGAATCTAATCCTATAAAACTACCTTGTTCGAAGGACACACTAGTATCATATCAAGTAGCGTTCGTTATATGTCGTCTATCAACATTATACAAGTACATTCCTATCAATACAGAATCTCAAGCCATTGCCCAGGCCGTCTAATCCAGAGATTTTCGTTGTTGTACAGGCTCATTCAGGCCACGGCGGGCACCGCTGCCAAAGAATGAAGAGCAGTGGTTATTTCCAGCCTGCCTAGGACCTGGATTCCCTCCACTTTTCTACTGCCTTCTCCCAGCTGTCGTTACTGCCACCGCATCGCTGCTGGACAATACTCCAAGTCCTGCTCTTCACGATATTCTCGATGGAGTTCTCTTGTCGGATGAGAGATGCAAGGGTCTCTGTCCGGGCTTCCCGAGGAAAGAATCGCCCGGAATAGGGGTCAAGCCTCTCATCTACAACCCTCTCTCGATCTTTCTGGTTCTCAAACTCCCGTAACGTCGACTCGGGATCCTCCGGATCGGGGCTAGCAGCCACGACACTGCAATAAAACAAGACTTCTCTGCGAGCTTCCCAGGCAGGGAATAGGGCCTTCTCCTTGAACGACTGGCATGACTGGGGGCTAATCTGCCTAGATACCGAGCTTGGTGTGCGATGTGAGGTTGAGGATGGGTCGAAGCCGGCTCTTGCAGGCGTTACGAGCGCATTCAGGTTCTGGGTAATGGAGTCGTCGATACCGGACCGTGACAGTCGGAGAAAGTCTAATTGGTCGCTCGAGTTAGGTGCGAACGATGGTCAGAGGACTGCTGGGAGTTCTCACCTCGGAGAGTGCCAGAGGAGAAACAGAACTGGGGCGTGAGGGTGGGTGTCGAAGGTATGTCGGTCATTGTGCCTTGGTCGCTGTCGGGACTGCCCCGGTGATTTGGAACAGCGACAGGCTTCCACAGTAGGTCGGCCAGCGTGAAAAGATTGCACGTGTTTCGAGCCTATATAAGTACGGGTCGAGATATGTTGCGATGCGGATATCGCGGCTGCGTGGGATGGGAAGCTGATGGCGATCGAAGTAGATAGTCGCCTCTGAGCAGTGCTGACGTCGTGGCCGTTGTGGTTGGCCAGCGCCTTCACGGCCGGCTAGCAGCCAGTGGAGAGCTTGCCAGATACACTGTCGAATACGTACCCCAGCCCTCGGTGTGCTTGGCTCCGGGCCCTGCCGGCCCCATGCCCCAGCTAACCAGCGGAACGGCAGCGAGGCCTGAGGGTTCGAATCCGATTGAAGCAGGTACCTTGTATTAAAAAAGATTGCCTAGATCGGCAAGCGAGTTTATTCCCCGGCCTTGCGACTGCAGAGTCGGGGCATGTTGGTGAGAGGTGAGGCCAAGGTGGCCGCCCGCGCGGTAGGAGCAGCACAGGCAGGTAGCGACCATGGCCCTCCCTATGTACTTGGCATGGATGGCATCATGGCCAGGGCCTGGTCGAGTTGGATGGATTCTGGAATCAGAGTCGATTCGAAACTAGGCGATCGAGCGGTGGGAACGTCTGGGTAGTGGGAATCGTATTCGGGTTGCGAAGTTAGGATTGACCAACCTCCAACACTGGACCTGGATCTAGGAAACAGCCTGCGCCTTATAATTAGCTGCGCCAATGTCCCCCCAAGTGGATTCTCCTGAGCAGAGGTACAGTGACCACCTTCCACTTCCGCCCGCAGTCGCGTGTGCGGGAGGCAGTATCGGACGCTTGAGGCTACTGGCTGGTGGGCAGGTGCACTGTCGTGTGCTGTCTGAGGCTTGGTCCTGACACCCTCCAGTAATCACAATAAATGGCATGACGTCGGAGCATTTACCTCCATTGCACCTAACCCCAACAATCAAATTAAGTCTTATTTCTCAGGTCCGAGCCAGCAGCTAAAATAGTAGATCCTGTCAGCGTGTGGCAGCCAACTTTTCCTGCTGTTTGTTTTCCATCCCCCATCCTCCATCCTGCATCATCATCATCGTCATCATCTCTCAGTCCCGCTCTCCTGGCTTGTCGAGTCCTGCCTGATACCCTTTAAAAGCTCCTTATTGTCGGTGCCAGTCTAATTCCTGATCTGCCGATCGATTCTACCTTGATTTACCCCCTAGAACAATCTCCCAGCAGCAGAGAGAACCCTGAGCCTCTCCTCCAGAGACGGCACCCCACGTACTAAATTGATCACACGAAGCAACAAAGTCTTAAAGCTGCATACTTACCTGCCACCTCGCCAACCACGATAAAAAATTGCCATCGCCGACATCGCAAACATGTCCTCAACTCCCTCAGCCTCTGCGATTGCGAACAGCAGCAGCTGGACCGCTTTTATCAAGGTACCACACACTCCTCCCTGCTTCTTTCCCACCCTTTGACCCACGCACCTACTCTGCCATGGCCACGATTACCGTCCACATCTCTAATGCACGCGGCGTTTATAGTCCATAGCCTCCTTCAACGGCGACTTGTCCTCACTGACGGCTCCTCCTTTCATTCTCTCTTCTCAATCCCTGACCGAATTCTCTTCCTACTGGGCTACCCACCCCCCAGTTCTGACTGCCCCCATTGCCGAGCCGGACCCTGCGAAACGAGCTGCTCTTGTCCTCCAGTGGTTCCTATCCACCCTAAAGCACCAGTACGCCAGTCGCAGCGATGAATACGGAAATGAGAAGAAGCCCCTAAACCCATTCTTGGGCGAGCTCTTCCTCGGTAGCTGGAGCGACGAGGCTGGCGAGACCACACTCATCTCTGAGCAGGTCAGCCATCATCCTCCTGCTACCGCCTACTGCATCCGCAACGACAAGACAGGCGTCCAGCTCGAAGGTTACAATGCACAGAAGGCTACTTTCAAGAGCACAATCCTGGTCAAGCAGATTGGTCATGCCGTTCTGACCTTGCCCATTGGCTCTGGCAGCGAAAAGAAGACGGAGACCTACCTCATCACCCTGCCTTCTCTGCACATCGAGGGGCTCATTTTCGGTGCCCCCTTTGTTGAGCTCGACGGCTCAAGCTACATCTCTAGCTCCACTGGCTACACTGCCAAGATCGACTACAGCGGCAAGGGCTGGCTGTCTGGAAAAAAGAACACCGTTTCTGCCACACTCACCCCTTCAGACAATGAGCGCGAGGTCTTGTACAATGTTACAGGCCAATGGAATGAGAAGTTAGAGCTCTATCAAGGCCCTCTCAAGAAAAATTCCAAATCTACCCTTGTCTCCGTCTATGACGCTGTCAAGACACCCCAGGCCAAGTTCAAGATTGCTCCACTTGAGAAGCAACACCCCCTCGAGTCCCGCCGTGCTTGGTCAAAGGTGGCAGAGGGCATTTCCAAGGGAGATATGGACATTACGAGTGCAGAGAAGACCAAGATCGAGCAGGCTCAGCGCAACAAACGAGCAGAGGAAAAGGCTGCGGGCAAGGTCTGGGAGAGACGGTACTTCACCGCCGTGTCAGGTGAGGATGCGACGTTGAAGCTGCTGGGAGCTGCGACTGGTGTTCCTCTTGATGGCGAGGCTGACAAGACCGGTGGGCTCTGGAGATTTGATGCCGCCAAGGCGGCCAAAGCAGCTGCAGAGGTACTTAGCGATGAGGATAGGGGCAAGATTGAGACCGAACTCCTGGGCTGGTAGTTTGGATATGGGCTCTTCTACTCGCATTTCCAAATAGCCTGCATCTCACTTCCCTAAAAAAAAATGGCGTTGGGCGTTATTTGTCAGTTTGGAGGGAGGAAATCCCGCGGTCAACCAGACAGAAATATAGCGTGTCTCGAGTGTCGGCGATGGTATAAGTGACAGCTCTTCCCGCCGACCCCAAACTTCTTCGGTGGCTTTAACCTACGTATAGAAGTACGAATGAGTATTGTTGGACTAGATATATACTTTATTTTATTTTAATTTCACCTTTTTCCAGGTTTTACTTCTACCACACAGCCTCCAGAATAGCTACATTAACCACTAGCAGAGAACCTGTGCAGCATATCCTTCTCAGAAACTCCTCTGCAGACCCCCTTCTGAAGCAACGCACAAAATGCTTTATAGTTTTCCTTGTTTTCTTTTTTTTTACATTTTTTTACAGCTTGTCGGTGGCGTTGAAGTCGGCAAGAGCGACCTTGACACGGTTGGTCATGGTCTTCTCACCCTCACGGACCCAGACACGGGGCTATAGGTATCATCCGTTAGTTAGCATACAAGGGACATGGACGGATATAAGTAGATAGGAAACCTGAACTTACGTCGAAGTACTTCTTGTTGGGCTTGTCGTCACCATCGGGGTTACCGACAGCGGTCAGGAGGTAGTCCTTCTTGTTGAGCATGTAGTCACGGATACCGCTCATGTAGGCGAACTGCATATCAGTATCCATGTTGACCTTGACGACACCGTGGCTGATAGCCTCGAGGTACTCCTCCTTGCTGGAGCCGGAGCCACCGTGGAAGACGAAGAAGACGGGCTTGTCGTTAGAGGAGCCAATGGCGGCCTTGACGTGGGCCTGGTGCTTGCCCAGGAGCTCGGGGTGCAGCTTGACGTTGCCAGGCTTGTAGACACCGTGGACGTTGCCGAAACCAGCAGCAATGGAGAAGTAGGGGGAGATGGCGGAGAGGGTGTTGTAGATGTTGAGGATGTCCTCGGGTTGGGTGTACAGGGAGGCGTTGTCGACGTCCTCGTTGTTGACACCGTCCTCCTCACCACCGGTGATACCAATCTCCATCTCGAGCCACTGCTTCATGGGGGCAGCACGCTTGAGGTAGGCGGCGGTGGTGGCGACGTTCCACTCGACGGGCTCCTCGGAAAGATCGATCATGTGGGAGGAGAAGAGGGGCTCGCCGTGCTGCTTGAAGTAGGCCTCATCGGCGTCGAGCATGCCGTCGAGCCATGGGAGGAGCTTCTTGGCGCAGTGGTCGGTGTGAAGGACGACGGGGACGCCGTAGGCGGGAGCGACCGAGCGGATGTAGTGGGCACCAGCAATGGCACCGGCGATGGAAGCGGCCTGGTCACCGTTGGAAACACCCTAAAGAAAGAGGGAAATTTTCTTATCAGTATCTCATGTTTTATTGGTATGTAATCGGGCCGTTCCCCTCTTCCAAGAGATTCTCTTGAGGGTTATTGGCTTACCTTGCCAGCGAAGTAGGCAGCACCGCCCTGAGACATCTGCAGGATGATGGGAGACTTGCTGTCGCGGGCAGCCTCGAGGGTAGCGACGACGGTGGAAGAGGAGGTGACGTTCTGCAGAAAAGTTCGAGAGCAATAGTTAGCTATGTTACTGTTCCATCTTGTTGTTTGGGCAGACCAGGGGCGAGCATTGGTCAATTCCCACCCGGGTGAGGCGGCGAGGTTAACTGGTCAACTTACCACGGCGGGGATGGCGAACTGGTGCTCGCGAGCGTACTCGAAGAGCTTGGTAACATCATCACCAACAATGACGCCGGACTTGCGGCTGAGGACATCGGTAGCACCCATGATTGCGGTTGTGAGGTTGCGGTTAAGAGGGTATCAAGGTTGCAGGGAATTCTGTAAGTCGAGAGATATCGAAATACAGAAAAAAGTCTGAGTATTGGAAAAGAGGGGGAATGTTAGCAATTTGGACAGCGAGGAGGTTGAGGGCAAAATGTTGAGGAATGCAGTTTGCATGTGGCAGATAATAGCAGCAAGAAAGGAGGGGCCCAGAACGTCCCGCGCGGGGTTTTCAAAGCCCAAGCAAACCAGAGGAGGGGCAACAGCAGCGCAAGTCGCACCAGCAGCGAGTACCGAAAAGGTACCCGAGAAGGTACAACGCGCCGGTGCCAGAATCCAGCACCAATACATGTACCAGGCGCTGTACCAGCAGCAAGAGGTACCACCACATCACCGACAGGAAATTCGTATGACGAAGGAACCAGCCGCTCAGGAGACTTCACCTCCTAAAGTGGATGTTCCGCCTCATGCTAGCCTCAGCAATGGTACCACCACGCTTTGTCAACTCGGCGTAATTCACCTCTCAGCTGCTTTGGAGACTGGTGACCAGCCCGTCGTCCGTTCTTCCTCTGCTGACTCTGCGCTCCCGCTCATCTCCGGTGCGCTGGTGCAGGCTCGGCAGCTGGCGTTGACCGTCGCCCAACAGGGAAACATGTTTTGGTCACCACCACCTCAAACACGTTGCCCCTCCATCACGGCGCTCGGGCAATTGGCTATGGCATGACCCGCACGCAGCAGCTTGAGCTCCTCCACCAGGCAAGTGGGGTCCATCAAGTAAGGTAAGGTATGGCAGGGCAAGGGAGGGCAAGGGAGCTCGATGACTTACATGTGCAGACTGTTCCACAGGTCGTGATACACACTGGGCAGAGAAGCAGTTGAAATGACAAGAGGAAAGGGAAGAAGGAAGTTTACGGAGAAGGGCGGGGTTCACGACCGCTTTAAAGGCTCGTCCCAGCATTGCCCCCCATTTCCCCATTCCATCACGATTCTCGCACACAAGTCGTTGGATTTGCCGAATAGTTCGCCCAGCTGCAGCCGACGGGACGGTATCGGGCACCTCGACGGAAACATGCGGGACGGGCTCCGTCCCGAACGAATTGCATCTACGCCTTCGACCACTCCTCTGTAACACGATTACCGAGATAGTCAATGCCAATAATACGTAATTTTTGCCGGCCAACGCCCTGAGATTCATAATGCGGTGAAGCAGTCGCAGCATAAATGGTGATACGGACCGTCTCACTTCGCTGGCGGTCAACGCATTAACATGCAACATTGATCCTCGTCTACAAGGGCTGGTCACGTATCAGGAGAGATCATGATCTGATCCTAACCTTATCAACCGCGCCCCCATGCCCAGGCAAACCAGCACGGCCCGGGACGGGCCAGGGAGCGCGGGAGAATTGTTACCTGTTAGGCAGCTCATCCCAATGCGCATAACCAACCACGCAACAGCCCATTGGAGGCATCTGGTGTGCTGATTCGCGAGCAAACCTATTCACCGCGGCATGAACAGCCCAGGTCCTACGTACTCGGCCATCTAGGCGAATGCATCTCCGGACTGATGGCCGATTTGCCGCGTGACCATATCGAGATTGTTCATTACGAAACCCCCACTAAGAACCAGCCACAGACCTAACCAACTCCTCCGTCTCTCCGGGTGGAAAGGCTCTTGGCCAAGTATTGAATCTCCCGGTAGGCTTCAAACGAGTTTTAAGTAAGGAAGATTGTGGTTTATTCCACCAATTGCTCGCTGCCCTCATTCAGGGACATGCGGAATGATAGCGGCCAGCTAAGCCAATGGGGTGACTCAATGTGTGCTTAGTCATCTCCATTTCTTGAAGCTTGTGATGCGTGATGGCGGCCAGACTCTTTTTAAACCGGCAGTCTCAAAAGATGACCCAAGTCCGGCATGACCACAGAATCAACAGCCGGGGGGCTTTTTGGTCTTGATGCCTTGCTCGACAATCCGGTCTTTGCGGGAGGCTTCGGCCTTGCCTCCCTCGGCTTCGCTGCCGCATTTGCCCGCAAAGGAGCCATGGTAGCAGCCGCAACAGCACGACGCCGTCTCCTCGTAAACGTTGAAATCAGCAAGCAAGACCCCGCATATCCTTGGATCCTCGCGTGGCTCTCGCAACCCCGCGAGAACCCTGGCTTCATTGCCTCTCGCCTGACCCGCATCCACGACCTGTCCGTGACGACAACGACAGCTTCCCAGGGTCCTCCAGGGACCGGCGGGCCGAGTTCTGCGTCCTTCTTCCTACAACCCGGATACGGCCGACATATAGTCAAGCATGGAAGCGCATATATTGCCGTCAATCGCGAAAAGCACAATACTGCCAACATGAACACTGGCGAGCCTCACGAAATCGTTCAACTCACGACGCTCTGGGCGCACCGCCATGTTTTCGAGGAAGTGTTCAGCGAGGCCCATCGCCTTGCGGCAAAGGCGAATGAGGGCAAGACAACGGTGTTCTCAGCCAGAGGGATGGACTGGGCCCCTCTTGGTGACCCAAGGAAAAAGCGGCCTCTGGGTTCGGTAATTTTGGATGAGGGTGTCAAAGAAAGCATTGTGGGCGATGTGCAAGATTTCCTGTCGAGACAGCAGTGGTATGTCGACCGCGGAATCCCCTACCGACGAGGCTACCTACTATTCGGCCCTCCTGGAAGCGGAAAAAGTTCGTTTATCCAGGCGCTAGCGGGCGAGCTTGATTTCAGTGTTGCCATGGTCAATCTGAGTGAAATGGGAATGACAGACGACAAGCTGGCACTTTTGCTGACCAAACTCCCCAAACGAAGTCTCCTCCTGCTAGAAGATGCCGATGCAGCCTTCATCAACCGCCGGCAAAGAGACACGGACGGCTATAGTGGTGCTACGGTCACCTTCTCAGGACTGCTGAATGCTCTGGATGGTCTCGCAGCTGGCGAGGAGCGCATTGCTTTCTTAACCACCAACCACATCGAACGTCTGGACCCAGCTTTGATCCGGCCAGGTCGTGTTGATATGATGCTTCGCATAGGCGAGGCTACCCGATTCCAAGCTGCTCAGATGTGGGATCGATTCTACGGTGACGTAGATTTAGATCACTCCAACCGCGAGCGCTTCCTCAATCGCCTCGATGAGCTGGGCCTGTTTGGAGTAAATCCAGACGGAGAACCCTCTCACCGACATACAAGTACGGCTGCTATTCAAGGTCTCTTCCTCTTCCACAAGACTGATATGCAAGGGTCGATTGACATGGCGGAGGCGTTGATCCCTCGTAAGTTTGAGGCGGGAGACGCCGTGCCTGAGGGCGCGATTAAGACTCCCGCTTAAACATTCTCGTTTGCATGTTGTCGTGGATTTTCAAATGATCTATTTTGTGTCATATTATGTACATTACAAAAGATACCCATCAAAAGGAGGGATGAAATGGAGCATGGAAATAGAACTACATGTTTACGCCCAGAGCCTGATTTTTTCCCATATTGCAACTCACAGAACAAATGCCAGTTATGCGTCTTGGATTATCCTTGTCCTGTTCTAGGACTCATGGAATTATCGTGCATGAAATTGCGCCTAGCTGAGTCTTAGTTGCTGCCTGGATTTGAATACCCAGTCCTTGGAGAAGAATCCTTAGTATGGCTGGGGCTGAAGCGGCGTGACTAATTCAGATCAAACATTCATGTGCGTGCTCTTTCCATTTGTACAAGAACATCCTCAACCAACTCACCTCGAAAATCCGTCTTCTCATTTCTTCTCTTCCCTCTAAATCTCAATGTTTTATGAAAAAAGATCATCATGAGTTCCAAAGAGTCCGGCGATAAAGTCCAGCGGACACTGGACTCATGGTTTTCAAAGAGCGGCGCCAGTGGCAGTTCGAATAAGACGACCACCACTTCCGCGCCTGCATCAACATCACAGCCTAAGCCAGACAAAAAAACCAAGTCTACGGCTCCCACTGGGGGCTTTCGTGAGAATGCGCGCCGAAGGACTGATCTCGCCGCCATCGCGAAGGAAACGAGGACCCTCCTCCCAGATATCCTGCCGGAAATCCCAAACGTGCAGGCCAGCAAGTCAGAGGCGCTGTATCTTTCCACCCTACCCGCCCTCAAAGCCGCAGATTGCCCCAAGCGCAAGCCCGCAGGAACCACGGCCATCCGGATTGTCAACGAGGACACCTTCAATGCGGCCATTGAACTTGCGACGCATTGCCCCGATGGCGGCCGCGTCGCCGTGCTGAACATGGCCAGCCACTCGAGCCCCGGCGGCGGGTGGCTCAAGGGCGCCCTGGCGCAGGAGGAGGCCCTCTGCTACCGCAGTTCTCTGGCTCTGTCCCTGCACAGGAGGTACTACCCGTGGAAGCAGCGCATGGGGCTGTACTCCCCCGATGTGGTGGTGATCCGCTCCGACATGCCCTCGGGCCACAACCTGCTCGTTCCGGATGTGTCCCCCGCGGACCTGCCTATCGTGAGTGTCCTGAGCATCGCGGCGCCGCGGTGCCCCGATGTGGCTCGGGCTTCGGAGCAGACGCCGACGGGGGGGTTTGTGGCACGGACGGTGTATGCCCAGTCCGAGGTGCGCGAGCTGATGAAAGACAAGATGAGGCTGTGTCTGAGAATGGCGGCGCAGCGGGACCATGGGCTGTTGGTGCTGGGTGCGCTCGGCTGCGGTGCGTTTAGGAATCCACCGAGGGAAGTAGCACACTGCTGGCTGGAGGTATTGAAGGAGGCGGAATTTGAGGGTGGGTGGTGGGAGGAAGTGTGGTTTGCGGTGTATGACCGGAGGAATGAAGGCAACTTCGAGGTGTTTGAGGAGATTCTGGGCGGAGTTGAGATCTGAGGCATTGATTCAAAGGGCAGTTTATCAGTCTCATATGTTTTTGGGTTTGGTCTATATTGATTTCTCTTAATCGTGGGTGATGATTCTTCAATCTTCTTCTAGCGGATCTCTCAGTATCGATGCGGAATGACTTTTCATCATGAATCGCAACCATTTCACTGAAGTTCTTAAGTGAGAGCAGCTCATCACTATTATGTGTTTGGTCTGCATTGATTTCCCTTGATTATAAGTAATGATTCTTCACCCTTCTTCTGATTATGAATCTATGAGTAAGTAGGTAGACAAGTGGGTGACATTGAAATTGAGACACTCAAACATTGAGCTGCTTATTCTCAAGTCTGCGACCGGTATTGTCCCAATAATACATACTTCAGAGATAATACCGCACATATTGTTACTTGATTTTGTTATTGTACTTCTGAATTTTCTCTATTTATTACAGTGAGTAGTCGATTAATAACCTCCCTTCTACTAGGTCTGGTGCCTCATTTCTCCTGTCGCCCACTTGGAAGGCATGAATACGAAAGAATTTCCGTCAAGGTGCGCAGCCACTGCACAGTTACGGAAGTGAGACAACTTCCTGCATATCTCACCAATTTTAAACAGAATAAAGTTGGCAGTAGTTGGTCTTTGGTGTGGTTCGATGCGTATGCGGGGAAGATATGTAGAAGCCCCGAGTTTAGTTCATGTGATATGAGCTGACGACCATGCATCATTTACAAATAGGCAAACCGACGACAGCCTCAATTCCATGAAATCTTTATTACACCACAGTCAACTACCATTGTTGCATGGTTTTTCTCCTCTCAAAAACTGACAACCCAAGCATGTGATCATACCTTGTAGCAAGAGGCTTATAGGGTAGGTAAGCAAAAATTACTGTATCCATGGCTTTTCTCACTAACTACAAAACCGTGAACCCGCTTACTAGAACGAAAACAATCTCTGGTCAAGTCGTCGATCCATACTGATTACCACCGATTATTACTCATTGCTCTCCACCGACTGAATCAACTGCCGTCCGACTCGATGAGCACCGGCCCTGATAACAGGCTTTCACCATGGCCCCCCACATGCACCCGGGATGATGGCGATTGCGTGCTCGCGAGCCGCCGATGGCGAGTGTTCAGCTAAGCACTAGATAGGCAGCCAAAAGACCCTATCAAAGAGCTTCAGCTCGATGAGGCCCTTCCCGGTGCATGATTTTCGTTCGTTGCCGCTGCGACCCCTTGTGTATCATTTCTCGCTGATCCTTCCCTCGGCTCTCGTCCCTGAAACGCGGTCTCTCTTCCACCTCAGTGTGCAGGACAGACCAAACTTTTTCCTTGCTGATACGCCCGCAGTCTCGAGGTCGAGAGCTAAGGGAGACAAAGATGGTGTTCAATCCCCACAAGGACGATGTAGCGGGCCACCGCTACACGGACTATAACCCGGCCGACTATGAGGCCTCTCGGCCGGAGGATATCACGGACGACAGCCTAGTCGACCCGGACTCGGGCGTCAAGCGTGGTCTCAAGAATAGGCATCTGTCCATGATGGCTCTGGCCGGCATCATCGGACCTGGACTGCTCGTGGGAGCTGGAGGCGCATTGAACAATGGCGGTCCTGCATCGTTGCTGATCGGATTCGGTGTGATTGGTACGTCCTTTGCGTCCCGTCGCAAGCGCAGTGGCTTGTCGCAGGAAACGTGTGGATTTTTTACGTTTTTATATTGACGTTTTTGATGTAGGTATCATCGCATTCGCCATCATGCAGTCGCTCGGTGAGCTCACCACCATCTTCCCTGGTGGGGGCTCATTTATCTCACTCGCCGAGCGCATGGTCGACAAGTCCTTTTCGGTAGCTGTCGGCTGGAACTACTTCATCATCTGGGCTACCGTTCTCGCCAATGAGTACAACGTCATCTGCAACATCCTCACCTACTGGGTCCCGCAGGTCCCCCTCTGGGGCTGGTTCCTCATCCTCTGGACCGTGTTTCTTGGGTTCCAGCTTCTGGGCATTGCCGCCTTTGGAGAAGCCGAGTTCTGGCTTGCTCTGATCAAGCTGCTAGGTCTGACTGCCTTCTTCATCTTCTCCATCATATACTGTGCCGGCGGCCTGATTGGTCAAACTGAGCCGCTTGGAACGCGATACTGGAACGACCCGGGCCCATTCAATGGAAATGGCTTCCGTGGCGTCGCTGTTGTCTTTGTCTTCTGCTCTACGTTCTACGCCGGTGTCGAATCCGTCGCTGTTGCGGCTACTGAGACGAGGAACCCCGGCACGGCTGTGCCCCAGGCCATCCGACAGGTCTTCTGGCGCATCATCTTTGTGTACATGGGATCTGCCCTTTTCTTTGGACTGACTTGCCCGGCGAACGCGCCCGATCTTGTTGGCGGATCTTCAAAGGCTCTCCAGAGCCCCATGACGATTGCTATCCGGAACGCAGGTTGGGAAGGTGGTAAGTGACTGTTACTCCATGTTCGTGGTCCCGAGCCGCTCACTTATACGAATCCGCAGGTGTCCATCTAATCAACGCCTTCATCTTGGTCACTTGTCTATCTGCGATCAACTCGTCCATCTACATCGGTTCGCGAACCGTTCTGTACATGGCGCAATCTGGAAAGGCCCCCAAAATCTTGGGCTGGGTCAATGGTCGCGGAGTCCCGGTCTGGGCTATCCTCATCACCAATGCGGTCGGCTCCATCTCCATGATGAATGTGTCCACGGGGGCTGCCAAAGCCTACACCTACATCGTTAACCTGTCCGGTGTGAGCACCTTCCTTGTCTGGGCAGGTATCTGCTTCATCCATATTCGATTCCGCCGCGGTTGGAAGGTTCAGAACCACAGCTTGCGCGAGCTGCCGTTCAAGGCAATGGGGTTCCCTTTCCTGGCCTACGGAGGTCTCATTGCCACCATTTTCCTGGCGTTTGTCCAGGGCTGGACCACGCTGGCGCCTTTCGACGCGCCCAACTTTGTGGTGGCTTACATCCTGCTGCCCTTGTTTGGCGTCATCTACGTCATCTGCAAGCTCTGGTGGCGGAGCGCCGATCCCTTCAAGCGTAGCTGGGATATCGATCTGGCCAGCGGGAGGAGAGTCGATCTCGATAAGTCGGATGCTGCCATCAGCTCGGGAGGGTCCAAGCCGCCTCTGTGGAAGCGGCTGTGGAATTCTTTCTAATGCCTTGGAGGGTCTTTGGGGGTTGGAGCCTAGATGATGGGAGCATCGCCGGCTACCTCTTGCATGATGACGAATACTCATGAGATGTCATATCTTTTTTGAATACCAATTTAGCATATCAGAGGGGAGGAAACTAATATGTACACAAGAAGAGAGAACTTGAACATACCTAACGTGTACATGATTGGTCGTTGGCCGGCTTCCCTCAGAGAGGCATTTGGGCAACCTTATTTCAAGAGGTGACACACCAATATGCACGAACGAGCTCCAGCAGCATGCGCCATCCAATGCTTCGCGATGCTTTTCCCGACCCTGGCCGGTTTTTCTTGAACGGGAAGTCGATGGAACCGTGCCACAGGCCCACCCGATATGAATAAGGGTCCCCTTACAATAGCTCGACCGCGATTCGACGAAGACCAAATTGCCCGGAATAGTGTGTAAGATGGTGCCTGACAAAAGGAAACTCGCTGACTGGAAGCTGGACAGATCAAATAATGTGATGGAGCCAAGTCTCAGGGGCTCGCAACAGTCAATAGCTCTGTTTTTCTGACCTATCCTTCTGCTGCTGATGGATACTGAGCCCCTCCTCGTCCTCCCACATTGCCCCAGATGCAGGGATCAGAAGGAAGTTTCCCGCCGGATTCTTCTCGTCCAGGAAAATCTTTTTCGCAAACTCACCTGATAAACACCAGGGAAGGGGTCTTCACCGTTCTCCTTATTCGCATCCCACAGTCTCGATCGTATTGACCCCGGCGGCCAATGGCCAGTCGGTTGAAGGGCAGGCAAGAGGAGCCAGGTAGTGATCTATCTATTGAGCAGATATGGCATGAAACCAGTCGCCAAAGAGCTGTCAATCGTATTCGCATGTCCCACTTACACTGGATTCTGTGCAAGTTATACTTTGTAGGTAGTTCATCGTGCAAGTCGCTGGTCCTCATCTCCAATTGACGAATGGCGAGGCCCAAATTGCAAATGCCGAGCCACCACGAGCTGAACGACTGCAGTAGTTAAATCCCCGGGACCATCTGATGAGATCTGGCAAGTGATATAGAGATTTCGTATTGCGAGTCCGATTCGGATCGAGATGGTGCGGCGCAGATGGGCTGAGAGCTCGGATCCCGGATACGAACACGCCACTTTTGTGCGTGCTGGTTGGCTGTGGCCGTATTCGGATTCGCCCCGTGCTGTCTCACTGAACCGGCCAACCTTACATCTACTGTCGCAGGCGATCAGAAGGCGTCCAAAGAGGGAATACCCATTTATATCTCCGACATTTGTAAGATTCGCTGATATGTTGCGGTCAAAAATCATGTCCTGCAGCGAGGGGTATAAAGGTCTACGGTCCCCTCGATGAGATCTGTCCAACCTTCAAGAGAGCATCTCTAGGAACCTACCTGCCCAGTCAATTCCAATCAGAGCGTCGGCCTGGGGAGACAATGGACTCTTTCATCAAGATCGCGGGGGTGGCCGTTGCCGCCACGGTCCTGCTTATCATCGGCAATGCCATTCGCCAGCTGCTTCCAAGGAGCAAGTCTGAGCCGCCGGCCGTCTTCCATTGGATCCCCATTGTTGGAAATGCAATCTCATATGGCATGGACCCTCCTACTTTCTTCCGCAAGAACCGTGAAAAGGTACGTTGGGATCCGTCAATTGATCCCCTTGCACATATCGAGTAACCACTGACCGGTAGATAGTATGGCGATATCTTCTCCTTTACTCTCTTCAACATGAAGTTGATGTGCTACTTTGGTCTCGACGGAAACGAATTCATCCTCAACGGCAAGGTGGCCGACCTGAACGCCGAGGAGGTCTACGGTCCTCTCACCGTCCCCGTGTTCGGTAAAGATGTCATATACGACTGCCCCAACGCCAAGCTCATGCAGCAGAAGAAGTTTGTCAAGTTCGCACTTACCCAACAGGCCCTTGAGGGCGCCGTCCCCATCATCGAGAAGGAGGTCACCGACTACATCAAGACCACGCCCGCTCTCAAGGGCCAAGCCGGCACCCTCGACATCTCAAAGGCCATGGCCGAGGTCAACATCTTCACAGCCAGCCGCGCCATCCAGGGCGAGGAGATCCGCTCCAGGCTCAGCCGAGATTACGCAAAGGTGTACAACGACCTCGACAACGGCCTCCAGCCTGTCAACTTCCTGATGCCCTGGTTCCCGTTCCCCCACAACCGTAAGAGAGACCTCGCCCACATCCACATGCGAAACCTCTTCCTTGAGGTCATTGAGAAGCGCCGGAAGCAAGGGCCCGAAGCCGAGCACGACATGATCTGGAATCTGCTCAACTGCAAGTACAAGGACGGCACCCCGGTCCCGGACAAGGAGATCGCCCACATGATGATCACCATGCTCCTCGGCGGCCAGCACTCGTCCTCGTCCTCCAGCTCCTGGATGCTCCTCCACATCGCCTCGCGGCCCGAGGTCGGCAAGGCCCTGTACCAGGAGCAGGTCGACAACCTCTCCAAGGACGGCAAGCTCCAGCCTCTCACGTACGCCGACCTGGACAGGCTGCCCCTGCTCAAGAACGTCGTCAGGGAGACCCTCCGCACCCACTCGTCCATCCACAGCGTCATGCGCAAGGTCACCCGCACCCTCGAGGTCCCCGGCACCCCCTACGTCCTGCACCCGGGCACCGTCATGCTGTCCTCGCCCCTCGTCACCCAGCTGAGCGACGAGCACTTCCCCAACGCCGCCGAGTGGGACCCTAGCCGCTGGGAGAGCAAGGAGGAGAAGAAGGTGGAGGGAGATGGGGGGAAGGAGGCCAAGGAGGAGGAGGAGGAAAGCGAGGTGGCTTTGTCCAAGGGCGCCCGCAGCGCGTATCTGCCCTTTGGCGCTGGACGGCATCGATGCATCGGCGAGAAGTTTGCGTATCTGAACTTGGAGGTTATTGTCGCCACGTTTGTGCGCCACTTCCACCTCAGCAACGTGGACGGCAGCCGGGAGGTGCCTCCTACTGATTACTCGTCTCTGTTCTCACGGCCTACCATGCCTGCTGTGATCAGGTGGGAGCGTCGGGTTCCGGATGAGAAGGCTTAGATTAAGGGAGAGAAAGGGATGAAGCAAATTAAAACGCAACGGCAACGGGAGTTGCGATTGTAATGAAATAATACACTCAAGAGATAGATGCCTGTTACGCTTAGTATATTGAACTCGTATATAAGTTGTCAATTTGTACCTTGAACATGGCGATTGTGTCTAACGTACCTAGTATCGTAGTTGTTCCTTTCCCCACGTAAAACCCCAACTTCCTAACATCAAAGGAGTAGGCTCCTTGTTCTCTGAGGTGGTTTTCAACTGTTGCAAACGGCCGTTTTGTCTGACATCTACTTTTACACTCGGGACGCAGATGAATGTCTTCCAGGCCCTGAATCCTTTATCCATGATGAATAAAGTGCCGAGGGCTAGACGGATGGACTTGACTTCCGGCTCGTCCAGAGAGGATGATAATAACACATCGGAAGCAAGATAGTCGGTGAATTTCTCATGTCGGTGCCATGGTGATGTATTCCATCGCAATGCCGTAAAGCGGTCTTCCTGCCCACTAAGGATTGTCAGTCCCAAGATATAGACCGATGGATTACGAAAGGCCCGATATCCCGTCCAGAGATGGTATCCCTGGCTGATGTATTTCTGGGGTAGATCTTGGACGGCGTTCAACGGTCGGTTTTTGTCGCTCATCGATGACTGGATAGCAAGCAGTGGCGCGACCACGCCCAGCAGCGCGACAATGGCCAACCCAGCCGCCAACCAAGTGCCAACAACGCTCGTGAGATCCACGGGGCTTGGCTTGCCATCGTCTTTGATCGCAGACATTTTCGATAGGTTTGTTCTGAGCTTTGACTGGGCTGGGGATGAGTTGGGTAGATCAAACAGTACTGGAATACATGAGGCTCATGAGTTATGTCGAGGATGGTTCAGGCATTATATATAGAACCATGGGGTTGTCATAAATGGGCAGTAGTTGAGCGGAAATGCCCAGAACCTCATCGCTGCTGTATAGCAAGCAAGCGAGCTTCTCGTGAACCAACAGCATATGGCAAGGGCCAAATGTTACCCAAGTTTCTCATAAACGCAAATGGATTAACAAGTTCTTTCAGCTCTCGAGACCCCTGGAAAAAAACAGCCGAGCCCACCACCAACATACCTAATGAGAAGGTTTATGGGCTGTTGGCTCTTCTTCAGTCTGCATCAGGCGCCGATGCTTCTGTGTCACAACATCATTGGATGTAGCTGAGCCTCCATGGTTACACGGCATGTCCATTTCCCATGCGTGACGTGTATAATGAGGCCGTCGACTCCCCGCTCCAGAGGTTCGAAATATCTAGATTCTCTACTACAGAAATCCGTGTATCACTGGTATGGCACCACAGGCATGATGCCGTCCCTTTGCGCTCCCTGCGATCGTTCTTTCAGTAGCGACGAGGCGCTACGGCAGCATCTGCAAACTTCGCGGGCACATGCTCCATTCTACTGCGATACTTGCGATCGAAAGTTCATGACCAAGGATGCGCTAGAGCAGCATTTGAAAACTTCCCCTGTTCACTTACCGTCCGTAGACTGTAAGACATGCGGTCGATCCTTCAAAAGCGAGGAGGCATTGCAACAGCATCTGCAGTCGCCAGCACATGCACCGACTTTTGACTGCAAAAGTTGCAATCGATCTTTCAAAAATGACGAGGCACTAAAACAACATATGAAATCTCCAGCTCATGATCCGACCTTTCTCTGCAAGAACTGTGATCGATCCTTCAAAAGCGATGAGGCACTGCAACAGCACATGCAGTCGCCAGCACATGCACCGACCTTTGACTGCAAGATTTGTAGTCGATCTTTCAAAAGCGATGAAGGACTGAAGCAGCATATGAAGTCGCCGGCTCATGATGCGACCCTCGACTGCCAGACTTGTGATCGCAAATTCCAAAGCAAGGGGGCTTTAGAGGCTCACTTGCGGGACTCTCCAGTCCATGGACAGAAATCAAAAACCCCCTTGGACACGTTCTTCGGCTCTTTTCGGAGTTTCAAATACGACCCTTCTCTCCCGTCATCTACGTCGTTTGCCAAGTTACGGGACCTTGAGGGCTGGGAACGGGGCGATCCCGAGGGGAAGGATGCATGGGACAGATATCAAGATGCATTGGCTACCGAGCTTGAGATGTGGTATGGTGCAGACGATGATCTGGCGGCCTGGCATTCTCTCTGTCGTGCAGTAGGCATCGAGCCCCCTCCGCCAACGTGTGCGCTGTGCAAGAAGGTATGAATATGAGCGACGAATCTGGCGTGTTCATGCTAATTTGGACCGCAGGCTGCACGAAATAAGCACGTCAACATCGTGGATTTGATTGATTGGGGACGAAATCAAAGCGGGAAAAAGGTTCGGATATTCAGAGACGTTGACCAGCTGCGAACCTACACCAGGGAGACTGGAAAGATATTCCGCAACCCATACGATGAGGGCGAAGATGGTGGTAACATGGTGTTGAGACACCTCCTTCGGAGGATCTTTCGCTAGAGCTTGCGAGGGCCGAAAATCAATTTCCTATGTCAGCCGTCATTCCAAACGGCTGTCCTATGCAGCTACGCAGAGCTCTACACCAAAATCTTTTCTTTGCGCTAATCACCAACAACGTTGACAAATTTTCAGTGGTGAGAAGCGGGCTCTCAGCACTGATTCTGCTAAATTGTACATCTGAAATTGTTAAACTTATTAAATATACATGTTCTATAGCAATATTCAAGTATTTTCTTAACACGTCAGTGAAATCTTTTATATATGTCCATTGATCAAGGCTCGTACCGTTCACTCTCAAACTAACATCGTTCATTCTTATTCAATGTCTGTCAAACAGCCGCGCTGCCACCTCAATGGCAGCTGTGTCTCATATGATACCGAGCCGATGGGCTGGCAGCTGTCGATGGCAAGCATCGTGAGTGAACGACTGTCAAAGCTAGGTCACTAGAAGCTTGTCCCGTACCTGAAAAGCCGTGGATCCAAATTATCGGAGCAGTACACCGGAACCAGAGGGGGTGCGTTATCGTAATGAGGGTTAAGAGATGTGATGCCTGATAATGAAGCTGTACTACGATCTCGCCAAGATGGATTCGGCTTGCACGAGCAGCTAGCACAAGCTGTTTCACACCAAGTTGTTGTTATCAATAACACATCATATATTTATAGAAATGGGGATCGAATGAATGAGATTCTTCTGTTTCTAGCTTAGTTATGTTTCTATACCCCAAAAAGATTAGATTCCAGGTCTCAAAGTTTGACCCCAAGACAGGAGTGAGATTTGCTTTTGCTCTACTCCGCAAGGTATAGGTTAAGTTCCATTGCTGCAGACAGCCAGATACCCTACCCTAGGCTGAATCATCGCCAGATAGGCTCAACAACCACTAAGGGTGGCCCAAGCGCTACAGGCCCTGTCAGGCGCTGCACCGCCCTGGAGTGGCTGACTCTGGGGCCATCTGCAGGGGTCCGCAGCATCGTCACAGGCGGAAGCCCCCTAAAGCCATGCCCCATCAATCCATGCCGGATCACCTAGACACGCAGCAGCTCCCAGGCAGATCGCCGTTTGACGCAGTCAATATATTGAAGTCGGCCAGCTACCACCACCTTGACCTACCGCCACCCACTTCCGTCTAATCTCCCCCGACGCCGTCCACCATCCTCCGTGCTTCGATCACACCTTAACGCTCCTCAATCGCAGCCAGAGACGCCGGCCAAGCGCTACACGTGCAATCACCCCAGCCAGCCTTCTCCTTCGTCCCGGAACTGCCGAGTCGCACCTCTCCGTCATTCCATCGACCTTCGCCGAGACGCCATACCCTGACCCAGGGACACCACCACCCAGCTCCCTTCTCTCTGCGCAATGCTCCGTTGAATCCGTTGATACCATTCCGCCGTAGCTTGTACTCGGTTCGCGACAGCACGTTGCTGCACCACCGTCGTTTAATGGAACTTCGAGCTGTCGCACAGCGCCCCATCCAGCTATCAGCCTCCTAGCCCTCGCCCGTCCTCACCCCGGACCTGACCAGCTTCACCTCAATCGCACAGCAAGCCGAGTGAATGCAACCTCTAAACCCCTTCCTTGCCGCTTTCTTCAAGAGCTCGGTAGCCTCCCAGTGCACCCCCGTCCACCACCATATCCTTCTGGTGCCCCTGACGGATGTGCTCCTCACGTCCCGAGAGACCGAGAGCGGCGCCGCCGTCAACGAGGTCATAACCTCCGAGGACTTCCTCGCCAGTCATGTCCTCCGCATTCCGCCACCAGGCGCCGGGCCTGGGGCGAAAGACGGCGCTCCAAACCTGCGCGAGGTAAGGGGCAAGGCCAAGCAGCTGTCCACGCTTAACGGCAGGAGCGTCATCATCAAGGACTCGTTTGTCTACAGCAACAAGGGTAAGTTGGTCATCATCATTGGAGGATAGTAGTCGCAAGCTAATCCCTCTCACTCCCAGGTTTCAAGACACTGGTTCAGGCGCAAATTCTGAGTGACAATACCTACTACCCCGACGTTTTCGAACCACGACAATGGCTATTATACTTCATTTCGAAACCGCTTGTCGGAGTATGGGAGGAGGTCAAGATAACGCCCGCAGTTCTTGTGCCGGGAGTACGACGACGCATGCTCTCACAGCAGCATCAGGTGTCCAAGACTGATACTAATGACAATCCCGCGCCGAAGAAGAAAGACATCAGGAGCTTCCACGACCTCCTTAATAACTTCCCTATGATCGCGCGACAGATGCATACTGGTCTGGAAAAGCTCTTCCTTGAATTCACCACAACCTTTCAGAAACCACTCCCGCCGCCTCCGTCAGCCGAAGTTATCCCCGATCCGATCCCGGATGGCCCTTTCAAGATTGCCATGAGCAAGGCAAGATCAAACAGCACGTCTGTTAAACCAAGTGATGCGGGATCTCGCAAGCTTCCGATTACTGATGACTTCTATGCCGAAGACGACGAGGACATCTTGAGGGCCTCTCTTGAAACGGCCGTAACTACGGCAATTGATCTCTTTCAGGGGGTTGATAAGCAGCAATTGTCTCTCTTAGGCGCAACGACGGATCTCACGGGGCCGTTGGTTGAGAAACTCATAGAGCGCTATGTTGCTGAGAATGTCAATCACCTACTATTCCCTCGGCTTTGCACTCTCAAGCGCCCCGAAGACCTGGAGCTTGAGGCAAAGATACGGAAGATGGAGTTCATTGATATTTCCCAGCTGGGGATCCGTATCGATGGGGGTCTGAAAGCTAAGCACGACCTCCTCATCCAACTCGGGCCTGCCATTGAGGAATTCAAGAAGATAGCCAACTCACTTTGTCCCCAGGAGATGCTGGATCTACTACTTTCAACAGTCAAGACAGTGTCGCAATTAACAGGACCCAACGGAGACGCATCTGCCGGTGGAACATCAGAGAAAACCATCATGACTGTGAACGCCGACACTCTAGTTTCACTATTACTATATGTTGTTATACGATCTCAAGTTCGCCACTTACAGGCGAGGTTCACCTACATCCGAAATTTCATTTTTATTGATGACGTCGATAGCGGCGAGTTGGGATATGCGCTGAGTACATTCGAAGCAGTCTTGACATATCTACTCATGGATTCTTCTGGCCTGAGGCGGGCAAGCAGAAAAAACAAGGCTCTCTGGGATGCGGCAAAGAATGGCAATATGGACGAGTTAAGAGGCATCATGGAGCCCAGTACGTCGGCTATTGATGATGCTCCAGATTCCCCTGAATGGCCAAGGTCAAGAAGAGGATCGGGGACTTGGAGCCTACTCAACGGCTCTTCGAGGAGGTCTTCACTAGCTCTCACAACAACAGAGAGGTTCTCCCAAGGCTCTGATCTGAGCCATGTATTTCCCTTCCAAAACAATACGGAGCTCAATGGAGACACACCTGCTTTCCCAATACGCAGGGTTAAGAGGGTGGCCATGGACACTCGTAGCCTCTCTAGTAACTCGGAAATATCGTTCCACTCTCGCACAGCAAGCCTTGCGTCTCTTGGTAGCGCGCTAGAGGGCGACATATCCGTGGAACGTCTGTCACAAACGAACAACGCCTTTGGCGAATCCATTTTGATGATGGCGATTCAGAGTGAGCAGCCACAGGCTCTGAGCTATCTCCTGTCGTTGTCACAGTACTACCCTGTGCAAGATCTATTAGAGGATGTGAATAATGAAGATACGACCCTATTAATTGCAGCGGTCCAATTAGGACACAAAGAAATCATCGATATGCTGCTGGACGTCCTTACCAACAAGACGAGCCAGGAGCAGCTGGCCCTGTACTTCGCACTTCCAGACATCTGGGGGCGAACCGTGGGCCACTACCTTTTTAATGCACCTTTCTTGATCCCACGAGTTGCTCACCTCGTTCCATGGCGCCAACGAGATAAGAATGGCCAAACGCCACTCTTTGCCCTGTGCCGGTCATACGATCACGCCAACTACCATGAGATGGTCAAGGCCGGGCTCGAAGCAGCAAGGGACGCACAGATGGACAACGAACCACTACATTTGGATGAGCATGTTGATAATAAGGGCAACACACTACTTCACATTATCAACGACCCGGTGATTGCGAGCGGCTTGCTAGACTTCTGCGACGTCGATGTGAATGCCACGAATGAGAAGCGATTCACGGCGCTCATGGTCGCCAGCAAGTATGGAAGATACGACATGGTACGGGCACTCTTTGCCGATGCAAGGGTAGATATTGCAGCAAAGGAGCTACGCGGCCTGACAGCCGTGGAGCTGGCCAAGGATGACGACGTCCGAAACCGTATAGATGATCTGGCGCTCTTTAGCATGCAAGCCGGGCGCGAAGGGCGGATCACCGGCGTGGTCCGGGCCTTCTTCGTGGAAGATGGAAACGTACGACTGGTGCTTAAGTCGGCAGCACCCACTGCGCGCGAGAGCTACACGGTCACAACCAGTCGACGATCCTTGGCGGAGTTTGAGCAGCTCTTGCAGCTTCTAGCTGACGAGAACCCGGCTTCCTGGCTACCCTCCATGTCGGACACACGGTCTCCCTTTCAGATTCCTTCGAAACCGTCAAGAGCCATTCTCCGTGACATCCAAGCCAAGACGGACTCGGCCCTTAAGGTTCTACTCAACCACCCAACCTTTGCTACCCACGAAATGCTGTGGGAGTTCTTCTTGGTCCCAGAGCTGCAGTTGGAGATGATGCAAGAGCGGTCTAAACTCAAGGCAGAGACGAGGATGGAGAGGGTCAAGGATGAGTACGAACCGGTGGAGAACGTGAGGGAGGTCGAGCAGTTCATCAACCACGCACGTGAGATGGTCAGAAGTGTCAGCTACTCGACTAAGAGCGTGACGAGGCGGGCCAACAGCATTGCGCTCGCTGCGGCTGGTAAGTTTTACCCCTGTTCTTGTTTATATGTTTGATATCAGTGATTCACGGCTAACATGGGATAAAACTTCGTCACAGACATGTACGACTCGTCGGTGCTCCTCCACCGGATGGTGACGACGTTGCAGTTCCTACCCCCATGGCACATGAATGCGTTCGAGACCTACGTCCGGGCCATCATGCCCGCGCAGTCGAACGCATCGGTCACGCTGCACACATCCCTTCTGGGCATACAGTCTACGGTGCAGGGCCTCCTTTCGGCTCTGTCGCGCCCAACGACGCTGATCAACCAGATTCAGGCGGCGAAGAAGGATGCGGAGCGCAACGAGAGTGCGGCCTCGCGTCCAACGAGGTGGCCGCTGGGCCTACTCGATGACACGCGCCAGCGCTTCCAGGATGAGAGGGAGGAGCGGGCTCGCAAGTCGCGGGGGAGGCGCTGTACCTGGCCAAGGAGCTGCGGTACACGCAGCAGACGGTGGCTGGGGAGCTGGCGGGCTGGCAGGACATGCACGACAGGATGGGCGTGGCAGTGATCCGCGACTACGTGAGGGGGATGGTGTACCAGGAGCGGACGAAGCTCGACGGCATGGTGCGGGCCCTGCGGAAGCTGAGGGAGGGCAACGCAGAGAGCGAAGGCGGCAGCAGCAGCAGGAGGAGGTGGGAGCCGCCGCCACGGTCGGGCGGGCTCCAGGTGCAGGATAGAGAGATGGTGGACGAGAGCCTGGCAGCAGCAGGGAGTGTGGAAGAGACGAGTGGCCGTGGTGAGTCGAGCTAGGCTGCCGGTCGGAGAATTCCTCAAACGTACCAAGACATACATAAAGACCAAGGGAAAAGTCGCGTGAAGAAGTTCGAAAGAAGATGGATGGGAGGGGGCGGCAGCACGAGAAGAGAACCTAATGTGGCGAGTGGTCGAGGAAGCTTCGCTGCACAACAACATACATACCTACATCACATTTCAGTATAGTCCGTATTATCATAGACATGGGCGAGAGGAAGGATTCGCGAAATGTGGGGTTACTATGTACTACGTCCTGGGGGATGAGCAAAGATGGGAAGGGAAACTCTTTGGCGCTAGGCGGTAATAGTCCTTTTGTCTGTAATCCGTTATGCAGCTTGGCGATAGAGGAGACAAGTGTTTGGGAGTTAGCAATAGAGTCACGGTGCCGTTTTGGGTCACCAACATCCGACCAGTCAGTGTGCTGAGACGTGCTTTTGGATGAATGTGAATGTCTGGGGACGGTGGAGGAGGGGGGCAGCGGTGACGTTGTGTTGTCATTGCATCCATCAATTATGCCACCCTGCTTTTTTCCTTCGCGTCGCATACAAGGTTTCACATTCTGGACTGACTCACACTCGTAGGGCTACGGTTTGATAGGTCGTTGCTGGATGTGCTGATACAGGTGGGGAGAAACGTCAACCCCCAGGGATTATAGAAAAAAAAGTTGTTGGGAGAGCTGGCATCGGCTCTCCGCACAAACCATAAGGATGGTTCCTATTATCGTTCTCTGTAGAGCAAAATTGACATTACGTGCAGTAGAAATCTATCAATAACGGCTCGGAGCATTTTGTCGGTTCTATTTCCTTTCTCTTGCATGACTTTTTTTAACCGCCAGGTTGACGTACGCATAATGAGGCTTTGCTCAGCGGTCGGCGTTTAAACAGACATAGGGTAGGGCTTTGGGTTGGTTTTTTTGTTGTGCGGTCCGGGTCCTGGAACAGGGGCAGCATGGACCAGCTGGTGGACATGTCGCAGAGATCGATCGGCCTTTGGGCGTGGTGACTGAGACCTTGCCGTTCGCCAGTGTCAGTAACCTGCACACCGCAGTCTAGTCGGAATCCGGACTGAAGGTTTTGATCTACTGCTGGGAAAATGCCCGCAATGTCGGGTTGTCTTCCCTTGGATCCTCCCCCATGCTCTCGCTCCGTGGCCCCTGGCCCCGGAAGCAATCCTGGCCAGTCGTTGGCCGACACGCTCCCATTGGCCGGCGCGGTGTCGGTGCAACGCGGTTTCTTTTCTGGAGGAAGAAGCCCGTCGGGCGAGTCCACATGGGGGCGCGAAAATCACCGCGCTCGTGGTGAGCTGCCGTGAGCTGCCAATCAGATCGACGACCGGGGTGCAGCTGGGCCAATGGCGTGTTAGGCACGAATGATGCGTTCGCGCCTTGGGCAGTCGAGCATTGAGGAATTACGCGCCCGCGACGAGGATGGGGCTGTGCATGGATGGAGTAAATTTCCGCAGCCGCCCTTTCTCGTGGCATCGAGGTACTACAGTACACAGTACGACATGACTCTGCCTGGCGGCACGGGAGCGGACCCCAGGTAATGCCATCGGTCGGAGATGGCTGTTGGCTGCGTGAGGCCCGGCTGTTTGAGGTAGCCGCTCGGCAGAAGAAATTGGCCAGTGGTTCTTAGGCGCCGGCGAATGGGAGCAGCCAGACGGCAGATTGTCTTATTTAAGCAGCGGGCAAAAATAGCAGCGACGGCAGCGAGAGGGCCGGGAGCAGCCAGCAAGCGCCCGTGGAGGCTGCGAATAGCACGGTGCCTTCTTGGCTGGACGCCTACTACCTACTACCGTGAGATTTCATTTCACGATGATGACCTCCAGTACGACGTGAGGACCAGCGAGGCACCTGCCGGGGACAGCCAAGCGAGAAGAATGAGTCACGCGCTAGCGAACAGAAAACAAAGTGGTGGCACGCGCGAGCAGGCGGTCGCGGTGTGAACCACTGCATCAAGCAGAGGGCCAAGCAGGAAAAATCAGAACAGGCAGGGCGTCCATGGCAACGCAGTCCACGTCGTCGCGCATCGCAGCATGGGCTGGGCGTCCGTGTGTTCGGGTGGGACAAGACGTGGCAGCGTGTTTTTGCTGGTCTGCCGATGGGGCTTCTGCGTGTGTTCTTTAGCGGCTCCACAGCGCACTTTTCTCGTGCCGTCAGTCCACTGGGACGGGCTGCTGGCGCTAACGCACGGGCTAGTTGGCGCCGGCCACTCACAGGCCGCCGACGTGCAGCCATCGCTCCAACCCCAGGAAACGGGCCCTACCCACCGACTGCTGTAGTACCACCCACCGGCTGCTGCACTACCACCACCACCGCCGCCGTGTGCGAGAGACTGGCTGCAGCTGCGATGATCAGACAGGCGTCCTTCGACACCTGCCGGCCATGCCACAACATCCTCGTGTCGGCTAGTCGCCCGCCAAGGGGGTCTGGTCTGGTCTCTTTCGCGTTTCAGATCGACTGCTTCGGTGCGTGCCAGATGACCCGCGACTCTCTCGTCTGGACCCTGGCTCCACAGGCGTTTCTGCCATCAAGCATCCACGGCCACTGGACGTCCCAAGGATAAGAACCCGGCCTCCTGCTCTCTAGGCCATGAGAATTTTCCTCAGAAACCAAGCGATTCTTTCCCAATCGTTCCTCTCCTCTACCTTTCCCTCCAGGCCTCTCTACGAGCCCTTAATTTCTCTCTTCCTCATCCTCATCCTCTCGACTTAGATCTGGCCTGCCTGGTTGCTTGGCCCTCCTCGTCCTCAACCTCGCCCTCAATCTCAAACTCGCCATATTCACTTACACACGAGACTGGATCTCGTCTGGCCCTGTTGATACTACCACTACCACTTGAGCTGGTCTCTTGCCAAAACTACACTACATACAATACCTGTTCTTACCGAACAGCACTTACACCAACAAAAGCCCCCACGAGCAATAAACAAAGCAAAATCACTAATAATCTTTCAAGATGTCTTCGTGAGTTCCCCGTATTCATAGAAACAAAATATACTCACGCTGACCGCCCTGCCCTGTAGTCTGGAAGCCGACATCTCGTTTGACGAGTTCACCACCAGCTTCTCCTATGCGCCGGTGATGCAACACTGCACCCCTTCGCCCCCCATGCACAACCTGGACTTTTCCTTTGATGCTTCCATGCTCAAGTACCAGGTCCCTCAAGAGTTTCACCAGTATGCTGCTCCCAGGCAGTACGCTCCCAGCCACACTCGCTCGTCCTCGCGAGCCTCCATCTACTCTGTTGGCTCGGCTGTCGACTCTCCCCCCGAGTCGGTCTGCCCCGGCCTGACCACTCCGCCAAGAGCTGGCTCTCCTGTCCGGAACCATGGTCCCCTCTTGCTTCCCAAGATTCGATCTCAGGATCAGGATCTTGATGGCTTCCCTCCCGTCACTGCTGGCATGATGTCTACCCCCCCACCTGCCCCTGTTGCTCGCCGGTCCAAGGCCTTCCGCCATGCTCGTAGCTACACCAACCCGGAGACCCTCAACGCCATGGTCATGCCTCACTTCAGCTTTCCCACTCCTCCTCGTGAGGATGGCTTCAGCAACCAGCTGCTCTGCTCTCCCGCCAACTTTGCCCACTCGCATGATCCTTCCAAGGCTCACACCCGCCGATGCAGCAGCGTCGAGGCCATCACCACTGACAAGTACGCCTACCCATCCTACCGTACTGTGCCTGTCATGCAGCAGACCGACTTCACTTTCCCATCTGCTACTTACACGCCCCGTGCGCCCTCCCCTCTGACCATGGCCGCCTCCGTCAACGTTACCCCGGAGCCAACCCCCACCACCACTCTCATGTCCTTCCTCACCGGTGCCAACTCGGCCGCCTCCTTGGTCCGAACCGTCTCCTTCCCCCACCGTGACCCCAACATCAAGCACTTCTGGTGGGACATTCGCAACATCCGCACCTGGTCCTCCTTCAACCTGGCTTCTGTCCTCACTCTCCCTGGCGCCTCGCTGCTCAACACCCCCATTCCGGCTCCTGTCCTCCCCCAGCCTACCATGTCCAGCCGCCACCCAGAGACCGAGGCCGCTCTCCACAGCATCTACGCCTCCTACTACCTCCCCAAGCTCAACTCTGCTCTCGCCCTCTGCTCCGAGCGCCCCCTCCAGCTCTCCGTCCCCGCCGCCACCAAGGGCCCCAGCGCCGTCAACGACCTCCTCTTCACCGCCAACGTCTCCGGCGAGGCCGCCGCCGCCGCCGCCATGTTCGGCGGCAAGCCCTCCGCCCGCGTCGTCGGCCTCGTCCGCACCTTTGACCGCTTCAACACCGGAATGCGCGCCGAGGGCAACATCAAGCGCGTCGAGTACCTCCGCGGCCTCGCCGCCATCCACCACGCCATGCGCGAGCACGGCTGCCGCTACGGCTTCATCCTCACCGAGATCGAGCTCGTCCTCGTCCGCAACGGCACCGAGTCCACCCCTTTCTTCGGCGAGCTCGAGGTCACCAGCGTCCAGCTCGCCGCCACCGGCAGCGGCGGCGAGGAGCAACAGTCCCAGCTGACCGCCTGCCTCGCGCTCTGGGGCCTCTGCAGATGGCCGGCGACCACCCGGTCCCCGGCCACGCGCCCTGGAAGTCAGAGGTCGGCGCGCCCGCCGAGGGCACACGGCGCAAGGCCAAGGCCCGTGACAGCTGGATCCCCGCGCCACAGCTGGCCGAGAAGCGCGAGGCCAAGCGCAGCAGAGGCTGGATCTGGCCCGAGGACGCCGTCGGCAGGAAGGAGCTGGGCAAGCGTGGTGTGCGCTACGGCGGCATCTAAACCAAAATCCAAAGGAGGAGTGTGTTTTTTATATTTCATTTGTACGAGAAGGCGGCAGGACCGTCCTCGATTCTTACTTACCTATTTTCTTATTTTTTATTTTTATTTTGTGATGGGGTAATGAACGATCCGAGTTAGATCTTCTTGATGCCGATGGGATATGAGATACGACGGGGTGAGGAATCGAGTCATTCTAGACCAGCTCACCTGTCTGAAGAGAAAAAGCCTTATTATGATTTTTGTGCTCATGTAGCGATAATGAAATGAATGAATGAATTCAAGACATTGAATAAAAGACCTTTGCAATATTCGCATGTGACAGAAGTGTGAACTGTTGAAAAAAAAAAAAAATCCAACCAAAGGAGTTGATGGTGGTGTGCTTTTAACAATGCTACTACAATTGGGGTTTGGAACGTAGCACGCGCAGGTGGTGTTGATTCATAAATCGAGTATAGCCAAGAGAGTAACAAGAACAAGTGGTCGAGGATAAGTTTTGAACACATAAAACATCATGTCACTATTGCTTCCACTGTGGGTGGTCATTAATTCCTCGTATTTTACTGTTTTTGAAAGTTCCATCTACTTTTAAATGTGACATTTGCGGGTGAAAATGATCTTGCTTAACCCTTGGCAGCACCAGCCTTGATCAGTAGAATATCTCCATCCTCAACGACGTAATCCTTGCCCTTAGTCATGATCTTGCCCTTTGCCTTAACCTCGGCCTCATCACCCAGTTCCTTGAGTGTGTTGAAGTTGTACACAACGGCCTGAATAAACGTCTTCTCGAAGTCGCCGTGGATCACACCGGCTGCCTGTGGTGCCTTGGTGTTGGTACGGATGGTCCATTGGCGAACCTCGTCAGTACCAGTGGTGAAGAAACTGGCCAGCTGAAGCGCCTTGCGCATCTGGTGAATGACCTTGGGGAGAGCGGACTGGGCGCCCACGGCCTTTTGCTCCTCCAGGGCTTCGGCCTCCGTCTCATAACGTGTCAATCTCTCCTCGAAAGAGACGGAGATGGGGATGATAGGGTCGCCAGTGGCGTGCTCCTTGACCCACTCGGCAATCTTGGGAAGATGCTTGTTCTTCTTGCGGATGAAGTCCTTCTCTGACAGGTTGACCAGGAACACCACGGGCTTGGCTGTGAGGAGGAAGAGAGGGTTGATGACCTCGACCTGTTTGGCTTTGTTAGCGCCAACTCGAACGTGATTGATCGAGAAATGAGTGAAAGGGAAGAAGTGTATTGCAGGGTCAGAATAAACATTTATCTCATGGTGCGCTCTAGCGTTAATGATTGAGGCACGTCGAAGAGCTGGGTTTATAGATCAGGCCATTGGGCCTTTTATCATCACATTGCGTATGATGTGAGAGGTGTGGAAGTAAATAAAGAATTTGTTCTTACCTCCTTAGGAGTCCAGTTTCCTTTGCGGATATCCTTGCCATCCTGGAGCCAGGCAAGAATCTTCTCGATCATCTCTTGTTCCAGGCGAGCCTTCTTGAGTTCAAGACTCTGGCCACCCATGCGTGTCTTCTTCTTCTGGTTTTCGAGGGCCTTCTCAACGAATTCAATATCCTTGAGTCGCAGCTCCTCGCTAATGATATCGAGATCTCGCGTAGGGTTCACGTCACCCTCAATGTGAATAATCTCAGCGTCGTCGAAGCATCGAACAACTTGGAAGATGGCATCCACAGCACGGATGTGTGACAAGAAAGCATTGCCAAGACCGGCACCAGTGGATGACCCACGGGTCAGACCAGCGATATCATAGACGGTTAGGTTAGCTGGGACCCGAGACTTCGGGTTGTACTTCTCAACAAGCCAATCGTAGCGCTCATCAGGTACAATGACTCGAGCTTCCTCAGGGTCAATGGTAGCATATGGAAAGTTCTTTTTGGCTGTCAGCACCCCAATTGCAGGACGGCGCGAGCGACGAGGGGCTTCATACAGCTGGGTTGCCTAGGTCGCACTTGGTGATGGCCTGGAAAAGAGTAGACTTGCCGACGTTGGCGAGGCCGACCTGAGATAGCTGATTAGCAGCTGTATAGAGCTTGGAGAGGTAGGTCTGGCCATACAATTCCACTCTTGAGGTTGTTTCCGGGACGACCCAGAGGGATCTTCTCCTCAACGACGGCCTTCTTGGGAGGCATGCCTCTTGTTCTCGCCTTTGGCTTGGCGTAAAAGCGTACTGTGAAGACGGGATTACGTAGGTGGGTGAGGGGAGAGGTTGGAGCTAGGTGTCCAAGTGCTGCAGGCCGGGCTGCGCAAAGGGAAAAGGTGCGACGTAGAGAAGCGAAGGAGCTTGGGGAAAGAAGAAGGGAGGGAATGATGACCCGTTTCGGCTGTTTCCAGCCGCGATCACAGCACGCGTGATACTTTGCAAGCTCCTCGAAATATTCTCAGGATGAAGTTCTTGGTAGAAAGAGAACGATGATGGGGGGAAATTAGGTGAAAAGTTGGTTGTGTTTTGCCTTAGCCTAATCGCGCTTACGGCGGGGTGGTGGAATCTGGCCGCGGATGTATAGATACGCCGATGTCCGTGTTCGCGCACGTGATCCCAAGACATTCATCCTCGTACATTGAGACGAAAGACCTAGAGAAGCATTGATGGTATTGTTATTCGAGAAACAAAGTCCGTTCTCTGCGTTCCGACCTGTGTAAGACGGGACTATTTATTAGAAAATCGACTTAAGTAGAGTTTCGGGAGTTTCGGTGGTCATGTGAACCAAGATCCTGGTCCTGGGCCAGGCTCTGTAGTTTTATGGTTCCTATGCATGATGAATGTCAGAGTCTCACTACCCTGGTATCCATCTACCCGCATAGCGTTGAGCGTTAAGACTAGCTCATGAGTCGTCTAGTAAAGGCATTGAAGACCTATATTTATACATGGATATTTCATTCTGTTTCATGGTGTGATGTCCGGAACAAGCACTAACAGTGGAACACCTGGGTCGAGATTGGCGCTATGCCGGATAAAGTATTTCCCTACGTCAGGCACCACGCACCCCCAGTCAGGTTGCGCTTGAACCAGATCCAATCGGTGAGGCATGCAGTGTGGCAAGGGACGGCATTTGCGACGAGCGCCTTCCCCCAACAGGCAGACAGACAAGCGATCCTACGCCGTAATTTGTTGACAACACTTGGGTATTGACTGGATATTCCCGTCTAGGACTGATGGTCGCCCACTAGCACAGTTCGGAACCGGCGTTGTCCATCTGCAGCACTCCGTTTCCGTACCCAACCCTTCTCTATCTGATATATCGCCCGCCATACCCGCCTTTAGTTGGTTGCATTTACCTGCGAGGTCTACACTGAGACACTGTTCCGAATCTCTTGCCCAACTGCCCTTTCTAGCAACAATGACCCCTCCGCGATCCAGCGCGGGCGGCAGCCGGCGGCATCGCAGTACGTTATCTATGCAGAAGACAGAAATCCTCATCAATGTCTACGATCTGCTGCCGGTAGGTTTTGGCCAACCTTTTGGCCTTCTGAAGCTGCTACCTTCTCCACGAAACCCCCGTGCTAACTAGGTGCCTGCAGCCTGGACGACTTTCTTCTATCCTATGGACCGTCGGAGCCGGCCTCCTCCATTCTGCCGTCGTCATCAATGGGAAAGAGTATGCCTATGGCGGGCATGACCATAAGAATTTGACCGGCGTTTATTGGACCAGACCCAAGACCGAGCCTCCGGGAGGCACCTTCAGATGTGAAATTCTTCACGGATTTACCCTAGCAAGCGACGAAGAGATCGAAAACGTGATTCGAGAAGCATCGGAAGAGTTTCAAGGAACGGCATACAACCTTCTCACGCGGAACTGCAACCACTTTACATCATACCTGTGCCAGAAGCTCACAGGAACACCTGGACCTGCATGGCTGAACCGTGCAGCAGCCATTGGTGTTGCATTTCCGTGCGTCGTGCCGCAAGAATGGATCGAACCGCCCGACTATGACACCGCTGAGGGCGCTCTTCTGGGAGAGGAGCCTGTTGATGAGCGCGCGCGTATGCTTGGGAGATCACAAGACGCTCCACATATTCTGGGTACTGGATCACGCAGCAATGAAGAATGGGCTGGCGACAGTCATGGTAGTGGAAGCAAGGGTAAGAGACAGTATAGCGTAAGCCAGACCTCTCTGTGATAACCGACGATGAAGGGTGAGCGCAGGCCTTTCAATTGGCTTATGGGTCACCCTTTGCTCCCTTTCCATTTTCCTCTCTATTTCCTCCACCCATCACAGGACTGAGAATTTGGGTGTGTTTGTTTGGCGTTGGCAGGCGTTTTTGGCCTTGGTTCAATATTAGATCACATGGGCCGTCTTGATATTTTCTTGGACATTGAAATAAAGCAACAGTGGTTTTTCCACTTTCCACATGGTTTATGTATATGGTATAAATTGTACAAATCTTATTACAGCAAACGTTTCATTACAAACGTCTTGGTCTCTTACTCCTTGTGCCTCCGAACTTGATCCTGGTCGAATCGGCGACCCGGACGATCTTTTCCCGTAGAATCCTGCCTTCAGGGCTCATCAGAACTTTGATGGCAGCCTCACGGCCCTGTCCAAATCCTCGGAGAACAACCTCGAGCCTCTTGATCTTCATTGGCCAGCCGTCGTGTATCAGTCGCTCGATGACATATTTCGTGAGAGAGTAGGCGGGATCGAAGCCTCCGCGTCGAGACTTTCGGTAGCCTAAGTTGCCGGCGGAGAGAGAGATGATTGGTTCTCTGTTGGGCCTCGTGCAGGTAATATGTGTATTGTGCTTGGTCGCGTAGATGTGGAAATGGTAAGGCTCGACGTCCTTGGTCTTGGGTACACTGGGGTTACCGTAAAGAGCACTTGTATCGATGTGGGACGAGCTCATTGACTTGAAGACGGCACTTTGTGATAGAGCTGCCATGGAATTGATCTCGGTTGGTACTGCATTCGGTGCTTCTGGATTTCCGTAGAGGTCCCGAAGCAGGCGCCTTGATGTGGGCTTGTCGGTCTTTGGGGCATCGTCTTCCTGTCGCCGGGCGGTTTGCGTGAATACCCGGATGCCCTGAAGAGGGCTACGTTGCGCGGAGGGACATGCCCCTCGGAGGAGACCCGACGTCGCAAAGCGACTCAAAAATGTCCGGCTCATCGTCGTGGAGGGTGCAACTGTGAATTTCTCGAGCTGATGTTGCCCAATTGCAATTGCACTTTTTCCTTGGTGGAGGTGGAAAGATACCTAGTACCTGGGACCGAACTCGGCCGAGGTTCTGCCGCCTCTCCGCCTTCCCTTTCCCCATGGAAGCCGATAGATCTGATCGGGAGCAACCCCAAAAATTTGAATTGCCAGTTTGAGTGACTTGGTGCTTCTCGACTTACAACATCCGCCTCGTCTACCCCACGCCCACCAGCCTTCGGAAGGCATCTCCCCTTTTCCACAATGAACTCCCTTCTTCGAAATGCCCGTACCGCCGATAATGCTCTTGTCCGAGCATCCTTCAGCGTGAAAGGCTCTGCTGCAGGAAGATCGCCGGCCTATAGAAGGTTAAATTCGCAGTTGTCGCAATTGCCCAACCGAAGCACCTTCGGCACACAAACCAGAGCCCCCAATGGCGCAACGCTATCGCCCCTGCGGCCGCTGCTATTGCCGTCCGAACTTCGCCTGTCCCCTTCAGCTGCGCTCATGACCCGACAACTTCATGCAACCACCCAATTTTACCAAGAGAACAAGGAGAAGGTTGAGCCAAAAGCAACAGAGCCTGCCCCCGAAGAGAAGCCCAAGGCCGATGATGCGGAGGCCAAGAAGCAAGAGGAGAGCGAAAAGTCCGAAGAGGGTGAAGGCAAAGAAGAAGGAAAGGACGACAAGGCCAAGAATGATGATTTGCCCCCCCACCCCCCCACGGTGACAAGACCCCATGGCAGGTGTTTACCGAAACCATGAACGCCGAGTTCCAGAAGTCAACAGAATGGAACGAATCTACAAAGCAGATTGGTGCCGCCGCCCACCAGTTCAGCGAGAGCGAGTCAGTACGCAGGGCGCGTGAGGCTTATGAGAAGTCCACAGGCGCTGTGTCCTCTGCTGCCTCGGGTGCCATTAAAACCACGGCTGGAGCAATTGGAAAGGGAGCTGCCTGGACATGGGATACCTCTGTCGTCAAGGGAGTGCGCAAGGCTGCCAACGCCACAGGTGATGTTTTGGATCAGGCAACCAAGCCGATCCGAGACACCGAGGCTTACAAGAACGTGAAGAACGTTATCGACGATGGTAGCTCTTCGCGCTACGGTGGCTGGGTTGAGAAGGAAGAGAGAAGGAAAAGGAGAGAGATGTTAGAAAAGAGCCGTGGCAGAGATGGCCAAGTCATGCAAGAGGACCCTGAGTAAGTCTCGATTCCGGTTCCATTATATCGCAAACCTTGATACTAATAGCCACAGGGCCGGCACCAATATTACACTCCACAAAGATGCGGCTTGGAAGGAAGCCTGGAGAGACTTCCGCGATCAAAATAAGATCGTCCAGGGCATCTTTTCTATGAAAGATAAATACGAGGAATCAGAGAACCCTCTGGTTTCCACCGCCAGGAGCATCACTGACCGAATTGCTGGCTTTTTCGCCGAGAACGAGACCGCCATGGTCATCAAGCAATTCCGCACCATGGACCCCAATTTCCATGTCGAGCCCTTCCTCCAGGAACTTCGCGAGTATATCTTGCCCGAAGTATTGGACGCCTACGTCAAGGGCGATATCGCAACCCTGAAGATGTGGCTCTCTGCCGCCCAGTTCTCTGTTTATGAGGCTCTGACAAAGCAATATGCACAAGCAGGCATGAAGACGGACGGACGCATTCTCGACATCCGTAACGTTGATATTCTTCGTGCCCGCATCCTGGAACCTGGCGATATTCCTGTCTTCATCATCACCTGCCGCACGCAAGAGGTGCATGTATACCGCAACAAGAAGACGAATGAGCTCGCTGCTGGTATGGAGGACAAGGTCCAGCTTGTCACCTATGCCATTGGTATTACCCGCGTGCCCGAAGACGTCAACAACCCAGAGACCCGAGGATGGCGTCTCATTGAAATGCAAAAGAGTGGCAGAGACTGGTACTAGTCTCTGAACGTTTTGCAATGTCATAATTACTCATCTACGACCGAAAAAAAAAACATAAAAGCCTGTGATAATATTTGTATAATACCTGTTGGATGATACCAGGGCTTTTGGGGCAGTATATCTGCGAGGATCATAGCTTTGTTTTTCCATGATCGACATGATCGAAACACCTCTCAAAGGGCCCGTAAGCGGAAGGGGCTTATGTACTTTATGCATGGGTAAAAAGGAGTATCACGGGATAGACGTCAATAGAGCGCTCCGGTTTGTCAATATGAAGTCAATTGTCTACTACTACGGTTAAACATGTTATGAGGTTGAGCTTGGTTGTGCGAAGCTTAGGAATCTGCTAGTGTCGGTTTCAACTAGGCGATGCCAGAGGCTAATATGTAGGATTTAGCCTTGCGCTATTGTGCCATTGGGGAAATGGTGTAGGGGCATCACGTTTGTTTTGCATGCAAAAACATACACTACAAAAGGTCCGGGGTTCAAATCCCCGTTTCTCCATTTGTTCTTCTTTTTTCAATTTTTGTCCTTTTCTTTACTTCTGTTCGCGCGTAGAGCCTCGGGATTTCGGCCGCGTACACACCTCGTAATAAATGCTCAGCTTCGGTTCACTTTTGCTGATCATGTCTCTGGCCCAGCTTATTGCTGAAGCCAAGTCTTATTTAAATAAGGGTGGGGTTGAGATCTCTTGATAGTTAGGAACAACTTCAATTCTAAGTACGGAGTCATTTGATATAGTAGTATGCATGGTTTCTTTCATTGGTATTGTGTTGGTTGTTTCGATATTCTCTCGGAACGTCATGTAGTGGCCTCGGTGCGTCATCTCTCAATTCACAGATGTAGCCGTTGCTCATTGGAAAGCGATAGACGCTTATGGAAAGGCATCACCGGCAGAAGATGCTGAAGTCGGCAAAGTGGGTAGCTCTGGGCGGAAATGGTGAGAAGTTCCTTAGTATTTTCTCCGATATCAATAGAGATTATGTATATGTTTTCGAAGAAATTGCCTGTTCTGGTAGGCCTCGGAAATTCTTACCATCTGCCATCAATTATTCCGTGGTTCCTGGCAAGTACCTCTCTCCTGTTAGGCAGCGCGTTGTCGTACAAGTACCACTAGCCCGGCAGCGGATCCCATCCCCCACCTGTGCTTAGCCGCATACCTTGTATTTAGTGCTTTATGCCCGGCCATTTGCAATGAGCTGGTAAGCACGTTGCCTTTTCGCCAACCTCGCTCAACAACAACTACCACAAGCGAATATTCGGGTCATTTCGCCTTTGAACAAGAGATCGCGTAGTCGCCCCTTGCATAAACAGAAATTCTCGCATAGCACGAGCGTTTACTTTTCGTAATGGATAACACCGACCAGACGTTTACGGACCCGGCGAAGTATGGCCTCCTCTGCTATCACCAATTTATCCATCTGCCTCTCGTTGCTAACGTTCACCAAGGTCCCCTCTGTTCATTCCTCTGAACATCGCCCTCACCGGCCTGCTGGCCTACGTCGCCTACATGATCTTCTCGCGACCCTCGCCCAGCGCCCAGCTGCCTCCCCCACCTCCCGCAGTCGTCTTCAAGACCTACACACCTCACACCCTCCTCCCCTTCAACGGAGAGGACGGGAAGCCGATCTACTTTGCCGTCCGCGGTCGCGTCTTCGATGTCTCTCGTGGCCGCAACTTCTACGGCCCCGGCGGCCCGTACTCCAACTTTGCTGGCCGTGACGCCAGCCGCGGTCTTGCCTGCGGCAGCTTCGACGAGGACATGCTGACCAAGGACCTGGACGGGCCCCTGGACACGCTGGAGGGGCTCGGCGCGGATGAGATGGAGGCTCTCCAGGGCTGGGAGGACAGGTTCAACGAGAAGTACGAGGTTGTCGGCAAGCTGGTGTCGGTGAGCGATTTCAACAATGGCACCAAAGCGTAACATGAGTGTTATGTTGCCAAATCGAAAAATATAAAAATTAAAAAAAAAAAAAAAAAACCGCAAGAAAGACAGCAGGACAAACTCGATACAGAAAATTAATGGAACCCTGTCAGGGAAAGGTGCTAGCTCTACGATATTATGGGATGGATATGGATTCTTTTTCTTCATCATGATGAGATTCTTTTCATGCGCTCCTCACCTTCATACAGTCGACATTGATTGATCTCCTTCATCTTCTGCTTGACCAGATGTTGGTGATGTTCCGGAGGCCTCGGGATGGTCAAATCCCGGCGCAGCGTTGATACCCCGCAAAGACGTAGAAATCCCGGTAATTTGCCTTAAAGTTGCAGCGGACTCTTGACCACGACAGTTCGAGGCCTCGCGGCTCGCAGGGTGTCTGCTGTCGGCCGCCGTCTCCTGACGAGGGATGAATACAATGGCATGCTGCGTATCATGCCGTCGGCTTTCCCGCTTTCTTTCCGGTCCCTCTGCTCGCTCCAGCCCGTGATTAAACAAGCGCGAAGAGAAGGCTCCTGAGCGGAATTACGTATGCTCCCTGTCTTGGCTGGAATAACTCCTCCCACTGCAGGGTCCGGCCACAGCCCCAGACCGCGGGCCAATAGACTGCCCGCAGATGTGGCTTGGCTGCTTAGCTCAGCAGGGTTGGCTCTGGGCAGCGCTGCAAATGGGCGTGTAGGTGGGCTCAGTAGGGGGTCATCGCTCTGTTCTCACTTACGTGGACGATAAGGTAAGGCCTGGCTAACTTATTAGTCTTGGCGTCCATCGTTTGGTGCCTCCCTCCTCCCCTGGCCCGTGTCCAGTCCCCATGCTCACGTTCAGATGTAAGGATGCACGAGAGTGTTTCGTGATCCCATCAAGAGACGTATTCTACGCTTAGAATCCCATCCTGTGTCTGTCTGCTTAGCCCGCGAGCCAGCTCTGGGGTCCACTCTCTTTTGCTTTGAACACCCTGCCTCAGCACCCGTCACTCATTTGCACCCTCGTGGGATCTGGACCGTCTCTGGTCCCATGGCCGTCAGCCATTCCTTGACTTCTCCTTCGACGATTGCGCCGTTGCGCATCCAGATAGCCCATCATGCCGCCCTCCGAGAAGCAGCCCTTTTACGATCCCATACCGCCGACATACGACCAAGCCTTGGCGGGTAGCAGTCGCCACGGCCAGACTTGGCCACCCCCTCGAACCCACAACGAAGACGATGTATTAGAACAAACCGAAGCGCAGGGGCTACTACATCGCTCAAATGGAGCTGGAAGCTCATCTCGGCATCCTAATGGCTACCACCCGCCGACAGTCGAGTCCGATGATTCCGATATTGCGAGTCTGCTCGAGAGCGACACCGATGATGAAGAGGCCGCCCAAGTGAGGCGGGAGGTGGAGGAGATGGAGATTGAAGAGCCCACATCCTCGCGAGGACTCTCATGGGGAAAAAGAATAGGATTCTCTCTACCGCGATGGAAATGGTCCTGGCGACCGAGGCTACCCCGGATATCATTACCAAGGATGCGAATTCAATTACCGTCTCGGCCAGAGGACGACGGCGAAGAAACCAGAACAACAGAGGAGACCCGGAACAATGACGAAGACTCGGAATCCAACCCACCTCCCCGTCGGAGCTGGGCCTTCCCCGGTGTCAACGGCATGGTGGTACTGCTCATCTTTGCTCGAGTGCTGGCCGTCACAATTATATTCGGCTTCCTCTATCTCGTCTTCGCGACCGATTTCTTTAGTAGTTTTGGCGGCCGTATGAATGGAGGCTTTCGATTCCGCGCAGAAGATCTACGTGTCCACATTCTCCAGAGCGTGGAACCCAGAAGACTGCGTGCCTCCGTGCTGCACTTTTCAAAGTATGCGCATATTGCTGGTACGGAAGGTGACTACGCCACGGCCATGGACGTCAAGAGCATGTTCATTAAGGCGGGACTTGACCAAGTCTCCGTGGACGAATACGAGGTTTACATCAACTACCCACGCAAGGACGGACGATCCGTGCAGATTGTGGAAGGAGACAATGTCATTTGGACGGCTCAGTTGGACGAGATTGAACGAGGACAAGAGATGTCGGGCCACCAGCCATACGCATTCCACGGCCATTCGAAGTCTGGCGATGTCAAGGGCCCCTTGATTTATGCCAACTATGGGTCTCGAGACGATTTCAAGAAGCTCAAGGACAAGGGAATTGACACTGAGGGAGCCATCGCCCTGGTGCGATACTATGGCACACAGACTGATCGCGCGTTGAAAGTCAAGGCAGCGGAGCTTGCTGGTTTTGCAGGCTGCCTTATTTACAGTGACCCGGCTGACGACGGATTTGTGAAAGGCGAGGTAGCTCCAAAGGGCCGGTATATGCCTCCGGATGGTGTCCAGAGAGGTGCAGTCAGTCTAATGAGTTGGGCTGTCGGAGACGTGCTCACTCCAGGGTGGCCAAGTATCAAGGGCAAGCCGAGAATAAAGCCCAAGGATGCCCCTGCACTGGTGAAAATCCCTAGTCTTCCTCTTGCATGGAGAGATGCGCAGGTTCTGCTCCAGAATCTTAAGGGACATGGTGAGCGAGTGCCTGAAGAATGGAAGGGTGGCGTGCCCGAGGTCGACGAATGGTGGACTGGAGATGCAAAGTCTCCTATTGTCCGTCTTCGCAACGAGCAGCATGAAAACACCAAGCAGCCCGTTTGGAATGTCTATGGACAGATTGTCGGTATGGAGCAGTCTGCCAAGTCTATCATTATTGGGAACCATCGCGATGCTTGGTCCTTTGGTGCAGCAGATCCACACTCTGGTACTGCTGTCATGATTGAGATGGCTCGAATTTTTGGAGACCTCGTTGCTCGAGGCTGGAGGCCGCTGAGAACTATCCAGTTCATGTCATGGGATGCCGAGGAGTACAATCTCATTGGTTCTACCGAATTCGTCGAAAACAATCTCGAAACTCTACGTAACGACGCATATGCCTATATTAACCTGGACACTGCCGTTGCAGGTGACGACTTCCACGCCTCTGGCTCTCCCGTTTTCGAACAAACTCTTCTACGAGCCCTCAACCGTATTGCAGACCCCAAACGGAACCATACCTTGAGAGAGCTCTGGAATGATAGGCACGGAGAACTCGAGGGACTTGGCGCGGGAAGTGATTACGTTGCCTTTCAGGATATTGCTGGCACTAGCTCTTTGGATCTCGAATTTCGTGGTGAAAAGTTTCCCTATCACTCATCTTACGACAACTTCGAGCTTGTCGAAAAGGTGATCGACCCCGACTTTGTCTACCATGGTCTGATGGCGCAAGTTGTTGGTCTCATTATTCTTGATGTCGCCGATCGGTTGATTCTTCCCTTTGACCTAGTTGCATACGGCCGCAAACTTGGCACGTGGGTTGACAATCTGGAAAAATGGGCGTCAGCGAAACTCGATGAGGGTGTAACTCTACCTTTCCAAGAGCTCAGGGATGCTGCTAGCCTTGTCGTCACAAAAGCTGGCGAGTTCTCCAAGTGGGAACAGCGGTGGGAGGAATTGACAGCACGAAATGGAGGTTGGGAAACAAGCGAAATCGGAGGGGCTCGAATGGGCTACAACAACCGGATGGGTACCTTCGATACGCTCCTCCTGGACACTGAACAAGGCGGTGGTGTAAGTTTTCTCCTCTTCCCTCGAAGTTGCCTTTGTACTAACATTGTAAATTCAGATACCAAACCGCAACCAATTCAAGCATGTAGTCTTCGGGCCCCAACTATGGTCCGGCTACGATGAGGCCTTCTTCCCAGCCATCCGCGATATGGTGGACGACAAGAACTGGAGCGAGGCAGAGCGCTATATCCAGAAGACGGCGGGGCTCATTCGAAATGCAGCAGAGTCCTTAACGACATAAGAATTGTAATAGAAGCTGTACGATGTTTGAGACGTATGAAGATATCAACCCCTGCAAGCCGTCTGTTTCCCCGGACTTATTATGCACATGATTTTTATTCTGTATTTCCTTTACCCCATATCTTTCCCGGAGGCTGGGTTCTCGATAACCCATGGGCCTAGGCAGCGATTATTTGGGAATGCTGCAAACTTTGCTGCAGCGCACAAACACAACACATTCACGCACACACATTCGGCTTGGGCTTCCCACCGATGTCGAACAACGCATTTTGCACGGCGTTTCTGGACTGGTTTTTTTCATTCTGGTATCTCACAGCACTCGGCACCTCAACTAGGTGACGCGGGTGTCCCCGACATATCTACTTTTGCTGGTTTTCTCGGTTTTGGGTTTAGTCCTGACAGGGCATTTCAAATATTAGCGGCTCGAACGAAGGCCTCCTTTTTCCTTATTGTCATATACTATCTTCTCCATCTCTGGTCGTAATGTTTCCGTTTGTTCAAAGCCGCTTTTAGATAGAAATCAGGAGCACGTGTTCGTGTAGGAGACAAATGAATTGCAGAATCTTTCTTTTTCTCCTCTTATCAAAGTTACCCGCCATAGACTATCTTCTAAATATGCCCCCCTACCTAAGCACCGGGCTAGCATTCACGTAAACGTATAACAGTAGTCAGTCTCGCACTCAGAGATTAAACCTTTCGGTTGTCTTTGTTTCCCCTGATTTCAAATATACATATATACAACATTCTACGACGGCTTCACCAGTGATTCCAAATGCCGTCCTTACTATCTAGACATTCTTTCAATAGGCAAGGGGTAGGGGAAGTGAAAAGTAACACGCTGAGTTTGCAGAGGGAGGAACCGAGTGTGATCGGGGATCGGAGAGGCAACAGACATTGATTGATGACGGTGATTCAACAGAAGGGGAGAAAAAAAAAAGGTATAAAGTCAAGATGCTCCCTCACTTCGCGTCCAGAACCACGCCCTCAAACTGTCTACTGCGGATGTTCTCCAGGGTCTGGAAGAAATGCTTGCGGCTAGCCTCGACGGAAGCCGAGTCATATTGGTTGCCATTAAGGTTAGAGTGGATTAGTTCAATGAGACCGTTGAGATATTTCGTGGTCACCTGAATTTGGTAGATTCGAGTTAGCGGGGGTTGCTTTGTAGACTGGGAGGGGAGGGGATGGGAAGAGCTCACAGATTCATTTTGCTGGTCGAAGTAGTATACGTAGCGGTCTAGGATCTCCACGAAGAGCTCGATAGATGCAGCCGTTTCCATGCAGGAGTCGGCTACGCGGAGAGCACGCTGCAGACATTCCAAGACACGTTTGCCATCGCGGTAGAGCTGGGACGATTTAGTTGGCCAAGACTTCATTACTACAAATAGACGGGATGTGACGAACCTCTGTCTCATCAGTCTCTCCGTTGGAAACTGACGGTGTGGCCCACCACAGGTGACTTGCCAAATAGACGGCACGGCACTGGTCTGGTTTGCGGAGGAGTTTGCTGCCGTGCTGAGCGCACTTGGTGATGAGAGTGTCGTAATTTTCCCTGCCAAAGTTACGGGTCTGGTGAAGGGCTGAGGCAATGACGCAGACAGCCTGGAACTGTGCCTTGGAGTCGGTTACAGCCTCCTCATACACAGTGAAGGCTTGAGCGAAAAACTCGTAGGCTACCTCTTCAAATCCAGTGAGGTCGGCGGTTTGGCCGGCGTTGCAGAAGAGGCGGAGAGACATCTCTGCGGCGCCGGCACCATTTACGCGTGTGTAGAGAATACTGAGGGCGGAATGGATGAATTTGAAAAGGGAATTGCTTTGAGTTTCCCAGTTGTCTTCGAGGTGTTCACGGATCTTGAACTGGCGAGCCAGCTTCAACGAGGCCGTAATGATTGGAGGGGTGGTGGTTCGGATGCGATCGTTTCCTTCTGCAAAGGCCTTGTGTGTCATCTGCAGCAACTTGTACTGAGTGTCGTTGTTTTCACCTTGAAGAAGGTGGACGATCCGAGCCAGCCATCCCTGCTCCTCCATCGTTTCATCGGTCTCGACAGCGCGCCTCGGAGGTGCACCGGGATACGTTTGAGGGGCTTGTGTGCCTTCCTTGATTAGTACGCTGAGAATCTCGAGCACATTCTCCAGTTGCTCAGGCTTGGATATCTTGGTCTGATTCTTCAAGATCGTGCGAGCAACACCGCCAGCGACAGCCCGGCGGGTAGGGTATGTTTGGGACTGGAATAGGGAGACATAGGTGGGGAGCGACAGCGCAGTAAAGATGGAGACATATCGACTCAACGGCCCTTGGAGAAGTGCAAGAAGACTCTGCTGCGCGGGTGCGGAATGAAGGTCGGCGCTGTTCATGTGCTCCTTGGTTTTTGTTGCTGCGTAGGCGAGAATCTGGTCTACATAGTCCAATCGCTCGGGGTAGATATTGAGAGCGAGGTTTGACAGAGATACCAACAGGGCGATGATGTCCTGGATGGGTAGATGCTGCGCTTCAACCAGGTTCTTGACTTGGCCGAAGAATACTTCGTAAAGCTGCACATTCTGCGGGGTTGGCTCAGCTTCCTGTCCGTTTACTGCAGTCGCTTCGGTTTCCGCTACTGACGGGGCAGATTGCTCCGCAATGGTGCTGGCATCATCCTCCGTAGCAGGCGCTGCAGGTTCCTCTGGCGTCTCCTTAGTTTCACCGTTCTCCTCCGCAGGAGCACCAGCTTCCTCTCCTGATTCAGTCTTCTTTGGCGCTGGCGCTTGCACTGGGGGCGGTGCCTCCTTCTGCAGCCGGACCTTCTCAAGCAGATTAGCCAAAGCCTCCGCCTCTGCCTTTGCCTTGTCTTCTTCCTTGTCGCCAGGTCCTTCGCGTTCCGCATATTCCGACAGACGGTCCATAAGCCCAATCACGATGGCCTTTACATTAACGTGGGGGTTGAGGCGCGATACGGCGCCCAGGAACTGATCGAGTGTGTGCAAGTGAAACTCATCAGGGAAAACCTGCGTGATGACCTCCAAAAGATATTCTTGAGCCAAAACGTCCCGACACTGCACCACCTGTTCCAGAAGTGGATCCAGAATGCTGGCCTTGTACGTGGTCAGATCAACAAGTTGGCTGAGTCGCACAATGTTGCTGCCGACCAAAAGCTGCAGCTCCTTCCGCTCCCGTAGCCTTGCTTCCCGCTCGCGAGAGTGACCCTGGTGTTGTAAGCGCACCCAGAGCTTGTTCATTTCGACAAAGTTGGTGAGAATGAAGTTGATTGAGTCGCTCAAGTTACCCTCTGGTCCATCGCCTTCTCCGGTTGGTAGGAAATCCCGGGCCTGGCCGGAGAGATAGTATCGCAGGAATAAACCGCGGATGGGGTGCTGGACACCGCGGCTCATGTCCATCATATCCTTCATAAGCTCCTTGACGGGCGCATCTGCGATGGACATGTAGGCTGTGCCCACGGTGATCATGAGATAGAGTCGCGGGATGATATTGCCGGCATATTGGACCAATTCGTAGAGGTCCGCGAGGTGGTTGACGGGGTGGTTTTCGCGGAGATGCACGGAGAGGTATCGCAAGGCGTCAAAGACGGCCATGTAGAGCTCATAGTACTGTTTCGGTCCCAGGCTGCTAGTCCGTAGTTCGGAAACGAGTGTTGAACTGAGGTAATAACAGCTGTTAGCTTGACCCAGCGCTGACATGAATCGGAGCGAGTCAGGCTGCGAGAGAATTAGGGACTACTTGCCAGCATTTCAGGGCGTCCATAAGTTTCCCCGGGGTTTCTAGGCATTTGCGCATGAGCGAGGTCTGCTGGCGGACTGCGACCAAGGCATCCTCAAGCAGGCGGGCCTGGTCCTCGACGGGGGCTGGGGTCGTCATCTTGAAGCTTGCTCGGGTGGTGAATGAGCAACGTATGCGGCTTGGTGCTGGCGGCGGGATACGTCAAGTTCTGTAGCTTCCGGGCCAGCTGATTGAGTCGCTCGCCTACATGGACATTGACAGGCTACTGTGGGGGTGCGAAGGTGAGCGCGGGACTCGAGGAAGATGCGATGCTTGGAGGAGGACTGGGGGAAGTAGTTTGGTAGAGGTCAACTCATGCGCTTGTGGCTGTGCGTGGTGACGACGGTAAGCGGGCGGTTGACAGCTCCAGCCTCCAGGGCCTCTAGGCAGCTGGTTAGCGGTAATTTGGGTGCCTGGCCTCTCAAGCCACACCACGCAACCACTGTAGTCCGTACCCGCATTAGCAGTATCACGTGCTGGTTAGCTCCTACCGCTATCAACAGAGCACGAACCTGTTTCCACCTTCTTGCATGGCCCAACCGTTGAACCGTTGTAATTTATGAACCAGCCACGATGAGTTCCAGCAAATATGAGATGACTAGTTATCCTAGCAGGGTAGCCGGGAGGCTTATGGATTGGGAGATCATCAATCGCAATTGTATAACCCCCGATGAAACTAAACCTGGTATAGTGATAGTAGATACCTGTTTCTAGTTTGCTATCGATAAGGTCTTATCATCATGCAGGTGGGCAAATCATTGACATTGAGGCCGCTTTATCGATTTGATAGCAGCCACTCACCAGAATTTAATTGAAATTCAAATCAAGAACCAATTGTCCATATTCTTCGTGTACTTGAATTTGCACTTGCATTGGGACGAACAGCCCATAGCTCCCTGCTTTTTATTACCATCAAATCACACATACTAAATTCAATCGCTACACAAGGACTCCAAAAAAATGCTTCCCCAACTTCGGATCAATCTCAGAGAACGATGCAAGCAATCCATGCTACCCAAACGCCACATCATTTTAGACAGCTAAGCTGCAGTCAATTTCGTCTTCACGTCACCTCATCACATCATCGCCCCGGCGGCGCTCACTCCCTCATGCCCGCTACGGCGGGCATATCCAGCTCGTTCAGGAACTCGATCAGGGACGTCTCAATCGACGCCGAGAAGGCCGCGAAGATGAAGGTCGTGTTGTTGGTGGGCGTCGGCACCGCGGTCCTGGAGGCGACAATCTCCAGCTCCTCCAGCGTGTCGACCTGGGCTAGATCCCTCACCCACTCGAGGACCTCGTGCCGCGTCGCGTACAGCAGCCGAAGATCGGACACGCTAAGCTCCTGGGGCCCCTCCCACTCCCGCCGAGGGAGCCCTCCCTCGATAACGAGTCGAAGCTTCCTGAGCTTGGGCAGCGCGCCCAGCGACCGGCAGATGCTGCCCCAGTCGCACGAGTCCGTCTTGGCCGTCGACGCCAGACCGCTCTTGTGGAGCGTGATGTCCCTCACCAGCGCTCGCGTGGACCACGTCTTGTCCTCGATGAACGGCCCCACCGCCTCCAGGTCCTCTCCGAAGTGGAAGGCGTGCCGTCCATATAGGTGATGCGAGGCCTCTTGTCTGACCCGGCGGTTTACAGCTAGGATGGCCGGGTGCAGGTCCGCGCTGCTTGCGAGGCCGTAGGTGGCTTCGTAGGCCCGGCAGTAGAATGTCCGCTCCAGGACATTGTAGCTGGATCTGCGCAGGGCCTTGGGCCGCCCCGGCTCCTCCTTCGGCTTCTCTCGGCGTTGGTTCCGTATGGCAATTGTTTTCTGGCCGCTGTTGTCGAGCAGGAGGTCGTATATTAACATGCGGATCTCAGCAGGGATGTTGAGGAAGGTGGGAGCTCCGTCCATGGTTGTTGGTACCTCTTATCAAGTGAGCTGAAGCCGCGTATCTTTGCTGTTGTTGTTGGGCTGAGGAAGGAGAGCTCAATGGCAAGATGAGGAAGAAACAAAGTTAGTTTTAGAGGAGGGAGCGAAGCAAGGGCGGGGAAGTGACGTGGGATAAGGAGAAGATTGGGGTCACCTGCCAGCACACAGGGACAAGGGGCGTCAGCAAGTGTGAGCTGATTAGGGATGCCTTTTCTTAGGGAAGTCTCTTTCTTACGCCATTTCTCTAGCTGATGGCAGGCCATCCCCACGGGCGCGGGACTCGCTCGTTGGTCATGGATCGATCAAGCTCCCGCTCCCCTCCAAATCGATACCAACGCCGGGTCCTTCATTTCATGCAAGGTTCATGACTCGTCCCAGCCTCTCACCTATAGCTCCAGACGGCATCCCGAACCTGCCCGACAAGTGTTTAGATAGAGCGGCTGGACAAAGAGGTCCATCCTGGCTATCAAGGTGCACGGCCGGCGTATTTTTCTGGGTCCGTGCCAAGCCCAACCCGACTGGCATGGATTGGGTGACGGCACCTGCAGGTGCATGCGCTCGGAATTCGGCCCTGCAGGCAGTTAATCATTCATGCCGTTCGCCTAGGAGCGTCCCGTGTTGCTTATTCTGCAGGGCTAGGCGTCTGTCTCGGGGAAAAGACGGCCAACATCCGACATCGACATGAGAGTCTCATGTCACAAGCATCACCGCCAATTCCTCCCCCCTTTGCTGGAACAAGGCCGCTGACACATCATAGAGTCGCAATGTAAGCTTCAGCTAACAACGTAATTCCCGGGCTGGTTTTCGTAAATCCTCCTGGCTGATTGGCCTGGGTGATCTTGGGGAGGCACTAAGAGGCTCGCGACTGCTAGTTCAAAATTCAAGCCTCAGCCTTAAGTCATGTCGCAATGTGATGTCGGTGTAACCCAGCGTGAGGTGACAAACGTGATGGCTCACGCAACTAAGGTCCTTGGCGTCCGCAGGATTCGATCGTCGCATCCTTTCTTCAGCGTGCAGAATTCTCGAAACCCCAGCACCCTACAACATACGATTCTTTACGTGTTGTTATCACAACGCTCCGATTTATAGTGGAAAACGGGTGATGGTCGTTTATGCGATAGGGTCAAATCGGCCCCACGGCCCCATGCACGTGTATCAACTGAGTTGAGAGATAACACAGGTAACAAAGAAAAAAAACCGAAGTCATTGTATTGGATTATATCTCATTTGATATGCCTAAAAATACTCATTGCCCAAATTCAATCATCATGTCCGAATATCACTCGCTTATTTGCTGTTCTTTTTTATCGATGCCACTTTTATCGATGCCACAAAACCGGTTTACCACTCAATGGCACCCTTGGGGAAGTACTCGTTGATCAGCTCCATGTAGTAGGGCTTGAGAGTAGCGGTGTCGGGAACGCCATCGCTCTTGCTGTAGAGGTCATAAGGGTTGAACGCCTTGACGGCCTTGAGCATCTCGTGGTCCTTAGCCACCATGAACTGGTGGTAGGCGCCCTCGCGGTGCCAGGGGTAGAAAGAGTGGTAGCGGATCATGGCCAGGGCCTCGTCGGGGAGGGTGGACTGGTCCTTGACGACGTGGTAGAGGTACTCGTCGTGGCCCCAGCTGAGCATGATGTTGTCGAGACCGCAGCCTGGGGTGTAGATGCCGTTGGGGGTGCTGTAGATGGGGTCGTTGATGTCGGGGTTGGCGGCGAAGGTCTCGGGGAGGATGATTCGCTTGTCGAAAGCGCAGCCGACGGGGAAGGTGTCGCCAACGACGTCCCACTGGCCCTGGGTCTCGAGCTCGGGAAAGAAGAGCATGAGCTTGCCGAGATCGTGGATCAGGCCGGTCAGCTGCATCCATCGGGGCTTGCCGTCTCGTCGGATGGCCTCAGCGGACTGGAGCAGATGCTCGATCTGAGAGAGAGAGGTGTCGGGGTCGGACTCGTCGACGAGGGTGTCGAGCTTCTCCATGGCCTCCCAGATGGTCATCTTGGGGCGGGGTCGAGAAGAGCTGTAGAAGCGGTTGCGGGCGGCAAGGTTGTAAGCCACGGTCTGCTTCTCGTGCTGCTCCTTGTAGAAGTTCTTGACGCGGTCGCAGGCGTCCTCGTACTGGCGGAAGGTGTTCTTGTCCTTCTCGGCATCGAACTTGGACTCCTCGTCATACTTGATGACGTTTACCTCGTCAATGGCGTCGGAGACACTGTCCATGGCCTTGCCAGAGGGGACATTCTCGACGATGTCGGCAGTGGCGACTGGTGCCATTGTAGCGACTGGGTGTGTGTGTTTTGGTGTTTGTGGTTTTGAGACGGGAACGAAGAAGAGAAGCTGGCTCTGTTCACTCAGGTCGGCTCAGGTGTTGCTTGGAGATGGAAGTGATGATTGAAGTGATCAACCCCGGATTTCAACGTCGAGGTTGTGCCCTTTAATATCCCATCGATGGGGGAGGCTGCCCCAGGATCCATCTGACGTCCATCTCCCATCTCAGAAGCCATCGCCGAGACTCCGCAGTGAAGAGCCTTTCAAAATGGAGACGGATGAATGGTGGCCATGATGCCCGCTTGGCCGGTGGTGATCATTAGCGCTACTCTGTGGAGAGCGCTACTGAGGGGTTCGCGAGGCTGATCAAACACGGTAAGCGGCGCCGAAAATCTCGAGGTCTCAGGACCGTCTAGGAATACGCCGCCGGCCACTGCCACGTCCATCCCTCTTGTGTCTGACGTTGTCTCTGCTTCCCCACAATCTTGTCGAAAAAGCACCAATGATTTCCCACGTTTTCTCATCAGCCTCCATCTGATCTCATGTACGAGAGGTACATACGCATATACGGACAGATTAAGCTGCCGCCAATCTCGATACGCAATCGATCATGACCGCATCGCATTGGCAGGGACCAGAGTCTGTGCCCCCATCCACTGACCAAAGACTCACTACCCATCAAGCCCCGCGTCATCTCCGCAACCACCATTCACTCCTCTCACCAGGGTCTTCATGCTCTAGAATAGGTGGTGTGGGGTTCGATGTAAAACGAAAATAACCACCTCTTGTCTCTTTCCTCTCCCAATTGGCCCCATTGGATCGTATACAGCCTCTGATATAGTTGCCATCTCCCGCCGGCATACAATGCAACAGTCCTGGCTGGCTACAGTTACAATCATGGGCTCTGCTCGCTCCTCGCTGCCTCACGTCTTCATCCACGATACCCAACATGGGACATTTTCGCCGACTCTGGGCCCTGGGGATGTGGGTTGAGAAGCTAAAAACCCCACCTAGCCTGACAGCTCGGCCGGTGCTGGCGTAGGGATTTTTTTCCCTCTTTGGATCGTGTTGGCCAAGCTTCCCGAGCCTAGACTTTTTCTCCGACATAGTCTGACACGTTCTAGTGATCACGGGAACAGGTGCGACAACGACCTTCTGCCACATGCCATGTCGACGTGGCGAACAGCTCCATCATCAGGAGCAGCTCATAGCCGATGTTTACCTATTTTCGCCGTTTCTTTTCCCTTCTCGTGCAAGGGAGGTAAAGATGTAACACAGCTGAGACCAGGACCAGCCACCGGATAACTACAGTAGTCGGAAAGCAGTCCCCAAAGGGATCAAATGCCCTCAGCTGGTCTAGTCCCTGATGGGTCACCGCTTGCCCCATTGTAGAGCTGCTCCTGGGCCTGGGATTCGTGGGGTTGTCAGCCACGGTGGGAGCCGTACTGCACTAGAAGCTGTGGAACCGGTCCTGTCTCATCGACAAGTCCAACCCTTCCCTATATTCCACAGGTAGCCTGTAAATAGAGATTACTTCATCACAAGGGGTCGTGACCTGGTTTGAAATGGCAAGACAGTGAGTGAATGGACTCATCGGTCAAATGCCTCCGGTGTACAATGGGTAGGTAGGCATGTGACCACGCATTCCCATCATCCTAGTCCCGAGCCCCCTTTCCGAATATTCCGCCACCGGCCCTCCTCAACCCTAGCACGATAACTCGCCTAGCTCATTTCTCCTCTTTGGCTTCAGTTTTTTCGATCAAGCGAATAAATTTCAACTTTTAGAGATGCAATTGAGATAACAAGTTATCAACTTGCAGCTTCCCTGTCCAGACTCGTTCATATATGAAAGCAAGTGCTGCTCCCTGCTATCAAAAAGTTCAGCAGCCGAAAAGCCTCGCAAAGATGTCCATATCAACTTGTTGGCACCGCATCTAGACTGCTTCCATTGAAGAGAAATTGCTCTAGGCCCGGCATGGGGTTGCTCCAATTTCCTATATCGGGGCAGAGACAAACCGGGATTGCTTGAATTCCTTCGCGAGGTCCAAACCCATTTCGTCATGCGAGAGCATCTATCTTTTCCATGGCGAGCCTATATTCAAGCATCCCTTGGTGCTGCACTTCTTGCTCTCACTGTTCGGTCTCCAATTCCCGTTGGTCTCGTCCCCGCCAACTGGCCGGATTCGAGGTCGTTACAAAGACAGTGTGTAATGCGAGGCCGATATGCAGACGTACTTATCTCCGGCATACATCGTCGACCATGATGAAGCCCTCCCACTTTTCTCTAACGCTTTCTTGGGCCTAAGTCGGAACTCAAGGTTTTTTTCTGTAAAAAAAAAACCTTGCCTGATGAAATTAAGAGCCAAAAGGTGTTGTTAATCTCATGTGGCTGTTTTGTCAGGCATAATGCAGCTGCCATGTTGTTCTCGACGCTCACTGGATTCCATCGATACGTCTCCCAAATACCATAACTGTCCGTCCTTGAATGGGAGCTCAGTCTTTGAGGGAGCATGCATCACCAGACATCCAGGGTAAGCAAGTGATGGCCGGTCGCCTCCGCCACTTCTCTTCTCCCCAGATCAGGCAGAGCAAATAACCGCCTTTACAATTGAGCCAACCAAACTTGCCACGTCAACGAATGACGTGCATAGCCGGTTCTGTAACGCTATGCACCGCTGTACATGAATGGTATATCGGATGTCACGAGCAAACGCACGATGATTCTGGTCGGAGGCCTCACCAGTGCATACACAATGGTAGGGGGTTGACGTTGTGGTAAACGCTTAACGGCCGAGTATATAGCGGGCGTGGCTGGAACCTGCTAGCATCCTGGTGCTCAATCGAAAAGTCCAGACCCTTGACTAAGGTCTTGTACCTTCAGCTTCACTCGAACACTCCGCAACACGTCAATAGATAAAGTCTTGAGTGCAGTACACCGATACCAGGCCAGCTCCAAGGGATCAACAGGGACTCTCTTTAGCGTCGACCTCTAGATCACCTACAGCACTATCAGCAAGCAGGTAGAGATAATGCAAGTATCATCTCATCATGAGTGTGCCACATACGTTCCACCAACACGAATATGCAAAAGCCAATTCGCGAACCTTTCTCCACGATTTCTAAGAGGAAACCGAGCGTATACATCTAATGCCGGCAATACCTGGTGGCAAATACCTTGAGAATTGGAGTTAGGAACTTCAGTCTCGTTAGTCAAGCTGCGGATTTGTCAATCTAAAGATGAATCATGGCGAAAGTTCACGAAAGTTATAGTTTGGCCCCCCTTGACATGGTATCTTAAGAGTCACATTGTTCCGTTTTGCTCACCAAGATTCCCATGTCAGCCCTCGAGCATTGAGAATACAACCTTGACCGGCTCGTAAATGCTGGCTCCCCGGGATTATTAGTGAGGCGAACGAAAAAGAAACCATACCGAGGGAACCGTCTCCACCGCTCGAGGAAAGGGACAATAACGGCAACATACCGAGAGAGTCAAGGTGGCGCCGGGCTGAATAATCCTAGTCAGCACGAATAAGAACCCAGAGATCCAGATCCTTCTACCTATGCCGCATCAATGGATCAAAAGCAGAGAGGGCAAATTGACGCCTGAGGAGTCATCGTTCAGTGCCCAATGGGCGAGCATATGATTTAAAGCAGCAAGGCTCAGCTTAGGCCGCATCATTTTCGGCAGGCGTTTGGCGATGGGCGGAAACAATCTGTGTCGAAATGGAGGGGGGAGGGGTTCTGCAATTGTTACCCCCAAATTGCACATTGCAGCCATTCGATTCTGGGCATTGTTCCTTGAGCAATCACTCAGCATCGTATCTTGGGCAATGAAGCCAAAGTGCCTTGGAGGGCCATCATCATCATGGGCGCACGGTTCTTCTGGAAGGGACATAGCAGCATCAGACTGATCCAGAACTAACGACGCTTCGTCTTTCCACGATCTCCAAACTCTCGGATTTAGCCCCAACATGGAAAAATCATTAGTAAATAAATACCATCGGCGGGGATGGATGTCTCATGAACCTTCGTCTGTGTGATGTATACACACCGCCGCCGCCACCATTCGGATTGAGACATGGTGCTTGCATGCTTGATGGGAGCTTAGAAGCGCTTTAGATAAACCCAACATGAGATCACCCAACCACCCAACCCGCTTGCTAACCATTCTCCTGCGGGAGTAGGTTTGTGTAACGCAATAGCTTGGGGGTTAATATGTCAAATCGGGGCACGCTAGCTCTCTCTATCCAGACCTACATGGCATATAGAGACCAAGGCGTTGTCTGAGCCGTGATCATACACAGTTGTGCTGTCGAGTACACCAATCATGTCCGAACGGCGGGGAAGCATATGACAACCACTTGAACTACATAAGCTTGTAACCTGGATGTACGTGCTATTGTTCATGGTGGTTCTAGTGGCGTTGGTGCTTGATGGTGGTATTTGCACACTGCATGATTAGTTGGGCCGAATCATGCTTGTCCACCTGTACGAGTGGGTGTCATCATCCGTCGCTATCGGAGAGGGTGCGGAAGCATGGTGGCTACCTGCAGCCATCCCAAAGGTCGGTCAATAAGATAGTTATCTCAAGTATCGGCAGTTATCGAAACCTCAAATCGACGAGAACATATCCCGATCTTTCTCTGAGTGCCTAGTATTTATTTCAGTAACCGAAGTAGAAACACGGCCCGCCAAGACTTGTCAAAGGACAAGAGGCAGCACCCAGAAGGCTGAAATTGTCAACACAAGTATACATCGGTAAGCAGTTAAATCAGAGGGAGGGTGGAGGAAGAGAAGAGCATTGTGCTCGCGCGCTGCAGCACTGTACAACATACCTGTTTCGTGGATGTATACCTGTTTCGTGGATGTATACCTGTTTCGTGGATGTATACCTGTTTCGTGGATGTATACCTGTTTCGTGAATGTATCCTTTGCTCCGCTCTGACTATTCTGCGCCGGGGGAAGAGGAAATACTACTAATATACATGAAATCCCCGGTGAGGGACCGTTGGAACCCAGAGCAAGTACCCACATCATCCAATAAACGCCGCCCGGAGTTGTCCGGGCACCGTCGGCCAATGAACAAACTTACAAAGCCTTAACACACCCAAGAGATGTACGTGGAAGGAAACGATACAAGGGGGGGTGAATTGGGCTTGAAAGCTTCGGACACCTATATTCCCGGTATTGAGATGCAATAAAGATCTCAAGTGCTCAATAGTTTGGCCGTCAAAGATCCGGATAAGAAGCTTGCCGAATGGACAAAGCTGAGACATCCCTGTCGCCATCGCGACAGACGATCCCTCGGGCGTTCAAACAAGGAGATGAAGCTATCACCTAGTCTCAGAAGAAGATATTGTTTGGAGGTGAACTGAAAAAGTCGCAGCCGTATATGAAGGTGTGCGGTGTGTATAAGCGCACGCATGCGTGTATATTTGTACACATATGATTGCGTACAGCATTCATGGTTTATAACCACTCCCCCGTCGAGGTCAAAGTGTCGATATTGCTTTTGCCTGACTCTCAGGTAACTGGGTTTAGTGTCAGCTCCTCTAGGCCGTATCCCTGTACCAACATGTTGATCGGCCTGCTGCTCAGCATCCTGTCTGCGGCCTCTTAGGTCGGATTGCATCCAAGCTTACCATGGCCCTAAGCTGGGCCAAGTAGCTCCCCGAGCCTGTGTCGTTGGGCTGGCCAATCCCTCTTGTCTCAAGGCTCCGCACAGGACTCCTCGAAGCGTAGGCTTGCAGCGTGACTGCTGCAGGATCCCAAGCAGATAGGCCCAAGCATCGCACATTTGCATGCAGAGACACATGCGCGCGGACGCACGCACGCACTCCTCTGCCTGCCGAAACAACCCCATCGCCAGGCTCTGAAGCCGAAGAGACGGGTCATAGGCAATAAGGACAAGTGAGCCCCCCTCCAACTCACCGGCGGGAAACTATTATCTCGTCTACTCGAGCCCCTCGTCCCTTCCATTGCTCCTTCCTTCTCCCCTCCTTCCCTCACCAGCGCTACAGTGGCAGCTACAAGCACCGCATCGCACCTGCTTCAAGTCTCAGCAGGCCCAGGGCAATCCACCCAAGGAACAAGAAGCCGGACTAGTCTGACCTGCTGCCGGTTTGCGGGCCGTTATCCGGTCCCTCACATCGAGCAAACCGTGTGGTGCCCAGGCTGAGCCTACATTCTCGGTGCTGTGGTCATTGCAGCTTACAGGTCTCTAGCCCAAGCTGGGCCATCTATCATCTCTCGTTGTGGCCTTCTAGTCCAGGTAGGCAGGTAAGTCGCTACCTCCCCGGGGCACCTTAGCCCAGGTAAGACCCCACGTAGCTAATGTATCTCCTAACAGATCCCCCGATGCGGAATAATCCTCATGCTTGCCATCCACCTCAATGGATGCTCGCCACGTCACAGCCAGGTGACCACTGCTACGGTTCACAGGCAAGCCAATACTCATACGCTGGTACTTCAGGCCCCCTGGAGGCCATCTTCACGGTCACATCTACCACGACAGCTACCAACCCAGCTGGGTACGGCCGTGTCTTTTTCGAAGAGACAATCCCTCCCCAACACGAAGATCCCTACACACCCATATCGAAATATTCCGACCGTCCTATCGCCTCGGCTCCCTCTCCTCCATATGATGAGTCGTCTCGGCAAACCACGATATCCGTCCCCGTCACTGACAACTCATATGTTGCGAACTATGTGACTCCCCTTCTAGAAAATCCACAGAGTGACGATGCCCCTGAACGATGGCATGGCTGGCAGGCCACACCAACCGGCCACCCATCGCATATGAACCATAATCAATATGCCTCACCAACAGCTTCCCCATTTCCCATCACTCCTCAACAAGAACCACCGTCGAAATTACCACTCTCGACAGTGGAGCCGATAAAGAAGAAGAGGATGCGTCAAGGCCCGGAACAAAATGGGGTAAATCCACCACACGCTTTCCACCCTCTTCCCCCCAGCGACCTAATGACATTCCCAGAGCCTCCTCCGGCTCTATCTACTTCAAGGACGAGGCAGCTCGCCAGCGAGCCCTGGAGCGGAATCGTCTGGCTGCCAACCGCTGTAGACACCGTCAACGCCGTCATGCTAAAGCCCTGTCAAGTGTCGAATTTGAGGTCGAGGACAAACACAAGTTTCTATCCGGATACCTCCAATCCCTGAGCAACGAGGGGTTGGATCTCAAGTCAGAGTTGCTCCGCCATACAAACTGCAACTGCACTCTTATCCAGACGTACCTCGGCTACGAGGCAATGGCATCCGTCAACAACAAGGTTGGGGCTTACCCGAGCTATGGCACCAGCGCCGCCAGCAGCACGGTCGAGTGCCTAGGCCTTCTGAGCTCGGGAGCCAACAACGGCCCGAGCCTTTGGGCAAACCCCCACCAACCACAACTAAGTCTCTTCGCATCGGCAGATCATTCACATTCTGCGGATTTTGTAACGGTTTCTAATGTGATTGGTTCAACAGAGCCCGCCGCGTCGAACACAACCCAATTGCCACTTCAACAAGTATTCACCACGAACAGCAATCCCTACACCACGCCTGGGGTTCATCGGCAATGTCCTTACAACAACGGTTTGTGGGGGTCTCAATAATTCAATAATGCCGAGATGGTAGTGACATTTCTGGGTCCCGGAAATTGGTGGGCTACTGTGGAATCCTACGTATTAAATAGCGTGTCCGTAGTACTACATGGTACGTATGTCAATGAAATGTTATTTTCTACGCCATTCACTTTCGGGCATGTGATGGTGGTAACTCGTTCACCTCGTAATAATTCTATGCTTAAAGGGGTATAATACTCTGTCTCTCAATTACAGTCCCACGTATAAAAAATTCCTCGCTCATCAATCTGTTAGTCGTATTGATGACTTGTGTGTGTGCACCTTAATCGAAGCCTTGAAAGCGAGAAGACTTATTCATTGTAATCCATGAACATGTCGTCAAAATTCTGAGCCAAGCTATCCACATGCGATCCTACAGCATCGGAAAGCCCCAGATCAAGGTCGACAACAAAACAAGCCTCAGTCGGTTCCATCGCGTAGCTGTGTTCACCGTCGTTTCCTGACTGGAATTCCCCAATTTCTCGGCAGGCCTCTTCCTTGGTGATAAGGTTTCCCATGACGGCCATCAAAAGAAGGCCCTTTGCGATGGATTTCACCAGGGGGACTTTGGGTACAGACTCTTGTAACCATACAAACAACGCCAAAAATGTAGTCGTGAAGTTGGGCTGGTCACATCTCGGATCACGGCATTGGCGACAAAGAGACACCCAGTATGCCAGAGGATCGAGAGCTCCGATGTGTGACTAAAGTTGGCTTGGTACAGACTAACAAGTCTCTTGAGCTGGTTCGAGGAGGCGTGGAGGAAGTCCTTGGCGGGTCTCTTCGAGCCAGTGTCCAGAGTAAATGCAGAGTCCTCGTCGAACAAAACCAGTGGCCGGAGAAGGGTAATACTTGCAGCGTGGAAATAAATGCTGTGAAAGGTCATTTGTCAGCCGTCAGTGACACAAAGCACGGAAGACATCATCCTTACTGCAGTATAGCACCTTGGTATGTGGTCTTATTTCCCCTTGCAAGGGTGAGCGGCAGGCAGCTTCCCCAATCGAGGAGTCGGTGGAACGTCGTCTGGGCGAATTGGATTTCATAACGGGCTGGCTCTGAGATGCGTTCTGGCGAGAAGTATTCGCGCAATATATCGTGAACGATGGTCCAGAGCTGGCAGAGATAATAGAGTGTCGTCGGGTCGTTGGATGCTGGGATTGGTAGGGTGGGCGGGCCAATTGACCACAACTCACACTTTTGGCAGTGCAAAGCATGCAAGCTGCATCCCAAGTCAGTACCTTGTTCGGGGTTACTGGTCGATCAAGATATACATACGTGGTATGACAAAACAACCCCCATGCAGCTGATGAAGCTGCCTTCAATTCATCCGTACTGTAAACTCGAGCTGACTTCGGAGTTTTGTCGCCGCTGCTCAGCAGATCCAATCGTTTGGCCATGTCGATGCCATCAAATAATAGCTTCTTCGCAGTCGGCCCTTGGCCAGAGAAAGTCGCCGCTAGACTGAGGAGTTGCAGGCCTGCTACTGCGGGAAACGAATCACCCATCGAACCTGTGACCCATTGGCCACGGGCCCTCGTAAAGAACTTGCTGCTCTCGGATGGCCCTCCTGGAGACTTGGGTGGAAGATATTGGAGCTGGATTCTTGTTGGTCAGATCGAGCACAATGCAGTTTTGGAGGGTGCGAAATAGTCATACAAAACCCCAGCTCAAAATCGCATTCACGAGAAAGCTGGTGCAGAAGCGCTTCTGTCCAGTGGACAGGTCCGCCAGAAATAGTTCATGGTCAAACAATCCAAGCACCGGATGATCGACCTCCAGGTATTTAGAGATAAGCCGAGCCGCATCGAGGTTATCTATCGACACATCGGTCCAGGTAGAAAACTCGACATTCCGAAGTCGAGGATCAAATAATTTCACGGGCTGGGCCCTGGGAGCCACAGTGCTGCTGGACGCTTGATGGGACCTGGTACAGTTTGAAGAATCAGCATTGGCAGGAAATCGCACGTCGTACCTTCCTTGAGCAACATACCCCGCTTGAACAGCATCGGCACTATGAGATGACGAAGAACCCTTCTGCGACAGCAGGTTTTTGTCGAGCGCAACTGATGCTGGGAACAACAGAGAATGGCGCGTCATCAATTCGAACTCGAGACTGTCTTGGTCCGGAGCCAAAGCCAAATCTGTGCCGCTGGTGTCCTCGAACAGCCTTTCATCACGCAATGTTTTCAGATGCTTCAGGGACTCGGAGAAATTGTTTCTGTGCTTGATGTCGGACAGCAAGGTCATTACCTCCTCTTCGGTCAGTGCAGAAGTCAGCAATGACAGCAGCTCGTCGGATTCGGTCAGCTCATCAGCCTCGGCGGGCACACCATCAAAAGTGCACCCCGTGCCTCGCTTAAGGCACGCGGCGCATACTGGCCGCTGATTGTCACACTATTTTCTCGTCGGCTCGGTCAGTAGCTCAACAGCCCGCGATGAGGAATCTACTAACCTTGGTTTTCTTTGTTCTACAGGTGTCACAGGCGGTCTTGACTTGGCTTCTGCGTTGCCGCTTGGAAGGGAACGGAAACCCCTCGCCGGCCACACCACCGGGCACCTCTTCAGTTGGTTCTGATGAGGAAGGAGGTGCCGGCTGGATATGCTGAAATTTGCGACTGCTATCCATTTCCTGCAAATCGGGCATCATTTCGGGCTAGGCTTTGTATCCTTGCAACAACCCCAGGGCTGAGAGGGGAAATGTTCTCTGGGAATTCGCGAGGTGAAGAGGGCCTATTTCTAGCCTCACTCGAAGATGGCAGCGACATTTGGAAATCCCATTTCTCCTCATTTGAGCCATGTTTCAAAGCCTCGGCCTTCCAGATGGGGCTGAACGGGGTGTTGGGTGAGAAAAGAAAGGCTTGCTCATGGGTCAACCGAGCGCTCGATGGCAAGAGCTCCAATGGTACCCGTGGATCGAGTAGAGACAAAGTCTTGCATATCGACAACCAAAAAATCCACCTACCATTTTCAAGCGCTCTAACGAAAATCTAGGGACAAAAACCTATAGACGCCAGCCACAGACCAGGGAGGGAGCAAGCTCTGACCAAGGAGTGTATCCACATCAACGAAGTTGGTTTTCCAGAACATTCAGCTTGCATCCATAACATCGCCAACGAGCCGATCCGGTTGGCCACCTGCTTAGTCTCAAAACGCCGCGTTGCTTTTTTTTTGTTGAGATGAGATAAGTGATTGACCATGGCTTTAGGGTAAGAGCTGATCGGACATTTGGGTCACCGTCAGACGTCCATCGGTGTGGCAAATCGGCAGCCGTACATTCCGATCATGCCCATGGTGAACAATAATGCCAAATGCAGAGTAATCAATAGCCCCAGTTCGAGACGCTGGCAGGTGCCGGGGGCGCCACGCGAATCAGCTGCCTAGCGAAGAATGCTCCGAACCGATATTTCCCCCTCCAGACGGATAGAGCCGTACGCGTAGGGCGCACAAGGGGGGTGACTTAGACAGAGGCCTACAACGTAAACGGGACTGGACGCGAGGTAAGGCCGATAATACGCAGGAGAGAGCGCCTGAAGGGCACTTTCCGTGGCGAAAACGGATGTTTCTCTGACAACAATACGTTTCTGGACCCTGATGGACCGTTCGTGCATCACACGGCATCTGTAAGTCTGCCTTAGAGATGCGAGTTTAGGCGTCTTTGACGGGGGGCGGCGCTTGAGACTCCACGTGGCATTTCGTCAAGTTGCACAACAGGCACAATGAGGTTGGCTGCCCTTAATGACCCCCATCCCATTATACACAGATCCCCAAGTCTAGACTTAACCCTAAGCGGAACACATCTCTATCAGCGGACCCGTGGGTGTGGTGCTCCGCGTTTATGAATCTGTCGGAGGTGCACCAGGTTGCAGGGGTCCTAAGTGCAAAACATGCTTCGGCGCCCGAATATTGGCGGTCCGTGGCGGTGCTGCGGGCGCCAGGCTGAGTGGGCTGGAATTCCACGTGGCATTTTCCCACCAGGGATCCGATCTGTAACAAATGTTGTCATCTTGGCTGCTGGAAAGTTCCGTCACAGCCGATGCTGGGCTTGTTGACATATGCTGATGTTGATTTGGATCTTGAGAGAATAGGGTAGGCTAAAAGTCCCATCTGGACGGCACCTGCCACGGATAAAGGTGGAGATAAGACAGACGGTGGAGCATGACTGCGGTGTGCCCGACCTTAGGTGCCAAGAAGTGCTTGGACCCCTGGAAACATGAGTAAGCAGCTATTCTTAAATCTTCGCCAGATACTCTGGGCTGTTGAGGTCAGGGTCAGGAGAGGGGAAATGGATCGGCAAAAATTATCGCGCTCGATCAAATTCAGCAATCTTCGGGGATGTGCAGTCAGGATAGAAGGGGCTAATGTGCGGTTGAATGGCGATCCAGCCTCACACTATATCATTGGCAGAGGCTTAATGATCACGCAGGCGAGTTGATCATATGGACTCTATTATCTGGGGTTGGCTTAACATGGGAACCTTGGGATCCAAACCTGAATTTAGGATGGAACAACGACCGCTTATTCGGATAGGCACCCAAAAGCTTGTCCTCCTTTCCGCTGCAGCAAGAAAATCGACACAGGAGCTCAAAATCAAACTATCTTCTTACCGAAGGCATAAACCTTCTTGACGGTGAGACACTTGGGCTGGGCCATGCTTTTGACGAAGCTTGAGGTTAGCGCACTGCAAGCTATCCAAAAAGCAAACAAAAAACCGTAATTTCAAATTTCAAATTTCGGCCTCTGCGTAGTATAAGGAGTGGGCGTTGGTCAAAAGCCAAGACGGAACACTAGTAGTTTCCACAGCACTAAGGCCCCTCTACTGTGTGAATGTAATTGACGCACGTCAAGATACGGGCAATGAGACAGTTGTCAGCCAGTAGCCAGTTGTTTCCCAATTGGAGCATTGACCCTGAACGGCCCTGCCTCCATATTGGGGTGGGCGGACGAGATTGGTGACCCAGTCGCTTGGGCTCCCAACGGACCTACCTTGGCTACCTAGTAGTGGCGAACTAGTGCAGGTGCTCAGAAGGTGATAGCTATTTCAAGGCCTAGATGCTTGTCCTCGAAGAAATGGAGGCTTCCATGCTCGGGTTGCTGTGTCCTGAACACGCAACAGCCGACTGGTTGCATCATACGCTTCGAGTGGATTCAGGTGCTACACCCATCCTGCCATGCGTCGTGTGGAGTTTGTTGTCTCAATCATTTGGGGTGACTGGTATCCGCTACAAAAGCAAAAAAAAGAGGGTGTGTTTTGCCCAGCTCTAAGTTGTGCCTAATATTGGTCGAGCAAAGGCGACAGAAAGGTACCTAGTGAAAGGTACCTGGAAGGTAGTGCGGAAATACGACTCATCCCCAGCTAGCACGTATTGGTTCTTCTCGGTTTAGCAGCTTCCGAGCTATTCCAATGATGGATGTTATAGCCCTCCCTTATGCAGCCACCATAGATAGTAGGTAGGCATCTCGCGTGGCACTTGCCGCTTCGTTGCAGATGAGGACGCGGCAGCCCCAAATAGCTTATTGCCGTGAAGACCTGAGTGTGAGACAACAGCTTCCACCAGCTGTGCGGTCCTTTCTCGCCACAATAGTGTTGGTGCGAGTGGGTTTCTCCTCACTCCTCCCAGGGCTAGGCGGAGCGAGGATGCAATTTTGATTTGAGATGTCATATTCAAATTCGTTCTTGAAAATTGCTAGCAGACAAGGACAATCTAACTTTTCGGACGGCCCGACTAGGTAGACGCCTGAATTTGACGCAATAAGGACCCCTGAAATCACAGGGACTGGTAGGTGGATGAGGGTGATCCGTGAGTGACATGCTGCCAAAGCGAGTACCCCACATAGGACTGGTAACTTGCTATCATAAATTCGCCATTCCGCTTCAGCTCGCTTTTCGGAGGAGATGTTGGGAGAGGGATAAGTTATGTTCTGAACTTTTCTCTCCGATTCCGTCTCTTTAGCTCCATATGCTTATCGGCATAGCAGGTGTCATATCCAAACCGCAAGCATCAATACACATTGTATGTGTTATTGCTCTTTACCCTGGACTGCTTTGAAATGCTAGGAACGGAATCTCTAGGTGGGTGGTAGGTAAGTACTACCTGTTTGTCGATGTTCGGTGCCATTCAATGCCTGAGGGCTTCCTTCCTGCTACGGCGGACAGAGAATTGCCATCTACCTCAGCTACTCCTTCCCTGTGTACAACCAAACCTCCTTCTCACCCGCAGCTCATGCGATGCTCAAATCCATTGGAATCCAACATGTCTTCGCCAGCCACTCTCTTCTCTCTTTTCTTCCGCTGCACCACCCACAGCGTCAAACTCTCTCGTTTGGCTAGACTCCATGACCGGTTTGCAGTATCCTGGCAAGCCGAGTAGCAAATCAGAGTTGTCTCTCATTTCGCCTTAAAATCAGTTGCCTCCCTCCAAGAACCCAAAAATTCGAAAGATACACTCTCTCATCATGTTCTCAATTCTTGAGATGATCACGCCAGCACTCTACTGTCTCTATCCAGCTGTGGCTTTGCTCGGCTTCCTTATTGCCTTCTTTACCTCTGATGGCATTTCAGGGCCCGCCTACAACAAAAAGACCATCATTCTTTTGCTCAGTGTTTTCTCGTGTAGCCAGTTTGCTCAACTTTCTACAGTCATACTTCAGAGCTACTTGTTTCCAAGCTTTGTCGCCCCCGAATATTTTGTCATCGGCACTGTCTCCTGCTTTTTCCTATCGATTCTACAGATAGATGGCCTTCTAAACAGTTCCGCCCCGGACTGGTATTCTTTTCGCTTATCATGGATAATCGCGATTCCTTTCGAGATCAGCATAGCGCTTCTTTCGATCTCGACGTCAACTTCAGTACGGCCCTCTCTTCCAGACTCCACTAGGGTAGCCGTCATATGTCTGGCAACCTCAAGAAGCCTCCTACTCTGCATTCTTGTTTCCCCCGGAATACATGGTGTGGATTCAACTCCGATCATACGTCAATAAGTGACGACGAAGAACACTTTCTGCTTCCATCTGGAGACCCGACCCCAAGAGACATTAACAGCCGCACTTCGAGGATGTTTGGCGGTCCCATCTATGGATCAATCAGGGAAATAGACAACAGCCGAGGGATTGCATTAGGGAACAATGAAAGCGGTGACACCGAGGAACCGATTTTTGGTAGAGATCCTTCAAGGAGTACCTGGACCCGGAATGTGAAAGATTTTGTGGTATGTCTCTAGTCACCATCTCAAACCGCTGCAATGATCTAACCAGCCCCTTTTAGAAGCTCACCAGCCTTATCAAACCCGATGGTCTCCGCCGACTTCAAATTCGAGCAATCAGCGTTATTATCGGTCTTCTCGCTTCCACTTGCATAAATTTCCTGGTTCCTATCATGACTGCCCATGTCGTGAACGAACTATATAGCAACGACACCGACGCACCATGGGTTGGAGTTATGATTTTGTCTGCTCTCTGCTTTTTCAGCTCTGCCATTACGCTAATCTGCGAATACCTCTGGATTCCTTTCAAATGCTTCATAACGGAAACTTTAAGCCGAAAGGCCTATTCGCATTTCCTTCACCTCTCCTCTGATTTCCACAACGCTGAGAACATTTCTGAGAAGACAACCTCGATTCAGGGCGCAAATGTGATGTCGGAAGTACTCGAATTTTCCTTCCTTCGAATCTGTCCATGGCTTGTGCAGTTATGTTCGGCGACCATTTACCTGTCTATCGTTATGGTACCCTACCAAGGTTTCATATTGGCCGGAAGCATGTTTATACATCTCTTTCTAACCAGCAAACTTGCTCATGAAGTTTCATGGGAAAACGAGGCACTTTCAAAGCTATTTCAAAAAGAACAGTTGATCAGGCATAACGGATTTCGAGGATCGAAGACTATCCAAGCCCTGAATCAGAATGGCTACGAAGACAATCTCCACTCCAATGCGGTATCCACACGGATGTGTCAAGTCAAGACATACGCCCAAAGACGGTGTCAAGTAACCAGTTTCCAAAGAATCTTACTGGCCCTTGGACTAACCGTAAGTCTATGCCATGCCATCAGCCAGGCGACTGTGGGGGCAGCAACAGTCGGACACCTGGCAATGCTTATCGTGTTCTGGTCCCAACTCCACACCCCAGTCCGCTCTCTCTCAAGGGCCGTCCAAAACACAAGTCAGGGATTTTCACAAGCTGCTGCATTCTTTAGGTTGTTGCATAGAACACCTGCCGTTTACAACAGGCAGAATGCTCGACCCTTGAAGCGTATTGCCGGAAAGGTCAAATTTGACGGCGTATCTTTCGCCTATAGAGAACAAAAGACGGTTATTGATAACGCGAGCTTTGAAGTCGCTGGTGGCGAAACCGTTTACGTTATTGGGGACAAGGGATCAGGAAAGTCAACGCTTCTTAATCTTCTTAACCGATCATTCAATGTAACCAAAGGTGCCATTCTCATTGATGATCAGGACATTCGTGATGTCGACCTTTTTAGGCGAGTACCCATACTTTCAGTAGTCTAACTTAGGTCAGCTACTGACATTTGTTCTAGCCTACGAGATAGGGTCGGAGTTCTTTCAGACACCTGTTATATTTTTGATGACACTATCTTGAACAACGTGCGATATAGTCGTGTCACAGCAAGCGACGGCGAGGTATTCCGGGCCTGCAAGGCGGCTGTCCTTCATGACGAAATTATACGGTTCCCTCAGGGTAATTAGCATGCTTCCAGTGCCTCGGTTCACCTGACAATAACCTTCTGTTATAGGATACGCGACAGTAGTTGGCGACAATGGCATGTGAGTACGATTGCCCCTTCAATTTGGCTTAGACTAACTGGTCATCAGAAAACTCTCGGTTTCTGAAGTGCAGAAAATTGCGATCGCCCGTGAGTTTTTACGGGATCCAGATATCCTGGTTCTAGATAACGCAACAAGTGCTTTGGATCCCTCCACAGAGCAACGAATAATGGGTTCTCTTACAAAGCGCAGGCGAACTACCTTTATTGTCCAGTGTGTACACTCTCTAGGGGTTGATTTCAATATGAGGCCTAACTGTTTTAGCCGTGATCTCGCAAAATCCCTAGATGCTCATCAAATTTTGGTAATCGAGAATGGTCGGCTAGTTGAGGACGGGGCGCCCCGAAAGTTGACGCTCGATGATGGAAGATATTTTGCTCTCTGGTTAAAGGAGAACAATTCATCAAGGGACAATACTCTGTGTGGTACTAAGTTCTTCTCGAGAGATGCCCGATCTAGCCTACCTGAACAACCAATTCAGGTTGCTGGCCACCGTGCTTCATTGGCAGGCGATGACAGGCCTTTCATGACTGCGCCCTCGACTCCTCAGCATGTGAAAGAAGTACACTACATGATCCAACATTGGCGTATAGGCGAATCTAACGGGTTGCAGGGTTCGAGACTTAATCCCATCGCCCCAACATTCACGCCCAAAGCGCCAACCCCAAGCCAGGCGGCTGCAAGGAAACGAAACGAAACAAGCACTGAGGATTCTGTCCCTGGAACAGTCAGTAAGCCAGCCAGCTCTCAAACCAGTCGCCAGTGGTCCGATGAGCTTGAAGAAAAAGCCGACCATGGTGACGATATCGTGCAATCGCAGACCATTAATGATGGGAAAACCAATGACGGCTTAGGAGGGGTGGTGATTTCACAATGTCAGAAAAAAGATGAGGCTGTTTCCCCAGCTCACATACTGTCTGAATCGGAAGCCCAGATTGCGGGAGGAGGCGCACAACAGACACCAAGTAGGTCAACGACGAGGTGTTGGGAAGCAAACAATACTAATTTACCACAGCCCCTGCTGCTGAGCCTCGTAGATCATTGGCTGATGAGAGCGTGGATAAAGTCCCCCAACTGGAAAACTCGCAATTCAAGTGCCCGCGATATTCTCGTCGTATTCAGTCCAAAAGTGAACCAGCCTACGCGGCGGAGAGCACGGAGCCTGAACAAGGACAGATAATACGGACCCAAAATCGATCAGTGAATGAACCAGTAAGATCGGTAGCTCTTGGTCCTTGAAGGATATTTAACTCATTGCTTAGTCTAACCGTCGAGTTTCTGCTCCTCTGCCACACCCAAAGTTTGCGGGGTCAAATATTCCTAGATTCAATGCCGTGGGCAAGGCTAAAGCTCAGACTGCTGTTACACCCAGCTGCCAGCCTCCGGCGGATCCAAAGGTCGAACAGGGGCAGAAGGGAAAACCAGAGGCCACAACAAACACTACCCCAAAGAGTGCTTCTCCAATGCAATATCCAGTCCTCAAAGCTGGGCAGGGCAAAGAAACAACGAAGCCGGATCCAATTACTGCCAGTTCAACTTCATCGCCGAGCCGCGCTGGCCACCGCGGCGGCCGGCGTGGTAGGGGCTATTGGCGCAACCGACGTGGAAGAGCAACTCGGGGAGCCTGAATCAGCAAACGGTGGGCAGTGGACAGACTAGTCCCAATTCCGAGATCGATACTATCGTGATATGCATAACAGTTTTGGGATGAAGAGATGATTATAACATGAATATGCAGCAGTGGAGACACGGCATAAGAGAAACGGTAGAGCTTTTTTTGGGGCCTGGAACACACAGACAGGTCGTCACAACGTTTTGGCAAGAATATCACATATGGGGGACATGTAGATTATCGTAATGTCGTACTTCATAATTTACAGCTTCCCCTGTTGCTTCAGTGCTTTGAAAACAGTTAAGCTAGTCTTTTTATCAATGTTTAAGATGGACCTGAACGCTCAAACGATCCTGTCGCCCAACACACGCTACTTCTATTGCGAATTGGGTCCCTGAGAATTGTTGGGACCACCACCTGGGGCTCCAGGGCCACCGCCACCCATCATATTACGAGCCCTAAGTCAATCGACGTTAGCCGGCTGCTGCTGTTACTCTGTTTTCAAGTAGGGAGAACTTACATATCCGCAATTGCGGGGTCAGACATCAAGCTGTTGAGGTCTGGCATGCCACCGCCGCTGCTGAACTGGTTGGCCATGTCCCGCAGCCGAGGGTTGCTCATGAGGTTGTTCATCAGGTCGGGGTTGCTCATGAGGTTCTGGGCCATGTTGGCGAACATGGGGTTGTTCATGATGGAGCCGAGGTCGGGCATGCCGCCAGCACCTCCGGCACCACCGCCGCCGCCGCCGCCGAGCATGGAGGCGAGGTTACCAAAGTCAAGGCCGCCAGGGGCCTGTCCCGGGGAGCCGCCGCGGGAGAGGTCGGCGGCCTCCTCCCTCTCGATCTCGTCGACGCGGCGCTTGGCAGTCTCGAAGCCCTTCTTCATGGCGTCGCTGCCACCGTTACCCTCGTGCTCGATGCCCTTTGCGTAGGCCTCCATGGCGCCCCTGGCGTCGCCGAGGGCGAAGCGGGCGAGCCCCAGGCGGGACCAGGCTTTCGTGTAGGCAGGGTCGATAGCGACGGCGGCGTCGGCGTCGGAGCGGGCGGAGGCGTGGTCCTTGTTGGCGGAGTGGGCGGCGGCGCGGTTGGAGAGGAAGACGGCGTTGCGGGGGTGGATGGAGAGGGCCTGGGTGTAGAGGTCGATGGCAGACTTGTAGTCCTTCTGGGCCATGGCGGCGTTGCCCCTGCTCTTGAGGGCGTCGGCCTCCTTCTTCTTCTCGTCCGAGGGCTCTGGGGCTGAGGCGGAGGACGAGGCTCCGGCGCCGGCGGTGGTCTTGTTCTTGAGGGTCTCGTACACGGAGTAGATCTGCTCGAGGTTCTGGCCACCGAGGGTGGAGGCGGCGGCGGGGTCGACCTTGAAGGACTCGGCGATGCAGTTGACGGCGATGTCGATCGAGTCCTTGTCCTCGCCGGTCAGGGTGCCGTCGGTGGCGGAGGTGTTGAGGAAGTCGCGATGGCGAGCGCGAGGCGCTGCTTGGTGGACTGTTGGGCCTGGGCGGTGGTGGCGGGGTGGCCCCCCATTGTGTTAGCCGTGGGGATGCTCTCCTACGACAGGTCTCGGGGAGAGGGACAAGGACGTTAGATTGATGCTTACCATGGCGGCGGGAGGAGCACTGGCGAGTGCGAAGTAGGGGGAGAGAAAGGCGAGGGGGTTCTGCTTGAGCGGCGGGGTGTTTGCGACGAAGAAGGACACCGAGCTGGAGTTTTTGATGGAAAAAGCGAAGGGCTGCCCCACGGCGGATTGGAGGTGGAGGTGGACGGGCCCAGAAGGTTCTTGCGGTGGGCGCAGGGGTCCGTCCACCATGTGCTTGGTGCCTGTTCGGGCATCTATCTGTCTCTGTCTCTTGCTGCACATCATTATCATGCCGCGTGGCCGGCGAACAGAGCTCGGCATTGCATTAAGTCGCCACCAAGTCGAGTGGCTGCCTTGTCTGACTCGTGTTTATGTTACCTACCACTCCGCGTGATTATTCGCTGGAGAGCTGGGCTGCCGATCTGCTGGCTCGAATGGTGGGTATAATATGTGCCTAACTCGTATCAACTTCAAACCAGCTGTTGAACCAACTTGTTGAAATTAGTGGGCATTATCCTTGACGAGCTGTTCTTCATAATCTCTATTCACGCACAAGATAACCATGTTCGCCTCGATCGCTCTGATATCCCAAACTCCAGTCCCATGATGCTAGTGTCCCCAAGTTGTACAGGTTTGAATCTCGTTCTTCGTGTACTTCATTTCCCCCTCCTCCGCCTGTCCACATTCTTGACGCGGCGGTTGCTCATCGCCGCGACCTTGCGGTGCTTGGAGTAGAGCCTCACCACGTCCTTAATTACGACGAAGAGGCAGCCTCCGATAAGACTGCGGCCCCACTGGTGCTGCAACAGCCCCGGCCGCAGTGTAGTGGTCCAGGCCTTGGGGAGCAGCAGCCGTAGCGCTTCGCCGACCGCAAATGAGATACCGGGGAGAATGAGAGCGCTGACGAGAGCGTTGGACATGTTGGAGAGGATGGTGCCGAGCCCTGGGCGGTGCGCTGGCGGTGCCTGGGCCGCCTCTCGGTGGTTGGCGGCCTGCTCCTGATCTGCTGCCTGCTGTTCGGCCGGCTCGGCTTGATTTGGTGCCGGGGGATCGTTATGTGCATCCTCAAGGGCCTCGGCCGGCTCATCCTCATCAGGGAGCAGGATGTCATCCTCACCCAGGTCGCCTTCGTAGTGGAACTCGAAGATTACTTGCTCTTCAGCTTCAGCAATTGCCTCTTGGGGAATCTCCTCGTGCACGATCTCAATCTGCGGAGGTGCTTCCCGGCCCTCTTGCTCCTCCTCATCCGGGTCTAGAGCATCCAGTAGAGTCTGCAGAAAACCGACGACGCCGCCCTCGGCGTTACGCTCGCCGTTTCGGCCGTTCTCTCTGCCTCTGTCGTTTCGTCGGGGCTCGGTTGGGGGAAGGCCGAGAATTCGGCGGTTGAGGTTGACTTCGTAAGGGAAGACAAATTCTCGCCAGAGGTTGTAGTAGATTGACCGCACGTAAGGAAAGACGGCGATGGCCAGTTGCGGTGATGGCGGCCATGTAAAGAACTCGTCGTCGTTCATGACATGGTAAATGCCATACTAAGGGGCATCAGTTAGCTATAAATCTAAGAGTGCCCAAAGCAAAGTTACATACCAACGAGCCCATAGGGACAAAGATCTTGTTGCCGAGTCCGGGGATGAGCTGGCCGATGAGGAGAGCCGGAGCGATATTCATCAGAACGGCAGCATTGGTAATCCTCTCCATCTTGGATGAATGTGACGACACGCCGCCAAAGGGCTGGTTCGGGCCTCCCAGCATGTAATCGATGAGCGCATCCTTACCCGAAAACAACCACATGGCCATGGCGCCATACATCTGCGAGCTGACCTGGACGCCCAGGGACAAACCGGTGACGAGCAGAAACGGGCTGGCGCGGGTGAAGCGGCGCAGCACCGCATCATGGAAGCTCACGACGGGGTCCCAGGGCCCTTCCATGCTGATGGTTGACTTGCAGACGGGGCACTGGAGCGGCTTGTTGGAGCGCTCGCAGTCGACAACCCACGAGAGCATGCAGTCCTGGTGCGCCTCGAGCGTGCACGGGCACGGGTCGACCCAGGACGAGGGGGGGTCGGTGGGCTCCTCATCGTTGAGGCAGATGAAGCATCGTCGAGGGGCGTCGAGGGCTCGCGGGCTCGTCGCGGCTGCCACGGCGTTGGGTGCAGAGGCGGGCTCGTCTGTGGGAGGTCGCGTGCTGGTGCTGCCTGGATCCATGGCGGGCAGGCGGATGAAGAGCTTGGGCCGTCTATCTGGTTCGTCGCATGATAGTGTGGAGGGGGTCGTTGGTAAGAAAAGGCGAGAGCGCGCAAAGGGCAGGGAGTCACGAGCCGCAATAGCTGCAAAGGATTCTGCCGCTCGCGGGTCGGACGAGGCAACGTACGTTGAGGTGTGGTGTCGAGCTGCCTCGGCTCTCTCTGCCTAAGTTGGAGTGACGGATCTCTTTGTTTCTCGCTCGTCCCGCGGTGACTAAGAATAGATACGTACCGGCCAAAGATCGTGGGTTGGGGTATTTGATGGTGGGTCTGCAAAATGTAGCTGTCAAGTACACAATCGAGCATAATTGCAGAGAAAAGGCGGCTGGGTACATAAAAGTACTTTGCCTGTAGCCTTATCCCCAACTCACCTTGTGTTCCAGTCAGGTTCAACTCAAGAGGTGTAACTTCAGGGCTGTATGAAATCAAATGCCTGGGAGCGAATACATATACTTGCGCTTTGAAGACTTGAAAGGAAGAGTCTTATTGAACTGCTACTAAGCAGTTAGCAGAGCCGGACAAGATCATGTGTTGTGATACAACGACCTGGGATCGCTCTCTTTGTGTCCATGAATTATTGGATAACATTGTTAATATTTGAGTAAAACCAAATGGGTTTTAATAGTTTCTGAAGTTTCAAGTCCTTAAATTAACTTCTGAAGTCTGGATTGAGATGAGTTCATTGGCTGGCTGGGAATCGCAACTTTTCTCATCCCATGCCATGTAACTGAAGGTCATGTTTACCTGGACAGATCGGTAGTTTAGATGAGCCAAAGAAGAAGAAAACATACATAGGTAAGGTGGGCAGAAGGCTGGTTTTTTTATTAGCTCTTACGGGTCGTACATTACCTTGAACCAGATGGGAGTTTGCTGCTCTAGGTGGCCATGGGATTCCTAGATTTGGATGGAGTATCCAACACCAAATTTACAAATGTCCAGGCGGAACCCTCAACCCGCGTGGAGAGCCGCGGTCGTTAGCCTGGTTTGAAGTGCATTTATGTACTACTGCATCTACCGTCCACCATTGAGAGATCTTACAGAAAGGTTTACAAGATCTGATTCGGCCGACAAGCCTTTTCTTTTCTCGCATCTGCCACATTATTGATGTAAGTGCGACTGGGTACTGCACAGAGAAATCGCCAAGGAGTCCATCTAATTCGGTCTTTATACTTGCAGCGTTGTCTTGTGCGAAAAAAACCAAACTCGAAGAATTGTTCTAGACCAGTGTCATTCTATACCATGCCGCTTCTGCGTTTTGCAAAGTGGCACCCAACACGAATGCTTTCTTGATGTTCGTCAGCCAGGCCAGGTCTTTGCGGGAGCAAGTGCAGTTACCGTTATCTATGGGTACAACTTCCTGATCTCCGCTATAGACGCATGAGGAAATGCCTGATGGTTTCTTTGTTAGGACCTGGAAATGGATTTTTGACAAGATGATCAAGGCGGCTAAGGAAATTATGCTGTTGGTGGAGAGAGGGTCGTCACGATCGGCTTAATTTATATCCTGATCATCAAACGCAGCATGACCATTAGTGCTGAAAGGATTCAAAACAAAAATACGGAGTGGACATGAAGGACTAAGAGGCGTTATGAGATGCCGTTGTGTCGTTGATTTGTTCTCCCTTCTGAAACGAATAAAAGGCTACCACTAGCTAGTTCGTGCCTTCCGATAAATGCACTTTCTCTTTCATCATGGTCCTAGGATTGAAGTAGTAGCAATACCATTTGCCCCTGGTGCTTTTAGATACCGGACAATCTCTCGATCCCGGCTTTTGGATGCGAAGTAGACCGTAGTCCTTCCATCGGATTCGGCATTATTACCATCAGCTCCTCTTGTGAGAAGCATCCTGATAATATGATCTCACTTGTAGCAGCTGCTAAAATGAGTGAATCCCGTAACTTCTGAAAAGAATCTGGAGGTGGCAAAAATGAATATTTACATATGCCCTTGTCACAAGGTTATAAAGCTCCGAGAGGCGTCTTCTTCTGCAGCCATTTGAAGACTACCATTCATCAAGGACGTCGGCGACGAGAAAATTTCTTGAATACTCGCCCACCAATACATATATTATTGCCGATAATTTGGCCATATGCAGGGCTGTCAGCTGGAAAAGTCCTTGTAGTTGGGGTATGCTGCAAGCCGTAACGCTTAGCTTTAGCTGCTGTTGACAACGGGCAGGTCACTGGAGCTCTAAGCTAATTTAAGAAGAATTATCTCTTTTGACCGTTTCATCTTCAGAATAAATAGTGTATTATGTGTGTACCATTGTTAATCATCGGCCTCAACGGAATAGCATAAATCTGCTTGTTTTCGCTGCGTTAATGCCGCCAGATAGCTCATCTAGAAGATATACAGGCTACTGAGGTGGGAGACCGGGTCATCAAAAGATTGTAGGAGACTGGAACACGACGATATCGATGGACGAGAGCAGCACACGGCGGTCCAGAGCAGTTGTGCTACAGGCTTCTGGCAAGATCAATATGAACAAGGCATAGAGCGATCTAGGGTCGAAGTTCAAGATGGTCTCAAACATCTTCGCTTAGGGAGCTATGGATATTCCCCACTGCATCGAAAAAACAAGCTCAAATGGAGTCAACTCCGGATCCTCAACACACCAACCCGCAAAGCATATCTCACAAGGCTTTCCTAGCCGCTCGCTTCGCATCCTATCGACTCATCCCCGCTGTGTCATTGTTTATTTTAAGCTTTTTAGCTACCTGGTTTACTTCGCCCAGCCACCTTCCCAGCAGATTTGGCCGCAATGGCAGCAGAGCCCGGTGAATCTTGTTTTGATGGATTCATCTAGGGACAAAAGAAGGCAACGTCGTCATGGGAAGACCAAAAAATCACAGCAGCTTCACCGTCCGTTCTTCTCCTCTCACGTGTCACGGCCAACGATCGCGTGAGAGATTTGATAAGGTATTCCCCATCAACCTGAGGCAGAATGAGCAAGTTTCCAGCAGGGTCCCTGCAATCAATATGGATATATACGAGGGAACGAGTCAATATCAATGTTGCTATGGCCTGGAGCATGGAGATTTTTTGCGAGATCATGGAATCGCGAAGGAGAACAGCTCACGCCGCTCTGCTGCTGGCCGAGTTCTGCGTCACCGTCACCGCCCTTATACTTTTTCTTTGGGGCTATCCTGACCGGTTTCGCTCCAGGCTCTGGGAGAATGGAGGTGCTCGGGGCTGGAACTCGGACCCGAAACAACGGATCTACTACTATGCGAACTACGAGGAGCCGCCTGAGGTGCCCTTGATCTGGTCACAGAGGTAAGAGGCTGATGCACTTCGTCTCCATTTGATGTTCTAACAGCGACAGTTTGACAAACTCGCAGCTCTGCATCGCAGCTCTCTCCTTCGTCATCTTCATTATTCGTGCTGGAATGCAACCGCTTGGATACCTCCCTCGTGCTGCCTCCATCGTTTACGATATTCTACTTTCCTCGCTCTGGATATGGGTTCTGGTGGGACAGAATTCGGCAGACTACTCGGATTCTGAGCACCCCTCCCCGCATCCCTGGTACTTGGAGCGTTCCTGTGGCGAAAGCTGGAGCTCAACGAGACTTGCGTGTCACGTAGCACGGGCGAACTTTGTCGTATCGATCCTTGCCGCTATCATCTATACAGGCCGTCTGACCCTCGAGGCAGCGACACAGGCTTGGGAGAGGTGGGGTCGGAAAAAGGATAAGGGTTGGCAGGTGTTAGTCAACGGGGAGCCATACGCGGATGACGAGGAGATGGATATTATTGACGAGGAGGAGCAGACGCGACAGATATACGAGGCGGCGCTAAGCCCGGTCCTCGCATTCTTTCCAGAAAGCGTACGATAGACGAGTTGGAACCGAGTATTTCATGATTCACGTTGGATAAATATCAAAATGGGGAGGATGGATGGGGCCAATATGGTATATTGCTACTCAGTCTGTAGACCCCTTCGATTTCATCTTAATTCCAGTGTTCTCGTCCCATAGGCTAACTAACACAAAGGAGGGTAATGTGTCTTTCAGAGAGAAAAGACCTTTGAATTCCCGAACCCCAAATACTCCATTCTCGCAAATCCCCAGTTCATGCCGGATCGGCGGCCATAGCGACAAATAGTCGGCGGCGTCAGAGCCATTTATTTGTGCTTCAAAGTGAAGTCGTTAGCAAACTATCCATTACATAGCGGCATTCGATGTCCAGGAAGATGATGTAGACTTACAGGGCAGTTGGCACAAGTGCAGCCAGAGCCACAGTTGCAGGAGCCGGACGAGGAGCAGCCGCAGTCACCCATGATGAAAGTTGGTTTGTTTGTAGTTGGAAGTTTTTTGGTTTGCTATTGGTATTGGTGATAGCTTCAAGGCACTTCGAGTTGGTAGTGGCAGTGTGATGATGAAAGGTCGAGCGGAGATGACAACAGAGGAAGCCCGAGTTTAAATACCTTGGAGAGGGGAAGTAAGAGGGGGAGGACCTTCCGTTCTTATTCTGCGTCCTTACCTAATGAGGGGACAAGCAGGCGAGATGTACGATCATTTTCGCGGGGGAAGGAGCAGTCAGTGCAGCGGGATTTGTGCCTTCCCGCCCTGTGGCAATGCCAATGACGTCGTGGGCATGTCGATGTGCTCTGAGTTTCTGCACACGGCGAAAACCCCTCGAGCGCGATTGGGGTAGACTTAGCGCCACACTGGGCAATCGAGCTCCTTCTCCAATCGCAAAAGTCTCGCAGGTACCACAGAGTTCGCGTCGGGTGATGTTGTTTCCATGGCTTTCCCTGATTCAGGTCTTCTCAGTACGGCCCGGGACGAGAAGAGAAGGGTCTGCGGCCTGGCCTGTCGCTTGGCGAGAGCATGTTTGAGGCAGAATGTTTCATATCGCCGTCCCCATTGCGTAAACCTTGCATGCCAGTCTGATATCAGACCGAGGTGCGTGAAGACGCCCGAGATCACATTGGCCGGGCCAACAGCTTCCGGCTTACTTGCAGCTGTTGCACAAGTAGACAGACAAGTGGATGACATGAGAAATGAGACACTGGAACATTAAGCTGTACATTCTCGAGTCTGTGGTCGGTATTATCAGATTATTGAGTACTAATAATACAAACCTCAGAGATAATACAGCATATATTATTACTATATTTCTTTTTAAACTACTATATTTCTCGATTCAAATTGAAGAGAGTCTCTTTTTAACCACTCTTCCATTCAGTGTCTCATTTCTCATATCACCCACTTGACAGATCATTTTTGAAAGTTCACCGCTATTATTGATCTTCTAATTCTGCAATTACTTAGTCACCCTGCCACCTGATCTGTGCTCCGGCTCCAGCTTTGTCTCTCAGTCCAGTTCAACATGAGACAGACCCCTCACTTGGTCTTTTTGGTCCTGTCGGGCAGCTTGGGCCAGTGGCTCTCGTCGGTGACATCGAGGACTTTCTCGACATGCTTCTCAACACTCTGCAAAGCTTCCTCAGTACGGTTCTCATCGATAAACTCATCCTTCACGAGTGCAGCTCCAAGATGCGAAGTGATGATAGGTCGGGGTAACTGCCCACCGACGGCGTACCACACTTCCTGGTAGGCAAAGGTCAAGGCCTCTTGGAGAAAGCGACTGATGTCGAAGGTGCCCGAGTCAACGAGGCCGTGGGCCTTGGTGACGTGCTGCCGACATCGCACGTACGCACCCACAACCCAGAGGAACGACCTGGTGGCTTGGATCGCCAGGTTGGCAGTCAGCCAGTCGAGATAGGAGCGAAGTCCCCCAGTTTGGGCATCTGTGTTGGCCCCCGGTTCCTCGACGAAGACGCGGATGAGGCCGACGACCATTGCATTCAGGCGGAGGGTCCCCATGGTGATCTCTTGCTTGACCAGTTCGAAGGCTGGCGGGATTAGCATCCTCCGATCGATGCTGGGCGGCGAGACTTTTCGGAGATTGTACCAAGTGCCGTTGCTCTCGTCGTGTTTAAAGTACAAGCCCCAGCTGAACTCTTCGTTTTCGAAGCCGTGGGCACATTCGAGCTCGTAGTTTGTGACGTCGAAATCCGGGGGAAGATGGGTAGGATATGGAAGGGTGCTTGGTCTTTGGTATGCGAGTAGAGGTGGGATAGAAATGGTGATGTACAGGGTGCCAGGTCGCTGATTGTCAATAATGGAGGACGCCATCTTGTGATTAGCCAGATGGGGGTTTGCTGCTCTAGGTAGCCATGGGATTCCTAGAGTTGGTTGGAGTATTTTTGCCTGAGAGTGCCTTGAATGTTTTGGCTTCTTGTGTTGCGGGCCTGCTGGGAAGCACTTGCCTTCCTCTGCGGGTTCTGTTTGCACTCTAAAGTATTGTTAAATATTGTGTGTTGGATATTGTGTGTTAAATATTGTGCAAACAAGATGATAAAGTACACAGTTGCGTTTATTGGGCGAGAGAGGGAAGGAAGGAAAGAAAAGCCGTCGAGGCTCTAGAGTTGGTCATGGCGGGCATCGCACCACAACATCGTCGACGACTGCAAGCACCCGAGATCCAGTTTTCATCTTCATGGAAGCCACTTTGCTTTACTGTCAAAATGGTGTGTTCATAATGCAAGCCAACGTTATTCAATAGTCAGAAGAATTTGACAATCTCTCTGGCCGTGTTGCCTCCTCGTCTGGACAATTTCTGCATATTGTTGCGCAGGTGTTCAATAAAGAACAAGTAATTCACTGTATACTCGAAGGGTTCTCAGGCCTCACCTTAACAATACCATTCATTTATGGTTAATATAAAACTCACTCCCTTTACAGGAGCCCATTATATCCATATATTCATATAATACACCCTCTTCTGTGGTCAAAGCTGAGGTTCTTCAAATAGAGGCGACCCAGTGATGTCTGTTCCCGCAGTGGAATCACGGCAACCCAGCCCATATGTTAAACAAAGCTTGGGAGATACGTCATTCATACCTGGTAGGAGTAGAATATCGTAGTCTCTTAAGTTGTTACATGAAGTGGCTAGGAATGTCTCCGATGTTTCACGCTATGCATGAGATGAAGGACGGTGCTTGGCAGATTGTAGCCTTATATAGACCTCAGACAGCTAGCCATCCTAAAGCAAGGGTGCACAGAGGAACATTTTTGAAGAGAAGTGTCGGACGAAACAACACGTGATGGCGGGTCTCTCACCTCGGTGCAACGACATGCCGAGAAGCGCGGAGTGCAAGGACCAGCTCCATCGCACAACGCGGCCCAGTAGAAGGAGAGCGTTTCCAGCTTTCCGAATCCCCATCCAAGACGTGTCCCCCAACGGGTGCAGTTGGCGCGAGAGGCAATCCTTGCACGCTGAGGCTGGTTGTCTTGTGAGTGATCGGCCCGACAAACCACGAGTGAGGGGCATTTTGCGGGGTACAAGCCATCACCTTCTTCAATCGAGTGATGATCAGGTTTGTGTGAAATGAGACGGAAGTCAACGGCTGCCTGCACAAACTTACTAGTTTTTACCTTGAAAACTCGACGACCCTTTCTAAGCAGCATTGTTGAAATCACACAAGCAGTCGACGTCCTCTATCCTGAAACAAAACACCATGGCAGGGTCTGTGCCTGTAGCAAAGGCGCTGGCCGACATCTACCCCCCAACTGCTCTGCCAACGCAGCTGCCACGGTGGAACGACCTTCTCCAGGGCTTCGAGAAGAAGTATGGCTACCGAGCTTCTAACGTCGCGCGCTCCCCCGGCCGCGTTAACATCATCGGCGAGCACATCGACTACTCCCTCTACGCGGTCCTGCCCATGGCCATTACGGCAGACTGCCTCCTCGCCTTCTCTGCCAAGCCGTCCAGCTCGCCGTCCAGCTTCCGTATCCGCATCGCGAACGTGGACGATGCCAAATTTCCCGCCAGAGAGTTTACATTACCGGCCGATGGTGGGTTTGAGATCGACGCCACGGTGTTTGAATGGAGCAATTACTTCAAGAGTGGGCTGCGGGGCGCACTGGAACTACTGAGGAAGAAGCGAGGTACGGATGTGAAGCTTCACGACATCGATCTGCTCATGGATGGGACCGTCCCCATTGGAGGTGGACTGAGCTCGAGTGCTGCATTTGTGACATCCAGTGCGCTCACTGTCCTGCTGGCCAACGGCGAGGAGAGTGTGGACAAGAAGGAGCTGACAGAGCTCGCCATTGTGAGCGAGCGTGCTGTTGGCGTCAACTCTGGAGGGTAAGTATCACGATAAGGCGAGATCAGAACTCCAACTTGACATGGGACTGACTCTCCTCGCAGAATGGACCAATCAGCCTCTGTACTTTCTGAGCAAGGCGCTGCCTTGCTCGTGTCTTTTAGCCCCAGCCTCGAAGCAAAGCCCATCAAGTTCCCACCTACGCACCCCGAGCTCTGCTTCCTCGTGGCTCAATCCTTCGTCACATCGAACAAGCAAGTCACGGGTCCGGTAAATTACAATCTTCGCGTAGTCGAGGTCAGCATCGCGGCCGCCTACTTGAACGCCGTGCTCAACCCCCAGGCACACCGCTCCCCGAAGATGCTGGGCCACTCGGCATCAGCCTCCACGGGTTCCACGATAACTACTTTTACCACCAGACCGCGTCCGACCTTTCTGCGCCGAAGAGCATCAGCAAGGAGGAGGAGCTGAACAGGCTGATCGCTGTGGTCAAGGAGACCCTGACGCAGGAGGAGGGATACACGCGGGAGGAGGTGGCCAAGGTCCTGGGCATCAGCGTCGCGGACCTCGAGAAGCGGTTCATGTCGAAGCTGCCGGTGCGGGCGGAGCGCTTCAAGCTGCGCCAGCGCGCGCTCCACGTCTTCTCGGAGGCGCTCCGCGTGCTCCAGTTCCTCGCGGTGCTGGACCGGTCGGTCGAGCCCGGGACGACGGACACGACGGCCTTCAACCAAGAGCTGGGGAGGCTCATGAACGAGTCGCAGGATTCGAGCAGGGTCCTGTACGAAAACAGCTGTGCGGAGCTGGACCAAATCTGCGAGATCGGGCGTGGAGCCGGGGCGTACGCCAGCCGACTGACGGGGGCCGGATGGGGTGGATGCACGGTACACCTGGTGCCGGCAGATAGAGTTGCGAGTGTGGAGGAGGCCCTGGAGCGCGAGTACTATTCCAAGAGGGAGCTTTCGGGCGAGCAGAAGGAGCAGGCGGTCGTGGTGAGCAGGCCAGGCCACGGGAGTGCCGTCTACGTCGTCCAAGATAAGGTGGTGTAGTGTGCATGATTTCACGTCTTGGCCCTGTTGCCTAGGAGAGCAGGTGAGGCGGATGTGCCTAAGCTAGAGGAGGAAAGTCAAAAGGGGCTGGAGTTACCCAAGCGGCTGTGTCTATCTCTTTGCTATCTGCATAGTAGAGAATTTATCATCAGCATCAATCATCCCAAGGCTAGTTCCACGGAGCATCCAGCGACAGCCCTGTTTGCTTTGAGCTAAACACCCATAGCCAGCCCTCCGGGGCCCCGAGCATCGATGAGTCTAGCCCGTAGAGCGCGCCATGGGCGAGCTATTCGCGATTACTGCCTACCTACCAACCTTGACTGGGCTGCGCTGCTTATCATACCTTGCTCCATATTCCACCAACCTTATCGCCAAGATGGGAATGACTTGACATGCACCACCCAGTCGCCGGGCCCATCTCCGTCCCCTGTAGTGCATCCTGGCATCCAGTGCAGACAGTCAAGTCCCGGATTGCCTCCCCAACACCAATTGTCCAGCCATGATGGTGGGCGAGGATCAGGGGACGAAGAACAACGACCTCATCATTGCGGCCAGCGAGCACGCAAGAAAACCGGTGTGGCAGGAATGGGAGTCAAAGGGGATTCAGGGGGGTGAGGCGAAGTGAGGTGAGGTTCCACCCTCCCCTCCTTTTCCCATCTGCTGTGTGACGATGGGGAGCCTGTGGCGTCTTGCTCTTATCAGCATGCCCAGCCCAACCTGCTGTTGGCCAGGAATGCTGGTCCAGCCCGCGAGCAGAGAGGCTTATTCGAGGTGATTACTCCGTAATTCTTGACTGATTGGCATGGCAGGTCCGGGAGGGTGGCAGTATTGTCCGACAAAAAAGGCCGATATTGCTGTATTTCTCGCAGCGCTTCTTTTCTTTTTCTGCATGGCGGTGATGGTGCCTTTCCATTGGTACCTACATATACCCCCGAACTGCTCGCTACTGGCGGTGTGCGATGCTCTCTGGAGAGATGTACCGGGTGCTAAAATGCCTTATCAACTACTGATACACCCCTCAAGTACCGAGACTCATTCACTGGTGACACGCACATGCATCAGATGGTTATACCAACGACCTGCGAGGTAGCAACGTCCAAGGTCCGCGCAGCAATCAACGGTGCCATGGTTGTACTTTCTACATCTGCGGAAAGAGAGGATGTACACGTACCCGTCATCTAGCTCTCGTATGCACGTCTGTTCGAAAGGTGTGTTTTCTTTTAGATAATAGATATATGCCGGTGCCTTAGCCTGGATGCCCAGTATACACATGATTATGAAAGCGCTGCCGATTGAGTCGCCCATGTACATGCTCGTGACGCTCAAGAGTGGACCTGGGGCCGCCCAGGCTTGGATTCTCTCGTCTCTCTCAGACACAAATGTGTTTATATTACCACATCTTGTATCAGAATCACCGCCGGTCCAGCGGCCATCTCGAACCCGGTTGGCCCCTGCAACCCGGATGCACTCGGCCTCGGTGCTCAATCGTGTGTCATGGAAATCACGGCTCAGCTAATAGAGGGACTAATAGAGAGCTACGTGAGTAAGCACAAAGACTAATGGTGTGTCGGCACGATCCCAGAAAACGTGGGGGGGACGAATCCGATACGTAAGGCGGTGCGGTACTACCGCTGTACCTGTCTATCGGCCCAAGCCATTGCACTGGAGAATCCCACCGTCCTATCGCTGCATCCGGCCTCCCATTGGTCTAGGCCCACCTTCTTTCCGCGACGCACAGGACCATTTTAGATACCGGGTGTTCTGGAGTCGCAGTCTCTGGGGGCTTTGTCTGATATGTAGTCAACTCGTTTGATAAGGACTGGGCAACCGAGGGCTGATCGGTTGGCAACGCAGCGTGCTTAGCTCAAGATGTACCTGCTCATGTACCACAGTCGGGTACTTGCGTAATCAGCCACCATCGAACCGCCATGTCGATCCGTAGTCGACATCTCACCTTTGAGGTTGATGGGATATCCCGTGTTCCTGATCGTGCACCCGCACGTCGCTGTCAACGAACGCAGGCGGCAAGCACAAGCACAGCCGGAATCCGGGGTAGGAAATACGACTGAGAAGCAAAAAGTGGGAAGACGGCATGCCCGAGCATTGCGTGGAGAGGCCACAATGCGGACGGGTACCTGTCTGGAGGGCAGACTCCAGGGTAGTGATCGGGGACAAGGAATGGCATTTATCGCGAGCAGCGTCACAGCGCTCTGGCCCCTATAAAAATCATTACGTAGTGGCGCTGACATGCACCTTACGAGAAACCCACACAAATCAATTAGCCCAGTGGCCGATGTACCGCCTACATGGACCGGCACTGGTCCCATTAATCAGACCCTGTAACTTAACTTGTGAACACTGCCCCATGCGACAGAGATAAGGGACACTTGTGGCATCAACCCGCCCGTCTCCAGCCAGTCCAAGCGCAGCCAGTGGCTCTTACCCCAGTGGCACCCCTTCGATGGGCCGAGATACGATGGAGCCTTGCCAACATCATCTCATTCCTCTATCAGATACCTAATGCCTTGAACAGCGCCTCTGGGCAGCATTGTCCTCGCCCGTCGTTGCCGTCATTGTCGCAACTCTGCTTCGTCCTCTCTGGCCTCTGCTTCTGCTGTCTCCATGACTACCGACCCGTTGGCTTGCTGCTCGACTCATTCCTCTCCTCACCCTCCCACACACACGCTCTCACACACACTCTAAATTCCGCTATCAATCGACCCCTGCGCCCTGTGGTTTGGGGAAGCCTATGCCCCTTCCAGACGATTCTCCCCGCCGATACACGATATATTCACTGGCTCCAGCTGGTAATTATTGGTGATTTTCTGGGGGCCCAATCGTGCCCCCTTCGCCCAAAAAAAGCCACACCTCTCTGCCAGCCTTGCACGCCACCTACCTTTGTTTCAAATCTTTCATTCCTTTCTCTTTCCTTTTCTTCTATTCTTCCTTTGTCGCATTACTTCTCCCAGATTCCCTCTCCGCGGAGGCTTTGGCCAGCTCCAAAGCTTACCGGTTCTGTGGAAACGGCTGTCAGGCAGCTACGCACGTCCATTTACACCAATCCGCCCACTGGTATTACGCAGGCCCTCCCTCTGTGAGGCAGCCACCCGCAAGAGCCGGTCGATTGGGCCATCTCCCATCCCAAACGTCGTGACCATTGCGCCCCAACGGTATTTTGAATGTCTCTCAATACGTTGGCGCCCGATCCCTGGGCCGACGCTGCCCACGATGGCGCCGTTCCACAGCATCACCGGAGCTCAGGCCCGGCGCAACCGCAACAGCAGCAGATGCCGCAACAGCAACCACCGCCGTCTGACACCTCCTCTATCTCATCTTCCTCGCCGCCCGCCTCGGCGTCGCACGATGACCAGCTGGACCGGCAGATGCTCCGGCATCTCATGAAGAAGTACACGGCAGAAGGCCTGACGCGGCTCATGCAGGAAGAGACGTCGTCACCGATATTAGCAGGTATGTACAGCATCTGTTTTCCTCGCATCTCCCTTATCATGGGCGTTTCCTGGCACCGTCTGGCAGTCGTAGAGCATATGGACCAGTGGCTTGCTCTCGCCTTCACCCCTCGCACTATCTTTTGTGGCTTCCCGAATATTGTCGGCCTTGATCCCTCCCATCACATCACATTTGTCACCATCTCTTGTTCCAAAGCGGGCTCCCTCCGCTAACATCGGCGTCGTCACTGCAGGTCACGATGGCGCATCAATCCTCACTAATAGCACCTATTCTTCAGTCAAGTCCGAAGACTCGTCAAGTATTTTCGATTCGGCCAGCAGCACGCGCGCCTTCTCCGATACGTCGTCGACACGAGGGAGCATCATCTCCAACGTTTCCGCCCGAACCGCCAAGTTCCTGAGCCGAAAGCACAACGGTAGCAGCACCTCCCTACCGCAGCCATTGCCGCATTCACCCACCCAACTGTCAAACCTATCGGCTTCAACGTCGCATGTGGATTCCATCGATGGTGGGGCAGCCCGATCGAGTGAAGCTGGGGTTGCAGCGACCAATGGAGGAGCAAAGCAGCGCGGGACGTTCATGTGCGGTTTCTGTAAAGAGGAAGGCGTGCAGAAGACTTGCACACGGAAGAACGATCTGAAGCGTCATATGGAGGATTTCCACAATACCAATGCCCAGTGGTTCTGCCGACACCGTGGGTGTAATATGGTGTTTGACTGGCAGACGGTGTACAAGACGCATCTCAAGCAGGCGCATGGCGGATCACGGACAAATCTGGATGATTCCAAGGTTACATTATGTCCCCAGACTGTCTTCGCCTGTGGATTTGAGACATGCACAGAGGTATTTGAGGCTGCGTCAGACCAAGATGCGGAGGGTACATTCAAGGAGTACGTCGCACATGTGGTGAAGCATCTCGACGATGGAGCCACCAGTGGGGAGTGGACATATTCAACAAGAATGCGTAATTTACTCCGGCAAAGCGGCGTCATCGAGACATGGGTGCGTTGTGCCTGGCCAGAGGAGGAGAGGAACAAACTGTTCTGGGAGCCTCAAACAAGTGGTGTTCTCAGGAAACGTCTTGAGACCAGGCACCTGGGCGATCTGAATCTTCTCATACAATATGCAATTGCTCTGGGAACCGATCCAGCTAGCGAGAGGGACTTTCAGGATTCTTTCCCAACCTTGACCAAGGATGAATGCCGCATGCATATTCCTGGACATACATCTCGTCCTCGTTCATCACAGTCCACGATGTCTGATCCGGACCAATTTCAGTTCAGGATATCCAGGGGCGCACCCCCCAACCCACAACTGGCCAACTACTATGCCTCGCAGCGTCGAGCCTTTTCTACACGGGCGCCAGTGAGGTCTGGCCGATCAGCCCGGCCTCCAGTGCACACCCTACCCAGCAGCTCGCAGCAAGCATTCCGGGGACATCAGAACGCTGCCATGTTCGACCCCAATACCTACTATAACTCACAAGCTCACCAACAAGCAATCCAGCAACGGCAGCAGCAACAATTCTCTATGATGCCGCCACCCCAGGATAACGGCATTATCGCGGATGACCTGAGAAGCCTTCACTCCATGGCTAGCAGTACTTCGAGCACAGATATCGACATGGCAGATGCATCGATTCTCATGAGCCAGCAGCCGGAATATCCAGATCCGTACGCTCCCTCTGAAATGGGCAATCATGCACCTCCAGATGGCTGTGGTCCTGGCGGCATGAAATTCGACCAGCGTAACCAGTATGGGGACTATGACGTTCGAAACGGATATTAGACCGTAATGGAAACGTCCTGCTGGTTTACAAAGAACAATGAACGGCCATTTATCGGGAAGTGATTTCCCCTGGCTGACATTTGCACAATCGAGATGTTGAGTCATTGAGACCACATTCGATTGCAGTATCTTTACCATTATATGATTCGAGGAGCTTGCACTGGATCTAATGCCGGGTCGTGTCTGAACTGCATGTTTGGCGGCACTTTGTGTTTTGGATTTTGTCCGCTCTCCTCTACTCCAAAAGAAGTGTTACGTGTACGAAGCTGCATCTTATCCTATTTGCGTTTCTTTTGTGTTGATGGGTTTCTCGTGGGATCCTGTGGAATTAGATATTATTATACCCCGGCGTCGAGGCGAGACGCTTTCTTTTCTTTTCTCGGCATTGTGCGGCACATTGAAGGCGGCCCTCTGCTGGACGGATCTGAGGACGGACAGCAGATTGGCGCGGATGAGGGGGCGCGGATTTAGCACTTGATCATGATCTCAACAGCGATGGTCAGGGGGAGTCCATGGCGATGGTTACCCTTACACATGGCTGTCTCGGTTAAGATCCCGGCATGGAAAAGGTCTTGTTTTTGATTCATTAGGAAGGGGGGGGGGCGATTTTCAGGGATACTTTTCTCGGGACCGGTGTTTGATTTGGGATCTTACTTTTATGATATAAACATATATGGAGCATCTGGGATCGTGTGGGTAACAATTACGACAAGGCAAGGATTCAGGAAGGGCTTCTCCTCAGATTCGGGAACGTACTCGTGGGTGAGAGTAGGGGCCAACGGATCTGATTTGTCGATAGGGATGAGACATGGTTTCACAATATATCAGAGAGACGATGACTGTTTCAAAACTCATCTTGTCCCCCCTCCAATCCTTGAACACGGACCTTGCTGACTGGACCTGTGTGTAAGAGTGAGTGTGTGCGTGTGCCACAGAGACAATTTCCCGACTGGCTGTGGCTGGGCGCGTGACAGCGTGAACGGTTGTGTGTCAAGTTTGTTTCTGACAGCTTTCGGAACCGAGAGCTAATTTAAGAAACGTTGAAGGAAAAATAAAATAAAAAAAGGCTAGGCACATGGCCAAAAGGAACCAACAGGAAAAAAAAAAGAAAGATCAAAATAATTGAGAGAAATAGGAAAAAGAAAAAAAAATTTCTCCCCAACGACGCACACGCCCCCCTTCACCCCCCGTTACAACGACGTGATTGCCAATTTGGCAGCTGCACTTACCAGAACGAGTATTTCCTGTCTCTCTTCTCATTTCGGGTTTCGTCTGGTTGATTGAGCCGCACGGACGCTCTCTCGGTTTGGGAGCCGGCGCTTACAGAGAGAAAACAAAAAATCCCCAAGTCTTATAATAGCCAGGATCCTTCAACGACGGCTGGATATACCTCGGGGCGCTTATTGTATTAGAGTCCCTGGCGGATGGATGATGAGCCCAGCCCGACGGGTTCATCTTTCCGTTTCCTGTATGAGATACTACATGTGTACACAGGGCCAGCTTCTGACAGGGCTGCCCCCTACAGGATGAGGCGGCGGCGTGGAAGAAGGCGAGGGGCTAGGGCTTTAGAAATTTTCCAACGGCTTTTTTAGTTTTGATTCTGATGGGACGAAAGGTTGAGAACGTGCACGAACGGATGGGGAAAGTAATAAACAGGTCCCTCAGCGAACTGTCTAGTGCTCGCCCCGTGCTGTGGCCTTTGAAATGGCTCTGGGCTGTAGGGCTAGCTCAATTTCGCGCTGGCGTTGTTTACCGCTGACTTGGTTTATTATTTTTGTGTGTACGTGGGAGGATCTGGTGGTGTGTGTGAGGGACCAACAGAGTTGACAGCGGGCTGCTGGTTGTTGGTGCCCGGATCGCTTCCCGCGAAGGAGGTAGGGGGATGGAGAGAGGGATGCGAGGGTACCGGTGTCAAGCTGAGAGGTGAGCACGTCCGTGATCCTTTGAGCAGACCCAGGCGGGCCGGGATGGGAGAGGATTCTGGGCTTCTTCTCAGCCTCAAGACCCGTCCCTTTTTCCCTTGGTCCCTTTTGAACTGGGCTTGTCTGGCTAAGAGACGCGCTACTGATCTGACAAGAGTCCGAACCCCATGGAGTTTGATGAGTGAGGCGGTGATCTAGAAAGGCCTAGATGAGGGAGATTATTGAGTGAGCAACTGGGCGACGGATTGATTGTTGTTGTCGTTAACGTGTTGTTTTGTCAGGGGTACTGACAATATGTACGTGCAGGGCCCAGTGCAGCTCGTAATGAAAGATTACATGGCACTGACCGTAAGCAGCTGCCGCTGCTCTGATCGTGAGTTAATCTGGTCACCTTTGGGTTTCCGTGCCGTGGGTGATATTTTTACACGAGCAGGATGTTCACTGGGGTCTCACAAAAGAGGCCCTGTGTAGATCTCGAGCGGGTGCTGGAGAGGGTGAGTCCACCCATGATGCTTGTCCGAGAGGATGGGAGAACAGCTTGTTTCACGTCTCTTGCAGCCAACGGACCGAAAGGGCCGAGTAGTCAAACCATCGACTCTTGGGAATGCAGCTAAGGCGGGCGCGAGTACGAGTAGATGCCTCGGACTGCCCTTTGCGTAAAACCTCACAAACGAGTGGGCTTGGGCTCTCTCACTTGGTGTTACTCTGTCGGTGCAGATATCTGTGTTCTTTTTTTCATCCTGTGGAAACGCCCGTGTGATCCCCAGGGGAGATCGGAGGGATGTGTGGCCGTTTCAGATATTGGTTCCGCCCTTCGGTCTCCCTTTCTGGTGCTAAGATGGGAAACTAGGCGAGGTGGGGGCCCATGGTGACCTATTTTTGGGTGCAAGCGGGCAATACTCGTACATGGCTAGGCCTATAACAACCATAGTGGCTGGGCCGGGCAAATGTTTGTGGCCAGGGAATCCTAGAAGCGCTAGATTTGTTCTCTGCCATGGCTGCCGGCTACCTGGATGGTGCCAGCGGCCCACCGCTAGCGGGCAAGTGGAGTGGCCGGAGGTCATGTTTGTTGAAAAATCAGGTCATATTTCGCGATCGGTTTGGTGGCTGAGGTGGATATTCGGTGATAAAGATTGGGCACTATTGTGGTGGTGGTGGTCTTGGATTGGAGGTTATGGCGCTCGGCCGAATAGATGAAGTCATCATTGAGCCCAGCCAGCCACATTTCATGCGGGTGGATTTGCGGATTGGCTTTGCCCCATGACGGATCAGAAAAGCCCAGACCCAGGCACACTCACACGCATACCCTGGGTTGCTGGTGCTTTGTGCGTGAGCCGTTTGCTGCTACGGGGACGGATAGACTGATCTGCAGAGTCGCTTCCTTCCTGCGTGAATTGATTACAACAGTAGTGACATCCTGGTAACAGCCTGTGTCAGACTGTTCCTGTCGACATAGGGATGGTGTATGATGGATTGATGGATGGATGCTTGGGTACTGGCACCCGGGGAAAGAAAGGATGACCTTCCGGGGGGACGGAAAGATGATCGACGACTTTCATACAGGCTCTCCCCTTGAGCGAGATAGGCGCCCAAGGTGAACGCGAGTCAGCATGGCCATGATGAAATTCATTAGCCGGGGGATGCCTACCTTGTTGACCTCTGGTGGAAGCCAGAATCGGGACACGAGCCAGGTTGAGGCAAGTGGATGAAGGTCTAGCTTGTACAGACTCGGACGTTGGGCTTGGTCCAGATTGGACAGCGGCGTGCACTGTTCTGTATGCAGTTATCCCATGCGCGTATCTCTATCCCGCGTTCTCCACGGCACAGACTTTACTCGGGACGCCGGCCGAACTGGAACCAGAAGTTAGGTCGGTGCGATGAGGTCAGGACAGGTTCGAGGCTCGGACCTAGCGCCGCTTAGGCCTCCTTGGGTTGTTTCATTTTGAGTTGAGGCTCTGGCTAGAGTTTTATCTTGGCTTGGTGGGGAGGCTATACTGATTGCACTGGACCATCTGAGCGGCGTGGTGCTGCTTCGATGGCTTGCACTGGCCGTTGCGAGCGCAATTTTGATGAAGAAAAGAGGAACTACGTTATCTCATTACGAAAGGTACGTACCTGGGCGATCCGTCGACAGCCACGTGGCGGGGATAGGCGACAGGGGAGCGGCCAATCAGCAGGGGCATTGAATAAGGATCCCTGACGGCCGCTCCTGGTTGGCTGCTAGTTTAAATTGTGAAACGATAGAGCCAAAGGGAAGGAGGGACCGGCCAGGCCAGACTGGACAGACACGCGTGTTCAGGGTAGCACTGGGGAATGGAGGTTGTGGGGAGAGTCGCAGGACACACACACACATCCCATCCACAGAGAGCCAAGGAGGGGAGGGAGGATGGCATGGTTTCTATCTGCGGCAGCACCTGTTGGTCGGTTGCACAGTCGCACGAATGCATGCATGTGCATTATAGGATGGACCGCTGGTGCAGACGGGCAAGGGCGCCATTGCCGACAATAGCACATGCAACGCAGACCAAAGCGGGTAAACCTAGCATGAACCATGGGCAATATTTCCCAGCCTCACATCGGTGTGCATTTGGGTGTGTGACCATGGCCAAGGCTGCCTCGGGGACTATCAAAGCCAAGGATTCCCAAGATTGGATGATGATGCTCTTCATTCAATGGCATGCCACCTGCAGCGGCATCTTCGGGACAGGAACAATATCGAAGGAGACAGGGAACATGGTGTACGTGTCTATCTCGCTGCGAACTAGTAGACGAGCACGGATAGCGAGATGGACGGGTAGGCAGCTAGTACCGTCATCAACCGTTCATTGCGACCCATCTGATGCTATCTGTGCTGCCTTGGCCCGGCCTTTCCTGTCGCGGCCTCCCTCGTGCTGCCTGTCCCCGGGTTCCGGCCGTGTCGAGATGCGTACGTTGGGTTGGGCTGAGGACGGTCCCCAGCCGGGGTAGAATGGTGCCATGTCAAGATGATGGCTCCGAACTGCGTAAATTGTCTGTGGCTACAGCTCCGTGCTAACAACGGTAGAAGAGCGCTAGAACAAGACGAGCAAGGGTTGGGGGTGCGCATGATCTCATGGCTCATTTCCAGGACAGCAAGTTGCTCCGGGTCGGTTGACAATAGTTGGTGTGCGTGTAAGTGTGTGTGTGGTATTCTGAGGCGGTCAGAAGTAATGGGGGGATGGTTAAGTTTAGGTAGCGTTGCGTTGAGAGACATGCCGATACCAAGGATACGACATGGCGGTTAGTACATACATGCATATGCTACTTTATCTCCATCTGAGGGCATCTCAATGACATCCTCGTTCATCCTCGACTTCGAAGAATAACACTAGAGAGCAGGACAAAAAAAAAGTATTTTGGTCCCCACCAAAATGTCGAAACCAAGCTAAAACCCGACCACAAGATCGAGAAAAAAAAACCCAAAAAAAATCCGAGCCAAGCCAGTAGAAGAGAAAAATGCAAAAAGCAATCATCAGCAGGGGACTCTCCATTCTCATTTCGGTTGAAACAGGCAGGTGGTGGTGGGTGGGGCGTGTGCATTTTTAGACTCTTGCTGTTCTGGTCTGCCCCTTTTCAAGCTTGTCTTGTTTGGGGCTCACCAGGCTGCGAGAGCTTTCTGCTTTGGTCACACGATGCCAATAAGAATTTCCCTTTGAGCACATTGAGAATGGGCAGCTGTGGAAACTGTGGCTCTCTTCTCATTTCACGCACATCATCATGGGTGGACTCGGGACGGCACAGTGGAGAGAGTGAGAGAGACTGCGAGAGTTACATGTTGTCATAGCGGCAGCTCTTAAGTCGTATCTGCTACCTCTGGGCTAGCACCACTAGTGGGAGTTGGGTAGGTGGTGATAGCCCTCAGTACTAGCAACGGCGCTATTCTAGAAGGCTTGTAGAAAGTTGGGATCGTCTGGACGCTCGGCCGCCGTGGCTTGCTGTCGGCAGCGAGGCGTGTCGTCGCAATTAGAAATATGGCTTTGATTGTACATCACGCTGGTAATTGGCAATTATCTGTGGATGGCGCTCTCTGCGACCGGCGTGTGCGTTGCCTATCCTGGGATAGGGCCACTACGGTAATCTGCGGGCTGGGCTGTGTGGCTTGCTCGTCGTTTGATTCCCATGCTGCAGCAACGCGGACTCGCGACGGCCAGGCTCGGCAGGCTACCTGATCTGCAGGTATTCGCAACCATGATGACTTGCGGCTGTTGGTCACAGATGCCTTGGGTGTTGCTATTTCTGGAGTTGCGAGCCATCAGCCCGCCCAATTATCATCTTATATGTCGGCACAATGAGGTAAGTGTGCTGTCGATGGCACGTCGCAACTGAGTTCAGGTGAGGTGGCTGCGGTGATCTCTGCCGACGTTGCATTCTGCCAAAGTACCTCGTTTATGGCAATGGGTTCTGGATGTGTCTGTTTCCTTGCTCGGTCCCGGGGCTGACTGGCTCCTCCTTGTTGTCCACCACCTCCTGCATCAATGCCGCCGTAGTTACAGCATCTACCAAACCACAGTTCTGGCTAGCTTGCAAGCCTAACGACCATTCACAGAAGACCTGCGCGACTAGTAACAGCATCTAGAGCCCGGCATGCAGCAGCAGTATGCACTCCTACGGCGTAAATGCACTGTTGCGTTAGGCGCGGGCTTGCAGGGAGCAGTGGCTCAGGGAGTACATGGTACAGACCAAGCTTGTCCACGAGTAACGCGGCCTGGTGGCGCACACACTCACACGCACACTCACACACACACATGATGCAGACTGCAGTGAGCATTGGCAGCGTGTCTGATTTCCTGAAACGAGGTGCCTCTCACGCTACTGGCTGCCCATCCACCCCATGGATCAGTTACAGGGACAAGGCTCCAGGGCCGCAGCTTTAGTCCTTTATCCTGGCCCCACTCTGCTCCGCTGCTGGCCTGGTGGGGCGCGGTACGTACCTGCGGCACCTCTCCTGCACCTCCTGCACGGCGCACCTGTACCTGTACATGGCTCGTCAAGATTATGGAGAGCCAAGCCCAGGGGGCCAGATGCTCAACATTAGCAGGTACCTTACCTTAGGCTGGACCTGCCTCTCCACCAAAAAAAGTCCGTTTGGGATACGGCCCAGCTTCATCCCCACCTCCTGGCCCACCCCTTGACTGTCCCTCTTTCATTCAACACCACCTTGACCGGGTGGGTCTCCCTGGTAGGGCCAATGCCATGGTCAAGGACATGGTCATGACATCCTTGCCTTGGCGTCGGTCGCTCAGAATGGGGCCATCGACGATGGGGTTGCTGCGCACCAGCATCGTCGTGCTCCCAGTCATTTATCAGGCATGAACCCCTTCCTTGAAGCCTTCTAGAAGGCCTCACATCCCTTCGTTCTTATTATCCCCCCTCCCGCTATCCATCCCTCGTACCTGAAACCGGGTCTTGTCACTCTTTCTTTACTCTCTTGCAATAGCAACTCGGACCTCGACTCCTTCTAACGGCTTCACGAAACGATACGCACTCACTCGCGGGTCGGTGGGCAACATACGAAACTACCTAATACAACCACAGCATAAACATTGCTACCAATAGAACACAACGACGCTCTCACGCTCAACGAAGAAAAATAAAAAGAAACTCGAGACAAGTCTCATTATCTCCCGCCACCCGAATCTAGATCGATCTTTCGAGCGAGGATATTCCGTCTGATCTCGTACTTGTCGACGAAAGCTTAGCGTCCGCAAACCTGACACAACACCGGATTCTCTTGTCGTCTTGTCTCGTCACCATCGAGGCAGCAAGGAGCCCGGCATGTTCTCTTTGAATGCGCCCATAGCCGATGATTCCGTCATCCGGCCAATTGGCGATGATGACCAGCGCCTGCTTCTGGGACTCGTTCACAAGTATGGTCTTTCAAGCCTGATGTGCGCCCTGACTGGGCTTGGTGAATCATGTATGTGGCATTCTGACCATCGAGAGCCTTGGATTCGCCCGACTAATCTATAGAACAGCACGAAACTCGACAGTGTCGGCCACGACCCTGCTCAGCAACACCAGCGCCCCTTCCTTGGTGTGGACGGCCTCAGATGCCGCATCCATTAGAACACAGTCCACCCGTGGAGAATTGGCCGGTGATATCGCCTCTATTCACGATTCAGAGCTGGGAAAGCCTTACCTCCCTGAGCGACAGTCGTGGCTCGAGTCGCCTTGCGCCATTACATCTCCCCATGCCCAAGATGCCAACGTTGCTATGCCCGCTTCCCCTCGCCTCCACATCTCCACCCTCAAGAAGTATCAGTGCCCCATGTGCTTCCTTGACCGCAACCTGGTCGAATTCGGCCGCAAGAGCGACTTCAAAAAGCATCTCAACAACTTCCACGGTACCGACGTCGTCTGGATTTGCCGATCCAAGGGTTGCCATCTGTCATTCGCTACCGAACGCGCCTATAGTACCCATGCCAAGGAGACGCACAGGATGGAGGCCCTTCCCAGCAGTGCCGCACGAACAGAGCTTTGTCCCCAGTTGGCCTTTGCATGTGGCTTCAGCAACTGCAAGGACCGCATCTTCGAGGCCACCACCAAAGACGATGCTGCGGCAAGCCGCGACAAGTACTTTGAGCACATTGCGAAGCACTTTGAGGATGATTACGATGTCAACGAGTGGGAGTACCGTGTTCAGATCCACAACTTGATGCGCCAGAACCGTGTCAAGTCGATCTGGAAGTCGTGTATCTGGCCCAAGGAGAAGAGACAGCAGCTGTCTTGGCGTCCTAGATCTTCTGGTGACCTAAAGCGAATGCTCGAGTGCCGCCATCTTGGAGAAGACATCTCCCAGCTGGTCCGACTTGCCTACATTCTCGGTACCGCTCCTTTCACCTCTTCTAGGACGCCTCCTCCCAGTGAGATTGATATGCACTTCCAGCTTCCTTTCCGTAGCCAGTGCCTCCTCGAGACCGCAGATGTACCACCCAAGGAGGAGGACAACAACATGCCAACTCTCACCTCTTCCAAGTCCCGCCCCCAGTCTCTCTTCCGACTGCCAAGCCGCAAAGGTAGAACCAGCAAGACCCCCGACCATCGACACCTGCTTCCATTGCTGGATCCGACACACCGATGTCTGGGTCCGATATCACTTCTGCCCCCCATCCCGGCACACCGATTCCCATCCCTCAAGGCCGTACCTCATTCGACGGACCCAAGTTTGCTCCCGACCAGGCTCCTCAACTGCCTAAGCAGATGAACACCCCGGTCAGTATTCACAGCGGATGCGAGACCCCAGTCTCCGGCTCGCCTGCCATGTTCTCCGTTCCTATGCATCACGGCCCTGACGACCAGGCCTACTACTACGGGGCTCAAGCACCCACATCCATGCCTGAGGGCATTGTCTATTCTCCATACGAGCAGCCTCTGCCGCACCCTCAAGACGCCGGAAGCAGGTACAGCGAGATGATGTTTGGTTGTACACCCCAGAACCAGAACTCCATGGCTCGCCCCGCCACCCCCGTCCCACACAAGCGACCTGCCTCCTGGGGCCGGGTTACAAGCATGGAAGAGATGCGTCCCAAGAAAAAGCCTTCTACTCCCACTAGTGGACACTACAGGCCTGAGTCCCCAATCATTGGCCATGGCGAGCCACTTCCCATGAACCACACTCTGGACAATGTCCCCAATGCCTACGGTGAGATGATCCCGACTTACCACACCCACCCTCCCACCTCTGTACCACCCGAAGAATGGGCCTTGCCCATGCGAATGGGTACCGAGCCGCAGGGCGGCTTCCAAGACCAACACCACCACTACGCCCCGGTTCAGCAAGAGGCTGACCCGATGACGTTCTTCTTTGATGACACTGAGGGACGCATGTAATAACACGCTTGGTACACGCCTGGTGCTGGTCGCGAATGACCCCTTTTACATTTCTCAGCGAGCGAGCGAATTACGACCGTTTTCATACATTATCATTTTTAATCACCTACAATTAATAGAAGGACGAGGGAAAGACGACTGCAACATTTGCTGTTGCGCATCACTGCTTTGTGCTTACTGCATCTACCTGAAATGGTTACACGGCTATATACCTCCCCTGTTACACTCTCTTTGCCGTCTGGGGCTTACGTTTGAATTTTTTATTCCCCTTTTGTTTCCCCTTTACATTTCATCATGGTCTCTTTTTGGCAGATGCATCTGCTTTTATTTCTTTTCATTTGGATTGGTTTGGAGCCAAATAAGATACCACTTGCGTTTCATGGGCTTATGAGAGTTGAGGAAGAGTGGCGGAAGGAAAAGCATCACAACGTTTCTTTTGAGCGAGAGAAGAGGAGTAGACAATGTTTTAGGATGAAAGATTATTCCCCCCATTTTGTAAAATCTGCTTGTTTGTATCGGGATCCCCTTTTTTTGTCTGCATTTAAGAAGCGACCGAATGCCCTGGTCATTCACGAACTTTTTTTCCTTTGTCAAACCTGAGTGGCTACTCCCTGGAAGGAGCTCGAAAATTTTCTGTCCTAGATAGAGCTACATTTATCTAATAAACGAAGATATGAAATCCGGAAACGTATCAAGGAACCAGTGACAATTTCCACTTATACGTGTTTCGCTTTTAGGTTGTGGTATTGCACTGCCAAGATTCCAAATAAGATGCTCCAATTTAGAGATAGGACGTGATGCCTGGTTGTGACATGTGATGGATAATCGATTAAGGCAGCAGACAGGCTTCACCGCTTGGGAGGGATGCAATGATGGCCAAGCTACTATGCGGAGAACAGGACCCTGAGTGGCTGGATCCTGGGGAATTGATGCAGGTAGACAGCCAGAGTCGCATGCAGGATGATTGTTACTCAATATGGAACAGCTCCTAATTTCCCCCGAGCAAGCGATTGATGTGCCAATTGGTGCCATTGTAGTCGTCTGCATGTCTGATTTGACTATTTTGGACGATATAATATGCAGGAGTCGACATATGATTACATCGGGCTCTGGCCATCCACCCACATCCATCTTGGGGAGATTACTAGCCCTTCTTACACGGACGCTTATTCTTGACTAGAAGGGGCTAGATTCTGGACCGTTGGAGGCCAGCACACAAACCGTTACTGTGAAACGTTGGTGGGCGAAAAAAAATTTAACAAAGGCTGAAGGCGAATTTTCAGATGCCGGGCCTTGCCTGTTTGCTTTGGCTGTGCCGGTGCGCGATGTCGACGGCATGCACGATGCAACATGTGTATCACCCGTGCAGTCTCGGCTACGAGCTACGAGGGGAGGGAGTATGAGGCAATATTGAGCGGCTGAAGCTGGGTGCATTCAGGTAGTATGCAATGACACGGTTTTGCTCTCCATGTGCTGTGGGAAGCGAGGGGGGAGGGAGGGGAATAAGCAGACGGAGATCTTGCGCAGTAATGCCCCATGAAGATCCGCGTGCATATTCGTTGCGGTAGCGGCTGGCCGTCAGGCGTTCGGGCAATGCACGACCGTCTTACATGTGTAGCCCAGCCATGTGGTGGGAGAGCGATCTCCGGAGGTGAATGAGTCGGAGGGGAGATTGATGAGTCGACGATCGAGTCGAGTCCGAGCGTGGGGCAGTGCCCAGGGCTTATCTATCTGGGGCGGGCGGACACGCCGGGCTATTGGGTTTATAAGGGATGGACGCTCGCGATCTGGGTGGGAGATCAGTTCTGGCCACCGAGCTTGGCCGCGGAAGAGATGGGCAGGTTTTCCCGGGTGCGGTGGCGGTCGTTTTGGTGTTTCTTGAGGCTTGGTGATCGGATTGGAGGAGCACTGGCTCAACTGAGTCCCCCAATTCACACCACTGACTGCCGGTGCGGCGTTGGGGTGGTGAGTCATGTGTGCTCTTATTGGCTGATGGGTAGGTTCGTAGCCATTCGGAGCAAAGATGGTGTGGACCCCAGAGCTGGGGCTTGGCTTGATTGGGAGCACTGGCCGCTGGAGCATGTGCGTATTTCGATGCTAAATGCGGACTTAGGCGGCTGCCCGTGTGTGCATACGCAGATGCCGAAGGGAGTGCTCTGTGAGGGCCATTGGGGCGGGGTAGACGGTGGTGTGTGGCCGCTGGCTGGATGCAGGGTGCGGTCGCTGGAGGGCGCGGTCGCTGGAGCTGGCAGTGGTGGTGGTGGTGGTGAGTAATACCTCGAGTGCTGTTTACCCGTGTCCCTCTTAGCATGGAAGCGAGAACGGCCGTCCCCACAAGAATCGGCCGTCAATTGAATGAAATCCAGTCGGGAAGTCCTTGTGGGGTCAGTAGCAACTACTTATCCATTCATCCTTCCACCATATCGCAGATTTCCTCCGCTGCTCCAATATATGCTCGCAGACCTCATCGAGGCTTCTTAATCCATTGGGAGAGTATTCTTCCTCCGCGCGCTTTCCACTTCTCTTCACGACCTGATTGCGTTGCCGCTGCAACTTTTCCTACTCCCCCGCCCGCCACGCTCACCACAGAAACATCCTTCACCATGCTCCGAAGTCGCCCGGCCACCCAGGCCTTGAGAAATCTCAGCCAAACTCGCTCTTTTACCTCGAAGACTCGCGCTGCTACCGCTGCCGTCGTCAACTCACAGTCAAAGTCGCCTGCATCGAAGAGGAATCAGACCACCTCTGCTGCCACGTACGTCGCCCTCTTTGGCCTGCATCTTCGCTCGTTTCCTTTGCGCCGCTGTCGGAGGTGGTGGGCAAATTTCTATGCACCGACCACGCAGCACGCACGCAACCAACAGAGAAGAAAAGCTGCAATGCCAATTCCCTCACTATGCACTTCGCTCTGGAGGCTTATTTATGCTGATATGGACGAATTGCTTTCCGCAGAAAAACTCGCGATATCCCTAGCCCTGCTTTCCAGGCCGCCGACAAGGACCGAAGCCATGTCCAACCCCTGGTCAACCCCAAAAGTCCTGAGATGGACGAATCGTACGGCACCAATGCTCCCCCTCCTCCGCATCCTCGTATGCGCTTGTGTAGCTGGCTGGACTAGTACTGACCTGGGTGGTTTTTTGATAGGTTCATCGGAAAGACTGGTGGCGAAATTTTCCACGAGATGATGCTGAGACATGAGGTGAAGCACGTGTGTATGTTTTCCCCTTTGCCTTTGTTCCCCGCCAACGGTCGTATGACATCCCACTAACCCTGTCCCTTGTATAGTTGGATACCCTGGTGGTGCTATTCTCCCCGTCTTCGATGCCATCTACAACTCAAAACACTTCGAATTCATCCTCCCCAAGCATGAGCAAGGTGCTGGCCACATGGCCGAGGGTTACGCCCGGGCTTCTGGCAAGCCTGGCGTCGTCCTCGTGACATCTGGTCCTGGTGCGACCAATGTGATAACTCCGTGCGTCATCCAGCATTCCGTGAGCTGCATATCCAAGTATTTCATTTTCTAACTCGTCTTCGCAGAATCCAGGACGCCTTCTCTGACGGAATTCCCCTCGTTGTCTTCTCTGGCCAAGTCCCAACCGCTGCTATCGGTTCGGACGGTTTCCAAGAAGCTGATATTGTGGGCATCTCCCGGGCTTGCACCAAGTGGAATGTTATGGTCAAGAACGTTGCAGAGCTGCCCCGCCGCATTAACGAGGCCTTTGAGATCGCCACCTCCGGCCGCCCTGGTCCCGTCCTCGTGGATCTCCCCAAGGATGTCACTGCTGGTGTCCTCCGACGCGCCATTCCCACTGAGGTCGTCCTCCCAGGTGTCCCTAGCCCGGCCAGCCGCGCAGCCATGGAGCTATCTCGCCAGCAGATGCAGGGCGCCTTAAAACGTGTTGCCGACCTCATCAACGTTGCCAAGCAGCCCATCATCTACGCCGGCCACGGTATTGTCCAGTCCGAGGGCGGCCCTGAGCTTCTGAGGGAGCTCGCTGACAAGGCCTCGATCCCCGTCACCACGACCCTGCACGGCCTGGGCGCATTCGACGAGCTTGACGAAAAGGCTCTGCATATGCTTGGTATGCACGGATCGGCCTATGCCAACATGTCTATGCAGAACGCCGATCTCATCATCGCTCTCGGTGCCCGTTTCGATGACCGTGTCACCCTGAATGTTTCCAAGTTCGCCCCTGCCGCTAAAGCTGCTGCTGCTGAGGGCCGTGGAGGCATTGTTCACTTCGAAATCATGCCCAAGAATATCAACAAGGTCGTGCAAGCTACCGAGGCTATCGAGGGTGATGTTGCTACTAACGTCCGAAACCTGATTCCTCTTGTCAACAATAAGTCGATGGAGGACCGAAGCGCTTGGTTCGGCAAGATCAACGGGTGGAAGAAGGAGTATCCCCTAAGCCACTATGAGCGATCTGAGCGTGGTGAATTGATCAAGCCCCAGACCCTGATCGAGGAGCTCAGCAACGTGACTGCTGATCGAAAGGACAAGACCTACATCACCACTGGTGTTGGCCAGCATCAGATGTGGACGGCCCAGCACTTCCGATGGAGGCACCCTCGCACCATGATCAGCTCTGGAGGCCTTGGCACCATGGGCTTCGGTCTGCCCTCTGCCATTGGTGTCAAGGTTGCCAAGCCTGATTCTCTGGTCATCGACATCGACGGTGATGCTTCGTTCAACATGACTCTTACTGAGCTCTCCACTGCCGCTCAGTTCAACATTGGTGTGAAGGTCATTGTGCTGAACAACGAAGAGCAAGGTATGATCACTAACTCCTATCCTAGAGCTCTATTCTGACTTTTTTTTAGGCATGGTCACTCAGTGGCAGAACCTCTTCTACGAGGATCGCTATGCCCACACCCACCAGGCCAACCCCGACTTCCAGTTGCTTTCCAAAGCCATGGGCGTCCAGTGCCGCAAGATCTCCAAGCCGAGGAGGTCGTTGAGGCCCTTGAGTGGCTGATCAACACCGACGGTCCCGCCCTTTTGGAGGTCATGACCGACAAGAAGGTCCCTGTCTTGCCCATGGTGCCTGCAGGATCAGGTCTCCACGAGTTCCTTGTCTGGGATGGAGGTACGTATCAAACTACTTCCCCAACATGACTGCATATTGACAATGTACTAACCACTCTATAGAGAAGGACAAGAAGCGACGCGAGTTGATGCGTGAGAGAACGGGTGGTCTACATGGTTAAAAAAGTAAAAAAGTTTCTTTTTATGGCGACTGGAGAAATGGAAAAGTGACGAGATTTTACCCCAGTGAGCAAAGTCCTGCTGACGACAAACTCACTCACACATGTCGGAACTGTTATATACCACCTACTTTTGTTTTCTTGCTCCACCTTTCCCGATTCGACAACCGGATTCTTTGGCCGAAGAGACTAGGCTCGGTTATCTCACCCATTTTGTCCCATCTTGCATATTGCCTGTCTCTTCCTATCTGGTAATGACGGCGTTCGTTTATTGATGGTTTAGGATGGAGATTCTTTTGCGCTATATGAAGTAAAAAACAGAAATTTTCTCGTTCCCTCCTACTTGGTGTTTGATCGCTATGACTTTTAATGTGAAGAAGTGGGCGGAGAGGAGTAGGGTTGTGTTCATGACAATACTTAGGCATACTAGTCGGGCTGTGTGACGAGGTAGTTTATGCCTTACAATCCTCTTTGAGGAGATCAAAATTGCTGTGCTATCGTAATAAGATATGTCTAGGAAAGGCAAGGGGTCGGCTGAATTAGACCTCCAAGTATCCGTAGGAGGCTGGCTTCGGGTACTAGACACGTTAGGTAGATACTTGAACATCTTCGTCACTCTCCAAAATCCATCTGTTTAAAGTCAACGACGTAAATCTGCACTGATTAGCAATGGGCAAAAGGCAAATGGAAATAGAACGTGCTCTTTTATAGCTGTAGCTTTCTATGTTGAAAACCTAGGGTCATATAGATGGATGCAGAAGCGTTATATGAAGAAAAAGTCATAACCACTCGAGACAGATGAGAAAAGAGTCACTTTTGTTTGCCAACTCTTGTAGAGGGTCAAAACTGCAATGCTATGTCGCGACAAGGACGAGGCACAAGGGCCGGTGACCGACTATGCTCGCAACTCGAGAGAGGCCAAGATTGCTGTGAAACCCGCCTGTGCCTCATTTGTTTCCCTTGCATTTGTCATCGTTAGATGCCCGGCGAATGAGAGAGCCTACCGCCATAACGAGCACGGCAATTTTAACTCGCCCAGAAAGGTTGTCAGGCGTAACGCCACCATGTTGCGCAGTCTTCTACGGTGCTACCCCATGCTCTTCACGCCACGAAACCAGGAATAGTTCCCGTGCATTCGCAGTTTTCTGGACTGGCACAGTAAGCTCATCATGTCTAGACGGCTTGTCGGGGTCAAGCTGCACTTTGTCACGGCTCTGAACCGTCAGCTGGGTTAAATCAGCCAGCCCGTGCGAGACGGTTCGTTCTGGTGTGCTAGAGCTCAGAACAGTGATGACTCGGGAATTCGGATGAGGGCTGTGCAAAAGGGCACTTGGTCTTTGACAACCCCTCTGGAGTGGTTAAAATTGCTGTGTAGCGCAAGGTATGTATTGATACAAAGACCACCTATACTTCTTCGGGCAAAGGGCGTTCCAATCAACTCCTCCTCCGAAGCTGTAGAAGAAAGTCGGGGTATGCATATTTTAGGCATGTATTATCTGATTTGATGCCTGCACTTTGGGACAGAAAATAATTGTCGGCATTGTGATGTACTTCTAAATAGAAGACTACTAGTAAAACATCGATCGCTAATTAGAATGTGGTACATGATGTGCTCATTGATCATACTTCGTTTGGTTCACTCAATCGGACTTGGAGCCTAGACAAGAAGTAGAGCTTAACTAGTAAACCTGTATTGGCAGGCGCCGATACGCAAAGGGAAACCAAGGTTTCGAGGATAACTCACGGCTTATGTTGTGATGGGTGAAGCCTGCATAGAATAGATGGATAAGTTGGGTTATTGTGAAGGTAGAGGGATCTGTAGAGTCACTATTCTTAGCCGAGACCTCAAAATCACAGCGTGTCCCCGATAAAATCGTCGGCACGAAGCCAGTCAAACGTATCCAGCAAGTCAAAGTTGAAGTAGGGCTGGTAGGCATCTGGCTGCTCGAAGGGCTCCAGGGGCTTCGAACTCGACTCGATCTGGGGATTGTTGAGCGTGTGGTCCAGGACGTGCTGGATAACGGTCTTGCAGCTGGCGCAGAGGGTCGAGTTCGGGGCGTCGGGGCTCACCCAGCTGAGGAACCCGACCAGCAGACTCAGCTGCTGGATGATGCTCGATCGGGTGACCTTGGGATCGCGGGGATGGGGGCCGGAGAAGGTTGGTTTGAGAAGCTCCATGCAGAGGATGCCACCGCCGGGAGCGGCGTAAGCCATGACCTAGCAATTTTTTAGTTTCTGCAACTAAAAAGTAACATCGCTGGTTGCCATCAAGCTAAAATTGATACTTACAAGCCACTGGAAGTCTATGCGAGCCTTTGTAAACGAGTCTTTGTGAATCCAGAAGTTGAGAGTCAGTGTGACCATTTCATAACTAATGGTCAGCAATTCTCCTTCCTGGGCTTGACCATACCGCTGGAGCAGGCGCTCAGCAAAGAAAAGATTCTGCAAGTGCTCAATCTGTATCAAAGTTTTCGCATACGCTGTGTCGGCATTCATCCTGGGGTCCTCGAGTTCATGTGGATCATAAGCTAGCCCAGGGGGAGCTCGGCGATGAGAGCTGCTTCGCGTGCTTTGATCTCTCTATCTTCATGTTAGCTACATCAGTGGGGATAGCCGGACAATCATTTGGCTTACATTAAGGTGTCAACCTTGGGTTGCTTGCTGCTGCCGAGGGCTATCTCGAGCAGATCATCCCGGACGTGGGCGATGATGACGCGTGCTCGAATCATAGTCGTGGCACTAAAGTCGCCAGTGGTTTTCCATCCATTTTTATCGAGAGCCCGGATGGATTTCTCTAAAGATTCGTTCCCGGCGAAATAATCTTTATCGGAGATGTCTAGTGGTGGCGGAGTGGACGCATACCGGTTGCTCAGAAGCGGCGGTCGTCCCTGGAAGGAGGCGATCACCTTGTCAGTGGTGTACGCGACCGCAAAGAGCCTGCGCCTGAGTTCGGAGCAAAAAGTCGGCGTGTAGTTGGACTGCTCTGGCTCCGTATACAGACCCAGGTAGGTCGAGACGGCCACAGCATCGGCATTGGCTCTCCAGCATTCGAGGCCCGCGTCGCCGAGCGTGACTGACTCAAGGAATGAGCGCTTTGAGCATATGTGTAATACCATCAAGTTGCCCCCGGCCATGCAGAGACATAAGCCAAGGCAGATGTCGAGCCATTCTAGGACGGCTTGCTTGAACGAGATACGGTGCCACCAACTACTGGCGCACTCCTCCACTCCACACCCACCGGAGAAGAGCTCAGGAAAGGTAAAGAGTAAGCCTAGTGACTCCCACCTCAGATTGGGGCCCACGAATTGGTCGATCCAGTCATTGGGGTCAGCGAGGTCATCGGAAACTTGCTTCAGCGTGTTGGTGGACATTAACTGGGCAAGATTCTCGATCTGCGAGTCGGATCTGTGAGTCAGCGTGGTACGAAAGCTCGCGAGAATCTTACCCGCAGCTATCTGGGCCCAGGTGTCGTTGTTTTTGAAGGAGATGTTGGCCTGAGCTTGCGCCAGGTCAAGGTCAGGCAGGTCGCGGAGAAGAGCATGGCAGTTCGCCCGGGTGGCTGCCGACATGACCCAGGGGAAGCCGCCCGCGCGGATCGGCTTGAGGCGGTCATTGGCCGGGAGGGGCGAAGGCTGGCCCTGCAGGCAGGAGAGCCTGGTGCGGGCCTCCTCGTAGACGGCAGAGTAGCTGGTGAAGCCTAGAGGGCCGAGGCGGGAAGGGGGAGGAGAGGTGCGGTGGGTGATGCAAGTGAGGAGGAGTCATAGCGATGTTGACGGTGCTGATTTGGAGAGGCGGTCGTCACCGCCGTCGTACCACTGGCACACCCGCTCTCGTTTGATGGTGTGGAAGACTGCCCACTAGGGTGATTGGAGCTGGGAGGAGCACCAAATTCAAAGTCGCTTCGAGGAGTAGGACGTCTGGAGCCGGCTACATGTGCCGCTGGGTGGGTCTCATACGATGACAAGGCTGCCGGCAGTGATGACGATACCGGAGATGATGCTGGCCGCAGACGTGCGCGCCCTGCTGCTGACGACTTCTTAGTTACCTTGGGGCTTGCAGTGGAGGTTGAGATGACCTTGGTCGAGGCCGATGCCGACGCCGTGGTGGAGCCGATGGTGTAGACGCAGGCACTCGCTTGGTTGCGTTTGCGACATCTGTTGCAGACGGGCTGCGTGTGGTCACAGGCTACCTTTCGGAGCCGGCAAGGATCACAGGCCTGGGGCCGGCCATTGAGACGCCGAAGCAGAGGCGTCTCCGCCTCGCTCTGCATTGAAGGAGAAGATGTGCAAAAAGGAGGGATCACAGGGCAGTTGTCAGGCCATCGATGCGTACAGAGCGTGTCGAGGAGTTAAAATTGGGTTTCCAGGATACGATGGATACGCGGAGTCACAGACGGAGACGGTGACGGAGACGGACAGCAAAAAGTGGGAATATCTGCGGCTGAGTCTGAGGGTGAAGCAAATTGGTAATTGGACGAATTGGTAATTGGAATGGATGTATGAGAGATGGATAATCAATCAGCACTGGGAGAATGGAGGCAGACGGCGGTGCTCGGCTTCGGCTTCGGGGTCGAGCTAGAGACGCCGGCTACAGGCCCTAAACCGCTGTAGGGCAGCACAAGGGCGCGCACCCATGTGCTGCGAGGCGCTAACAGCACTAACAGTCCCACTGGCCGCTAGCGACGGTTCGCTACCGAACGCCGTGCCTGGGCTCCATCTCCATGTGGTGTGAACGTGCGCACGCAACGCTCCCCCAAGTGCCAGCTTAGCCCAAATAAACTTCAGCTCTCTCCACCAAGGCAGGCTCCATCTTGATTTGTCACCGGCCGTGTGACTCAATCTGCCGTGTATGCACCTCAGGCAGGGAGGGTATCTGGTCCGAGCAGCGCGTGAGTGGGTGAGTGTCCACGGGCTGATCTTGACCAGGCCATTGGCATTTGGCGGCCAGCCCAGGGAGGACTAAGCATGCTCCGAACTGGTTGGCGATGCTGTCCCGGTATCTACTATGCATATATATAGGCTTGGCCCTGCGCCTTATCACAGGAGAAATAATTCATCACAAGACACATCCATTACTTATTTGCCTGACTCCTAGTCACTTGCCTCTGCGTCTGAATCCTCTATCCTGTCTTATAACAGACTTCCAGCAAATACATACCGCATTACATCACAATCAACAACACCTTCACAATGGCTCCCACACTCTCCAGCAAAAAGACCCCAGCCGTCACCTCAGATGCCGCTTCTGAAATCACTCTCGTGAACCCCGGGAAAGGTACAGTGACACCAATTGGCAATCAATCCACATGAACTCATTGGGTTTTCCATCAATGGCGCCGCTAACACATATCCTTCACAAAAGGTTCATCGGCTTCCGGTCCTCGAAGCTTCAAGACAGCCGTCAAGGACGAATTCAGGAAGTTCAGGGACGAAGTCCACAAGAGCACCGTCGACCCGCATAAGTCTTGGGAGGCTCGATATTGTAAGACACCTCTCCCGCCCTCCCCAACCCCCCTCACTTGCATATTCGCTAACGGAATTGTCGTTATTGACGCTATTAAAGACGCCGCACATTAGTTGCTCCCGGATCCGAACCCACGTTGTCCTTTCATTAGAGTTCCTTCATCCCTCCGATATAGACGGACGCTCTCACCGGCGATCACACTAAAAGTGGCTATTTTACGACTTTACGATCTGTGTTTGAATGCGTAATGGGGATGGTTTTTGTGTACGTCCATCTGCCATTAAGGGGACGGTCTTTTGGATAATTTCTTGTTTTTGTACGTCTGTTTCTGGCCCATCACGATGGGTTGGTTTGCACTTCAACCTCTGCTTTACACTGCGAGAATTTCATCATAAACGCTTTTAACAAGAAAGGTATTATTATGCCTGTTCAAATCTATTTATAAACTATGCAAGTCTATGATTCTTCTTCGTCTACTTTCAATCATTGTTTCGTGATAGGTCGCAAGTGCCATTTCCGTCCAAAATAGCAATAAAATAAACCAGGGCAATCATCGTCCGGTCATCTACCCAGTTCCTCGTTACACCGGCTGGGTCACCGGCCCTCGTGCTGCCTTTTCTCCGCTATCCTGCCCTCTCTCGACCGTCTCGACCGTCTCCAATTCCGCCTTCTCATCCGCCGTCAGCGCAGCGGACGCCTTGCCCATCCTCACAGTGATCAACAACACGAACGCCAATGCCGCTAGGGCGACCCCCGTCCAGAACCCGATCCGGAACTGCTGATCCTTGTCGACATTCTCCGCACCCTTGTACTGCACCGCGGTGCTGACGGCCATCTCACCTATCCCGAGCCAGAACGCCAGCCCGAGGTACAGCACGCTGTTGATGAGACCCCCGGCCGTCGACTGTAGCCGCTGCGGCATGGCCGTCGTAATGAAGACGTTGCTCACGTTGAAGGTGATGTCGATGCCGATCGTCCCGCAGATCATAGCTGGGAAGACGTAGGCCCAGTACAGGAACGAGATGGACGGGTCGCCGTCGCTGGAGCGCTTGGGGATGAGGGCGAAGAGGAGCACGGAGAGGAAGAAGCCGAGCTCGGAAATGATCATGAGTATGCGGTTCGGCAGAATATGGAGCAGGAACCCCCCGCAGATGGCTAGGAACATCCCTCCCACCGCAAGCGGGGTGAACCACGCTGCGGCGAGGAGTGGTCCGATACGCAAGGCTTCCTCAATGCTAAGAAGGGGGGAGGGTGGTCAGACAAGAACATGCAGGTTATGGTTGCAGTTTCAGGATCTAGACTTACTAGAAGCTCACATAAAAGAGGAACAGCCCAAACACACCATACAGGCAGAACAAGCCCCCCAGCATCCGCTTCATGTACTTGGGGCGGAAGATGTCGGCCGGCAGCAGAGGCTGCTTCGACACCCAGCCCTGGCAGTAGACGGCCGCGCAGAGCAGTAGGGCCCCGATGATGAGGGTGACGTAGATGTAGGGCGTGCGCCAGCCGTCGGGCGCGTGGGAGCCGTTGGTGAAGGCGAACACGACGAGCACGAGCCCGGGCACGATGGTGCACACCCCCCACCAGTCCATCCGGACCGAGGGGTCGGTCGCTCCCAGCCCGCGCGGGATGGAGAAGGCGCCCAGGAGGAAGACGAGGGCGCACATGATGCAGCCGAGCCAGAAGTACCAGCGCCAGGTGAGCAGCTCGGCCGACAGGGCGCCGAAGAAGATGCCGACGTAGAAGCCGATGCAGGCGAAGGCGCCGTACAGGCTGAAGACGAGGTTCTTGCGCGGACCCGGGCGGTAGGCGCGGGCGAGCAGGGCGATGCCGGTGGGCATGAAGGCGCCGACGCCGAGCCCCTGCATGGCGCGGCAGACGATGAGCATGGTGGAGTTGCGGCTGAAGCCGCTGACGAGGGACCAGACGATGAGCCAGGCGTGGCCGGAGAGGAAGACGACCTTGGCGCCGTGCCGGTCGGCGAGGCGGGAGAAGGGCAGCAGGAGGCAGGCCGTCGTCAGGTTGATGACGGCCGCGGGCCAGGTGCGCACCGAGTCGGGCATGTCGAGGGAGACGGCGACGGCGGGGAGGCAGATGAAGAAGCCGCTGATGAAGTACTCGCTCATCATCATCGAGAGCACCACGGTCGTCACGAAGCTGACCTCGACCAGCAAGGACTTGAGGATCTCTGGGCGTTGGCGGCCGAGGCGTTCCAGTTCCTCGTTGCTCATGGTTGGAGTGTCCGGAGCCGGAGTCGTGGGGGGATCGGCTCCGTGAGCCAGAACGCCCAAGGACTCCGCCGGAGGGGGCTGTCTTGTGCCACCGCCATGGGAGAAGGATGTTCTGCTCGAGGCTTATCTTTTCTTTCAAGAGAGGGACAGTTCTGATCCCAATGGCAGTGTAAAGTTGGCTTGCTGCCGAGTTTGACGGAGATGACAGCGTCGACTTATCCCACCGCAGTTGGAAATTGAACCTAACAAGGACAAGAACAGGACAGGAGGGACTAACTTTATTAAAGAAGGAATGGGCGGTAAAAGTCTCCACAGATCTACGACGCGATGAACTTCCTCAACAGGAAAACATTACCTTCGGTTCGCTGCTTAGGAATCAACTCTGTCAGATCTCTCGTTCGGCGTCAATGTGCATATTATGACGGCCGAAATGACGACCTGGTGACGACCTCGTCTTGTACCATTACCAATCTTTCGACGAGCGCATCCAGAAAGGTTGGCTTGAGGTGAAAAATAACTCCACGGTCCCCTTTTAAGCTTCGAGCCGAAGCCGCTGGAAATGTGGAACCGAGCCGGGGACTGATGCCGTGGTTCCTTCAAAACCGGGATCTTGGTCCATTGAATAGAGGGAAACTCGTAACGCGCTCGGAACTTGATTATCGACCTATATAATAAGATTGTGGAAAGTACTTTACCGCCTCGACATTTCGTCACACCGAACCACTGAAATCCGAACATTGGACAACGGTTCAGAAGCTCGGGCCAGTGGTTCATGCTTGTTCGGTCTCTTGGCATTGACATACCAGTCACTTTTGCAAGAAGTCTCATCTCAACCACTGTTTTATCTTCCTCTTCTCTTCCCTTTTTTGTTAATGAAGTATGTGGTACAGACAAAGAAGGAACAGTGGTAGCCCGACATGGGTCAAGCCGGCAATGGGTCGGAGACTGGCAGCAACCCCCTCTTCAACATCTGGATTCTCGCCCTTGCCGTTATTGGTGCTGCTGTCATTCGAATTTTTCTCAGAATCACCCCCTCTGGATTTGTCGTCAGTATTTTGGGTACTCCCGTTGTAGGTTGAGCTGTTTGGCCCTCCCCACCTCTTGATACTCTCAGCACTCTCCTGCCTTGGGCTGCTTCCCGTGACATTTTTCCAGCGCTGGGCAATGTAGTCAACGACTTCTTCGCCGTAGAGCTTTACATAGACGCGATGTACCTCCTCGTCGACAGTGGACCCCCTGTCGCAGAACGCATCGCCCTTGTCACAATAAGAGCGGATGCGATCGGAAAGGGACTCGCAGCGATCGACACTGCTCGATTTGCGTTCCCACATCTTACCAAGAACAATAAGCATTGGTGCTATCAGCATTAACAAGGGGAAAGTACTCACGCCGCTGTATTGGGCAGTGCCGACGCTGAAGTTGGAGCCTTTGACATGTGTCGGATCGCCAAAGAGGATCCCTGCTATCACTAGATCGGGAAATGATCATATAAGTTCCTTTCTTATGGCACTTTTCTTCTAGCGAGCATTGATTATAAGACTCACAGTTGCTTTGGGCTATTTTCAAATCGATTGGCTCGACCATGCTGAAGAGACCTCCGCTGGTTCCGCAGATGATGTCCTCGGTAACCTGAGCACCCTGTTTGTTTCGTTGAATCAGCTTGATCGAACATTACAATTATTCGATACATACCTGAGAGTAACCAATTACTGCAAATTTCCCCTTGGGACACTTGTCGATGTAGTCCTCCAGGACTGCCTTGAGAGCCTCCTGGCCTTTTCTCTGTGAATCAACGTACAAAGGTTGTATGAACTGGGCTGGATAATCGAGGCCAACAGCTTTAGATCCAGGAATGTGGTCGGCCACACGGTTGGCGATGCGTCCGCTTTCTCCTGGGCCGGGTAGCTCGTTCGTGGCTCTGGCGACGACGATGTAGAGGCCGTCGATGCATTCCATATCCTTGTCGCTGGTGTTGATAGCGTCGGAGATAGAGGCTGTCGCCACAAGGGCTATTAGGATGCTTGAAAGCCAATACATGATGATTTATCGGTATTTTGGGTGGCTTCTGATTTTCCGTGTGGTGCTCAAATCATAAGAGTCCTCAAGCACCTTGGCTCGCTCTTGTCTGTCCATAAATCCCCCCTTGCTTCTAGGCGAAGACAGGAAGGCGGCAGAGAACTTTTTTTATCGGAAGCATATGACATTATCGAGTGGAAGTGGTTGGCATTGCGTGTTACGAAGTGCAACAACTCCCTGGAACGCAACGGTGGTTGTCTCACTCCCCCTCGTGGCTCACGACATCTGTGCGTGTATTGTCTCACTGCAAAATGTTGAGCACGAAAGCTCCTATCACGGGCATCATCCTACTTGACCCTTTCTCCCTTTTCCGAGAACAAGACTTGACATGTCTTGGTTCACAGCATGTTAAGACATAGTGAGACCAAGGAGCGGTCTGTCCAACCTTTACGGTCGTGCCCATGAGTAAGCTTAAAATTTTCTCCTAGATCCCGTGTCGGCATTTAGTATTTTCATGTTCGGTGGTGGAGTGACTGTTATGTCGTGCCCGTGTGACAGAGGAAGTGCGTACAGGAAGCACGATTAGGGAACCTCTGTGCATCCATCCCAACTACGCATACCTTGAAAATGAAGACAGGAATTCATGACGAGATTTGAGAATGAATCACTAAGAAATGTATTTTCTGGCCATCTTTTTGGGCTGCACGATGGAGAACTACTTCGCTTGCCTGCGTAACTCTGGACGGCTTTAGGTTAAAGCGGCCAGTGAGTCATTCAGCGCTGCGCCTACAGCGCTCAGCCCAGCGCCAGCCAGTACCTATAAAGCGTAATGGATGTAAGAGATGAAATTCACCTTGATACTTATCATCCGAGAAGCTTTGCGAAATATTACCTATACTTTCGAAATACTCACCTGTCCATGCCTTGATTCGCAAGACTTCTGCCGCTTGAGCAAGCCTGTTCACATTTAAATTGTCGGCTCCATCTCCGGCGTGGCTGCTCATCTGCTCCTGCCTGCTCTGCTCACTCCGCAGCCTTCCCAAACTTGCCTCACACCTTCATTGCACGCCTTATAACTTAACCCCCAACCTCATATCTTCATCTAACTTGACGCACTTCATCAACAGCTCACCCACCTTCTGGTCGCCGCACAAGAGCAACAGACCCGAATATTTTGCTCAACTTAGTTTCTCCGCTCAAGTAAGCTTCTTATAATGGGCGGCAACGCCTTCGCTTCGGGGCCAGACCCCCTTCCAACTCCACGCATGCCCAAAGATGTCTACCTTCTGGTCAAGGAGCGCTGCTATTCCATCCTGCGCGAGATGTACGGGGTCGTTGATTCGCCCATCGAGGGCCCAGGAAAAGAAGACTTCGGCGACCTAGATATTCTCCTCTTCAATCCCATGCCCGGGCTTCCACAAGATAACGAAGCCGGAATCAAACAAGTGGCCCAAGCACTGGGTGCCGTCAGGGTGATTTACATCCGAGATAGCTCCTCCAACCTCGCCATCCCATGGCCTTCAGGCGTGGACCACCCCTCAACAGCTAAAGAAAGCGCAGATGGAGAAGAACAGTCGGAATCACAGATCCCCGCGGTAGCTCCACACGTCCAGGTCGATGTCCGTATCTGCGATGACTTGAAAAAGCTACAGTGGCAGCTGTTCAAGCATGCTCACGGTGATATCTGGAATATCTTGGGCTCTACCATCCGCCCATTCGGGCTGACTGCCGACGAGGGCGCCCTATGGCTGCGTGTCCCAGAAATAGAGAATCTGAATCGAAAGCGTGCCAAGATCTTTCTTACATCCGACCACGAGGAGGTCATGGATTTTATAGGTCTGCCTACATCGGGCTACTGGGACGGCCCATTTGACACTCTCAACGATTTGTTCGAGTATGCCGCACAATGCCGAATGTTCTCGGTACCGCCGTCCGTGGAGGGAAGCGATACTGGTGGCACATCTAGCGAGAGAAACGCATCATCAGAAGGCCTACCGAAAAGGAAGCTCAAAGCCAACGACCGCCGGAGGATGAACTACCGGCCAATATTCCGGAAGTGGATTGAGGAGTTTGTGCCCGAGTGCAGCAAGCAAGGCAGGTTCCGAGAATTGAGCCTCACGAGAGAGGAAGTGACGCAGCAGGCGATGGACAAGTTTGGCGTGAGGAAGGAGTTTGAGCAGCGGCGCCAGGAGTTTTTGCTCGAGAGAGACAGAGACGCCATTTGGAAGAACGTCATCAAGGTCCAGGTTCCCGAAGCAGACTTGTCTAGCACTAAGTCCATCACGTACCGAGGATGCCTTCTCAAAGCACTGAAGAAGGTCATTTTGGAGGGTGAGGAGACATATGGCGTTGTTTCCGGGAACAGCATGAAGGATGAGAATGGCTTTTTCATTCCTGAGGCTGTTAAAACCTTTATCCATGAGAACAAGGATGCGATAGGATATAAGGCGTACGGCATGCATCATGAGGCTTACCTCTCGTCAAAGGAAGCTAAGGCGAAGGACACGGCTCAGGCTGGGGCATCATAATATTCAGAGACGCGATATCTATCTGTTGCCTCCACAGTAGGCAGCAGAATCTAATGTCACTTTACGATAGAGGAGTTTCTCGGGGTCAGCACTTATATTTGTCTTTCAGTAATTCAAGGAGATCTCATGATTGGGCTAGAAAGAAAAGTTAGTAGTGATAATGGTATGCTTTGTCGACAGCAAGGTCGCGAAATATTGTTGATACATAATTACTCGTCAGGACTGTAAGAATAAAGTAACTGGCTCACTTACGCTGCATGTAATCCTGTCGACCCTGTGATTTTATTCATCCCATGAAGGCACAAGTCCAATACTTTTTGGTCAAACAGCAACCTCCATATCCAAGACGGTAACAAAAGCAACAGGGTTCGCTCACGATCTCAAGAATTTCGGTCTTATGCTAGTGACTGGTTTCTTTGCCCCAACTGAGGTGACACACACCTCTGCTTTCTCAGCTGACAACTCCCCAAGGATAGCCGTTGAAGAATCACACGTTAGATTCGCTCTGAAAATTAGCCGTAGGAGATTGTTTATGTTGGTAATAGTACTACTAACGAATAATAGGAAGCCTTTTTTTCCCAAGCACTGTGGACGCCTGGCTTGAGAACTAGGTTGCAGTGTCTGGGCAGAGCATCCGTTTGTGTTGTTACTGTGCATCTCTCCGTCAAGTAGACAATCTTCCCTTTGAAATATGAAGACAAATCTCTTCCAGTACCATCCCAGCTGATAGTGCATTTCTTCCTCTCACGATTGTTCAAATTGTCAATAAGGGTAAGGCTCTTTACTGGTTCTTTCAAATCCTATACGATGAAGCCATAGAAGGTTGCTTTCTCATCCTTATTGAATCATTCTGGGAATTTGGGCAACTGATCATGACCTTGACTCCAAACCATTTTTGGCAACCAGGGTCAGATAATACTAAGCTTTTCCCATTAACCTAAATCTGTATTCATAGTAACGCCCTTGTCGCTGAATTCCACATCTCCCTGATGCACCCATACTGCTATCCCGACAGCCTAGCTGGTAATACAAGAAATAGTCGTGTAATGTAGCCATATCTAGCCATAAAAATACATCCCAGGTATTGTTTCCCCAACGGGGTACTCCACTCCTCCTCAAGCCATAAAGAACAAAGTCCCAGAGAGCCCGTGAGATGACACAACCTTGGACATCCAGCTCCGAAGCCCCGTCCTAGCTCATCTCATCAGACTACCACGCCGTGGACGTCCTGGACCCGTCGCAGTTGCCTCGAACATGCGGTCCAGCCACGGATACCACTCCCGCCACTGCTCCTGCGCGGCATCCCGAAGCCCCCGCGCCTCCTCTACAACATCGGCCGCCACATCCCAGCCGATACGGAGGGCCGGCTGGATGTTCTCGGCAGCTGTGGTGTAGGTCTCCGCCACGCGGCCGTACGCACCCGTCAAGGTAGTTAAACTGGCCGCGGAATGGTGCTGGAGCCCACGGCCCACGACTGCCAGGTGGCGGGCGGTCGGGATGCCGTGGAGGTATCTGATGGCCGGGGCGGCCGTTGGGTGCTCGACTTCGAAGCGGTACGACTCCTGTACCCGTGGGCCGATGGGAACGGCAAAGTCGAACTGGGGAGAGACTTCTTGCTCCCTTTCTTCGTCGCCATCAAAGATCACGACGACATTCTCGTCGTCGAAGATGAGCTCTCTCGGCTGTGTGCCTGAGAAGTTGGATAGGTGGTTCATCGCCGAGGTTGTGATATCACCGAGCACGCCTCGCGCGCGGTCTGTAAAAGTCTGGGTTGGCTCTGGCTGAGCAGGCTCCAGCTGTTGGGCGTCCGCACGACGGGACATATTCCAGAATCCCTCGTCGTCCGAGAGTTCGGCAGCCTCCTCGTCTCTCGAGTCTCCTGAATCAGACTGCACATCTGTGTTGGTTTCGTGTGAGTGGAAGGCCCAGTTGCCAAAACAGCCTACATCTGATGTGCGTCGAAAGCCTCTTGATGATACGGGGGTGTTGGTTCTAGTGTTCTCATCTCTTGTTGGAGATCTTTCATCTGGGCTGCTATCTGTTCGAGAACTGGGGGAAGATCTCCTTGACGGATAACTTGGGGGAAACTCATATCGAGTTTGGCATGGCATGGTTGGTTATATGAGTTGAGAGGCGAAAAATAAAGTAGATATATCACTGAGTATTTTGGATGAAGATTAAAGAGGAGAGAATCGAGTGTTCTTAGACAGTTGCTGTTGTTGACCTGACAGGAAACGGAAGCTGAGAATTCTGAGAAACAAGGGCATGGGAGAACAAAAAAAACCATTTCAGATTCAGAGCAAGGTCTGCACATTTATTAAAACTCACTCCTCTGTTTTGCGTTGCTCGAAGAGTCTTCTACTTGAAAGTGGCATTATTTACTTTTGGGGCGTTGCTCTTCATCATCAAGTTACTGCAAATCAGGGCGCACAAGCTTTTCATGAGCGCAAGCCCAAAAAAACCGTTTTAAATTCTTGTTTGAATTTTACATCATAGCAGGGAGAAAAGTGGCTTGATGAAAGAGGATTAAAATCTTTTTTCTGGTCATATGGGCGTGACTTGGGTCAGCCCTTCAAAAACGGCAAGCTTAGACGTAAACCCAAACAGATCAAACTTCTTTGGCTGTTTACGCATTTACTCATCCAATTATAGTCCAGGTGGGCCATTCCCTCGAGAGCAGACGGCAGCACCCGTTTGCTCTATCATGGTTTGCCTTGGCCCCGTGAGGGCAGCTCGAGGCGGCCTCTCATCACCACTAGAGCACTTTCACAACCTGCGTTGGCTAAACATCATTGTTCCGTCTGCGTTTGCTTCCACTCAATGGTTTGATTTAGATGTCTTTCATTTTTCAGCGGCCAGTGTAAAAGATCACTTCTTCAGTTGTTCACGCACCCTTATTGTCAACAAATAGCAAACCAAGTATCACCACTTCAGTATCAACAAACAACATGTAGCATCGATTCAGTGTAGTTGTTCCAATACAAAAATCAACGAGAAACCCTTCTGATCGTCTTTCTCAACAAGAATTACTCGCGTGTTCACTCCAACTAAGTGCGTCTAACCAGAATTTGTTTTATTGATTCTCCATGCCAGCATGTCTACGTCTATTCTGAACGTCGGCAGGCCCTACAATGCCGCTTGGCGGGTGGTTGCTGGACCTGACGGCGACAATTGGAACTCCATCGAATCTAGGTGCCGCGATGACCGCAGATGGGTTATGAGTGCGGCGCCTATTGTGGCTGGAGAGCAAGACGGAGTCAAGTTGTCGAGTGTCTGGCGGGCCAAGCAACTAGAGGCGATATTCAACAACGCTACTGCAGCGGCTGAGCAGTACATGGTGGAAGACGGAGCACGCAAGTACAATTTTGCAGAGAACCGTAGGTGGCGTGAAGCGGATGAGCTGTTCCATACATTCGATGTCAAGATTTGCCAGGGCAAGACGGTCACAGTTCGACAGGACCTAACCGATTCCCGATTCTACTGCAAGCACAAAGGGGGTACTCCCATCTTCAATTACGAGCCACCGAGGCGGCGCATCACTGGGCAGAGCTATGCGACGATCACGATGTCGGCGGACGGTGTCATTGAGCACTCCAAGCCGCCCCCTATCAGGGACTCGGACGCGGCAGCTGACAGGAGGGAGTTCACGTACAACGGCCTAGTTCCGCGAGCTGCAAAAGAATACATAGCGCGGCTCTGCACACTCTTGCCGCACGCTGTCCGCGCTCTTACTTGCGTGGTAGTCTGGGAGGGAAGGGAGGTAGGAATCTCGGTCAACGCATTGTCACCGCTCCCCGGTCTCTGTCCGATAGAAGGGTTGGTAAGGTTGGCTGAGTTCTGGAGCATCATATTCGGAGAAGGGAGAAAAGCACCGAGGCTAGTCCGCGAGCAACTGGAGAAGAATAGGGTGCTCACGGAGACGGCCTATCTACTCAACGAGCTTGAGGCGAGGGGAGGGACGAACGACCTCAAGGCGAATCTCAGGATGGTTAGACACAGCGTTTCGTACATGATGGGACTCGAAATTAAAGATGCAGCACATCTGGAGAGTGAGTCCATGAAGGAAGAAGCTTTCGATGCGCTCTTTGACCCCAAGAGCACCAAAGCCTGCTTCATTTGGGCAAACTCTCGCTCGCTTAGTCGTATTCAGGTAAGTCGTTTACATCGCATCGTCTGAGCGGCGGCTGATAGGCTGGCCGGAACAATGTTAATCCCCACTTCACCCCATCCCTCACAGCAAAATTAACAAGGCGAGTTCACAGAACATCCACCAGTACTATAAGCACAGGTTTTATAATTCCGATCCCCTCGGCATCATTTGTTACCAGTTTCTCGATAGCGTGTGGGATCAAATACAGGGTGCTCTCCACACTTCCTCCAAGCTCCCTCCGGAGTCCATTGACCGCACCAATCTCGTGGCAAACCTGGCAAGAGCACCACACTTTCCGGCCCATCTGCAAAGGTCGCACTTGAGCCCAGAGCTTAGATTGGAGGTTCTATCTGCGGATCAGGATAGAGCACCCCGGTCGGATTGGATATTGTGCCCCTTATACGCCCGCTCTTGACCGACGAAGACACTCCTCCTTAGCGACTTGAACAACAAGCCTCCCATACGAAGACAAACGGACGGCACGGTCGATCAATTGGTTAACGAAACCACCTTTCTTGGGCCTACGACCGGGCAGAAGATAGAAGGACTTGGTTGCTACAAAAAGGAGAGCAAGGGACGAAAGAATCGATAGTCCAGGACCGATTCCTCAACACCACACCTTCAGATCTCCCACAATGGCGTCCATATTCTCCCTGCGCGGCCTCAGCCGTCAGCCACTCCTCTCCGGCGTCGCCTCATCCGTCACCCGCACATCAATGGCCCCGATCCGCCTCCTCTCCACGACCACCACCCTCCTCAGCAAGGCCGCCAAGCGCGCAAAGGCCGCCAAGATCGGCACCACCCCGCGCCGGAACAAGGGCCACCAGCGCAGCGAGTTCTACGCCCGCGTCAAGATCCTCAAGCAGAACCTCTTCTCCCCCGCTCCCCCCCCTCTCCGCATGGCCCGCCTCCGGCACCTGCGGCACTGGACCATCCACCGCGCCTGGCTGCTCTTCCGCCGCCAGCAGAAGGAGGCCACGCACAGGGAGCGCGTGAGGATGAACGCGGGCATGTTCAACGCCTGCGAGGAGCTGAGGAAGGTGGCCGGCCCCGGGGACAGGAGCGAGGGCTACCTGTACCGTGTGGCCATGGAGAAGAAGGGCGTGTGGGGTCTCAATGCCGTCCCCATCGAGTACGCCAGGTTCCAGACCGACAGCCCGGCCACGACAGCTTGGAACCATGATTGGAAGAGGTAAATGGGCGTTTCTCTTCCTTCAATGGACAACGTGTGGAGGGGAAGATCGTCGCAACCAAACTGTATTATTTATTATTATTGGGGACTATGTACAACCACACTTTAAGATAATGCCCATACTGTATTGTACTCGAGCACGGCGTGCCCAGGCCGTTCGATATATTGATGACATGTAACCACTGGGGCCATGAGCCCGCCGAGACGAGTGAGAAGTCATAACAATTTCATTACGTACCAAGAGCTAGACAAATCTCCAAGTAGTACCCGATATATCATGCGCTTTTGTCCACCTCCAGGGAAGATTGTAATAGGAAAGATCGGAACGACAGGACAGGAAACTTCACCAGCTTGCTCTATGGTACCCGCACAAAGACAATCGAAGGCGCAATTGGTGATACAGAGAGAGAGTGAAAGGTTGCCACTTGGTCAACTTCCCCTTTTTCCGAGCGCCGGCCGCTATTAGAGAGTAAAACGTCTCGCTCATAAATGACAACAGAACTGGGTCCGATAAACGAAAGATTGTGGTAAATAACAGGATACCCAAGAAGATAGAGGAAAAAATCCAAGACATGGTGGTGGGGTGATTATGGTCAGATGCGCAGCATTGCTAGTATGAGAGGAACGAGACGGGCGGTAGTGTTCGTCCCCTCGCTTGACATTCCGCTCGATCCATCGTACGGGGATAGCAGAATGTCTAATCCTATGGCCTGGGGTCAGGGTAGGACTAAGTTGGGTGCGGTAGCGTCTCAAACGTTACCAATGCCATTAGGTGAAAGTATTGAGGGGTACACCATGACGGGGCATGAATCTTTTCCAGACTTCGCGAAAGCCACGTCACAGAACAACGCAGCAACCTCCGCCCTCACCCTTCTCAAACGTCAAGAGGGCCGCACGCGTGGCTGCCTCAAACACGTCGTCCACGCCTTCACCACTCAAGCTCGAGCATTCAAGATACCGCTTGGCACCGACCTCGCGCGCGGCTACCTCGCCGTCATGGCTCGTGACGAATCGCTGTGATCTCCTTCGCATCTCCTCGATGGCCACGGGGTCCTCGCGAAGATCCTTCTTGAGACCAACGAGGATGATGGGAACACCGGCGCAGAGGCGGGTAGCTTCTTCAACCCACTATTGAGATATGGTTAGTGGTCGTCCAGAGAGACACCAAGAAGGACATTGCCGCAAACCTTGTGCTTGACGTTGTCAAGTGAGTCGGGGGAGTCGACGGAGAACCCTATTAAGATAACATGGGCTTTAGAGTATGCCAAAGGTCGTAGACGCTCGTAATCTTCCTGGCCAGCTGTATCCCACAACGCAAGCTGTACGTTCTTTCCATCCACCCTGCAATCGGTCACGTAGTTCTCGAATACGGTAGGGATCTTGTCTCGGTTGTCAGTATTGCGGCACGTTTAGGCTACATCGGTTTCGGTAAAACAAACATAATGCTGCAGTGCCTGGTCAGTAATTGTGTATCGAGAAGATCAAGAGGGTGAAGCATACAGTAGGAAAGTAGCCCAAGGTGAAGACACTCAGAAGACTGGTCTTGCCGCACGCACCGTCTCCAATGATGACCAGCTTCCTATTCACAGCGGCTTGTTAGCATACGAACCCAGAGGATGCGACCGGAGAGCAGGCCAGAGCAGAAACAGGCCATGCATCGAGCACGGGGTTGAGGAGAGAGAATCTACCTGCGGATAACATTCTGGGGGCTCGCATTCGCCATAGGGAATCTTGGGGCGGTGAGCTACCCGCACTCGTACGAGAGATGATTGAAGGGAGGGTCTACAAAGCTGTAGGACTTGTGCTTATGGACCGATGGGTGGTGGCTGTTCGCGCTGAAGAATGACCGGACAATGGGCTATTTCAATGTCGAGGATTCGGCAGGCCACGGAGTGTCTGATCAGTTCAATTCGTCGCGAGCAAGAGGGACCCGGGTGAGATAGTATCGCTTGACAAATCGCGGTGGGAGAGGGTGGTGCACTCTATTAAAGGGGAAGAAAAAGGGCCTGGTCGAACAGAATACGATGTGTTGGGGGGGACGGTACGGTGGCAGTGGGACGGGAGGACTTTCTGTATGTGGGATACGGGCTGAGGAAAGCTGGAGAGGAGGAGTGCAGTGCCCGTCGCTACCTGCTAAGCTGCTAGTAACAATACGTGCCACTGTTATGCCTCGTTCAAGCAGGCGCGCAGTGCAGTGGACAGACTGGTGGAGCTCGAGGGTCCTGGGCCAGCCACTGTCACTCGCCGTGGCTCCCACTGGGTCATTGAGATGTGGCTGTGGGAATTGAGTTGAAGGTTCAGGTACCTGGGGCCTAGCACCCGAGGTAGGACCCTAGGACCAGCGAAGGGTCAGGTCTGGTCGGCCTGGGTTGCAATACGGACCTGCTCTGTTAGGGGCACCTGTTGGGAGGCAGGTACCGGAACTGCAGTGGCCGGGTAAGGTAGGTTAGCGCATAGCCTGGCTGTGCACAGCCCTGACCTATGTCGTCGGTGGTGGTGGTGGTCGCCTGAGCCCCAGCCAGTGTAGGCCGGGGTTTGGCATACCCGGACCCCAAGTGCGTCACTGTGGGTATGGTGTTTGCTAGCACCAACAGACGCATCTCGGGATCGGACAGCAGCACAGGTGGTGCGCTGGAGGTCGCTACGAGGGATGGAGGCTGTTCAGATCAGGCACTGAAGGTCATGAGGCCGTCCGAGGACCTGGGACTAGCTGCGCGGATGCCAAGATCCGTCCAGGCACAGGGTCGCCGTAGACCCAGCATGGTAGTAGTGCTATGGATGCAAGCAGGGCTCTGAATCTCTCCAGAATGCTGGCGGGCACTGACTTGGTTTAGTCCACTGCATGTCATGGACCGGGCTACAGTGGAACTCTAAAGAAACAGGTACTAATTGGTCCTCTCCTGTGTAATGATGCTGGTTGGATAGACGGAGCAACAATGGGCGGGCGTCGCCAATTGAACACGCGCATCTACATCACACTATCCCCGCGCTACCCAGCTATCCTTCTATATCTCGCGTTCGCAAACAAACCGGGCCGTGCGTGCTAACGTGGCGGTTAGAGTAGGACCAATGTCAACGGAGTGGCCGAGTGTAAACAAGTGCTGGCACAATGGGCGCCAAGACACTAGTTGTGCATGATCATTGGTACGGGATTGGTCTGGGATACATGCCTCGCGGCACCTACTAGAGGCCCTCGTGTCCAAGATGGGATTGGGGTTCCGTGTCAGCCTCAAGAGTGGAACTCCTCTCCTTCAGCACTTGGGGAAGCTGAACGATCATAGTGATACGTATAAGGCATCGTCGGCGTTGGCAGACCCAGACCGAGGGAGTCAGCAGAGTTCAATACGTACTTCATGTCAAATCCTTCAGACCAGCGATCTACACCGGACAAGTAAACCCCAGACCAGACCCCACGGGAGCCCAAACTCACCCAGCGTCAGTAAGACGAATTGGTGGTTTAGACCTAATAGGTACGACTGTCCAGTCTTGGGCACCTGGCCCACATCGGCGTATGTACATCATTCTGTTCGACCGACGTATATTCCCAATTGAGCACACCTCAAGAAACTTATGCCCAATGTTGGCAGTGGGGGATTTCGTCCAGGATAGACAACTCGTCCTACTGTGGAGCCAGGATTTCGGCATTTAACTGCCTGGACTTATCATGAAAATGGATACCGCCCTGCTTTGGGGAAGACGCAATTACGTATCTGCCTGGCGCGCCCTACACGTACTTGACGTGTTTCTATGATAAATCCTAAGCAAACTATGGGAAACAAACAAAGCGATGTAGTTAAGCACCAAACCTTCAATTCGCACAAGACCAAAGGTCTAGTCTAGGGAAGGCCTCGCCGAAAGTGGGCCGCTTCAATGTATGTCGATGATGTACCTTACAAACAATGCTGGTGCGTCTGAGCTTGGGTAGCCAGTAATGACCAATTGTAACTTGTTGTTCCAGTGGATGACGGAACGCGTGGCACACCATGATCTTGAAAATAATTTGCATAAGTATCATGAAATGGTGGTTCATTTCCTACCTATATTGTGGATGCCACTGTCAATCAGAAATACCTGGTCCATCTAATATGACAAACTACCTAGTATTTCAGGACACTTCAGGTTTCTCCTGTGAACAAGTGGAGGCATTATTAGTAGTAGAGAGACCCGAACCATCCGCACAATACTGATCATAACAAAGAAGATTAGAAATGAAGGCGCATCTTGCGACGATAACGTATTACGGTGCAAGATTGTGCACCTATTAAACCCTTATCGCCAACCAGATCGAAGGATCCCCGGGCAGCCAGGGTGATACGATTTAAGGGGACCATCCATTTAGGTGCCTGGCTGAGCCGCAGGAGATCATGAGGGGGCTGAAAGAGACTCATGTCCATCAACAATTTCAGCCCCAGCGTCATATTATCAAGGCACTCTATTCATCACAATTAGACACGTATACATACCGCACCATCATTGTGTGTAGAAAGATACTGGAGATCAGAAATAGATAGGCATTATAGCAAGTGCAACCATTCGGTACCAAAGACAAAGACCGTGGAGCTGAGAAACGAAGTCGGAACAAGCTCAGCCCCTTCCTCGAGCTCTCATGCGATTGGGAGGAGATGGTCACGTGAAAAGTCACGAGCCTGCGCCAGGGCCAAATCTGAACGCAGCGGCTCCACCCCGGTTTTTCGTTTGCTGGCAGGCGGCCCCAGAAGCGCGTGCCACCTCTAAGTATCTCAGCCACAGAGAAAGGCAGGAGAGTGACTTCCAGCGCTTTCCACAGCCAGGCAACTGACGCCCTCCCAGACCAACGACGAGAGGGTATCCTCATTCACCTCGCAGTACCACAACATTCGAATCGCCAAACTCCTCCCTCCCAACCTGACTCTGTCGCCAAACATTTTCATACCCTGGCGGCGGCAGACGCCAACACTCATTGCCGGGTCTCTGGCTTCCCTGTGTCGTCATTAGTGAGTGGCCTTTGTCCTGAAATCCCCATCCCTCCATTTGGATGAGGAGCCACCCGCCGCCCACGTTCCACCGTTTGAGCTTCTTGCTCCACCAAACCGAAGTCAACTCTGAATCCTACCTGGTTCGCGATCCGGCTGGCAGTGTCTCTTCTCGTCTGGACTTTATCAGGGCGGTAATTTCCTTGCCTCGCTAACTCATTTCCTGGGTAGACAGCCCTCTCCAAATAGACGTTACGCTGCGCATACCTTCTCCCTTCATGCCCTCTGCTGGCGTCCGTCATTCGACATACGATGCCGACCAATCATCAGAAACAGGCCGCTCATGCCCCGGCATCGCCGCGGAACACCTCCAAGTATACCAACAAGGATGGCTCCAAGTTCATTACGGTCCCCAAGGGAGCGGCTGCCGAGTCGTCTCAGCCCTCGACCCCCACATCCAACAAACCGTCCGAGTCTCTCCCCGAATCCACTTCGCATAATAGCCCTATGCAAACGGTGAACCGGAAGAAACAAAAGCGTCGGCAAAAGGCTGCGGCCAAGGCTGCTGCTGAGCAGCAAATCGTCAATGGGCATGCAAACCGGTCTTCGCAATCGCGTCCGAGTCGACCCGAGCCGGTCGACTACGAGGACGTCAATAGCGAGGATGATGAAGGGTACGAGTATGAGGCGGCGCACGAAGTAACCAATGGTCACCCGCAACAGCCCTTGAAATCTAAGAAGACGAAAAAGAAGAAGAAGAAGAAGGGACCGTCAGGACCAGACGACAATGATGCGCTTCCGTCTCGCGTACGTTCTCCTGGGGTGCAGGCGCGAGGGTCGGGCATGTCCAGGGACAAGATCTGGAGTACAAGTAATCAAGAGGAGCGGGAGCGCATCAAGGAGTTCTGGCTTGGCTTGGGCGAGGATGAACGCAAATCTCTGGTTAAGGTCGAGAAGGACGCAGTTCTGAAAAAGATGAAGGAGCAGCAAAAGCACACGTGCAGTTGCACTGTGTGTGGGAGGAAGCGCACTGCCATCGAGGAAGAGTTGGAAACGCTCTACGACGCATATTATCTCGAACTCGAGCAGTTTGCCAACCAAGGAGATGGTCCCCCCATTCTTGCATCTACCCGCGATTTCTCGTCACACTCATTCCGAAATATGCACTCACAATACCCACCGCAGTCTCCGTCGCACGGACGAATAGTGGAACATGTGGGCGAGGAGGATGATGACGATGATCTAGAGGAGGTGTACAGCGAGGATGAAGGCGACGACGAAGAGTACAGCGACGACGAACCCCCCGAAGAATACCACAATCCTCCGGATCGCGATGTGGCAGATTTCTTGACATTCGGCAATAGCCTCCAGGTCAAGGGTACGCAGCTTCTTGAATCTCTTCTCCACAGATATGGTAACATGGACTTAGGCGGCATTCTCACCGTTGCGGATGACCTTCTCAAAAATGACGGTAAGCGTTTTATCGAAATGATGGAACAGCTTGCCGAACGTCGCATGGCCCGAGAAGAAGACGCCAGAGAGCACTTTTCTCGTGGTTACGGTCATCCCAACGGCTCATATTCCAACCCTCATAATCATCCTTCTCCTGAAGACGACGACTACGAGGAGGAGGAGGAAGAGGAAGAGGAAGACTACGACGATAGTCAGGATGAAGAGTATGAGGATGAAGAGGTATTATCAAACCCCTCTCTATGCTGCCGTCGAGGTCCCATACTGAGTGCTGCTGCCAGGATCCCATGACCGAGGAGCAACGAATGGAAGAAGGTCGCCGGATGTTCCAAATTTTTGCCGCTCGTATGTTTGAACAACGAGTACTGTCTGCTTACAAGGAAAAGGTTGCCAAAGAACGGCAAGCAAAGCTGATAGAAGAGCTTGAGGAGGAGGACCGAAAAGAGGACGAACAAAAGGCAAAGAAAGCTAAGAACGCACAGAAGAAGAAAGAAAAGGCCGCCCAGAAGAAGCAGGCGGCCGCGGAAGAGAAAGCCCGTAAAGAAGCAGAGAAGGCCGCGGAAGAGGCTGCGAGACTCGAATCCGAGCAACGGCGAGCATCTGAGCAACGACGCAAAGCCGAAGAGAAACGAAAGCAGAAGGAAGCGCAGAAGAAGGCTGAAGAGGAGGCTCGTCTAAAGAAAGAAGCAGACAGGCAACGTCGGATCCACGAACAGCGTGAAAAACAGGCCGAGCAAGAGCGTAAAGCTCGTGAAAGCAAAGATCGTGAGAAGAAGTTGAAGGAGGATCAGCGATTGAAAGAAAAGGAGGCCCGCGAGCAAAAGGAGCGGGAGGCATTGGAGAGGAGAGAGAAGCAGGAGCGTGACAAACGTGAAAAGGAGGCCCGCGCTAAGGCACAGAGAGAGGCGCAAGATGCAAGGGAGAGGGCAAAGGAGGAGAGGGCAAAGGAGGAAGCCATTCAGAGCAAGCCATCGTCAGTGCAGCCGCCCCTTACGTCTCCTCACCAGGCTCAGCTCTCCCCATCCATTTCCAAACGCACGCCGCAACCACCCCTTTCAATTCCCACAGTACTCCCTCAACATCCTCCTAATCCCTCAGCGTTCGCTTCCCCGAAAGTACCAGTCGCAACCCCTGCGATGTCAAAGGTGCCAACGCCAATACGAGCACGCGCGCTCTCCCAGCAACCAGACGTGCCTCATCTAAGTTCTGCAACATCGCAATCAGGATCAGGAGCAAGCCAAAACCCTTCACCTCACCCGGAGTCTACAACCCACTCTAGCCCTCGGCCAATTGGGCAACAGCGGAAGGAGAGCGTAAGTTTTACCAGTCCATTACCGCCGTCCTCGCCTCACAGCGTCCAGTCAAGTCGGCCAAGTATCTCGACACCAGTACAGGGCCTGCTACCCTTGGCTATGCAACCTCCTCCCGGGCTAGCTCATCATCCCCCGCCACCAGGATTTCCAAGTCGAATGGGCCATGAGCAGATGTTGCCTCCAGGCTTTCGCCCTGGCCCGAATATGATGATCCCACCGCCTGGCATCAACGGTCCCGGTGGCCGTGGGTTCTCACCTGTGCCTCTACCCCCCCTGGATTTGCCCAGGCGCCTGATTTCCCCATGGGGCAAGGGTTCCCAATGGCAAAAGATCCATCTCCCCCTCACCATACACATGTCCGTCAGGGATCTACTGGTTTTGATAGCGCCTCTTCTGTCCCTGCACAACCGATCGGACGCCCTGCACCCATTGGTAGGCCCGGGAGCATAGCCCAAGGCCGCTCTGGGGAGGACAAGGATGACGAAACTCAACATCTGGGCAGCCGGGCTCTCCTTGGAGATGACGAGCCTATCGCACCGGAAGTTGGCCCTCCCAGTCTTCGCAATCAGCCACCCGGTCCACGTCAGGGTGGTTTTGGGCCTAATCCGTTCCTAGATACAGGTTTTGGCCTCAACCACAACCCTTGGGGTCCTCCATCAGGTGCCGGTCATCACTTCCCACCACCCCCAGGGTTATCTGGACCGACCTGGGGGCCCCCAGGTATTCCTCCACCTTTCGCCATGCCGTCTCCAGCTTCTGCCATGAGTCCCATGCGGCCGAATCCCACGGGTAACCTCCACCTCCGCCCGTTGCTCGTTCAATTATATAAAGATCTAAGTAATACCAGTCACGTGGATTCTGAGGGTTACATAAACCTGCGCCTCTTCAAGGTGCATCTTGAGGCACAGCAAGGCGACGCACCCCACGACCAAGATCTATTTGACTACTTGGAGAATGACAACGGCTCCGGCATCGGTGGCGGTAAATTCGAACTTCGAGTAGCTCACGGCAGTCCAAGAGTTCGGTGGAGTGCACCCAACGATGTACCCAGCCCGCCGAGCTGGCCCCTGGGGGCAGCTGGTGCACTCGGAAGCCCAGTAGCAGGGCCAGCGTCGCTACGAGGGATCTAGAACGGCCTCCCGACACGCGTAACAAGCAAGAGGACTGCTTCTGAGGTTTCCGATAAAGGCAGCCCGGCCCGAACCAGGAATGATGCCCTTTCCGAAGGTAGCAGAACGTCGGTGGTAGCAAGCCCGAGGCGACCTGACCTCGGCCAGGCACCCAACAGCGTCGTGAAGCACAAGAAGACTTCGTGGATTGGCTAGCGCAGGAGGTGTCGGGGCGGGGGGTTCATTGGGAATGTTACTGTTCGAATGATCAGATAAGATCAGAACAGAGCGGGCATGGAGAGGGTTTACAGCGGTGGAAGCGGTTACCGTTGACTGCACCACACGCCGGGTTATAGCGAATCTTGTTTTTTGCACAAATTTCCCAACCGGTGGTTATTAGACGCCCCGAGCCCACCTTGGGAAGGAAGCCCAACATGTTGTTCGAGTAGCTGATATGAAGCATGGATTTGTTCCCGCAGCAAATGTTCCAAAGTCGATTCTTGGGCCATGAAGTGTTCCCAGTGTGACCATCTTGTAACCAATTGTCCCCTCCCCACATGCAGCCGTAATTGGATGAAACATAGTAGTGAGGTGAGTAATTCACATTCAAATAGTAGGTATTCTATTTTAACAAATCCGATCCTTCATTTTCCGGACTTTACAAGGTACTTTAGTTAATCCCCTAAATGACCAAGACTGATACCATTGAAATAATATGCGTGATGAGATATGGAAGAAAAAAAAAGGCAATCAACTCCTCACACAAAATTTCCATCCACCATCGTTATAACCAATAATGCTGCCCTCCGTCATAACGTCAGCCTAGACGCCGCCAGGTGAACGCCGCGCTTGGGGCTATTGCCACCCACGACGCGAGCCCTCCTCTTGTACATTTCCCAGGTTCGTGCTCCCTTCCCCAACACTTCGAGCCATCTAGCCTCGGAAAGGGTCGGCGCCGGTGGGGGGAGCGGACGCACCGGCCTGGTTGAGGGGAGTGCGCTCGGCGGCGCGCTTCTTCTTGGTGGCGGCACGGGCGAGGGCGGTAGCCTCGGCCTTGGCGGTGAGGCGCTTCTGCTCCTTCTTGTTCTGGATGCACAGGTAGGTGATGGTGACGATACCGGCGATAGCACCCACGGCCATGACGATGGCGACGATGATGCCGGCGATGTCGAGGCTGTTGTGGAGGACCATGCAGATGTGGGTGCCCTCGACGTTGAAACTGCAGGTCCAGCCTGGAGTGCAGACCCAGCTGGTCTGCTCGACATTGGAACATGTGCTGCCGCCGCCGCTGCTCTTGGGCTCGCAGGTCTCGACCTTGGTGAGACTGGCGGTCACGCAAGCGGAGCCGCTCATGGTCTCTGTGTTTGAGGAGGCGGTTGTGGCGCGGCCCAGGAGGCCGGGGGCGTTCTCCAGGAGATCGTCAGCCCTGGCCATGTAGGTAGGCTCGGGGGCGCGGGCCTCGAGCACACCGCGGGAGCGCTTTCGGAGCTCTCCGCCAGCGATCTTGGTCAGGCAGCGGTCCTCGGCGCCCAGGGCGAGAACGGAGGCCTTGTCGTCTGTGCAGCCGGCGGACTTGTAGCACTCCTCGAGCTGGGGGACGGCCTGGGTTTCGAGCTTCTCGAAGCAGGCCTTGATGATGTCGCGGTTGCCGCACTCAGCCTCCTCGGCCATCTCGGCGCGGTGGTAGAGGATGCAGTTGGGCTGGTCGTTCTGGGGTGCAACGACAGCGGCGATGGCGCCGCTGGCGAGGTAGATGGTGGGGAAGAAACGCATTTTTGCAACGGCGAATTAGTATGGTTGGCGGTTGGATTCCGTTTTTTTTTTTGGAATTTCGATGTCGGGTTCGGGGAGGTCACAAGGTCATCAACACGTCAAAATCCGTAGCGCCCAGGAACGAGTGAGGCCTGTCGAGTCGGGACGAAGAAAAAGAAAGTCGATTACTGGCTGGTACGTTAAAATTGGTGATGGGGGAAGGGGAGGACAGAACGGAAGATGATTGTTAATGACGATGGAGGGATGGGGAGGAGAGGAGGAAAAAGGAGATGGCACGGGGCAAGCCTTTTTTTGGGTGTGTCAGGTTGACAGCTCTGGTTGGTTGGCAGGTTCGTGTTTGGACCCCTGAAGAGCAGCTGGAAGATGAGTTGTGCTGGCCAGAGGCAGGTTGTTAGGGAGCAGGGAATCACCTACTAGTAAACACGGGGCCCATCGCACCTCGTACGGCTGTGCAGGCGCACTGTGTGGCGCCCTGCCAGCAGGTGGGGCCTGTCTGAGTTTCCTTTGTCAGATTGGTCCGGGCCCTGCGAAGAGCGAAAATCATCACCACCAGTCTTATTTTTGGATCGGAAAGAGGAGTGCGTCTACTCAACTGACACTGTACTGAGACATCGAATTCTGTAGGTATGTACCTTGCTTTGCTTGCTGGACACGCAGCATGATGACGATGCAGGTGGCCTTTTACCACCATTCAATTCCGCCTTTGTATAGGACGGACCTTCATCCACGGCGAAACCATTCAATTCTTTGCCAACTTGAGACGGAATCCGAGCTGAACAACCGCGCGTGCCCCAGGAATTCAGAGGCCTCTAAGTTCGTAGTAGCCCTTGGGCTCACTCAGCCCTTCGTGTCTGTGCATGTTAGTATGTGCGCCTCTCTGAGTACTTACCTGGATCCAGCAAGGTCAGCTCGCGAAGCCAGCTCCACCCTCATGTCAGCGTCAGCATGGAATGGGCTCGGTCTCTTGGGTCGTGGCTGTGTAGTTGTGGCAGATGCGGTGAACCTGTGGCTGTTGAATTTTCTTTCAAATGAGAGGACGAGCCGATCAGCGCTATCAGTACCCCATGTGGCGGCAGATGCACTGTTGATGTTGAATATCTTGGAACATATACCACCTGCTTGGGTAACATGGTGATTGATGTCATCGCATTGCATGACCGACACAGAATCATGTCCCTGGTCATGCCCCTACCCTTCCGTGGAAAGCGTGGGACCAAAACGCCGCGCCCGTATCTGATGTCCAAGCCATGGGGTCAAGGTTCTCTGATTGCCAATGGTAATCACTGAAAACAGTAAATAAGAACATGGGCCAGAATATTATTTCCCGAATCAAAACTACGATGCTTTCTCGATATTTCTTGCTACGAGTGAGGTAGCATCGAGATATGGTGGGACAGTCTGTCACCTAGCTCCACGGCTAGTTACCCTAAAGCTAGCTCCAACGAAATCAGGCCTCGAGGATGAATGCGCTGTTGCAGAGTACATATCTAGACCTTGGTGATCTCCCAGTTTATTATGTCAAACTGGGGGGGGGGGGCATTCGATAAGAGGTGGGTTGATGCAGAAATGGCTTTTATCAGAGTCTGCAATCATCAGCTCGTCACAGGTTTGGATCGGAGCGCGGCGCATTGAGAAACATGGCGAGTGTCGCATCGTCGCTAGCATACGTCACCACTGCGCCAGCCGGTGTTTTGGTGTCCATTAAGGCAGGTCATCAACTGTGGCGATATCGTTGACGGGCTGCCTACCCGTCGCATAACACTCTATAAATTGAACCGGTTTCAGCAACTCCCGCTGAAATCCTGCAAACTTCAACCATTCATCTCACTAGATCACCACCTTCAGCGCATTTAGCTTCACGCGCCATCAAAGCCCATTTACACAGAAATACCACAGTCGCCAAGATGCCTCTCGTCGATTCCCAGGCAACCGGAGACAAAAATGTCGAGTGGCAGAACAAGCTCGTCGGCAAGACTCTGCATGAGGAAGAGACAACTGAGACTGTAAGTTCACTCGCAGATGAGAACAAGTTGCGCACTTATCCCAGACCGGGACTAACCAGAAACTCCTGCAGACATTCTCCAAGAAGGAACTACCAGAGAAGCACCGCATCGTCAAGCCTGGCCAGATGATGACGAGAGACTTCCGCGTTGATCGCCTCAACGTCCATGTGAATGATGACAATATTGTCACCAAGGTCAACTTCGGTTAAGCGAGGGATGTGTGTTGGGAGTAGCTGTCGGTTGCTCAGTTGATGTGTACATATGCCGGTGATAGACTATATTCTCAACCAAATGCAAGCCTTGCGCCTGTGTTTTTTGCCTCGTTATTTCTCCCGCTGCAATTGAGTTCCATGATGTCTTCCCCTCCTGTTGGTCCGCCAGCTCACGGTGAGCTCGGCTCTGTAGTGGTAGAGTGGTGCCACACGAGGTACTTGTGCTTAGGCTGGTTTTGGGTAGCGGAATTGGTACCTCTGCTACCCCGCCACGGAATACGGCCATCGCGGGGCACTTTGCTCCCCTCCACCCCCACCATCCAGACTTTTGTTCAACAGAGACGCGTGCAACGTTTCCCAGCTTCGAGTTTCCGGCGTCTAAACAGCTCACCCGAGCTCAACACCGCCAAAATGTTCAAGAAGGAGTATGTCTCCCCCCCGTAAATGGATCATCGTCCCAGCTACGGTACTGACCATGTTTCTGCCCCACCTTGCAGAATCAACCCAGCTCCCAAGCAAAAACTCAAGTCGTCAGTCCAGCGGTCGCTGCGACAAGCCCTGCTGTCAACGTACCCGCTCATGACGCCCTACATAGATGAGATCCTCCCCAAGAAGGGCTCTCTCGAGAGCATGAAGCTTCCCGACCGCAATACCCTCTACGTCCTGGACAACGTGCCCTTGTTCTACCAGCAGGACACCGGCGAGGTCATGCCCCACCTCCGTCTCGTCCACCGCTTCCCCCAAGCTTTTCCCACGATACGGATTGATAGGGGTGCCATTCGATTCGTCCTGAGTGGGGCTACTCTGATGGCTCCTGGCTTGACGAGCAAGGGAGGCAGGCTGCCTGTCGAAGGCGCTGCTCCCAAGCTGGAGGAGGGGAAGGAGTTGGATCAGAAGGTCGACGAGGATGGTAGGTGGAGTCGGGAGCTGGAAAAGGGAGAGCCGGTCGTCATCATGGCAGAGGGCAAGGAGGAGGCCTGCGCTGTCGGAGTGTTGGTTGCTGGGACTGCCGAGGTCAAGGCCAAGGGCAAGGGGCCTGTCGTCGAGGATGCGCACTTCCTCGGCGATGGTCTGTGGAATTTGGGCACCGAGTGATGAGATGGCGGGTTCGTTTCGCTGTACATGTTCAGATTGAATAGGACGAAATCATAAAGCGTTTGTTTGCAGGTCCCGTAGGAATATGTCCTTATATGCCAGCGAAAAGATCCGATGAGCACCAAAAAGCTAGGCTCGTTTACCTCACCATTAGACGAGGCGATAGAATAGATCTCTCCACCTATCTGGGCATTTGCAGACTATGTGTCGGTGTAGATTTTTCAGCCCTAATCTTATGCGATGGTCAGGGTCGTGTTAGTAAGGTGTTGGTTAATGTGGAATGTCTGTTATATTTGTTGATTAAGGTATGTAATATATCTACTTTAATAGAGGCTAATAACGTCCGTCTATACCAACATATAATTGTCTTAAATAAATAACCTTAGCTCGGAGTACGGACTTCGCCACATCTAGATTTGACTGATATCTAACTATCCAGGCAACCGGATTGTTCTTATAGCTGGCTAACATGACAGATAAGGAGTCCTTCATGCCTGGAATGAAGCAGGATCTATAGTTATCACCTGTTAACTTGCTGCCTTGCAAGTTGATGTGTGGATGGGGGAATCAGCCCCAGGCGCCAGCATTTAGACACCCCTGCCCAATGCTAGCCTTAGACTGTACGGTTGGGCTGCTGAACCGCTAGGCACCACTATAACAGCGTGTAGGCTGCCCTGTAGAACGAAACAGCACTGCTCCGCCTCCTCTAGATGCCATCTAGCGCCAAGCTCTGGTTCAGCTCAGGTCTTAGACAAGCCGCTGGCGTCGAGGTGTGAGTCTGTCGCGACGCCTCGGCTGGTGCTTAAAAAGTCTAGGTCGTCCGCTCTGCATTTGATTGCCGCTGCGAAGATCATCGCCGTTGTTTTTAACTGTGTTTAACTATGGCTACTAACTTCAATGTGAGCCCAGAGGCCGCTCAGGCCACAATCAAGGCCGCCCTTCACGACCGCATCCTCGGCTGTCTGTTTGGCTCGGCCCTTGGCGATGCCATTGGCCTGTACACCGAGTTCCTGTCGACGGACATGGCCGTTCACTCATACACTGACCGCAAATTCACCCTCCTCCCCAAGGACCAGGCAACCCAATTCCGCCATGACTCGCACCGTGCTCCCCATCTTCCAGGAGAGTGGACTGACGACACGGACCACGCCATGTTGATACTGCTCGCCTATCTGCACGTGGATGGGAAGGAGCTCGACCCCAAGGAGTTCGCCTCGAGACTGAGCATCTGGGTGCAGCAGGGCCTGAGGGCACTCGACACCCTTCCCCTGGGTCTGGGCAGGACCGTGGGCGCCATTGTGAGGAGCAAGGCGTACCTCGAGGCCCCCGAGGACACCGCGAGACACCATTGGAAGATCTGCAATTACAATGCAGCCCCGAACGGTAGTCTGATGCGCACCCATCCTCTTGGTCTCATGTGCTTGAGCAAAACCCTCGAGGAGACGTTCGAGATCGCCGCCTCGTACTCCGTCATGACTCACGTCGATCCACGGTGCATCATCTGCTGCGCTGTCGGCACGGCACTGGTCCGCGGCCTGACTCTGGGAGAGATCCGCGGCGAGGGTGGGATCGACGACGTCGCCAAGAAGGCGCTGGAGTGGTGGGAGAAGTATCGGGAGGGCCAGATGAAGGACGAGAGCCGCAAGGACGAGCCGGACCTCGACCGCGATGAGTTCTGGCGCCACGTCAGGGTGGATGACTACGCCGACCTGGAGCTCGGCCAGGGCTGGAAAATTGGCTACGTCTACAAGTGCTTCGGGGCGGGCGTCCATGCCCTCCGTCTGGCGTTCAGGACTCTTGCGAGCAGACCCAAGACGCTCCACAATGAGATGAGCATCTTCGAACCTCTCATCACAGACCTCATCATGTGGGGCGGCGATGCGGATACGAATGCCTGCTTTGCGGGTGCGCTCCTGGGATCTTTCCTTGGATACAAGAACCTGCCTACACACTGGCGGGATGGTCTGACCCACGGGGAGTGGCTTCTCCAGAAATCCGAGTCTCTATGTGCGGTGGTTGGGGTGGTGGACATGTGGTACAGTGGTCCGGATGACAAGGATACAGCGCCGGACGGCGGCAGAGGCTTCATAACGCCGCATGAGATGGAAGGCAAGGCTATGCTTCTACAGGCTCGGATGGTCGAGCGGGAACGGGAATGGAAGAGAAAAGAGGAGGAGAAGAAGAAAGGCGGGTCAAGTTGGTTTGGATGGAAGTGAGGATTGGTTTGAATCATGTTCAGCATCTAAGCGGGTTATTTTCACAAGGAGGAGCGAGGTGTTTGACAATGAGTTGACGAAGTACATTAGCGTTTCTTGACATTCTGCATATCTATTCAACTATTCATAAGCCTGAACAAGGGTTATCGTGCCGGCAGTTGAAACTACCCGACTATGCTCTTCCGCACCAGTAGAACTTGAGCTACAGCCCTGCCCTCCAACTTGGCACCTGTCGATCTGTCACTGCACCCCAAGGAATTATCGGTTAATCTTGCGAGCTAGCACGAGTTCCCCAGGGGATGTTATTCCCCATCATCATTGGCGGGGAAAGACGAAACGCTCGATGCGACGTGGGTCTCTGCATTCAACCGCCGTGTTCCCTCACAACGTTGCCTTCCTAAGGAGGACCGGTTTTGGGAGACCTCGCCCGGTGGGAGAGCCAATGCCGAAGGCGATGGAATGAATGCTGGTGTGGAGAGTGATGCGGAGAGCGATGCTGGTTTCTAGACGCACCACTCACACTCGTGGCCAGCTTACAAGGTGACCGATTCCGCATATGCAAGGAATATGCGCAGAATATATCGAACATGTGTGGAAGGTACGTTGCCTTAAGCGTAATTTGAGGGCCTCTCAGACTTATTTAATGTATTTGTGAACCCCGGGCAAGTTGCTCGCTCGTCTAGTCTGGCTCAGTCTTGACTTCAACATACTATTTGATAACCTGAAACCAGCCATGTATCAGATATTTGGCACGGGAAAGTTTGCTGGGAGTGTTTCTGTTGCTCTTGGGCTGCTGAGCTTTCTCAGCAACACTGCAACTGTATCTGCCCATGTATCACAGGCCACGGACGAGATTGGAGTCCTAGCTTACGGCTTCGATTTGAGCGAGGTTCGGCTCACAAACGGCCGCTGGCTGGAAAACCAGGAGAGGACACTGACGTACCTCAAATGGGTCGACACTGAGCGTTTGCTCTACAACTTTCGCTCAAACCATGGCCTTGATACCCAAGGTGCAGCTACCAATGGTGGATGGGATGCGCCCGACTTCCCTTTCCGCACTCACGCTCAGGGTCATTTTCTCACCGGCTGGGCACAGTGCTACGCTGTCCTAGGAGACGAGCAGTGCCGTGACCACGCTACACATTTTGTGGCCGAACTTGCCAAGTGCCAGGCGAACAATGAGGCGGTTGGGTTCAACGCTGGATATCTGTCAGGCTTCCCCGAGTCTGAGATTGCGAAGGTTGAGAACCGTACGCTGAGCAACGGAAACGTCCCATACTACGCGATCCACAAGACTCTTGCTGGCCTGCTCGACGTGTGGCGCTATGTGGGGGACGAGACAGCCCGTGATGTGCTTCTCGCCCTGGCCGGTTGGGTGGAGTGGCGAACCAGCCAGCTGTCCTACGACCAGATGCAGGCCATGATGGCTACGGAATTCGGTGGGATGAACGAGGTCTTGGCAGATGTCTACCACCAGACCGGAGACGAGCGATGGCTCAAGACTGCCCAGAGGTTCGACCATGCTTCCATCTTCGACCCCTTGGCCGCGAACCGGGACGAGCTCAATGGGCTGCATGCCAACACCCAAGTGCCCAAATGGATCGGTGCCGCCCGTGAGTTCAAGGCCACGGGAACCCAGAGATACCTGGATATTGCCAAGAACGCCTGGGACTTTACCGTCAACCAGCACACCTATGCTATTGGCGGCAACAGCCAGAGCGAGCACTTCCGAGCTCCCAATGCCATCGCAGCGTTCCTGGATAAAGATACATGCGAGGCATGCAACACCTACAATATGCTCAAGTTGACTCGTGAGCTGTGGCTCTTGGATCCCACAGACTCTTCATACTTTGACTACTACGAGCGTGCCTTGATCAACCACCTTATTGGGCAGCAGGATCCCTCCAGTAGCCATGGACACATCACGTATTTCACGCCCTTGAACCCCAGTGGACGTCGTGGAGTCGGCCCAGCTTGGGGAGGTGGCACTTGGAGCACGGATTATGACAGTTTCTGGTGCTGCCAAGCCACTGCACTGGAGATCAACACCAAGCTCATGGACTCCATCTACTTCCATGATGACAGCACGCTCTATGTCAACCTGTTCACTCCTTCTCAAGTTACTTGGTCGGCTCGCAGTGTCATCGTCAACCAGACTACGACCATTCCTGAATCCGACACCGCAACGTTCTCGATCGAGGGATCGGGCGAGTTTGCCATTGCACTACGCATTCCATCCTGGACCAGCAATGTTGAGATCCAGGTCAACGGCTCTCCCGTCTCCGTGGAGGCAAACCCTGGATCATACGCTACCATCTCACGATCTTGGGCTAACGGCGACGTCCTGACCGTGAAGCTCCCCATGACCTTGCACACTGTCGTGGCCAACGATGACTCCTCGGTGGCGGCGGTTGCGTACGGCCCGACGATCCTCGCCGCCAACTACGGGGACCGCACCTTGTCTGCGGTACCTGAGCTTGATCTGGGTACTGTGAAGCAGGTGGAAGGGCTGAGCTTCGAGGGGACAGTTGGTGGGGAGACGGTCTCTCTTGGACCTTTCTATGATGCTCACGGCTTCAACTACAATGTGTATTGGAAGGTCAGTGGCTCGTTCTAAATGGTAGAGCCTAGAGCTTGGGAATGGATCAGTGGGAGCTAGATATGAGATGACATAGTTGATGGCAGTTGGCATTCCAGCTTTCTGGAAGGCAATAAAATGTTGTTCTAATGACAGGCTCCTGCGAGAATCTACCTTGGTTTAGTGATACATAGATGACACATTGCTCAATCGGACCCGGCTCATGTGAATAAGCAATTGCTCTGGTCGGTTTTGACCACTTTGTCGAGATTTGTCCCTAAGAGACCGGCTCTTTTAATCCATGCCTAGATACAAAAAAAACCAGTTAGTGATGTGACCAGGCCGAGGGAAGAATAGAAGAAACACAACTCACATCGATCACACTATCCTCCAATTGCTGTTGACGACTTAGGATAAAGAGGGTGGAAAAATTGTTCGACTGAACAAGGGCTATTTCATTGGCATAATCTATAACTCCAGGGTGATTAGTATATCCAATTGATGAGATAAACACCCGACAGGATTGCCAAAGTCAAGGGATCAAGATGGCTCGCAACTATACCTTGAACAATGTAGTTGGGACCAGGGCATTTCGGCCCCGGCTGACCAGGGAACTGCACTCGAAAGACGCCCTTGGTGCCGTACGCGACGTCGGCAGGCGAGGCAGTGCCCAGGATGTTGCTGGCCTTGCCATTGGCCTCGCAGGAGTTGTTGACCTGGACCGTTCCGTCGCTGTTCAGAGCGTACTCGGCATTGATGCACTTGCAGTTAGCCGTGAAGGGGGCGAGTGTCCCGGCGACCTGGTACCAGCGACCGAGATAGGAGTCAAGCTGGAAGCCATCGTCGCCTTTTGGATAGGAGCAGTGGCCGTCCCAGAGGGAGGGAACGACGGATAGAGTGCTGTTGGTCGCAGCGACGGCCGCGGCTGTGGCTGCTCCGAGGACGACCTGTGGGCGCATGGTGATTGTGATGATGATGAATCTGTAGGAACTGATGTTCTCGCGCGGTTGACTACTTGTCTAGCTGAAGGGATGGCACTTATTTGCTTTAACTTTGGCGTCCCGTCCCGTCCCGTCCCTTATGTATGTACTCTCTGCTTGAGGGACCGAGGCTGGGCTCAGGTGAATCATGTCTCGCACAAGGCCATGGTCCGAAGCCCGACAGGCAACTGCAGCATGTCCATGTGTTACTGATGCTCCCATCTCCACAGAATGCAATTCGCATTACCATCTGGGAGAGGAATGACAGAGCAGGGATAAAGTGGTGACGCCATTCCGGTCTGCTCACCTCCGCGTTTGGGGTAGTTTCGGGCTTGGCTCTGCACTACGGAAGCCAAGATCGAACTTTGGACAGAAAGTCGATCGGCGGTCCGGAAATCGATGCATGAGTGGGAAGCCCATCCTCTGGATCGTGCCGATGGGAATTAACCGCGGTCTGGGCAATTGAATTGCCGTCGCCAAGAGGCTGGGCTCTAATGCCTGCTGAATGAAGCAACAATCATCAAATTTTGGACATACGGGACTCATGGAGCTCATTCAATATGCGCTGCCTTTTGATACGGTTGAATAGTTGGTCGTGCCGTTGTGAACAGCACCGCCATGTAGGCAACTCTCCCAGATATTGCTAGACTGACATGATCCCGTGGTAAGCAAGAGAGCGCCTTTAGATGGCGAGTTACCTTCTAGAACCATTATACAAGAGTGAGACGCATTTGAGCCCAATTATCATCTCACATTGTGCCCGAATATCTCAGCCGTATTCTATCTGGGATGTGAAAGGCCTGACAACCGTACAACACATGTTAGGTCAACTGAACACTCTTACCAGGCTCAAAGAGTGCAAAAACCAGCTGGAGGACAAGGTTTAAGAAATATTGGCTATTTTTCTTCCACTTGTGGCTCAAGAATTGTGAACTTGGGCAGTTTGCGTATCTGAGTAGATTGGCCGAACGGGGATCTTCCAACTCCTTCAATTTACCACGTCATGACTATGATCTATCTCGAATGCTGCGACGGAGGGAATACTATCGACAGCCTTATAATGCATATACTTGCATTACGCAAAGAATCAATGTAGATTTTTTCCGGTATACATGACTTCCATTCTCACTTGAGGGCATTCCAGACTTGAAAATCTGTGCTGAAGAAGCATATCGTGACTTGAGAGCTATTCCAGATGGAGAACTCAAGTAGATCTAGAGAAAGAGAGGAGGACAACACACTACTAACGCGTTGGTAGCTACAGAAAACACTCATCACCACGGGAACAAATGGTCGAATGATGGTGATTCTTGCGTTGACGAAGGATGTTGTGGCTGAAAAGGGGATTTCTCATGTGCCAACACCTCATTTGGGCTGAACTGATGCTTGTGTATCTTCCAGGACTGTCGTTGAGAGGCCAGACTTGACAATGGGATGACCGTCGGTCAGTCTGAAATACCCAATGGGACCACAAGACTCCGCATAGTATTCAAGTTTTTACTATAAGAATGAACTCTCGACTGATTACATAGCTGTGCGACAGCGCCACATAGACGGCAGCCTAACGCAAGCCATAACTCCTCGCAAGAGCGTGCGCCTTACCTCGTCCTGACCGCCCATGCCTTTGGTGTATTCTCCTTCGTGAAGAGAGTCAGGAGGCCAGTCAGGCGCACACTACAGAGGGAACACAAAATGGGACCATCCAGAAAGCTCGCATATACAACGCAGAGCCCGGGCCAGAAATACGTCCCTTGACCCCTCTCTCCCATCTTGTGTCACCACCCTCAAGCAACTCTCCGGGAGCGGTGTGCTCTGTGGAAGACATCTAACCTAAATCGACAAACGACGCCTTATGCCCGTCGATGCCTTCTCCCGTTGTTGTGGAAGCTGCCAACTCAGGCCCTTCCAAGAGAGCACCATGTCGACGTACTGAAAGATGCCATCCCTGTGTACACCTACAATGCCATACTCACCAGGTACCATGTCGTGCAACACAAAGAGTGCGAAAGAAGTCCCATCGTCCTCGTAACCTTCTGAGAAATGTATCTTTAGCCGGCTTGTTGCTCAGAATAGGCTGGAGTGAGATGTTGGTGGCAAACCTGCATAGAAGATTTCGAGAACCTCCAGCCCATCGGAAACAAGTTCCCAATTTGCACCTATCATTCACTAGGAAACGCTCACCGCCTCTCGATGTTGGTTGAAACTGCTCTCGGAGTCTGGACGCGGCTATCCGCTTGACTGCCTTGCACCGCCGAAGGTGGGGGTTGTGAGTGGTCGTTCTTGAGAATCCTGCTCAGTCTTGACGCAGGAGAAGAATGCATTCCTGCCTTATTTCTTGGATCGAGGCAATGCGGTTATCGAGTAGGCTGCCCCGACCAAAGCTACCGAATTGAAAAGGGCCCGAGTATCCGTATCCCTCATCCACATTTCTTTCACCAGCCATTCTCTTCATCAGCACTCTGATTTATCTTCAACTGTTGTGCAGATTTCCATCTTCAACTCTACCACACAAACGTCATGTTATCTCCTACTCCCCTCCACACCGGAGCTGGACCTGATCAATCCATTCCACAAGGCTCCAGGATTTCTTCTTCAGACTGGCGCACAGAATCTCCTCGTCTCACCCCGTCTCCCTTCCACTCCCACCAAGCCACAGTCCAAGCTATCGGAGCTCCAGCACCCCCTCCCAGGATGTCACCCCAGAATACCAAAACATGATAAAGGGCATGGTGGCCGATGCTGTTCGGGATCTTCTTTCGGGCAATGGGGCATCTTCCGTTACCTTAGAACTGGGCAACAAATGGAGTCTTCCAGAGAGTACACGCTCCTCCCAATTTCCCTTGGTGGCAGACCTCATCGATCATCAGCTCGCCAATCGCCTTATCTTGCGTGGAGGTTTCGCTTCTTCGGATAGCCACAATGCCTCTCCTTCACCATCTCTGCACTTACCCCCTCCATACTCTAGCAACAGTAAGCATCATTATGATTTCTCGGAGCTTCCAGCTTCGCCAACGAGCAGTTACTCAACTACCGGAGGTTATAACGCTGGCATCATTGGCATGGGCCCTTCTTCTACTCGGCCACGCATTAGTGGACAATCCGACCACCATTATACCCCCCGGTCAATGCTCTCAGTGCTCCCCTACTCGATGACGAATGCAATTGAGAGACCTGGAAATCCATCCGCACATAAGCATATGCCAACCTCCCACCCCAATGAGCCTCGTGCCCAGGAGAAGCCAAGGACTCTGCCATCCAACCGCACCTTCATCCATCAAGATGAAGAAGTGTCCCAGCGAATGCGAGCTTTGAGAGTAGCATTCGATGCCCCCCTTCATCTACCTTGGCCACAAGTATGGTTTCTCCATCCACGTCCGGAGCCTCCACGTCTTATCACCTGGGTCCTCCCACACGGGCCGATCCTCCTGGATATCAGGAACTCCCAAACTTGTTCCTTTCATCAGCCGACCCCATCATGCCCCCAACTCAGTGTTTCCGTCCAATGTCAGCAGTTCTCGAGGCGAAATTCAATCCTCAAGCACTTCCCTTCTCACAAGATGGCACCGGCAGCCTAGGCACGCATTCCAGATTCTCTACACGCTACCTCGGCAAGCACACCGAGAAGAATGCCAGCCATGATCATCTGGCAAATCATGAGAACTGCTCCTTATGGCTCAGAAACCTGCCACCCAACATCACCTATGCCGAGCTCCTCGACACCATTTCTGGCATTGGTCGCGTCTGGGCGACTTACATCAACAGACCTGATGCAAAGCACGATACCGCCGCCGCCAAAGTCATCTTCTTCAACCCAGAAGCCGCAGCCAAGTACCTGAAACACATCGAGTCGACCAATCTTCAAATCCAAGGGCTTGCCGTCACAGGTGAGTACAACCGGGTCAAGATCCCACGCCAGCTATCAGGAGGTCCGCAGGCTTCCAGAGTTCTTGTCATAACTGGCCACTCCGACTTTGTGAACAAGGATAGCTTGACCAGATTCTTCGGGGACCTGATCCAGTTCCACACCGACCGGGTTATTGAGCGATTTCGCGTCGGGACGCGGGCAGTGATCGAGTTTCGGTTTGGAAGCTACCGCTCCCAGGCCCAGAGCGCCAAGACGGCACTGGAAAGGAACCAGCCGAGCGGTCTTGTGTGTGTCCGATATGGGCTGGACCCATGTGAGGTGGGAGAGACGCCTTTTTCTTATGAGCCTGGCAGCGAGTGAGCTTCCTCAGAGATGAAGTAGCTTGGTTCGCAGCAGGCAGACTCCATACATGTACTGACAGCAGCATGGGGCAGTCTGGTCTGGAAGCTCTCGGCGGCTGTCTTGCTTTGGGTTGATCTTTTATTGGTATATTGATGATCTGGGTGGTATGATTCGTGTGTCTGGAGCAGCTTGCTCGTGGTGATGGATAAGTCAACCAGGATGTTTGCCGTCTTACGTCAATGTTTGTATGTTGGGCTACGATTCAGCGTGCAGAGTGGTAGGCCGGGCCTATTCATCTGGCACTACATATTGACACTGGATATGAGAGCAAGTAGACAATGTAACACTCACTCATTTTCATTAGTACTTGGAAAATAAGTGCCATGACTTGTCTAAACGGTAGAGACTTTTGCCAACGTCCATTGACCTCTCTCGGCGTCTCTCGAGCAACACGATTTTCCCGCTGAGCAGTTCCTCGGAACTGTTGCACTTTTCCGCGTAGTACGGTCCCTGTGGCGGCACCTCTGTGTATCATTCGGGAAGAGACAGGCCAATGCTTGAGGCCGGGAGGCTTTACGTGCGGGGCGCCACGAAAAGTCGGAGCTAGGGTTCATGAACGTCAGCCAAGGGTCGAGTCATGACAACCCGAAAACAAGTTGTCTGTATGTTCCCTCTGCATCCAGTGTCCAACAAAACTCGAGTCGGACAATATGGCCTCTCTTTGCGATCGGCAAGTCCGGCAAGCTGGGCAGAATCGTGGCATAGAGCCGACGAGTGTGCCTTACGCATTCGATTCCACGCCTCAATGTATGATCTACATTTTTATCCCCCTATTACACGCTTAGATGTACTTATTCACAATAGTTCTAATATGTTGTAGTGTTGGTATATTGGTTACCTATGGTTATTATTATTTCTGTGGTTCTTTAGGGTAGGCTGCAGGATGGGGCAGTTATTTTTACCTGGAAAGACTGAAACCCGGTAGGCATTCCAGTTCTGCGGAATCCACGCTATAACAGGAAAAGCGATCAGGACTTTAGTGTTTATTCTTGGCTGATAAGGCTGGATCTACATATATAGGGACCTTTGGTCAATTATGCGGGCAAAATAGCATCCTGCTGGGTATCTCCCGGCTGCTCAGCCACCAGTGATTCAGTGAATAGCTGCCTGCTACCGTCGATAGTCAGCGACTAGCAGCTTGTCCCTCGCTGTGGCGACACTGTATTCAACGTGGCTATCTCTTTGAAGCAGCTAGAGCAGCAGTATGTAACTTGTAGGGGTTTGATTGGTGTGTTGCTATGAGAAAATCGTCGGATAAGAGATACTTATTTATTGAGATCGTGTCACTATAGCGGAAGTACCGCTGATCTGTAGCCTACTTCTCTGAACCTCGCCACCAATTATAATTCCATATGGAATTCGATCCTAGAAAGGCTCAATAAGTACCTGATCGTACTCACTGTACTCTGTAAAATAGCGGGGAAATACATTACTGCTGCTCTAGCTGCTTCAAAGAGATAGTAGGGCCAAGTGCCGGTCAGCAACATGTGGCTGAAATAGAACGGCACACTAAATCCTCCTAGCCTGTGCCACACTAAATCTCACCTGCTTGGGGCCCGCACCACCGTCAGTCTGGATCTTAGGCCCTGGACGTTGTCCTAAAATAGCACCGCTTCGGCTCCGTTTATTTTACGCTCCGTTATGTTTCTATTCTCTCAGAGGCTCAGCAGCTCTTCTCATTCAAGCAAGGAAAAGAAAGTCTAGCGCAGCACTGCCATGTCACCTTTTTTCTCCACGATCCCCGTCAGCACCGTCCCCAATCATCATCAGCAGACCTTGACCGGACGTCCTGTCCTGATCTATACGGCTGCTAATTTCCCAACCTGCTGTACCACCTTGGCCGTGAGCCCTCTGTCCAGTCCAGATGCCGGACCGACGCCACTGTTCATGCTGGCTAGCCACACCGCAACGGAGCTGGTTGTTGGGGCTGCTGTGGCCGTAAAACGAAATGTGTGTGACGGTTGGCAACATGTAACACACTTGCCTTCTACCCGTATCTTGGCCAGTGCCCTTGGCCTCTGCCGCCCGAAACGTCATGGTCAGTCAGGCTCCACGGGAAGAATGACAGACCACGGTGCCCCCTGACCGGGCACAACCCATCCCTACCTTGGTTCCCTGTGGAAAGGCCATCTTGTGAGCCTCTTCACCGTCGATGAGAGGCCCATCCCATACGCAGGGGTAGACAAGCCACCCCAAGATTCTGGGCTAAAGCCCCTTGGCCGTAGATCGTGAACCAGGTCACCCATGCCGTTGCCCAATCAAGAAGTAAGTGGACCATAGGCGCAGGCTCTCCTATTCACAGCCGCCAGTATTACTATGTAGATCCATGGCATTGTGCTTCCATCTGGTGGAGACAACGGCTCAACTCAACCCAAGATGTTGGGGCAGTAAGTGTAATAATAGAAGGGGAAGAATGGGTAAAGGTGATAGATCGCAAGGTTCTGAGAAGTTAAATACTCTCCTTCTTGTCTCTCAAATCTGTCAGTCCCAGCCCAGGATCACCACCCAGCTTCTTTCTTCTTCGCCTTTTTAATAATTCAGCATCTTTTTTCTTCACATTTTCTTTGTAACTTATCCGGTTTTCTATTCCGTTTCTTAGACTTCACGGTTCATACATTCTCAATATCTCATACTACCAACTACCATCGTCAACATGCGTCCTTCTACCCTTCTGGCTTTCCTCCCCCTGGCCATGGCTGCCCCTTCTCCTGCTTCTATCAAGCGTGACAGCCCTGCTCCTCTCATCACCCCCGCGGCAACAAAGGTGTACCCAACAGGTTCATCATCCGGATGGTGGATGGCATCAAAGAGAGTTCCATGTCCTCTTCTATGAAGTCCCTCAAGACCTCATCACACTTCAAGTACTCCAAGAGCTTCAACGGATTCGCTGCCACTTTGGACGAGGATCAGCTTGCGGCTATCCGAGAGAACCCTAATGTAAGTTGCATAGCAAAAACCATTGTTCTCTGCCGCCTCCGGCCTTGATTCTGGAGACTCACAAGTAAATAGGTTGAATACGTCGAACAGGAACAAGTCATGCAAATCTACGAGACCCAGCAGGACGCTACATGGGGCATTTCCCGACTCTCCTCCCAGACACCAGGTGCTACCACCTACAGCTACGACGCGGCCGCCGGTGAAGGTACATGCGCGTACGTCCTTGACACTGGCATCGATGTCGCCCACCCTGAGTTCGAGGGCCGTGCCACTTGGGCCGCCAACTTCGCCTCCGGTAATAGCACTCGTGATGTCCAGGGCCATGGCACCCATTGCGCCGGTACCATCGGTTCCAAGACCTACGGAGTCGCCAAGAAGACCAAGCTCTTTGCCGTCAAGGTGCTTGGCGATGATGGCTCCGGCACTACCTCTGGAGTAGTCGCTGGAATGGAATGGGTTGTCAAGAATGCCGACAAGTCAAAGTGCCCCAATGGTATCGTTATCAACATGTCGCTTGGCGGAAGCTACTCTCGTGCTATCAACGATGCGGCCGCCGCTATTGCTGACTCTGGATTCTTCCTTGCCGTCGCTGCTGGCAACTCCGCCGTCGATGCCAGCACGAGCTCTCCTGCTTCTGAGCCCAAAGCTTGCACTGTTGGTGCCTCAGACTCCTCGGACAAGATCGCCTACTTCTCCAACTTTGGCAAGCTCGTCGACATCTTCGCTCCCGGTGTCAAGATCGAGTCCACCTTCCCTGGTGGGAGGACCAAGGTCTTGAATGGTACTTCCATGGCCTCTCCTCATGTTGCTGGCCTCGGTGCCTACCTCCTCAGCATTGGCCAGAAGGCCGACGGCCTCTGTGACTACATCGCCAAGACTGGTCTCAAGAATGCTATTTCTGGTGTCCCCAATGGCACCGTTAGCACTCTTGCTAACAATGGCTTCTCCGGCCAGTAATTGTACCGGTTTTTCTTTCCTTTCCTTCTTCTCTTGTCACAATGACAATCTTGATTTCTTCCATCACGAACTTGGAAGTAACGTATTTTTACTATGATGCCATAATTAGGTATAGAAGCGCATTGCCGCCGCGGGTTATTTTTGGGTTCGGATGTTAAAAAAAAAATTAGATATGTTTTGTTTTCTGTCTCATATTTTCGCCTTTGGGCTTTTCTTCAATTGAGATGTTTAATTCAATATTATCCTAATTCTTAACTCTCATCGCCATACTTGACTACGGCCTGTATCAGTGGCCTCCGTTGACACATACTAGGTCATGATCGATGATATTTTTATCCCATCTTGCAGTCAAGATATGATTAGTTCTATCCTATACTGTCACATTTTAATACTCAATCATATTTGCATGTGTACATCATCATCAAAGTGCTGCAGACTACATGCACGTCAGAGTATGCCTTACGCTGAGCCTTGACCTGATAAGTTCGTGCCGCTGAAGAGAGCACAACCATTTGCAACCCAAATTTTGAGTCGGTAGACCTTGAGTTCGCATGCCATGTGGCTGATAAATGTGCATAATTACGCTCTCGAGGAGTTTCTCGGTGAGGGAGAGACTCCGCCGTACGCGATTCTCTCCCACATGTGGTCGCGGCCAGCGAGCGCCGAGGTCACCTTTCGAGAGATGCGAGAAGACCTCGCTTCTGCGCAATCAAAGCCGTGCTTTATGAAGATCTACAACAGCTGCGTTATTGCCAAATCGCATCACTTGTCTTGGGTTTGGATCGACACTTGTTGCATCGATAAGACGAGCAGCGCGGACCTTTCTGAAGCCATCAATTCAATGTACAGATACTACCGGGATTCAGCAGAATGCCTGGTGTATTTAGATGATGTCTCATACTATCAAACTAGAGGCCCTCGGCCCAAGAAACTTGAGGCCATTGGACAGAGTCGTTGGTTCTCACGAGGATGGACACTGCAAGAGCTCATCGCGCCCAAGGAGCGCCATTTTTACGACGTCGATTGGGAAGCTATCCCTGAGTGGCCAGATCTATTACAAACCCTCGCCCAAGCTGGGAACTTGCCGGTTGCAATCTTGGAGGACCGAGACCAGCTGCCGTATATTAGCGTTGCAGACCGCATGGCCATGGCTTCAAGGCGTACTACAACACGGAGTGAAGACATGGCATATTGCCTGTTCGGCATATTCGATGTCAACTTGCCCATTCTTTACGGTGAAGGCGCGAGGAAGGCTTTCCGCCGCTTACAGCTGGAAATCATGGCAACAAACCCATTTGATCATAGCATCTTCGCTTGGCGCGCCGATCGTTCTGACAGCGGGTTGCTCGCCAGTTCTCCCTCTGATTTTGCCAACACACCTTCTATTGGGAATTGGTCAAAACAGGCCATTGACTCGTTGCTCGTTCCCTTCTCTATGACCAATGTGGGCCTCTCATTCAACTGCAGTCTTGTAGACGAACCTGAAGAGGAGGATTTTTCCGTGCCAGATGAGGGACCAATCACCTATGCACTGGCGCCACTTCTATGTGATCTCGTGGATGATGAATCTTCACGCTTGTGTCTCTACGTTCAATATATCCCGCAATATGATTTCTTCGTTAATGGTGACTCGCTCCCCGCGTATCGTCGTGTGAAATGTTCGGAATGGATGCTTGTGCCTCGCGCAGCTCTTGCGAATGCAGAATTCGGGACTATTGTTGTCTTGGAAGACGAGCAATTCAGGTTCCTGAAGCATCCACCGCCGAACGGCGGTCTAATCCGCATGCTTCGATGAGGATCGGAAGAGCCCGAGGAACCGTTGAGACAAGGCAAGTTGAGCAATACAAGAGGGATTCCCATTCAATGGTGAAATGAGACCTTTTCAGAACATCAGCTAATGTCAATCAGCTCATCGCCTCCTCGTTCAACCACAAGGGGGAGCTATCTCTGTACTACGAGAAATTTATTATCACGCGGCGAACTTGAGATTTCCTGCAGTTTTTCTTGATTTTTTCTCCATCTCGTTTGATTCTGCTAGCAAATGGATCTTCTTTTATTTTCTGGAATATACTTGATCCTCCTCAAGACATATCCTCGCCTAAGCTGCTGAAGGAGATAGCCAGATCTCAGCCATTAGAAACCCCCCATCATATAAATGTGCAACTTTCAATTTGAAAAGCATCGACGCCAAACATCAAGAGAGCATCCCGATCCTTGCTCATCGCACTTGCAGATTCTAGAGCAATGAATCCTGCCGAGCCTATACTGAGTGTTTGACCCAGTACGCCTGTGGGTTACACCATCCCTTCAGCCCAACCTCGCCCCAGTCCATGCCCAGGCCGCTCTGCTTGTGGCCTCCGAAGGGTACGTTGGGCGCGAGCTCGAAATGGGTATTGACCCAGATGCTACCCGCCTCGAGCTGCTCGACCATGCGCTGCGCGCGAGGCACGTCCTTGCTCCAGACCGAGGCGCCGAGACCCATCTCTGTTGCGTTGGCGCGTCGGATAACCTCATCCTCGTCAGTCCACTTGAGCACAGGCACAATGGGCCCAAACGGCTCCTTGGTCACGATATCGGAGTCGTCAGGAGGGTTGTCGATGATGGTGGCAGGCATAAAGAAGCCCTTGCCCTCCTTCGGGCCAGGAGCGCCGCCCAGCGCCGTCTTCCAGCCCTGTTTCTCGATTTGCGAGTAGAACGCCTGCAGCTTATCGTACTGCATCTCGTTTTGGATGGGGCCGAAGAAAGCTTCTGCGTCCGTGTGGTCGCCGACCTTGTACTGTTTCGCTGTCTCGACCAGCTTGGCGAGGAATTTGTCATAGATGTTCTCATGCACGAAGATACGCTTGATGTTCATGCAAATCTGGCCGCCATGTACAAATGTAAGGAAGGCGATCTGTGTTTTCGGTCAGCACACGTCAACAAACAATAGACATCATCAAGGTATCAGAACGGTGTATATACCTTAGCAACGACGGCATCGATGTCGACGTCCTCGCAGACAATAGCTGCATCATTACCCCCCAATTCGAGCGTCACGCGCTTGAGAGTTCCAGCACAGGCGGCCATAATTTTCTTCCCTGTCGCGACAGAGCCAGTGAAACTGACCTTGGCGACATCAGGATGGGCAGTCAACTTGGGGCCCAGACTCTCCTCTCCGCTCAGGGCCTGGAAAACTCCTGGAGGGAAAATCTTGGTACCGATTTCAGCCAACTTGAGTGCTGAGTATGGGGAGAATGGGGAAGATTTCCATATGAATGTGTTGCCCGCAAGAAGGGCAGGGAGGAGCTTGCCAATTCCTAATGTGAGAGGGAAATTCCATGGCACAATTCCTACTCCTACTCCCAGAGGAACATATCGCACAATCGCGGTGCGCTAAGGAATTCAACTGGATTAGTGTGTTGTTCTTTGGGAGCTATACAGAGAAAGACTAAGTGTCATTGGACTTACATCCTCGTCGTCAATTGGCTTTTCCTCCTTGATTCGAAGCTGAGGAGTTCCGCGGGCCAGGCCCATGACCAAGAACATCTCAAAGCCTCCGGCTCCGGGTGGCTTTCCGACCTCCTTACCAAGAAGGTCAACGAAGTCCTGCTGGTTTGCCTCGATGGCATCCGCAAACTTGTTCAGATACTCGGCGCGCTCGTCGTACGAGAGCTTCCGCCAGGCGGGATACGCCGCCTTGGCTGCGCTTACGGCGCGGTCCACGTCTTCTTGAGTTGAGACTGGCACCTCCCACAGAGGCTCCTCGGTGCTCGGGCAGATGGCCCGGCGTGTGGCTGCTGTTGAGGTCAACTCATTGTTGATGACATTGTGGAACGTCTATACCGAGTCAACCATCGGCCGATCAGGTCACCGAAACTAGAGAGTAGTTCCACTCACATCAAAAGAGACTTTGTAATCTGTTGCGGACCCCATGATGGATGGGTCTGTTGGCAGTCTGATTTGAGGGTTGAGTATTAAGAGCGATAGTTTGTATCCAGAGAGAAACTATAAGCAAAATGAGACTGGGTGAGGCAAACCAAGGGCGGATGAGCGTCCTTTTGACCAGTTTTGCCCTGTTGGTAAGACGCCTGCTTTCATGGTGCATCTACGGACAACATTGTATGCCTACTACCCTGACCCACCCAACGTGGTGGAGGAGGTCGTATCGTTCGTGGATGAAAGCGGGCTCTACCTGGTCGCGGACAGGGTTTTGATTTAGTCTATACTACAGAGTACTGGTTGCTTCAATCTCATCCTCCAATTTGAACTTTAGTGCAGTTTCAGCAGGGGCCACGATGCAGTTGGTCCCAGTAGCCGGCCCGTCTAGCTCTAGGTTGGGCACTACCCATGCCTTTACGTCTATCTGGGCTAACAGGAACTTGGCAACGGGTGAGAGAGCAAGGCGAATGTGTGGACAGCCTTTGCTGCTCCCGGCTCGCAAAATTATAATCGACTTGGGCTAATGCAACATGTCTTCTGCGTGACAAATTGGCGCCCAGACACTGCATGAGGCATTGTTCTCTGGCTTCCAATTCACTATCAAATCCCCGCTCTGGGATGTTCGTGGCTCCCTCAACCTTGAATGGGGAATCCTTTCTCCAACTCAAAACGTTTGCTGACATGTCATCATCTGGCAACTCTCCACGATGCTGCAAACGTCCTAATTTGGTAACATGTAGCGAAGGCATCTGACCTGCACCATCTTGCAGTATCCCCTCCAGTTCTCAAATCCCGGGTGAGCTCTCAAAATAGGGGCTCGAACCTGGGCTGGGGTCCCACCGAGTGCAACATGACTCTGCAAGGCTGCTACATCCACCAACATCGGCAGAGCCCGGATTCTTTGAACCGGATGTTGAGATCGTCCTTCACATTTTGAATGCAATTTCAAATCCACATGGGGTCGGGGCAACTTCGATAATTCCCCGTCGACATAGGCGATTAAGCCTCGAGAGCTACCCGCCAGGCTGGCACCAGCTCGAACCCCTTCCTCGGCATTTGCATGATCACCTTGTTCCCCTGTCCGGTACATTTGCCTGTTCGGCGACGGCCAACTTGCTTTTTTCAAATGGCCTGTCTGATACCCACAATTATCGCGAGCCTCGGTGGTCACAAAAGAAGTTGGTAACAAGTTCCACTTACAGCCTGTCAATGAGCTTGGACTCTTGGTCATGAATTTAATATAATCTACCGCCCACCTTCCTCGTTCATTCCGTATGTCTGGATTTCAGCTGCAGGTGCATCATGGCGTACAACTCGGCACTTGTCGAGACATGGTGCCTCTACGCCGTGGGGTCTCTGATCTTCGCGGCCAGAATAGCCTGCCGTGTACGAACGATCGGACTGGCGGGTTTCAAACCTGATGATTACATCGTCTTCCTGTCATGGGTGAGTACATCTGACTCTCCTCTGGGATTCCTCCGACAACGATCCTTTGGTCATGGAGCTGATAATGGCAATCTGATAGGGAACCTACACAGTCATGACCGTTGCGGCGCATTTCGTTGGCGGAGTCGGCGACCTACATGCATTATCCGAAGAAGAACGTAAAAACCTGACGGACGAGCAAGCAAAGGTTCTGGTTTTCGGGACGCAGTGGTTCTGCATCGGCGTCGCGACGTATGTCCTCTTCATCTGGACCCTCAAACTCAACATGCTCTTCCTCTATCAACGCGTGGTCAAGGGGCTATGGGTTGCAAGGTTCATCAAGCCGACGATCTATCTGGTCATCGCAACTTTCGTGGCCATCTACTTGATACTCTTTTGCGCATGCCGTCCGTACAGCCGGATGTGGACTGTCTATCCTGATCAGGGTGGTGAGTTGGCCTGCGCAACATTTTAGTCACACATCAGCTGGCTCTTACTAACATTGATTCACAAGGGATCTGTCGTCCAGATTCTGTGCTCAACATGGTGCCGGCTCTAGTGATGAACGTCTTCACAGACGTGCTCATCATGGCGATTCCGGCGCCAGTTGTAATACCTATAAAGACAGCGCTGTGGAAGCGGATCATCCTGATCGCCCTCTTCGGGGCCGGTCTCTTCATAATGATTGCGGCCATTCTCAGAGTGGCCATGGTCCTGGTGGTAAGCTACAACTCTTAGCCCTTTCCTTCGTCGTCTCGTTATTCTCTTCGTCAAGCCGCCTCTTCTTAGTATCGTTGTTCGTCCCAATAGAACTGACAATATGACCTCCTGCAGATGAAGACCGGGCCTACGGCAGCAATATGGTCGTGCCGTGAAGATTTTGTCGCCATCGTCGTGGGACAGGCCATGCTACTACGCCCCATCTTCACAAGAAACTTCTGGACCACCGGGACATACAGGTCATCCGGAGCCGGATATTCTTCAAAGAACAGCGCCAACCCCGGTGGATCCGAGGCAGCCACCAAGCGGAGCAGAGTTAATAAGGATCCCTTCAGCGTGACGGTCGCGCTAGCCACCATCCAGGGCAACGACAGCGAGTCTACCGATGGGATTATCGATCCTTCCACGGCACAGATCGGCCAGATCCATACCATCCAAGAGTGCTCGCGGTCCTCGTCCGAAGCAGACGACCTGGACAGAGGCAGGGGAGCGAGGAGCGGGAAAATGGTCATCCACGTCAGCAAAGACGTGCGGGTCGAGGAGACGGGTAGGGGAAACGGCGGCCATCCAACGCTGGGTCGGTCGAGCCACTCGGTGCGTGCCACAAGCAGGGCAGACTGTTGGAACGGGACGCAAGCTGCTGATAGCGAGAATCAACAGCATCGGGAGCGTCCATGATTACTGGGGGCACGAAAGCAGCGGGAATCCCTCCGTTACACCGAGGATGGGCTGTTTGCTGCATGTTTCTTTGCCTTTTCTTCTTCCTGTACCGTTTTAGCCCGATATCTTCCAGCCACTTAAACATTGTTTGACTGGGTCTGAGGCGAAGAGAAAGCCCAACCCAGTCCACTAATAATACCCAGAGCATTAAAGAAAGAGTTTTCTTCGAGATCAACTCCACTTTTCCATGTATCCATCGGACCACGTCGAGACCTCATCCCGAGATATGTCCCCTCTGCGCGCTTTCTTGGCTGCCACCCGTCCTCTCGACGGGGGACTCATCCAGTATTCCCTGCGAGATGCCCACCAACTCGCTCGCTGTTCTGCCTCATGGCCAATCATGACGGTTGCCCGCTCGCTGGGAGCTCAGCCACCATTGCTTCCCCACCGCAAGGTTTTCCCCTGATACAGGTCACTGACCGAACGGGCCGGGCGGGCAAAGAAAGTTCCACATCTTTACCAACGGTTTTCTCACCTCACAACACCAGCCCCTGGACCCATCCAACGGTTCTCCACCGTGGGGATGCCATCATCCACCCAAACCATCTCAGCAATGATAGGTGGCTAGCCCCTTCTCCCCAATCTGTTGCCTCGTGTCTTCTCCCAACCAAGATCACACCGTCCACCGGGCTGTTAGGTATGTAGCTTATCTACCAACGGAGGAAACCGCTTAGCCACCAGTCCCAACCTGGCACCTATCTCCCATTTACAATAGGGAGGGCGCCTGTGTCACATGCTGTCTTTGAATCCGCCAAGAATTTTCCCACAGCCGATCAGGCTAGGTATTGCCCCTTGTTCATGAGCGAAACTAACAGTCGAGTGATCTTAGAGCAGAATCTTGCGTCCTTATGAGATCCATAGCACCCGTAGCGAGTGCATTAAAAGTCCAAATCGGTGTTGCATTTGTTGGTGAGAATGAGACAACGGCGTGCGCCTCAATCAATGCATTGAATCATTCATTCCCTGCCATGCTTTGGCCGTGAGCAAGGTGGACGACTAATTGCGTTCATACCATCCGAGCCTTCGAGAGCTTGGACTTGGATGTCGCCTATAGCTGCTCTCCCTCGATCAAAGTGAAGATCATCGCACTCTGTGATTCTCATGATTATTTTAAAGACGCTGTCAATAGTCACTGGGTGTTGAAGGCTCCAAGTTCTTGTAAAACAACAATCTGGTATCGTTTTTAACATACCCATGTAAATGTCAACTTCGTCAATCTATGCCCAACGCCTAGCCTCTCCCTGACACTGTGTCTTCAATAATGAATGAATGAAATCCCGCCGTCCAACGCCGAAATCCAAATTCTTTAAACAAAGGAAAGATGCAATGGTCCCAGCAACAGCAGACCGCGCAAATATGGACACATTAAGACAATTTTGGAAAATAGAGTCGGGCTGTTTATTTCCGGTAGATTAATCATCGTCATCCCTCTCGCCCTCGAGGAAGATCTCATGGCCAGAACCCTCATGCATTCCAAGGGCAGTAAGGCAGGCAACAGCGGACATTGCTGCAGTGAGCCACCAGCCCCAAGCCACCATGCCGATATCAAGTCCAAAGCCATACCACCATCCGCCGACAACGGGGCCAACGGTACGGAAGCCCGCTGAAACGGACTGACCTAAGCCGTGGATCGTACCAAGCACACTTGGGTGGGGAGAGCAGTTGTTTAGGAGGATAATGCTGGCGGGAAGTGTGAACGTGCGAGCCGTGACCTGAAACAATAAGACAATAATGATACCTGACCAGATAAGGAAACCTGAAGCTGGTTCAGGGGCTTGGGTCCCGGAAGGCAGGATCGCAATATATGGTGCAATGAAATAAGCCACCGGAAAGAGAGGAAGAAGCCATTGGAAGGATCGAATTGTTCCCAGACGGGCTTGAACAGGAGGGTAGAGGAATATTTGAAGAACCATTCCCAAAACTCCTAGGATAGACGTTGCCAGACCAACAGTAGACGCAGGCATCCCCAGACCACCCGTAAACAGGAGGGGAAGACTACGCTTCTCCGAGGGGGATGTTTGGACTTCTGACGAAAGATATCGTGGAGTGGAGAGAAAGAGTGACCAGATGTTGGTAAAGGCGCCTAGGTGGAAATCATAAAAGGCCCCGGTGAGTAAGGTGAAGACGACATTGCGTGTCCAGAGACGAGTAAAAGGGAGTACTCTGTTTTCCTGTACTGGAACCGTCTTTTCTGAGAGCTCCTTTTGGTGATCGGGTTCTATTGTACTCATCTGCACAGATGTGTCCTGCCAGTCGTAGGCAATCTGGGAGTATCCATCGTGTGGTCGAGATCGTGTTACGAAGGCTTTAAGCCGGAAACCCAGATGGAGGCCAATATCGAACTTTCCCTTGCGCTCCTTGGAGGTCTATCCCAACAAACAAATAAGTCAGCAACACGGTGCTCAGAGGGCTGTCGGCTAGGGTAAAGATGGGATTCGATTGCACTTGCCTCTTCTAAAAAGAAAAATGTGATCAGGGTTGAAATAGAGAGCAACAAAGCATTGATTAGGCTTGGTAATGTAAAAGGGTAAGCCTGAAGCCACTTGAAACCCAAGGGAGCATTCTCGCCGAATATCCTGGGAAGCGTCATCTGAGGTTCAGCTAGGAGACCACCCATCACTAGGTTTTCACGTCAGCTTCAAAACCGAGACAGTATCTTGAATAGAGACCAAGGTTTGACTTACCTGGGCCGAGAATTCCTGCCACATTGAAACTCATCGGCAGAAGCAGAAACGCACGGGACTGATATTTCTTCTCCTTTGTGATTTCGGCAATCATGGTACGACTAAAAGGTCAAAAGCACATTAGCGGTAGTCCAGACGACGAGTCCGTTAACAAATCTCCCAGAGTTTCACTCACATGATGCCAACAGTGCCGTTAATCGCGCCCCCAAAAGCTCTCCAGAAAGCAGCCCAGAAAAATGTAGTGGCGAAGCCGTATCCTAAGCAGCTGATGGCAGTTCCTCCAAGACCAATGACGAGAACCCATTTCCGTCCGCACCAGCTGGCGTCAGCAGCTTTACCCCAGAGGATCGCAGTCAAGACCTGTGCGCCAGTGAAGCAGCCCTGTAACAGGCCAGCCTGGCGAGCAACTTGAGTGCTGGATAATGAGTCATCAAACGACTTGAGTTGATAGAAAACATAAGCCTGGAGGGATGCAACCTGTAGGAAATCGACCAGGCGCCCGATAAACAAGATGAAGAGCTGATCTTTGCGAGGAAGTGACATCCAGGTCACCTGTCCTGTTGCATTTCCTTTGAAATTCGCTTTTGGCTTCTCGTCAATTGGCGAAAGCATTTTGAGTGGCCGTAGTGACTCGGTGTCGAGGGTTGGAGGATTCAACATTGCCGAAGAAGATGTAGACGAAGACTCGCCAATGAGACCCGGAGAGAGTGGCATTGTCGACGTCCTCGGAAAGGCCTCTATCGTTGGTGCTCTTGGACTCGCTCTGGGACTGCTCCAGTTTCTGTCACCTGCTTGGCTTCGATGAGGCCTTCTAGGCTCAAGAGGCGGGGCAATGGCCCGATCATTGCTAAATGATCTGCTGTGGCCTGCCATTTCGAAGAATCAAAATGCAGAGTCACTCAGGCTTGAATCAAGAAGAATCTGGTTGGGTAGACCTGAGTGCCATGCGCCTCCGAGGCCACGCCAAAGATAGAAGAGTATACGCAAGTCAAACTCCTTCGGCGAGGTTAATTATTCTGGGGGGATGACGAACACCGATCCTTGCTGCAGATGCTGCAGATATACGAGTATGGTTGGCGTCCTGTCAAGGGTGGGGGTAAGCAAGCGTAGGACGACTCGGCTTTAGCTGCACTGCCAGGATCAAGGATGAAAACGTATGGCTGGTGTTGCGATGTTACTAGCAACCAGATGAGCGAACAATGGTGAGAAAGAACCAATCAAGGCGATTTGAGTGTCAGGTCTGAATGTGTTGTTGCACCCAAAAGTAGAGTCCAAATAGATTGGATCTCACATACCCAAGATGGGTAAGTTGAAGGTTGTTTTGAAAAGCAGTAGGTGTCCCGGATGTTTTGAAAAAGTCCCTCCTTGAATAAGATGATAATCAAGCTTCTCAAAGGTGGGCCGAGTGGGCGAGGAGGGAGTGGAGTGGGAATTTGAGACGACGCGCACGCTCTCACTAGACCGATCTCACACTATTACTGTCGTGGCCATGGATATGGACATGCTGTAAGACTAAAAGGGTGGCAATCTTGATTTAGCAATACGAACTTCCTTCCAAAGCGGGTACTGTGATGCGGGATCAATACTGGGGCGAGGATGGGGGGGATGATGATGCCGTGTTCATGTATATTCACGGCGTGAGTAGTTCAAATACAAGATTCCAACGGGTGGAGATAGTGCTGCTGAACACGTAACGACAACGAGGCACTCGTCTATCGAGGCTCGGTGGTTAGGGCTGGTGGGGAGACGTGCACCAGTGAACAGGGAACAGACGCGGAAGTAAATCAGGCGTGATGATGTTGAAGGGAATCAAAACGTATCACCGAACTTGCCGTGCTTCCGGGACTTATGAAAAGAAAAAGTTCCGTTTGAGAAAGATGGGGTCAACTGGAAAGAATGAAACCTGCTTCAGATCTCTCGGTCCGTGGGTACCAAAGGCCAGTTTAGGAGAGAACGGAAGGTAGAACGAGCATGAGAAGGATAATTGGCAGAGGTGAACACAAAGAGCACTACTGCTTTGCGGGCTCGAGGTCAAATTCCGTCTGCCGGAACACGCATGAAGAGAAGACGGCTCTGGAAGAAATGGTCCTACTGTGCAGGGGTCAAGGAACCCCATCCCATGGCGAGACAAAGCTGGTGTATAGAGTTGAGTGGAGGAAATGACGATATTGCACCTGGCAGCACAGTACTTTGGACGTTGCAGGCATCAGACCTCCCCAGTAAGTATCTACTCTGCTGGTAGTACTGTGCGGCGCCTTTGGAAATTAGTCGGTGATATGCATGTGCGTTCGTTCCTACCACTCTCTACTCAACTGCCATGAAGAAAACCCTCCTGCCTAAACAATATAATCAAACTTGCCCAACTAGGCAGCATATCAACAAATGGAAGGCACCACCTGCACAATTGGGGAAGGCCTAGGAGGTTTCGATCGACCAGTGACGGGCCGAGCAAAGCAAATGGAAGTGCCAGGCGACTATCACTTCAATGTACCTAGCGTGTGAGGAACTTTGAGAGGTCTGTGGTGCTTCAGGCATGTCGCAGGATGGTGTCGGCCCCTGGTCAGTCCCTGCTACAACAGGCAGAGCGCCGGCAGACGATGGGGGCGGGTCGTCGGCGGCTCACCAGCCCTCGCTCTCCACAGTCTACACCCAAGGGAACGGATATCGGCCGCGGCAGGCAGGGGAGAGGGCCGCCCGAGGGTTGTCGAGAGCGATCATCATTAACAACCCAAGGCACAGTATAATGATGCAGGACATCGATGGTAGATGCATCCACACCCGGCGGGAGCTACAGTAGCTTACAGCTAGCTTACGTGGCTTGGCTGTGCTAGTGCTGCCGTCTGTATTCCAGATAAGCTTCTTCCGCCAACTTCGCGCGCTCTCAACACGTCATGTCTCTGACGAGCGTGGCCGATTTGACGCAGCCTTGACGAAGAGACACCCACCCCATGCGCAAGCGTTTGCCCTAGTCTTGAACAGCCCGAAACCGCGCACAGTCCACCGCTCATCGTGCTCCAAAGCAGCCTTGAAGCCCTGATCTGGTATCTGCAGGTCCTGGGCTTGGCAATGCTTAGCTGTCCTTGGCACTGTCGAACCCACACCATGGATCTTCAGGGGCTTGGCTTCAAACAGCTCCAGGCCTATCTTTCATGGGAAAAACAAGCATACACATAACCATTCGCTACATGTAAGTTTAATATCTTAATCAACAAGCATGCTTCACCGTCCCGACTCGCTGCAGGGCCCCTCCCTCCTTCACCCCTTCCACTAGGGAAATTGAAGCCAGCAAGTCGTCAGCTCCAATGCAATGAGGTGGACCGTCGTGGACCGCCCGTGAAATCCATCTACCCACTCTGGAGAGGCTCAGCCCAGACAACGTCATGCCTCGTGAAACACAGCAGCCGGCGACACGGACTTCCATGGTCCGGCCTCACGTTGCACAGGCACAATGCCCCGTTCTTGCGTCCCAGAGGCCAGGATCGTCAAACGCCGGCGGGTGATCGATTCCGTCTGAATGTATGGATTGGGTAGTAGAAGACCTGGCCGCCTGCAAGATATGTCATACCAAACGCCCGACCGAGCGAATCTATCCACCGTCGCGTGGAGCCTCCCCCCCCCATTTGACGATGGATGGAGCAAGCACGGAAGATTAACTGTCTGGAAGAGGAAATCGAGCGAACACATATCACGCTTCCAGAGACAGGCTTGGTAGGTTAAGCCAGGAGCCGGACGTACATCACAATTCTCAAAACCTTTCGACAGCAGAAGCAATTAGCGCTCGCTCTATAACAGCACTTTAGCATTAATCTTGGAAGTGTTATTTGAAAACTATCAGTCAGTCTTACTGGACCTCTAAATTCATCCACACTCAAGTCTCCATTCCCCAAGCAGGGGCCGCGCGGCATCAAAGTGAGCTGGGTTGGCCCTCTGTTCATCTCCCTCCATATCCTACGCATACATAACACAGCACCTGATCAGACCACCAATTGGCACAGATGAGAAACCCCAGGGAAATCCATGCTGGTCTGGGGGAGGAAAAAGCAGAGAGCCCTGCCATTACCCCCAACCATTGGTCGTGGCATCGTCAACTCCCTCGACTCCTCCGCTACAAGGCCGGGCCAGTCGGGTCCAAGAAGGCCGTGGTAACATCCACGATTGATAACCTACCTACCGTGCGCCACCGCCGTCTAAGTGAACTTCATGGCTCATCCCCGAGGCAGTCGTGTGGAGCCAGGAGACTGAAACTTGCTTGGGGTCTGTTTAGCATACTATCACCAGCCCCAGTTTTTGGCAGAGTCATGCTGCATCTGGCCTTGTAGCTATCCCCATCATGGTACCCTGCTCATCCTTGCTGGAGGTGGGTGCGTCCCTTTTTTCATTCTCTGCACATCCAATAGCTTGTCTCTTCGTCTCTGCAGCGTGTTTTGTATCGCTCTGCATCGTAGTACACTCGTAAGGTACATCCCTTCCACGGTCGTGGGCTCGAGCATGCAGTAACAGACTAGCTGTAGACCCCCTCGTAACTTTGGGCCGTGGCTAGTTAAGTCTGCTCCATGTTGCGACGTAGTACATACGTACGTAACGCGCGGATGAAATGTAGGTGTGGTGTGAGTCTACTTTGCGGATCTTTCTTGCTCGCCTTCCATGCTCTTGCTTCCAGATAGGAGGTTGGCTGCCCACTGAGAATCCTGACTTGTGGTAGTCAAGGTACTTAGATATAGACCTCTCCGTCCGCTCCTTCCCCTGAGCTCCTCCTCCCTTTTCTTCTTCCTTATCATCATCATCTTTGCCACTGCCGCTTCTGTTTCCCTCATCGTTCTCTTTCTTCTGCCTGCTCAGCTTAGCTGCCCGACTTAGAAACTTCTTCTCCTATAACACACCCGGGTTCTCGCTTGGGGCCCTCTACCCGCTCACTTCTTGTTTTACTCTTCTTTTCTTGATACCCAGACATTACCGAAACCATGGTCCAGTCCACCCAGTACAAGCCTCGTCCCATCACGGATGTATTCACCAACGATACCGACATCGACCGTCGAACATGCAGCCGCAAGGTCCCCATGAAGGTCCTTATCCTCGGCCTGGGCCGTACCGGCACAGCCTGTGAGCACCCTCCCATCGTCTTCATCTTGAGAGCTTGGCCTCAATTCCTTTCTGTCAACCCCATTCTAACCGCACGGTCCGCTCTCTAGCCATGCGCGCCGCCATGAAACAGCTCGGCTATGTGGACACCTACCATATGATGAACTGCTCCATCGAGAACCCTCCAGATGCCCTCATGTGGATGGACGCCCTTACTGCCAAGTATGACGGTAAGGGCAAGCCCTTCACCCGCGAGGACTGGGACAAGCTATTGGGCAATGCCCAGGCCGTTTGTGACTGGCCCGCCATCGCCTTCGCCAAGGAACTCATCGAAGCGTACCCCGAAGCCAAGGTCGTGCTCACCAACCGCGAGGTTCACTCGTGGCACGCGTCCACAATGAAGACGGTGTACTGGCGAGTCACCGATCCCGAGCTCCGTTGGTTGTCCAACTTTGATTGGGCTGCTAGCATGTACTATCCAATGCTCAAGAAGTTCTTCGACACTTTCTTCGAGGGCGACTTCCCCAACAAGGGCAAGGAGGTCTTCCAGAAACATTATGCGCAGGTCCGCAGCCTCGTTCCCAAGGATCGTCTCCTTGAGTACCGCGTTCAGGACGGCTGGGAGCCACTGTGCAAGTTCCTTGACCAACCCATCCCTAAGGAATGCCCTTTCCCCAATGTCAACGACAACTCGGACTTTGTGACACGCTCGCGCCGCCGGAACAGAAACCAGATGTACAACTGCGCTCTGCGTTATCTCCTCAACACTGCGGTCTTCGTTGTTGCATTCCTTTTCCTCTACCGGTTCGCCGCCAGCATGGGCCTTGTTAAATCCCGTGCCGCTTCATACACCCTAGACTTCTCAGCGATCCAGGCCTTGTTGGATCAGCAATCTTAGAAGGATTGTCACAATTCGATGGATTCTCACAATGCTTCAGGTACATTAGAGTAGACTTTTCGTTCATGGTTGACTTCTCGGAAATGTCCGTGCCATCGGTTAGTGATTGGTTCCCATCTAGCCATCAATCTCGCCAGGAGCCCAGGGACTTTCTCGACAGATAATGGTTGCCTTTGATGGATGTAAAAAGTGATGATGGCGTTGGGGTGTTTTCTCTCTTTCATGTTTCTTCTCTGACATTCAGAGGCTCTTTCAGAAAGCTAAATTGTACAACAGTTTATCCAGGCGATAATATGTTGAGGAATCGATATCGGGTCATTCAAGAATTTTCACAACATTCTCAAAAATACGCTGTCTTCGTAGTTTGGTATCCGCCCTCGAGAAAAGTGAGATGCCTTGGTGCAGAGATAAGAAAGAAATATCGTAAAAGAATCGTTGTGCAAAGAATTAACTATAAGCCCACAAGCGTGATCCTGTCTATCAGTGAACCAGCTCGTGTGAAGTATCTCCGAAGCACGAAGTGTGAGAAAAAGGCTCAGTATGGCCAGGTAGAGAGGTGAGAGCAACGTTTATATGACTCAAGTGTTTGCGATTCCATTCTACTTCCTAACGATCAGGTGGATGACACTATTCAGGTGACGATAACAGGCTTGTCTTGACACATAAAAGAAGCCAGACCAGGTCGGTCCAGGGGGCCATATTCGTCATGTAGTCCTTTCACGACAAGATTCGTAGTGCCTGAAAGGACATGCCAAATACGGTAGAAGTTGGTCCATCCTAGGAATGCTCAGTACCAACCATGCTAGTTACAAGGAGAATAGCGTGACAAGAAAGTCCCAGGGTACTCTTGTAGCAGAGAAGTCAAATAGCCAGTCCAGGACTAGAGAACCGCGGATATGATAGGAGTTTAAATAATAGCACCATTGATGATATCGAATAAGACTGGAAGACTGTGTTCTTGAAAGCTCATATCCCGCGGTGGCTATGCATCAGCGTTCGTTCTCCTCTGGCTTTATGCACAACTGCAAGTCGTACAGTCATACGATCTAGGGAACCTCTTCTCTAACGCTTCGTTTGCATAGAGATCTCAGACGTTCTTGGTTCGTTGCGAGAACCTACACAGACCTGGCTGACACAAATCTACACCTGCCTCCGTGCCTATCTTCGTGCCTACGATGCGTTGCTGACAGTCGCCTCTTTTTACGTGCTCGGTCGCGGCATGACAGATATTATTGCTCTCAAAGGCGAGGTGGATGATGTTGAAGCTATACCCAAAGGTATTCCATCCTCTGTCATCGGACAGACAATCCTCGTCGTGAAACCGGCCACTCCAAGACATCGCTCCCCCTCTTCCTGCTCCGGATCAGATCCAATTGCCGAGACAAAATCGCCATATAGGTTCCTAAATTCTTTCTCTGCAACGCTATAGTGTTGTCTCTTTCTCATATTTTAATCCGCTTGCAAGGCAGTTTCCTATCTCTGAGACCGTCGCCTGGACTGCAATGCGATATTGACCGGGGACCCAACTCGACATGCACCGGCTCCTGGTCCATCATTGCGGATTTAATTTCCGGTATGTCATGTTCCCATCGTAGATTCTATGTAGAATCCATATGACTCAGAAGGAGTAGTGACCCATTGCCAGCTCCAGAGCCTTGGTGTCTTTGCCGGACCTGGCTGGTAGCGTCAAATGGGCCATAGAGCTCACCAAACTGAGAAGCCCCAACTACAGCAAAGATATTGTCGGTATCTCCAGACGACATGCGGAGAGTTTTTGTCACCATTGTATGTATAGTTATACCTCTCTTCAGGCCATTATCACAGACCAAGATAAATGGTTGGGATCATCAAGGAGTGCAGACGACACGAGTGGTACCACTGGGTAGATCAAATTGAAAGAATTCAGCGACGGCGTTTTTCTTTTCGATGCACACTGCAGCTGGACAGACTTCAATCCTAACAATGGCAGAAGAAGCAACCATGGCAGTAAGCACGACGAAGGTTCTAACGAAGGCTCTATCGAAGATGACGAGGTCCTCCTGCGGAGTGACGCCGAGACCCCCAACAGTTAGAATACCAGATACGCAAGGACATCAAGATCACACGGTTTTAATCGGAGCGAGGAGTCTACAATAGGATAGGACTATCGCATAGAGCATCAGGGGAACCATTTGATCAATGTAACTGCCCATATGAATTTATATATAGAGGAACATAGAATGGAAAGCGATGCATCATGAACCAGCCTCGTAGAATAATATGTCGGAAGGCAAGGTATTTCAGATAAAACAAAAGGCCCTCCTGCCTCCATCATTCCTTTATCACTTTTCAGTCCAAATACGTGTTTCACTGTCGACCAAAAATGGCATAGGAATGGGCAGTGTTCACAACTATCCCCTACATAATTAAACAGAAGTCTATAGCCAACGCGAGATCCAGTCCCCAGGCAAACAAAACAAATCCCGTGCTACGTCCGCTGAATCAGTCAAAATTCTTGATTCAGACATATAGTCACATGCCTATCTCTCTGACTTAGACACGCCACAGTGACATCGCATGTCCCGGAGACTCGTGTCATGCCATTGTCCTGATCGGCCGGCTCCGATGAGACCTGCTTGGTGATTGCCTCGGGCCGGTCTGGGACCAAACACAAGTCTCGGGGCGCCTCCGGAGATTGCGCAAACGAGAATCATTGAATTGAGTTTGGATAGTACGTTTGTAAGTCGGCGAAGCGAAGGGTCTATCAATCATCACATATCTTTTCCAACCTACCTTAAGTCCGATAAGGAGGGGGGCGTGTGTTCCAAAATCGAAGATTCAGACGAAAGCCAGAAGCACATATTGATTGTGCTAGTTTAGCCACAAAAGAACAAGAGAGGAATTGTGACGAACCCTCCAAGTTTCACGGCTACGAGTAAGTTCCAAGGTGCATGTCTTGCAAGTAACGCCGTTCCCGTTCATAGTTCAGAACTCTAATTGTGAGCCACGAGAACGCAAGACATTCGCCGTAGTCGGTTCCGCAGGGTTGGAGTTAACGCCGTCCTCGCTGGAATCCTCAGCAGAGTTTATTCGTTTCCGCCCACGGAACGGAGCCGGCCGATTGTGTCTCTTATCTAAATAGGTTGCAGGAAGGTCAGTTGGAGAAGACAACCCTCAACTCTAGCTTCATGCTGATGAATCAGGGCCTAGCAGCTGCAGCATAGAGTTTAGCCATCGACGTAGTCACCATATCTAAAATGTAGCTGGCCGCGTCTGGTTGGACCTCATCTAGGGTCCGGGGGAGGGGGGTTGGCTGTTTGGCTTCCGAGACTCCTGAAGCCACCGCTAGCAGTAGCTTTGGGGGATGCCTCTCTCTCACATGGCCATTACCAATCTAGCGGGCATGCTTCACACGCTGCTGCTCACCCAACCCAGCTACAAAGGTCACCCGCTACCCATTCTAGCAAAGGCCATGTCACTACGGGGCGCCTTAGTTCTCGGGGAGATGCTCGCAGCTTCCCACGGGTGCTAGGTTAGTGCACTCTACGGTAAGCGAGCAAGGATGAAGGTGGTGGGATGGGGGAGAGGGGCTGGGCTGGAGCTGAGCAGCCATTCGTTCAGCCAGGCCGCTCTCGATTGAATTCTGACTTTTACCGGTCGTCGCACTTCTGCAGCACTTGTGAACCCCCGGTGAGGGGGAAGGCGTGAGGATGACGGTGATACCATCCTCGCTAGTCCAAGCCCCCAAGTGTCGCAGCCTGCATGAGCTTTCCTAGGAGGCGCGGGCCCCAGTGTGAGACGGTGTATGTGTGTATGGATGAGTCTAGCTGCATACAACAATAGGAATCCATTGAGCTGTGTCTCCGTCGTCACAATCGCCGCCGCCGTCGCCGCCCCCGCCGGGCTTGAAGCAGAATCGTACATGTCGCATGCATGAACAATTGCGAGGGTTATTGTTGTCCCTCCACTGAGCCCTTCACCGCTCCTCAAGCCAGACGGCAAGGGAAATGCAAGCCCATAGACTCCGTATGCTGATTCGACCACTATGCCACCGCATCACGCCGGCACCGCCAAAGGCGAATGGCTGGCTGCACGGCCAGCTTGGTGTCAGTAGGATCAGCGCAAGCGGCGCCGGATTGCTTATCCTGCGCATGCAATCAGCAAAGCAACCCCTCACTTATTGCCCCAATCATCGTCGTGGACATGAGTCGTGGGTGATGGGGAAGCCCGGAAGCCCCTCACTGGCGTTCCCTTATACAAGCCATCGAATATTACGGCCCATTGGGGGAAAAGGTGTGTGTGGAGGCCCGAGTGAAGGGGTCCGTGATGCGTCGTCACCGTCTTTGTCTGTGTCCGCCAGAGGGGAGACGAGAGAGGCATGTTCACTCCCTCCGGTCAGATCATATCACGTCAATCACATAGCAGTGGACAAAAAAGTTTGTTAGGTGTGGTCCTCCAAGTGAGGACCAATGCTCTTTGAGTCTCATTTTAGCTGCGAAAGACTGTCGTCCTTGCGCTTCATCCTAGCTTTGGGCACCCGAGCCCGTCAATGTCTAATCTCTTGTTGAAGTTTTTTGCTTCGAAAAGGAAAGAGAAAAAGCTACAGTGATTCCCGTATTTCACCCAAAAAAAAAACAATGGCTTCCATTCTGTCACCCCAAACAGTAAATTTGAAGCACAAATTGACAGAAGGTGAAAAAAACCACTCCCCAGTATCATAAGGGTGAGCGTGTTCGACAAAGACTTTCCCTGCCTGTCTCCCCTCTATTGGGGCAGAAGCAAACACCTGAAAAATCCAACTCCTAAACCTTTCGGCAAATAATTAAGTATGTTTTTTGAAATTGGCTTATCTTTTCACATCATAAAAAGTCCGTGTCGTATCCAAAGCGGAAACTCAGCAATCCACCTCTTTTGCGCCGTTTTTCAATGCTCGCTTCGTAATATCAAGACAAATCCCTCGGTGCATTGATTGAATTTTTTTCTCCTCGTTGAGAGAACTTCTCGCTCAAAATAATAATAATAATAATAATGAAAATCTCAAAAGATTGTAATGGGTCATTTCAAAGAATGAAAAACTCCAGTGGTCCAAAAGGGTATCCCAGGGCCGGTCATAGTGTAGCGTTTGATTGATATGAAATAAAATTTGCAAGTCGAAGCAGAAAGGTCGTGTGCATCGAAAATGTCAATTCTCGATCGATCTGCAAGTATCCACGGGGTCGGGAATGAAAGCATTAAAACGTGCTATGTGCAAAGAGTAGCCTGCCATCAAGGCACATGGTGGTGGTTGCTATGGCATTGTGATCAGAAGCAGCCCTGGAAGGAGGGCATGACGGGCACCTGATGATGAAAGACGCCAGAGTGTTGTACCAGTGGCACCTGTTGAACGTATTTGACAACGTCCCAAAGAGGGCAGTATGTCTTGGGAGGGGCGCATGGCGCCTGAATGTGGATGGGTTGCGGGCAGTGAATGGGCTGTGCCTGTTGTGGGATAGGCATGATGGGCCCAGTGTAGTGCTGGGGAACAAATTCCTGACCTAGGTAGACCGGGAGATCCTTGGCGGCTTCCGGTTCGTAGGTGTATGGCGCACAGTCAGGTGAGACGCCTCTTTGTTCCCGGATGAAGTCCTCATCGAGGTCGTCAATGGTCGATCCGCTGGATGTCAATGAGCCTTCATCAGAAAAGGTCGAGACGGGAGACAGTGGTGAGCCATTGGCGTAGTCATCAACGATGGCATCCTCGGGAGGAGTAACGTATTGAGTGATGAGATGTTCGGGGGTAGCAGGGGGTGATGGAGGGGCGATGACAGTAGCCGTGGGGGAAACAGTCAACTTGGGGCAAGCCTTGATCCTTTCCCGGAGTTCTGGGAGCGTGATCCGGTTCTCGGGGTTGGGGTTAAAGATGCAGCCCAGGATGTTGTTCAAGTCATCCGTCACAGGGAGGATGGTCTTGAGGAACTCCTGGGAGCGAGTGAACGCCCGGTAGGTCGAATCTTGGTAAGAAGCCTGCTTCCAAGGGTTTCGCCCGCAAGTCAGATTGGTAAGCACCACGCCCAGACTCCAAACATCGTTTGGGGCACACATGTAGTAGGGCCTCCTGGCTGATGGGTCCAAGCACTCTGTAGCCATGTTAGTAAAGGTTGGCAACGGCGGTGGGGAGGATTGCCGGAGGGAGGGGAAGTATGTAAGTAAATACCTGGACTCATGTAGAAGGTTGAACCGCAGCCGTAATCTTCTGATCGGTCTTCTGATGTGGCCAATCCAAAGTCGGCCAGCTTGACGGTGTCACCACCATCCGTAACCAGGATGTTCTCCGGCTTGAGATCCCGGTGGTAGATTCCAAGGTTGTGACAGTGTTCCACGGCATCCAGGATCTGGAGGAAGACCTTCTTGGCAAGTTCGTCGTTGCCGACGTACTGGCCACGCTCAGTAATGTTGAGAAACAGGTCGCCCTCCGGGCAGTACTCCAGGATAACGTAGATGCATGCGGCGTCATCCACAATCTTGTGCATCGACACTACGTTTGAGTGAGCTGACGCGAGATAGTGAAGACGAATCTCTCGTTGCTGGTAGGCTACTTGGCGACGTTCCAAAGGGGTTCCATCGGCATTGAACTTGCTCAAACACTTGACAGCATAGCGAACTCCGGTGTTGATATCCACAGCTGTGTATACAACACCGTAAGCGCCAGTGCCTAAAATGTTGGTGAGATGGAGCTTTCCTTCCAGCAGCATGCCTAACCTGTCCTCGGGGGCCATGGGAACATATCGGATGGGCCTCACATAGGGTTGTTGCTGGATGTGGCCCTTTTGGTTGTCGTAGCCCGGCGATGCGGGTGGTGTAGGGTAGCCGAAGGCGGCATGATGATGCATGGTCCTTTACTTGGGTTGAGGGCGGATCCTTAAAACGGGTCGTGATAATCCTTGAGTAATATGGGCCAACCGCAAACAGGAAACTCGGGCGCAATTAAAGGCAAGACAATTGAAATACAAGAGCAAATAAATCTGCGAATGGAAGGGTGAGTTTGTTTGAAGTCAGGGTCAATCCAGATACCAACGGGGCGCAGCTCCGGTAGGAAGTCGACTGAACGGGGTTTAATCCCGGGTCGCAAACTGGAAGTCCTCAACACCGAGTCAACGGGTCATGGAGGCAGTTGTGCTGAAGGTCGCCACGGTATAAAAGTAACTGAGGCGATGGAAGAGCGTTGGTCCTGGGGGTAAGAGTCCAGAGTCGCCAGAGAGTAAAAGGCCTTGGAAGAGGAGAGAGGCCTTGGGATTGCTCAAGTTGAGATAGAGTATGAAGGAGTGTCGTGAAAGGTGGTTGCAGATAGTAGAGGTCGTAGCAATAGATAGTATACGCTGGATGGCGAGGTGGGCGGCGGGACTAGATAAAAGACGCTGAAAGCCACTGGCCAACAAAAGAGCGAGGCGGATGGCAAGCTGGCTCTTTTGACCAATCCCTGCACATCAATATGCCTACAAGCACCTCGTACCGACACAGACCGTCGCACTTCCGCCTGGAATTGCGTGGAGGCATCCATCCTCTCCACACCCTCAGGGGGGCCCACCCAGGGTGATTATTATACCACCCCCTCGAGTCTAGCGCCGAAGAGGCTAAGATTAATAGGACATGGGGCGATGTCTTGGCTCCCAAAGCGGGTCGCTGGCAACGCAGCTATTCTTGACGGCAGCCGTCGCGGTGGGGACATGGATGGGCTGCCTGGCTGGAGACTAGCAGCCAGGACACCCTGGCAGTAACGCGGCGCCATACGAGAACCGAGCAGGGATTGTCTGACACATAAAATAGCAGTAAAGTGGTTCGCTGTATGCGTGTGAGTGTGTGTGCCCGCGCATGGGGAGTGTTGTGTGTCACCGTCTCCGCTTGTGGATGGACCAGCCAGCCCGTAAATGGTCCAGCCTATCTTAGTCCTCCATCTCTGCTGTCCTGCCTCTGACTAGTAGCTGCTAGCCATGTCTGTTGCTGATGCTTGCTGCACCACAGCTGCCGCTATCATCTCCTTGGACAGGGCCAGCATCAGGTTTTGGCGCCAGCCAAGCCTCTTCCCATCCTGCTTCGCCCACTCACGGTGTCGACGGTGGACGATCTCCAAGACATGGGGCGATGGGATGCTAAGCACGGCGACGGCATGGGTGGGCCATCAACCTATCGTGTTGGGCAGTGCGTGAAGGGGGAGGGGCCTCGTGATTGCGACTAGATTTTTTTATTTTTTTTTTGGGTTGGATCATTCCCTTGCCTGCCCGGGCCGTTTTTGCTTTCTTTTCTCACTGCCTGTCGAACGACTGTTAGACCCTGTGGCTGCCGCCTCAACTTGATACAATGTGCAGTCTCACTTATTAGGCAGGCGGACGAAATGATGAGATCCTCCAGCCTCATTCTCACCAGGCATGTCTTCATGTTTGCCCATTGTGTCCATGTTCCTGCCGTAATTACAAGTAAGTTGAACCGTCCCACATGTGGGTACATACGTACATAGACTTTGCTCCAGAATCTTCGTGTAGGATCTGGAATTCTTTCTCGTAGCGCCCGTTGGACTGTGACCCAGCGTCATTGGCTTCCTGTGGCAGCCCGCTGGCGTTGTTTGTTATTCCTCTATCCTCTCGTGCGTCGGAATGCATGGGAACGTATGAGCTGGAGCCACCATTGTTGATGGATCACCCACCGCCTTCCCACTCACGTACATGTGCGGGCGACTCGATTTGATGATTGGAGGGATACATGGCACTGCTGAGGTCGCTGTCGCCTACAGACCTGTCGCCTGCATAAACAAGTGCTGCACACTGTGCCCAAAGGGTCGACGAGTGGCATCCGCCGATGCAGCAACCACTTGTTCTCCAGGCGAGCAGCGTGCAGATCCCCGCCCATGGCCACTGTAGGGCCACAGTATCGATGCGGTGCATTCCGTACTTTGCAAAATGTGCATAACTCAGTCGCACTACTGGATTGGGTGCTGTGCCTCTGAAACACAACAGGCCTAGGCCGCCCTCCAGAGCTTCTCATTCCGTCGCCACTCGACGGCTGACGCACCTGGGTGGCTGGAATTATGCAGCATTTTGCGGGTTATGACAGCCATTAGCGTGCATTACATTACATTGGGCATGAGCCAAGCACGAGGATCCACCAGCAAACAGAGTTTTAGCCCGTCGACACAGCATGCCGAATGAGAAGACTCGCCTCAGTTGTGGGTGTGATATCGATCTGCCACGCCGGCTCGGCCGGAATGGTTGCGTGAATGACCATCTAAGATTTCGCTGGTGTGTTTGGGGTAGGGACGGCGGCAAGGTGTAATCGAAATGATACGCGAGCCAGAGGGAATGGCCGAGTTTCGAGCTATGCACCAAGAACCAGCTTAGGATCAAAGCAGCATCGGCAACCCACAGCGCCCGTACTGCTATTCGTTGGCCAGTTGAGGGCTGCTCATGATGGCGGTGCCATGGTGCCTCGCTCTCCCACTCAGCAGCTCCAACGTGGTCAGTCATCTGCACTTGCAGGGTCCTCGCCTCGTCGGCTGCCGACCAAGACATCCTAAAAGAGAGGGCTGCAGCTCGTCTGTGTCGTGTGATTGGCACCACGGCCCCAGCACTTTTCGTCACTCCATACTGCACAATAATATTGGGTGGTATGTGCTTTCAAGGTCTGTCGCTGTTTATCGATCGAATCCCTGCCAGGTGGTCGGGGACCCAGTAACCTCGACCACTCACAGGCCTCAACGCCGCCCTGGGCAAAGTGCAACATGGTTCCGACGAACGGTTGCGAAAAGAGTGAGGCTGCGAGGGATGCACCATGCAGTCAACGCAGTGAGACGGCGTCCAATCGACAACCCATGGCAGGCAGAGAGGGCCGATCACTTGCTCATCTTGAATTTTATCGAGTGAGTTGGCTGCTGGATGCCGCCAGACCTGTCCTCGGCCGACTGCCCAGCTTACGGCCAGTGTTGTGTCAGTGTAGTCCATGTCCGTGAGGTAGCGTGATGATAGTGATGCAGCATGCCGCAACCCCCTCGCTCGCCCTATCATACGTACATTCACATCCAACACACGAGAGCAAGCACCCGTCAAGCAGGTATCTCTGCTCTCGCCTGGCTTCCTGCCCACCTTGGGTCGGGATCAGGGTCCTTCCCATTTTAGATCGGCTTTGGTCTGAGACCTTCCCAGCAGGTCTGTCAGGTATCACATCACTCCGTCGCAGGCCGTTCCCTCAATAGACCAGGCCACCCTGCGACGCCTGAGAGGGAGACATGTTTCATCGCCAGGGCGAAAGGAACGCATTGACTTTGGGGGAAAGGCGGTCTGCCAGGGTAAATCTCACGCTCACATCCGGCGTACAGATCTGCCAGGCCTTCAAGAAACATGATGCAAGAGTGTGGATGTGAAGGTGGACCACGGTGCGGGCGGGGCCTCTGGCTGCCTCAGGCAACCAGTCTCCTGACTGCCTGCACTTTGGGTCGCATCACTGCTGGCCGGCCCCCTGCAACCTGCAGCCTGCAACCTTCAACTGGGTATACCTGCACAGCGCTGCGCTTCACTGCACTCCAGCGCAGGGCGACCAGCCAACGGCGTGTCCTGGCGGGCACCCTGGCGCTCCGTACCGAGTGCGCTTCGCCCAGAAGCTTACTGCAACCGAACTAGCCTGGTTCAGCAAATTGCCCGGCCATTACCGCTAGCATTCGAGCCGGCGCACCTTTGTGCTTGCCCTATGTGCCGCCTAGAGTAGCGCAGTGAGGTAGCGGGCACATCTGAGCCAGCATGGGATTGGTTCATGATGCAGCTGGAAGTGTTGCAGCACAAGGGTCCAGCCGGTAGCTAGACGTTGTCAACAGTCCACCGTCTTCCGTCCCAATGCTACGTCGTGTTCGGCGCTGCCAGCCTACTACCCTAGAGGCCCTTCTATATAGCACTAGCTGTGAAACATGCATAATATGGCTGTGTATTGGTGGTAAGAGTGAGTCACGGATGACTGAATGGCACATGAATAACATTTCTAATGTGCGTACGCGCCGAGTGTACTTTTTTTGTGTGTTGTATCGTATTGCTGATCTGTCTCTGTGATGCTGGGTCATTGTTGCATGTAAGCATTCATTCATTGGTATCAACGGTCAACCACGTATGAGACTGCCACTGATCTCCCGCCGAGACGCTGCAAATTGGAGAGGCCCACTCTGGCCCAGAGCAATCAAACCAGTGGACGACGTCATGTCAGCCGATCCCTGCGATGGGAAGCTCTGATCGATGAGGCACGGATGGGGGACCTTCAGCTAGCGTTCGATAGTCGGTCGCAGGTTCTCGTAGACTCTCCATGGGTGTTTTATTGGTGCACCAGTCCAGGCTCCACCCACACGCGTCTCCCATGGCACTTTGGAGCACGGAGGAGAGCAGCAGGTAATCATCTGGGCTAGCACGAGGTAGTTTGAGTTCCAGCCCAGCATGCTCCTGAAACTATTGCGGCAGCGGCGCTCTCACTTGGGTGTTTATGGAGAAGCGCTGGGCACTACCGTTCCCACTCATCAAGCAACGACCATCCTTGGCCCTTGCTATCCTCAATCTCCTCCCAAGTTTGATCGCCAGCCTAGCTCGGCTTGCTCGTGAACAGAGATTAAATGACATGGGACTGGTTGTGATAGCATCTCACTCTTGACCAACCGGACAGGCAGGCCAAGGCAGGGCTAGTCTCACACATCCCATCTCGCCTCATCGAAATCGAGAAATCATACACGGTGGCGGGTGCACCCCATACCTCCAAGGTAGGGCATAACATCTGGATTACCTAGCGATGAGCCTACTCCTCCCGCCTTCTCGAACTGGGCCTGGAAGGAGGGCGGCTTTGGCTGGTGATTCGATGCTCGTGCTCTGGATCCCGCTGTCCGTGCAGCGTGCATCATCAACGTCAACCACGGCCAATGGGATGCGCGGTGCCCGCCGAAGGACCTCCTCCATCCTCAGCCAGTGATGATCACCTTCCTCGTGCCTCTGGCCACTCACACGCGGCCCAGGGTGCTTCTTCCAGCCTCCCCGGCCCTCCTTTACGTCTTCCCACACTCACCGTTATGTCTCGACTTGAACAGAGAATTTATCGACAGATGAACTAGACACATGGCACACCTGGTGTTTCGGACAAGCCCATTCCAGCCATGCAGTGGTTATGCACTGACATAGTGGTGTGCGGTGTGTTTATCCCACACACTATCAGTAGGATTACAACGGGCAATGTGACCCCGTGGGAAATGAGGATCTCGCTTCATCGATCATTTTGCGGCGCGTGCGCGCGCATCACCAAAGGAAGCAATCGCAGCCATGGATGTCTATGCTGAAGTGCCTTCTCGGGTAGATTGATGCGGTGATATAATTGGCAAGCCAGAAGCGCCCTCACCTGTAACATGGATGACTGCGACCTTTTGTCCCAGTACGACATTCAATATATGATGACTAACCGGATGGTTCTGGTCACACTACCTCTAATAGGTGTGGACGACTAATTCAAGGTAGTATTCATATATGCATATCCAGAATCTAGATGCCCATCGACTCTCGCTGAGTCGCTGGTAAGGAGCAATAGGATAAATTCTCCTGATGCTACGGCACGCTGGGTCTACGCATGGTTCTTGATCCCACGTCCATTTGGCATGGTACATCTGCCATGCATCGTGTCTTGTAACGCGATCCGGTTGTCTGACCGCATGTAAGTCTATCGACCGGTTGTGACCATAGGGCGGGCTCACCATCTTGGGCAATAGTCTCCGTGTAGAGGACCAGATGCATATTGTCTTGGATGATGGCAGCCAGACAATCGTATTCGGTTCACACTTAAGTAATATCAGGGCCGCCTTGGCCATGTGCGTGCAGTCACATTCATGCTCTCAGTCAGCTAGCTAATAAGTGCATGTGTGATAGCGGTTCGCCTGGCAGAACGCCCCTTGGAACGCCATCTGAGTGTGATTTATGCGCATCCCCCACACACGGAGATGAGGGAGCGGCGGATGCAGAGCCCGTATGCCTACTGTGCTCAGGCCGACGAGTGGGAAGAAGCGTAGCCTGTCCCGGCCTGGCCTGACGTTGCCACGGCGAGCATCATATCATGCCACATGGGGCAAGCGAGGTCGCCCTGCGATGATAGTCATACACGCAAGAATTACCAGTCATACTCAGCAACCTGCTGGCAGGCGAAAAAAAAAAACAAGGTACTCTCGTGACTGGTCATCCCCAACGGCGAGTTAATGGGAATGCGGCCGTAGCTGCCGTGTCCACGGGAGCAGCAAATCCTCCTCCATTTGCCTCCCTGCTCCCCGCGCCCCACGCCTCATTGTTCGGTCTCGACCTGGAACATTCGGCCAGTGCTTCCTCCAGGCTCCATCCAAATCCTGCCATGATTTCATCCAACCATGGCCACTGCCTGATAAACTCCCGATCCGATCTGCTGTGCTGAACGAAGGGTCGGCAGATCCTCTCTGCACCCTTGCCTAGCGGTCCAGGTATTCGCCACCAGACGCTTGACTGGCTGAACAAGACCGTTGCCTGCGTGGGTTACGCATGCGCTTGGTTCGCCCTCGCCAGCCAGCCACTCCGAGCCAGCCGAGTGGCAGAGTGAGTCAAGCTACGTCGGGTGGTTAAAAAAAGACGGGCCAACAAACGTGTGCCATACATACAGTATGAACCAGGCCGAGACATACAGCCCGAGGTAGGCAGTGTCTGAGCGAACCCTTGCGTGTCAAGTGGACGAGCGTCTCGCCATGACCGTTTTGCACGGACCCTTGAATGAGGAGAAGGCGGAGCCCGTTCGTCATCGTTGCGACCAGGTTGACTTTTAGAGTCATGGCCGTTGCGAATCTGTACGTAGTGCCTGTCGGTCAGTTGGACTCCGTGCTGCGCATCTGAAATGGATGGATTGCCATGTGGTGGGTGATGGCGATGGTCGATTTCCATTGATGCTCTGAAACACCATACACGCACGTCCATGCCACCTACGTACCTCCTGTTTCCTCCATCCCGTGCCGCGCTCCTTCTTGTCTCTCATCTCTCCTTCTTTGGCTGTTCTCGACGCACGGTTTACATCCCCTTGCGACACGGGCGGCCATCCTCCCTCCACGAAGCGCTGGATATCAAACAAACAACACCGCACAATAAACAACAAACAATAGAAACGCCCACCCCCTGACCCCGTCCCGTGCCCTCGCGGCTCCCAGTGTAACGGCCCACCGGTGCTCTACTGCAGCGCCTAGATGGCGGTGCTGCTAGTAATGCTGAGATAAATCCTCCGAAGGAGCAGGAAAAAGCAAAAAGCGTCTACCGAGATGCAAGTACTGGGGTTGAGGGACCAATCCCACCGCGTCAATTGGCCCGCGCTTCACTGGCATAGCCGCTCTGGCCCGTTAGTGCTGCGCGCCGGCCACCTCAAACTCGCCATGTTTGTATGCACGACATACCTCCTCGAGGTCACGATACTTTTGCGTGCGCATGCAGGGCCGACCGTTGGGGGGCGTAGCCCTGTCGTGCGTACGTACATAGCCGCTCGCCTTGACCGTTGCTGCCCCGTGTCATGGCGATGCCTGTCTGTTGCTATTTTGCCAGCCATGTGGGCTGCTTGTCGAGCGGCCCAGTGCCAGCGCTTATCTCATCTCCCACAAGCGCTCACTGTTTTTGAGGGGGGCCGAAAGTAAGTTTGAAGGCTAGCCTCGCCTGTAGCATGTCTCTGGCTAGCAGCGACCGCTGTTTCTGTGGACTTTACGTATGGCTCGGTTGGGGAATTCGAGCGCTGATTGCGACTCTGGCGAGCAAGTAGAGTTGCTGAGCCCAAGAATAGCTACCCAGGCCTCCACATCCAACCTTCACACTAACCCCCAAAGCTCATCCTTCATGCATCATCTATACCAAACCCCCGGGAATCCATTGGGTATTGTGCCTTCATTCTCAACTAATCCTCTGGCCGCGAATAGTCTCTGCCATCGCAGTCAGCACGCCTCACCTCACTACCCGTAAGACGCGCGTATAGCATAGCAGTCAGTATACCCTACTTTGGGCTATCAGCGTAGCTAGGATCGAGACTGGATGCGGGGTCAGATTTTCGAGGCCGTGGCCTGCTGTTTCCTCCACCTGATCCTTGTTTACATCTATATATATAGTCTGCCATTAAATTGTGAGTAGTAATGGATATGGCTGGTTGTAAATGGCCACTCGGCTGATGTGAGCATTGAGTACCTGTCCAGATGAATAAGTATCCTTATTGCTTTTCGTATTAGCTAGCTGTAAAACTATCCGAGCCATATGTCTAGCAAACAATGTATCGTGCGCACCACGTTGCCCTCCCTCCTTTGCACTTTCATTCTTTAGCGTTTCGTGAGCCAGGTGGTCATCTTTTGGCTAGCACTCAGCCCCAGTCTCCATCCTTAAAGAATCAACGACGAGCCGAGTGAGAGTGGGAGTGCGAGCTCTTAGCGGCTGAAAAGAAAGGGTGTTTCAGCGCATCCAGTGGCTTGATTCGCTTCTCGGGGTTGAGCGCAAGGCAGTGGTCTAGAAGATCTATGAAATTGTTCAGGTCACGAGTCTCTGCTTCGCTCAAGCCGCTTGATACGGCAGCGAGGCGTGTGCGTATATCACGCGTCGGCTTGATTATCTGCAAGGTTCGGGCAGTAGTCTGTAATCACAACAACTGTTAGCTGGACTCTTCGTATATTGTAGTGCACCTGGTTTGACGCCGTGTTGTGCTTTTGGGTTTAGGGTTGACGCTGCTCTTGCTGCCCCACTGGGGTTCAAGAGCACTCAGCGAGGTGATTCGAGAAAACCTCCTGGCTGCCAAGCTGAGCTGAGGCAGGAAAACAATTGCATGTGGGGTGAACAACTAGCTTCAGCAGACCATTGGCAACCGTTCTTGACATCATCCACCAGGAGGAGGGAATTCCAACGGTAGGGAGCTACGCCCGAGGCTGAGGTCACAGGAGGCCCAGACTCTTGCCTAACGTACGCTATGATGCCACTAGGCTATCAAACTAGCACGTGGCTTTCGGACCTTAGAACGAAACGGTTTGCTGGGCCGTGAGGCTTGCGTTGCGCCCCGAAGTCCAGACCACACGGCATCATAACCAAGTCAAGACAAATGAGATCGTTGGGGGAGGAAAGGGGCAAGAGATGGAAATTGCTTTCCGTGAAGACGTACTTTACCAAGAATCTTATCTCGCTCTATTGAGACGAATTGTCCTTTCTCATCGAAATGTTGAGGAGAGAGCTGTCCACGTTTGTAGAGCTTTGGCGTAATCCGACCCCGGACTTCCATAATGGCCTTGAGCATTTGATTATTGCTATCCCCTGTGAAGAGGATCTTCCCAGTGTACAGTTCAAACAATGTGCAACCTATAGACCACACGTCTACACCGTAGTCGTAGGGAATTCCAAGGATCACTTCTGGGGCCCGGTAGAAGCGGCTGACTAGGTAAGGGGTAATCGTTGTTTGAGCGGTTGCAGCGTCAGACCGGTCGATGGCAGTACCAAGATCACAGATCTTGAGGATCGTGTGGTTTTCGTTGACCTTTAAGAATGAGTTGTTAGTGTATTCGTTCTGAGCGATTGTTGGGGTGGGGAATGGAGATGTACCAAAATGTTGTCGGGTTTGAGGTCGGCATGGATAATGTTGCATTTGCGCATGTGGGCTAGAGCAACGAATATCTGGTAGGCATATGCTTTCGTAGCCTTCAGCGTGATGCCGACATTTAAGCCGTACTTTTTCAAGATTTCCCGTAGGTTGTAGCCTAGATGTTCAAACACCATGCATAGATGGCCACGGAATTCGAATGATCGCTCAAACTTCACCACATGTCTGCGATCGTCAGGGTCAGATTCGTTGAGCTTCTCGAGAATGGCGATTTCTGTGAAGCCGCCTTTCTTTAAAGCATCGTTGTTTCGCATGATTTTGATGGCAACCAGTTTCTTGGTCTCGACATCCATTGCGCGGACAACACCCGAAAACATGCCTTTGCCGAGGGCATGTTGAACCTGATAACGCCCGCCGAGGACTTCGCCGACGCGATGTTTGTAATACCCGTCCTTGTCATCCCCCTCAAGGATGCCTCCGTTAGCTTGAGCGTTAGGATCAATATCCATTGAGTCCACTGCTGATGTAGTTTGTGTTGGCTGAGTGGTATATTTCTCTTCGTCAAAATCTTCAGCAAACATGTCAAGATCATCGTCTGGATCCTCAGAAGAGGGATTGGGGGCTTCCTTATGGGGTGCTGCCTCTGGTTTCTCCCTCGTCCCTACCATGTGCGATTCGCCGTGGACAACTACTTGACCATGCCGCAGCTCATCTCGACGCTCGTCCTCTTTCATATCGGCGGTCGGATCATAATCTGCGGCAGAAGGTCCTTCTTCATCATCAGCTCCCTTATTGGCACCCAAGTCCACAAATTTTTTATCGTTTAGTAGGTCGATGGCTCCTGGCGAGAGCTCATTGGGTGTGTCAGGGGATCGTGGAGATTCTGGCGATCGAGTTAGCTGGGCGAGTTCAGCAAGCCCGATATTATTGTTCAGCTTACCAGAGGGCAAAGTCCGTGGAGTCCGAGGTGAATCAGGCTCGAATTGTGTCCTGAGAGGGCTGATGGCCTGGGACGTTGCTGGCGATGTTAGGTGAGCTTTATCGCTTGCGCCAACTGCGTGAAGGAGAAGAGGAGTCGCAGAGCTCGATTTCGCCAAGATCTCTTCGCGTCTCTTTCTGCGACGCTCTATCTCAAGCTCTTCGTCGAAAGGCTCGGGTTCTTCAACTTCCTTCTCAGGCTCAGGGGGTTTGGGGAATCGGTGTCAGATGTTGCTATCGGTCCGTTCGTGCTAGCATTGCTCTCTTGAGCCGGGCCTCTGGTGTGTTTAGTATCATCTTTTCCGTAACGTGGATTCCCTCCTACTGTAGTCCTCGGTTTTGAGGACCCTCTTATTTCCAAACCCCGATCATCCTCATATTTCAGCCCCTCCGCATGGTCGTTACTCCCTCGCACGAAGCGATCAAGGCGTCCCTTGCCTCCCTCATTCCTGGATCGACGTGGGGACCGGCTTCGGTTACGAGGTCTTTTGTCCGAGTATTGTAGGCGGCTTCGGCTATCATACTGCCGATCCCGGTCACGGCTGCGATCTCGAGCGCGTTCGCCATCTCGGTTTCGTGGATCGTAGCTGTAATGTGAGGAGTGAGACGATGGACGGTCCAGATCTTCGTACGAAGGACGCGACCTGTGGTAGCCATCTCTTCGGCGATCATCATAATGCGGACGTGAGTGTCTGGAGCCGAAATCGCGCCCTCCACCGTAGTGGTCTCGATCATCGCGCGGTCGCTTGTTGCCTCGTGGGGAGCGACTGCGACGTGAGGAGGCGCTGTACCTGGAGGCACTGTCGAAATCAGGAGATTTACTCCGTGGTCTGTCTTTAGGGTCAACACCGTTTTTTTCTCCAATATGCGACAGTGAAGATGCCTTCATATTCCCAGATTCAGCGATCTCGCCTTCGTCCGAACTCGACGCCATACTTCAAGTTGGGGTTGCTGGAGCTGGATCCAAATCCACGCGGGATCTTTATATCAAGGATGAAAGTGTCAGTCAGAGAGTTCTTCAACGGGTTTTGCAGCAGGAAAAGAGCCGAACCAGATCAGCGCAGACTGCTCAGGTCATGAGGACGATGATAACTGGAGGAGAGATGACCAAGGGGTTGGAAGTTATAGAAAAGATTCGTGAGGAGGAGTATTGAGCGATTATGAATGGCGCGATTCATTCACTTGAAACAATGAGCACATGCGATGCTGGATATCTGCAGGTCGCCATTCATCGAGATGGATGCTATTGTGTGGAAATAGAGTCTTTGGGGATGGATGTGAGGCAGCAGCGAGCCCAATTACATAAGCGATAAGTTTTCTCCGCCACCCTCGATTCGGCGGGTCTCACCGCCCGCTTTATCAAGGACAATCAAGGGTCTCGCTTCCCACATATTGCCCCGTTCGCGATCCATCTTTTCCTATTCATCTTGTGCCGACAACTCTGCTTCTAGTGCTATCCGTCTATCCGACTTCATCTCTATAACTTTATCACAATGGGTGGTGCTAATCGCGAAGGTAGATACTCTCGAAGACTTCATAACCCCCACCATTCACCCGCTAACCCCTCTTCCAGGTGGCAAGCAGAAGCCTTTGAAGGCGGCCAAGAAGGCGGCCAAGGAACTCGACGAGGACGACCTGGCCTTCCTGGAGAAGAAGCGCGCTGGTATGGACATCCTCAAATCTGTTAAATCTTTTCTCATCCATGCTGACCGCTACGCGCACAGAGGAGAAGGCTCGCAAGGACATGGCCAGCAAGGCCGGTGGCAAGGGCCCTCTGAACACCGGATCGCAAGGCATCAAGAAGAGCGGAAAGAAATGAGCAACGAATAGATGGAGGCACGGACGAGAGATCATACCATGCCTGGCGTTTGGTGCTGTGTGAAGCAATTTTCACCAGCGCAGTCCTTCGGTGCATAGCCACACTCTTTCAATGATTCGACAATAACGAGCACGTACAATGACTATCAATCAATACCGCAAATACGAGACCCTACAATGGCAACGCTGGAATATAATGGTTTCGCCGTATGTTGCAGGTACTTGAGGAGCCCAAACATGGTCGTAGTATTCGTCCTGTTCCTAATAAGGCTGGCCTTGTTAGCATTTGTGTACAACTGGGCACCCAACATGGCCTAGCTACAAAATATCCTTTAATAGCCGCCTCGAGTGGACATGACGCCAGTGCCAGTAGAGAGGGTATCGTTGTGGAAGATGTCCCTTCATGAAGAAGTCAAGGTAAATGGGTGCGTAGATTCGGCGTGTAGCACAAGCTGATGCGATTGCGGTAATTTCACTGGTGAGACGATTTGCGTCGAATGGTGGCGGCCACCAAATGGAAATGGTTCCTGCTGACACGAGCCTCCATTGCCTCGGTTTGCTTGTGATGATCGCGCACCCGAACCCAACAATTTCACTCGGGAAGGAAAGTATTGGCCTCCAGTTTTTTCTGAGAGAACGCCAGCTCAACAAGAAGGCATTTGGGACATCTGCTCGCTGAAGTTTTGGACGAGTCGGACGATTTGACCCCCGTACTGCCTAGAAGGACCCTTAATTTTTAGCATACACCGACCCAACAAAAAAAAAACCAGAAACAATATGTGACGATCTGTTATCCTCGCGGGCACTCCAAGTAAACGAATCTTTGCAACGCTCACCCGACATGGCATAAATTTTGGACTGAACATGCATCTGTAAAGACATATCTGCTTTTCTATCTCCTTATTTGAACCACACTCGTGCCTTTTGCACTAGAACTGCTTTGTAATTGACGCACTGCATCTTTTAAGGATCCCGATTCCTCACCACATAACGACGCACAGATGGATGTCCATCCCACTGGTGAGGCTCGCATGCGGCGTGCCGATGTTTCAACAAAATCGATAGCCTCCCAAATCGTCGACACCGCCGGCCAGGGTGCCAAGACGTTGGAATCCAAATTGCTTCTCTGCTGGGATGAACTCCCACACTGGCGCCGCGACAACGCCTTCATCGTGACTGGCTATCGGCAGGTCAAGCCTTCTTACTCACATACACTCTTCTCACTCCTCCACTTGCACAATGAGTCTGTCAACATCTGGTCTCATCTTATTGGGGCGATCCTCGCTATTAGCAGCGGTACCTATCTCTACCAGGTCATCCACCCACGATACGAGTCAGCCTCCTCGTCAGACATTATTGTCTTCGCCTGTTTCTTTGGAGGGGCTATCTTATGCCTGGGCATGAGCGCAACGTTCCATGCGCTCTTGTGCCATAGCGAGGAGGTTGCTCGCTGGGGGAACAAGCTGGACTACTCTGGCATTGTGGCTTTGATCGTCGGTAGCTATGTACCGGCCCTCTACTATGGTTTTTTCTGTCGGCCTACGCTGATGACCCCGTATCTATGTTTGGTAGGTCGATCCAAAGGAGCCTTGAATAAAGTGGCGAATTCACGCCGAACTAGACATCGTGGTGGTTTCTGACAAAGTGATAGATCGTCCTTCTTGGCATAGGCTGCGGCATTGTGTCCTGGGTTGACAAGTTTCGAAAGCCAGAACTGCGGGTATTCCGTGCTTCAATGTTTGTCGGCCTTGGTGTCTCCGGTGTCATTCCGGTGGTACACGGGATCATCATCGATGGCTACCAAGCTCTCGAAGACCGGATGAGTATTAGTTTGGTCATTTTCCATGGGGCCCTTTATATCTTTGGCGCCGTCTTGTATGCGGTAGGTCTATCCCTCGCGAACAATGTGGACTTAGCGAAATACTAACGATCCGAACCTAGTCTCGGTGGCCTGAACGTAGTTTCCCTGGAGCATATGATATCTGGGGAAGTTCTCACCAGATCTTCCACTGCTGCGTCGTGTTGGCTGCCGCAACTCATCTGTATGGGATGACTCGAGCGTTCGACTACCATCATACAATCATGGGATCCCAGTGCTTGATAGATTAGACCGCGAAAGGAGAAGTAGTGAGGTGGTAATAAATAAAGCAGACACCGAGCTTTTTTTTCTTTTTGTTCCACTCGTGCTCACTCTTCCATGTCCTCCAGCCCAAGATTCAATATTTTCACCAAGCCCGAAGCCATGGCTACCGCTGCCCAAGTACCATATCCATGATTCGGATTCCACTTGACAACAGTGATCCTTGTTAATGGCTCATGCACGATGCCGCGCGAAGGATCGCCGTGGCCTGTGACTTCATCCCCTTCAGCGTCCTCTTCGCCGCCTTTTCCTTTCCCCTTCTTCTTCTTCCCAGGAGGCTCAAGCTTTGTATGCCTATTCTTCTCAGGCTTGAACCCTTGGATGATCCGCGAGACGCCACGCTCCGACGCTGGTGAGCCTGGTGGGAAGTTTTCTGCTGGCCGGTGCTCATGCTGGAGTACCCGGATCCTGTCCGAGAGATCCCTTCTGCCTTGGAAGAGTTCAAGCTGCGGGTTCATAGCCCATAGTGAGCCGTCGGTCGTCCCGACAAGGAGGTGAGGATGGGTGCGTCCAATAGAAAGACTAGTGACGAACCTGTCACTTGTAAAGACTCTTCGAACTATAGGGAAATGAGCATGGTGCATAAAGCCAATCATCGTGTTGAGAACGTTGGATGTGGGACTGAGCGCGTAGAAGCCGAGAAGATGGTCGCTATATGCCAGGAGATTGGGTATGGTGTTGACTGATAGGACTCCCGCCTCACTTGTTTCAAGGCTTGGAGATCTTAGATCAACGATTTTCACGAAGCCGCCTACTGGTGTAGATGCAACTAGATAGGGCAGGGATGGGTAGCCGGATTCTATGTTGATGACTGGGCTATGATGAACAGGGTGGCGAGATAGTAGGTAGCCTGGGTAGATAGACCACAATGCGATCGAGCCGTCTGAGTAGCCAATAGCCAGTCGGTTAAAGGTAACCCAGGTTAGGGTAGTTGCCTTGATATCTTCCTCAGTAATGCTCAACGTGGCGATAGGTTGTTGTATTTCTTCTGCAAGGCTGTTAGAAAATAGAGCGGCGCACCTGATTGGGGGCGTGACCTACGATAGGCTCCGTTCTCGTCTTCTCCAGGGTCAACAACATGTACGGTCCCGCCAGAGAGGATAGCCAGATGCCGGCAAGTTGGGCTCCACCGAACAATCTTCACCCGGCCACCGTATAGACAGAGCGTCTTTTGAAGTCGAGGGCGCTGGTTGGAGGGTTCCATGGTATCCTTCTTGGTCCTCCTGCCTTGGAATGCCCATATCTGTACTGTGCCCTGCATTTGGAAATCCGGTCCCGAAGTAGCCTCATCGTAGGTGTATACTTCTTGATCAAGATGAGGTACAACAGCAACTGCCAAGAGCTGGACTGCATCTACGCCTCTTTGCTGTGCCCAGTCCAGGTTAAGGACTAGTCCCCCAGTATCAAGCATCCAGCCTGTAGGGAATTCGTCCACATTCTCGGTCGAATTATGAGGGAGACCAGTGGATGTGAGCCCAATGCTATCACCTGCCGTAATACTGAACTCAACTTGGTCGTCATGAGGTCCCAATAAAACTGGCAATGTCCCTGCATTCAACAGATATGGCCTGGAATACTCTGCGGTGAGGTCAGATAAGACCGTACGAGATGACTGATCTGAGTTGAGACGCGAAAGCCAGGTTTGACAAGGAGAATTTTCGTGATCCTGAGAACTTTCAGACCAAAAGGTTCCTGAATTGGATCCTGGAGGGCCTGCAATGTCTTTTGGGGGAAGTAGCGCCCATTCAACCCAGCGATTCAAGGCTTCTTGTCCTTTCTGTATTCTCTCCTCCTCCGGGCCGTACCATGCAGCAACGAGAGCCAGGCCCCGGAAGCCCCTATCAAATAATCCAGAGTATCCTTTTCCAAGAGGGCTATCTGTGGAAGCCGGTTCGATATTGACATATGCAGTTGCTGAATTAGTTGCGGATGCAGCACCCTTTTTAGTCTTTGGTAGTTTTGCTGTCCTTGGACGCTGGCGTGGCTGAGCCTTTGGAGCATCACCCTCACTTGCCGTGGTATCTGAATGAGATGACTCTGCATCTATTGCCTCATCTTGCTCTTCAGGTTCTGCGGTGACATCGAATTCATCATCATTCCGTTGGTCAGCCTTCTGGACGCGACTGGGCGGGGTCGCTTGCTCGTCTTCGGAATCCTCGAAATCATACTTCTCAACTGTGTATCGCTTATTGCGATTTGACTTCCTGGTACGCATGGCGCTGTCCCAACGGTCTTAGCCCAAATCCAGGTTTCTTGCGAAGCTTTCGTGTTTGGTGCCAATTTGTGAGGTTTTGACGAGGTGGGGCAGCCTTAACAGAAACATCAACAGCTCGTTGTTAGTGCACCTACACATATGTTGAGGCGGCACAAGGGATAATTGACTAGCCGAATACTATTAACTACCGGGGAGACTACACCGTGGATTATATTTACAGGAACATTCCTTTTGCCCCATGAAGCACAATAAACCTAAACTTAGGCATTCAATGGTGATGACAGCTTAGTGGCAGTGATAGTAGATACCCTAGAGGCGAAAAGCATCAGAGAACGAGTGTTGGTTCCGTTCTAGCCGCTACGACCAGCTTCGAAAAAGGGTTCATGTTACAAGCACCTAGGTAGTATCCTAAACATATTTTCTGTATTTATTCACACGATGCGAGTGAATGTTGGCGATCATGAAGGAAGCCGTATGCAAGTCATGATGCATTGTAGATTAGATAAGCGACACTTAGGTAGGTAGTTCATTTGGGGTTAGCACCACTTCTGGGGACAACCATCATTCATGGTCATGTGGGACTTCAACCTTTAAACTCTTGATAAGCAGGAAATAATCTCAACTTATCGATCTCCGCTGAGAATTGAAAAGACATGGGTGATCCACAGAGGTCGGCAGCCCTGGGGCACTCGAGGAGCAGGTCCGTTGGTATGTTGACTCTTGAATGAATCGTTCCTCAATTCATATAATTGGCTTGGCTCGCTACATGGTATACCTCATCACCAAAGCGAACTCATCGTCATTAGAAACTATAGTGTATGCGTTGGTGGAATTGATGCACCGTGGAGGTGGTATTTTGCCCGTATGCAAAGTATGAGGCTGATGACTCTCCAGCAAAGCCAAGGTCCTCCATGACAGGACCCCTCGAAGCCGCAGAGTGAGCGCCGGTTGCCCCCAGACTCTGTATTGCTTCTAACTCATCATCGAAAGTGATCCCTTGGCGTCTACTCTCGGCCCTTCTCAGCCTGGTCCAGCCACTCAACGAGTTCACCAATCTATGCTGAGCCCTCGATCTCCTCAACCTTCGCGGGGCCGCAGTGCCCCAGGATCTCCCGTGCCCCAGCTTGGGGAGCCTAAAGCCAAGGATTTTTCTTTCTTGCTACGCCCTGAGATATACCATCCAATCACACCATTGAATATACCTGCAGCATTCAGGAATTCACCCAAGCAGCCCGGCCCAGAAATCCCACTCGAGGAGCTGCTCGCCAAGGGCCATTTTCGAGCTGCAGCAGTTGCAGCAGTCCAGGAGCTGACTGGACTTGGCGCGACTGGGGGAATTGATCCTCATGATTCCCAGAGGATCTTTAGGTTACTATATACACGGCTGGCTTGTCTCACATTGATTGACGCAACGTCTCTTGCGGCTCAGGAAGTCAAGGCGTTGGAGGATTTAAATAATGTACGAGTCTACGTTGACGAGACTACCGGGGAACACCTTGTTCCTTGGGAACTCCGTGTACTCAACGTGAGGCTCCAAGCACTGGGATTTGGGGACACGCGTCGCGCTGTCATGAGCTATCACGACCTGGCACGCGAAGCCCGGGCTCGAATAGTGAAGTCTACGGCCGTCCACGACAACTCTGCGACCGAGCTTTGGAAGTCCCGGTTGGCAGACCTGGGCATCAAGGTGGCTGGTGCCTTGATTGAAATGGGCGATCTTCCCGGGGCAGCGAGTCACCTTGACAGTCTGCGGGACAGAGGAGATAGCAAGCTGATATTCTCCAAAGCCTTGCTCTTGCTTCATTTGGGAGACACGGAGCGGGCAAGGGCCTGCGCCCAAAAGTGCACTGAGGATCAAGCTCTAACCAACAAAATCATTCTGGCTCTTTGCGACATGGCAGATACTGAGTTCGAAGCAGCATTGGAAAAGTGGGAGTGCCTTCGACTCGAGCACGATGATGAGATGATTGGCGTCAACGCTGCTGTTTGCTTACTCTATTTGGGCAGGCTTCAAGAGGTGAGCATATGCCGTTCGAAGATGATTATTTGGCCTGTCTGATCTAACACATATCCCAGAGTCGAGATGTTCTTGAGGGCCTTGTCGGAAAGGGACTCTCCTCACACACCTTACTATTTAATTTGTCGACGGTTTATGAGCTGTGTACGGAAAAGCATAGAAACATGAAGACAAAGTTGGCGGAACGTGTTGCGGCATTCAACGAGACTCCATCAGGATGGGAGAAGACGACCGCTGACTTCAAATTGTAGATAGCATAATGCAGGCCAGAAGCCAAGGCTAAGGTCCAGCCTCGGCTTCATGATGACTAGATGGCATCAAAATTCTTATTCGTTTAAGCTAATCCGATACGTCTAATGCAACCATATTTCTCACCTATGTAGTGCTAATTGCTCCGTGGGACTTCCGATGCTGACCCCCTCGTTCTCCGTGGGCATTGTTTGTGGGGGAACCGGAACCGCGGGGAACCTCGGCATTACGCTACTGCGTGAGCTCCCTTAGCTCGGCTGCAAGCTAGTCGAAGGCGTTTTAAATATATAATAATAGATTTGGACATTCAACTTAGTCGCATATTATATCTGGTCCGTCAACACTCGACCGATACTCTTCATTTGCTATATTAGCCACGCCTTGCTTGCATTTCCATCTAGCGCTGTACCTTGATTCCCCTGCTCACCATGTCAGACCGTGTGTCACAGCTTGCCAACCAGCTAAACTACCCCCGTGGCCTGTTGGCTGGCCAGGTCGCCATCATCACAGGCAGCGGCCAGGGTATTGGCGCGGAGGCAGCGCGTCTGTTCGCCAAGGAGGGCGCCAAGGTAGTCGTTGCGGACATCGACGAGAGTGCGTATAGCTGGCCCTGGGTGTTATCATAGAATCGCAACGCTAACAGATCCCAGAGAAATGCAAAGATGTGGCCGACAGCATCAATTCATCGGGCGGAAGTGCTCTCGGCGTGCCTGGTGATATTCTGAAGCAGGACTATGTAAACTCTCTTATCAAGAAGGCTGCGGACTTTGGTAACGGGAAGATTCACATCATTGTCAACAACGCCGGCTACACCTGGGACGGCGTCATCCACAAAATGACTGACAAGCAGTGGGATAACATCATCGCCCTTCACTGCACTGCGCCATTCAATATCGTCCGTGCGGCCGCGCCCTATTTCCGAGTCAAGGACGGTGAACCTCGCAACATCATCAACATCTCCTCCACATCTGGTGTGCACGGGAACGCTGGGCAGCTAAACTATGCGCTCGCAAAGGCTGGCGTCACCGGCTTCACCAAGACAATTGCAAAGGAATGGGGCCCAGCTTTTGGCGTTCGTGCCAACTCCATTGCCTTCGGACACATCCTGACGCGCCTGACAGCAGCCAAGGAAGACGGTGCTTTCGTAACAGGACCCGATGGGGAGAAGATTGCGCTGGGTATCCCGATCAAGCAGAAGCAGGCTGCTGGAGACGGGGCATATGCAGATATTCCACTTCGACGACCGGGTAGTGCCACGGAGGCGGCAAGCAGCATCCTAGCGGTTGCTAGCCCGCTATTCTCTTACGTATCAGGGCAGACTATCATGGTGACTGGTGGAAGGAATATGTAGACCCAGGTCAAAGGGGTAGGTATTAGAAAACATGTATATGTAGTCGATTCATCAGGAGACATAGGTGAATGCAACGAAAATGACACGAAGATAGCCCTTGGCAAAATAAAGGGGCAATGCGTTCTCTGATTATATAGTATAGGTCACCCAAACGCCCCATTCGTCATTATCAACCTCCATCGTACGTAGCATTGTCCATGCCTATACCTTCAGCCACAGGCTGAGAACGCCCTTGGCATACTCGACGATCTCGTCACCACCAAGCTTGCTCTCGCCATAGACTCGATCGACGAACGAGATGGGAACCTCAGCAACGGAGCAGCCCATAGCCTTGGCCCGCACCATCATTTCCATCTGGAAGGTGTAACCCTTGCTCTCAGTGCTGGAGATGACCTTTTCCAACACGCTCTTCTTGTATAGTCGGAAACTGCCAGTCAGGTCACTGACACCGGGTCGCAGGACGGTATCGGCGAAGAGGTTTGCGCCGCGGCTGACGAATTTGCGCTTGAGGTCCCATCCATAAACACCACCATTGCCAGCGTAGCGGGTTCCAGTTACGATATCGAAGTTGCCCGTCTTCTGGGTGGCAACCATCTGGGGAATGAACTTGGGGTGGTGGCTGAAGTCGGCGTCCATGATAATGACAAAGTTGCCGGTCACGAACTGGAGACCGTGGACGTAGGCAGTACCGAGACCGAGCTTGCCAGCACGAGGCTTGAGGACAACGTGGGGGCTGTATGCCTTGACGAGTTGATTGGCAACCTCTTGGGTGCCGTCGGGCGAGCCGTCGTCGACAATGATCAGTTCCCAATCGAGCTTGCTGTGCTTCAGGTCAAAACATTATTTCCGGGAGACTCAAGGCCGTGAACTCAGGATTCAAGTTGAGCTCTGACTTACTGCTCTGTGAACGTACGGTTCAGCAACCAGGCCACGATGGGGAGATTGCGTCGCTCATTGTAGGTGGGTAGAATGACGGAATATTTATCCTTGGAGGTAGCCTTTGCGGGAGCCATCTTTGCAAAGTTTGGGAAGGCGTGATAGGTCAAATGAGTGTATGATAGTTGGCTATTAAATGTGTCGAAATGTAGCCGCTCGCTTCACTGACAGACACGTTCCCCCTGGCTTTGAGCTCGTTGCAGCTAGTCCCTGACACCTGTCTGGATACCCCAATTTACTCAGGCGTCACGTGCTTTCGCGAAAGCGACTCTTATCGATAACACCGAGAGCTTCCCACCTTACCTCAGCCAATGCCAGCTTTCTGCCATCATGCGATGAATCAGCGTGGTAGATCCTGAGAATCCATACGGCCCTTGGCGACCACGAGCTTGCACATGACTTGTCATGTGCTGAATGCCCCCAGGGTCTCGATTGGGTGCTACTCACTCCGTTTCGGTCTTCCCGCGTCCTCAGTCTTCCTTTTGTAAGCGGCCAATGCGGCATACGTACTTTGGCGGGGCGCATCTGATGATGTGCTAGATTAATAAGGTAGCCTTCCCCACATCACATCAGCGTCTCGATCGATCGCAGAAGGTCTACCAGACAGCGAATCATTACCAGGTGTTCTGCGTTCGGTGACTGTCGCCTATGACAGGAACCAATTAGAATTGATATGGCGAGGTGAGGTGACCAGTTTTCTTGCCCGGATCTAGAAGGGAAAGATGGCGTAAAACCTTCATCATCGCCCTACAATCCTACGATGCCTTGTTTCCGATCCTCGGGCTGATGGGTCTTGTTATGGCTTCTGTGGCGTTCGCTGCGAGCGGTAAACTCGAAGTAGTAGAAACCCAGTGTCACCTCCTCTCCCTTAGCTACTACGTAGTAGTACATGTAACTGTTTATCCGAAGGACCATGAGCACTGGTCTGTGGAACTGGTCCCCCCCCCTCAACTTCCCCGGTCTGGGTCCAGATCTGAGTCCAATGCTCATTTGATGCTCACCCACCTTACCTCTCCTCTCCCTACCAGCTCCAGTTCCTCTCTCCAAACTGTACAGTTCCAGGGCTCTGCCATTGCCCATCCCTCACGATTCTGAGCCGATCTACCTCCCTGCGCGTTACCAGCCTCTATCACATCGCTAGCAGCCCCAGCTGCATGCACAGGCGAAGTGCTCCAGTCGCTACCCCAGGTCTTACGTCATCGCGCCTACAGTAGCATCATGACCGAAGTCGCCCCATCCTTTGACAAAGGCAAGTGTCGCGCCCTCATGCCGGTCATTTGTGATTTTGCGAGGTGCTTGGGTTGATGCTGTAAAATGTTCAAGGAGCGGTACAAGTACTGAGATTAAGATGTCCTCCCATCCACTAACCGCCCTGTAGTTGGCCCCGAGTCCTCCGCCGCAGGCCTGAATGGAAAACCGCCTCATTTCGTGGCTGCCGTGACTACGAAGATGGCCCAGCAGAATCACCTGTCGGATGGACCAAGCCATCTCGGCGTGGCCCCAAAACCTGTCGAGGTGACATCTGTTCCAGAGACGCCTGTCAATGGAGGCCAGACTCCCGTCGGAGGAACACCCCGGCCTGAGCTCAAGATCACAGAGGATGAGTCTGAGCAAAAGGAAACCCCGAAGGAAGCGCCGGTAATTCTTGGGCCCAATACCGAGAGGAAACCCTCGGCTCCAGAACCAGTCTCGGACGTAGGCGGCCCGGATCATTCATCATCAAAGCCAACGGCTGGCACAACAGAGTTGGGCGACTCAACGCCTGTAGGCGAGAAACGCAAAGTTGAGGAGGAGAAAAAGCCTGCGGCCAAGGACGAGCCTGAGAAACAGGCCAATGCATCCGTAGAACACAACGAGGAGAGGCCTGAGAAGAAGGCCAAGGTGACGGATAAGATCGCCGACGCAGTGAGTGATCTCAAGGAGAAGGTTGAATCCAAACTTCAGACCAACGGGAAGAAGAAGCCTGGCAGGCCAAAGAAGGATAAGAGTGCACCGCCGCCAGTTGGCAAGACACAGCGCAAGACGCGCAGTCAAGGCCCCATCGAGTAACGGTTTAACAACATATATGCCTTGGAAGAAGTAAAAGCGAGTACGGCCATGGACTTGTATCTAGTGTTCCGTCTACTTTGTTTATGGATCTTCAGGCTGGAGTTGTGTCTAAGTGCTCTCAAATGATATCTGGAGAACATTACCAGTGAGAGTGAATGTGTATCGAATTGCCTTGGTTTCTACCTATGAAATCTTGATTGAATTGATGTACTCGAAGTGCCTTTCTCATCACATGTCGTGGATAAGAATCATCATCACTATTGATCATAGCTGAGAGAGATCGCGGCAATTTGGGGATTGATATCTACATAAGTGGGTGAAAGTAAAATATGGCACACTTGAACCCTGGGCTTTCTACGTAAGGTAGGGACTTAATCTTCTCATTAACACAAAGCAAATACTAAATCATGCTATAATATTTAGCTTAGTATTTGTATTTTTTATTAGGTTGATTATTTTGATATTGTGTTGAATTTCAACGTTAGAAGTTCTGGGTATGCCATGTTCAACCTATGTCAGTCGCTTGCCAGACCAATGTGTAAACGAATGGCTACTTCCGCTGCGTCGAGCAATTGCGCCGGCTAGGAGAGTCAATAGAGTAACATGTGGCGGCGTTGCGATCTATGAGGCTGTGCAACTGCATCTGTAAGGTACTACAGCACATAGTTCGCGCCTTCGGTACAATACCGTGGTATTGGTTCCGTGCTGACGACATCTGTCGGCACACACCCCTGGTTGATGAACCGAACTGTGCTGGGGTGCTTATCGCCATACTTCACTCAATGGATGAGTGAATATTTCAGATTCATTCGGAGATAGTATCTTTGGGGATCGGGATGAGTAGTCTCACTGATGGAACCAACACTTCAGGCACAGCTGGAAGAGCTTGCTTGGGGCCCGCTTATGGTTGTGTAATGTGGACGGCGACGTAGTGTTGCATAGCAAGTACCTCTCACACACCGGCGTGAACTTTCTTTTTGCAAATCTGGAACGGGATGAGGAGCTAGAACAATCTTCCTGTGGTGTCTCGAATCTAAGCGGCACTAAGTATCTGCTACTGAACACACAGATCTATTCAACAATTGATCATGTGCGAGATTAGTGACCATTGCTGATCGGCCTCGGATGGCCAGATGGGACGGCCATGCTCTAGATTCTGGGGCCCCCCTTTGTCCTCAAGAGTGTCATCATGGTTCAACCTGGGACTTGTTGAGATCTGAAAATTGCCTCCCTTCCCCACCACACAGAAACAGGGGAAGAGGGGCCGATGCCAACCAGCGCGATTCTGGCTCCCTTCGTTTGACTTGGCCACATCAAGGTTTTGACTTTGGCTTACTTGGACTGACAAGTCTCTGTAGCCAGGAAATGGCTGGCTGGAAGCCTCCCAAGCGACAGGACTTCCGGGCCTGGGCTTGATCCATGCATACCTGCAAGTGTTTTCTTTCCGGTTGGACACCAGATTCGATTGGGCAACTCGCAACAACGGATTGATGATGGGATGTTATGCTTCGCATTACACGTCATGGGCCAATGCTTACTGATGTGTAAGATGGTCGTGGACCCATGTCTCTACGACACTGCGTGGGCTCAACGCACCATCCGGGCAGCGATGATGCGCTGAAACTCGCAGCCAACAGCGCCGACAAGTGCACCTGCGCGGTCATGTACGTGCCTTACCTTAGACTTTGTGGGCGAGCGCCACGCATGTTCAGCCCCTGGGCTTGTCCCTTTTGAGCGCATATTCACACCCAATGGATTATGCGCCTCAAACGCCGAGTGTTGCTCTGATTGAACGGCTCGGAGAAGAGTACGCAAAGTGTCCACAGAGTTTGACGTAGACATCCTCCGGGCTGGTGTGTCTCATCCACTGCTGGTGGGCCGGCATTCCCACGTAGAAGCCAGGGACGCAGAAGAGATCATCCTTTGGCCTCGTATTTCTGATCTCCAAGAGCCCTACCATGCTAGCAAGGCTGGGCGCTGGACCAGAGCCGTGGAGCATGACATAACGGCATGACCATGGTAGATAGGTACTGACCTACAGGCCGTGAAGCCACCCCCTTACAGAAATCAGACGCATACTGGAGTAAGCACACCAGCTCGTATTGAAGCAGGGCCACAGGGGACATATGGGGCTAGCATGGGCGTATCAAAAATAGCTGTTCCCTGTTCCAGTGTCTTCTACCTCGCACGGGGCCATCCGATGTCCAATCAACCGGCGCTATTGGTGATGCGGTGGGGATCTGGTGGAGACCGTTGGCTTGTAACGGCGGTTCAGCGTTCCCCGTTTGAAATTTTTTGGCCAATTCTCAGCAAGTGCCACAGCGCTCTATCACCTGAACGGAGCGCTATGGTCTTTCTATCTACGGTACTTGGCAAGACAAAGAGATACAAAGAATCCCGGCCGCTCCAGTCCAGCGGCCGATGTTCTTCGAGGTACCACGTCATCCCGGATAGTTTGCATTCATCCCATCAATTCTGATCCCTTTGACCCCGGCTCCTTCTTAACCATCCCCATCCCCTTCAACCCTTACAGAGGCCGCCTCAACCTTGACGACCTGGACCTATCGGTGTTGTATTCTTTCCCTAGCATCTTTTTCCTTTTTCTTTTCTCCATCCGACCTGGTCTCACCTCCTTGTCTTTCCTCCGGCGCTCCTTATCCTCCCTCTCTTACACGAGATCAACGGCATCGTATCGCTACACTAGGCTTCATTCCACGGCTCGAGTGGGTGATTAACGCAGGGGAAACAGCGATTCGATTGCCATCATACTCCTGCGCTGGGCCTCCCGTTACACCCCACCAACGGCGCCCTCTGTCACTCGTTTACCTCCGACTATCTTGACATACCGGCCATCACAAGCACCTATCCGATCTTGTATATATCACCGTCCTAGATATTTACCTTGCCGAGGAGAGACACACCCGAATCTGCTTTTTGCGGCTCCGGCCGATCACACATTGCAATGAACGATCCCACTTATGCTCTCGGACTGGAAGGTCGTGCGGGCGGCGATATCGATGACTTTGTGAATCTGCTAAAGAATCCCTTTCGCCAACAAGTACGTCGTCGGCCATTTCGCTGTTGTTCCGTATACCTGTTGATATTGACTCTTCTTTCCTCACTAGGCAAAATCTGCCTCGATTTGGGCTGCTTTGGCCGTATCGGTTAGCTTCACGGTCTTGACCACCATTTTCTTTTCAGTCCTCCGGCCTCATCACCAGTCCCTATATGCTCCAAGATTGAAACACGCCGACGAGAAACATGCGCCTCCTCCGATCGGCAAGAAACCATGGGCGTGGGTCACACCGTTGTGGAAGACCAGCGAAGCGAATCTCGTAAGCCAGATTGGCATGGACGCGACCATCTTTTTGCGATTTGTCCGCATGTGCCGCAACATCTTTCTGGTCCTGATGATCATTGGCATTTGTATCCTCGCTCCAATCCATTGGACACAATCGGAAGCTGCAAAAGAGTCTAAGGAAGACGGAGATAGTTGGCCCCTCAAGTTAACACCTCTGAAAACCGAAGGCCGTTTCATTTGGTCGCAGGTGGTGGTCGCATATCTGTTCAACTTCACGATCGCCTTTTTCCTCTGGTATAACTACAAAAAGGTTGTGGCGCTACGAAGAGCCTATTTTGAGAGCGATGAGTACCAAAACAGCCTTCACGCCCGAACCCTCATGGTGAGTATATAAATTAATGTAACCCGGTTCACGCAACCCAACTCTAGCTAACATGTGCCTTCCCCCTTCAGCTGTTCGATATTCCAAAGCAAGGCACCTCTGACGAGGGGATTGCGCGAATCATTGACCAAGTAGCTCCTAACTCATCTTTCGCCAGAACTGTGGTTGCGCGAAACGTCAAGGATCTCCCAGACCTCATCTCTCAGCACGAACACGCAGTTAGGAAACTGGAGAAGGTTCTTGCGAAGTACTTGAAGAATCCCAACCAACTGCCTCCTGGCCGGCCAACTTGCAACCCTTCCAAAAAGGACCGTGCTAGAGACACCTATGTGAAGGGCAAAAACTGGATGCTATTGAATACTATACCCAGCGTATTCGTCAACTTGAGCTGCAAATTCAATCCGTAAGATCGAGCGTGGACAGACGCAGCACTCAGCCATATGGTTTCGCTAGTTACGCAGAGATCAGCGAGGCCCACAACATCGCATATCTTTGCCGCAACAAGAAGCCTCATGGCACAACTATCAAACTAGCTCCGCGACCGAATGACCTTATCTGGAAGAACATGCCCTTGACCCCGGCCGCGAGAAGCCGAAGCAAATGGTTCAATGGTTTCTGGATTACTTTGCTAACGATCCTTTGGATTGTTCCCAACGCCTTGATTGCTATTTTCCTCGTGGATTTGAGTAATCTGGCTACATTTTGGAAAGGGTTTGGAGAATCCTATAACGGCAACCCCAAGGTTTGGGGTGTTGTTCAGGGTATCCTCTCCCCTGCTATCATGTCCCTAGTCTATCTCGTTTTGCCCATGATCTTCCGTCGGCTTCAAATCAGGGCTGGTGACAAAACCAAAACGGGACGGGACAGGCACGTTTTGGGCAAGCTGTTCGCCTTCTTTGTGTTCAACAATCTCATCGTCTTCACGGTCTTCAGTGTCATTTGGTCATTCGTGGATGGTGTCATCACACTCGTGAAGAACAACAATTTAGACACATGGACAGCTATCGTGCAAGCTGACCTCGCTAAGAGTATTCTTACCTCGCTCTGCACAAACAGTGCTTTTTGGGTGACCTACCTGCTGCAACGTCAACTTGGCGCTGCCATCGATCTGGCTCAACTGTGGCCTCTTGCGGAGGCTTTCTTTCTGAAGAAGTTTTCGAGCCCGACACCCCGAGAATTGATCGAGCTGACCGCGCCGCCACCTTTCGATTACTCCAGCTACTACAACTATTTCCTGTTTTACGCTGCAGTAACTCTCTGCTACAGTGGTATCCAGCCGCTTGTAATTCCCGCGACAGCTTTGTATTTCTCGATCGACTATTGGCTGAAGAAGTATTTGCTGCTCTACCGCTTTGTTACGAAGACGGAATCTGGCGGCCTTTTCTGGCGTGTCCTCTTCAACAGATTCATCTTCAGCGCTATCCTGGCCAACTTCGTCGTCCTGTTGACCACTTGGTGCCAGAGTGGCGGTGAGTGGATGAATCGTATTCCCTTCTGGACATCGATTCCCCTTCCGCTCTTCATGATAGGTTTCAAAATCTACTGCGCGAAAACTTTTGATCTCAAGCTCCAGTTTTACAGCACTACCATCATTAACAGACATCCGGAAAGTGGGACGACGAAAGAGGATCGTCAGCGTGGTGAAAGACTGGCAAGCCGTTTTGGCCACCCCGCTCTCTACAAGAAATTGATCACGCCTATGGTTCATCAGAAGGCGCAAAATCTTCTGCCTGCTGTCTACACCGGCCGGCTAACGGACGGTCGAGATGGAGGAGCGGACGACCTGGCAACTATCAGCGGCTATTCGGATATGTTTGCATTAAGTAACATGCAGGGTGGAAAGCCCGGCAAAGCTGCTGGGGGTATTCCGGGTTTCGAGTATGTGTCCGAAAACCACATGGACTTTGAGTTCTTTAAGAACCGAGCAGAGTTTGGTGAAGATCACGGCGGAGGTGAGATCTATGGCCGACAAGGGGATATCATGCGCCCCGGCACACCCGGGTCCATGGGCGAGGGTAGTGACGCAGGATCGAGATCACAGAGTCCGAGTGCTGGGCCACGGACGACTCGTCGTTCTGTAGGAAATGCTTTGGATACCAGTTACCAAGCATACCGACCTGACCAAGGCGATGTTGGTATTGGACGGAACCACAGCCCTCTCTATTCGCAGGACAATGGCAGTCTGACTGGGCTGGTAAGCAACGCAGCAGCTCCCCCAACAGGAGGTTTTGATCAATACTCTTACCGCCATGGGTCAATGGATAGGAGTACCCCTACACCTTCAGTTACACCGGGCGGCCGGGTGATGCCTTCGCGCACACAGAGCCCTGGGCCTTCAGTTGGTGCGTTGGGAGGCGGGCCACATGGTTACAGTGGTCTTGCACAGACGGAGTTCTCAGACCATGACAATGGTGACGCACCTCAGTACGACTATTTCCGTGGCGGCAAGGGGAGGAAACCCCCGGGGCAGGGCTGGTAAATGTAGCCAGTAAAGCAGCGTGATGATTATTTGTCCATAGATGCCGTTAATGATGGGTCGGTCTACATTAGTGTGACACCATATTCTTCACTACCTTAGACGTCGGGTTTATTTCTTTTTTCTTAGCAAGCGGGGCATGGCGTTGATAATAGACCTGGAGACACATTCTTCCTCCAGCGGCTTGAATATATAGGTCTCGGACTGTGTTATCTATCTACACATATACGGGTGCATCCCTTTACATCTTGCTTTCGCTCTTGTATAATGCTAAAATGGCACGGTAGCGGATTCCGTCCCTCAAAGAGGTGTCAATGCTATGTATTTTATGGTTTGTTAATAAAACCTCCCCGACGTACAGATCCCATTCACAAAACGCGTCAAATCTTGTGCCAACCCCATGACCAAGGCCTCGTCTACGATATCTTGCTGCCAAGAGAGAGTAACAGTGAGGCCGTGCTTCTCTATGCTGATGACACTGAGCGCTATTCCAGCACCAGCGACCATGGCACCATTCGAGAACATCCCACGGGTTGGCTCCCAGCCACCGTTTGAGTCCGCGCAGCGCAGAACACCAATATTGGACACTTCCCAGGTAGCCGCTCTCGGTTTTCCGTCCAAACCGCGAAAATACTCAGTGAAATCCGGAATTAAGTGTAGAAGTCCTGCTACATCGTCAGAAGGGAGAGTGGAAACTCGTTGATCCAAGAGTCTCTTGGTCTCCTTGGCCGCTTGCCAGATGAGCTCGTCTCGGTCGGCATGAGGCGAGCGGAGAGCGCCGACCACACTCGCGGGGAACGGGGTGTCCAGACCGGTAACGAGGGAGCGCATCTTGGTCTTGAGCCTTTCCTTCACCAAGGGAGAGACCCACGGGCGGAGGTTGATGGGCGTCATGGATACGAAGCTTTCTGCGTCCTTGGGGTCAAGGCGAGTGGCAAGGGAGGCCAACGCCATGGCGTGGAGGACGGCTGTGAGGGAGGATGAGTGGTCTCGGGATGCCTTGATGAGAGTTTGAAGGGATTCGGGGGAGAAATGCAGAGGGTGGATTCGCGTTATGTATGGAAGGGCAAAATCAATGGGGCGGCCAGTCCATGGTGTAGGGCCTTTGGGTTTGAGCAAAGAAGGGGCCAGATGGTCCCAAGTCGCCTTAAGCACGAACGGCCAGCTCCTTGTGAATGGGATGGCCTCCTCTTGGGTCTCGGGTAGTTCAGCTACGTTGGGAAAGGACAGTATGTACCGAGGCTCGAGCAGAATATCACCGCGATCCTGCGTATTCAGGGCGGCTGCAAGGTGTTGATGAAAGTCCTTCCCGCCGGTCCCATCAGCCAAAGAGTGATGGTAGGCAAATAGAATATCAATCACGGGCGTTTGGAAGAGCCCATTGCTTTCTTGTTGTAGGGCAAGGACCTTCCAAGGAGCCTTGGACTCAATGTTTGGCCATAGTTGATCATGTAGCCAGCCGTGGGTTTCCGAAATCTTGGCTTCGTACTCCTCCACCGTCGTGTGCTTCTGGGAACGAAGCTCAAAATGGTCGCGGAGGTCAATCTCTGGCAAGTGGATGAAAGCGGGCTGATTGGTTTCTTGCCCGACGATCCCGACCTGCAGCATAGGCTGTCCTCCAACCACCGAGGCCAAGGCTGCAACGAGGGCCGCCCTGGTGTTTTCTAAACCATGATGGATCTCGTATCGCACCGTCACAACCACACAGCGATACACTCCTAGGTGATGACGGGCTGATGAGAATTGCTCCCTATCAGGTAGGATCTTGTAATTAGAAACCCGCTTGCTTGCCAGCTTGGAGAATGGACGCTTTGTGTTGGTCTACTTACCACGGGCCTAGAGGCCGAACGATCCTGGCTTTGGACGCTTCCATGATTGATTGGCTCTAAATTGATCGGGTCTAGCCACGCTTTCAGATTGAAATACTGCAGCAACCAAGTATCTACATCACTCTGCACTCTCCTCCCTCTGCACATTGTAATCCGCGTGATGAGAAGCATTGCTTGGTCAGCTCAGCTGGGCACAAGATGCAGATGCCCAACCTCCTCGTCGGCGAGCCAGACACGGACAAGTGCCCTTGGCAAGGTAACGGTTGGGGAAACGGTACTGGAACGGTACCCCAACGGCGGAGCTGGGCAGGAGAGCGGCTAATCTGCGGTCAGATCTCACCGCCTGGACAGCTGTGCCAGCACTCCGCGCTAGCAGGGAAGGTACTTTGCGGTCCGTGTGGGCCCACAGTGTGGCTGGAAGCGCTGCAGGCTTGTAGGTACCCGACAAGCGCCATGTACCTGGTGGTCAGAGCTCCCAAGTACCTCTAACCTGGGCTAGTGCCTGGGGGGAGCGGACAAACCAAACAACATTTTGTTCCTTCCCTTCCGCATGGGGCATCAAAATACTGGATCGCCTCGCCTCGACCTCCAGCACCGCACGCGACAAGCACCAGCCCCCGCCACCTCCAAATTTTGCAATTCCTGGTGCTTTGCGCCGTCAAGTGGGCAAGGCGCGCAACTCCCTGTCCGCCTGCGACTTTGCCAGCCCACCTCCCAACTGCCAGTGAGCCACCTCCTTTGACACCTCCAGCTTTGCGCAGATGCTATGACGCGACAACCCCCTCGAACTCTGCCTGCAAGGAAAATGCTTCGAGATATCTTCGCCTGATAGATCATCGACCCCTCCGTCTACCTCCTGCAGCTAGCTCAGTCCGGTGTGGTGGCCATGGATCAAGGCGCCAACTCTCATTCCTCACCGCGTCCCGGCGGTCGGCCAACAAGCAAGCTGGTGGTCAAGGAAGAGGGCAGAAGGCCTCTCTTTTCCAGCGCCAATGTCTCTCAGGCTGAGAGCATAGTGAAGAACATCGAGAAGAAGCCGACCCAGCCCAAGGACGGTGCCCGCGCAAGCACCACTCCACGCTCCGTCCAACGCACCAATTCTGAATCCCTCATCTCTCGTGCCGGCAACAGCTTGCCCTCTCCCAGCGGTACACGCATTCCCCGCTCTGGAAGCGTCGGAGGCTCTGGTGGATTTTCTAACCGCCGGCCGATTTCACTCTCCGAAGCCTATAGGTTGGCCGAGGAAGAGGAAGTAAATACTGGGAAGCCGGGCAATGATGACATGCGAGCACAGCCCATTGACGGGTCACCCAGTCCAGCACCCAGACCATGGCGGGCATCACGAGATTTTGACAATGCCAGGCTGAGATCACTACTTGAGCACGACCATCTGGACACCAAGGGCGCCAACAGACAAATAAAAACAAACGAGCAGGCAAAGAAGAACAAAGTACCTGCCGCTAACCCTCCCAGGGGTCCCAACTCAGCGAATACCGAGACAAATGGTGGTGGGATCTCTCTCCCCGATCTAGTTCCTGGTATCGAAGACATTCCTTTACCCTCAGTAGAACCTGCCGAAAACGTGCGCGCTCCTGCTTCTCCGGAGAAAAGTTTTGCTTGGCAAGTCGATGAAGATTTTACAGCAGGCGATCTCCAGGTCTCAGACAGTCCCAGACTTATGACGGACAGGCGACCCTTTGAGAACCGGCTACCGTTTGACGAGAACAGCTTGGTCGACATCAATTCCCGGACAAGGGTCAACAACCCAGGGTCCAAGAACACCAGGCTTGACGAGATCCGATCTCGAGAAGTCAAGACGGGAAACCACCTCCCCATAGGCCCACGCTCAACCAAGTCAACAAACACTAAGATTGATGAAATCAAAGCACGGGAAGCCGAGGTCGAGTCTCAGATACCAATCCCAGATAGGCGCCTCTCTTCGGCAAGCAAAAATACCAAGCTGGATGAGATTCGACAGAGAGAGCTGGATGGCTTGTCAAAGAGACGGCTAGCGGCTGCCCGCTTGGAGGAGATTAGGGAGAAGAACTCCATGTCGCGACAGAAATCGTCAGAGGAGACGCGGTCACAATCAGACCAGCAAAGCGATGGTCCATCAAGCAATGACGGGTCCGAGACCAAGCCCGACGCCTCGGAGAAGAGACGAGCCCGGACAACAAAGGAGGCTCCACCCAAAGATACCTATGGTGGTGGGGAGCGAATTCCTGATACTCCAGTGACTGTATACAAGTCCCGGCCTGAACGGGCGGGAGATCAGGCTCAGAACAAAGAAGACCAACCAAATCAGCAAAATGATACGAAGAAAGCTACTAAGACCACGCCTTTAGCCCGACGTCGAGCCGATTCAAAAGACTTGCTGAGCAGGCTGGCAAGGGCTACAAGTTCTAGTCCACTCCTTAACACGGAAACGAAGAAGGCGCCCTCGCACCGGACAAGTGATAAACTCTCTACGTCGACAGGGTCGCTTAGTACTGGTCGGAGTTCTAGAAACCTCCTGGGTGCTGTTGCTGGGCGTAGGAAGAAGGCCAGCGCTGATGGGGAGTCTAAGTCCTCGGGCAGACCTACGGTAGAGTTCGCAGGCCTGCGGCGTGTGCGTTCGACTGAATCGTCTGGAAGTAAGAGATTCAGTACGCATTCAGAAACAGATCCTACAGATCGCATTGAAGCAGAGATGAAACTGTTCGCACCCCACGATACTCACTCTGAGAGAGGGTCGGTACGAGCTCCATCTCCGGCCTCCTCAGATGGTCACATCCTTAAGAAAGAAGTGGTCGCGGATGAAGAGATGACGCCTCAGAAGAACAACGTCGATCCCTTGACGATGCCAACGCCAAGAGTGACGGGTGCATATGTTGAGACTCCTGCAACAGTGAAGGTAGAGAAAATTCAAGATCCAGACCCGCCTCGGGAGGGAGCTCTGCCTCAAGCTGATGACGAGCAAGCAAAAGAAGCTGGAAGAATAGGGCGTGCATCGGGTACCCACACTGCAGGCTTCAGGAGTCGACCCCGTGACACGTGTTCGGACCCTGGGGTCGGTGAGAAGGAAGCAAGAACCAGAGCACGCTCGGCGTCTATGCCACAGAAACGGGCACGTTCACATTCGCGGCTCAGAGCGCCATTAAAGAACTCTGCCCAACCACCAACAGTGCACGACGATATCTTGGAACTGCTGCGTACAAACAAATTTGATGACTCGACCCTTGATGAGCTGGAAGCGATCCTTGAGAATCGCCCTCTGCCTCCCAGGCGAATGAGCTTGGGAAACGATCTGCCTCCACCTATAGACTCGCAAGATGAAGATACATTTGACCTCAAAATGGAAGCCTATCTCGCGGAGATTGAACAGAAAGGTCATACAGAAGACTTGAAGAACGAGGAGGTAGATGAGGATGTAGATGAAGGGGAACTGGCGGCATATGACCGCATGAGTAAGTCGCTCCAAACAGGCCTTCAAGGCATCCGCACTGCCAAGAAGGGGATCGAGCGACTCGAGGACAGTCTGAGGGATGGCGAACGTTTCTACGCCGAATCCCAAGCAAAGCTCGCAGCGGTGGGAGATGCTGAGAAGCACCGCTCCAAACACCAAGAACGAGACCACCCCCAAAAACATGACCGCTATCAAGAACAGGATCGCCATCAAGAACAGGATCACCACCAAGAAGTATATGACAAACATGCTGATTCATTGAGCGTTGCCTACGTTCAGCTCCCTATTCCACGCCTGTATACTGTCAAGCCTCGTTTCCAGCTAACAGTACTGGGTCTCTTCGCCATGCTGGTGTCACTCTGGTACGTTGCCGAAGCTGGCATGTGCGCCAAGTACTGTATTCCAGACTCCTGTTCAACGACACCCTGTGTCTGGTCCTATGACGATCCAACGTTTGGCAAGGCTCTGCCAATCAAACTAGATCAATGGACCACTGGCGGCGTCGGGCGTGTGGCTTTCGGTAATGCACGGCAAACCGTTGAGGACTGGCTGGCCGACATGAGCGACAGCTTTTACGGGCGAAATATCGAAGACATCGACGTCAGCAAGCTATCTTTTGAAGGGAGGCGTGCCCACCGCCGTCGTCTGCGGAAAAAGGGGCTGCTGAATGATGAGGCCAAGCAAGTGGAAAAGGCCGCAACACCGGAAATCCGCGAAAGATGGGCCGCATGGAGGCGTGAGCGGATCAACAGGGAGAACGCGCGAGAAGCCAGGTCCATGGGCTACGACCAAGACGAGGACGATTCAATGGGAGGGGATCAGAGAATTGGCTAGTCAGCAAGCAATGATCCCCTTTGATACGAGGGCACGATGTCCGTAATGCCACTAATGACCACTGACTCGCCCACGAAATATCTACTTATGACCGGCGTTGGAGCAAGTTTTGGGATGGAGCATCTGTTTCATGTATATATTCAAAGAAAAAAAAAAGATGGTGATACGTGAATCCATGCTATAGGTATGATATTCTATATATATTGAGATGTTGCCCCTACTCCATCAGGAGATACTGCCCCTTGCCTGAGGAGCAGCCATCAGCAATAGACCGTGAACGAATAGTCCAAACTTTCAGGGTCCTCGTGATCATAACAAATCCCACTCCAACAAACCCGTCAAATGCAACCCGGAACTTCAAAACGGAATGTGAATATGAACATAATTTTTCCAGCCCTGGATTGTCCTGCAGAATAACGCCGAGCTCCCGTACCGCCATCTTTTACTCCTCAATTCCTCCCCATTCGTCGTCGTCGTCGTCATCTGCCTCCTCTGCATCGCTCATATCCTCATCCTTGGTACCCCAAGGCAGCCTCCCATCCTGATAGTTCTCCTTCGCTCTTTCCCGGACAGCCTTGACCGGGCACGTCTGGAGCTCCAGGACCAAGTCCCCAATCTTCTTCACAAGATCCTTGGCCTCCTCGTTTGCGAGGCACTTTGTGCTCTCCAGCTCGTCAACCCACAGATCAAGGACGTGGAGCCTCAAGCCCAGAGGCACCTTCCTCAGGTCTCCCGTCCCCTCAAAGGGCCACTCCCTCAGCACGTCGTCGACGACAGCGGGGCTCTTTTGCGCGCACTCGAGCATCACGGCGAAGGCCCGGCGCACGAGGAGCAGGAACTTGTCCATGCGCAGGGCCTCGGTGTGCGGCCACCGCTCGGACAGGACCTGCCAAAAGCCGACGAACCAGGCGGTCTTGGCCTCATCGCGGGGGAGGGAGTATACGAGGCGGGCCAGGTCGGCGGCGAGTCGCTGCTGGGGCGCGGGACGGTCGGTCATCCAGAGGGCGTAGTAGAGGCCTTTCCATAGCTTGACGGCGTCTTGGGTGTCGAGGGAGGTGCGGGAGGAGAGGAAGAGCTTGAGAGAGTCAAGAGAGGCGGTTCGGAGCTTTCGATCTAATATTAGAAGCCTGTGTGTTAGAAAGCGATAATCAAGAGGCGCATAGAGATTCGGAACAGGAAAGACAATCTTGATCGGCAAAGTGTTCGTCTTTGGGGGGGCGACTAACCACTGGAAGCCAAGTTCCGAATGAATGGCATTTGCGCCTCGTGTGCGGCGGCCATTTTGAAAGGGCTAGGATTGCGGATTGCGGAGGAAGATATAAGGCAGATTACAGATTTACGCAATGATTGAATTGAGTACACAGGAACGACGGTCAGGCCAAGAGCACTCAGGATGGTCGTTGAGGCTCTGGAACTGCTCGCAGTATTTTTTGAGAAGAAATATATTTATTCTGCCGCAAAACGAAGATACAAATTGGGTGGGGTGAGGAATGGATCCAGGATAGGTAAGCGGTGTAGGTGCACTTCAGTTTCGCTGTAGGGAGCCACCAAAAGACATGGCAACAGCAGTACATACATCCAAGCAAGGCCTGAGTCATTGGCTAGTCATTGGCTCGTAGATCAGACAAGCTGGGATCGTGTAATAAGCCTGCGACAGCTTTGCCTACCTACCAGCACTTCCACAGAGCTTGTCGCCGTGATAGAGTTTTCCAGAGCTGCACAAAGCTGACTCACTGCCGATGTTGGCCGACTAGGCTGATGATTGGAGGACACCACGACCCTTGTGCCTAGCAGGCCGCAACAACACCCCACCATCGTCATAGCAAGAGCTCTTCTCCCACCCACTTCCACCACACCTCCGTTCGTACCTCTTTACCTAAGCGCCCATCTTGCCCGTCCCGCCCTGCTACTCTGCCATCAATCAAGCCCATACCCGTCTCTCTGAGAGAGACCACCATACCAGGCAAAACCGCAGCGCAGTGAGAGCCGCCGCCATGTCTACCAAGCGCATTTCCAAGGTTCGTCGCCCAAGTGCACGCATGTAATCCATCCCACCACCCACTACCCGTGTGCAATCACCCAGCGAGGGCCAATGCTAACTTCGTTCCTGTCTCTCATCAAACACAGGAGTACGCCGAGCTCTCCCAGACTCCTCCAGAGGGCTACACCATTGCCCTCCCTGCCTCCGAGTCCCTACACACCTGGCACATCACACTCCGCCCACCGCCCGCCACCCCCTTCCACCCAGGCGTCTTCGGCATCCTCATGACCCTACCGACCGACTACCCTTTCAAGCCCCCCGTCATCAAGTTCGTCACCCGCACGTACCACCCGAACATCACCAACGACAGCCTCGGCAACGTCTGCCTCGCCATCCTGAAGCCCGAGAACTGGAAGCCCAGCACCAAGATCGCCGCCGTCCTCGAAGCCGTGAGGAACCTCATGATCGAGCCCCAGCCCGACGATCCTCTCGAGGAGCGGGTCGCAGAAGAGTACAGGAACGAACGAGCCGAGTGGGAGAAGAAGGTCAAGTACCACGTCGAGAAATACGCTATGGAGCCGCCTGTGTTCCCAGCTGGCCCCTAAGCAACACTCGTGTGTTTCAACCTACTTCATTAAAAGAGGGAGTAGAGGTGTCCTACCCAGGTGGTAGGCCAGACTTGGACCTACGAGAGAGGTCTTTGAGGGGGGGAGTAACATCGAGGAGATGAGAAACAAAGAAGCTGGAAAGAACACAGCCTCAAGTTGTTGAACATCCTTAATTCTGTCTAATTCCTGCCCATCTACCACAGCTCTCCAAGGCCAGGATTGCTTCCTCATGTCGTTTCTTGAGGGAGAGAGCTCTTAGTTACACAGTTATTATTCGTTCGCATAGCATGTCCGTACTCAGGGCACTTTCACTAAGATTTCAAATGAGTCCATGATCCCAAACGCATTCATCGCAACACATAAACACTCCTGTAAGGTATCTGGATTCTGAATGCTGTTTTGCATGTCCCTCGTCTACTTGCTCTCTATATTTAGGTTTGTGTATAAGCTCGCTTTTTCCCCGTGATACGCCTCGCCGACTGTACATCTCTACCTCCAACTTCCCCAATCACCACACATGGCCCTGTCCATCCTTCTTCGTGGGTATATACAGCCATAATCATCATCAGAGCAAAGAGAAAAAACCATTCGGAAACCGCGTTTTGCGGCCCGTCTGTCTGTCCTGAAACATGGGATATCAATCGAAGGTATGGGTGGCACTGACAAAAGAAATTGGAAGGAATGGGAAAAAAAGACAATTATCGCCATGCCATAGGAAGAAAAAGAAAAGAAAAGGGGCCCATGGACAAATATATATGCAAAGAAAATGTGTGAGGAGAAAGACCGCTCGCCTTCCCATGCAACGCCAAACCATGATATAATCACATTCAGCACCAGAAACGAGACAGCGACATGCTGTGCTTGCATCGCAGCGCTTGCCAGTGGGCGTTCTACACCCTGCCAGGCCTTGTACCTGAAACATCTCTCCTTCTCCTGCCGAAGAGCGTACCCTTGCGCCGAACTTCAGACTCCGCATCCGTCACATTTCCACCCGGTGGAAGTGTTTGGCTGCGGCCACCCTGCTTTTCCTTATCCAGCTGTGCCTGGTCACGCCGCTCCTGGCGACGCTCATCAATAGCTAACTGGCTGAGGTGGCTGAACCCATTGCGACGTTTGAAACAAGCATCGATGAGGCCATTTGCGTCGAGCATGCGCCGAGGCATAGCCTGCACAACCCCAAACATCTCCATTGGATCCGCAACGGCCATAATCTCCGATTCTCCGGTTTTGAAAATGGCCAAAGCAGTTCGAAACAGCGTCTTGGATCCTTCGTAAAAGAAGATGTCCCAAACCCGCAATGTGGTCTCAATGGGGAGGGTTCCGATGAAGCAGCTCATAAACCACGCAGTCATGCAGAGGGTAATAGGCGGCAATCGTTCTGTCGAAAGGGTATCCGTCTGCTTCCTCCTGAACCTTGTCCTGGGTTTGCGGAAGGAGCGGCCAGTCGACGGTCGAGTCTGCGGTTCAGCTTCCAGATCACCTCCTATCTTATCCCATACAGCAGGCATTGTATCACGGATCTCTGTCATTAACACGCCGAGGTCTACCTTGGAACCCTCCAGGCTGATCTCGTGGGTGCCAGGAAGATAAATGTGAGTGATGACGTTGAGCAGCCAGAAGCACTGTTCCTCTGTGTCAACAAAGAGCAGGAGAAGGCCAGCGATGAAGTTCAAGCTTTGACAATAGCCGATATGAGGATTGTAGATGGAAAAAGCGAAGAGGACACGACGTAGAGAGGCTATGATGGGCTGTTCCTTGTTTTTCGATGGTTTTCCAGTGCTATCACCATCCGGGGCCTGGGGAGGCTTGAAATTGATGTTGTCGGGGAAGGTGCGATGGAGATCTCGTTCAATCGCCTCGACATCCACACGTTTAGCCTTCATGTCAAGAATCTCCCCATATAAGCCCGAGTGCTTAGCAAGAATAGCCGGGCCACCTGCGTAGTAGAACCACGCAGCTCCTCTCCACTCGGGGGGGATGCCTTTTCGAACGAACTTCTTAGTTTTAGCGTTCGTTGGAGGAAAGCGATTGGGATTTTCTGTCATGAGGGAATGCTCCTTGAGATATGATTGCCATTTCTTCTTCCTTCGCGCAAGATACTCCGTATAGCCAGAATTCCAATTGTCGTACTGCTTCATCGTGACGTATTGGTTCTCTTTCTTGAAGCCGTATCGATCACGAGAGTTGGGGTCCTCTGGTTCAGCGGGTCCGGGAACATCAGGTGGCAGACAGCTCTCGGGGTAGCTGGGATCTCGAGGGGGCGGGTCAGGACTGCTAGGCCTACTGTCGTAGACGCTTGTCGGTGCTGGAGAGGGTGATGTGTCCCTGGAGGCAAAGTTGTTTGAGATGCCCAAGCCCCTATCAGCTGGGTCATCGCTCGTGACTGTAGGTTGCGAGGAATCTGAAGGGTCAGTGTCCAGAGACTTGGCGGAATCACGGTTCGTCTCGTCAAAGCGGTTGGAGGATTTCAGGTTCGAGGCCAAATGAGGAACCGAGGCCATGAAAGCCGGGCTGCTGAAGAACATCTTCGATTGTCGAATCTCAGCGTCGAGCCTCGTCTTGGCCAACATGGGTGAATCAGGAGGGTCATCCAAAACTCTGCTATCGCCAAGGTCGGTTTCGGGTTGAGGGAATGAGGAAGACGGCCGGGGAGGAAATTCTTCTTCTTGATCGTCACCTGGTTCACTGTGTTCGTAAATATCGTCCTCAAACCCTTGTTCGTACATGCCCATAACATCTTCCAGGCTCGGTTCGTCAGGATCAACGAAAGCATCCGCGTTGTCACCAAAGGAGGTAGCAGAGCTGTTTTTAGTAAGGACACTACTTCGTTCGGTGTTGGCCGTGCCAGGGGCAGATGAAGCTGTCAGCTGGGATCTGAAACTCGACCGTAGTTCCTCCCCGCCAGACCATGGCACAGACCCACCCAGGATGGGCGCAGACCCAGAGCTGTCAGTGCGGCCGAAACCATACTGTGGCCGGGTTGCGGAAACTGGCGGAGGCCCAGCATTCTTTAAGAAACGGGTCCCTGGAATGCGTGAGTCAGGAAACTCAGCCGTCGTAGGAGACATTCCAGGTGCCCAAGTGGACGCAGACACGTTTGAACACATCGAAGGGCCCCTGGGACGCCATGGGGGAGCATAGTCCATCATCTCCGGGCCGTCTTCGGAGGGTGTGGGAAGAAGAGCAGGTCGAGATCTGGTCGGGGTGTCGGAAATGGGTTGCCGTATACTGTGTTTCCGGGGGCGGGAGAAATTTTCGAACGGCGCGGATGTTATGTCAGAACCACGCATGTCAGAGAAGGAGGATTTTGCTGTCAAAGGGCGCGAAGGAGGCTCGCTTTGGGGTTCGCGGATTAGATTATGTGCATCAAATGCGGCCGGGGTTGTTGGCCGCGACCGCGGGCCATTACTATTACTATTCGAGGCGGGTCGTGGACCGTTGCCAGGATATGGGATGAACCCGCCATTCATGGAGTCCCATTTTGATGCGGGTGGGCGGCGGGAATTCTGGGAGGCAGACCGAGGCTCGCCCGAAATCGCAAACGAATCCGAAAAGGCTGGCGAAGCTATCGGCGAAGGTATCGCAAAAGCACTTGCCGTAGTGTTGACGGGCGAAGGGTATCGATGCGGGCGGCTTCGGCTGCCGTCTTGCGAATTCATATGTAACGGTGGGCCCTGGAATAACTCATCGTCGAAATCATAGCCGCCGCGGTTATAATTTTGCATCGCCGTTGGAGTCATTGCGGTCCACCTAGTCCCTGGAACCCAGCGTCGAACGGCTGGGCCCGGCGGAGTCTATACTGAGACCAAGTAAAGGATTCTATAGTGTCGTAGCAAGCTCAATCGGAGGAGTCAAAGTGACCAAGTCCCTAGTCGTAGTCGGTGAGGTCGAGGAGAAAGAGTGGAAGCCCAGTGCCATTGCTCGAATGAATCGGACGTTGGGAGAGAAGTAGCGATCGATAGGAGGTCAAGGCCACGAGAAGCTGAATGTCAGAACCACTGCCGGGGCAGTTCGAAAGTTTGGAGTTCTCAAAAGGACGGTGGGTTCGGCCTGGTTGTTCGATGTCGTCGGCGGTAGAGCAGGGGTGAGGAAGGCCAGCCGGTGAACGGCAAAAGGAGTGACTCGCTAACGGCGCAGGATACAGTTGCGGTTTTCAAAGGATATCGATGGTGGTGTAGAAGGAGTGAGAGTCGACGTAAGAAAGCACGTATTCGTCAGGCGATGAGAGAGGGCCCAGTTCATGCATGTGCGGGTGTCGGCCTGCATATATGTTCCGCCAAATCAAACCCAATCAAATCAGGCGGTTCTCGAATCAGTCGTCGATGGTGACTTGCATCGCTGCCTCGAGGGATGGAAAAAGAGTCGCAGACGCAGAAAGCGACAGTGAGGGACACCGAAACGAAATATCGGCGGCGGACAGCTATGCGCAGCTACCTGCAGCGTAGGATCGGAACGAACAGAAAAAAAAAGAAGCGAGTGTTGAGGTGCAGTGCTGTGCGGCGCAGTGCAGCGCAGCGCAGAGCAGGGGATGTAGTTATGATGATGGGGGGACGCAAGAAAAATCACACGAGACTCAACTCATACGCGCCGAGGACGAACGACCTGCGATGAGCGGGCGAATGATGGCCTGTGGGAGAGCAAACGCCGTGTGTGGCGGACGGCAGGCGCAGGAAAAGCCGACAGACAGCAGGAGCCCGACGGACCAGCAAGAGCCAACTAATTCCACCCACACTAATCAAACAAGTGGGAAGGTGCCTGAAGGGGGAAGGGGGGACACGCTCGGAAGAGGGCCCGCCTTCCTTTTTCCCTTAGCTCTCTGTTCGTTCCTTGGCTATTTGCCGGCGTTGCGCTTTCCTGGGTCCCAACGTGCTGGATTAAGGTCCTTGAACCCTCTTTTTTTCTCGTCCTCAGCTCGCTCCTTCCCTTCCAGCTCGATTGCTTTTTGTCTCTATGGACTGCGTTCTACCTGTTCCTAAGTCGGGGTACCGGGCCTTGGCTCAATTGCTGTAATTCGCAATGATGCCAAATAGGAGTCATAGCACCCTCATCAACGAGTTTAATCAAAGTGGCCCAGACAGATCCAGGCACGGAGGTACCTGTGTGCAGCGGAGCAATTAGTGCCTGAGGCCAGGTCAAGCGCCAACGGCAAGGTGCCTGCCAGGTACCCAGCCCTGGGTGCTGGTAGCTCCACGGCAAGAGCCAGGCACCTACCTCCTGGTTGGGCGAGCTTCGACGAAAAGGGGCAGAGCAGCACACCTTGCCTTTGCTCTAGGTGCAAGGGGCTTCCTGTTGCTGGGGTTGAGAAAAAGAAAGATGAAGACGCAAGGGAAAATAAACGACCCCGGAGCGTGGCCGTTGGGCACTTTTTGCTCTTATGAGTGCTGCTCAATTCTTGAATTTTTCAGAGGGGCAGGCCATGCAACAGCAGCTAAGATGGCCGGGGGCTGCCTAGTTGAGAGGGAAGTGTCGCCCAGGCGGATGGCCCGTGAACTAGCTCAACGCGCTTGGGAACCGCCCTAACCTAGATTTTCCCAACTGCCCGGGCCTCGCTAAGCAATTTCTTAACAGGTTGTCGGCATTGATTGCAACCTGCTCGCCATGCAAGTCGGCGCCCCTCCTACACCATAAGCCTGCGCGTTCTTAGAACCGCCGTCTTGTTCTCTCTCAGCGACGTGCTTCAACAGTTTGGCCGGTCTTACTGCCTGTGCCTGCATAGGATGCAGTTCGAGGTGCGTGCATCTCATTGAGTGCGGCGTATGACGATCTATTGCTAAACTAAGCTACAGTCGATGTAATAATAACAACCCAGCTCGTCCAACCAAGCTCGGTGTGTTTCCAGCCTTCCAGCTCCGTCTTCCCCAGAGCCGTGGAACAGCTTATGGGTGAACATCACTGCCCCTTTGGTGGACGCTATGTCGCAGACCGGAGGTTATGATCACCGGCTGCTGCCAGTGCCACATGCCGCTATGCAATGACACCCAACGGCCTTCTCGCATCAACCGGTGACGTTGTTCAGCCGCTCTAGGCGAGTTTCATCAATGCACGGCCGTCCGTGTGTGAGTCGTCGTATCTGCCGCCCTGTCTATCCGTCGTCATTGTCTGCCCGCCAAGCACAGCTGGGTGGATAATGGTGGGTATCGATCATTCACTGGCGGCTGCTTATTCATCTCCTCTCATCTTATTGCTTGTTTGTTTGCAAAGCAAAATGGCTGCAAGTAGGGAGGCATGTAAGTGCGCATTTTTGCTCCACTTAGCTGGCCTCTGTCCATGACCTCAGCTCCGTCCATGACCCGGCGCAGGCCTCGCTAAAGAACCGACATGCCATCCCAAGGCAGAGGCGGCACGAGCTTCCTATGTCTAGACATGCACGAAATTACTATCACAGCTGCATTACCAGCGCCTTGCGGCGGTCTCCGTCGCGCTGTGAAGGCTTCGAGCTTTTCTTTTCAGATCAGGGAGCTTTCGGTGATCCTCCCGGGGAAGCCAAATCCCTGTCCCCTCGTCCCCTCACATGGCCGTTAGCCCGTTGCATCCGCCCCCGAGGCCCCAAGGACGGCGCTGCCTGGGAATTTCAGCGGGAAAAAATAAAAATGAGATGAGCTACGGCGCAAGAGTCGAGCAATGGTACGTGCATCGCATGCCCATGCCGCACCTTAGCCTGGTCCAAGGCATCGCTGTCGACACGTGTGAGTATCTCTACCTCTTAATATAGGCATTCTCCTATCAATCGCAATGACAAACGATGCACCCGATACATCCGTCATCCGCCACTCCCCTGCTTGAATTTAAGCTGGCTCCATTTGTTATTCACGTCAAACCAGCCAAGGATCCCTTCCACGCCGCCAGGACTTCGGGAAGGATAAAAAAAAACTTTTGTCTACGCACAGAGTCCAATCATGCTGCGTCGTAGCCTGGCTGCCTGGGCGATCCTCATGAGGAGAAATGAACTCATACCCAGAGAGCCGGAACTTGAGGCACACACAATGCCTCCAGGGCAAATCCCACCAACACCCTGGCTTTCCGGGTTTTGGATTCCAGACAGAACCAAAGCCCGCAGGCATCTGCTCAGTGATATTACGTATGTGCGTTGCTTGGCCTATATCATAAATTCCATCGAGCATGCATTGGTTTCCAATCGTTGGGGCCACAAGACGGGTTGATCATCCGTGTGCGAACCTCACTCTATTCTTACTGTATGAGGAAGGTTTTCTCTCCCTCAGGCATTCCGCACACAGGGCCAACTACTCATTAATAATACCCGTGGTTCTATAATTTTTCAGATGGCTAATTAGCTCCATGGCTGCAATGTGACAATCCTTGTCTCAGGACACCACCGACTCGCGCGTATCAGTTGTGTGGCCATCACAGCTCCATCCGCGAGCCTTGTTGACACAAACACGCAGCCAGCTGTTAGTGTGTGTTTTGTTTTGTTTGGACAGACGCGTCAGATCTAGTCTGCCGTTGACGCGCCTCTAGAGGATTCAATGACAGGACCGGCTGCGTTAGCTTAGCCCGACACTAGCAAAACTCCAACGTTGGTGGGAATCGTCGAGGTATCCAGAGACAGAAGGGAAGGCCGACACATGGAGGGCAGCCGAGACCACCACCAAGCCGTGCACAGTCAGCGCTGATTTGTGCGGGACTAAGGAATGAAATTGCAGTTCAGGTAGGCCGGCCCAAATGCTCGTCGTGTCCGCAAATTGAGTTAGCGAGTACGACTAGGGTTGCACTCAGCCTTGCAACCCAGATCCTGCCCGGTCCTTCTCGAAGCTACCTGATCGAATGAAATGCGCCCAGCGTGAAGCGAAGCGATGCTCATTCCTCGGGACCGGTAAGTCATCCGCCTGATCCATGTCGTACCCCATCGTGCCACCAAGTGAGACCACTCATTCATCATGGGCAGCACTCCTGGTTGCTCGCTGTGCTGCTCTACTTACCTTACCCTACATCCATCCACATGGCTCTCAATTATGCATGACATCCATTTCCAAATAATACTTGCTAGCTCTTAATTACGATGGAGAATCCCTTGTCATTCATTAGAAATATCATTGCATGTCGTTTCCGAGCGAATCAGAGGTGTGTCTAGCTTTAGTTCGATCGTCGATTGATGTTCGAGAAAAAATCTTGCGTAGTTGTGGTGATGTTCACCGAACATTCCACAGGCTCACTGATGTGTCGTGTGCTTTCTGGGGCCACCAAACTCAGCGAGTCTAGCGGCAGTAACAAACTGGGTATTTTAATCAACGTCATGAGTCTAATGCTATGGCATTACGTCGTTAATTAGGAGGGGAACACAGTTCTTGATCTGATTATCAAGTCATGGCGAGGCGAAAGTGTCTTTTCCAGTCTAGGTCACATTATATAGCTCGTTTAATCAAGAGGGTTCATGAACCAATAATGTACTGGACCACCTGCATTTAAACGAAGTTGTGCATTGAAGTATTCTCGATCTGGGTCTAAATCCCGGGTTGTAGGCAGTCTAAATATCAGTCTACATTAGAAGGACGAGACCAAGTCTCAAAGGCGCAACAAATGCATATGATCCGTCTTAGCGCACATCGTGGTGAAAGTCGATAGCATAAAACTGCCCTAGGATCTATAGATGAAAGGCATTTGTCTAGATTCACATGTTCACATGCGAGGTTCTGGAACGTTAATGTCAAGGAGAACAGGAACCGGATGGTACAGGGTAGGTTATAACTCGTGATTCAATTTTCACTCTTGGCTGCACTACTTAACATTGTAAAGTGCTTAGGCTATCGAGATCTAATTAATCAATCGGGACTCATGAGAAAGAGCAGAGTTCTACGGGAGCTGGCCGCGCTTCGATTTCTCAAAGTTTGCTCGCCACGTCGCTCTTCTTCCCGGCACAGCAGGAGCCAACCTGCTGCTTCTGGCTGAAGGCGTTCTTGGACGACTTGTCGACGGCAACGTCCGAGGGCGGCACCCAGAGTGCCGGGTTCCTGACGAAGAAGTTGGAGGCCCGCAGCATGACACTCACGGGCTCCCCCGGCATGATGGGGAAGTCCTCGGTGCGGGGGAAGTGGGTGAGGCCGAACTGGATGTAGCAGACGATGTCGGTGTTCTCAATCGACTCGTCGCGCGCGACCCAGTCCTCGATGGTCTTGTTGTGGGGGTGGTCGAGGTCTCCCGCGGACTGGCAGACGTAGTCGCCGGCGGGGAAGAGCTCGTAGTCCCTGTATGGCGTGACCCAGAGCGCCTTGCGGGCGAAGGCGGCGCGCTTCCAAACCATGCTTCCAGGTTTGGCGAGGAGGGCCGGGCTGTTGGGGTTGAGGATCTTGTAGGCCACGGGCTTCTTGGCCGAGGGATTGAGGCTGCCCGGGTTGATGATGTCCCAGGAGCGGCTCGTCTCGGCGCAGTAGCTCGCGGCGGCCTCCTTGGAGGTGCGGAGCGGCGTCTTCTTGCAGTAGAAGCCGTTGCCATACATGTTCTCAGCGGAGCCCAGGGGGGCCTCCGCAAGCATGGCGTCGCTCTGCAGGATGGAGTTGTTGGGGCCGTCGATCTCGGGGTCGACGCGCAGAGAGAAGATGTGCTGGTGGTTGTGGGCGTTGATGGCTGGGGCAACCTCGGCGCCGAAGGGGAGGCGGATTCGCTTGGGTGCATGCAGTAGGTGTTGAGCATGCCGGTCAGCTTCATCTCGAGCTTGTAGGTCCCGTCCAAGGTGAAGGTGTGGTAGAAGGCATACTCGTAGTTGGCTGCCGTGATGATCTGGGAGATGATGAGCTTCCTATCACGGGCCGAGATGACAGTGCCGTCGCGGTAATCGGTATGCTTGTAAAGCAGGCCATTGTCCTCCTCGTGAATGCAGATGGCGTTTTCGATAATTGCCGGCTCGCCAGATCGGGTCGCCATGATAGCATCCATGTAATGGATGACGCCCTTGCAGTCACATCCAAGCTTCAAAGAGTTGGTCATCAAACCAGTGCCGTACTCGCCAACATCAAAGGCATGCTTCCTGTGGTGCGGCGTGTCCGGGTTGCCGTAGGGCACAACCATCTCAACCACACTGATGCGGTTGAAGAGAGTGCGCTCGCGCTGCTCGTGGTGATCGTGAACACGGACATCGGAGAGGACGATACCCTCACGGTAGTTGAAGCCAATGTGCATCTTGTAGCCGGCCCAAGAAATCTCATTCCCATCCATCTGGAACGAGACACCTTCGGGCTGGGTAATGTCAATGGGCTTTAGAAGCTGGTCATTGTAGCCGTCACCGATAAACTCGGGCATATAGTTATGCTCGAGGAACGACGGCTTGGTGCGCTCACCGTTGACGAGACGAATGTCAACGGTGAGAACCTCCTCCTTCTCCGTATCGACGACGACTGAAAAATCCAGTGGGTGCGCATACTGGTTGTCGAACCTGGAGTTGCGGAAGTAGACGATGCCCTGCTGAAGACGGCGCTCCATGCCCCAGCGGTGATCGAAGCCGACGGCCCAGGCGTCGATGAATACCAGGGACATGTCGGTGATGCCAATGTCGCTGCAGGCCTGGATGACACGGGGGTCTTTGAGGGCCACCTGCTCACACACGTCGAGGTCCTCGAGGGTCAGGGTCGGAGCCACCTCAGACACTGGATTCCAGCTCTCGACGATTGACTGCTTGAGGTTGACAACTACCTCGGCCACATTGGCTGAGCCCAACTCAAGGATGATGGCAAAGGCGCGGCGGTCCGGGCGGGGGCCACTTCCATTGCGAAAGGCAGCATAGTCGGCCTTCTTGGGCTCACGGAGAGTCAGGCAATTGAACTTGACAGCCTTGGGAGCAGCATGATCGCGAATAGTCTTGGCAGCGACGCGAAGCTCTTCAATCGATAGCTGATCTACAACACGGTCGGTGTCAATACGCTGTTCACTGTGCCGGACGGAGGGGCGAGCAAAAGTCGCAACTTACCGAGAGGATGGGCTAAGGGCTGCTTCGACAGATCGGGAGCGGCGTCGTTGGGCTCTTCCCGAAAGATGGTGTATCCGGCTATGGACGAGGTGTCGGCAATCATGGTGAGGGTTGTCTGGGCTTAGAGACTGTGCCATACAAAAGGTTTTGGTGGTCTCTTGAAACAAGAGAGAGAGCAGGACTAGAGTGGATGGAGTGAGGCGATGAGCGGGTTGCTTGGGCTGATGAGTATTGTGTGTGTTTCTTTGTGTATTGTGTGTCTGTGACGAGAGGAAGATGGGAAGCAATCAAGTCAGAGAGGCTGCTAAATATATGTTGGTCCTCATCTACATAGAGCCTCATGGCTAGCTGCCGCGGGTGGAGCGGCCCTTTTTCTTTCCTATTCTAATCGCGTTGAGCATGACTAGACACCAATGGGCGGTGGCACCCGGGGCCGTATCTTGGCTGTCCATGTCATGCGGCGGTGGCCGTGAGAGAAGAGGCGGAGAGGGAGGAGACTCCGACTGTTGAATAAGCCGTTGAGGAGGCAAGAAACTTGCCTAGTTTGAGAGCCAGCCTGCGGAGCCTGTGCGCGGGACGCCAGAGCAGACCAACCAGAGGCATACCGGCAGGCTTGGGCAGAGTCAGGTGTGCGGCCGCTGGGATCATCTCTGGCCGGCCACGGCATTGGGTCGTCGAACCGTGAGCGACGGTAACCGATACGGCCTCGCTCGCCAGCCAAGCACAGCAGAGCAAGAGCCGGGATGGCCGGCACCGGCAGAGGCAGAGGCACACGACGAATCCAAATCTGGCAACATAAAGGGCCTCTCCCCCACCCTCCAGCCGAGCCCCATGAATCGCCCTCATAGACCGACGGCGGTGTGGCGGAAGCGATCGAGGCCAGGATGAATGCAGCAAGTCAATGCGACGACTGGTCACATTCTACCCCGCAAAGAAGCTGACACTCAAGCTGGAAATCGTCTGGGGATGGTCAAGTTATCACGTAATGAGAATGGTTCCCCAGTTTCACCCTGTCCGCTGCCTTTCATTTCGTCCATCACTGCTGTGAGTTGTTGCTCGCCCAAGACACTATGTGGTGATGGTTGGCCGACCATGCTCCTTTGGGTAGGTTTTCAGTCCGTTCTCCCTTAGGCTCGATCCTGGTGGCACCGGCTGGCGGTCGCTATGTACCTACATACGGGAGATCTGAGAGAGAGAATCGCGAAGTTGGCCGGTCTGCGTAGGAACATGCGTCGCACCACTGATAGCGTGGTTCATCGGGTGACCGCTGCCCTGATCAACTCGCGTGTTTCTGATCGAGCCGTGCCGTGTCCCTCAGAGGCAGCCTCGCATGCAGGGTACTTATCGGTAATGGGGAAAGAAAGTTACCTAAAGGAAACTAGACCTCTGGGAGGGAGGGGAATGGAACAGGTACCGCCCGCCACCGTTCAGATGGAGAGATACATGCGGAGGCTGAGCAGAGTTTTGTGGTAACATGGTAATTGGTTAGGTACCTTATCTGGACCCTTGTCTGCGCCCAATTTCGTGTCTTGCAAAAGAACTCCATCCCTCAAACAGACGTGTAACTTCCGTGTAGGGATCTACATAGTACGTCGGTATGCTATATATATGAATGTCGTTGCGCCCTCTTCGCCCCTCTACTGTTCTGGGTGACCTCAGCCATTGGAAACGACCAGAAGGCCGTGTTGACTCACTTGAACTTTTAATCCTCCATCAGCCTCATATTCTTTAGCGAATGTATTCCCTGGGCGATCCTCCTCTTTGTTATATTCATTACAGACCCAGCACGCCTCGCTGAGACCACTTCTCTCCATAATGGATCCCGACAGAGAATCGCAATCGCCTCGCAAGGAAACCGACCAGGCAGCTCAAGATGCCGACGATCTCGCCGGCCTGGGCCACTCCCAAGAACTCACTCGCAAGTTCAGCTCCTGGAGCATGTTCTTCCTCGCCTTCACAGTCCTCGGAACATGGAGTACGTTTGCTCAAGGGCTCAACAGTGGTCTGACGAGTGGCGGGCCTGTGACCATTCTATGGGGGCTCATCCTCGTCACATTTTGCAATATTTGTGTCGCCGTCTCTCTGGGCGAGCTATGTAGTAGCATGCCGACCGCTCTCGGTCAAGCCTACTATGTCTCGCGCCTGTGGCCAGGTGGCTGGGGCCGGTTCATGTCCTACATGTGTGCTTGGATCAATACGTTTGGGTGGTGGACGCTGTCTGCCTCTCAGCTCACTTTCATGACCAACTTCATCCTGAGCATGAAGGTCTTGTATACTCCAGACTGGCCCGAGGCCAGCGTCGGCTGGATCAACTTCCTCCTCTACCTTGGTCTCACGGCCTTCGTCACTCTCGTCAACGTTGTTGCCTGCCGCCGCGACGCAGTGCTCCCCTTTATCAATAACTTTGTAGGAGTATGGTTTGTCGTTCTCTTCTTTGTCTTTTGCCTGGGCCTCCTCATCTCGGTAGGCATCAGGGAAGGCCTCGCATATCAACCTGCTTCTTTTGTGTTTGGCACTTGGCTCAACCAGACCGAGTGGAATGACGGGGTCACATGGTTCTTGGGCCTGGTCCAGGCGGCATATGGTCTGACTGCATTCGACGCGGCAGTTCACATGGCCGAGGAGATTCCCGCCCCCAGAAAGAACGTGCCTCGTGTCCTATGGCTCTCCGTGACCGCAGGCGCCATCTCTGGCTTCATCTTCATGGTTGTCTGTCTGTTCTGTATCCAAGACCTCGATGGCGTCCTGGACCCTTCCACCGGACTCCCCTTTATGGATTTGCTGGACCAGGCTATGGGACTTAGCGGCGCAACAGTCTTGCTTTCGCTCTTCATCTTCAATGGATTGGGCCAGGCTGCCAATATCATCACCACCGGCTCTCGCCTGACCTGGGGCTTTGCACGGGATGGGGGTTTTTTGTGGAGTGACTATTTTGGCCATGTCGACCACTACTGGAAAGCCCCCGTGCGCTCCCTGTGGCTCCAGGGCGCCATCATCGGATTGGTCGGCGTCCTCTACACATTCGCCAACACGGTGCTGGAGGCCGTCCTCAGCGTGTCTACCATTGCCTTGACGGTGTCCTATGGAATGCCCATCCTGGCGCTGTTGGTTGTTGGTCGGGACAAGCTGCCCCCTGGCGGAGAGTTCTCCCTGGGCCGGCTTGGGCCGGTAGCCAACTGGATCTCGGTCATCTACTGCGTTGTCACTACGGTATTCTTCTTTTTCCCTTCGGCGATGAACCCGTCCCCTGCCGATATGAACTATGCCATTGCGGTTTTTGGAGTCATGCTGGTTGTGGCGGTAGCCCTCTGGTTTATCCGGGGAAATCGCACATATCTACGGACGGCGGGGGCAGAGGAGCGAGCTATGCACGCGAGGGAGTTGGAGATGTCGCACCTCCAGGGGGTGGCGAGCGGGGAAGGTGAAAAGCCAAAGGAGTTTGAGACCAAGCTGGAGAAGGATCAGCTGAAGGAGTGATATGGAGATGCTGGGTCAGCTAGCGACTACTTGAACATTACTTTGCGGCACCCTGTCTTGTTCTTCTCTGCTTCTCAAGGCATTCGGCCAACGGAGGTGGCTTCCTAGGTACTATGCATACCCATGGTAATATTACTATTTTTTCCAACAGCCTACAGGAGTAAGATAAGAGTAGATATGGCTTCTATCAAAATCTAAGTATTATAATCATTCATTGGCCATAGCATCTTCGTTTCTGGCTTCCCCAACTGGTCGATGGGCCGTGTGGCAGCCTCCAGCAATTTCTGGCCTCCCTTGCATTGATTATGAGCAGCCAATACCGAGCTGGCCGAGTCATGTTCGACGTTATGCCCAACCAGGCAACTTTATTGGTCAATCTAGACTGAGATAGCGTGGAACTTGGGTGATTCGCTGGTTGGTCCAGCCTGACCCTTGCCCCATCCGCTTATCCTGCATTCGCATAAGCACGAGAATGAGGGTGGCACCTGGTTAAGTGGCTCGTACTCTCCCTCGTCCCTCCATCCCTCTCCCGAGATCGTTCACGTACATCTGCAAGGAGACAACTAAGCAACCTTGCTCGTGGTTGACGTAGCCTGGTTTCTGTTGGGTAACAGATATCACCCATTGGCTCTCAAATCAATCAATCAATCAATCAATTACCCCAGGCTTCTCTCACTTCACCTGCTCCTCTTCTCCAGCCGGTTCCCCGCAATCCAAATCTCTGATTCTTTCTCCACGCCCGACAGACAGGTTGCGTGTGTACTGGATCGTTGCCCCTCCTGGACCTCCGTCGGTGAGAAACACCAGTCACTATTTGTTCGCCATCTCTTTCTGGGCCCTACTCTGTGCTTGTCGCCCTTGGACGACAGCAGAAAGACCATCACGACGGTTGACGATTCAATACGCTATCTAGCTTCCTACCTTTCTTCATCTTCTCGCTCCTTTTCCCCTGGATGGTTATGTATAAGGCTTCTTACGCCCCTCGGTTGCCCCGGCCACATATGGAGGGTACAGACTCTCTCAAGCTGTATTTCTTGGCTGAACTGTTGAAACGCATACACTCTTGCAGTTGCCGTCGCTAGTATCGCTCGCTCCACACATTGCACATCTTGGATAAACAGTCAGTGATTGACTGTTGAACTTGCGTTGCTGGTTGCGCAAATGGCGAGGATACGCGTTGTGGCAGGCTCCTGCTGGCCCTGCAAAAAGAGACGTGTGAGATGCGATCTGGAGAAACCTGTTTGCCAACGATGTCTCCAGGCCGGGGCAACCTGCGACTACAACACCCGTTTGATCAGGTGGAGTTCAAGACCAAGCGCTCGGACCGTGCCAAGTATCATGCAAATTGCTGGTCTGGGTCGGGACGGGCTAGGTGCCAGAGAGCAGCGCGCCCTGGATTATTTCCACGGTCGCGTCTGGCCTCTACTTCAAACGTCCGAGGAACCTTGTGCGCCCCCTCTTCCCGTTGCTATACAGCATCGTGTTGTTCTGCTAGCGACATGTGTGCTCGCAGACTCCCATCGCTTACTCCAGGACGGCAAGGATCATGATGGATCGTTGAACACGAAGCGGCTCGAGTGCTTGGCCGCCATCCGTTCGGAGGTTGATGGATGCTGCGCGCAAGGAAATAATAGTACCGGCCTCCCACACGTTCTCCTTTTCGCAGTTCTCCTTCTCCATCTTCATGACGGCTTCATGGAGCTTGCGGGCCATGTCGCGTCAACCTCAAGTCACCACAAAGGCGTGCTGGCCATTCTCGGCCAGCTGGGCGGTCTCGAGCCTGTGTTGCGTACCAGCCAGGAATCTTTGCAGATGCTTCTCTCCGAGTTCGTCTCGGCTGACCTGACCAGCGCGTTACTTCAAGGAATTGCGCCTTCATATCCCCCGGCCGCCTGGCACGTCATTGATCAGGGGGCTGTCTGGTGGGGGCGTGATCCTCTTGGTCGATACTCGCTCGCCTTTGTCCTTCGCGAGATGTCTGCCATGGCCTTCTATCACGATTCCCTCGTCAATGGACAGTCCTCGCTATGCATGGATGAGGTCCATTCGTTTGAGGAAGCGTTCCGCCCAGTGTACGCGCCTGTTGCGATGCCCATGCCAGATTCGCCATCAGAGCCTGAAGCAGGACCGCTTCAATGTCTCAGCGAGAGAGATATCGAGGCTGTTCATGCCTTTGCGCTGATCCGTACTTTTCAACACACGGCGCTAATCTTCCTCTATCGTGCCATCTGTGGACTACCCACTCTTCACCCCCTCGTGCAGCAGCATGTCCGGTCGTGTTTAGATTGCATCATGGAGATTGAACGGTCATCAAAACTGCTTCACTGTGTCATCTTCCCTCTTTGCGTCGCGGGTGCTCATGCTCAGTCGCCCGATTCTCAACATGAGGTCTTGAGCATGACGAACATGATATACGATAACATGCGGTTTGCCTCGGTCAAAGCCGTTTCGCAGGTTTTGACTTCCATCTGGACCACTCAGTCATCTCTTGATCTCACATGGACGGAGCTCTTTGCGCAGCTTAGTCCCCACGTGCTTGTGCTGTAGAGGGCCGGTATGGTGTAGCCACTAGATGAAGCACGGCTTCCGCTTGAAGGGAGGGAGGGACAAGAGTAGGACCGGCAATTTCTTGTGGACAATGTTGGCTTCTGGTGTGACCGGTATGAGTTGTGTGCAAGACCGGGTTCATGCCTCCCTACGCATATGCAGTGAGTGAATCAAATTGATGACAGTACCTCCCCGCATAAGAAATGTCTCTAGTATATGCCCGAGGGCTAGATCACAAGCCAATGCAGTTCATTCAAGGGACAGTCCACCCATTTGATGATGGTGTGGTCGTAGAACGGAGGCGTGAACGTAAGGATGCCCTTGCCAGAAAGCGGGGTAACCGAAACGGGAAAGTTTTTGGACCAACGTAAGCCCCACTCTTTTGTTGGCCGATCGGCGCTATCGCTCAACGGGCAACTCCGGCGGCCACCAAAGTTGAGCCTCAGATCTCCCCAATTGCGAGATGATAACTGCAGAGATCCGGGAGCCGGCTTACGTACAAGAATAATCACACCAGCTGGGGACTGACATCTGACGCATCTATCTTGGGTAGTTACTAACATAGCTGGGGCATATTTCTTTCCGTTTTGGTATTGAACGCCACTTGAACGACATTGACTCGTCCGTCACATGCGCGTTCATCCACCCCATTCCCCAGACATAGAGAGAATTATTACTTATACTTAGTATGGCCGGTCGGTTGGGAGCTGTGGGGTAATTGTTGGATTGCCATTTATCTGCCTTCTTCGCTTGAGAGTCGGTGTCTATTATTCACGACCCATATCAGGCCCTTCTCGTTTCTACTTGTGTCCTCATTCCATCAGTGTCTACCTTTCCTATCAACATCTCAGAGTGCGAATTTATAACCCACCATGTCCCTTTTCACAAATCTCCAAGCTCCAAACGGGCGCAAATACGAGCAGCCTACTGGACTTTTCATCAATAATGAGTTCGTCGCATCATCCTCTGGCCAGACGATCACCTCAATAGACCCTGCGTAAGTAGCATTCGAGGGAAGGGGACCAGCATCTTATATTCATCCAAAAGGCTGACCTGATATTGTCGCGCCCCTTCTTCAGCACAGAGAAGCCTATCGTAACTGTACAGGCTGCTAGCGCACAGGATGTTGACAAGGCGGTCAACGCTGCACACAAGGCCTTGCGCCATCCCTCATGGTCTGATCTACCTGCTACTGACCGCGGCCGGCTTATCGCCCGCCTAGCCGATCTGATTGAGGCCAACGGCGAACTCTTTGCCACTATTGATGCCTGGGACAATGGTTTGTGACCCTATCGAGCTGTCGTTTACAACGACTTGTTGCGCCAAAGTATGCTCCGGCGCTGACCAGAGATTCTATTTAGGCAAAACCTACAAGGAGGCTTTGGAGGGTGATGTGGTCGAGGCTGTCACCACTATCCGCTACTACTCTGGGTGGGCAGACAAAACATTTGGACAAACTATCAACACAAACAAGCACAAGCTTGCGTACACCATTCGTCAGCCTATTGGTGTTGTGGGCCAGATTATCCCTTGGAACTATCCTCTCTCTATGGCTTCCTGGAAACTGGGCCCTGCTCTGGCCTGCGGAAATACAGTCGTGATCAAAGCTGCTGAACAGACGCCCTTGAGTATCCTCGTTCTAGCCCGCTTGATAAAGGAGGCCGGCTTCCCCCGGGTGTTGTTAATGTAATCAACGGACTGGGGAGAGAGACTGGCTCTGCTTTGGTCGAGCACCCCTTGGTTGATAAGATCGCATTCACAGGTTCAACGGCTACGGCAGCTCATATTATGGGCGCTGCCGCTAAGACTCTGAAGAACATCACGCTTGAAACAGGTGGCAAGTCGCCGCTGATCGTCTTTGATGATGCAGATCTTGATCAAGCAGTCAAGTGGTCTCATTTTGGCATCTTTTCTAACCAAGGCCAGATCTGCACTGCGACGTCTCGCATCCTTGTACAGGACACTATCTACGACAAGTTCATTCAGAAGTTTATAGACACCGTGAAGACTGTCAGCCGGGTAGGGAACCAGTGGGATGAGAGCACATATCAGGGCCCTCAAGTTTCCGAGGCACAGTACAACCAGATCTTGAAGTACATTGATATTGGGAAGCAAGAAGGCGCCGTGGTTGCTGCTGGGGGCGAGCGATTGAGCCTTTCTGCCGATGGGAAAGGCTTCTTCATCGCGCCGACGGTATTCACGGACGTAAGCCCTTCAATGAGGATTTTCAATGAAGAGATCTTTGGTCCTGTTGTGGCTATTTCCCGCTTTGGAACGGAAGAGGAGGCATTGGCCCTAGCTAATAACTCCAAATACGGTCTTGGCTCAGCTGTTTTCACGACTGACCTCGAGAAGGCACACCGGGTTGCTGAGAAAATAGAAGCGGGCATGGTCTGGATCAACAGCAGCCAAGACTGCGATCCAAGAGTGCCTTTTGGAGGTGTCAAGCAGAGTGGAATTGGTCGAGAACTTGGAGAGGCCGGACTGGAGGCTTATTCACAAATCAAGGCTGTGCATGTGAATTTGGGGAGTAAGCTATAAAAAGTATATGAAATGATCGCAAGGTTAAGCTCTTCCCGTGGAGACGAACAGAGAGAATAAATTTGATTCACCAAACGGTTGTAACCTCAAATTGACGCCCATATTAATCAATCTGGGTTCACTTCACATAAAATACACTATCGTAAATGTATAATTATTGAGCTACCCAAGATTGCTTTATTGTTGCAAGAACATTGCGGGATTTATTTGGATCCGTGCATCTCTGCATCTCTGCATCTTGCACATGGGCTTCACGCAAACCACGGTTGACCCACAGATTTCGCGACCGCGGCTGCCACGAGTTTCTGGATTTCGATCCCAGGATGATAGTTATCCTTCCACAGGCAGCTCTTACCATCCGAGTTGTAGCAGGTAGCATCCAGGGCTCCATAGCGAGAAGGATTGTTAATGGCCTCATTGAAAGGAGCTGTTGTATCGACAACCCATGAAGTTATACCAGAATTCTTCGATTTGAAAGAAGCCAGGTTAGTTGATATAAGGTTATTGTAGAATGATATCGTGTTTGCAAGTTGTATGTTGGAAGCCTCCCCATTTGCAAGCATTAGAGGAGTTTTTTGGGTTGCTACATCAGCCGTTAGAAATTACGCCTGCAACTTTGGCTCTTGTGGGGAGAAAATGGACAGAGAGCAGACAGTTAAACTTACGGGGAACTCCCAGAAGCACAAATTTCCTCACGCCGGCGTTGTACATGATTTGGAGCTGCTCGAAGTACCGCCCTAGCACTTTGTTGATAAGAGCCTCCCAGCCACCCAGATAGAAAGCATTCCCAACATCATTAACGCCCATCCAAACGCCCACCAGAGTGTTATCGGATGTCCATGGGGCATAGCTAGGCTTTGAGGCCAGATTATTCGAGAACTTGGTCGTTTGATCGATGAAACTCAGGACTGTTGGGGACCAAGGAGCAATCAGCTCTGCATCTGTAGTGGCACCTCCATCTGCCAGGTTGTATGAGTACACGAGGCTTGCATTGTAGTTGGTTACCAGGGAACCGAGCCAATTGAGACCACCCGTAGTAGTCCATCCAGGGAGGTCGGGGTTTCCGAGAGGGTTAGATGGATTAGGCTTCGTGCCAGTGATATCGAACCCAGTCTGAGAGTACGAGTCTCCGCTAAATGACGAAAAGAGGGGTGAGGATTAGTATAGAAACGTATTTTGAGGCCACAGCTCCTTTATGAGGTTAATTAGCATACAATGTGATGAAATATCTGGCTGCAGAAGGGTTGCTCGTGGTTGTTGTCCGTGTTGTCGTCGTTGTAGTTGTCACTGGAACCGCCGAAGTAGTAGTAAAGGATGTTGGATCCGCGGTACTGGGGACGCATTGATCTAGCCCATAATTCAGTCATTGAACAATGAACATTATAAGCCTCCCATTTCCCAAGACAACTTACAATACCAAGGGTTTTGAGAAGAACAGACCGATCCTGCTGTACAACTGGTAGGGCCAGTGTACCCATTCCCGCCACACTGGCCATAGACTGGCACTTGAGCGTTAGATCCTAGCACAAGGCCTAAAACGGCGGTTGCTGTGATTTTGAGGCCAGACATCATATGATGGAGATTTTCCCAACAATTTTCGATCAGAGCCGGTCAACTTCATCGCCTCGGGGAGTCTACATGACAACAGATAGAGGGAGCTTATATATCTTCTTCCCTCAAGTGACACTTTCAACGGTGAGAAGAATATTCCAATATTCGGCCTTATATTGATTCAATTAGTCTACTTTTGGAGAAGCTTTGACACGCTGATTGGCGGGAAAAGGTGTCAATTCGTGTTCTTCGGTGCCTTATCCCGGGGATCCGCGCCTAAAACGTGTCCTGAACCCTGTCAAGGTGGCAACGTCCCACCCGTACTAAGAAGGTCGCTTCTGGAATTCATTAATGGAAAAGATGGAAGTATTGGATAGATATCAGCCAGAATATGTTGATGCGGGGGTTTCCTAGAAGGGCGATCTTCCTTGGTAGCCGAAAAGGGGAACGGAGGATGTCGTCGGCTGCTCGGCAACTTGGCCGAACTCGGTCGACATGACTGTGTGCGTATAAAGGGCCAGTCTTATATTACTCTCTCATGAGTAGTTAACTGTTCAATAACTGAGATTCACGTATTTCTGAAGGCATGAGTTGTGTATCTGGGAATACTATGATCTATCTTTAATTTGTAGTCTCCAGGTGCAAAGTTTGAGCCAAAACCAACCGATTTCAATACCAATAGCCTTCAGGTCTTGAGATGGAAGATTTACCAGTGCTGGACTCTCCTCGTGGCTCACGAAGAACTATCGCTTTAGGTATCATATTGTCCGCACAACCAAACGATGAGCCACTTAAAACAGCCCATCAACGAAGAATGAACCAATTCTTGAAGAAAAGTAGACGTACATGATATATGTAAACTCTGGCGATCCATAGACTCTAGGTGAACTAAAATGCTGACTTCTGCTATCGGTTGAGAAAAATGAGATATTTAGACTATTCCGACGGTCGGTCTAATACGGATATATAAGGATATCTATTACCAAAAGTCTCTTATCCGACATTTTCTTTTTCAAAGCTGATTTAGGGTTTCATGGTAAGGCCATATTATACTACATGTAGACAAGCCTTTAGTGATGTGTAGTAGATTTCTCTGTAATCAAATAAACGCATAATTGTTCATCATTCCAAATTAGATGGGTAAGCTGCCCAGGAATATGGGCAACTTCGTTGATTATATCATCGCATAGAGTGACGCTCAATGCTTTGCTAAAACCTGGTGGGTTTGACCAAGTGGTCTTACATGCTACAACCAACCGTTTGCCTCTGGCCAATGGCCAAGTAATACAGCCAATAGTGTAGGGGATTGGAGTGAACACCATGTTTGAAGAATGAGTACAGAACCTAATGATATTCCGTAGTAATGAGGCACATTTTATTATTGACCAGCTACTTTAAAAAAAAACTTGTAAGTGGATTGATCAATGTGATTGGTAGATCATGCTGAGAAACCAGAAGCTATCGGGCGTTTTCACTGGGTGTTATTTCTAACAGATACCCTACATTACGAGACACGTTTTGGCTCACCAACCTATGCACAACTAATTCTCTAATTACTAATGGGCACTTCTCTAGTGATTTCCCCGCCTTTGGACCTTGCATCCTCGGCGTTGGAAGATGATTCCACCAAATAGTTCGCTTAACTTCTTATGTCTTTTAGCTAAACCCTATGGTTTATATGTTAAGCTAAGCCCTATGGTCGTATGAGGGCTTGTTAGATAGCAAGTGGCTGAAATAAAACATAGCACGTTAAAGCCCTCTTCCCATAAGGAAGAGACCAATTTCCTTGTTAACAATACTAAATACAAAAACAACAAAATAGTACATTATTCTACAATATTGAGCTTAATACTATGTTTATTACGAGGTTTGATTGTTTTGCTATTGTGCCGAGATTCAACGCTGGAGGCTTTAGGCGTACCATATTTTATGTCAATGATTATAAGAGCGGCAAAGTGATGATGGTGGGAGTGACAACAGCGACAGTGGGAGCGACAACGGTGACAGTGGGAGAGGCTTGAATGGTAACATGTTCCGATCAAGCAAAGAGAGTCTGCGTACTTGGGCTACCTTGTATAGGCGGGGAACGCTCACATACGCGGCTATATGGAAGAAATCCTGAACACAGACCTGACGGCTCTATCTTGTCCAGTAGTCAGTTATGAAAACGTTCCTTCTCGCTAGACGAGCAAACCTATATACGGCCTGCCAAATCACGCCCACGAGTTCGCATTGTGCACGAAGGACGGAGATGAATACTAACGTCTTCGTATTTTAGGGTGGAGGGTCAATGTGAGCCCGAATTGGTTGCTGGCTTTTTGTGCTTGCACCTTTGAATTGCAGCCCCGCCTATCGCGTAATAGGAAGATAGTGAACCAAGACTAGACATGGATTGTAGGTGGAAATGGCCTAACACAAAGAGAAACGATATTACTTTGTAAGGCTAGAGACGACTGATGATGAGCAGATGCGATTGTGGAGTTCGATGGCGCAATCGCTGCAAATACTACCTTGAACAGGGGATATTGCAAGGACTTGTAATCCAAATTGAACCGTATATTTACATCCAAGTCGAAGTTTTGGGCTGAGTCAATTTGTTTCAACTCAAGGCAAAACCCTCTACAATTCACTCGCCATGGTAGACGCGATGAAGGTCCAGCCGTTGGCTTCGGCTACTGCCACTGTGATTGAATCAGACAAGAACCAGCAGGATATCAACGAGAATGCCTGGATACGATTGATGACAGTGCTGCATTGGTATCCTAAGGATATGCCCGCAGTCGAGAAGAAACTTGTTCTGAAGTTGGACCTGATGATTCTCATTTATGGCTGCCTTTGCTTCTTTACCAAATATCTAGACCAGGCCTCGCTAACAAATGCCTATGTCACGTAAGTCATCACATCATCTCAGTTGGACTCTGTACGATCAACGCACGTAACTAAGCTCGAGTCGGCCACCACTTTTAGCGGAATGAAGGAGGAGCTGAACATGCTGGGAAACGAGCTCAACTATGCCACTATTGCGTTTTGGAGCTCGTACTGCGTATCAATGATTCCCGCCTGCTACTACTTAACGCGATATCCTGTCAACATCGTCCTGCCCCTGTGCGAGATCGGTTGGGGTATCACAACATTCGGTCTCGCTTGGGCTAGGAATGTTGAGACGGTGTACGCGATGCGCTTTTTTGTTGGTCTATTTGAAGCATGCTCCTTTACTGGTGTCATATACGTGATCGGCTCGTGGATGCGCAAGACAGAGATTGCGAGGCGTGTGGCCTTTTTCTACGCTGCCGCACCTCTAGGAACCATGTTTGCCGGGTATCTACAAACAGCGGCATATCGTGGCCTCAGGGGTGTTGGCGGTTTGTCGGGCTGGAGGTGGCTGTTCATCGTCGATGCCATCATCACAATCCCGATTTCGTTCCTGGGATTCTTTGTCTTCCCCGATGTGCCGCACCGCAAGAAGCCCAGGTGCCTAAACGAGGAGGAACACAAACTCGCCTGCGATCGTATCGCCGGACAGACGGCTCCATCCCAGCTCAAGGTGTCCAGGGATATTTTTGCCCGCGTGTTCCGTCGATGGCACTGGTATCTATTTGTGGCCCTATGGTCCATTGGAAACCAGAACAACCAGGTTTCAGGCACGCCATTCAGTTTGTACCTCAAGGGGAATTCAGAAATCTACTCCATTACGCAAATCAACACGCTGCCGACGGTGGCGACTGCCATTTCCATTATTACGGCATTTGTTACCTGCACTATCGCGGATCGCATTGAAAGGTTTTGGCCAATGCTCGTAACCGTAACAATTCCTGTGATTGTTTCACATGCACTGCTGGTGGCGTGGAATGTGGGCGAACCCGGAAGGCTTGCAGCCTTCATGATATCCGGTGTAGAGGGCGGTTTGTTCCCTCTTAGCATGTCATGGGCGACCGTGACGATGGCCAATGATGCCGAGGAGAGGGCAGTGGTCACGGCCAGTATGAATGCTATCGGACAGGCAATTGTGGCTTGGAGCCAGCTTTTACAGTTTCCGGCCATCGAGGCCCCCAGGTTTGAGACTGGGTTTCTCAGCGGCCTTATTACCTCCGTGGTACAACTTGGGATAATTGGGCTGCTAATTTGGTTTTCAAACAGAAGCGACAAGTCTCAGGCCAAAACTGAGGCTTATTGAGATGGGGTATGAGAGTGACCCCTGAGGTGAATGAACAGGAACCGATGGTACTTGAGGAGGTTATGAGAACTGGACTAACTACCAATATATGAAAAACACATTCCTGGCCGTATCAGATAACTTTATAAGTTAAATTCCAACAACGAGAAGATTTTCTTCATGGATTGACACAAACTTATATCGTTACCATCGCCAAACCTGTGTCTTATTGTCGGGTTGATGAAAGTGTTATTGTAGCTCCAGATGATCTGATCCTCTCCAAGAAGTCTGATCCCAGACTGGCAGGAGTCAGGCAACCGCCCTTTAATCCACCCTCAAGTGACTTAGTATACAACAATGATGCCGCAGCTTGGCTAAGAAAAAGCGCCGTGGTGTGATAGGAACCGGACGGATAGGAAAAGCTCGCAAAAACCTTTGGGGAGCTCTCATTTTCTGGTTTAGCCATTGCTTGAAATTTGACAGGTATTTTCTCGGATTGTTTGATATCGGGACCAGAGCCTGGAGCTGGCATAAAGAGACGTAATAGCCTCAACAAAAGTGGACTGGACATCAGGGTCTCTATAACACTTGACTTGATAAGCTCTGAGAGTCCACCCAACGTCGACTTAACGCTCTGATACTCGTTATACTGGAAGTTCGGCCCATATTCGCTCCTCGACCCTTGCAGTAGACCCCAGGTCCTATGAACAATGGCGCGATTTGTCAATATACCCACGGTGGAGTCCGATAGCAGACCAAGATCGGGGTCTTTGCGTAGGCGGAACATGTTTGTTTGAGGAGATACAGTAGTGCCTTTGATTGGAGATAGATGCCATGGATCCTTCGATTCATTGGCCTGATCGATCTGTAATTGATCTGCTTCACCCTGTAGGATAGATTCAAAGGTGCCACCGCTGGGATCAGAACTATCTGAAGCTTAGCTGGTATGAATCAAGGGAAAGGAAAATAAGATGACTTACGTCAGTTCCTTAACTGCTAAGACGACCTCCTTTGTGCTTCCGTCAAACGAATCTCTTAATTCACGGGCTGCCGCCCATGAAAGCAGATCTTCGGGTCCCGCAAACACGCCACAAGCGTGGATCAGCTGGAGGGTCGTTAGAACGATGTCATCATGGTTCCTAAAATCCAAGAATAATTGACTTACAGCTACACCGGACGCTTCGGCAGTCTCATGGTATTTTTTAATCCACGAGTGGATAAGAGGGATATCTCCAGAACTACTATTGTTAGCTTGGAACCTTAAGTAAAGCTTCGTGTCGACGTACGTATCAACATAGTCAGTCTGGTGCCTGACACACGCGTCCACCACTGTAGTTCCGACTGTCCAATAAGACACGACACTAATACAGACTCGTGCTTGTTGCACAACACCTTCAACCTGCTTCTTATGTTCCAGGTCAACGATTTCAATGGCTGCTTGTATGTTAGCACCCCTAGCACCGGACTGAACCCGCCGACATCAACAAAACATACTTGGTTGTGACCTGTCCGGGTGGGATGATCTCAATTCCGCTGCAAGTTCATGGAGCTTTGCCTTGGATCTCCCAGCAATGGCCCACTGAAGGTCATTGGGTAGTTGTTGAGCAATGAAATGTGTTGTTAACTTCCCCGTATAACCAGTTGCCCCAAGTACCAAAATGCCATACTTTCGAATTGGCTCTACCATTGTGGTTGCACTTGTGTTCAATGCTGGTAGTTTGCAAAGATGAGGTTTCCAGTGGCCAATCGGGGAGACTTGCTGTTATATATGTTGCCTTAGTTAAATATATTGTACTAAATTTGGGAGGTCAAATGGCGGTATCGTATTTTAGCGTATTAGAATACAATAGAACGCGTGTTATTTATGGTGAGGCAAATGCTTTTTGTCTTTCGTTCGAGCTCCAACATCTTTTCCGCACCTCTCCACCACAAAACTCCGCACTCCGCAAAATTTCCTAGTTTTAGCTCAGTAGCTGAGTCGCCCAGAATCCTTCGGGGGGAAATGTATGAAGGAGCTATACAAAGATCCAGCATCATAAGTTGGGCAAGGGCGGAGTTTCGCTTAAAAGGTCAGACAACCCCTGGTCTATGGTTAACCTGTCCTTGTGGCAACTGGAGCCTGGTGCGTTAAATGTTTCGTCCAATACTCTACTTGGTTAGAAAGCAGGGCTTTCCAAGTAGATTTATGCAAGGACTTGTGTCACTGGAACACTATTGCGCTATATCAGTCATGGTTGGGATCTTATTTTCTTGTTCTAACGGCCAGCCTTTGAACCCCAGCCAACTGCATGTGAAGGGCTTGATTCGATTTTTGAAACAAGGAATCCATTTGTCCAGTTCTATCATATACGTATCATTTTATTGATCTGTGAGAACGGCTAGATTAACATGTGTTTCCTGGAAGTCTAATCGAAGTCAATTCAGTTGGCCAGGGTTGACTGTGAATCACGCAGCCGTGCACCATGACTAGCTACGTACCCATTCACCGTCTGAGTACCTAAGGTAGTGAGCACCCGGGAATTTCCTCTTTTCTCCTTCCACGTCAACTTTTTCTTTTGCTTCATCTAATCATCTGTTCTTTCGCTACTTGCAGAGTATATCATCGACCAACCACTGCGACAACTTCCGTTTATGGCTTCACCCAAGACTTCCATCACTAGCCTTCCCGAAATCGTCCTCAAAATCGTTTTTGAAGGTGATGCCCTCAACCAAGAAGATATCGCTGTACTTCGACAAAACTTGCCGAGCCTTCGTTCACGCCGCAAATTCCATCTTGTTTCGTCGGATACATATCTCCCAGCTCTATCATGACCGGGACATATTCATCACCATTTGCAATTCTCCACACTTGGCTCAACATGTCTACGAGATCGAGTGGCAGGAAATCTCGTGGTTCCTGGGTATTTTGTACAGCGGCCAGATCTAAGACGTGAAGAAGAGGTACACGATCCAGAGTTTCGAAACATGGTGGAAACATTGGACTTACTCGCAGGTTGCCTTTTTTGGCTCCCAGCCCTCTCCCTGGCCCTGCCGGATTTGAATGGCGATGTTGCCACAAGGCAGCGTGATCAAGCAATCAGCGGGTTTCTTGGCGAGTTTTGCAAATCTTTTGCGGCTTCTTCCCAACTTTTCCACTGTAATTTCTCAAACAATGCCAGCAGATCGTTTGCTCCACTGGTGTTCCAAATACCCATTCGAGGTGAAGGTGTTCCAAGACCATCATCTTTCCATACCCGGGAAATCTTGCGCTTGGGAATACCCTGGGAGCGATGGGCTTTACCATTTTCTGTTGCCTACCATAGAATTCCTGGAGAATCGTCCCATTACACGACTACTGTGGCGCGATGAGTCTCATGGAGCCAGCTGCCTTCGACCATTGCCATCAAACCAATGCTTTCAAAATCTCGTTTCAATACACCTTTCTATTAATCCAAAGAACAGCAAGGAGAATTACGCTCATCTTAAAGCTTGTCTTGAGGCCTGCAAAAACGTTCGCCATCTTGCTCTTGAGTTGCGTGATTGCCTTTGGTACTCCACGCTCTAGTTAAAGCTACTACGCATCAATGATGATGACAAAACTCAATGGTCCCGATTGAATTCTATCTCCCTTTCAAATTTTTGCTTCATTGGAAGGTATGAACGACAGCTCCTCTCCCTCATCAAGCATAGCGAGGAAAGCCTGCGTCATTTGTGTTTTGGGGACACCAAAGTCTCCTTCAGCCTGATAAACGAGCTAGCCAAGAGGTGCCCTGGACTGTCTCTCCGATCTCTAAGAACCTGCGACAACAGGGTCACTGCATATTCTGTGCGTGTACCCGAAGACATACTTCTCAACTACGTCAACAATGGCGTAAACCCCGTCCTTGGCTCTGGTAACAGGGGCTTTGATCAAAGCCGGTTCATTCGTTATCTGCAAGGCTCTCGTGCTACTCGCTTCCTATTCACCTTCGATGGGGAAGAGGTTTTGATGCAGGAAGTGGGGGCTAAATTGGAAAACGAGAGGTCATTTCTTCTGTCACCCGACCGTTGGGTTGAATTGGAAAATGAGAGCAATGAGACAGATCCTTCCCAGTCCCATCTCGCCAATGCACCCAGATGGGTTTTTGATCGATTCTATCACGATGACAGCGACGATGGAGAGGTTTTGGTCCACCAAATCGGACAAGAAAATAAGCATAAAGGACACAAAACAGAGTTATGGAAATTCACTAACCGTGACGGCGAAGTGTCTTATGGCCAGTACCCGCTGGACTGGTGGGAGGACTGGGACCCTGATAACGGAGATTTAGCAGAGCCTACTCCGTATTGTGACGATCTTTTCTATTTCGTGGCTGAGAGACAATCAGTCTTTATGGCTGGATACAAATCCGCGCGGCCACCACTCGGGGCTATTAGGTATGATGAGGATGAAGGTGAACTTGTCTCAAAGCTTATGAGGTAAATGCTCAGGTTTACTCATATAGCTGTGTGTGATAAGGATGAGTTTCTTAGGACAGGAGTGTGATGGACTTGGATGTTCAATAGCCATTGACATTGTCTTTTTTAGCCAAGAGTAAACTTCAAGGTTTTGAGAGGTGGGAAATGAAGTTCGAAGCTGAGTAGTGGGGTTTTGGTCAAGTGTAATAATTCGTCATGCACATGACAACCGTTGAAAGACGAGTATTTGGTAGATTTGTAGGTTTTTCAAGCTACAGAGCCAGAAACTTGGCGTAAAACAGCTGTAACCATTCGTGTCCAAAGCTGAGAACTGAATTGTCAGGTAAAAATAATAATAGGAAGAACACAGGCTGGCTTTGTGTTGCCTTAGCGTTGCGTGGATTATGCACTCTGCCAAGACCCCGTTGTGTTTCTGAACCCTCTTTGTACATTTCCGTGTTTTGAAATCAGAATCAGACCACATGTAACTTGCCAAGTTGTGAGGAGCAAGTTTGCTATACTTGGTGTGATGGGCGATCGTGTATTTAGGGTAGGCCGGCCTCAAGTGGGGAGTTGCATCACACAGATTTGCCAGTCAGCAAGTCACATCAAATCAAATATCACACCAAGGTCAACACTAACTCCCTCGCAGGTCCTTGGCGTGCGTCTCGTTCATCCACTCTGCCCAAGACCCCCATTCTGCGTCCGTTATCAGGACGCGCACAAGGTCGTGGGCGCGTACACGATACACGCTCTGGCTGCCCCCGATGAAACACCAGATTTTCGTCATCGCCAAGGCCGGCAACTGCTATCGATCGCTGGCGGCTATTGAGAACCCTAATCTGTCTGGCCTGGAAGTCCTCAAGCGCTGTCTGTTGCTCCTCCGAATTTTCTCGCATCCGAAAAACCGGATTCCACTCCAACAAGAGCTTCGCTTCGCCAAAGATTTCTTCCGTGATCAACCACCACCTGCTGCATTACCAACGGACGCATTGGAAAATGCAGATGCATTCCATCGCCCCTGTCCATTTCCGTTCACGACGACTTGTCTCATTGTCGGCGGCTCTTTCGACTGCGACAATGGCCGGATAGATGTTGTGTTCGAGGAACTCTTCGGGGTCGGATATGGCCAAGAAGATACAGAAGATGACATGACTATTCTTGATATTACAGACCCCGGAAATATTAAGTATTGCTTTATGAACATGCCACGTAAAATCAACCTCCGCTCAGATATCATCGGGTCGCAATCTAATAGCAAGCAGAAGAGCCTAAAAAAACCGAGGGACGCTTGCCACGCATTGTGAATGAACCCCTTAATGGGTGGCAATATCTGGAATCATTCTACAAGATCAGCGACAGAATAGTCCAACAGAACATCCACGTTCCGGAATCACTCCAGAAGGTGTCTCTCATCACCACCCATACTCTCGCAGGTAAATTTCATTCCAGATCGTATTGAATGGTGATTCAGAAGCTGATATTCACACGAAGATCTGTGGCCCTGGGTTACTTGGAATGTGGCTGATTACCCGGCTGTCCAGTCTGGTCCACTGCTTGGACCAAAGGGGCTCTTACAGCAGACTGCCGCAGCTTTGGTGGATGCTGTCCTATTCCACAATGATCAGGACGACCTCAATCCCATCACAGATTTTATCCAACAAGTGCCTAACGTCCGGCCTATTCTTCGAGACGCTATCCTCGAAAGGGCGGATGAAGTGGGCAAGACCGCCGTATCCTTGTCCCTTCTTAGTCTTGTCTATGAAGGAGAACAGCACCTTGACTGGTCAGCATTCGTAAATTTGGACGCTCCAGGTCTATCGTCTGCCCTTCAGACTTTGCCACGCCAGCAGGTTGCTTCTATCAATCTGTCTGGCACAAAATTTTCCCAGGCAACAGCTGAACTTTGGTCCTCGCTATCACACCTCGCCTATCCTAACATCTACCTGCTTGAGCCTCCTTCTCGATTAGACGATGAGTCTAGTAAAAGTATAAGCACAGAGTTCACCACATTATCACCGCAACCGAAAATCAATCGATTGGTCATGTCTAGCCTAATGTCTCGTCCATTTCGACCTCGATCCGGCCAGCTCTTTCCAGATACAAGTGCGGCTCCGCCCCTGGTTGAATCCTTTCCGATCGTTCAGTTACTGGTGAGCCATGGCAAAGAAGGCGCCGTGGATAAGTTATTGCCGGTGTGGCCCTATGAATATTTCTTCCTTGGAGACGCTTTCCTTAGCCCAACGAGATTCATCACTGGCCTGTTTCGGTATATGAGAAATATGATTGGGCTGCGTGCCTCGTTCGATAATACAAGTGGATTTGATGCCGCCATGTGCTTTGCAGCCAGTTCATCCTCATTATCCGATGGGGAAATCGGGGAAATAAATGTTCTGCCCGCGGACATATTCAATTTCAGCAGACTCAGCTTCCGCTCCATTAGATTGAGTGGCCGCTACTCGGAAATGAGGGACCTTGTCCCAGGTCAGTGGACCGTGCTGTTAACTCGCACGGTATCTTTCCCAGAATCTCTGGACTTGGAAGCGGTTGCTACCGATAAAAACGTTACTACCAAATTTCACTGCGCCTTTATACGCCCGAAACGAAAGATTTTGGCAAAGAGTCGTGCCAAAAGAGATGTCGAGTTACATTCTGAAGATTTCGATGTTTTTGATCTGCGAGGCTTTCTTCAGGAGACCATCCCACACGCTAATTTTAATGATTTACGCTCCCTCTTTGAGCAACTTATCGAACACACCTCTCCTAAAATCGAAAGACAGCACACCTCCACAAATATACCCTCTCAAGCTCACGACAAGTATGACCGAATATTGGCATATCTGAGCGCCGAACAAGCATGTAACTTGGTTACCCGGTTTATGGACAATACTGTAGTTGTCCAAAACCGTAAAGAGAAGATAAAATACTGGACCAGTACCTAGTCAATAAGTGAAGAAAATTCCATGGTCTAAAAACTTGGTCTTATCACGCCACACTTCAGATGATACCTATAGCAGACTGTTTTCACCGCATAATACAGCTCGGCGAGCAATACATTCTCTAGAGATCATGTATTGACAAACAGACGTTTGGCGATTTGGCGGCTCCATGTAGCCTGCATACAGCACTCGAGAGAATTCACTATTACGGCCAAACATGGCTACAGCACTAAATGCAATCTCAATATTCCCCCAGTTGAAATTGCCCTCTTGAGCTTGGTTCATAGGACCGCCTGTATCCTCGTTGATTATTTGTGATCCCTGAAAGGCATATTGCTCCCTATATATCTTAATGAAGCAACACATCCTCCCCCTTACTTCCCTACTCGTGCTTGAATTCGTATCGGGAGATTCATGCTCGGCAATATCTCAGTAATGATACTATACTGGCCCTTCGGTTAGATTATAAACTCAGAAAGGAGCTTTGAAGCGGGACAACACCCGGATTTGTTATTGTCTATTCAGATCTATTCGATTAATACTGCAAGACTACACCCAAACGCGAAGCTTGAAAATATAGCTAAGAACCTGAACAGCCAATTGCTCTGGTGTAAACCTGAGCCTTCTGTGATTCAAACAATGAAGGGCAATGTTCCGCTAGTGATACCTCTACCGGGCCGATCAAGAACGTACGGAGGTCCAAATTTCGACTTTCAAGAATGAACGTGGCCCGGCGTGTTCCCAGTGTGTCGCTTCCAGGAGCAAGAGAGAATTCTCCGGCCATGGTAAACTCTTGTTCCTTGCAGTTAGACACCTTCCGAATCTCGATTAATGGCTCCAATATAGGCTAGAACCACATTACATATACGTAAATCATACAAAACGGTAATTCAAGGGAGCCCATGGAAGTTCCCCTTGCATTATACGCTCTGAAATATTATATTGCTATATTTGTCTCCTTTCGGACGATACACGAAAAATTAGAACTGATATTACTTCTTATCTAGAACATTTTCTTCAAGGCTTTCATTGAGACCTCTAATTGACATTTTTTCTTACCTATTTAGAATGAAGTGGGTAGCTGATGGAGGTGGACGGTGGCAATGGGTAGCGTCAAAATCTCGTGCTCGATGGACACATTCCACAATACTGAGTACCAAGTCTTAATCAATGTCGCAGATGAGCTCCAGTATCATTCGAGCTTGGATCGATGACGCTGTGATCAAATTAAGGCCTCGTGCCTCGTATTTCTTGAGACATAGTGCCTAAGTGGCTTTAGGGGGCATTGGATATAGAGAGTAATTGGCTGAAGAAACCTCCACAGTCGTCAGCTGGCCCCTCTATGCTCAATGCAAAGTGAAATGCAAGAGACAACAGGGGGAAATCTGCCTTGCTTTCGCAAAGGCCGAGAATCCGGCCCTCTAGCTGCATTTTCCTGCAGGTCATTCCCCAGCTGAAATTGGATCTCACCGACTGACTTCGCCGACATCTACTCCGGCCTCTCACAATAGCCTAGCTCGCCAAAAGTATTGTCAGCCCCAGCTTGATGATGAACATTTATTGGTTTAAAATAATGGATGAAACGCAAGGTCACCGCTTGTTGTCCGTGCGCAACTACCAAAACTGCCCATCGTAGCTCAGGTCCCCGCTTACCTCGCCGCTTATTACCTGCATGGCTGAGTCACTATGTCCCGAAGCTGAAGCTGAAGTGGCTTAGTAGGACGATAGCATGTTGTGAAAAGCAATGTCATTAGTGAGACAATAGAACGGTTAATTTGTGTATATAAGAGCCAACGAGGCCCTTTGATCTTAACAGCAATTTGCTTCAACAATTTTGACCTTATCAAGATGAGAAACACAATCTTTGGACTGTTTACCCTAGCGACTGCCGTAGCAGGGAGAAGTTGCGGATCTCGCCCAACGACGACAACAACAACCCCCCAGCCTCCGGACAGTACACCCAGTCCTCCCATAGTCAAGCCGTCGGTTGAAGCTTGCAAGCTTCCAGGACGCAGTGATGTTTATTCGAGCGTCGGCTTCGATTTACCCAACGACTGTGTCTCCGGAACCGGGACACTGAATGCCTTTATGATATTTGTCGATTTTTCAGATGCACCAGCGCCTTCCAATGATCCGCCATCGAACCTACGCGATTTCTTAGAGCCAGCAGCCGAGTGGTATTCCAAAGCTAGTCTCGATGCCCTGTCACTCAATGTGACCGCAGATGTTTCGCGTTATTACCGCATGCCTGCGTCCGCGGCCTCATATCACTGGGAGACTGGGCTTACCTATGCAGAGCATCAAGTCTACATCCAAGATGCTCTTCAGGCCTACACAGCTTATGGTGCAAGCCCACCACTACCGGAGACAGAGATCCTCTATGTTGTGCCGACTCGAGCTGCCAGTGGATACATCACCAGATCGATTGCTTTCAATGGCCGCACCAATACACGAGAAGGGGTTTACGTAGCCAAAAGGGCCATCACCTTCGGTACAGACCTTTTCAACAGTTGGGGATATCAGACATTGAATCATGAGAGTGGACATGCAATGTGCCTCCCAGATTATTATCCTTACGCTGATGGATCAGATACACGTGAGTATGTCGGTGGTTGGAGCGCGATGGGTTTTCTCGGCGGCCCCGGAGTGGACTTTTTTGCTTGGGACAAATGGAGACTGGGCTGGATCAAGGACGAAAACGTCGACTGCGTGTCAGCTAAGGGTACCACTCAGCATACCCTTAGACCGATCGAAGTCAAAGGTGGTACTAACGCTGTTGTCATCGCCCTCAGCCAAACGACAGCCGTTGTAGCTGAAGCTCGCGCCGCAGAAGGCTTGGACAGCAGCATTTGTGCTTCTGGTGTGTTGTTATATACCATTGACACGACTGTTGCCTCTGGCAGTGGGCCCATCCGGGTGATAGATACAAAGCCTTCTAGCGGCGGCTGCAGTGGAAACGAGCTTAACGACGCGCCGCTATCTTTGGGTCAAACACAGAAGCCGTACGACTCTTACGAAATACCAGGCTTGGGAATTAATGTCAAGTTGACCTCCGAAACCGGAGGAGAGTATAGGATTACCGTTGAGTACTCGTAAGGATCCGAGGAAGTCGAGTGTTAGTTGGGCTGCGGCTGATATTCGTCCTGAGTTGTTGAGAGAGAGGGCGCCCAAGAATTTGGCTTAGGAAGGCTTAGATATAGATATGGCAAAGGAGATTACTCAGGAGCTTTTAAAGTGCTCAAAAGGGATGATCTAGTATATTGTCTTTGTGAAGGAAGAGCGCAGTTAGAATAGAAATCACCCCTGAACTGAAGTTCTTGTATCCTTTGTAATCAGTGAGGAAATAGAAATTCAGATATAGGGTTACGCTCACGCATGAAATATGACCACTACAATGTGGTGTCTACTAAAACGCTGATACATGTCAATGATAAGCCCACCTCCCACACAATGAAAGTCTCAACTTAGACCGGGAAACATCTTTCTTCAAAGCCTACTCAATCTCCACTTCTTGTGGACCACTACGCAACTAAGTCGGAGGTTTTTGCCAGGATAGAAGGAAACAGCAATAAAGCTGTAGGCCGGAATATATTTTTAAGCGATGTAATGTGTCGTATTAGGAAAAACAACCATGAGTTATGAGTTGTAGACTGTGCCATCCTTCGGCAAGTTTCCATTGATCAAAAACTCATCCATGGCTTTGCTAGTCTCCCCGAAGAGTATGTAGCTGCTGTGGCCCGCCCCGTCTCTCCAAACAGTAACAGCAGACGGAAGCTGGTTTCTGACAGCCTCCGCCCACACCGGGCTGGTCTCCGGATCGTAGAACGCATTGACAAGCATCAGGGGAGGTAGCTTGGCGACCTGGCCGGCATCCAGCCGATGGGGTGGGTTGCGCACGGGAGTCGGCCAGCCAACGCAATGCACCCTAGCATCTAGGGACTCGCTGGCCCCTCGTGTTAATGGGGTGAGAGCGCTTGCGAAGTCCACGATTCGTTTCACGTCGGTGGCGGAGCGGATTGTGGTACCGTAGTCCTGGCACCACACAGCACGGTTGGCGAAGTTGGATTCTGAAGGGTTCTCATCCACGTCCTTCTGGAATAGATTGCGAGAAAACGCCGAGCCGTCGCCGTTGGCTGCCGCGTAGAGAACACCGGCGAGTGTTGACCAGTTCGCGTCTATGAAGCCTGCCTTCGACTCCTTGAAAGCTAATCTATCCTCCGTGCCGAACAAAATATCTTCACCAGTGGCGACTGCCTTACAGGTGCCGTTGCATTGAGGCGCAGGTATGGAAGAGTTGAGGACAGTAAGGTTCTTGAACAGAGCCGGAAGGTCATTGTCCGCGATGGGGCATTCATCAGCGGTCTCCTTGCACCAGGCAAAGAATTGCTTCAGAGTTGCCTCGTAGGTTTGTGTCTCAGTCATGACGCCGTAGATGTCATCACTTGGGGCATGGTCAATGACCGCGTCGAGAATAAATCGGCCGACATGCTCTGGATAGAGTTCGACGTACATTTGGCCCAGAAGGGTGCCATACGAATATCCGATGAAGTTGAGCTTTTCCCCACCGAGAGCCTGGCGGAGCACTTCTAGATCCTTAATCGTCGAGACTGAGTCCATAAACTCTACAAGAGGTCCCGTCAATCTGAGGCAACTCTCTCCAAGGGCTTTGTTGTGGGTGACCAGTGAGTCAAAGCTCTCGTCATCCATCACGAGGATCTCTGGCCGGTTGTTCCAGATATCCTTGTCGCAGGAAATGGGGTTGCTCAAGCCAATACCGCGGAGGTCTACCGAAATGATGTCGTATTCTTCAAGAATTTCTTGGCTGAAGGGGGATAAGCCTTGGCTTAAAGACTGAAACATTATCAAAGAGCTGGCGCCAGGTCCACCGTTGTTGAAGACGAGATTTCCCAGGGCGGGAGCTGTCCCATTTCCTCTGCGACGGGAGACGAACAATTCGATCTTTCCGGTCTCTGGGTGATCGTGATCGATGGGTACTGTGAGTGTGCCACACTCAAACTCGTTTGTCAGGTATAGCTCTTGACTACACTTAGAAAAGCTAATAGTGCTTTGACACGTCCTTTGCTTCCGAAGAAACACTACCCACTAATTGGACCAGCGAAGCAAAAGCCAAAGCTAGGCCGCCGATCGTCAGCGTTGGAGCCATAATGGTATAAATATTGTGTAATCAATCAACGAGAGGGGGGAAAATAGAAGAACTTCACTTAGATCTTGTCAAGAAAAACTTGGAATGCTGAGAAAGGAAGTCGATACTAACCAGGGCCAGAACATGGTGATGGCAAGCAAATTTATACGATCACGCCAATAGAGGCTAGCAGATAGCCCTACGACAGATGCATTCGTTAGGGCAGCCTCAAAGCCGAGTCAACATTCCAGTGTTACTATTAGGTTTAAAGGATTTGGAGAAGTGGTGCCTCGCCTAACAGCCGAGCTTAGTTGGTTCAGACTCGCGTAAACGTACCTAAATTAGTATTATCCTAAAATCAATGATTAATGAATGGGTGAAAGGGCAGGCCATCTAATCCAAGTATAAATGAAGGCGCCGGCAAACTTACCAATTTGACTGATTTTTGGTGGAGACATGGTCGTTCCTGTTTTCAGGGGGCTTCTACTGCACTTTTGAAGCAATAGATCTGACAGAGCCAGGATATATTTACACACAGAGTTAGTTAAATAACTAGACCAGAATCGTAGTTGGACTTTACGAGATAGGCCCGATAGCTTGATTGTCAGGGGTAACTAAAGATCGAACGGGGGAGATGGCTAAACCATGTGGTTCCTGTAAGTAAAGACTTATTACCTTAGAGAATAGTAAAGACGAATTTCTCTTAAATATTCCTGATACGTCTCAGAGTTATCAACAGCCCTCCTCATGAGTACACCTCTAGTTGAATGCGAGGAAGGAGTTAATAATTTGATTGTCGCCCTAATTTCTTACAGGCTTACTTCTTCGCTGAAATAATGCCATTCGTGGTAATTATAATCCGCTTACGACGCGTGAATGCCAGGAAAATCGGAGACTTGGCATCAGGAGTGTCGGAGTGCAAGACTAGGAGTATCGGAATGCTGGAGGAAACTAGACTTGGCAAGCCTTAACCCCGATATGATAGAATACAAAAGCAAAGTATGTTATCTCTAGATTAAGAGGAATACAATCGAAATTATCTATGAGTTTTCTTCCCTATGCTCCCTTGACACCTAACAAATACGCCATGTTCCCTCATCATGCTGTTAGCAAGTGTTTTGCCCTGTTCTTAATGGTATATTATTCTATTGCTCAAAGTACTTTACTCAATGGGGGGACAATTATTAGTTTCGAGGAAGGTGAAAATTCACTGCAGGTCATTCGAGATGGTTCTCTTCTGATAACACAAGATCGGATCACTGGAATATACAGGGCCGGAGAGACACCTGATTCCAGTCTAAACTACTCGATAGTTGACGTTACAGGCAGAATCATCACACCAGGATTCATCGATACTCATCGCCATGGCTGGCAAACCGGCCTTAAGACTCTCGGATCAAATACTAGTCTTTGGGAGTATTACGATCGTTATTCTGAATATGCGGCGGGAAGTTCCTATGCTATCGAAGATGTCTATATTGGCCAACTGGCAGGCCTTCTCGAAGCTCTCAATGCCGGTGTAACTACCACCCTTGACCATGCGCACCACACTTGGTCCAATGATACCTCAAAAGCAGGGGTTCAAGCGAGCATCGATAGCGGGGCTAGGGTATTTTGGTCATATGCGTTCCATGACCTACCCGATTTCACAGTCTCTGAGCAGTTTGCTAATTTTCGAGATATTGCGGAAGCCGGAACATTCAAAAACACAGCCACAACTCTCGGAATAGCGTGTGACTTCTTTGGACCTGATCCTACCCTCGAAAATGTTCAGAGGGTTGTCGAATTAGCCTTGTGGGTAACTATGCCTGCTCGTAAGGTGATTTTGCTGACCACACCACAGAGAGTTTAATGTCTCAGTGGTCACTACGCATACCGTTGAGGGGCCTTTTGGAGGTAAGTGTAATCCAAAGCCTCGATATACTCTAACTAACATTTAGTAGCAAGAAACGGCCCTCTAGACGTCCATAGCGCCGGGCTCCTCAATACTACAATTCCGGTCGTCTTCTCTCACGCGTCTTTTCTCACTTATCAAGATCACCAGCTGCTCCAACTCACCAATCAGTACATTTCAATTACTCCCGAGTCCGAGATGCATTATGGTCATACACATCCAAACAACCACATAGCTATGGACCAGGCTGCACTTGGTGTTGATACTCATTTTACCTTTTCTTCCGATATATTGACTCAGGCTAGGATATGGTTGCAGAAAGCACGCTATACAATGTATGACTGGGCATTAAAGGCTTGGCGAGTGCCCTCTAATAACCCGATGTCTGCCAATCAGGCATTTCTACTCGCAACACGCAAAGGAGGTTTAGCCCTCCGCCGACCAGACCTCGGGGTTATTTCAGAAGGAGCAAAAGCTGACATTATTGTGTGGGATGGCACATCACCATCCTTGCTTGGGTGGAATGATCCCGTGGCAGCAATTATGCTGCACGCAAATGTTGGGGACATTGAACATGTTCTTGTGGATGGAAAGTTCATTAAAAAGGACGGCAAAATAACTAATCCTGACCACCCAAGTATCCGGGAAAGGTTTCTTAAGCACGCTAAAAGGATACAAGACACCTTCCTTGCCATACCGAAGCCGGTTCCTGCAAAAGCTGAGCATTTCAGAGGCGGTGGTGCTGAATTGATGGTAATTCCTCAGCTTGATGTGACTAGGGGAGATGGCAATGGATACGGGACGGCTTTTTTGCAGTTCTCAGGAACTCAGTGACGGAACATGGTACACGGGGTCGAGTCAAGGTGTGTCAAAGTGTCAAGTGTAGGAAGCGAATTGAATGGTCGTCCTGTGGGTCAATGACGAGATTCAAACCACCGAGGAGATATTTAGAAATTCGCCGAGGCGAAATTACACAGTTTGTGGGTCCGCTAAATCTGATCTGACCTAGCATCCTTTGATCCCACCAATTATGTGACTAGGCCCGATGATTTGACCTCTAGACACTTCTTCAATTGGGTCTAGTTCTCATTGGAGAGCTGACAATATGGAGCAGCTGGTCTGATATCTCCCTTTGACCGCGTTGAGAGTGCTGGCTCACACTGGTCTAGGATTCCGAGGGGGGAAACGCTAGTTTATGATACTCATGGCGATTACCAAATGTAATTGCAAGTCAGGTACTCTTTGAAGATAAAGGGATGCTTTCACCGTGTCCAGATCTACAGGGGTTAGGGTCTTTCGAATGCACTGGGGTTATAACTTATAAGTACACTGCTGTCTCCAGGTTTTTGGCGTGAGTCAATACCAAAGAATCTACTCATCCCAGCCACAGGCTTCATCGAATATACAATCTGCCCACAAAAAACCTTCCTTCGGGGGATATTGAGACTTGTTCTGACTAAAAGATCGACCTGCACTTGCGATGGCGCACGACCTGAACTGCCTCACTATATCCGAGCTAGAGGCTCTAGCCACACAGCGGCTAGACAAACAGACTCGCGACTACTACAACGAGGGCGCTGACGATGGAATCACGGTAAAAGAGAACATGTCCGCATACCAGAAATATCGCCTCCGTCCAAGAGTCCTCAGAAATGTATCCAGTGTAGACAGCGGGGTTGACGTTTTTGGAACTCGTACCAGCGTCCCCTTTGGTGTTGCGCCTGCAGCCATGCAGAAGCTTGCCCACCAGGACGGAGAGTTGGCAACGGCACGAGCTTGCCGTACAAAAGGCGTAGCCTTAGGCCTCAGCTCATTTTCGACTACAACCTTGGAGGACGTGGGGTCCGCGAGTGGAAACGCTCCTAATGTGCTGCAACTGTATCTCTTTGAGGAAAGGTCGCATAGCATAAAGATGATTCAGCGGGCAAAGGAAGCTGGATACAAAGCCATTGTGCTTACCGTTGACACTCCTCTGCTAGGCAGGAGAAATCTCGAGATTAGGAATCAGTTTCGACTGCCCCGTCACCTCAAAGCTGCCAACTTCGCCAGCGAGTTTGGGACTACAGGCACTCTGCCCTCAGTTGCCAGCTTGAAAGAGAGCTCCCCTGGCTACCACGATGGAGATCGTCGCGTTCTCCCAGCCGGGCCAGTCACTTTCCACAGTCATGGACCAAACCCAACTCTCACTTGGGAGGGAGCTATTCCCTGGCTGAAGAAGGAAGCGTCGCCAATGCAGGTGTGGGTAAAGGGTATCGTAACGGCTGAAGATGCCTCACTAGCTGTTTCCAACCACGTTGACGGGATCATTGTCTCAAACCATGGCGGACGTCAACTTGATGGAACCGTGGCTACTCTAGATGCGCTTCCCGAGATTGTCAAAGTTGTAGATCATCGCATCCCCGTCCATATCGACGGGGGAATACGTCATGGAACGGATGTGTTCAAGGCGCTGGCCCTTGGGGCTGACTTCTGTTGGGTCGGCCGCCCTGTGTTATGGGGTTTGGGATATGGAGGCGAAGCTGGAGTCGAGCTTTGCCTTCGCTTGTTGACGGATCAGTTTCGCCTTTGTATGGGTCTTTGTGGGGTTACAAAGGTCTCTGACATTGGGCCCGAGTATTTGTTGAAAGAAGAGGCAGCTAAGTTCTGGAGCCGGCTGTGAGTTCCATGGCCAATCTCACTCATGTAGATTATCCATGTTCCAGGAATTCGATTGTCTTCTCCAACGCATAATTCAACACAGCAGAAGAAATGAGAGGTTAGACATAGAGCCTCCCATTGGCTGTACAGCCTGGGGCAAATCTTGCACCCCGGATCCACCAGATCTCGTGACTTGATACCTGTAAATTTGAAGCGTGGAGACTTCCACGCGGGATTTCCTACAATGGGAGCCGTCCGTTGGCGGCCTTCAGCTTTTCCGAGCCATTGCATCGCCTGTCTTTCTGTGACATGACTTTCTTTCCTGCTTATCTACCCATACTATAGATTGAGCCTATGGGCGATGTATGCCCACTCCCCGGTGCGAGCCCCCTCTAATGCGGCCTCTCGGCAGAAGAGAGCCTGCTGTGAGTCTTGTCACCAACGCAAAGCGATGCGACGTTGATTTTTTTGGAAACCCCTGCACAAATTGTCGCCTAGATGGTCGGCCATGCAGAATACGAGCGCAGTTGAAGAGGTAGGCTTTCATTTGGCTTGGATGTCCATGAAAAATCAACCTCTCTGGAAATAGTCTTGTCGCGCTGCTAACACGATAGTCACTTGCTAGAGGGAGGAAAAGAATATCAGACCAACGTGCTTGTGAAGGAACTTTAATCACCAGACGAGATCCGCGCACTGATGGCTTGCAAACCCGAATTCAACCTGAGGCGGCAGAATTTGCCCACCTTGAGGAGCCATCAACAACACCTGTTAGGACAGCCCCAGAGGAAGGCCTGAGTAACGGTGGGTGATTCTCTATCATTACTCACACATAGGCAAACTGCGAAAAGTGCCAGACCGATAACCCTTGATAAGTCAATCAAACAGCAGGAAACAGTGATCTCTTTTACTGATACTAGTTCTGGGTATTTCTGGATAGGCAACCGCCCTTCAACAAACGTTTTTGTTCCATTCTATTATCACAAGTATCTTCAGGTGGCAGACTTGCAGCATCTTTCACCTTCGCAGATACATAATCTTGAACTCGAGGGTTGCTTTCAGGTCCCAAGCCAATCAGTTCTGAATGAGTTTATTCGTCAATACTTCATATACGTTCACCCCTGCCTCCCTTTGGTAAATGAAAGGACATTTTGGTCCATCTATTCCAGGACCGACAATGGCCAGCGCAAGACCAGTTTCTTCTCCCTGGCCCTTTTCCAGTCAATGCTCTTTGCCGCAACTAGGGTGAGGCAACTTGTCGCACGTTTAAGTAGGATATAGCTGACACGGTTAAAGTTTGTCCCGATCAACATGATAAATGCTTGCGGGTTCGAAGACCTCAGAAGTGCCAGAAACGCTTTCTATCGCCGCGCAGAGGTGAGAGATGTATTGGCATCCAACTGCATGTCCGCAAGCTAAACAAATGCCACAGCTACTCTTGGCCCATAACTTGGAGCGGGACAGTTTCGTGCTGGCGCAGACTTGCTTGCTCCTCTCCCTTCAGGCTACTTTATTCGAACCGAGCTTGAATTCAACGTGGCTCTCGAAAGCAATATCTCATGCCGAGCATGCTGGTGCCAACAAGTACTTCAGTCAAGCTGCCAAGGACGCCGGGCGCATTCTGGAAAATAAGCGGCTTTGGTGGTGTTGCATCCTTCGTGACAGGATGATTGCTGTCGGCGTGCGCCGTAGCATTCAAGTCACCCCTGATAGATTCGATTTCGCAAATCCAGGACTGGAAGAAGCCGACTTGGCGGAAGAGATTGAGACATCCGAGGTCTATAGTCCCGAGATGAAAAATCTCCTGGTGAGAATAATCGTTGCGCAGTGTGCGCTGGCCGTGGCGATGACATGGACCATGACAATAGTTTATCCAAGAGGAGATTTCTCATTTCAGAGCCGATCGTCTACAGTATCTCAATTGGTCACTTCTATGGTGGAAATTGAACGAGGGAATACGGAACTGGCAGTTTGGGCTCGCAGATTTAAGACGGATCTCACGGATTGCATCCGTCCGGATCAACGACGAAGAGCACTGGAATCATCTGCAGCAGTATTTGCAGACATGACATTGATCCACTACTAGTATGTGAAGCGCCTTGGGAAATACAATCAGTTCTGTGCATTGACCGAATCTCCAAGCTCGACCCAAGTTGCCCTCTACAATCATTTAGCACTGGTACTTCACAAGCACCAATCTCAACTTGAAGACTATGAGTTTCGCTTTCACCAGCTTAAAAGTGACTTGCAATTAGCCATCGCAAACGTGACAGACAGATTCAAAGGCTTGACTGAGGAGGGTCTGGTACAGCGTCTTCCAATTAGCGCGTAAGCTCTTATCCCTTCGAGCGATCAATATTCCTGCTCTAACTACACGGTCAAATCCCTTGAAACTAATTGCTCTGATAGGCCACCATGCTCAGCGCTCCCTGTTATCTTGGAAAATCTCGATCTGAAACTCTCGTCTTTGGCAGAAAAAGCCAACTATCAGCGACAGCTTCGCGGCCCCAACGACATTATAGCTCTCCTGGATGATCAACACGACTATACAGAGTGTGTGAACATCGCGATAAATAGCCTCCTTCCCGTGGCCGATGCAGAAATCCAGCAGTTTTTCGCGTCCTGGAACGGGCTAGCTGGGATCGAGGGGGAGGCACAAATGGCATCAGGTTGACGATATGGTCCCCCACCAGCTGGTCAGATGTATTCTCGGAGAATCCGATGATCTATCTGCGCCTGTCGATGTCGCTTGATTTTGCCCTTTCCAGGGGAAAAGCGCCGCACATTACGGATCTACCAGAATGGACACATGAAACGCTAGTTACGCCGACGAATTTGCATCTCATCTCACCATCAATGACACAAATGGCGCTAGCAGAAGCGGTTCTGCCGTCAGGAGAGGAACTAAACGGGCTGGATGATTTAAACGGCGACAATGCTGTTTTGGAAGAGCCGAACCAAGCCTGTAAGACTATCTTCCAGTTGATTTACCATATATGTTATGAAACTGACGCGTGTGGTGCAATATAGGGCAAGTTGGTGAACCTAATATCCTTCGGGACTGGCCGTTTGTAGAGGATATAGAATTGCTTGAGAGCTTATGATGATTAGATTCTGTTGATCTTGTTCTGGCTATAATGTTCTTACAAAGTGGGCGGTCGGCAAAGTGACTACATATTGATTCACGCCGTGTTATCCTCGAAAAGACTATGCCATGATTTTGAGAGCTTTATGGAAATGGGAATGAACATCGTGCATCCAATTGACTCTTCGGTTGTGATCATACACAAATGGAACTCCCAGACTCACAACGTACTGCGCCTAATCCAAATATACTGTAGTCCAACAACCAGGGAGCTGGTGACTGACAATCCTAGAGATCCTTATGTGGAGATTGTCTACCGAAAGATCTCAAGGGAGATAAGCGGCTGAAATATATGACGCAGCAGGCAGAGGTGCGGGGTTTACAACGCATCAATCTGTTAAACAGTTGACGACAACACCTCGTTTGTTATGGCTCTCTGCTATTCTTGCGAAAGGCTTAATTTCCCAATAGTAACAGAAGGCCAAGCCACCGAAGGACGGACTCTGTTCCGAAGTGTAGCCCGGCTCAGGGCATCCGCAAAAACATGCCAATTATGCACACTCTTCCTGGGTGCTATATCCAGCATCAAGCTCAAGGGTATTCGGAATGGCGAGGTCACATTCTTTTCAGAAGCGCCAAATGCGCAAGGCGACCCGGTGGGCATGTCCCGAGTTTTTCTTCGTGTTGGTCATCAAGTCGGCCGTCACATCAGCGTTTTCACCCAGCAAGGTGTGAATTAGTTCCATATCCTCTTAACTCGAAATCGAATGCCAATATGAATTGACAGATAGTCCTGCCGCCAATGCTGGAATTGCCACTGGAAGGCCATTATCCAAGGGTTATGACTTCAAGCTCTACAAGCAATGGTTGTCAACATGCAGCCTTAATCATAAATGCGGTGGTGCGTTGGGCAGTTCAGAAGATCTACCCACCAGGTTTATTAAGATCAGTGAGGGTGGCACAGTCCCTGAGATACGTCTAGTCTCGTCAGTAGATATCTCATACCGCTATGCTGCCTTGAGCTACTGTTGGGGCGGCAACCTCACGGGCGTCAAGACAACAGCAGCAGTCCTACAAGAGCACTACAACCGAATTGAGTTTTCTCACCTTCCAAAGACTATAATGGATGCAATTGAGATCACCAAGTCGTTAGGAATTGAGTATCTCTGGGTGGATAGCCTTTGTATTACTCAAGACGACACGGAAGACTGGGCTTCTGAGTCTAAACAAATGGCAGGGCTCTATCGCTCGGCAGCAGTTACCATTGTTGCAGCATCTGCAAGGAACGCTAATCAAGGTTGCTTATTTCCGGCAAGGGTCGCTCCTGATTTCGTTGAGGTGCCAATTACTATCGCAGCAACGGGAGGCCTCTCAGTGGTGACTTTCGCAAACTACCGGGGCTCAATTTCCAACGATTTTGTCGAAAGTCCATGGAATAAGAGAGCATGGTGTCTTCAGGAGTATGTTCTGTCTCCCCGTCTCCTATACTTCTTTGAAGATCGCGTCGTGTGGCAATGTCAAGAGATACTGTCAGCAGATGATTACGCGGAACTTCGACGAGACAAAACTGATAGCACAGTAGTGCCGCGGCACTTTTCTTTGCACCACCCCAAAGATCTGGAATCATGGTTTGTTCTTGTGGAGGAATACTCGGGAAGACATTTGACAAAATCTGATGACAAACTCATCGCCGTGGCCGCTTTGGCAACACATTTCAGTCCTTACTTAGAGAGTGAATATCTTTCTGGAATCTGGTGCAGAGATATGCACAAAGGATTGCTCTGGCTGTCAATAGACAGCAAGATGCAGACGCCACTGCGAGTTCGCGCCCCTTCGTGGTCTTGGGCAGCTTTGGATGGGCCGGTGAGTCATCTTCACAGACTGATGTCTTCGCCGGTGGTCCTGGAATCCACAATCCATAGGTGGAAAAGCACTGAGCACGAGGAGGCCAGTTATAATTGGTCACGGCCGAATTTGTTCCTTTCGGCTCGTATGCGGCCAGTCACACGCTCATTCTCTTTAATGAGAAGCCATGAGTTTAAGGAAGTTGCTTCAGTTTCAATGCAAGGCGCACTGCTATTGCATCGCAGCTTAGAGCCTCGGTTGCTTTACGACGCGGAGGACAAAGTTTGCGGTTGGGTCATCTTTGACCAAGAGTATTTTACAGAACAATTGTTCTGCTTACAAGCTGCTAGAAGCACGCATGACAGTGTTTTCCAAAGCAACCATGTTATCATACTGAAGCGAAGTGAAGCCAGCAGCAACGTTTATGAACGGGTTGGAGCAGGGGAGATTCTTGCGTCTCATTTCTTCGACGCTGTTGAAAGAACTGCCGTTATTCTGATATAGAAAAGGAAAGTAGGGGCAATGACACTGTCCCTAAGCATCACAACATCCAGTCGCACGGAAACAGCCAGAAACAATCAGGTGATAATGAGGTTCTGCTTACCGTTGGCAAAATTGCAACGTCTGGCGCGTATCGATTGCCGAGGAAAGCAGTTCATTTTGCTGCAGCCATTTACGAGGTGATAAACAATGAATTCCATTTGTTTTGTCATCAGTCTCTTAGGGGTGAGATATCGCGGGAGCTTCACGCTCCTAAGCTGCATATCGACTGGGACGTGGGGGAAATTGTCTGGAAGACACCAGTATATCATTGGGCCGCTGAATCGCTTTATGTGAGAACAAAAGCGGCCGCAATCGTAAATAACGTTACGCTAGAGCAGACGAGATATTAGCAACTAGAAGCTAAGCATTCCATGTTTTTGCAAGTCATTCAACCGTGTTCTCACAATTTCTTGCGAAGAAGGTTTATTATTATGGGATCGGCTGAATAGACGTCTCATGAGACAAATACATGAGATAGAATAAGACGAATACAAGTGATGTCTCGCAGGCAGCAGTGGTAGGCCCCAGCCCTTACTGCTTGCTCTTGGTGTCTCAGATCACATTCTTTTCCTCTTATTGCTAACTGTTCAGGGCTAGTTCAAACTAAGATCCGCTCCAGCGATGTGTTGGGGGGCAGACGGAACTGGCATTCCAGCTGAAAGGAATATTAACTATATGAGAACGACTAACCGGAAACCGGGGAAGTATGGTTCAACACTTTGCCGTTGGCGAACAGCCAGAGAAATCCTCTCTCTCCGCCCTGCCCAAATGCTCATTCCTCTTCCTAGCCAGCCGGGTGCTGTTCATGACATCTCCATTGCCTCCCTGCCGCCGTAGCGAAGAGAGTATACTCGCTACCCACAAGCACACACAGACAAACATCCCCAAATGGCGGCGGCGTCGTCTTCCAAGCCCGGCGCCGGGCGCAGCAGAAAGTTCGATGACCCATCGCTAGATGATATCATTTTAATTGACCAACTCAAATCCGAACGATGGGCTGAGGGCCTCGCCATCAGGCCCAATGGTCACGCCCTGGCGACCATGCTGGAGCACTCGGAGCTGTACTTGGTCGACCTCAACTTCTCAACCGCCATTGCGTACGAAGAGAATGGGCCGGCGGCCCCCAAGCTCATCCAGACGTTCCCCGACTGCAACGCGACCTACAACATCCGCCCGCTAATCGGTACCGAACACGAGGAGTATGCCGTCCTTACCGGCCACTCCGACACATCTCTCGGCAAGTTCGAGAAGATACGCCTCTGGCGCCTTTCATTCGGTCCCAGTGGGACAGATACAGCACCTACGATTAGTAAAATAGCCGATCTCCCCGACGCCCTGTTCGGGTTTGGCATGGCCATCCTGACCGAAGATGCAATCGCTGTCGTTGACCCAGTAAAGCATTGCGTCTGGCGTGTGCGCATTTCCACTGGCGAGGTGAACATGCTTCTTAATGATCCTCCCACCATGGCTCCCTCCTCCAACGACGAAGCGTTTGGAGTTAACCGACTCCAGGTCGCGGCGGGCTACTTATGGTACGGCAATTTCAGCACCGGGGTGTTGAGCCGCGCCCCGTTCGAGTATACTGAGGACGGGCGAGACGTACGAGTTACTGGCCCTGCCAAGCCCGTCGTTGAAGGGTGTGTACACTGCGACGGAATCGCCGTGCGGAACGACGGAGCGGCCTGTTACGTCGTTAGCTTCACTGAAGGCTGTCTATGGCGGGTGGACGTTGATTCGGAAACAGGCAAGGGCTTGCCTGTAGTCATGTTCGAGGACCTCATCTCACCAACAGTTATAGAGCTGATGTACTATCCATTCGATGAGAAACCCACTCTCTACATTGTCTGCTGCGGTGCTTGGAATCCTGAAGATCTGGATGGTGAGCGTGGGGGATATCTCACGCTCGCTAATGTGGACAAGTCAAAGATGCAGATTCATGTTACCGTCGAGCTGACTGTAAGCTATGAGGATGTGTAAAAGATTAATATTATATAGAAGAGAGGACTTTATTCTTATACTAATCTATTATTAGTAATTATCTTCTTAATTCTAGACTTTCTTTATTTATTTATTTTATAAATAATAGTTTTAAAAATATAATATTTAATTTTATTTTATAATTTTTTAATTAGTTTTATTATAAATAAAAATATATTTTAAGATTTATTATATAAAGCTATATTTAATCTTTTAATTAGTAATTTTTTTAGAGGTTTTTATTATATATTATATATAAGAAATATTCGAAAATCAGATTATATATAATTAGATTTATATAATTTATTTTTAATTAAGTTTTAATTTATATTTAATTTTTAATTCTATTTTTTTTACTTTTTTAATTAAAATAAAATAATAATATCTTTAAAAATTCTAAAAAGAGCTTATTAAATATATAATTTAATTATAAATTCTAAAAAAGGATATTTATTATATTTTATAATTAATTATAATATCTTTCTAAACTTATTATTATTAACTATCTCTTATAATAATAATAATAAAAATAATATTATTCTCTATATTAGAATCTAATTATTATAAATAACTAGATCTTTATATATATAATAATTATTATTAATAATAACTATTAATATCTATTTTTATATATTAATTATTTAAATCTATAATTTATTATAGATTTATTTATAATAATAATAAAAAATTTATATAGATCTAGTAATTATATCTATTAGATCTATTACTTTATTTAATAACTAGCTATTAGAAAGATATATAGATAATTTTAATTTTTACTATATTTATAGAGAATTATATAAAAATTTCTTTAATATTTAATAATTATTATAATCTAAGTTATTATTACAAACCACCTCTGTATTACCTAAGGATAACCCTTAGTTATTATACCCGGTTATATATAACTAAATAATATAGTTAATATTGTATATATTAACTATACCACGGGCTATTACTATAATATATCCTATATCCAATATATTAATATAGTATATATATATATTTATTTTATTAGATAGAATACTCTTTTAGATAGTTATTAATAATATTATCTATATATCTATTATTACTAGCTTAATAATACTTATATATTAATAGTAATTTATATTATATAGCTTATAATAATCTGATTATACTACTCAGAATAATACTCTAATTAGTTATATTCTAATCTACCCTAGACCTCTATCTAGTATAAGTTATCTAACTATTATAGTTATTATATATAATTCTTATAAATAATATATTAGATTAAATTAATTTAAATTAAAATATTTTTTTTAAATTTAAAATTTATTTAAATTAATTTTTTTTATTAGTTTTATTATAAATAAAAATATATTTTAAAATTAGATAATATATAATTTTATTAAGAACTTAAGCTTAGTAGAAAACTAGACTAGGTCTGATAAGAGATAACTATAATAAGTAAGATCCCTGATTAGTATACTATAGTACTATATAAAGGGGAAAGAGAGTTATAGGAAAAAACCTACTCTTTTTCTCCCTAAGAATATAAACTCTAAAATAGATATCTACTTATAGCTATTATAAAACTAGTCTATTATAATTTATATTCTTTATAATAAACTTTAATATACTAGGAACTTCTAATTATAGAGGAATAATACTAATATCTAGTTTAAACTCTTCCTTATCTACTAGAGAACTCTATATAAAAATAATAGATTTTTAGAATAGGGTTAATACTTAGATTAAATAACTATAAATATAATAAGTTAATATAAAATTATTATTTAAAGGTTTCTATAAATATAAATCTAGTTCTAATCCTAAGCTATTTAGAACTAGCTACTAGTTTTTCTACTATTCTACTTACTATCTAAGGTTTTCCCTATAGTACTAATAATTAGAAAATAGCTAGTAATAGGGGAATTATATAATAGTAAAAAGAATTTATTTTTAGTATAGAAGAAATATATAGAATATATTTTTAAAGTAGATTATTTCTTTATTAGTAATAATAGAAACTAGTTTAAATATATTTAAAATACTCTTTTATAAAAAGTATAAGAAAAACTTATAGCTTATTATAAGAATAGAGAGCTATACTATATATACTAACTATATAACTTCTTAGCTTATATAAAGTTAATATTTTCTAATCTATATTAATAGTAGATAGCTTTAGATAAACTAGAGTAAATAACTTAAGAACTTAATAAAGTATTTATAACCTTCTATATATACTTTAGATAGAAAATAACTATAGTAGGAGGAATATATTAGGATAATACTATATAATTTTTATAGCTATATTACTATCTAAATAAATAACTATATAGATTCTATATTAGTAAGGAGATATTCTAAATTAACTTTATTTTAATAATAATCTAGATCTGGGAAATTATAATTAATATTAAATTATTTAACTTAGATATATTATATTAAGAGTAGAGAGAGCTAGTAAAATACTAGAATAAAAGATATTACGATAATAAAGGAGATATATTAATAATAGAAATAAATACTATTTAATTAGTATATTAGAATTATTACTTTAAGAATCTTATTAGAAGTATTAACTAGACTCTAAGAGATTAGAATATTTATATTAAATATTATAGTTATTTAAGTACTTACTAGATATCTAGTAATTAATTAATTAAATAATTAATAGTAATATATAATTAATTAATTAATTATAATAAGCTTTAAATTAGAAAGAAAATATAGTTATTATTATTAGATAATAAACTTTCCTTTTTAGGGATTATAATTATAATTAGATTATTTATATATCTAGCTATATAAATACCTCCTATTACTAGAGTTTTTATAAGATTAATATCTATATTCAGACTAAAAGTATAACATTTTAACTTTATTTTATAATATTAAAGGTTTAGATATAAACTACTAATTATATTTTTAAAAAATATATATTAGATTATATATTATCTGATCTTAAAATATACTCTTATTTATAGTAAAACTAATAAAAAAAATATAAAACTATATTTAGTCTTTTAATTAATATATAGTAACTTTATAATTAGCTATTATATTTTTCTTTAAATATTCTAAAGTAATAATTAATTAATCTACTATAATTTTAATACTATCTAATTAACTTTATTTAATTTAATTTCTCTATTTAATAAACTTTTTAATATTTTAATTCTATTCTATTCTTTTCTATCTAAATATTATTAATATTTAAAATATATTAGATTTTATAAATAGTTTTTACTTAGATTAGTTCTATATAATAATATATAATATATTAGAACTAGAGGCTATATTTTAAGTTATTATAATTATTAAGTACTTAGTTATTATTAAAGCTTAGTTTATTAAATCTATTTCTATTATCTACTAATACTATATATAGAGCAGGAGATATTAATATCTCTCTATAAGCTTTATAATAGAGTATTAGATCTAGTAGTTATAACTATTAGGCTTATATAATTATAAGTAGCTTTATTACTATAAGGAATTCTATTTCTAAGTATAAGCTCTATTATTTAATAAATAGATTATAAGTAAGCTTTTAAGAGTTATTACTAATTATCTTTATTATATATATAAGAACTCTGTTTACTATTATAACTAAGCTCTAGCTACTAGGGATAATTATATTAAATAAAGTTATTATTATAGTTATAAAAAGAGGTAGTTAGTAACTAGTAACTAATAATTAGTAATAATAAACTTAAAGAGATATTATAATTAATTATAAATAATAAGTATTCCCTCTTAGAGCTTATAGCTAAGTTATATACTTAATAAGCTCTTTTTAGAGTTTTTAGAGATATTATTATCTTACTTTAGCTTATATAAATAAAAAAATAAATAAAAATAGAATTAAAGATTAAATATAGATTAAAACTTAGTTAAAAATAAATTATATAAATCTAGTTATATATAGCCTAATCTTAGGATATCTTTTAAATATAGTAAAAACCCTTTTAAATTTTTTTATTTATTTATTAGTTTTACTATAAATAAAATATATTCTAAGATTAAATAATATATAATTTAATATATATTTTTTAAAAATATAATTAATAGTTTATATTTAAACTTTTAATATTATAAAATAAAATAAAAATACTATACTCTTAGTTTAAATATAAATATTAATTTTATAAAAACTCTAGTAATAAAAAATATTTATATAGTATAACTAGATATATAAATATTCTAGTTATAATTATAGCCTCTAAGAGAAAAAGCTTATTATTTAATAATAATTATCTTATATAGATTTACTATAATTTAATATATAACTTATAGTTTTAGTAGTATATTATATACTATATTAAAATAATTAGAATAAAAATAATTTTTAAAAATTAATTATTTGAACTTTATATTTTTTTTAATTATATTTAGATTAGAATATTATTTATATTAGATTAAAGTATATTAGAGTTTATTTTAATTTAATCTAAAATTATATATATTTAGAAAATATTTTTATTATATATTAGTTTATTATATATTATATTAATAAGAGTTTATATTATTATACTATTTAATTAAAGAATTATTTTTAATTCTTTTAAGATTTATTATTTATTATTTTTATTTTATAAGCTAATATTATTTAGATTTTCTTTTATTTAATAATCTACTCTTCTTATCTATATATAAATTAAATTATCTAAAGATAATCCTTAAATATTATTAATTAGTTACTATCTTAGTTAATTAAGAGGGAATTAAATTAATTAGATTTTATTTAAAGAGCTAAGTAAAATTAATAATATATATATATATATATATAATATACTAGAACTAGAAACTATATCTTAGATTATTATAATTATTAAGTATTTAGTTATTATTAAAATTTAGCTTATTAAACTTATTTTTATTATATATATAAAAACTCTATTTACTATTATAATTATTCTAAATATTAGAGATAATTATATTAAATAAAGCTATTATTATTATAAATAGAAATAGTTAGTAATTAATAATTAGTAATTAGTAATAATAAGCTTAGAAAGATATTATAATTAATTATAAATAATAAGTATTCCCTTTTAGGATTTATAGCTAAATTATATATTTAATAAGCTTTTTTTAGAGTATTTAAAGATATTATTATCTTACTTTAGCTTATATAAAGAAAAAAAAAATTAAAGATTAAATATAAACTAAAATTTAATTAAAAATAAATTATATAGATCTAGTTATATATAATCTGATATAGGTAATTATCTGGTTTATATATATATATAATTTTAATTAATTATTAATAGTCTATCTATAGCTAGTTAGATTATTAATTTCCTACTTATTACTTATTAGTTTACTATTAGTTATTTTCCTTATAATAATTACTTTATCCAGAAAAATATTATATTCTTATAACTATACTTAGCTAAATAATAAATTATATCCCTATAACTATATTTAGTAAATTAATAATTATATAATTATAATATTTTATATAAACTTAACTAGTTTATATTATTCTAAATATTAATATCTAATTTTATTCTAATAGTAACTTATATTCCTAATATACTAATTAATTATAATAGATACTTTCTAATATTAACTCTAAGATTTAGATATATATTTTTATTACTATAATATTAGTTTTATATTTACTAATTATAATATATAAATTTATAATCTGAAATTTTATATCTATCTCTCTAGGAGTTAAATAAGTATATATATTTTATTAAGTAAATATATTTTACTAAAGAACTAGTTAGTATAATAGCTATTAGAAGATTAGAGAATACTAATATTAGTAATAGTTAAAAACTATATTTTATTTAAAAAGATTATATAGGGAAAATTTAATACTTTTTAGTATACTATTTAATTAATTATTCTTATATTTTTATTTAACTAAGCTCTAAGTATTATCTAGTAACTTAATAATTTTTAGAGTTTTACTATACTTTAGCTCTATAAGCTTATTCTTTTATATTTTATTATAATATAAATACTTAAAATATTTCTCTTTATTCTTAAAATAAGTATAATTATAATTTAGAGAGTTATTATTATATATAATAATCTAGTTTATAATAAGCTTATTCTATATAATAATAGTATATATAATATCTCTTTAGATTTTACTATATTCTAAAAATATATTATTAGTATAAATCTAAAAATAGTTATTTAGAAGATTTTTTAATATAAAGCTATAAAAGCTTTTAATTAAATTTAACTCTTTACTTTCTTTATTCTATTTTTTAGTATATTACTTTTTTTTTCTTTTTAAATAGAGGTTTATCTAAATCTTTATTATTATTATATTTATTATTTCTTTACTTTTTTATAGGTTTTTTAGTTTACTATTTATTCTTATTATTTTTCTATTTATCTATAAATTACTTAGTTTACTATCCCTTTAGATACTAAAGTAGTTTTATATTTAGTTTAAATAACTATCTATTATTAAGTTTTAAAGGAAGAATATATATTAGTATACTATAAATATAATAATTATTTTTAGAAAAAAAAAGTATTAAATTTACTAATTAACTTTAGAATATAATATACTAGATATAGGAATCTATAGTTATTATTTATAGTTATAATTATATTTATATATTTCTTTTTAATAGATTTAAATAGTATTAGAAAAAGATAATTTATAATCTATAGATTAACTTTATTATTAATATTTATTTATTATATAACTTAATACTAAATTAGCTATCTAATTTTCTAAAAAATAAACTCTAGTAAATTAATTATTATTCTTTCCTAGTCTATTTTAATTATATAGTATATATACTTATAATAAGTATAAATACTTATATATACTATCTTTTTCTTATAGTTATTAAAATTATCTCTAAAGTCTTTTAATCTAAAGCTAATTTCTTTTCTAGTACTATTTATAGTTATAGTTTATTATAAATAATTAAAGATTAAGATTTATATATAAATACTAATACTATATAAATAGAAAGTAGTAAGACTATATATTAGTATTATATAGAAAAAGGAATTTATATTATATATATATAAAATATAGATATTAAAAGAGTAAGATTTTAAATTATTATATTAGATTAAAAGATAAATTTTTATAATATAAGCTAATAGTTAGCTATTTATAAAGCTAAATAGTAGATAAACTAGTTTAGCTATAAAATACTAAAAAGATATTTTTTATTTTAGTTTTCTCTTACTATATAAAATTACTATATACTACTATACTTATATAGTCTTTTAGTAATAAACTCCCTTAGTAGCTCTAGAGTATTATTTAGCTTCTTCTTATATAGCTATATATTAAAATTAGTATTATAATCTTTCTATTAAATAAGATATTAATAATTATAATTATAGTATTTTTACTTTATAATAATTATTTCTAATTTAAAGAATTACTAAATATTATTATTACTCTTAATAAAAATATATAGTTATTTATTTCTATATAATCTATTAAATAGATTTACTCCCTATAATACCTCTTCTAACTAAAGAATTAAAATAATAGAATATATTTTCTAATATTCTAGTAAATCTAATTTATATATCTAGGAATTAACTTTTTATAGAATTTTAAAAAGATTAATTTAATACTAACTGAATTTATATATTTACCTTAGAATAATATATCTATAATAGAGATATAAATATATCTATTAGTTTTTATTAAACTTAATTTACTAATATCTAGTATTAAATAGCCTTTTATATTATATAGTTATAAAATTAGTAGTTATTTTAGCTTTTTACTATCTAGCTTTATAGAGAATAGAAAAATATACTTCCTTATTATATTAGCTATCTAATTTCTTATATAAAATTATTAATAGAGTTTATAATTAAAAATCTATTATAATCTTATTTAGTATAGTATTAAATATTATAATAAAAGTATTATTTAATAATAATTAAATAGCTAGAAGTATTAATAGCTAATAAGTATCTAGATTAATAGAGAAACTATAGTATATTACTATCTTAATAATTTAATTTATTAATTCTAATTAATTATTATTTAGTAAGTACTAAGATATTATTTAAATTAATTTTATTTAAAGAGCTTTAAATATTACTTACTAAAAGTTATCTATCTATTTCCTATTATAATTAAATATAATAACTTTTAATAATTCCTAGTTAATTAGTATTTAGAACTTTAGAATATTTATAATCTAATTCTCTATTATATACTTATTATAGCTAGATATTAAAATATACTTTTTAATAACTTATAAGTAATTATTAATAGTATATTATATTCTTTAAAACCTAATCTCTTAAATATATTATCTACTATAAATATTAATAGTAATTTAATAATAAAATCTATTATTTAGATTAAATAGGGTTTAAATTCTAATAGAATAGGGTTAAAATCTCTAGATAGTTACTAGATTAACTAATATAATATAGTATATTAGTAATACTAAATAAAAACTTTAACTTATTTCTAGAGATTTAGAAATATAAAGCTATTTATTTTATACTTTATTTATTTAATACTAAAATAATATACTTTATATACTATCTCTAGAATTAGTTAAATTAATAATATAGGGATATATAGCTAGTACTATTTAGTATATATTTTATAGTATAATAAACTATTTTCTATTAAAGTAAAATATAGATCTAGCTTTCTTAAGAAACTATCTATATATATTAGAGTATACTTCTTTATCTTTTATTATAACTAGCTAATTATCTTCTAATACTTTATATTAGTTTTATAGCTATTTATAAATTACTATAGTATTAATAGTTCTACTAATACTTTAGAAATTATTAATATAATCTTATTATATATTATAGAAATATCTTCTAATATATTATTATTTTTAACTAATTATATCTATTTTTTATTATCTATTTATAAAAGGTAATTTAGAGTATTTAGAACTATATTTAGTTTCCTAGGAATATAATAAATATCTATATTAAACTATAATAAGAAGATACTAACTATAAGTAGTAGTTTATTTTAAGAATATTAATTATTTTTATACTCTTTTAGTAAACTATTAGAGCTATTACTAAATAGTCTATTAATATAATTATATAATTCTTTATACTATAAAAAATTAATATATTCTTTATAGCTATCTAAATTAGTATTATAATCTTAAGTTCTATAAATTAATAATTTTATTTAGTCTAATTTAATAATTTATTCTAAAAACTAAGATATTATATTTATAATTTATTAAGTAATTTTATAGAGTTTTTTAGATTAAAATTACTATTATAATAGAATAAAATAATATTAAAACTATATTTTAATATATTTAGTTTAATAAATAGCTATTAATTATTATCTAGATATATAAGTTTTAGTTTAAAATAATTAATTAGGTTCTATTATATTAGCTTAAAAGCCTCTCTAGTTTCTAAATTATTCTCTATTTTTATTCTTATAGTAAATTACTTTCTCTTTATATAAGTTACTATTATACTATCTACTTAGCCTTAAGCTAGTAATATTATTTTCCTATAATATAAAACTTTTATTTTTTATATATATAAAGAAATAAAACTTTAAATCTATTCTATTACTCTAATATATATTTCTAATATCTTTAATAAAGAAGGAAAACTCTATTTAGTTAATATATTTATATAATTATCTATTAATATAATACTTTTACTATTTACTATATATTCTAATAACTAGACTTTTTAATATCTAATAAATAATTTACTAAATATAAATTAAAGATTTAGTAATTTAAAAAGATTAAAAATTATCTTAATATATTATAAATACTCTTCTAATATATTTAAAAAAATAATTATATTATTAATATAAACTCTTATAAACTTATAATATAGGAAAAACTATTTATTAATTTAATATTATATATATACTAGTAAGTTCTAATATTCTATTAGTAGTATATTAAACCTTTTTAATCTATAGTATAATATAATAATAAACTTATTAGTATAATCTAAATAAATTAAGAATTAGTAAAAGAAAGAGTATATATTAATTACTATAAAATATCTTATTCTATATATTAATATAAGTAAATCTTCCTAATAAGAAAGTAGATATATATTTAAAAGGATTATAATATTTAGTCTATATAAATTAATAATAATATAATCTTTCTATTATCTATTTATTATTTTTTAGATAATAAAGATTAAAGTAGTAAAAAAGTATAAATTCTCTACTTATTCTATTCTACTAATATTATATAATAAATTAAATATATTATTAATAATCTAATAGTCTTTTAGACTAATAATATATAGCTTATTAGCTAATTTACTATCTTATTAATTAATTTTAAAATAGATTTTTATTAGCTTCTCTCTTAGTACTAATATAATACTTTAGTTTTACTATATATTATATTTAATAATTAATTTATAAAAAGCTTTTATAATTTTATAGTTTTCTATATTATAATATATACCCTTAGGTATAAACTCTTCCTAATTAGATATATATAATATCCCTAGAAATTAATATAATTTTAGAAAATTACTTATTAGTAATCTAGAACTATACTCTAGTAGAGATTTATTTATATTTTAATATTTAGTATTTTTAGCTAGAGTAATATTTATTTACTTAATTAATTAGTTATATATTTTATTTAATTCTATCTTTATAGATATAATATAAATAATTTTATTAAATTTAGCTATTTATAACTAGTTAGTTTATATCTATATAGTAAAATTAAAATTATTATCTTATAAAAAACTAGAAACTATTTCTAATTTTATACTATAGGGAATTATTAATAGCTTAATTAAATTATTAATTATTATAATAAAAGCTATATTATATAAAACTATTACTACTACTACTTCTATATAATTAGATATTATTATTAGTAATCTATTAGTAGATATTCTGGGTTTCTTAATAAATATATAAAAAGCTTTTCTAAATTTTAGAATAAAAAACTAAATTATAGTAATCTTAGCTTTAATAAGCTTATTCTCCTTAATAATCTAAATAGAAACTTATAAGTTCTAATATAATCTAATTTCTATATATAGTATATAGTAATTAATTATTATACTATATAGATATAGTTATCTTATACCTAGTAGTAAATTAGAATCTAAGTTCTTTATTATCTATATAATAACTCTTATTATTACTTAGTATCTCTATAAATAAATAAAAAATATTATTCTATAAAATAACTCTATACTACTATTTAGTTCCTTAATAAATAATAGTTTAACTTTAGAATACTTAATATTAAGCTATTAATATAGCTAGTCTTTATTAGTAATAATTATTAATAATCTATTATCTTTTAAAATAATAATAATAAGAACTTATAGTATTAGCTTAGGATATATTTTAAATATAGTATAGCTATAACCTAATTTCTTAACTAATATTTTTTTTAATTAGGATTAGTATTATATAAATTATTATTATATATTCTTCTATATTTATATTATCTATTATTAGATAATAGTACTTAGAGTCTAAGTAGTTAAATAGTACTTCTTTAGTTTTAAAAATTATTTAGTAGTATTAATATTATTAGTTATTATTTAATAATATATCTAGAGAATAATTATTTAGTTTCTTAAGATAGTATTAGAGAATATTTATTAAATTAAAAATATTATAATATAAATAATATTTATATTATAGTATATAATAAAATATCTTACTACTTTTTATAATAAATACTAATTTCTCTTTTTATAAAATATTTAAATTCTTAGTAAATAGTTTAATTATTTCCTATAATATATAGTTAGAGTTTTTATTAATAAGATACTTACTAGTTTTATTATTATCTAGTACTAGTATATTATCTACCTATATATTCTTATCTCCTATTAGAAATACTTTCTTATATTATTTTTATTTCTTATATTTCTAAAAATAATATTTATTATCTACTATTTATTTCTAAAGGGATTTCTAAGTAGAGTTTAATATAATATTAGGATACTTAAAATTAGTAGGTATTTTAAGCTTATTATTAGCCTTTTAATTATCTAAGAATCTCTTCTACTAGGGTATTTTTAAATAAATATCTATAAAATTATATACTTACTTACTATTTAAATTAAAACTAAATTAGATATAGAGAAAGTTTTACTTAATTTAATTACTTACTAAATACTAATTATTATAAAAATTAAAATTTATTATACTAAGCTATTACTTTCTTATCTAATTTATTAAACTATTTATATAACTTAATATATTATCTAGGTTTTAGTAGTTCTTAGTATAGATAAGAATTAATATAGTTATAAATATATACTAACTATATCTTAATACTTATAGTATTTAATATCTTTATATAATAGATAACTAATATTATAAAACTTCTAGATAATTTATCCTTTTAATAAGCTAATTTATTAAATTTCAGATTATTAATTTTTTATTATACCTCTATTATATTTATATAGAATCTCTTATATAATATCTTTTTTTATTTATTAATTAATAGTATATTTAAGTATTTATTATATTATTTAACTAATAATTATATTTAATATTAGTTTAATATATCTTTATATAATAATAATTATATACTCTTATATATTTTATAAGTAAAATCTATATTAATATTATTATTTAGTATCTTAAGAAATATATTTATATCTATATAGTAGGAAAATAATATTTAGTATTAAATTAGTTTAGAGTTATTATTAGATTAAAACTTACTAATTATTTTAATTTTAAACTTAATATTATTAATATATAGTAAGATAATAGTTATTATTTTAGAGGAAGATAATATAAATAGGGAGTATTTATATTAGCTGGATTTATAGTTATAATTATAGTTCTGCTTATATTAATCTTAGGAATATAGAGATTTATTTAATAAGTTAGAATCTAAGTTATATAGATCTATTAATAGATTATAGTATTTTATATACTTATATAAATACTTTTTAGATTTATATCTATCTAATCTTTATTTATTATAGTAGTAGCTATAATTACTTTTATAAGAAGATAAAGTAGGATTTAGAGTTTCTTATATAACTATAGCTTCTTAACTTATTATATAAGTAGTAAGGAGGCTCTTATAAGTAATAGAGGTACCTATTATTAAGTTTAGATAGCTATTTATTATATAATATATTAATAATAGTCTATATTATTATTCTACTTTCCTATAGGATTATCCTTAGATCTTATATAGTTTACTCTTTATTATTATTATTATACTAAATATAGCTATTTAAAGTAATTATATTTAATAGACTATTTTATTTATCTATAAATAAATTAAACTAATTAGGAATTACTATTAGATATTAATAATTAGCTACTATTTTAATTAAATAATAGGGAATAGAATTAGCTAGTAATTAATTAATAAAATAACTAATTAAATAAGATATATAGCTATCTATAGGATCTTATACTACTAGTAGTATTAATAATAAGTTAATTAGCTCTAATAATAATAAATTAAATAAATCTAATAACTATAGATTAAATAAGCTAGAAAATAGTAATTTAGATAGTTTAGTAATAAAGATAATTATATCTAATAATTTAAATATAAATAAGGTAAAAGATATAAATATAAAGGTATTCCTTATTAGACTATCTATAGGGCTAGAATATAATTTATTATTTAACTATTCTAAATTAAATAAAATCTTATAAGCTAATACTTAATTAGGCTTTATATCTTCCTATAAGACTATAAACTATTTTATTTTATTCTATAAGTAACTACTATTTTTACCTTTCTAGCTATTATTAGATATATTCTTACTAAAATAAGTCTCTTAAACTTATATATAGTATTATCTATCTAAAGCTTATTAGGGAATAAAGATAAATAGAATAATTAACTTTATATAATATTATAAGGAGGGGTTCTTATAATATTAGCTATTAACTACAGGTAGTTAGTATAATAAAGATTTAATAAAATAGATTATAGCTAGTAAATAGATTCCTATTTATCTTTTATCTAGAAAAATAGATAAAAGGTTCTTAGAGCTACTTTTAACTCTTATAGTAAATTAAACTTTATAGAAAACTTAGTAATTAGATAATTATCTATATATTATAATAAAGTTTATTACTATACTAATATTATAGTATTTATAATAAACTACTAATAGTCTAATAAATATACTAGTAGTAAATAGATTAATAAAGATATATTAATTAGCTTAAAGTAATCTATTTAGATAGATAGGTATTTTTTAATAATTAGCTAATAGTTTTAAAGTATAATAGTTAGATAATAAGTAAGTAATTAATAATTAGCTAATAGTTTTAACTAGGTTTTATTTTTAAATAGTTTTATTAAATAGGAAAAGAACCTTCTAGCTATCTATTAGGGGAAAAAAGGTATAGAATTACTACTAATTAATATAGGTAATTATCTAGTTTATATATATATATAATCTTAATTAATTATTAATAGTCTGTCTATAGCTAGCTAGATTATTAATTTCCTACTTATTACTTATTAGTTTACTATTAGCTACTTTCCCTATAGTATAATCTAATATTAGAATATTCTTTAAATATAGTAAAAACCCCTAAAAAAAAAGATAGTTAATGATAATAAACTTAAGAGATATTATAATTAATTATAAAATATAATAAATATTTCTCCTTAGGATCTATAGCTAAGTTATATATATATAGTAAGCTCTTTTTAGAGTTTTTAAAGATATTGTTATTTTATTTTAGCTTATATAAATAAAAAGATAAAAAATAGAGTTAAAGATTAAATATAGATTAAAACTTAGTTAAAAATAAATTATATAGATCTAGTTATATATAATCTAATCTTAGGATATCTTTTAAATATAGTAAAAACCTTTAAAAAAAATTATATTAAATTTATTAATTAATTATAGTATTTTATTTATAATAATTTTTTTAAACTTTTAAAAAAATTTCTATTAAAGATTATAAATAATTATAATAAAGTTTATTTTCTTCTAAAATATTTCTTTATAATTTTATAATTATATTAAATAATTTATATATAATTTCTAGCTTTTTATAAAACTAATTAGAAATATTAATTTAAAACTAATTAAATAATTTAATTATTAAATTAAATATATTATTAAGTTATTTTTTAGATTAATATTTAATATTTATAAGAATTTTCTATTCTATTTAATTATTATTTATATTAATTTATTTTATTAGTTAGAGTATATTATAATATCTACTATAGTTATATAGTTTTATTTTAATATTTTTAATATAACTTTTACTTTATTCTCTAATAGCTATAAGATCTATTATTAAAATAATTATTAATTATTTATTTCTATTACTTTATTAAATAGATCTATATATTATTTCTAAATCTCCTAATAAATAAAGATCTTTTTTATCTAGATTATTATAATATTCTTCTAGAAATAGAATAATTATATAATATTATATTAGAAATTAAAACTAGTTTATATTATAAGTTCTATATTATAAATTTAACTAATATATATATCTAATTACTTAGAATAATACTCTAATTAGTTTAACTCTAATTTATTCTAAATTCTATTTAGTATAAATTATCTAACTATTATATATTAATAACTCTTATTTAACTAATTATTTTATCTTAATTACTATATAATAATAAGAAGATATTATAGCTACTATAGTATCTTAAGTTTAATAGTAATTATTAGTATATTTTTTCTATTTAATAAAGTAGAATATTTATTTATTTTTAATTTCTTTTTTTAGTATTTTTTCTAATTTATATTCTTCTTTATAGATTTTAATTAGATAATCTTAATTTAGAATATTTCTAATACTTTTTTAAATAATAAGATATAAAAAACTAAGTAGATATATATTATATTTAGTAGTAATAGTTTATAATTAGTATTTAATTTTTTATTCTTAATTTTAAATAGTTTTAATTTTTTATAATCTAATTTATTATTTAGTTATATTATTATAATATTATTATAGAATAAATAAACTTTATTATTTTTTTTAAAAATTAGTTCTTTTAATTTTATTTTATTATAGTATTTTTTTATTCTTTTTTAGATAAATTCTAATTCTATTTTTATTTCTATATATAATAAATATAATATTTCTTTTATAAGTATAATAGTAAATATATTTAGTCTATTAAGTATTTATTAATTTTAAAATTCTAATTTATAATTATAGTTTATATATATAGATATAAGTTAGATTCTTATATTAAGCTATTATATATAATCTATACTATAGATAATAGTTATATCTAATTATTTTATTTATAATTAATATATATTTACAAGTATTATTTTAATATTTAGTTTAGATATTCTATTTATTTATTATTCTAAGAATAATAATAAACTATTAAAAGCTTATATTTAGTATCTATTTATATTATAAATAATTATTAAAACTTAGAGATAAATATTATCTTTCTATCTAAAATAATTTCTTTAAATAACCTATAGTAACTAACTATATATTATAGAAATTAATATATAAGATCTTCTATAGAGCTTACTTCTTTATATAGAATAAAATATCTATATTTTATAAATTTATTAATAATAATTAAAATATTTTTTTTATTAGTTTTACTATAAATAAGGGTTTATCCTAAGATTAGATAATATATAATCTGATATATATTTTTTAAGAATATAATTAGTAGTTTATATCTAAACCTTTAATAAGATAAAGTTAAAATATTATACTTTTAATCTAGATATAGGTATTAATCTTATAAAAACTTTAGTAATAGGAGATATTTATATAGCTAGATATATAAATAATCTAGTTATACTTATAACCCCTAAGGGAGAAAGTTTATTATTTAATAATAACTATATTTTCTTTCTAATTTAAAACTTATTATAATTAATTAATTAATTATATCTTACTATTAATTATTTAATTAATTAATTACTAGATATCTAGTAAGTATTTAAATAATTATAATATTTAATATAAATATTCTAATCTCTTAGGGTTTAATTAATATTTTTAATAAGACTTTTAAAATAATAATAATAATTATCTAAGGTAATCTAATATAGCTATTTACTAAATATATCTTTAATTAATTAAAGACCTACTTATAGTAATAAAACTACTCTTAATATTATAGATCTAGTAGCTATATCTATTTAATTTATTACTTTATATAATCTGCTATTTATAACTACTATTATAAGAACTTATAGAAGATTAAGATAAATTTAAATAAATACTATATCTTAAGAATAACTATTTTCTTATATAAATCTACTATAGCCCAATATATAACTTATAGTTTTAGTATATTATATTATTATATTAACTAACTCCTAATAAGTATTTATAAGATATATATTAAGCTAGTTAATTTAGTTTTATAAGAGCTATATTTTTTTAATATAATTATTATTATTATTACTACTATTATTATTACTATTTTTATCTATAGTATTATTTTTAATAGTTAGAGTAAGTAGATTATTATTAGTAGTAGGAGTATATAATAATATTTAGAAATCTATTAAATATCTAAAGAACTATTAGAAACTTATCTAATAATATTACTAGATCTAGAAATACTTATTCTAATAAACTATTATAAATAAAGTATATACCTACTATATTATATAGTATACTCTACCTTTTCTACTAATAAGAGATAGATTACTCTGGATTATTAGTAAATCTGAATAATTCTTAGCTAAATTTACTCTAGATTACTAGTAAGCTATTATAAGCCCCTAGTATATATATATATTTATTTTACTAGATAGAATACTCTTTTAGATAGTTATTAATAATATTATCTATATATCTATTATTACTAGCTCTATAATACTTATATATTAATAGTAACTTATATTATATAGCTTAAAATAATTTAATTATATTATTTAGAATAATACTCTAATTAGTTTAATTCTAATCTACCCTAGACCCTATCTAGTATAAGTTATCTAATTATTATAATTATTCCTAGTAGCTAGAACCTAGTTATAGTAATAAATAAAGTCTTTATATATATAATAAAAATAATTAATAATAATTCTTAAAAGCTTATTTATAATCTATATATCTAATAATAGAGCTTATACTTAGTAATAGAATTTCTTATAATAATAAAGCTACTTATAATTATATAAGCCTAATAGTTATAACTACTAGGCTTAATATTTTATTATAAAGTCTATAAAGAGATATTAATATCTTCTATTCTATATATAATACTAGTAGATAATAAAGATAAGCTTAATAAGTTAAACTTTAATAATAACTAAATACTTAATAATTATAATAATCTAAGATATAGTTTCTAGTTCTAATATATTATATATTATATAAAACTAATCTAAATAGAAACTATTTATAAAGTCTAATATATTTAAATATTAATAGTATTTAAATAGAAAAGCTTTTATAAATAAAATAATTACTATATAAAACTATATTTAGTTTTTTAATTAGTATATAATAACTTTATAATTAGCTATTATATTCTTTAAATATTCTATAGTAATAATTAACTAACTTATTATAATTCTAAATACTATCTAATTAATCTTATTTAATTTAATTTTTTTCTTTAATAAATTTTTTAATAATTCTATTTTATTTAATTAATTCTCTTCTATCTATTTAATATTATTAATTAATAGATTTTTAAATTTAAAAAGCTATTTTAATTTAGATTAATTTAACTTAATATATTACTTACTAGTACTATATATAGTATATTAGATTATAATAATTATTAAATATTAGAGAAATATTTATATAATTCTCTATAAATATATTAAAAACTAGAATTATTTATATATCTTTTTATTAACTAATTACTAGATAGAGTAATAGCTCTAATAAGTATAATTACTAAATCTATATAAAAAAGAGTAGTTTTATTATTATAAATAAATCTATTATAGATTATAGATTTAAATAATTAATATTTAAAAAGAGATTTTAATAGTTTTTATTAATAATAACTATTATAAGTATAAAGATCTAGTTATTTATAATAATTAAGTTCTAGCTATAGGGAATAATAATATTAGAAGTATTTATTATTATTATAAGAAGAGATAGTTAATAATTAGTAATTAGAGATTAGTAATAATAAATTTAGAGAGATATTATTTTTTTATTAGTTTTACTATAAATAAAAATATATTCTAAGATTAAGTAATATATAATCTAATATATATTTTTTAAGAATATAATTAATAGTCTATATCTAAACCTTTAATATTATAAGATAAAATTAAAATATTATACTTTTAGTCTAGATATAGATATTAATTTTATAAAAACTCTAGTAATAGAAGATATTTATATAGCTAGATATATAAATAACCTAGTTATAATTATAGCCTCTAAAGAAAGAAACTTATTATCTAATAATAATAACTATATTTCCTTTCTAACTTAAAGCTTATTATAATTAATTAATTAATTATATCTTACTATTAATTACTTAATTAATTAATTACTAAATATTTAGTAAGTATTTAAATAGTTATAATATTTAATATAAATATTCTAATCTCTTAGAATCTAGTTAATACTTTTAATAAGATTTTTAAAATAATAATAATAATATAGTAATTTAATATAGTTATTTACTAAATATATTTATAATATATTTTTCTAATTAATTAAGAATCTATTTATAATAATAAAGCTACTCTTAGTATTATAGATCTAGTAGCTATATCTACTTAATCTATTATTTTATATAGCTTATTATCTATAACTATTACTATAAGAACTTATAGAGAATTAAGATAAACTTAAGTAAATACTATATCTTAAGAATAACTACCCTCTTATATAAGCTTATTATAATCTAATATATAATTTATAGTTTTAATATATTATATACTATATTAAGATAATTAGAATAGAGATAACTTTTAAAAATTAATTATTTAAACTTTATATTTTTTTAATTATATTTAGATTAAGATATTATTTATATTAGACTAGAATATATTAAAATTAGTTTTAGTTTAATTTAAAATTATATATATTTAGGAATAAAAAAAGCTAGTTATATAAAGTTATTAGTTATTTTATTTCTATAAATATAGTATATATTTATAGCTATAGAATATTTTTATTAGAAATAATATAGATTTAATATTAATCTAATATCTATTTATATATAATTAATTATACTATATAATATAGAGAGATATTATAATTAATTATAGATAATAAGTATTTTTCTTTAGAACCTATAGCTAAGTTATATATTTAATAAGCTTTTCTTAAAGTTTTTAAGAAATATTATTATTTTACTTTAGTTTATATAAATAAAAAGGTAAAAAAAAATAAAGTTAAAGATTAAATATAAACTAAAACTTAATTAAAAATAAATTATATAGATCTAGTTATATATAATCTAATCTTAGGATATTCTTTAAATATAGTAAAAACCTCTTAAAAATAATAATAATAAAGTATTATAGCTTATAAAAATATTAATTATTATTTAATCTTTATTTTCTAATTTATATAATAGTTAGATAATTTATACTAAATAAGGGTTTAGAATAGATTAGAATATAACTAATTAGAGTATTATTCTAAGTAATATAATTAGATTATTATAAGCTATATAATATAAATTATTATTAATATATAAATATTATAAAGCTAGTATAACAGTTAGTTAACTTATACTGGACAGGGTCTAGGGTAGGTCGGGGTTAAACTAATCAGAGTATTATTCTGAGTAGTACGATCAGGTTGTCTTAGGCTATATAATATAAGTTACTATTAATATATAAGTATTATAGAGCTAGTAATAATAGATATATAGATAATATTATTAATAACTATCTGGAAGAGTATTCTATCTAGTAAAATAAATATATATATATACTAGGGGATTATTAAGGCTTAGTAATAATCCTGAGTTAAGGATTATAAGGATTATTATAAGATCCGGATAATCTAGGTATAATTAGAGAGAAAAAGTAGGGTCTATATATAATAGTATATATTGGTTAAATTTATAATAGCTAGTAATAATAGATATATAGATAATATTATTAATAATTATTTAAAAAAGTATCTCTATCTAGTAAAATAAATATATATATATACTAAGGGTTTATAATAGCTTATTAATAATCTAGAATAAATTTAGTTAAGAATTATTTAAATTTATTTATAATTCAGAATAATCTATTTCTTATTAGTAAAAAGAATAGAATATACTATATAATACTAGTAGTATATACTTTATTTATAATATATTACTCTCTTCCTATTAGTTTTATTCTTAAGACTAGTTTTTATAGCTAATAGTTAGTATATAATTTTCTTTATTTTTAATTATTCTATATATTACTAACTATATTATAATTTTTATTTAAAAAATTATAATAGTATAAATATTTTATATCTCTAATTAAGAAGATAGATATTAAAACTATATTTTATTTAAATTATTTTAAATATAAAAAGATATATTATATAAATAAAGCTTTTTTTTATTATAAAGAGTATATAAAGCTAGATTAATCTTATAATAGTATTAAGATAATATCTTAGTATATATACTCTTATTTTATTATTTCCTAATTCTTATTAATTTTCTTATAGTAAAATACTTAATTACTAAGGAGTAGTATTTAGAAAGTAAATTAGCTTTTTCTAAATTAGCTTTTTAGAAGATTTTAATAAAGATTTCTTATTTTTATTATTAGTATTAAATAGCTTAGGAGAAATTCTAATATCTATTTTATTATAGGGTATATAATTTAAATAAATAGAATAATATTTATACTTAGAAGGAGGTAATTCTAAAGGAGTAGTAAGTTATAGATATAGTATAATCTTTTAGTATTATTAGAATTATTAATTAAATTTTAATTCTTTCTAATTTTTTTAATCTATTTTTCTTTTCTAATATTATTAGTAGAACTATTAAATAAGCTTTTAATAGTTTTTTAAATATTTAGTAAATTCCTAGATATTATTTTTATTAATATATTCTTTCTATTTAATAAAATAAAATATTTATTTATTTTTAATTTCTTTTTTTAATATTTTATTTTATTTTATATTCTTTTTTATAGATTTTAATTAGATAGTTTTAATTTAAAGTATTTTCTAATACTTTTTTAAATAATAAAATATAAAAAACTAGATAAATATATATTATATCTAATAATAATAATTTATAATTAGTATTTAATTTTTTATTCTTAATTTTAAATAGTTTAAGTTTTTTATAATCTAATTTATTACTTTATTATAATATTATAATATTTTTATAGAGTAAATAGATTTTATCTCTTTTTTTAAAAATTAATCTTTTTAAATTTATTTTATTATAATATTTTTTTTATTTTATTTTTTAAATAAATTCTAATTTTATCTTTATTTCTATATATAATAAATATAATATTTCTTTTATAAATATAATTTTTTTTTAAAAAAGAGGTTTTTATTATATTTAAGGAATATTCTAAGATTAAATTATATATAACTAGATCTATATAATATTTTTTAACTAAGTTTTAATCTATATCTAATTTTTATTTTTAATTTTTTTTTATCTTTTTATTTATATAAGCTAAAATAAAATAATAATATCTCTAAGAAAAGCTTATTAAATATATAATTTAATTATAAACTTTAAAAAGAAATACTTATTATTTATAATTAATTATAATATCTCTCTAAGCTTATTATTATTAATCTCTAATTACTAACTATTAACTATCTCTTCTTATAATAATAATAGATATTTTTAATATTATTATTCCCTATAATTAGAACTTAATTATTATAAGTAATTAGATTCTTATATTTATAATAGTTATTATTAATAAGAACTATTAGAATCTCTTTTTAAATATTAATTATTTAAACTTATAATCTATTATAGATTTATTTATAATAATAAAATTACTTTCTTTTATATAGATTTAGTAATTATATCTATTAGAGTTATTACTCTATCTAGTAATTAGTTAATAAGAAGATATATAAATAATTCTAACTTTTAATATATTTATAGAGAATTATATAAATATTCCTCTAATACTTAATAATTATTATAATCTAATATACTATATATAATACTAGTAGATAATATATTAATTTAATTTAATTTAGATTAAAATAGCTTTTTAAATTTAAAAATCTATTAATTAGTAATATTAGATAAATAGAAAAGAATTAATTAAATAAAATAGAATTATTAAAAAGTTTATTAAAAAGAAAAGTTAAATTAAATAAAATTAATTAAATAATATTTAGAATTATAATAAATTAATTAATTATTATTATAGAATACTTAAAGAATATAATAATTAATTATAAAGTTATTATATACTAATTTAAAAACTAAATATAGTTTTATATAGTATTATAAATATAATAATAAATATATTTAGTTTATTAAATATTTATTAGTTCTAGAATTCTAATTTATAACTATAGTTTATATATATTAATATAAATTAAATAGATTTCTATATTAAACTATTATATATAATTTATATTATAGATAATAATTATATCTAATTATTTTATTTATAATTAATATATACTTATAAGTATAATTTTAATATTTAATTTAAATATTCTATTTATTTATTACTCTAAGAGTAATAAACTATTAAAAGTTTATATTTAGTATCTATTTATATTATAAATAATTACTAAAACTTAGAAATAAATATTATTTATCTATTTAAAATTATCTTTTTAAATAATCTATAATAACTAATTATATATTATAAAAATTAATATATAAAATCTTTTATAAAACTTATTTTTTTATATAGAATAAAATATTTATATTTTATAAGTTTATTAATAATAATTAAAATACTATTATATTATACTTCTATTATAAGTTCTATTAATAATAGTAACTTAATAATATAATTAAAAAATATTAATTATTATAATTATTCTAATATTTATATTAGCTTAAGTTCTCTATAAAGTTTATATCTTATAGATTTAATTTATATATAAATATTATATTTTAAAATTATAGTTTATATATTTTTTTATAAACTAAAGTAATTATAATATTATTTTATTTTATTAAAGATTTTTTTAATTTTTTAATATTCTAAAAGTAAATATTTATATATTTTCTTAATAAGTATTATTTTTATATCTTATTATAATTTATTTATATTTAGATTTCTAATTAAAAATATTAGTTTTTCTATTTTCTAATCTTTTTTAATATATAATTTTATAATTAAATTTAAATAAATATTTAGTATAATATATTTATTTTCTATTAAACTATTAAATAGTAATAAAATATTAGATATTCTTATAATCTATATATTTTGATTTTATATTATATTCCTAGATAGTAGTATTTAAATTCTTTAAATATATATATAATAATTATAAATTCCTTATTATAAATAGAATAATTAAGTTCTATATTATATAGTTTTTTTAAAAAGAATACTATAGAATATAAAACTTTAATATTATTCCTTTAGCTAAATTATATACTAATTATAAAGTCTAAAGTATTAATTTTAAATTCTACTTTTTTTTTAGAATTAAATATCTATAATATAGATTCTAAAAATATCTAATTCTTAATTTTATTAAATACTTATTATTTATTATTCTATTAGAATTCTATTTCTTTTTTTATAATATTATATATATAAAAATATAATAATTTTCTTATAATTCTTAATAAAATATTAATAATAATTAATAAATCTAAGAAAAATTTATATTTTTTTAATAAATTTTAATATTTTCTAATCTTTAATTATAAAAATTTTATTTTATTTTATTTATATTTTATTTAATTAAATAATATATTTTAAAAAATTAATTTTTTATATATAGAAAAAACTTTTCTTTAGTTCTATAAAAAGTTTTATTTTTTAGTTTTTTTAAGATTTAATATATATTTTTTTTATATATTTTTAAATTATTAGAAAATATTAAAATATTATTAAAATAAATAATTATAAAGATATTTAAATACTTTTAAAATATTTAATTAATTATTTATTAAAATATTATAAATATATTTATTAATCTAAAGAATATAATAAAATATTTATAAAAATTAAACTTTATTCTAAATACTATTTTCTATTTATTTTCTTTCTTAATTTATATTAAATTATAAACTCTCTTTAGATCTAATATAATAAACTACTATTTATTCTATAATTAATTTCTAAGTTTTATAATTAGTAATAAGAATATTTTTATTCTTATATATAATTTTATTTAATTATTAATAATTAATAATTAAATAGACTTTATTATTTTTTTTAATATAAATATTATAGAATATTCTATAGATAAAGTTAATAGTTATATATAGTTTTTTATTAATATATTATTAATATATTTATAGAATATTTATAACTAAAGTTCTATAAAATTATATAGTTTATAAAAATTAAATTCTTTTTCTTTAATAATAAAGATTTTATAATCTTATTAATTATATTCTAATAATTCTATTTTAAATTCTTTTATAAATAATATTTTCTTAAAATAATTATATTTCTATAGAATATTTTTAAATTATTCTTTTTATTCTAAATATTTTTTTTACTAGTATTTATACTAAATATTACTCTCTTTATTCTATTAAGCTTTTTATTTATTATTTATTTAGCTCTATTCTTTAATTCTAATATTAAAGAGTTTTAAAAATAGTTTTTATATTTTCTTTTACTATTAATTATATTTAATTTTATATTTTTATTATTATTCTTTTATTAGTTATTTCTAATTAATTAGTATTAAAAATATATTTAAGAGCTATTTCTATTTCTATATCTATTTTAAAATTTATATTATTTATTTTAATTCTTATTAAAATAAGTTTCTTATTATACTAGATTATAGTATTATTAAGATTATAATTATTATATTATTTATTTATTATTATAAGTTATTATTCTTATTTTTTAAAAGGTTAAGGTCTCTAGTATAGGGTAAACTAGCTATAGGGTAAGCTAGATCTAGAGTAGATAAAGCTTATAGGGTAGGCTCTAAAATACTAGAGAAGGATTATTTAAAAGGGTATAGTAGAAGGTATAGGCTCTATAAGAGAAAATAAAGCTCTATTAGCTATAGAGTAGCTAAGAAAGATAGACTATAGGGTAGATAAAAGAGTATATTAGTAATATAGAATCTCTATTTAGTAGGGAGGAAGCCCTATACTTATAGGTATTTCCAGGCTATAAGAGCCCTAAAGATAATATATTACCTTCTATAATATAGGTTTATAACTATTATAAGGTTCTTATATAGAAAGATATAAGACTACTAATACAGATACTATAGCGGATATAAAGTCTACTAATATAGCTACTATAGTAGTTATAAGGTTTACTAAACTAAGTACTAAGGTTCTTATACAGCAGATATAAGGTCTGCTAATATAAGTACTATAGCAGATATAAAGTCTGCTAATATAGCTGCTTCAGTATAATATAGGATTACTAGTATAAATACTACAGTAGCTATTAAAGTAGTTATAACTGCTAATATAATTACCCTAATAGGCAGCTATAGTAGGTTAGGCTAGTAGCTTCAGAGAGCTCCCAGCTTTAGAGAGCTCTAAGTTAGTTATTTTATTCCCCCTTACCCTATACTAATTATATATTATTTAATTAATTAATATAGGGTAATCTTAATCTACCCTATAGTCTATAAGGTAAATCTTAATATTATTATTTATAATAGTACTTTTAGTTATTAAGGAATTATTCTATTCTTCTAATATCTAATAAAATTTTTATTTTTATTAATTCTAATATAAGTTTATAAGAGTATTTTTTTACTCTATATAGTTAGTAAACTAATCTATTAATAAGTTTATATTTTATAATTATAATAATCTTAATATTATATTATAAGTTCTTAATAGTATTAGATTATAAATAATATTAAATTTCTTTTTTTAGATTTTAATTATAAGATAATTAGTTTTAAAGTTAATAATTCTATTATTATATTTAAATTTTAAGCTTTTAATATTTATAACTATATAGATTTCTTTTTACTTTTTCTATAATAAATAAAATTAATTAATTATTACTAATAAGATATAATTTTTCTATACTCTATAGTTAATAAATATTATAAACTAATTCCTCTTAATTTCTATTTCTATAAGAATATAAAATAAATTTTCTATTTTAATAGCTATTAGAGTTTTCTAATCTATTATTAATATTATACTATACTATAGCCCTATTATAGATAGTTTAGATTATTTTTTATCTAGTTAATTTATTATTTAAACTATTCTTATTTTTTATTATTTTTAAATACTTATTTTAGAATATTTATAAGTATTCTTAGTTTATTTATATAATTAGAAATATATTATTTAAACTTTCTCTTCTAATTATTTAGTTTATTAATTATAATTAGTATCTCTTTATTAGAATATATTTTATTCTATTCTCTTTTATTAGTAGAAGTAATTACTTACTTTTCTATTTTATTACTTTTTTTATTAGTTATTAAGAATAATTATCTTTTTAAATAGTATTTCTATAGTTTTTCCTCCTAAAACTACTATTATTAGAGATATAACTTAGTAGTATTTATATTATTATTATTATATTTTACTAGTTTTAATACTTTCTATTTTATATCTAGATAGATTTTATAGTTCTAGTTATTATATTATTTAATTTAGTTATTATAAATAATTATTATTTATATTTCTATCTATTTCTATTTATATTATAATTTAATTTTATTATTTTTATAAACCTTATATTTTTATTTTTAATATAATTCTACTAGAAGTTCTTTATATATATATTTAATAAGATATTCTTCTAGATTTTCTTTAAAAATAATATATAATTCTATTCTATACTATTAGTATATAAAGTATTATATTTATATTACTTTATACTTAATAGAAATCTTTTTAATTAGAAAAAAAAATATTTATAATCTTACTTTTCTAGTATATTTATACTATATACTATAGTAAATTATTTAAGATTCTATAAAATAATTCTATATTCCTATAGTTCTTATATAAATTAGTATATTATATTTATTACTATTATTCTAAATAATATTAATAGTTCTTTTATTATAGATTATTAATTCTAATTCTTAATCTAGATTTTATTCTTATATTCTCTTCTAATAATAAGTATAAAGTTTATTAAGTTTAGTTTTTATTTCTTCTTTAGTAAATATATATTATTCTTTTTCTATAGAGTTATAGAGAATAATTCTATTATTAGAGAAATAAGTATTTATACTTAGTAATTAGTCTATATTTTATAATTTATTCTTTTTATTTATATTTCTATTTAAGTTTTTAGAAAATCTATAAAAGTTATTATTAGTTCTTTTTTAATATCTTATAGTTCTAGTTTTCCCCTAGTTTTAATATCTTTTTTTTAAAGATATAGATAAATAATAAAGAAAGTTTAAGAACTATAGTAGTTATAGAGTTTACTTTCTAAATAGTTTTTCTAATTATTCTAAAGATTTTAATTTTAATTTTTCTAATTATTTCTAATTATCTTTAATCTTCTTTAGTAGATTTCTAATTTTTTTATTTTTACTTTTTAAACTTTAGATATTATAATAAGATATATCTAATTTTATTATAGTTATAGTATTTCTATTTTTCTATAGTTTCTAGTTCTATAGAATCTATATATATTCCAGAGACTATAGTTTACTATCTTAAATTATATTAAGATTTACTAATATTAGTATAAATTAGTTCTTTTCTTTATATTTACTATTAGTACTATTTAATATATATAGCTATTATTATATAATTATAGAGACTAGATAATTAGTCTTTTTTATATAATTCTTTCTATACTTTTTTTTTAAGTTTATTAAAATAATAAAATATAGTTTATTTATAATTCTATTCTATTTTAGATAATAGTTATAGATATCTAGTATTAAAAGCTAAAATTAATCTAATCTAAATAAGTTTATTAATATTATATTTAGCTTTATATTATTTATTCTAAATTCTAAAGATTTATCTAAAAATTTTCTTAAAATAATTAAAACTTATTATAATTTAAATAGTTTATTAATTTCTTTATCTATTAAGATACTTTCTAATAGTTAGTTTAAACTATTTAAATATACTTCTAGTAAGTTAAGAGTAAGTATATATAACTTTAGTTATATTAATATTAAAAGTAATAGGGAAATAATTAAAATATACTCTAAATTATATAATAAATCTCTAGAGCTTAGTTTAAATTCTATTAAATATCTTAAGTACTAGTAGTTTAAATAATTATTCTAATTTATATTCTTAGATTATAGTTATAGCTTAAACTATAATAATAATATTTATAGTAGCTTATTACTCTATAGTATTAGTTATAATAACTAGTTTATTCTAAAGATTAACTAGATAATCCTAGAGTTAATTAATCTAATTTTAAAATAACTAAATCTTCTTCTTCTTCTTCTTATTATTATTATTATTATTATTACTATTACTATTATCTCTATCTTTATCTATTATATTATTAATAAAGAGTAGATAAGTAAATATAGTAAATTACTAGTTAAGATTAATATTAATAGGGTTTATAATAATTATAATATTTTCTTTATTATTATATAGTAATTAAGATAAGATAATTAGTTAAATAAGAGTTATTAATATATAATAGGATATATAAATAATATTATTAATAATTTACTATATAAAACTATATTTAGTTTTCTAATTAGTATATAATAACTTTATAATTAGCTATTATATTCTTTAAATATTCTATAATAATAATTAACTAACTTATTATAATTCTAAATACTATCTAATTAATTTTATTTAATTTAATTTTTCTTTTTAATAAACTTTTTAATAATTCTATTTTATTTAATTAATTCTTTTTTATTTATCTAATATTACTAACTAATAAATTTTTAAACTTAAAAAACTACTTTAATCTAGATTAATTTAATTTAATATATTATCTATTAATACTATATATAATATATTAGATTATAATAATTATTAAATATTAAAAAAATATTTATATAATTCTCTATAAGTATATTAAAAACTAGGATTATCTATATATTTTCTTATTAATTAATTATTAAATAAAGTAATAGCTTTAGTAAATATAATTACTAGATCTATATAAAAAAGAGTAGTTTTATTATTATAAATAAATCTATAATAAATTATAAATTTAAATAATTAATATTTAAAAAGAGATTTTAATAATTCTTATTAATAATAATTATTATAAATATAAGAATCTAATTACTTATAATAACTAAATTCTAATTATAGGGAATAATAATATTAGAGATATTTATTATTATTATAAGAAGAGATAGTTAGTAATTAATAATTAAGAATTAATAATAATAAGTTTAAAAAGATATTATAGTTAATTATAAATAATAAGTATTTCCTTTTAGAACTTATAATTAAATTATATATTTAATAAGTTTTTTTTTAGAGTTTTTAAAGATATTATTATTTTACTTTAACTTATATAAATAAAAAGATAAAACTAAATAGAATTAAAGATTAAATATAGATTAAAACTTAGTTAAAAATAAATTATATAAATCTAGTTATATATAATCTAATCTTAGGATATTCTTTAAATATAGTAAAAACCCTTTTAAAAAAAATTATTAATAATTATCTAAAAGAGTATTTCTATCTAGTAAAATAAATATATATATATACTAAAGGCTTATAATAGCTTATTAATAATTCAGAATAAATTTAATTAAGAATTATTTAGACTTATTAATAATCCAGAGTAATCTATCTCTTATTAATAGAAAGAGTAGAGTATATTATATAATACTAATAGTATATACTTTATTTATAATAATTTAGCTTTATTTTTATATTAATTATAAAAAAATATCTAGAACTATTATTCTATAGTATTAATAAGATATATTTCTATAAATCTATTTTTATTTTTATTATTTTTAAGCTTTATTAGAAAGAACTTAAAGTAAATTTAGAATAAAATTTTAAATATATCTAGCTTTTAAATATCTCTAGAGAAAGATTCTGGTAATATTAATTAAATAATCTTTTCTTAATCTTTTTAATATTTTCTTTTAAGATCTTTAATATATAATATAAATTATTTAATTATCTACTAAATAATTAGTTCTTTTAAAGTATTATTCTAAATAATATAATTAGATTATTATTAAGCTATATAATATAAGTTACTATTAATATATAAATATTATAGAGCTAGTTCTAATAAAAATATAGATAATTATAAATAAACTACTATATTAATAACTATTTAAAGAAGTATTTCTAATTAATAAAATAAATATATATATATATTCTATATAGAGTATTAGGAGTATATTACTTTTATTTACTTATTATAATACTATATAAAGAGTATATTATTTTAAATACTTTAATCTTAAAGTAAATCTATATATAATAGGTATAACCTATTAGGGAGGCCTTTATTTATAATAATACTTAGTAATAGAATTTCTTATAATAATAATACTACTTATAATTATATAAACCTAATAATTATAACTACTAGATCTAATATTCTATTATAAAGCTTATAAAAAGATATTAATATCTTCTACTCTATATAATACTAATAGATAATAAAAATAAACTTAATAAGCTAAGTTTTAATAATAACTAAATACTTAATAATTATAATATTCTAAGATATAATCTCTAGTTCTAATAAATTATATACTATATAGAATTAATCTAAATAGAGATTATTTATAAAATCTAATATATTTAAATATTAATAGTATTTAGATAAAGAGAATAAAATAAATTAAAATATTAAAAAGTTTATTAAATAAAGAAATTAAATTAAATAAAGTTAATTAGATAATATTAAAATTATAATAAATTAGTTAATTATTATCTTAGAATATTTAAAGAAAAATATAATAATTAATTATAAAGTTATTATATTTTTTTAGAGGGTTTTTACTATATTTAAAGAATATCCTAAGATTAGACTATATATAACTAGATCTATATAATTTATTTTAACTAAGTTTTAATCTATATCTAATTTTTAATTCTATTTTTTTTTTATTTTTTTATATAAATTAAAATAAAATAATAATATTTTTAAAAACTCTAAAAAGAGCTTATTAAGTATATAACTTAACTATAAGCTCTAAGAGGGAATACTTATTATTTATAATTAATTATAATATCTCTCTAAGTTTATTATTACTAATTCCTAATTCCTAATTACTAACTATCTTTTCTTATAATAATAATAAATATCTCTAATATTATTATCCTCTATAATTAGAGCTTAGTTATTATAAATAATTAGATCTTTATATTTATAATAATTATTTTTAATAAAAACTATTAAAATTTCTTTTTAAATATTAATTATTTAAATTTATAATCTATTATAAATTTATTTATAATAATAAAATTACTCTCTCTTATATAGATCTAGTAATTATATCTACTAGAGCTATAATTCTATCTAATAACTAACTAATAAGAAAATATATAGATAATTCTAGTTTTTAATATATTTATAGAAGATTATATAAATATTTCTTTAGTATTTAATAATTATTATAATTTAATATACTATATATAATACTAGTAGATAATATATTAAATTAAATTAATTTAGATTAAAATAGTTTTTTAAATTTAAAAGTTTATTATTTAGTAATATTAAATAGATAAAAGAAAATTAATTAAATAGAATAGAATTATTAAAAAGTTTATTAAAGAGAAAAGTTAAATTAAATAAGATTAATTAGATAGTATTTAGAATTATAATAGATTAATTAATTACTATTATAGAATATTTAAAGAATATAATAGCTAATTATAAAGTTATTATATACTAATTAAAAAACTAAATATAGTTTTATATAGTAAAATATAATTATATATTAATTTAGATTTTTTTTATTTTAAAATATAACTAGATATTTTATTAGTAAATAATTATTATATAAATAAATATAGAATTAAATATATATAATAATAGTATAATATACTAAAATAGCTTTAGAAATAAAATTAATAAGAAGAAAGTATTATATTATAAATAAAAATTATCTTTAGATTATAGAAAATTATATAAAATAGATAATATAAATCTATTTTAATAACTTATAAGAATAATTTTATTTTAAAAGAATAAAGTTTTAAATAAAGCTTATTATAAAAACCTTAGTAAATATACTTATATATATATATATATTTATTTTTATAATATAATACTCTTTTAAGTAATTATTAATAATATTATCTATATTTCTATTAGAACTAGCTTTATAATATTTATATATTAATAGTAATTTATATTATATATTTAATTAATAAATTAGATTATAAATCTATTTACTATATATTTAATATTTTTATTTTATTATATATTTACTTTTTTAATATTTATATTTTACTTTTTAATCTATACTAATTATTTATTTAATAAAATATATAGTAATATAATTATATATATAATAGCTTATAGCTAATATAATTAAATAAAGCTATTTTAATAATAGAGTTTATATTATTAAAATTCTATTAATACTAATTATATTAAAATCTAGCTTACTTTTTATTAAGTATAGATAATATACTAATAGTTAGATTAATTAGTCTAATTTAAACTAATTAATCTATCTATTAGCTTATTACTACTATAATAGAGATAGAGAATAGAATTTAAGCTTATTATTATCTATTTACCTATACTAATTAGTAGTAATTCTTATATATTACGAACAAAGGCCACCTTCGGGCCATAGGAAGTTATATACAAGGTAGACAGTATTAACCTACCTTAGTAACTAATAAAGGTAACTTTACTTTAGATAAGTAAAGTCTTAAGTAAAAACTATTATAAATACTCTAGTAAATATACTAGTATATATATATATTTATTTCTATAGCTTAGATATTCTTCTAGATAGTTATTAATAATATTATCTATATATCTATTATTACTAGCTCTATAATACTTATATATTAATAGTAATTTATATTATATAGCCTAAGATAATCTAATTATACTACTTAGAATAATACTCTAATTAGTTTAATCCTAATTTACCCTAAACCCCTATTTAGTATAAGTTATCTAACTATTATATATTAATAACTCTTATTTAGCTAATTACTTTATCTTAATTACTATATAATAATAAAGAAGATATTATAGCTACTATAGTACTCTAAGCCTAGTAATAGTATACTCCTACTGCTAATAATAATCTATCTGCTCTAACTATTAAGGATAATACTATAGATAAAAATAGTAATAATAGTAATAAGGATAATAATAATTATACTAAAGAAATCTAGCTCTTATAAGACTAAGTTAACTAGCTTAATATATATCTTATAAATACTTATTAGGAATTAGCTAATATAATAGCCCTTATAGTACAGTAGGCTACTATAAATACTAATATCTATACTCAGGCTATAATTACTATTTAAGAATAGGAGCTAGAATAACTACTTAAGCTATTACTACCTAAGATATTTAATAGAACCTAAAATAAACTCTAGGGATTTATAATCTAACTCTAAGTATACTTTAACTACTTTCCTATTATATTTAATACTAATAAAAGGAAGGTTATATATATCTATTTATAACTTAAGGGAGTTATATTTAATTAGTTTAAATCTATTATAAGGGAATACCTTAGTAAATAAAAAAGCTAATAAACTATTAATATTATAATAAGTTTTAATTACTTTATAGAAGTTCTTAAATAAACTTTTAGTATTTAAGATAAAAAGTATAAAGTAGAATATAAAATTAATATATTTATCTAGAAAGGATTATATTTAATATTTAGTACTTAATACCTCTAGCTATTAGCTAAGACTAGATAGAATAAGGAATATACTATATTTTACTACTTTAACTAACTTAAGAAGGAAGTTTAAGAAGAACTATATAAAGAAGATAGATTAAAGAGTATTTATAAATATATAACTATAGCTATAAGAATTAATAACTAATAATATTATTAGTAAACCTATAATAGGAAGATAATCTATTTTATTAATACTAGAAAACTATAATAGTAGTATACTATAGCCTCTAGGATATATATAGGACCTATAGAGCTAGGAGCTATAGAGAAATATAAATACTATAACTATAATAAGGTAGAATATATTTTATCCTAATATTCAGAACCTAAGAAAGATAAGAAGAAAAATTAGAAACCTACTAAAAATAGTAAGAAGTAATTAAAAGTAATTAAGAAAACTAATACTAAAGTCTTAGGAATAATATATAAAATTAACTAAGAAGAAAAACCTATAATTATTATAATTCCTAAGTATTCTCTAAAAGATATATCTATCTTTTAAGAAGTATTAGAACCTAAGGAATATATAAAACTTAGTATAGCTAGAAAATAATAAGAAGAAATCTAATAGATTTTTTAAAAGCTTAAAGAAAAGCTTAAATAAAGAGAACTAGTCCTAGGATTTAGACTACCTACTAAATATAAATATATATTCTACTATACTAATAGAATTATTCTATAAAACTCTACTAAGAAAGAATAATATTAGTAGATAAGGATAGAAATTAAAGCTGAATATAGTAAACTCTATATATATTATTAAAAGAGGATATAGGAATAATATCCAGATATATTAGAAGAACTAGTTATTTTTAGAAATAATACTATTAGTACTATATAGCTTAGTAATAGTATATATAAAATACTAATCTATATAAAGATAATATAGATATATAACTACTCTCTGGAATTATAGATAACCTATTATAATAATTAATACTAAGTATATTAAATAGAGAAAGCTAAGAATAATTTCTTTTTATACCCTAATAGAAGAATATCTAATAAATATACTATAGAATAAATATAATAATTTATATACTAATAATAGGATATAAAATAATATACTATCTTTAAAGAGAACTTAGAAGAATACCCTGAAGAATATACTTATAGTAAACTATTAGTAGAATTATATACTAAACTAAAGTATAAGGTTTATAAGAAGGCTAAAATTAAATTATAGTATAAGAATAAGAACCTTAAAAACTAAGTAATAGCTAAATATAGTAGTTAAATTAAGTAATACTATAACTAGAAATATAGGAATTATCTAGAAGCTAAAATAATAGTACTAGAACTAGCTAAGTATAGTAATAATAATATAAACCCTGTTAAGATATATCTCTAATAGTATTAGTAGTAGGAAAAAGAAATAAAATAATACTATAAATAAGATATACTATTCCTAACAGATAGTAAGGAAAATAGTAATATAGAGGAATAAGAAATTACCTCTACTAATAAGAAAGAATAGAATAAAGCCTACTCTAATAATAGAATATTTATAATAATTAGTAAATTAAATAATTAGAAAAAGAAATATAAATAATTTATTCCTAGTTCTATAAATAAACTAAGAACCTTTATAGATATCTTAAAATAAGTATTTAAGAATAAAGAAGAATAAGAATAGCTTAAATAATAAGTTAATTAGGTAAAAAATAATATAAACTATCTATAATAGGGCTATAGTATAGTAAAATAATATTAAATTAGAAGACTTTAGGAGCTATTAAAGGAGGAAATTTAATTAATATTATTATAGATATTAAGATTAAGGGATACTAGCTTATAGTATAGATAGACTATAGAGTATTATATAACTATATTTTACTAGTAGTAATTAATTAACTCTACTTACTATAGAGAATAAAGAAGAAGTCCTATAATATTATAATTCTAAATAAAATATTATTTAAATATAATAATAGAATTATTAATTCTAAAACTAATTACTTTATAACTAAAATCTAAAGGAAAGAATTTAATATTATATATAACTTAGTACTATTAAATTCTTATAATATTATATTAGGATTACTATAGCTATAAGATATAAACCTACTAATAGACTAGTTTACTAGCTATATAGAGTAGAGAGATACTTTTATAAACCTATATTAGGATTAATAGAAATTAAAATTTTATTAAATATTAGAAAAATATAATAATTCCTTAATAACTAAAAGTATTACTATAAAAAACTAAAATAATAATTTATAATAATAAGTAGATATAGTAGTTATAGTCTTAATAGTACTATAACTTAATATACTAAAGAATCTATCCTACTAAGAATTATAATAAATAAAATAAATCTTAGGCTAAATATAAAAACTAGAATAATCCCTAGAAATAGATTTTATTAATTAGATATATATAATAAATTAATAAAAATATAATTATAATATTAAGTTTAATTTATAGTATAAATAAGTAAAAAAGGAATAATTATAAAAAGATAAAGAGGAATACCTTAAAAGGGGAAAACTAAACTATATTCTAAAGGAATATTAAAAATATAATAAGCTATTTAAAGAAACCCTAGAAACTAGATTACTATAGTATAGCTAATAGGATTATAAAATTTCTATTATTAATAGAGGAGAACTAGCTTTCTATAAACTCTATAACCTTATAGAACCTTAGTTATAAATACTCTGTAAATATATTAATAATATATTAGTAAAAAGCTATATATAGTTATTAACTTTATCTATAGGATACTCTATAATATTTATACTAAAAAAAAATAGTAAACTCTATTTAGTTATTAATTATTACTAACTAAATAAGATTATATATAAAAACAGAATACTCTTACTACTAATTATAAAACTTAGAGACTAGTTATAGAGTAAATAGTAGTTTACTATATTAGATCTGAAAGGGGCTTATAATTTAATATAAATTAAAAAAGGAGATAAATAGAAAATAGTATTTAGAATAAAGTTTAGCTTATATAAATACTTTATTATACCCTTCGAACTAATAAATATATCTATAATATTCTAATAAATAATTAATTAAGTACTCTAGGAGTATCTTAATATCTTTATAGTTATATATCTTAATAATATTTTAATATTCTTAGATAATCTGGATATATATAAGGAATATATATATAAGATCCTAAAGAAACTAGAAGATATAAATCTCCTAGTAAAATCTAAAAAAAGTTAGTTTTATATTAAGAAAGTTAACTTCCTAGGATATATTATTTAATCTAATAAAATATAAATAGAAAAAGATAAAATTACTATAGTTTCTAAATAGGAGGAACTAATAAATATTAAAAAAGTATAAGCTTTCTTTAGATTTACTAATTACTACTAATAATTTATTAAAAATTATAGAAAGATTACTATACTATTATATAATCTAATAAAAAGGGAAAAAGAATTTTAATAGAACTTAAAGTACTAATAAGTATTTATTAATATTAAACTTTATATAACTAATAAACCTATACTATAGATATTTAATCTAAATAAGGAAGTAGAACTTAAAACTAATACTTTAGACTTTATAATTAGTATATAAATTAGCTAAAGGGATAATAAAGGAAGATTATACCCTATAGTATTCTATTTAAAAAAGCTATATAGTATAGAACTTAACTACCCTATTTATAATAAGGAATTTATAGCTATTATATATATATTTAAAGAATTCAAATACTACTACCTAGGAATATAATATAAGATTAAGATATATATAGACTATAAGAATATTTAGTACTTTACTATAACTTAATAACTTAATAGATAATAAATATACTATACTAAATACTTATTTAAATTTAACTATAAAATTATATATTAAAAAGGATTAGAAAACAGATAAGCTAATACTCTTAGCTAGAAACCTAAGTATAAATAAATAATCCTAAAAACTAGCAGATAACTATTTTTAATAAATAATAAAGGATATTTAGTATAATAAACCTTAGATACTATATTAAAGGAGATAGTATATACTAAAATCCAGATAAAAGCTATACTAGATATAAAAATACTATAATAAGATATAAGAATAATACTTATTAAAGAAATCTATAAATACCTACTTTTAGGATATTAAGAAGTTAAGAAAATATTTAATAGAATAAGATAATATTATAATTACCCTGGTCTATAAAAAGATATATAAACTATAGTTTTAGAATATAATACTTATATATAGATTAAATCTATAAGATATAAACTATATAGAGAACTTAAACTAGTTTTAGTATTAGAATAACTATAGTAATTAATATCCTTTAACTATATTATTAAGTTATTATTATTAATAGAATCTATAATAGGAGTATAATATAATAGTATCCTAGTTATTATTAATAGACTTATAAAGTATAGGTATTTTATTCTATATAAGGAAGTAAGCTCTATAAAAGACCTTATATATTAATTCCTATAATATATAGTTAGTTACTATAGACTATCTAAGGAAATAATCTTAGATAGAGGAATAACTTTTATCTCTAAATTTTAGTAATTACTTATAGTATAAATAGATACTAAGTATAAGCTTTTAATAGCTTACTATCTCTAGAGTAATAGATAAATAGAATAATTAAATTAAATATTAGAATAATACTTATAAGCTTATATTAATTATAAATAAAATAATTAGGTATAACTATTACTTATAATATAGATTATATATAATAGTTTAGTATAAGAATTTACTTAGCTTATATCTATATATATAAACTATAGTTATAAGCTAGAATTCCAGAACTAATAAATACTTAATAGACTAGATATATCTGCTACTATATTTATAAAAGAAATATTATACTTATTATATATAGAAATAAAAATAGAATTAGAATTTATTTAAGAAAAAATAAAAAAATACTATAATAAAATAAAATTAAAAAGACTAATCTTAAAGAAGGGAGATAAAGTCTACTTACTCTATAAAAATATTATAATATTATAACTAAGTAATAAATTAGACTATAAAAAACTTAGACTATTTAAAATTAAGAATAAAAAATCAGATACTAACTATAAACTCTTACTACTGGATATAATATATATCTACCTAGTTTTTTATATCTTATTACTTAAAAAAGTACTAAAAAATACTCTAGATTAAGACTATCTAATTAAAATCTATAAAGAAGAATATAAGCTAGAAAAAATACTAAAAAAAGAAGTTAGAAATAAATAAATATTCTACTTTATTAAATAGAAAGGATATATTAATAATAATAATATATAGGAACCTACTAAATATCTAAAGAACTACTAGTAGCTTATCTATTAGTTCTACTAGAAGAAGAAGGATTAGTAATACTACTTTAAATAATATTACTAAAAAGATTCTCTATAGAGAGATTAAAAGAGAAACTAGAAAAATTAACTACTTTTATAGTATAAGTACTCTGGATTTAGAATACTAGCTTGTTTTCTTAAGCCTAGATATACTCTAATTCCTCCTAATAATTCTTCTCCTCTGCTTCTTTCTACTCCTTCTTTTCTAATACTTTTATATTATTCAGACCCTTCTTTAGTATTTTTATACCCTTCTTATAAAGCTGCTTCTATATTTTCTATAAATAGGAAATTTATATAAAAGCCTTAGCTAATACTGCCTTAGCTTAGGACTCTTTATCCTTAAGATAAGAAAGCTCCTTATTAATTTTCTTAATTATATAAATTAGTAGATATAATAATACTAATTATAAAAATATACTTACTTAATAATATTAGAGATTATAAGTAATTATATAAATAATCTAAATAATAATAAGTTATATAATAACTAATATTTAGAATAATAATATATAAAGTATTCTTCTTAATATAATAGGAATATAGAAAAACCTTAAAACTATATATAATAATATATTCTGACTTTTAGGTATAATTATATACTAATTCAGATTTCTTTTATTTTAATATATAGCTAGATATTTTATTAGTAGGTAATTACTATATAAAATAAATATAGAACTAAGTATATATATTAATAGTATAGTATAATAAAATAGCTTTAAGGATAAGATTAATAGGAGGGGGTATTATATTATAAATAAAGGCTACCTTCAGGCTATAGGAAGTTATATATAAAGTAGATAGTATTAACCTATCTTAGTAATTAATAAAGGTGATTTTACTTTAGATAAGTAAAGTATTAAGTAAAAACTATTATAAATACTCTAGTAAATATATTAGTATATATATATATTTATTTCTATAGCTTAGATATTCTTCCAGATAGTTATTAATAATATTATCTATATATCTATTATTACTAGCTCTATAATACTTATATATTAATAGTAACTTATATTATACAGCCTAAGATAACCTAATTATACTACTCAGAATAATACTCTAATTAGTTTAACCCTGATCTACCCTAGACCCCTGTTTAGTATAAGTTATCTAACTATTATATTATATTAAAAGAACTATAACTATTTTTAATTAATTATTCTATTAATTATTTTTAATTAAATTATATACTATTTATTCTAATATTATATTCTTAAACTATTAATTTTAAAATATATTCTACTAATAAATATTAATTACTAAATCTTTATTAAAACTTTCTATTAATAGTATTAATTATTATAAATCTTTAATATTTAATATTATTATAAGAATATAGTATTTTTTTTATTAGGAGGTAATTATAATAAGGAAAATAGTATAATTAAATAAATATATTATTATTTATTAGATTATTAGTTAATTATCTTATTACTTATTAATTAGCTACTAATATCTAGTCTTTAGGTAACTAATTTAGAAAATTAATTAAGATTATATATACTTATAAATCAGACCCTTATATATACTAAAAACTAATAAATTTTTTCTTTATCTAGAGCTAGCTTTACTTATCTTAAGACTGCTTTATAGATATTAACTCATATTACTATACTAATATATATTATAATCCAGCTGGTTATAGCTGTACAACATCTATGATAACCTTTAAAACCTGTGCAGGCATGCTAAGGAAAGGAGAGTGGCCGGACTGAAGCCTTACAACCTTATGATACTGCCCAATTTTCGCAAAGACCTCCTGGTGTAAAGGAACCACAGCCTTATCTTCCTCACAAAGAATATAGATCTTCGTAATCAAGATATCCGAGGTGATAAATTGGGGGAAATGGCAAAAGCTTGCACGACTCTGGGCTTTGGACAGATTCTCCCATGCTGCGTCTTGTTCTTCCTGGTTGAGGTCGCTGTAAAAGAGGGGTTTGGCAGGCTCCTGGAGATAGAGAATCTCTTCCTGTAGCCATTCGTCAGCCCTGCAAATATTCGTCATTGGTGATCCAACAGCAATAAACGCACCTCCAGCACATGATAGGGCATAATAGGAGGCTCTGAATCATCTCCCATGATGCTTTTCCCCCGAACTGGATACGAAAACCCGGCTATTGTTACCATCGCTTTGATACCACCACTCAACCCTTTAGCTGCCCGCTCCTCGATTGTTTGGCCCTCTACAGCGAGGGTTGCAGGCAAACTGCCGTAGCTGTGACTGACAATGACGCATTCTCTACCATCATCTAGAAATGGCAAGATATTGTTGTGGATGATTCGGACATCGTCAAGGGCTGTGGTGCCAACAAGCTGCTTAGCGTCCGTGGCTTCACCGCAAACAGCGAGAGGCGGCGTAAGAACAGTATAACCCTGCTTTCGAAGCCCCTCTGCCAGAGCATTCCAGCTTGATGGGCCATGAAAAGCGCCAGGTACAAGGACGATAACAGGCTTACTAGGTGACATTTTGCTGTTCAGATATCGGCACTGGATCAATGTGGAAGATAAACGGTATCACAGCCTTCATGCTGAGGGGATGGGCAAGGTTTTTATATAGACGTCAACCAAGAGTTCGGCCCGCATTCAAATCTTGTCTCTCAAAACTAGCTCCACAGAGAGTTATTCTTGTCTGTCGAGTCTCTAACGCGCTAAGACCCAGAAGTCAGTAAGTATCTGACTAAAAGTAGGGTGTATAGCGCATACTGTAGCGATATGGCTCGATACTCGAAGTCAAGGTCCAGAGATGGATCTTGGTGTCTAACAACCTGGTCCCAAAAATCACAAAACCCACCAACCTTTGTCGGATAAACCGCTCAGTTAGGCAAGAGGTAAGCACTAATATATTGGTTGATTGGCCCAGTGCTTCGCTTACATCATCTTCGGCCCTCACGGCAGCTCGGCTCACAACATGGCGTGCTTATGTGCAATGTTTGAGGCAAACCCCTTCGAAATTTATCCCGTCACTACCACGGAACCCACGATTCTATGGGCTAAAGATGTATCCAGACCTAACGAAACCACACCCAGGATTGTTCATTCTCACCGAGGCCACGTACCCTCAACATACTTGCACCAGGCATCCACAGGCCATTTTTTCCATCGGCGGCTGGCCCCAAAAGCCGATCTAGCACACTCCTGTCTCGTCAATAGCGCGGAGAAGAGATGTCCAGCAAAAGCTCTCGCTCTAGAAAACATCGATTCGTGAACCGGAACCGCAGCGGCTGTTCAACGTGCAAGGAACGGCACGTCCGCTGCGACGAAGCGCGTCCCGTGTGGTAAGCGCCTTCTCCCATGACGCCTACCGCCTTCCTGTCAGATACATTACACGGGCAGGAGACACTGAACCATATTTAAAAGCCGAGATCAGTGTGCTCTAGCTAACTTCAACCGTAACAAGCGCGAACTGTATCAACTTAGGACGGGCATGTAACTATCTAGCACCGGCGCTCCCACTTTGGGACAGGAGACGCCTGAACTCGACCCTGCCAGGCGTGCATATCCCTTGGCAAGTCTCAGAGTGCCCTGTAGATCCTTTCAGCTCTCTGCCAATAGAAATGCCTTATAAGTCACGAGAACTTCTCCACCACTGTGAGTGTGATTCCTATGACTAGTCAGTGGCCAAGGTAGCTGACCACGGGAACATAGACGTCTCTGTTTGTGGGGGCACTAATGATTCGCGCGCAGAGTCGAATATTCAAAGCATACAAATCCAAGATCCAACAGAGCTCCGACTCTCTTTGCTAATATCGGCCTTGCACTACTCGTGGAAGACGAAAGGAAGCTCGTCCTTCCAGCCCACCTATCTCTTCCACAAGATAGAGTGTATTGGCCTGGCAAACGCCCACCTCAAAAGCCTCAAAACAACCAACATAGCTGTGACGGTGCGTCTGATATCCACTCTTTGCATTTTCGATGTAAGTTTAGCATTACTACCCACATCCCCTCCGTGACAGAAATTACTGCTCACACCATCGCGCGAAGAGCAGCTTCGGCAACTTGGATGCCGCGAGGGCTCATTTCGATGGCCTGATGGCAGTCCTAGACCTCATAGAAGCGCAAGATGGCAGCTGCGGCGTACCACAAGTTAATCATGATGATCTCATTGCTCGATACATTGCATTGTAAGTTTTATGTACATGTGCGATGCAATAGGTCCCTAACCTTTCGTTTATTGACTTTTCTACAACTAGGGCGCACGAATTTGTATACACAGCAACTGGTTATCTTCACCAACGAGTTACGAAACTGACACAATTTATGGGCTCTGGTCCCAGTAGTAAGCCCAAGGATACATGTATTCGCTTAGACGGTCTGAGGTTGATCCCTTATTTTACCTGTGACCCAAGACACGCGAAAAACACACAAGAGCAGGTCGATCTCTCTTATGATCTTGTGCCGCTCAAGGTACTGACGCCCCTGGCCCAAGAGAGGTACTGCAGTCGGCTCTGCTATTTTATGGACGAATTTCTCTACGGAGACGACCCTCCCAGCCTGCCCGCTGACTACCTCGCTAGCATTAAACAATCCGTGTTAGAGGCTACCAAATCAGAATTGCGGGCTACTTATAACCTGGGGACAAGGTCACTCGGCAGTTTTTTCTGGTCAAGTATTGCGCCTGCCGGCTCCATGTACGTCAATAATGTTGAGGCCGATTTGCCCGCAAACGACTGTCATGTGTACAGTGAGCTCTATCTCCGGTTGACAAGGGACATTGACAGTACAGAGGGTATAATGAGGACTGGGGTAGAGAGTCATAAGATATGGCTCTGGAAGGTTTTCACGGGCGCATATACTATCGCTAAGACGCAGCTAGCCGCCGAAGATGTTAGTGTTCGAGCAGAAGATGACAGCAGCCCCTTTCAGATGCTGCGCCTTTGGTTCGGCCAGCGCATCCTGAGCTGGAGTCGAAGAGCGCATGTTGTAGATTGGAAAGACGCGAGGGAGGCATTGTCGGCTGTCAGCTGGCCGGAGGATTCTGCTGGAGCGGGACTTTCTGAAAAGCTCTGGCAAGAGGCTGTCTGGGGCAATACGAACAAACAACGTTTTAACATTGAGGCTCTTCTCGTCCGCTAATGTCAAACATAGCGAGACGGGTGTGCTAAGTAGTTTAAAGAATAGCCTAGATCTACTAGGATCAATATATTACTATCCTTCATCTTAGAATATACCTTTCCTCGAAGGAATAAGTCTTTGCTAGTTCAAGACCTATAGTTATGCGCTAACATTGCCCGCAAAAATACATTAGTTTCTATTTGCTTATTATCCAACCTCTTCAGACAGCTACATCAGTGGTACAGTTTTGAAGAGTGGCCCCATCGCTCAGCCAAGCTGTAGGTGCCATTGACTGCACATGTTTGGGGACCAACGGGCTCACAGAATGAGGCAAGCGTAGCCAACGTTTTCTCCTAAAGCACCCAATAATTAGAGATACTCATTACGAATAGATTTGTCATGACTTACTGCCAAAGTTAGACTCCAAAGGTTCTTATACGAACTGCCCATCTTCTTTCTCAAGTCTAACGAGAGAGACGTGCTGAGGCCAACAGAGCCGGAAATGGCATTTGAGTACTTTTTGCAAGCATTGCACGTCAAAGCTGTGTGGATGATATCAACTTCCATACTTGGAGGGTACATCAGAGACTAGGAGAGCTTACACGAAATAGCCTGCAATGTCGCCGAGAGTTTGGGTAAAGCGGCCGACAGTTGAGCTGCAAATCCGGTTTCTGCAAGTCGAATTGAATCATTAGTCTCCGTAACCACACTGTTCATTCGTTTTGTTTGCACCCACCAAGAGCAGTCAACTCTAGCCCCACGGAAGCCGTCAAGGCTGCGGAAGCTCCTGCCTCAATAGAGGCATCAGCCTCCAACGGCGATGGGCTCATCTGTACGTCCCATCCTGTTGACGTGGTTTTGTCCTCGGCCAAGAAGTCAAGCGTGGATTTTGAGGCAGGAATAGAAGCTGTACCACCCATAGTAAGCTTGACGGCTCCTTTGATAGCGGAGACCCCGGCATCAAGCGAGATGGCGACCGTAGGGCCAATAGTGAGAATGCCAGGAATAGAAACTCCTCCTGGGGACAGCTTAAGAAGAGACAAACTCTTCTGAACGAGTGCATCAGTGAGATCACCTTTCAAGCCAAGCTGAATAATGGTCGTGACATCTATTCCTTCTGTGTTTAACTCAATGACAGCCTCTTTGAGTTTGAAAAACTTGACACGGAATCTTCCCTCGATGTTAAACGTGCCGGAGGTTGAACAGTTGGAACACGTGCCCGAGATGGTGAGCCCATCATCTACGGGGAAACTGAGGCTCTTTCCGGAGAGATCGTGCTCGAAAGGGATCGAAACATCAGGGTTGTATTCCCCTTTCAGGGCATCTCCAATGTCGCTGAAGACATCGCCGATGGAGTCAAAGAGTCCGCGCCTAACAGTGGTCCTTTGAGCCTGAGCGCTTTGCACAGCAGACTTGCCAATGTGCAGTTCAAAGGTGTGAAGAGCATCCTTCCAGCTGATCGATTTCCCACGGAGCATTGCAGTGTTTGTCGGATCGTCGAAGCCAATATCGTTGATCTGGTAGAGAATGCGGTCCTCGTTCCAGCCACAGTCTCCGGCTCCGACCATCAGCACAAATTGACGCTCCTCATCCTGCTTGACCCATTTCCAGATATCCGCAGCGTCATCAAAGTCCAACTTCTCCGAGAATCGAACAGTCACCTGCTCTGTCCCATTTACTCCTGTGCTGCTGTTACCATTGGGGCAATCCATCGATTCGACCAGATCACTCCAGTACTCCGTATCAACAAGACCCTCCTTTGCGCCGGACATGTCTACCTTGAGCTCAGTGACCGTACCATCGGATCCAGCCCAGTAAAGGTAGTCTTCGCTGAGAACCTCGAAGGCGCTCATGCCATCTCGTGCTGACTTGCGGCCACGGCTCGGTCGGAGGGGCTTTAGGACGATGGACTCGGTAGCGCTTCGGATGACAGGGCCAGTGCTGTCGCCGCTGAAGGATACTAATTCATGTGCCAGCTTGTGTGAATGGCTACCATGAGCACGATGGTGGAGGGGTTTCGCGGTCGCAGAGCTCCCAAGGAGCAGGACACTGCATATTAAACTTGTAACGCGGGCCATGGTATCGACTGATGGAGGGTACTGTATAATCAAAAGGAGTGTGTTAAGGAATGTCGCAATGAATTGAAAGAGGGTGGTAACGAGGATCAGATAACTATCCAGTAGTTTGAAATCATTGACTTCCTTCTTTGTAAAAGAGTGGCAGTGGTAGGTTGGTCTACCTCGCTGGGTGCTCCAATTGGATGCCAAGCAGCCATCGTCATTGAAACGAATGGGCGATACTGTATATTAAATACACAGAAGACAAACCAGGCACCTTCAGACAGCCTTATCGAACGTGGTTCTTCCTTGCCTTCCTAATGGAGGCGGCTCCCAAGGATGGCTCGAACGCCCCAATCATGGCGTTACTTTGATTCCTTTGCTAGAGTGCAGCCATGGTTTGCCTCACGGCGACATCCTTGTAAACCCCTAGGCTAACACGCATTTAGAAGGTGTTGTCACAACAGCGCACCGAATAAGAAGTTGACAATGCTTTCTGGCAGTCTGATTGGCTGTCCATGGGTTTGAAACCCCCTTTCATTCAGCCACTGTGCACGGCAGTTCTCAGCTTCTGAAAGAAGTATTCCAGAAGAAAGACACCACACGGATGTGCCGTCGTGATGCGTAATGATATGCACCACCCTTGGCGATTAAAGTGGGATTCGGGATGCTGAAACCGGCTGCAGTGGAGGTTGGGGGCATGATGCCCTTAAAAAAGACTACGTATTGCTACCACTGTGGTAGCCCGCTCTAAAACAACTCCATGATTAAGTAAGAAAGGGGGCTGACGGTGGTCAACGCTCACATCGTTCAAGTTGGTCGCTGAGAAGCCTGGGACAGAATGTGACCATACCAAAATGTGTTTCACCTCCCGAGTAACGCGATAGCGGCTATACAATGTCTGATTTAGAGTAACATATGTTCCAGATAATGAAAGTCAGTGGTCGAGAAAGCTTGGCTGTGGATGGAATCGTATCAATCAATTTATGATCCATGGCGGGTTGAATGATGCACAGCCGTGTTATTGGGTATTCTCGACTGAGTTCAGCCAAAGAAACACCCAAAGAGGAGACAGCGGGTTGAGCGATTTTGCGTTGTTGGCTTGTGTAGCGTGAGATCAAACCGCCACCTCCTTGACCAGGATCCTTGGCTACCAGTTTCGTACTATGGGATAAAAATATTGGGTTAGCTTTGCCACAAGGTTGACAACACATTTACTATCACGTTTGCCTGCGATGAGATTCAAAGTTAGGACCAAAATCTCCCTCAATAGCAAAATTCTTAAAACAAAGAGACTGGAACAATTCTACAATTCAAAGATAGTAGTACCTGAATGTGGTCTTCCTAATTGAAATAGCATAACTTTAGTTCCTTGAGAGAGCGACTGTAAAACTCAAGGAGCGTTACACCCTTTATGTTTTTCCTTTTATTCAGACAGTAACGGAATTCTGGTATTTTTGCTGTTATTTGCGTTGTGATTTGCCTACATATATCTACCGTGAGTCGAGTGTGCCAACTAGATCCTCCCAGAATTGAAAGTCCAGGGGTTCAGGGAAGTTGCGTGTGGGCCCAAACCAGCTATCTAGCCAAGTCTCTCCTTGGTCAACCCCGTTCCCTGCATGCTCGATACCAGGAAGGCTGTTCTGAGCAGCTGTGGAAACTCCCATCTGAGTTCTCGCACTCGCCATGCCTAGAACTGTGCCTCCCATCTCCCCGGAACTAGGTCCCGTGAGAGTTGATGATTGAGGGAATGGCCCCGTACGCTGAAAGGTTGGAAACTCTTCGCTTGATCTCCCCACTGGCTCCACCTGTTGGTGATATAAATTATGAGGTTGGCCTTCTCGGCTCGTTTTCCTCGCGGTCGCGATACACAGCTCTATGACTTTCACTTCAGCTAGGGCAAACTGTTTTACCCATATATCTGCACGTTGTTTCTCGCAGTAGGCAGCTAGATCCTCCAAGATACCGCGCGTTCTAAGCGAGTGCGGATCTCGCACAGCAATGACGCCTAGAACCAAAGCACTATTGAAGAGGTTGTGCATCGCTCCTCCAGCTTTTAGACGATCGGCCATTGATGTTGGGCGGAATGTTAACTTGAGGCGCAGATCGGCGCAGGCAGATGAGATACAGGCGTCGCGAGAATACTGGAAGCGACCCGTGATGGATTCGAGAAGGACATAGCTGCGGTGAAGGGTGACTCGAGCAAAGTGATATAGGGAGTGAAGATACATTCGCTGCCACGAGAGAAACGGATGTGTAGCGTCGAGGGAAGTGTCAGTTTGCTCGATACGAAAGTAAGGGGGGAGGGAGTCAGCCCAGTCTAGAAGAACGCGGTCTAGTTGGAGGACCTTCTCGTAAGTGCTATACGATGTTGTCGTGGGCTCAAGGCTGAAACAGTCGTCATGAATGTCGCCTAGAATTGTGGACATGCGCTGTTGATACGAGTAGTATATGGTCCTTGTCGGGTCGCAAAGAGGTTTCTCGATGGCTTCGGCGGCTTCCTCGTTGGACATGTCATCGATCCAGATATTCCGGATCTTCATGAGCATACAGTGCTTGCTGTTGATTGTGTATGGGCGCCCGGTTGTTAATGAGAGCGAACGATCCAACGAGAACAAGATGCACCATAACCGCCTTCTCGTCTCCAGAACTTTGGGTGGGAGTCGCCAACTCTCACCGTCGAGATGCATTCCTTGCGCCTGGGCCATCCGGATGGCAAAACTTGATGTGAGCCAACTCTCGGTCTTCCGCCCGAAGAATATAAGATAGCGGCTCACGAGAATCCCTGCTCGAACTAGGTCAGGGCTTTCTCCGGAGATGGTAGGTGCGAGTACAATGGCTTTGCGCGATGCCCAGAAGAACTGCACGGAAGATTCCTCACAAGCCCTCTGGCCGTCTACAGTGGTATCTAACGGGCAGTCTAGCAACTCAGCAAACGCCAGCATCATGAATAAAAGCGCCAGCCATCGCAGATCAACGGCGGTCAAGTCATCATCGCCCCATTTCCGATCCCAAAATGCATCATAACTGACTTGAAACGTCTCCTTATGCACACTGTCATAGACGGGGTTCAGCTCATCAAAGAACCTGTTCACAAGATGATCGACAACTGTCTTTCGCCGCGGAAGACAGCCAACAAGCTCCCATATGTGGGCGTAGGGCTCCTTGCCGCCATGATGGACAAGGTTATCAGGAGGGCGGCTCCGCGAGGCGGTATTTGCATGGATGCCGTTCATACCTGTAGGGAGTTCGGGGCTCTCGATCTGCACCAGGGAGGCTGCAGATTGGTGGCCGAAGTAGCTGCTCCCATGGTAGGAGGCTGCACCGCGTGAATTCCAGAGGTGGCCGATACGTGGAGAGCCAAAGCTCTGGTGAGTCGCTGATGGGGTAGCCGATAGAGGGGGTTGTGATGGTGCTCTGGGAGGACTTAGATGGCTTGTGTAAACACCGGCCGAGGGAGATTCTGCTGTAATGGACGTCGAAGCCCTGTTGCCAAGTACCCCGTGGTGAGGTTGGCCAGAGCGGCAGAGGTTTGGTATCCTGCGTCGGATACAGGTTGAGCAGGGCGTCTGCCTGTCGCACTAGATGGAGGCAGAATGGCTCAGTATCACTAATCAACCAGCATCAGAAACATATAGAGGCTGCTCCTGGGACCATGACATCAAATCGCAGGGGAACCAACCTTGCGCCTCAAGCGGCGACATTGCGTGCAGACATTACTGCGTGAATTCCTCGATTGAGACATTGGGGGCGGCGTCAACACCTCATGGGCGGTGAGACTCTCATGTTCCATCATAATTCGTCCGCGAGATGCCGGTTCCTGTTATCGCCCAGAGTGGTATTGATGATGGCGAACGTATCAGTTGCATCGAAGGGAGAGTGAGCGGCGATTCTGGCGGCGACGAGAGCGGAGAAGATGCGCGAGTCGGAGAATCATCGCCGCATGTGACGGGGATCCTTGTCCGCCTTTGGTCCACTCACTCACACACTTGGGCTTGGCTAGAGCTGTATGGGGCTTGGCTAGACGTACCATTGGTAGGCACTTCAAGCCCCTCTCCTGCAAATTCAATGGTTATGAATGCATCGATGATCACAACTGATGTAGTTTGTGATACGACATAGGATCGGCTGAGCTAACTAGCCGCTAAGAAAGGGATTTGTAGTACACAATAATCACATAGTTCACTTATTTAGGCAAATGTTTGTCGGTGGGATACTAGGCTGAAGCTGCATAATTGGGCAAAAATGCTTAGTTCACTGGAGGGAGTAATGTTATGTTTAGTGATGTTTAGAAATTAACGAAATGTAAATATGTGTCCCGATATTAACCCAACAGAAAAGCTTCCGGGGACCACTTCACAGCGCGTATCGGTAGTCTGGGTGGAAGTCTCCCGTCGCCCCCTTTTCAATGGCCTGGGCCCGTTCCTCCTCCGTCATCGCCTCCCGCTTCCGGTTCTGGTGCCTCAAGTAGAAGTACAGAGAGGTGTGTCCAAAGACAGCAAGCATGACGGTTGCAAGAGAACCGCTCAATCCCATGACATACTTTCCGTTTTGTGTTGTCTTGAATATTTGGCCCACCTATCATCGATGATTAGCTTTTGTGCAATACGCATAATGTCCAAAGTAGGTAATCACCACAACGCCTGCCGAGTTTCCAATGGACTGGTTCATTCCTATAGCCATGGCTCGCTTGTAGTACGGTGCGTGACTGTTCAGAAGCCAGGCGCAGTTCAGCCCGACAATCATGTAAACGCCCGGAGCGATGAGAAAGGTTGAGAAGTAGAGTACACCACGCTGACTGGTGGGCACACCTAAGTTTACCGCGTACCCAATGGCGGTTACGAAACAGGCTGGGATCATGAAGAAAGCTCTGCGTTGCCAGCGATCAGACATCCATGAAACCACAATGTACGCGCACGAAGCCCAGAAGAAAACAGGGATTGTCAAAAGCTGGGTCGTGACAGTATCGTAGCCAAAAGATTTGATGATCAGCGGCAGAAACGAGGACAGACCAAACGAGCAGATGTCAGCCATGAACTGGCTCCAGCAGCTGATGTAAAGTTTCGGGTCTAACACTGCCCTCTTTACTTCTGCCCAGTCAAAGTCGGGCCGGCCGTTGTATCGAGCATTGATCTCGGCCCGAATTCGCATCATCTGCTTCTCTTCCTCGTTCAAAAACCGGGCATGTTCAAAGTCGTCTGGGAGGAGGAAGAAGATGGCGATAGCAATCACAACACTTGCGCATCCCTCAATGATGAAGAGCCAGCGCCAGCCTTGGAGACCGCCGATACCATCCATTTTCAGCAGTGCAAAGGCAAACAAGCCACCAAAAGAACCTGACAGCGCTGACGAAACGAACAGATAGGAGATGCGTAGAGCCTGCTCGCGTGGTTGGTAGAAGGTGCTGAGGTAGAGTGCGAGACACGGGAACATGCCTGATTCGAAGAGACCGAGGAGCAGTCGAGAAGCATACAGCTGGCCGACGTTATGCATGAAGCCGGTCCCAATGAGAACAACGGACCAGCAGAACATGAGGAGAGGAATCATGCGGCCTGTAGTTGTTAGTGTTATAATTTCTCTCGGCTGGAGGGGGCGGACGGACTTGGGTGAAACTTCTTGAGGACTAGAGAACAGGGGACCTCTGCCGCAACATAGGTGACGTAGAACAATGTAACAGCGTCTGGTTCTCCTCGTTAGCTTGATGCCAGGGGCCCAAAGGGTCTTCCTATACTTGGTGACACAAATACGCACTTCCGAGTTCTCCATCGCTCATATTAATGTCAGTCTTCATGCCTGCAGAGGCTGCATTGCCAATATTGGCTCGATCAAGATATGCAGTCAGGAAGATGATGGTCATGACGGGCGCGATCCAAATGTCCAGTTTGCGCACCAACCTCCGCTCTACCTTGGGATCGAGAGCAAGCATCTGGCTAGCAGACGCAACGTCGCTTTCGCCGGTAAAGGCGTTTGCGTCCTTCTTTTCCATGATGAAGGGCCTGGGGAGATACTGAGAAAGTTGAGACGTTCTTCTGCTGCTCTGGTTGGTAGTACAGAAGAGGGTCATGATGCTGGTATGGTATGGTTGTATCGGGGCAACCGGTCAGCTTTAAGTAGCCATGCCAATGAGTCTGGGGTCTTTGCCGTCTGGGGTAATTTCCATGTGGTAATGATTCGATATGGCCCCTGGCTTGTAGAGTTTATGTTGGTGGAGAGAGCGAGCTGTCACGCCCGCACATCCATGACATGAGGCGCATCAGAGTCGTAGCGGCGATAAGATCAGCGGCGAGTCGCCTACTCTATTCGCGCATGCTGGGCGGCGGCGACTAAGCAATATCTGTGATATCTCCATGTCATGTTCTCATGAGTAAGTAAGTGCGGGTATTTGATAAGGGCGAGTTCCACCATATCTCTTAGCGTCGCCGCTCACATGTACCGTGCGCGCGACAGTGTCCGCCGAGACGGTGACACTGGGTCTGAGTCGAGTTGGATCCCTTCTGGGGCCTCCTGGGCGTATCGACGGATCTCGGTACAAAAGGGAAAGGGCCTCAGTGCCTTGCTTAAAGAAGTTGACTTTCCGTGCTGCGGTTGTATTTGATGATTTTCTCTTCCTTTTCTCTTTTACTGTTCAGAAAGGGGGAACTCTTGCACGATGAGCGAATTACCGGTAAGCACATTCGATGTCTCATTTATATGGGTCGATTCCATGTACTCATTCAGCTATCATAGGCATGGAATCGCTTTGTACGCTTCATTTCTACAGACAACCGAGAGCTTTGCGGAGAGCCTGAGGATCCAAGTGTCGATGGTGAGTCCAGTTTCAAGTTGAGGCCTCAATGCTCGCCCTGACAAAATATTCAGTTGGCCTGGCCATCGCCGCAAATGAGGAGGTACGGGTCAAGGTCTTGGGTGGTTCATCTGCTCTATCAAGCAGCCCATGGACTGGAGAGGTTGCAGTTGTCAGAAAGGTGAGATTACCCCCCAGATAATTTTGGTGAGGGTTCTCATTGACCGGTTTATAGCTACTATCACCATTATCCATACAAGAGGTTGGAACAATTCGTTGCATTGGGCTGAATTTCAAAGACCATGCTGTAAGTCAGATGCTTGATTAATCCTGACTAAATACTGATTCGATTCAGGCCGAGTTGAAATGCCCGCTCCCTAGTGTGCCTGAGGTGTTTTTCAAGCCTGCGCAATGCATCAACAACCCCTTTGACCCAGTCGTTCTCCCCTCAAGTGCACCGGCAGCAATTGATGCAGAAGTTGAGCTGGCTGTGGTCATTGGAAGGGAGTGCAAAAATGTGGATACATCTTCTGCATTAGACTTCGTTCTTGGCTATACCATAGCCAATGACATTACAGCTCGGGACGTCCAGGCAAGAGTCTCGCAATGGGGCTACGCGAAAGGATATGACGGCTTTTGCCCACTAGGGCCTGTTCTTGTGAGCCCCAAGGCTCCTGGTTTGGATATAGAAAATCTGGACATGAAGACTAAGTTGGATGGTCATGTGTTACAAGACGGAACATCTTCGCAAATGATCTTCTCTGTCGCAGAGATAATTTCATACTTATCAAAGGTAACAGTCACCCCTAAAACACATCAAGGTCACTTACCTGTGATGCTAACACGAATACTAGGATACCACATTACCGGCTGGAACCTTGATTTTGACGGGAACACCATCGGGTATTGGGCACAGCTACTCGCCACCCAGGTACTTGAGGGCAGGATGTCATCAACAAATCAGCATTAGTTCTGGCTGTGGGACGTTAATTAACCCAGTTGTCTCGGATGTAGCTGAACCTAAATTATAATCAGCCGAGTTCATTGGAAATGTAGAAAAATAAGAATCGACAGATATACTACAAGCAACAGGTAGTCCTTGTGAGTTGGTTGAGTGGTAGTGAATTGGCTCACCATAATAGGTGAGTATCACCAACAATCTCTTTCGCGAGTCTCGACACAACAGTCATTGGTAACTCCGCCTGTAGTAAATACCTTCGTAGATGTATATACTAGATGATGGGGAGTAGATATGAGAAGCCATGGCCAGGATTTAGTAGTCCCTTGCTGTATTTTTGTATGGCCCGATAGCTCAATGCAGCAGGACTCAAGCGTGGTTGATACCTCATGATCATCAATTGAACATTGTGGGTGCATCCCTCAGTCATAGAAAATGTAGGCTTCTATTTCGGAAACCTCAACTGCTGGTGGGCTATCGGGTTGGTTTTTCTTTACGCTTTCACCCTCAAATTCAACAAGACCAGAGAGGTAATGTGGCCTTATAGTAGTAGATGACTTAATTCCAAGGTCCCGAATCCTTGAGCCAAGATTTGTTGATCACATCCGTTTCTGAGGTTAGTCAAACTTGTAAGCTGACTTCAGACGCCGTCGGTCTGGGTTGAGATTTGAACGAGGGGTGGAGCGCCCGCGACCCCTGAACAATCATTCTAAACGAGACTAACGAGGTCGATTAGCGAGCTTGAACGACTATCAGCATCGCTTGGGCAGCTCGTTTAGGCTCGTTTATGAAATGCCATTTTTAATCTTCGTATTTACGTGCTTAGATTTAATAATAGCGGGCTTCATCTGTGCAGCAATTTTCGAGGCTGAGTGAGATCAAAGCATTTGCTTCGCCATGATGGACTCGTATGTGCATGAAGCTTTTATGGGTTAGTTGAGATATAAAGCTATCAATTCAACCTTCTAATTCTTTGCCTACCAATAACGATCACAGCATCTCATTTTGGCTTCCTCTCTCTTCAGTTACGCCTTTATTCAATTGGGCTGCTTGTATATCAGTAGCTCTAACAATGACGGGACATATCATAGGTACAGTCTAATAGCACAACATATCTGCTACAGAGACTTACCTGGGTTTGTTTCTAAATTGCAACCACTCTTACCTTTTTCATGGTAGACTTTAGTTGATTCTAATTCAAGGACTAACGATTATAAAACCATGTATGATATCTAATGCTTCCAAACGATGTATCTAGCTCCCAATTGATAATTTATTCTTGCACCTTCGCCGCTTTTAGTCTTTCCCACTTAATATAAGGATCCCACTCTTGGTCAATCTTAAGAAGAGCCTCGGATAAATCTCGAATGAGAAGAACTCCAAAATCTCGTCCCCACCAATGCTCGTGAATTTCGAGCGTCAAAACACCATAATAAATCCAAATGAGCAGAGCCATAGGATCGCTCTGCTTCAAGAGAGGAATGAGCTGATGAGGTGCCATGACTGGCCACGCGATTATCATACCGTGCCTACCCGAAAAGCCGATGACCTCTTCGACCGCATTGTCTAAGCTGTGAATTCCAGCTGAATAAATCTCGTATGTTTGCGGCCCAACGTATTTAGATACAATACGTGATCGCTCGTGGAGAGACGATATCGCCTCAGCCCTTGATTCTTGTTCATTTGGATCTGGCGCTAGTTGGATACCTCCGATAGGTGGCTCTAGGAGAACCTTGAAGGGGCCTTCTTTCAGACGTTGTTCCGAAGACTTTACTACGGTGACAACGCCCCGAAGCAGTTCGAAGATAGACACCAAGTTCTCCGATGGATTCAAGTCCGAAGAAAATTTCGTCGAAGCGAGATTGATTATCATGATGTGAATTGAGAAAGAGAATGTTGCGTTGACATTGTCATCAGAGACATTTGACAGTGCTTCTTTCAATCCACGGATCCCTGAGTCTTGATACAACATCGCGATTTTGATATGCTCAGAGCTTTGTAGAGGCTCGAGAGTGGCTAGATGAAGCGCAGCCACTGCCAGAATACCATCCGCCAGATATTCATACTGCATAGCTTCGCGAGGGATTATGTCTCTGAAAAGTTCGTGATGCCCTGGTTTAAGAGCCATAGTCTCGCAAGTTTTAGAGGTATAGTGATGTATTAAGTATATTTCCCTTCCTCTTTTCGATTGTATCAGTGGTGCTTCGACCGAAAGGTTTCGGTGTTCGCTCCAGTCGTGTGCCCCCCAGGTTCCGTGGTAAACGAGCAAAATTCCCTGCGCTTAGAACACCGTGTACATGATGGCTTCGCTTCGTCGCACTGTAGGGGTATCAAGTTAGTTTCCATGTGGGACTTGAGCTTTCTACCATCCCTCGATAGCCTCAGGAAGAACAAAGTTCGGGGAATTGCGCGATGCGACCTACCTTTACGCGCCGCTTCCTGCATTGCAAACACCCATGTCGCGACTTACTATGCGGCCTCCGCGGGGCGGACATGTCAAAAAAGGTAGGATCTCTCCCTCCAAACGCAGTGACTGCAATTATCGGGAGATGAGCAAGCCTTTGGATCAGCAAGAAGCAAGCAGTGGGATCAATAGAGATGATAGTATGCGTACAGGATGAACAAGAGCACTTTGTAAATGATGATAAACGAATGCGGTATCGGTACGCTTTGGCAATTAGAAGAGGACGCTACAGTTCTCTTAGATTGGTAGTGTGAAAGTAAGGGTCAAGTTTCATCTAATATCAAAACTGGTAACTCGCCTAAATCCAATCAGCCGTGAGAAACCTCGGGAACCTTTTGTTCTGGCATTTTGTGTTGGACTGTCTCGGATAGACCTCCAATATGCCAACCCTCAGTAAAGACAACTCGACAATCTCCTCAACCCAGTCAAGATCATACATGACGAGGCGATCCACTGCCAGCTCCGAGGGTTATCATTCTGCAACTCCAACTTCCCGATATGTTCATAGAACCCAGCACGCTCTGCGATTGGCGCTGCTGCGCCACGCGGCCCACAATTCGACTAGATTTCCCCTGACTCTTTTTGTTCTTGCACAAAGAAAGAAGAACAAGATAGGACTGAGATTTCAAGCTGAAGCTTCCATCCAACTAGGGGAACCAGCATCCACCAACCAGCTTAGTCCAAGGGGCACTTTCGGAACCTTATAGACGGACCGGGCCTTTCTCCGCTATAGAAAATTGGACTACTAACGATGGGACGGCAGCCACCTGAACCAGGAACAGTTCACAGTGAAACGCGCCAGGGAAGGGGACATTTGCAGACAACCCCAAGCAAGAGTCTCCCAGCTTTTCTTGCCTTAACCAGGTGAAATTCTACTAGAAATTCTGCAATATTCTGTGGGTTGCACGTGGGATACGGAGAAGGCCTACTGTCTGGATCTGTGGAGAACTTGCCGTAAGTTGGGCCTGAATAATGTCTGTCCTCTTGCACATTTTCCTTCGTACTTACGCCCTGACTTAGGGACTGTTAATGATGCTATTTCACGCATTGTTTTCCAAAGGATTGATCATGGCATAATCCTTCGCAATAAGAAGCCATTACATGGCCGGACTCTGAAGTGGCTGCTCCTTACCAGGTCGAAAATTCAATACACCAAGAAGGAAGGGCTATTCGCAATTATTCATGCATCCGCAGCATGGATGTGTTCGCAAAGTGCATTTGAATCTGGGATTCTCTACACTTACGATGATTATCTCGATGCTGCGTGCCGCGCCATTGTCGCTGGTCATGAAGGTGACTGGATTTTGCAAAACGCGATTTTTGGACTGTCAACAAACCAAGACAGTTCATTTCGGACTGATCAGGAAAAAGCTCAGACGGTCGGGAATGATTTGGACCAGGATGACACTGAAATTCATGCATCCGAAACGGCTAACGGCGCTCTGCATCTTGCTGCGTCGCTTGGGAACGCTTCGGCTGTGGTGTCGCTACTCGCAAAAGGCGTAAATCCGAACCAAAATCATGCCTTATATGGATATGCTCTGATTGCAGCCATATTCGGTGGGCACGTGGAGATAGTCCGCCATTTCGTCAAACATGGCGTTGACTTGAACGTGCAGCCCCTGGTCGGTGAGCCTCCTGTTATGCTTGCTGCCCAGAGAAATAGCAAAGACATAGTAGACTTGTTGGCGAAAGAGGGCAGTGCTCAGGTGAACAGCAGCTGTAAAAATGGGTTGACTGCCTTGCTATGGGCTGTGAGGCGAGAATGGCTGGATACAGTCCAGACACTTCTTGAGCGAGAGGAAATCAACCCAGATTCTCTGACAGCATGGGGGGACTCGCCGCTTGCAGCAGAAATAAGGTGTCGGCACGATGACATCGCTCGCTTGCTGATAAACCGACTTGATGTTGGCTCTCAACTTCGTTCTGGGGTACAGGGTCAATTGTTGGCCGCCGTCAGAAGGGGCTCCTCTGAAATCATGAGCCTCTTACTCGACAGGTATAAGCTCGACCCGAATATTCATCTCAAGGCCGATAAATCTCTGTTAGGTCTTGCTGTATTCTGGCGACAGAGATTTATTGTGGATTTACTTTTAAAGAATAAGGATGTCGATCCAAACTATAGACAGCAAGACACACATCCTACACCTTTAATGATAACAATTGATAATGGCGACACCGAAATGGTAGAGCTTCTCCTTGCTCACAAGGGCTTGAACCCAAATCTCATGTCCAAGGGGATCGCGCCGCTGGCAAGAGCTATTCAGAGGCGGCGCGATCAAATAGCTCAAACTATTCTTGGCCGAACTGATATTGATATCTCTATCAGAGTGTCCCTGATAGGTGCAACAAGACGTTCGCTTAGTATGCTGGGTCTAGCTGCATTGAAAGGTACAAATGTGACTCTACGCAATCTTTTCAATCATCCTGAAATCGGAGACCCAAACGAGGGGGGAAGAAGAGCCCACGCCTTTGTTCACTGCGATATCCCGCGGCAATACTGGTGTGGTCAGAGAGCTCCTCAAGCAATATGACGTGGACCCCAACAGACCTTCAATGAACAGAGGCCTGGAGATGATGACACCGCTCCAGCACGCAGTTGAGCGTGGCAACAGGAAGATAGTCAAGTCGTTGCTGCGTCGAAACGATTTGGATGTGAACAAAATTGAGGAAAACAATCATACGCCTCTGGAGCTTGCTGTCCTGAAGGAGGAAGCACCCAGGCTCACATTTCTCTTGCTTACAAGAACGGACATTGATGTCAATAGAAGATCCGAGATTCGCAGACAAGAATACTTGGTCAAGACTCATCGCATGACTACGGAGCTGAACCTACAACTTCAAACCAAGTACATGCTAAAGGAGTTGGACTGGGAGGCGGAGAAACGATACTTTTGATCAACGCAAAGGATGGAAGGGTTGGGTCCGTTATGCAGCTTATGCGAGACAAGCGTATCAATCCGAATATAGGAGATGCATGGGAAAAGAACGCCACTTTGGTGGGCGGCTCGGGAGGGTCATAGACATGTGGTGGAACAGCTCCTTGAGCTCGGCGACAGGATCAAGCCATCGCTTGTTAACCTAAATAGTCAGGACGTGGAGGGCTGGTCACCTCTCCTTTGTGCTGTGAATGGAAGCTACGATCTAATTGTTTCCGCGCTCCTTAAGAGGCCCGAGATCGATCCAAATCTTGCCAATGAGGAGGGTTGGACGCCCTTACATCTGAGCGTGGCCCGAGAAAATGAGGGAATAGTGAAGCAATTGCTGGCACACCCCAAAACGAGTGTCTGGGCAAAGCTAAAGTCGGTCGGGCGGCACTGGAACTTACTGGTCCTACTCGGAGGAGGATATTCAATGCAGCGAAGGCTCGTGAAAATCGAGACGCTGGGCGAGGATTACTTATCCTGAAAAGGAGAGAGTGAACAAAAGCCTTTTGGCAATGCGCTGAAGATAGCCATAGTACAACAACCGCTGACCAAAGATGAATCGATTGCGCTCACCTACATAGAACTACCATGTTTTGGTATGAACAGAAGGTTACTTCAAAACCTCTTTCACATATTTAGACACGAGGCTATTCATCTCCCCCTTGAAATGTACGTAATATTTGATTACATTGGAAAATATAGAGCGCTATACAAGTATGAACTCCAGTTCTCAATCTCTCAACTCCTGCCGATGTTTTTCTTCCCTTGCCGCTTAGTAGACAAGAGTAATAGGCTCCTTGACATATGATTTTAGGCTCGTCTCACCGTTTAGAGACTGGTAGATAGCCTGTACGAAGGCCTTGGCGGCTGCGTCGGCACCGTCAGGGCTCGTGTGAGTGTGATCAGAGGGGTAAAAGGCATTGACAGTGGTAGCACCAAGCTTCTTATACATGTTGCTGACTGCCTGGAAATGATCCACATATGTAACAGACGCATCGTTGAGGGCAGTGACGGCTGTCTTTGTGTAAGCTACAAAGCGGCTCGCGCCTCCTTCGAAAGAGCCCGTTTCCCACTGGTTGTTGGGAGTCTGAGAGCTAAGAATCACAGATGCCCCCTTGGCAGTCATGAGCTTGGCCGCCTGGGTCACGTAGTAGACAAACGTGTATACGGTCTTGCCCGTCGAACTCGACGTGCAGGTTTCAGTACCATCACCAGGGCAGTCGGAACGACCATTGTCGTTCTTTTCAGGACTACCACCATCATTATGTCCGAACTCAATAACAACAATGTCACCTGACTGAACAGTATCAGCCACGGCTTGGAATCTTCCCTCGTCCCAGTACGAACGGGCTGATCGGCCGCCAATAGCGTGGTTGGACACTGTAGTAGTCAAATAATTGCCAATGTAGTTGCCCCAGCCATCAGTTTTTCCAGAATTGGAGCCGCCCTTGGCCATGGTACTATCTCCACAGAAATGAACAGTAGGTGCCTGCTTCGATGCCCGACCGGATGCAGGGGCAGCCATTGCCTGCAAGGCGCCCAGCGCAAAGATCAGGAAGGAGGAAGAAATCATAGCGAACGAAGGGATAAATTGTTACTTCAGAGATGCCTGCTCAATGAAAATGGACTGAAAGTGAACAAGAAGCTGCTTACTGCAAATATGGGAGATCTGACAGGATATATTCTCTACTCAATGACAAGACGAGATTTTCTTCCGCCTTTTGTTACATTGCCTCGTGTTGGTTTTAATGCTTGAATCAAATTTCGCTTCGCTGCTTCCGCGTTGCCAAGTTGGTTAATTCCCGTGTTTCATCCCATGTCAAACACCGTTGTCCCTGAAACACGTCGCATCAAGCCTCAGAACCACCCACGTGGCTTGGCATCGTCCGACACTAGGAGTCCGGTTTGACAATGGTTTCTTTTCCGGTCTCTCCTACTCTTGACAGAAATAGCCCTGCGGGAACGTCTACCTAACCTTGGGGATCTCATCATGCCCTCTTCGCTGTTTCGTAGCCAATCACCCCTGATGTAGTAAGCAACTAGACTCCATATAAAAGAGAAGGTTATATACCATATATCTTCCCCCAAAAAAATGTCTTGTGCTGGTAGGCCTACCCGAGCATCACTTCTCCTTGTTAGCTAAAGTAAGAGAAGGGGGGAGAAGAGAGATATTTAAATTACCTTCCCAGCCCCATTCCTCCATTATGCTAAACCAGTGATCTTTGCTTGTCACTAGATATTCCCTGTGCCCAGATGTCATTCGAGGCCGAGTATGTGTTGCAAAAGTAGAGAAATCGAAAAATTCAGATGCACATGTCGCATCATCTGAGAGACAACTCTGGCAAAATGCCTCTCCAACACCGCTATCGGATCGTAGCGCTGGTCCCATTTGCGAGTTAATGACTCCGGGGGCGAGTGTGGGAAGTGTTTCATTCGTTGAGCCGTGAGTAGAATTAAGGCACGAGGCGCACAGGTTTGCGTGGCTTTCGCGTCTTCTCCATACTTCCAAAGTAAGCTCTAGACATCGTTCCACGATTCCAGAGGTCATCTCACTAGACATAGACTTCCATCGGCTGCGAACCCAGGCCTTGTCTTCTGCATCGATAACCTCACAGCCCGCGATCATAAGTGGTAGCACGTGGAAGATGAGCGCACGGGATTTAAGAGAAACCGTAGCAACAAGGACAAGAATCTTCTGGGCCATTTCAGAGAAGGATAGCTTTCGTGGGAGTTCTGGGACTGCCTGGTACAGCAGAAGAATGGTGGACCATTTGAAAACATTGGCCGTCTGCACCAGATCCGAGGTACTTAAATTAGGGGACTGGCACCCGAATGGGACCTCTAACTCGATTGGAGGAACCCAAGCTTCGATAGAGCCCTTCAGCTCCGCGGCATAGGACACCGTTGCAGGGGAGTTTATGGCTTGTCGTACTCTTCTGACACGTCTGACGAGGTCACCCACGCGGCCAATCAAAGGAAATAGTGTCCCTGCACATCCCATTAGAGGATCTATAGGCAGCTCAGAGCTATTTCGGAGGCTTAATTGACTGCAGGAGGTCATAAGTTCAAGGTCGATCTCTTGTGCGTCGGTGCAAGTGATCCGCGTGATGGTGTCTTGGTACATCCAGGTATTGGCCAGAAAGCTGAGGCAAATACTACTCTCAGATGTTTGCAACCTTGGAACTGCTGCAAGAGCCCTTTTAACAAGAGGTCTTGCCCTTCTGGTGAACCGGGTGCCGTTGGATGATCGCGGGTAATGCCATGCCTGAGCAAAGGCGAGAACCAGGGTGATGACCAACGCCACTTCAAGACGCATACTACTGCTGTTGCTACCAGTAGCTAGCTCTTGGATGCTATGTTTGAAATGAGTGACGCCTTCAGAAATGAATTTGGACATCTGAAAATATGTCATGGCCGCTATGGCATGATAGAGTGCAGGATGTTCTTGAGCAAGCGGCCAGACAATCTTGCGCCATGGGTTTCCGTTTGCACCTCCATACATGCAAAGCACTTCACATACTCGACGATCATAGATACGAGCAATGTTTTCTGGACTATCGCGAGGGATGTCGATCTCTTGAAATAACCTGAACATGTCAGTGTCATCTGTGATGCCGGGCTCTTCTGGTTCCGCCCTGCTGGAACGAGGATTCCACATTGCGTCCAAGGAGTTGAGATCCGGTTCTAATTGCTCAGGTGTGCGCTCTAGCCATTCAGCTATGTTACCGCCCGCAAACTCGTAGGTAATTGGCGACCTTGGGAGTGGATCAAGAGAACATGGGAAGATTGCCGACGCAGGGCATTCTGAGCTATCGCCCATCGAAAAGAAGACGTTCTGACCATTTGAAATGTTGTGAAGAGGAAGAGTTTCATCAAAGTTTATTGATGTCCCGAAGCAGGGTTGAGAAGGGATATCGGCAGTGGGATGATCGGGCATCTCCAAGATTGGAGAGCAGCCACTGAACGGTAAAAAGGGGATAAAGCTGGCATCCCCGAAATCTGGTCTGGCCCAACAACTCTCACCTAGCTCCTCCGTAGACAAAGCTTCTTGGATACCGGGGTTCTTTGGTCGTTGGACATCTGGGCGGCCAGAAGATGTACTTTGCGCAGGCTCCGTTCTCGGAACATCTGCTTCAGGGAGGCCTGTCATTACCCATAAGTTCGATGCGACGTGGATCGGGTTCAGAAAACCCAGCTTACTAGTCCTATTCGACGAAGCACCCGGATGTGCGAAGTTTTCCTGTTCAACCCATTTCAGATTTTTGAGATAACCGCCACAGGTGACGCCTCGCCGGCGACACTCGAAACAGGCCGGTTTGCCTTCGTCGCATTTCCTCCGCCTTGCTTTGCAATTAACACAGCCTGGCAAATCATTTGTGAGTGTTTATATATATGATCGGGTTTAAAGAGAGGGACAAACCGTCTCGGCTTTTGGTTGCTTTAGACCTAGTACGGGGGGGCGTTTCCGGCTGCCCCTTGGAAGTACGTGGTAGTAGCTGACGGGGTTGATCCATTCAGCCTGGTCCAGACGGAATAGGGAGAGGCCTTGCGAGAACGAGGTGAACAACGCAAAGGCTACAGTGAGGGTCTGCGGGCCACCTCGTCTGCGGCGACCTCAAGCTGGGATACTTCTTGTGAAGAAGATGGGGGATAGGGGCAAGAGCATGGCGAACGGCCGGTGATATAATAAGTGCCGGCCGTGCTATCATTTGCGGGGTCGATAAGTGACCAACTCCGACCACGACGACCTCCACATGTTTAGGGTCGTCTACCGCCAATGATCGCCGGGTGATTAGGAATAAATGGGACTCGTCAATGACGAAACGGTCTCCTTGCAGAATTATGTTCCGGGTTACTATTTTTGTGTGACCGAGCATGTAGCATCTGGTTCCAATGCTGCTAGGACCGCTGAAACGGGTAGATAGATCACCGATTTACGGCCACTGTTGCAAGTTGACGCCGTCTTTAGGCGTCCAAGTGGCCATCTTGCATGAATATCAAGTTACTGGGAGGACCTGCCTGTCACACTGGAGGAGCCAAAAGCTACCAACAACGTTTCAACGTCCTGGAATAGTGCGTTGCAGGACTATGTTTACTTCAAATCGGCATGAATTCATTGAGTTGAAACGGAATTCTGTCATATCACTAGAAGGAGTACTGTACGTGGCTGATTTAAAGTAAATAGCGAATATAGACCCTCATCCTCGGCATCCACTGCTTTCCATACCAGACTGAAAACTACTATTAAACCGAGTCAGAATACAAACCAAAAATGGGTCATGCACAAGCTTGATCTATCATGTGGGCTTTTCTCGGGACAAGTGGCCGTTGTGCGGACGAGCTTGTGTCTTGTTCCCGTTCTTTCTCATACTGAGCAGAGCATGTCGAGAACTTGAGTTTGATGATCTAAAATCAAACTCAGCAACTGCACAGGTAGTTTTACTGATCTGTAACTTACACGAAATGCCATTCTCTTTATTTGGATTAAGAAGCCCCTCGATATAGATGCCGATGTTGAGATTCATCTGCGCCCTCTCGGAAAGTTCGAGATCCTCCAGCGCAACGATGCGGGTGAAATTGAAATAAACTTCAAATTCCTTTGAGCCTGCGTCAGCCTCGTGATAGTAGTCAAATTCAATTATTGAGCTTGATGCGTCCTCCTGAGGCATGATTCTCCAGGATGTGACACCGTCAGCGTAAAGGCTCAAAGTGGCATTAGGAAACATGTAGATGAACAGACCATCAAGAGGATTTTCAGTACATGTAAAATGCTGAGAGTAATTTTTGTGATTGACCACCTTGTAGCTGACGGGTGAATAGACCTTGGCGGAATGGGCGTAGGCGCAGTGAAGGCATTCTTGATACCCATCCACCATCGTCTTCCAGTTAGCTTTGGTTGTACAATTGAGCGGCCGTCTACGTGGATACTAGGTGAACTCTGCCTTTGCAATCAACTCTTCAAGACCCGGGAAGAAATCTTCAAAGCTGACTGCCTCATCCACGAGAGCCAAGAAAAGTAGACCGGTAGGGAACAAATGACTGCGCATCTCTGAGCCCTGGGAGGCTCGTCAGCATGAATGTATTATCGTAATACTGCACAGGGTTACATCCAGCCTACATCACGAGAGAAGATATTTAGGCTTCTCCAATTGGCGGAGGCACGACGGACGATAAAATTGACCTGGGCTATCTCATTGGGATAACCCTCTCCCAAGTTAGGTCACTTGGTCACAGGGCCAAGGAGCGTCCATGACTTTAAAAACAAGTTATTAGCAGCTCTATGAGATATCAAAAAGGCGCAACGAACCTTGTGATATACGGCCCACCACTCTAAAGAGTAGAGGTCATGGAAGTGTACCAAGAAGCGGGAAGAGTTGTTGTGCAGGCAGACATCTTTCCAGGGACTTTGAACTGAAATTTGCATCAAAGGGTAAGCTGGTTTTGGCTCCAACCAAAAATCGGACCTGATATCAATATAGATCGTCATGAAGCATCTCGTGAAACAACACCCTCTGGTGAAAGCTGCCCATCACATGCCGCTAGTCTTGATGGAGAGTTTGAGTCCACACCGGTTCTTGGCTGCTCGATTAGGAATATTGATCCGCCAGCGTTTGACGAATAAGATGTAATCCATGTGTCGAGACCTGACATCTGGTTGTGCATTGTTCAATCAGCCCTTGGGGCAATTTGAAACGTACTTGGGTGTAGATGGTCTAAGGCTATTTTACCTATTACAGGAAAGCGATGTTGTAATCTTCCGATTCGCACATGATCTGGGCAGCGACGTTGGTGCTTTTGGGACGCGAGATAGGACAGAGAGCGGAATTGTGCCTATCTGGGAATAGCAATACGCCGGAGTGAGCGCTGGAATGCCGAGCCAAGGTCAGAACTCTTTGTCGAAATGGTCCATCTTGATCACAACATACTTAGCACAAGTCAGTAATGCGACCCGCCCCCATCTCCAGTGATCGCACGGGTGAAGTTGCAATAGAGATGCCGACGCATTATACTTCATTTCCTGGCCCGCCATAGCTTTGCGGGATCAGAAACACATACTCACTCCTCCATTATTCGTAACTATCGATCACCCTTCACCATGTTGGATCTTGTCGACCTTTCTTCGTTGCCCTCTCAAGTACCTATTTACCTCTTGCTTGCTTTTTTGGGATCGGCATCTTTGAATATTTGGCTGTTGGCATCCAAACGCAGCTTCTTACCTCTTCTTGATGAACAGAATTTTAAGAAAGGAGGCCTCACAGGTCCCCCGGCAGGATGGTGGTCGAGTGAGACCTTTTTCCAGGCAGAGAGAAGAGCCATTTTCAGCAAGGTATGTACATAAGGAAGCCATTACTTGCTCTGCATTGGTTGACAAGGGCCAGACATGGATATGTGTGAGCCACCAAGGGCGTTTTGCCAAACCTGGGGATTACGTTGCATATGAGCTTGCAGGTTTCCGATTTTTCATCATCCTTGGCAAAGATGAGCAGATTAGAACGTTCCATAACCTTTGCCGCCATCGAGCCTTTCCTGTGACGAAAAAAGCTTCTGGGTCAGCCATGGTGCTGGGATGCCAATACCATGGCTGGAGCTACAATACCAAGGGAGAACTCACTAAAGCTCCTCAGTTTGACAATGTTCCAGGGTTTGATAAGAGCAAGAATAGCCTGTTCGAAATCCATACCAAAGTAGATGCCTCGGGCTTTATCCACATCAACTTAACGGGAGACCAAAGCTCAGTGGATAACAACCTTCCGGAACCAGAGAAGATTGGGCGACCTGCCCGGGTTAGTCCATCCTCACAGTTTCTCCATGGTTGGGAGATGGAGGGAAAGTACAATTGGAAGGCAGCAGGTAAACTACAATCCCTAATCTATGTCGCTCCCGAGATCGTTAATAACAAAATATATAGATCCACTGGGAAACGGGGATGGTGTTCCCAATTCGAGCCAAGGGACTTCAGGAACATTCTCTCGGGCATTATTCACTCACGGCCTTACTCCCGCGGGGCAACTACGCTTCTTTCCTCTAACGACCATTCACACGAAGAGTGGGAGGCCCTTCTGGTACCAGATAACTCTCTCACCAGGATCTGCTTCCTCAACAACGCTACGCTGTGATATGTACTCGACGAAGCAGTCGGAAATCTCACAAATAGGTGAAATCAAGGCCACTTTAGAAGCAGAGCTAAATCATACAATCCAACGGTATGAGGATATCTATATGAAGGCTCTCCGCCAAGACGCAACAGTAGGAAACCTGACCGGTATGAAATTCCCCAGTAGACATAAATTAGAAACAGTTGTTGATCCCTCTTCCAGAAAACTACGCCAAAATCGCGAACAATGTGTCCAAACACCTCAAGCAAGAGGAAGTGGAAGGGTCAGAAATCAAGCCAGCGACAGTGCAACAGTACCAAAGCGCGGCGTTTTTGAAGGCTGAACAAAGTGAGATCAATACCACCATCTGTCTAAAACATAGAGTGCCGCTTCTAATGTGAATTATTCAGTATGTCAAGCCATGCAATGCAGTAGCGACAAACTAGATTGGTGATTGGTTCCGGCCCTTTCGACCGCTGGGTCACTAAGAAGGAGATCTCGGAACGAAGTTGATATCCATTGTGATAAGTGGTATATTCATATACGTGTGTAGTGTTTGGATGCGCAAGAGAGTTTGTTTTAGTTAACAAGCCAAGCCTACGCCCCAAAACGACGAGTAGACCTACAAATCATAGTGTATGCGACTCTCTTTGTTACTAGATACTGCCAAAGTGACTTGCCCCTCTCAGCCTGATAATCAATCAATGACACTATCAAAACAGTAGAAGACTATATCTCTGTGTATAGGTTCCCCACAGGTGGATGACAATATCCAGCTTCCTCCCATAAAATCTGCTATCTACATTATATTGTTTTCTTAAAAGGCTAGAAGTATTTTGTTATCCGGGGCCGGCCGTTGGTTTCCTTATCTCGATATCTCGTTACGTGCCCCATGTTTCTCTCCCTTATTCCCGCAATCCACCCTATCATCCTATGGTCAAAGGCTATCATTGCCCCAAACCTCATCCTTGTCTCAAGTATGTCTAGCCGTTTTTGGATACCTTTTGCGCCGCATCTCTATGATATGATAGGCTCACAACAAAAGGGTCCTATTTTCTGAGAAACAAACGGCTACGACAGCTCAGGCCTCACGATGGGATAGTCGACGATTTGTATCTCAGCCTAGTCAAATAATGAAGTCCATATAACTATAAATTCGAACCACTTGCCGGGCCTAATAGTATCTAACGCTCTTCTCGCAACCTGACTTTCACTCATAAAGTGCTATTGAATCACCTGTTTGTCAACTTACAGACGCTGGAAAGCCAGCCACAAACCAAAAAATAGACAACATCGCAACCTTGTGTGAAGTATCAGAGCCACAATATTTCCTTCGGCATTTCGGATTGATCTTTTCTTCTGCCCCTACTTGCACCGTCGAAGTTTGGCGATGGAACCTCACATTTCAGAAAAGGGCCTGAAGATGTCAGAGGAGAAAGATGTCCGCTCAAGGGCCTCTCTTCAACAAATTGGAAGCACACAAGCTTATCATCATGATGGAACTCGTCGCATGTTAAAGCCACGACATATCCAGTTCATTGGAATTGGCGGCACCATTGGTACTGCACTTTACGTACGCAAAAACCCGGGGCCAAACCGGATCCATGAAATCCAATTGTTTTAAGCCCAGAGTTTCCCTAATCCCTTGCTTCATTTCTACTTCTGAAGTGCTGACTTTGAATGCAAACTGCAGGTTCAAATAGGTAAAAGCCTTATTAATGGTGGCCCAGGTAGCCTGTTTATAGCGTTTTCATTATGGTGCACGTTTATCCTTGCCATCACGATGTGTATGGCAGAGATGGTTACTTATCTGCCCATCTCATCGCCTTTCATTCGCTTTGCAGGTCGCTTTGTCGATGAAGCGCTTGGATTTGCTGCTGGATGGAATTTCTTCATCTTTGAGGCTGTCCTGGTTCCGTTTGAAGTTACTGCATGTAACTTGGTGATCCATTACTGGAGCGACGTTATTCCAACAGCTGCAGTGATTGCAATTGTTCTTGTGCTCTACGCTCTGATTAATGTCCTGACTATCAAGTGGTATGGTGAGACTGAATTTTGGGCTGCACTTGGCAAGGTGCTTCTAGCTATCGGCCTCATCATTTTCACCTTTATCGTCATGGTGGGTGGAAATCCCCAACACGATAGGTTTGGCTTCAGATATTGGCATACACCAGGCGCCTTTGCAGAGCTCTACTACGAAGGTTCTTTGGGCCGATGGCTAGGGTTCCTCTCCTGTCTGATTCAGGCAGCTTTCCTAATTGCTGGCCCAGACTATGTGTCCATGACGGCCGGCGAGGCTGAGAGCCCCCGGAAGACCATGCCTCGAGCCTTCAACGCTGTCTTCTATCGTCTGACCGCCTTCTTTGTTCTTGGAGCACTCTGTGTAGGCATCCTGGTTCCGTACGACGACCCGGAAATGGCGGCAGCTTTCAAAACTGGAGAGCCTGGTGCAGCAGCGTCTCCTTATGTTGTGGCCATGAATCGGCTTGGGATCAAAATCTTGCCACATATTGTCAATGCTATGGTATTGCTATCCGCATTCTCGGCAGGCAATTCTTATTTGTACTGTGCCTCCAGGTCCCTTTATGGCCTTGCACTTGAAAATAAGGCACCTCACTTCTTGACGCGTTGTACAAAAGACGGCGTCCCTATTTATTGCGTGGGTGTTGTGCTGGGAATAGGGTTGCTCTCCTTCCTGCAGCTTTCTGCTAACACTGCAGTGGTTCTAAGCTGGTTTGTTTCACTCGTGACCGCCTCTCAGCTCATCAATTTCTGTGTTGTTTGCGTCACCTACCTATGCTTTGCACGCGCTCTCAAGGCTCAAGGAATAAGTCGTGATTCACTTCCTTTCAAAGCCCGGCTTATGCCATTTGGTGCATGGTATGGCCTTTCTGGGGCTTTCGTAATGGTGTTTGTGCAGGGCTATACCGTTTTTCTTCCTGGCTTTTGGGATGTCCCAAATTTCCTGTTTTCGTGAGTAACCAAACCTAGCCGTACAATTTGAGGAAATCTAATCGACTTCAGATATACCATGGTCGGTGTGTTTCCAGCGCTTTATATCGGCTGGAAGCTATTCCACAAGACAACAATTCACAAGCCTATCAATGTCAACCTCCACGAGGACTTGGATGTGATTGACGAGTATGAGCGGAACTTTGTTTCCCAGACTCCAGAGTAAGCTTCACCTTCCTTGGGCCACTTCGAAATTATTATTAACGCCTCTAAAGCGGTAAATTCGAACGGGTTCTCGACAAGTTGTTTGGCTGAGATATATTTGATGGGATGTGAGCCACGGTCTTTCAGTCAAGCTCGAAAGCTGCGAGGGGCCTCTTAAAAAACTATCTATAAGCATCAAGGCGATACTTTCCGTTGTTGACTAACAGGCGGGTACTCGACTTCATATATTCAGTGATGCAGCTCAATGTGAATTTCCCAATTCTCTATGTGAGATTCTGATTCGTGCAGAATTAGATAAGTTCATCTCATAATACTGACCAAAGTGGTCGGAGAGGTATGTAAATTTCCGGCCAGCCATCTACACAAACAGCCATTCTACCTCGTCCAATTCCGAACCCAGGCAAATCTGATTCTCTACGCCTCCAATCTCGGACAACCTCTTGAAGAAAGTGTGCATAATCGCATTGCTGTACAAGTGATATTCAATTCCCTTTTGCATTTTCATTAAACTGTTATAATAATCAATCATTCAGTAATAGTTTTAATTAAAATCAGAGCCAGCCAAAGCAACCCTCCACAGGCTTGACGTTCAGCTATTGGTCGACTCTATGTAAATATGATTATGCTCGCTATTATGTACCTTTTCGAATCGTCTGTGGCATGTATTCCCGTCCACTCCATCGGATCTAGTAGACCTCGGACCACTCTGGTCGCATATCCATCAAGGACAGGCCCGTGGGTAATTATTAATGATTCTCTCTGCCCAACATTTCCCCAAGAAAAATGATTCTTCAATCCGAAAGGCGGATAGAAGTCACGCTGTTAGTCACTAAATTGCGTTGAGAGTAGTATGCAAACCACTGCGCAACTTCCTCGATTTCGGTGTCCTCGAGATGCTCTATATATTTATCTCTCAACGGCTCAAGTTGCTAGAAATGATATCAGTATTAGATAAATACGAGAGTGATATTATGTGATTAATTTTCTTAGGGGTAGGGACAATACTTACGCGATCAATAAGGAAAAGAATATCCTGAAACCGTTTAGCCTCTGCCAAGGCTTGATGTGTAAAAACTCGAACATTTGACAACTTTTCCTCTAGAGGAAGTTCAACTATAAGAGTCAGCTAATTCTATACCCAAATTCATGTTAAAATCAATGTCATACAATAAATATTGCTTCTTTGAACTGCGTCCAGGAAGCGGGTATCCTGAAGAGATGGCGGAAGTAAAGCAAGAAAGCACATTGCCATGGAGAATCGAAACCCAAGATGGTTTTCAAAAAGGCCTCCGAGACGAAGGGCAGCATCCAACGCCCGGGGACTGGGCAGATCGGATTGGAAGCCCGTAGTGAACAGCGACCGATAATTTAGGATGGCAGTGGACCATGGTGTTTTCTCCTCCCGCCTCCAGTCGAGATAAGTAATGAATTTCGGTTGTAGATCAAACAAGCCACTGGCAATAAGCTGTTGAAGAGTAACAACTTGACATCTATCTTGGATCTTCAGGGACCCTTGGGAGAGAAACTCTCCATTGTAATGTGCCGTGCCGTAGTTTCCCAGGCGGAGGTTCTCGAGCCGTGCCAACCGCTGGTTATGGGGGCTCAGTGGGCGTATCAAATCCATATCTCGAAGGAAAACTCCTTTCGGGAATAATCTGGTATCCACGATACACAGATGAATATCATTGAGTGTGGCGCCGTTTGTATCTGTGCTGTAGCGGTTGAACATGTATAGGATAGCCACCAAGAGTGAGCTTGTCCATGACACAAAAGGGCTGAAGGAGCGATGATATGTCCAGCGCAAGTGATCCGCAAGCTCATCGGCGATTACACTGGCGCGGCGGCTGCAGACATCCACGGGGATTTCAGACTTGCGCTCATGTGCAGCCTCCATGGACATGGCCCACTTTCGGTTCGTGAGACCGCCCGAGTTGGGGGTGTAGACCCTGAATAGATACCGTGGGACATGGTTGGATGTCTCACGCAGCCACGAGCCTGGGGCATTGGAGGAGAAGGGAGTGCACTCGTAGGGAGCGCTGAGCGATTGAATAGCCATTGATTATTCTGCCAGCTTTGGTGTGCGATTAATGTCAACTCAGGAGGTTAGGGAGGAAATGAGGATTGATGAATCCAGCCACACCATTCACCAGTGGGGGCTGGACAGGGGCCGCAATCAATTCAATTGTTGGGCTTTATCAAACACGCCGAGCGAGGTGGCCTTGGGGAACATGCATGCACCGCATCGACTATAAGTAATTAATTCAACGGAGGACATGATTATTCGGTGAACCGACTGACTCCCCTCCGCTTCTCCTCAGACAGCTATCAACATGGGAATATCATGATTGCCCCCATTATGAGCCCATTGTACCCGCTTGCCAACTCATTTAACTGTCGGTGTGGGGAACTTCACGTGATGTCTTGCGTCTCCCCATAGAATTAGGTAGGAGACGGGCATGACTGGCAGCTTAACTGCATCTAACCTTATCACAAGCGCTAGTCCCTTTCATAGCCTACCCTAGAGTTTTCTTCCTTCCGCAACGACGAGAAAGATGCTGGGGTGCTTTCTGATCTTCTTCCCACCGTCGTCAACACTGAGCAAATCCCCAGTTGCTTTATAGTGGAATCTCTTGATGTCTTCTTTTGCCTAACTACCTAGATTGACTATCTGATATATATATATGGTTCCCCCAGGCCACCTCGCTCGGCGTGTTTGATAAGGCCCAACAATTGAATTGATTGCGGCCCCTGTCCAGCCCCTGACGACCTCAAGATTGACCCTATCACCAAAAAGACTTTCAATTTCATCAACGTGTCGGATCTTGACTTCATTTGCTTCTTCATCGTTCCTATACACAAGAAACATAGCAAAGGCTATCATTTCGTTGTCAAGATCCGTGTCGATGACTTTAAATATCTTCATAAAAGGGTTCGCTTCCCACTCCCTGATTACCCGCTCAGCCCGTTCTCGTTCTTTGTTGGAGATCTCTTCCGCACTCATGGCCTGTTTTGTCCGTGGGAAAAGAAATGGCTCAATTGGGTTGTTTTGAAAAGCTTCCGCTCGCAGAGGTTCAAGTAATGGCACATCGGCCTTTTCGACCTCTTGCACTTGGAGAGGCATGGAAGAAAAATTGAACCCAACACTGGGGCTTTGAGTCTTCTTGGTATTTCGGGTTTGGCTGTTCGAAACTTCTAACCCTAGGGGTTTCCGCTCAGTCGGGCAAATTACAACCCCAGAAACAAAGAGATTCAGCCCATCGGTTTCTCGGAATTAATAATATCCGTATTTGGGTGAGAAATCTCGAGTTTAGTTGCCATCAACTCTTTTTTACATCGATTATTACCTTAAGGGTATCAAAAATATTTGATCTTTCAAATACTAGGTAGTAGTTGGTTGATTTCACAGGGCTATGAAATACGCAATTTTCCCACTTGCATCCTGAATGACGCAATATCAAGAATTTGTCATCTTTGATACATCACTAAGCTTGAATTAGAAATCATGGGATTACACCCTGCTGAGATGGACTGCATGGGGTATGAAGGATCCCAGCCAAGGAAAGGGTCCGATCTGTAAGGTGATGATATCAGCGACTGGATGATAGGCTGTTTCGTCAGAGGCCCAGTCAGGGTAGAGGTAAGCGGGGATCTATATAATGGTATAGTGCCTTCCGATCACATCTTCTCTCAGTGTGTGACAAAATACAGTTATTCACTTTGCGAATACATGCACTTACTACATTCTCAAGATGGAGCAGTTTGAGTTTCATGATGCTACTTCCCGTCCAGGCCGCACCTGGGAGGCCATTGACTCTGGTGTAACCCAACTCCTCCTCAACCATGACCCCCTCACTGGCAGACGCACTACTCTTCAACGCTGGGAGCCCGGAGCTACAAACGCTCAATCGCACCCTTTTGTTCACGACTATGTTGAGGAAATTTATCTAGCTGAAGGCGACTTGTATGACACTCAGCTTGGCCGTGGATGGACTGCCGGAGCATATGCGTACCGAAAGCCGGGGATGAAACACGGCCCGTTCAAGAGTGACCAAGGATGCTTGATGTTTATTGTCTGTATACCAGTCAATGAGAGCGGGAATGAGCTGCGGGACTCGAAAGAATAATTCGAGATAGCCGGAGTACCTGCATGTTTGTCCTTCACTACTGGATATCTTTGTCTAGATCAACTTCATACCGTCTGAATTGATATATAGACTGGGCAAGAGACTATAAGGGAAATGGTTGTGTCAATAAAAAAAAGACATCTTTGAAATAGGTAACTCGGTGAGCAATGTTTTCGCTGTTGTGATTAGGGACCTGGAGGATTCCAGTGTTTGAACCACCTACCCTGAAGCTAGGAGCGTAACAATTTCTAGGTGGAGCTATGATGTTTCTCCCAAGCTTCCCTTCCACATACTTCACACGCCACATCGATTTTTCAGCTGTTTTCCTGCCAAAAATTGGCCATAGACTTCAAGATGCCGCCGGTATGTCAAAATACACGTAGAGAGCCTGCCACGTCAATGTGCAAAATGAAGCTGACTCCGAATGCCACAGCGCCATCATACTCTCCCCGCCGCCCAAACCTCGTCCGCACGAGAGGCCCAGAAGTCCTTCTACTGCACGCTCTGCTCCAAGGGCTACTCCCGCATGAACGACTATGAGGCCCATCTATCTTCCTACGACCACTCCCACAAGCAGCGACTGCGCGACATGAAAGCTATGGTACGGGATCCCAACGCCTCCAGCCGAGCGCGCAAGGCCGAGGCCAAGGCGGACGGGATCGTCAGCATCAAGATGCCGCAGGACGGCTCTGGGTCGACAACCTCTAGCGGAGGATTCAAGAAGGGAGGGTTCAAAAAGAGTGGTTTCAAGAGCGCCTTCGCACCCGTCGAGGACTCCAACGCAGCGCCTCGGGACAACAACGCGAGCAAGCCTACCCAAAAAGTAGACATGCCAGGTAGACCATCTCTGGTCAGCGCGGCGCCGGCGGAGAGCGATACCGAAGACGAAGGCTACGAGATGTACGATCCCCGCTTCCCGACCGATTAAATTGGCATGCTCTGGGCAATGGCGACGATGTTATTGTCATTGAACACACATGGTTTTCTATATTCCCCTGCCTACATGGAACCTACTGGCGCGTCCAGCGGCTGCCGTCTATTTGAGAAAGGTCCTCCTCTAGAAGCCCGAATATGTTCTGGCTGCCAGCGAACCAGTCGCCCGTAGGCTCCTGGCCAGGCACTTGGCCCCCATGGGCCACATTGCCTTGATTCATGGTATGGTCTTCATTTGGGATGAACCCGAGCTGGTTTAGATACATGTCGAACTCATCCCCAATTGGGATCATGGTTTGGTCTTGCTGCTGTTGTGACTTGGCTTCGACATACACCGATGCCACGTCTCGCATGACCTGGAACATGCGGTGGAGCTTCTCTGCTGACTCGGAGACGTCCCGCAGGGCGCCGAGCGATTCGACGAATTCGTGGAGAATCATCAGATCGGCGCGCGATTGGGTTTCTATCACATAACAAAAGAGTATGAAGAAGGGGGCGAAGGGAATTAACATTAGGCTCCTGAGAAGTTGTTAGCGCTAGAAGGAGGGTAGAGCTTCCCTTTCATGAGGAGGGGGGAAACCGACCAATGGACGTAGAGTGCTTTAAAGTATGGCCCATATCCCATCAGACCGATGCTCTCCTTGTGAATATCCATTGCTTTTCTTGCCGACTCGAGGCATTTGTCACAGAAGCGACTGACGGAGTTCTCGGGGGCTGGGAGTGCTTGATATACCAGTGTCAAAGTGACATGGAAACCAATCTCGTCGCCCTTGAGGAAGAAGCTTATGATCTCAGATGAATTGACCGAATTGAGGTAGGCAACAGTCTCGTCCCGGGTGGATGACACCTGTACCTCCAGTCGTTCACACTCGGCTGCCAACTCCCGTGCTCTTCTAGCCAGCTCAGCTGGGTCGGATTGCAGAGCTCCAGGGCTATATCTGTAGAGTGTTGGTCAGTTCATATCCCAAAAGAAAACCTCGTCGTTCTGGAGCCTACAGCTGTTCATATATGCGGCCTTGCAATGCAGCTGTCTGCACCCATAGGTCTGTGATGGGCGCGCCTTCTGGCAACTTGACGAAAGAACCGAGGTCAAAGCTGCGCTCGATGCTGATATCGCATTCTTGGATGACGGAGGAGCGGCCGAGTCTTAGGCCCAGGTTCTTGTCGATGGTATATATATTCCAGAACAGGGACGCCTTGATTCTCTTCGTCTGAGGGGGATCGCCAGCAACACGCTCAGCGCGATGGAAGCCAGCCGTTTGGCAAAGCTGGGCGGCAGTCGAGTTCAAATACCAGGCGACGGAAGGTCTGGATACATCGATAGAGTACTGGGCCTACAGAAAGAGTCAGTTACTGGGCTCATGAATTCCACCCTGAGATAACGCAAGCCGTCATGTTGGAAGTACTAACCCCGAGAACAAGTGCCTGGATGGTCTCGATCTTGGGAGAAAGAAAGAAGGGAAGATTGGCCAAAGAAGTCTCCATGTTGGCTTGACACAAGAGTCCATATGCCCGATACTCATCTTGATGGGTTTGATCCTTGGCGAGAGCTCCTTGTTCCACAAAGAGATTGTAGAGGCCAGCATTGACGACAATGAAATGGCAAAGTGAAACATCCTCGGTTGGAAAGTAGACCATGCGGCAAAGGCTATCGAAGTCTAACAAGCCAGTAATATGGCAGACAAAATTGAAGAGGCTCATTGGGGTGTCTATAAGTCTGTTGGCATCAAACTGCAGGGGCACGAGGTTACGCTACTCAATATGGACATACTTACTCTTTGCATCCTTTAGAAGCGGCACAACCACTTCAATTGGTGGCATAGGGAGTTTGGACACGCCCCCGGCTGGAACTGGCTTCTGTAAAGGGAAGCGTGGCCCGTGGCTCACAGACTTTTGCTTCTGCATTTCGACAAGCTGGCCAAGAGTGGCGAGGGCCGCCTTGATCGACGGGTCGGCCTCCCGGAGAGAGGTTCGCTGGACTGCATTCTCGAGGAACTCGCTGGCAAACACTGTCTGTGCTGTAAGAGCGGAGTCGCCACCAAAAGCAGACTCGTTATCACTCGAATCAATATCCCCTGACGAAGCAGTGGTGGGAATGCTACTGCCTGTTATCGGGGTTGGTGCCAAGCTTCTGGAACCCGGATCAGTAGCAGGCTGGCTTTGTGTAGAGGCGATGTGCTTCAGGTAGGCTTCGATATTCTCAAGTCGACCCTCAATGCGGTCGATCTTCCGCTCACTAGAGTACAAAGAAATCGGGACTGGTGAGTGGCCAAGGAGAGGACATGGGTGGATGAACGAAACAGGCGGATACATACTATTGAGAGGATATAAGGACTCGCTGCCGAGTCTCCTTTGGGCGCTGCCCAGCGCCCGTGGATGTACATGACCGTTTGGCCATACGGCAATTGGAACATGGCCAATCCTTATCACACCGAATCTGCAGGGACGTAACAAAGGGACACACGTTAACACCTTAATGAATATGGTTTCTGGTAGATGAGGCTGATCGATCATCATTCATACCTTTTTTAGGCGGCATTGGTCACACTAGGAGAGTGTCAATGGTTAGTCCACTGATGTACTAGCTAAGAATGTAGTAAAGGAAACCCTGCACAAAACGAAACCAAGAGTACATTGCGCCGGCCTTTCTTACTTGGGGGCGGGATCAGGACGTACAGCTCTTCGCGATGCGGCATCTTCGGGGCCCGCGGGCCCATTCCCGGGATCAAGTCCCTGTTCGGTACTCTGCATGGCGGGTCACCCAGCTCCTTTTAGCTGAATCAATCGTGGACGGTGAGCGAAAGCGGTGGTATTTAGCTATTAGTCGATGCAAGACATATAAGGTTATACATGGGCGGTCGTGTGTGGGCCTGGGTGCTGTGTGCTTTTTGAGTTATTGAGACTGAGCTGTTCCGGAGTGAACGGCAAGCTCTTCCCCCTCTCCCCTGGACGGTGTACTTGGAAGTCCCGGCCGTGGTCATTTAGGCATGCATAGGTTTTACGGCATACGTAGCCGGACAGTGGATGCCTTGCCGCTTGCGTAGGAAGATAGGGCTGAGAACACTAATCAGCCTCCAAAAAACGCAGGGCTATGATTGGTTTCACCTGTTCCCCAGGAACTATCTGGCAATGGTTAATCAGTGACGTCGAACACGTGAGGGGTTTGGTGATGTCCGCAGTCTTGAGCTAACTAGCCATCTGATTGATTGGCAGAAACAATCAGATTAAGTTCTGACCAGTTGGAAACCACAGCGAGGCAGGTGGGTATATGGCTGGCGGCTCAAGTAGAGATGATCATATTATCGTCAGACCAACTTACACAGAATGTGGTGAGAAAAGGGTGAGGTCCCGCACGGAGTCCGCGGACACCGGAGTGGTTCAGCCACACCCAATGTGTGGCACCAATTGACAGTCGTGGCGGTGCATGTGACAGCCGACAGCAGAACACCACGGACGAGGAGGTGTGAGGGATCACTCGCCAATTAGGCGTCGATTGTGATGGGTGGGAGCACGCCTCCCTTTTCGTGCATATAGTGTTCTCGGTAAGGGTTGCTTTTGCCATAGGGAGAAGCCAGCAGGAAAATACTCTCTTTGGGTCCGGCTCCTAACTGGATCTCCATTTGCCAATACTTCACACGATATTATTCCATAGCAGACATAGAAATCGTTAAGTGGATAGTCTAGTTATGGTGTATGCAGCCTATCGGCCGCAAGCCGCTCTAGGCTTGTAATCAAGTTCTACCTAGGTCTAATAGAAACTCATGCCAGATTCTTGGCATCGCCGTCCTTCAGCTTACCAGCACCCACGAGCCTCTTGACCTCGCCGCTCCAGACACCCTTGATCTCATCGGCAACCTTGAGACCGTTGAGCTTACTAGCCAGGGCAGCAAGTTCTTCGTTGTCGATCTTGCCTTGGACCAGGTCAACATCACCGAGGACAGAATCAATCTGAGCAGCGGATGCCTCGCCAGCGCCGGCAAAGTAGTTGGCATCCTTGACGGAACCCTTGAGCACACGCTTGTTCTTCTTGGCAGCATTCTTGGCGTCTTCTTTGGCCTTCTTTGACGCATTTTTGTCGGCCTTGGCCTTCTCAGCCTCCGCCGCCTTGAGTTCTGCTTCACGCTGGGCCTGGGCTTTGGCAGCCTCCTCGGCCTCCTTCTCGGCCTTCTCCTTGGCAATCCGCTTAGCGTTCTTCTTTGCGTTGGCTTCTTGACGAAACTTCTTGATACGCTCGTCGCCGGCAGAGGCATCGTCGAGTAGCTTGCGGAGGCGGGCATTGTCCTCGGCCTTCTTCTTCTTGCGGGCATTGGCGTTCTTGCGCTCTACGTGGCGCTTCTGGTCACGGTTCTCATTGTCATCGGGAACATCCTCGTCAAGGTACTCGAAAGTACGCCAGCTGTCGAAGTTGTACCAGAAGTTGTAGAATTCCTCAACATGTTCCTGTGTAGAGTTGACGTCACCAAATGTAGGAACAGGGTGTGTCTTGGAGAAGCGGCCCTCAGCCTTGAAGACCTTGGACCAGAGCTTGTAATAATTGCCAGACTTTTGCTCCTTCTTGGTAGGGGGGTCAACGTCAGCCTCCTCGTCGACTGAGTCGAACTGGCGACGCTTGATAGGGTCCATAAGAATGTCGTTGGCCTTCTGGATGCACTTGAAGAACTGGTCGTCCTCTGTGCGTCCCTGGGCAGCCTTCTTATCGGGGTGGTGCTTGAGGACCTTCTTGCGATGAGCCTTCTTGATCTGGTCTTCGGTAGCCTTGAAGCGATACTTGGACAAGCCAAGAATCTTGTAATGATCCTGTGTCTGTACGAGATGATCTTGTCAGCCTCCATAATTCGCAACTGGAGAGGAAGCGGGGGAACCAACCTTCCAGTCCTTGGCCTCACGCTGAAGCATCATGGGGTCCTCGGGCTCGCTGATCTCTCCATCGTCGACGTCCTCGACGTTCTTGGCCTTCTCTTGGGCCTGGATGCGGTCATCCTCGGAAAAGGTGCGTCGGTGGCGGGCACGGCGGGCGTGGGCGAGGAAGTGAGGGCCTACGGGCTCGATGCTGCGTTCGACGGCTTCAGAGAGCTGGCCGAGAGACTTGAAGTCTTTCTCTCCAGTCCAGCCCTCGGGCAGGACGGGGAGTGGCAATGTGACAGTCGCAACAGAAGCCATCGTACCGTCGTTGGTATAATGCAGTGCGGTGGTGAGAAATCGATGTGTGGTATTTTTTTTTTTTTGGCTTACCTAGACACAATATTCCCCCACCCTCATGCCACCCCACCCACTTTCCACACCCGCCTCCAACGCCTAATTACCTACCCAGCAGGTATCTCAGCAGACTTGCAAACATTGTCAAGATTCCAAGAATCTAAATGCAGGTTGCACTGTGTAAGAGACCATTCTTCCTGTCTCATCGTGCTCGGGCTAAACCGGGTGCTTGGCAATCGTAGGTAATTAGACGATGAAGGAATAAATGCAAGCGACACTAAAAATAGGTACCAGAAATACTGGCCAACAAGTTTAGAAAAGGCAGACTTCGCCAATAGCTTCATAGGTGAGTAGAACTCGAAGTTTTCCCAAAATATCTCACTGCTATCCAGGCATGATATACAGAGTTGTAAGTAATCAATTGAGCTCATCACCACTTCGATCGCCAACTTTCGTGCCTCAATTTTCTTGCCTCTCTCCTCCCCCAGCCTCCCTCAAAAGGCATGGGCATGTGGAAAACTGGCAACTCTAAAAGTAATAAGGAAGATGATATCTCATTAAAAATACAGGGGAATAAATGACCGTTCAGATTGTATGGAACCCTGAAAGTACGCGATCTCACATATATCTACCTATGTTATGAATCTGTTAACCAGCTCGTAACTCAGACCAATCGAATCCATGTCACATCTTCCTTCTCGCCTCAATGGCAAGGCGTATAGAGCGTGCCCCAGGCCGGCCAAGCCAAAAATGACATTCTCTGGGAAATTGAACCAGCGCGTATAGCCGATGAAAGGAAGATGCCAAAGTCCCTTTGTTCCTACGAGAGCCATGTGGCAATCAATTGCTAAAGGCGTGCAGCCCGATAGATGGAAGGGATCCTAGAGGCTTGGCTAGGTTTTACATCATGAACAAGGGATGCCTATTCGTCGAGAACCGAACGCAACGTCGAAAAGGATTAAGCTTGAATATGAGGTGACGGAACGTGCGCCTTGAAGCGATAGCTTCGAATGCGCTCGAGATGGCACCATTCCGGTACTACTATGCATGCTGAATAAGTATAAATTGGACGGTTTCTCACCAGCTGGCAAGAGAGGCCTAAATCTGGCAAGCGTTTGACGCAGACAGGAAGTGCAATCGCAAAGATCAAGAGCCACAACATCATTCACTTGTTCCACGGAAATATCCACCATGTTGTTCCCCAAGCTCGCTATTCTTGCTTCCGCAGCCTCTCTGGCCACTTTTGCCGTTGCGGAAGAGACATACGACGAGGTGGTTGATGGCTACCGCTTCATAAAATCCGGACCTAAGGAGCTCAAGCCCAAAGATAACTACGAGCTCGAGTTTGCCCGGTTCACCCTCAACCTTCTAAAGACGAGAATCGGAGCAGACGGGCTCATCGAGCTTTTGCAACCCGATATCAAGGAGGCCGACGCCTTCTGGCACGATGTGGTTGATCGTTCCACGGACAAATGGGTTCCCACCGATGGCAGAGCCGTGGCATTCCTCCCCAACCTGACCGCATATAGCTTCGCAGCCTGGAGCCAGAGCCCCTTCGCCGACAGATCCAACAATGCCGCCAACCCAGAGCACTATGTCAAGCGCACCACCAACCTCAACGGAACCCTCCAGTCCGAAATCTTGGAGGGCTGGGGCGGCGTCACAACCCACTTTTCCATCTCCGACTACAGCAGCCCTCCCAATCGTGCCAAGCTCCCGATGCTTCGTGAGCTGCCAGAGTTTCCCTTCCAAGCCGCGGGTGACAAGGTTCTGCGCGATGGTACCAAAACCCGGTTTGGCGTGCTTCACATCTCCGCCCGCGATGTCCCTGGCAAGGAGTACGGCTCAGACATTCCAGGAGTCGATATTTACGCAACTGTCTGGTATGGCGACGGGGTCGAAGACGAGCATATCGAGGTCGAGCGCCAGCACATCACTGTTGAGATTATCAACCAGTCCATTCAAGCACAGAAAGATATTGCAAGTGGCGAATTCAAGCCTCCTGCCCTGCCGTCTGCCTCTTCTTCCAAGAGATGGTTGGCATAAAGTTGGGCTTAAGGCTGCTCATATGTACCATCGTGTTGATTGACACATGACGGCGTTTTCAATTGGAAGAGTGCAATGTATGAATAGAGATATAGAATAGTGCTCTAGAGTAGGTGAATAAAGATGAGGTTGGTTGAATCGCCATCCTTGTGGGGGTTGCCTGAATAATTTCGAAGAAGATAACATCCGATGCCTTCGGCAACAAGAATTATTGATGACCCAACCCTTGCACAAGCAGGGGACGAGACAACGATCTGCAGGGCATTCTTTCGGCCGTGGCAAGTGGCTGTCAGAAAAATAGGGACTGCAAAGTCACCTCGACAGAATTATTGTGGTAGACACTCTCAAAATAATACTTCATATGGTGTAAAAACGAGCAGATAATATTCCCAAATAATCACTCAATAGTTTATTTTTATGTTTCTTACTTGCTATTATATATCGATATTATGGCCTATATTGGAAACTTGTGATCCAAACCTTTGCAGTCCCTGTTATTCTAACACCCACTTGCCCGGTACAAAGTGACCTGCCGGTGCGGGATCATGTAAGCCGAGCTGCAAAATCCAGCCCGCGCCGTTCGTCCACATTTTCTTCCGCACAACTACCGGCCAACCTCCATCTACCATATCACCACAGTCTCGCTCCTTGAGTTGCGAGGAAACGGCACAATGGCTCTGGTAGCATACAGGCACCTGCTCCGTGCAGCGCGACTTGCATTCGAAGGTACAACCAACCGCCACACACCGCTCAATCCAGCCTCATTGGAAGGACCATAATCGCTAATTGCCTGCTCCTGATAGGCGACGCTCCCGTCCTCGCCGCAGCTCAATCCCAGATCCGAAACGAATTCATAAACAAGTCAGCTCTTGACCCTTCCGAAAGACCAGCCGCCATTCAATATGCCCAAGATGTCGCGCGCATCTTGAGAGAAAATGTTGTTCAGGGAAGACGAGAGACCGAGAACGATCACAACTACAGTACTATTGCCCCCAGTCACCACTGCCTGGATCACATGGAACTAATGCCCCAACCAGAGTTACGAATACACGAATTCACAGAGAAGGGCGACAATGACAGCATCAAGACGGCTGGGGCTGGTGTCGCATCGGGAGGCGGATGCTGTGGGGGGAGTGGTTCGAAATAAGTGATAAACAGGAACTGGCCCTGGCCGCGGACAACATCGTCCTGAACTGTATAAATTTTGTAAAACTATTATGTAGCCTAGTTCTTGTCATGATACCCATGATACCTGCATACACCCTCCAAACCATTTGGCTCGCTCAAGATTACCACTGGCAACAAACAACACCTTCCAACCCGGTACGCCAAAATAACGCCATGATATGCAAACGTATTTTCTCTTTTATCTCCAGTTGCTGCTCATTCTCCTTGAAGACTGGCATAGGCTGGGGCATCCTCTGCGCCAGGTGGCGCCGCGATGGCTGATGGTGGTGCCGCAATGGCTAACTGATCTGAGGACTGCTGCGCAGACCCAGAGGCGCCCTCTATTGAGCGAGGCTTGCTTCGCGAGATGCCCGCGCGTGCATCATGCAACATCGACGCTCTTTCCTGCTTGTCCATGTTTCCAATAGCCTTTGGCTGACCCCACCGTATTCGCAGAGGGCAACCTGCGATGACCGCCCGTCCTTGACATGCGAGAGCTGCTTTCTCTGCTGCCTCCCTCGTTTCGTAGTTGACAAATGCGCAGTGCGACATGTGAGAACAAACAAGGCTCTTAATCTTCCCATGAACCTTGAAGAAGTCCCGGATCTTGTACTCGGGGAGATCGTCCTCCACGCCAGTCACAAACAAAGACATAATATTCTTGTCAGCCGGTGGTTGCCAGTCGCGCGGGCTTGGAGGCAGCTGAGCCGCGCTTGGAAACACTCTTCTTCCCTTGCCACCTGTCCGCGCGCCTGCCGCGATGGCTGCCCTAGTATCTCGGGTCCGGATCGGTCCAGGTCCGCCCACTCCAGCCCCGACTGCCGCGTTGCCTCCAGCTGCTCTGGATGCTTCCACCTCAGCTTCATCGACCGGTCGTCCTTTCCGAAAATACGGTTTGCTCTGTGCTAATCGCCGCAAGAGCTCTCGCGCCTTCTCGTCCGTTTTCTCGTACTCCTCCACGCCAGCCTTGCCCTCTTCAATGAGCTTCTCGTTGTTTTGCGCAAAGTATTCCCTGTTGATATCGGACTGCGGTCCGGGAGCAACCATTTTCAGAGCGGCGTCGCGTACAGCGATCGGAAGGCCAAAGGAAAGATCGAGCATGCAAGTCTGGCAGCAGTTCTTTGATCGCGCGCACGTCAGGCAAATCATCGTTCGCTTCTTGCGCCCTTGCCCGCGATCTCCATTCCAGCTAAAGACGGTAAAGGGCCGCGTGCACTAAAGAGATAGAAGTGTTAGAATCTAATGGCCAAGATATTTGGAGCGGTCAGGTTATGAGGACATACCAGTTTGCATTGATCGCCATGATCCTCCTTGAGGATCCTGACATATGGGTTTTCTGGCAAGCATTTTTCACACACAGAGGGAAAGTCGGTGGACTCCCATCCGGAACGGTTGAGGTCCTGCTTGATTTGAGGAGGCATTTGGGCGGCAGGAAGTCGGGTGGCGCGTAGTTGGATGCAGTCTTCAGGTTGCCACGCTGTGATCGCAGTAGAGGATGTTCCCAAGTTTATGCTCTGGACCCGATTAGATATCTCTAATCGATAAGATTCTACGCTTGATGACTAACCCAGAGAATGTGCTTCGCTTTCTCGCTCCGCCTTCACATGCTCGGGTTCGTATTCGGTCGAGGTTAAAAAAAAGTAAACACACCGCCTGCCACACAGATGGTGGGGTGGTCGAACCTAGTCCTAAAATGAATTCTCCCCCACCAGCCCGCATCAAAGGAGTAGCCAGAGATTGGATGCCGCTATCAATTCCGATCCAGGGGTAGCTGAGGGTCCTCGAATTCGGTTTGATCGAAACTTCCCAGTCTGCAGAGAGTTTGCAAATTTGGCCTGGCTTTCCCGCTTCCTTTCCCTTCACCTCTGTTCCTCAACCCATTGACAATACTGTCAACGCACCTCTTTGCCTTGGTTCCCACTTGCCCTTCAATTGGTCCCGTAATCCTTTGTCTCGAAGCATTCAACATGGCTGGCTCATCGACCACATCCGGCCTCGAGCGCGAGGATCACAGCCGTGATGCCGCATTTAACAAGGCAATGCACGGCAAATCCGCTCAAGCTCGTGGTGGTATCTCTGCCATGTTCGCCAAGGGTGGCGCCGCAAAGCAGGCTGCTGTTGACGAGTATTTCAAGCATTGGGATGACAAGGCCGCCAAGGACGAGACTGAGGAGACCCGTGCTGTAGGTTCAAATCGTGACACCCCTTCAATTCATTGAGACTGACTCCTGATGTGATTGATTAGGCACGAACAGCCGAGTATGCTACTCTGACCCGACAGTATGTTCCACGATCCTACGATACAAATGGAGGGGCTCTCTTTTGCAATAAATACTAACAGTCAAACTAGCTACTACAATCTGGCCACTGATCTGTATGAGTACGGCTGGGGTCAGTCTTTCCACTTCTGTCGATTCTCGACTGGTGAGCCTTTCTATCAGGCCATCGCGCGTCATGAACACTACCTTGCCCACTCTATGGGCATCCAAGAAGGCATGAAGGTGCTCGATGTTGGCTGTGGTGTTGGTGGACCCGCTCGCGAGATTGCCAAGTTCACTGGCGCTCACATCACCGGTCTCAACAACAACGACTATCAGATTGACCGTGCCACAGCCTATGCTGCCAAGGAGGGTCTTTCTGGCCAGCTCAAGTATGTCAAGGGCGACTTCATGGTAAGTAATTCCAATCCCCACATGTTCATGTAATAGTATAATCCTAACACATTGTCAAACAGCAAATGTCTTTCCCTGACAACTCATTCGATGCCGTGTATGCCATTGAGGCTACCGTCCACGCCCCTACGCTCGAAGGCATTTACAGCGAAATCTTCCGTGTCCTCAAGCCAGGCGGTGTCTTTGGAGTCTACGAGTGGCTCATGACGGACGATTATGATAACAATAACCTCCACCACCGTGAGATCCGTCTTGGTATTGAGCAAGGAGACGGTATCTCCAACATGTGCAAGGTCTCCGAGGCCCTCGACGCCATGAAGGCTGCTGGCTTTGACCTTCTCCGTCACGAGGATATGGCTGACCGACCTGACCCCTTCCCCTGGTACTGGCCTCTGTCCGGTGAGATGAAGTACATCCAGTCCGTCTTTGATGTCTTCACCATCGTTCGCATGACCCACTGGGGCCGTGCCATCGCCCACGGTTTTGCAGGTGTCATGGAGACCCTGAAGCTGGCCCCTGCTGGCACCAGGAAAACTGCCGACAGTTTGGCCCTGGCTGCTGACTGTCTAGTTGCTGGTGGTCGTGAGCACCTGTTCACGCCGATGTACCTGATGGTTGGCCGCAAGCCCGAGAGCAAGTGAAAGCATTTAGATGTTCGTTGATTTCGAGCAGTGTATGGCGCAGTATCCAATACCTATAATTGGGAGGGGCAAGGGTAAAATGTCTGGGTATTTTGAGAACCAAAAAGGATGAAATCACCTACGATTTATGCAATTCCATCATGGACTTCTTTAATAATCATAATACGTATCAACTACCACTTTTTCTAATGATGCACCATGTCGAACGTGCAGGTTGAGCGGACTATCAATGCCCGCATAAATGGGTTTCTCGCAGCAGTAGCAAACAATCGGGTGTCTGCTCATTGCGGTAGGCGGTGGCCATGGCAGTGGTTGATAGGGCCGGGCGAGATTGGCCGATCCCCAACAAATGCTTGCCAGCTTAGTGGGGTCTCGGATTGATTTGTTCCGACGGTACCTTTAGGTGGCAGCTCCTGCTGTAGGTACTTGTAGGCCGCTGGCAGAAAAAAGCTGTGAGATAGCACCACCAATCAAATCAAGCTTTGGCTTCAAAACTTGCTGCGGAAATTCCCTCCTTCTCTTGGCTGAGGTTCCATCAAACCAAAAAAGTGCTCCAGCTCCTCAACACCACAACCTCAATCCGGTGTCCCACGTCAAGGCCCATCATCCTCAACTCATCCCTTCGATACCGACGCAGCTGCAGTTGAGTTGGTGGAAGCATTGACCTGTTCGTCTCCTTTTTGGTCTCCATTCTCCATCCGCACCACCTCGCCTGTCATGTCCCGCATCCTCCGACCTGCAGCTCGCCTGGCTGCTTCGACGCGCGCAATTGCCCCCCGAGCACCTGTAACCCAGTCCATTGCACAGCTCTCGCGCGCCGCCCTCACCCGAAATGCCTACTTTGGAGCTGCCCAGACCCGAGCCTACGCCGAAGGCTCAGGGGTTAAGGAGTACACCGTCCGAGACGCCCTCAACGAGGCTCTTGCTGAGGAGCTCGAGTCCAACCCCAAGACCTTCATCCTAGGAGAGGAGGTTGCCCAGTACAACGGCGCATACAAGGTCACCAAGGGACTGCTGGATCGCTTCGGCGACAAACGAGTGATTGATACCCCGATCACGGAGAGCGGATTCTGTGGTCTGGCCGTTGGTGCCGCTCTGAGCGGTCTGCACCCCATCGTATGTCGTCGTCCCCTTCGGAGAGCGTACAGTTCTCGGTTGAGCTAACAGAAAACCTCCAGTGTGAATTCATGACCTTCAACTTTGCCATGCAAGCTATCGACCAGATTGTCAACTCCGCTGCCAAGACCCTCTATATGTCCGGTGGTATCCAGCCCTGCAACATCACCTTCCGTGGCCCCAACGGCTTCGCTGCCGGTGTTGCTGCCCAGCATTCGCAGGACTACTCTGCCTGGTACGGCAGCATCCCCGGTCTCAAGGTCGTCTCGCCATGGAGCGCCGAGGATGCCAAGGGTCTTCTCAAGGCCGCCATCCGCGACCCTAACCCTGTCGTTGTCCTCGAGAACGAGCTTATGTACGGCCAGTCCTTCCCCATGTCCGAGGCTGCCCAAAAGGACGACTTCGTCATTCCTTTCGGCAAGGCCAAGATTGAGCGCTCCGGCAAGGACATCACCATGGTTTCCCTGTCCCGTTGCGTTGGCCAGACTCTGGTCGCTGCCGAGAACCTGAAGAAGCAGTACGGCGTCGAGGCCGAGGTCATCAACCTGCGATCCATCAAGCCCCTTGACCTGAACACCATTGTTGAGTCGGTCAAGAAGACCCACCGCCTGGTCGTCGTCGAGTCCGGCTACCCTGCCTTCGGTGTCTCTGCTGAGATTCTTGCTCTGACCATGGAGTACGCCTTCGATTATCTCGATGCTCCTGCTCAGCGTATCACTGGTGCCGATGTCCCTACTCCCTATGCCCAGGGACTGGAAGAGATGAGCTTCCCCACCGAGAAGCTGATCGAGGACTACACCGCCAAGCTCCTCAAGCTGTAGACTTGACATTTTTGGCGGATATACAGTTGGAACATATTACAGACTAATACGAGAGTTGGTTCAGGGGGTTCTCGCGCTGGTGGCTCACATCACTAATCACCGCGACTGGAAATGAACAGGAGTGGGTAAGTCTCTGAGGACGAAAATAACGCGGACTAGCGATTTCTTTGCATACTTCGCGACGAACTCGAGCCTCTTTTTATTGTTAGACGGGACGGTTGGGTTGGGATCTGTACTTGTATGCCTTTTTTTCTCCTTGTATTCACCGTCCAAGTAAAAACAATTTTCTAGTGACTGCCACAACGAAGTTTAGACGAGGATGCTAGGACCGAGTGCCTTTTATATTGCCTTGTGGTGTTTTATAGATGCCTAACGAGAGCGCGCGTTTCCGTTGCTGCTGCTGTAGTTTGGAAACTCATGATTAGACGTTTCTTTCGTCAGACTCGTGGGTATGGGGTACGGAAGACTCTGAACTACCTAGAGTAATGCGAGCTTGTTCAATAGCAAAGCATAGAGCGCCCAGCTTAGATTAGTTCCAATGAACAAACTAGATTTTAGATTCTTTTCTTCTTTGTCTTGATTTAGTAGACTCACTCTTTGAGCGGGTGATGATTATTCCACTTAGGGCATTGCGAATGGTAATTTGTCCACAGGGTAGGTGACCGTAAACTTTGGCGTCGTACATTTCTGGAGGTGAGGCCCAAGGCGGGGCTCCTCCACCACTCAACAGTCACCACCTCTGGCATTGAGAGCACGAAGCTTGGGGCATCCACTTCGTCCACTCGTCATCATCGCCCCCAAACCTGCAGAGAGAGAAGGCAGGAAGAAAGGGAGCCATGGGCGGTATCGACGATCTTATTCTGCAGGAGCAGGCTGGCCAAGGTCTGCTCAAGCCTTCATCAGCCCCGCCAAAAGACCCCGATCAACTGAAGCGTAAGCTTGAGGAGCTGTATCTGTCGCCCTCAACTGAGTTCTCAGAGGAGTGGCTCAACCGCCTGCAGCAGCGATGGGAATTCGAGACCGACTACACATCGCTCTTTAAAATCGCACCAACACAGACTCGCACTGTCACTCGGTTCCTGAGGCATGGGCTCGAGGGTAGGGTCACGGGCTACAAAAATGTCACAGTTCCTGCAAGCAGTGCTACGGCGAAAAATTCAACGAGCTTGTTGAGAAAGCCAGCTAACCGGGCTGATTTCGTGAGAGGCGCTGCCGGCTTCTTCCCTTTCGCCCCGGGAGGTTTGGATAGTATCGAAGCGACAGCAGCCCTTGAGGATCAAATCCACATTGGAGGGGACATTGATGAAAATGGGGAAAGCGCTGGCCGAGCCAAACTGGACAGAGTCATTCAGGTCGGAAACGAGGGACGACTACTCGAAATTGCCCCGGGACTAGACCGCGGAATAGACTTCACCAAGAAGCCACAGCAGAACCAGGATGATGCAACTGCTATCAAGCAAGTACTCGAGGAAGAACCCGAGGATGTCAGTGATGAGGGCCGAACTCAGGATGACTCCTCAGGCAGCACGCCCGATGCTGTTGCTGAGGAGGAGGAACACGGAGACGATATCGATGACATCTTGCCAGTCGAGTTCCCTTCGTTGGAACCACATGGAATCCTTGCAGCATCTAGCGCTAGAAAGGCCGGACGCGAATGGGCACACATGGTCGACATCAAACACGAGATGACCAATTTCCGAGAACTTGTTCCAGATATGGCAAGAGAATGGCCATTTGAACTTGACACTTTCCAGAAAGAAGCTGTCTATCATCTCGAGAGCGGTGACTCTGTCTTCGTTGCGGCCCACACGTCTGCAGGAAAGACAGTCGTCGCTGAGTATGCGATTGCACTGGCAGCCAGGCACATGACCAAGGCCATCTATACATCTCCCATCAAGGCTCTCAGTAACCAGAAATTTCGCGATTTCAGGCAGACATTTGATGAGGTCGGCATCTTGACTGGAGATGTCCAGATCAACCCCGAGGCTAGTTGCCTAATCATGACTACCGAGATCTTACGGAGCATGCTCTACCGTGGAGCCGATCTCATTCGAGATGTTGAGTTTGTCATCTTCGACGAGGTTCACTATGTAAACGATTTTGAACGTGGTGTTGTATGGGAGGAAGTCATCATCATGTTGCCAGAGCATGTATCTCTTATTTTGTTGTCCGCTACGGTGCCAAACACTTACGAGTTCGCCTCTTGGGTGGGTAGGACGAAACAGAAAGACATATACGTGATTTCAACGCCAAAGAGACCAGTTCCACTGGAGCATTACCTCTGGGCTGGGAAAAATATACATAAAATCGTGGATCACGAGAAGAGATTTATTGAAAAGGGTTGGAAGGATGCTCACTCAGCCTACCAAGGCAAAGAGAAGGAGGCCCCGGCGCAAAGCACAATCGCAACGAGAGGTGGTAATCCTCGAGGAGGGCAGCGAGGAGGGCAGCAGAGGGGAGGGCAACAACAGCGTGGTGGGCGTGGCGGAGGCCAGCAGAGGGGCGGAGGCCAACAAAGAGGGCGAGGAGGGCCTCCACGGGCAAGCCATACTCCTGGCCACATGGGACGTACTGGCCGTCCGGGAGGGTTTTCGTCAGCTGCACAGGACAAAAACCTTTGGGTCCACCTTGTCCAATTCCTTCGCAAGCAAAATCTGCTGCCAGCCTGTATTTTCGTCTTCTCCAAGAAACGCTGTGAGGAGAATGCCGATGCTCTGAGTAACCAAGACTTCTGCACAGCCTCCGAGAAGAGCCACATTCACATGATTATCGAGCGATCAATTGCACGTCTCAAACCAGAAGATCGTCAGTTACCTCAGATCATTCGGCTCAGGGAACTACTTGGCCGTGGTATTGCTGTTCATCACGGCGGTCTGCTGCCCATTGTTAAGGAAATAGTCGAAATTCTCTTTGCAGAGACTCTGGTCAAGGTGTTATTTGCCACGGAAACGTTTGCTATGGGTCTCAACCTGCCTACTCGAACCGTTGTCTTTTCGGGTTATCGGAAGCACGATGGACACTCATTCCGAAACCTCCTTCCCGGAGAGTATACCCAAATGGCGGGACGTGCTGGACGAAGAGGTCTGGACACTGTCGGGTCCGTCATTATCGTCCCACCAGGAGCTGATGAAGCACCTCCAGCGGCAGATCTGCGCAACATGATATTGGGCGAACCGTCAAAGCTTCGGTCACAATTCCGTCTGACGTATAACATGATTCTTAATCTCCTCCGAGTCGAGGCTCTCAAGATTGAGGAGATGATCAAACGAAGTTTCTCCGAGCACGCAACCCAACAATTGCTTCCAGAACATGAAAAGGATGTGAAGCTGGCTCAGGCCGATCTTGCCAAGGTCAAACGAGAGTCATGCCCCGTCTGCGACGTGCATATGGATGACTGCCACCAGGCTGCGCAGGATTACAAGCAGCTCACATTCGATCTATACAGGGGACTGTTGAATATTCACATTGGCCGCCGAATGTTCTGCCAGAGCCGACTAGTGGTATTAAACTTGGAGGGTATCCGAACCGCCGGTATCCTCCTTGGTGATGGGATGAGCTTAAAGGGGACGTCCGACGAACCAACTGTTCATATTTGCACCATCAAACCTCTTAGAGAGAAGCGAGATGCCTCTGATCAGTTGCCGTTTATTCCGCCATTCAAGAAGTATCTGCACAAGCTCCCCCAAGGGAAAAGACGAATTAAGATCAAGACTCTGCACGTCCCCTTGGGTGATATCGAGTGTCTGACTAGATGGGTGAGCAAGGGGATCGTACCCGAAATTTTCCAGGGAGGTGAAGCCTCCGTGAAAGCCGAAAAGAAGTTACAGGAGATCTGCACTGCTTGGGACGACAGATGGGATGAAATGGATTTTGGAAAGGTCAAGAGTCTGCAACTGCAAGAGATGGTGGAAAAGCGTATAAACTTGGTCAAGGTTATTGATGCTTCACCTTCCGTGAAGTGCCCAGGCTTCTTGAAGCATGTGAGTTCACACCATCCCCCTCAATTCCACTGACTCTGTTACATTAAAAAACCAAGGCTAATATCATTCTGCAGTTTGCCATGTGTCATGACGAGTGGCTCATTAAAGAACACATTTCCCAATTGAAGCAGTCATTGTCAGACCAGAATCTGCAGCTTCTGCCTGATTACGAACAACGTGTTCAGGTGCTCAAGGAACTGGGTTTCGTCGACGAGGCGACGAGAATCCAGCTGAAGGGTAAAGTGGCTTGCGAGATTCACTCGGGCGACGAGCTTGTACTGACGGAACTGATCCTGGATAATGTACTCGCTGACTTCGAGCCTCCCGAAATCGCCGCCTTGCTCTCCTCTTTTGTATTTCAAGAGAAAACGACGGTTGAACCTGTCTTGACAGGCAATCTTGAGCACGGCAAAGCGACCATTGTGGCCATTTCAGAAAAGGTCAACGAGGTCCAAACCCGACTTCAAGTTATCCAATCTGCCGACGACTCCAACGATTTCACCTCCCGCCCACGTTTCGGCTTGATGGAGGTTGTCTACGAGTGGGCCAGGGGAATGAGTTTCAAGAACATCACCAACCTGACTGACGTTCTGGAGGGTACTATTGTGAGGACTATTACACGACTTGACGAAGTATGCAGAGAGGTGAAGAATGCAGCCAGGATCGTGGGAGACCCCGAGCTTTATCAAAAGATGCAAACTGCACAGGAGATGATCAAACGGGATATCACTGCTGTGGCAAGTTTATACATGTAGACGAATGTCATGAATTCAAAAAAGCATCTTGCATTTTATCTGGTTGCAAGTGTAGCTAGTAGGCTAGCTTGGACATGTCTTAATTTGTAATACCTGAGAAATGTATCAGGGAATAGAAAGAGAGTTTGTATCGGCTATAGGACAAAGAGAGAATGAGCCAAACCCACCCTGCAGAGTAGTAACAAACGCTCAACGCCGACCCATGTAAAAGAAAACACCACCCCGAACAAGCATTTGCAATCAACCATATCCCATAATCGTTATGCCAGCGCCAACTCATCGATAAACACAGTGTAGGTGTACAGGCTTACGCACGAAGGGCACGCAGCCTCTGCTGGAGCCTGTCCTCCTCCTCGGCCGATGGCTCGTTGGCTTGGGCAGGCTCGGCGTTGGAGGGAGTAGCCTGGTTGAGTTCCTTGCTGAGCTCAAGACCCGCATCGTCGGCAAGCTTGCCGAGCAGCTCATGCACGGCATCCTCAGGGACCTGTGCGGATGTTGACTGTGTCATGGCGTCCTGGTATATGCTGTTGGACATGGCGTATTCCTCGTTTTGCTGCTTGAATTGCTCGAGCGTCACGAGGGTCTGGTTTCAAGCGTTAGTCCGACTGATCAAATAAGCCAAAGCGAAAATAGTGGGAATGCACACCTTCTCGGGGTTCGAGTTCTTCTGGGCGACGTTCATAACCCGCGATGACTGGCCCATCATGTGCGTCATGCGATTCATCGCATTGTTGGCTTGGATCTGCGATGACTGGAGCTCGGCCATGTCGGCGACCGAATCCATCTGCTGGGCGAGGGCCTGCTTGGAAAGGAGGATCTTTGCCTTTTGGTAGGCCTTCTGGGTCTCTCCCTTCTTGAGCAGCTCCTGGATCTGCTTCTTGAGGATGGGATCCTGCTTAGCGGCCTTTTGTGCCTCGCGACGGGCCTGCTTGGCCTGGAAGCGGGCCTGGAACTCGACTTGCATGTCGCGGGCGAGCTGGCGGTTCGACATGATGGCAGCGAAGGGCTTGTTACGGGGGTCTGGCTGTGATGGGAACGGGTTTTCTGCAGAGCGAGAAGTCGATATGGAGGGATGGCGATGTGGAGTGGACTGGCAAACCTGATAAAGAGGAGGGGCGTGACGCAACTGGAGGGTCTAGGCCACTGGTTCCGGGCTGTGGCTGAAGAGGCTGCAGCATAGCCACACTTCTGCCTCTAGCTTGGCCAAGCCACAGAGGGCAGCGACATGATGTCAGGAGGAGAGCGTCTAACTTTGGCCTCGTCATAGAGAGCTTGGATAGCTAGACAATTTCTATGAGTCCGAGGCTCGGGCACTTGGATTTCCCATTATTACCCAAGCAAAAATCAAAATGGTGCATGTGCCGAAGAAGCTGAACGTGCAGAGTTTCCCTCGCCCGCCGCGCCTCGAGCAGGTATCAAGACATATCAAGGTCATTTGGGAAGGGCAGGAAATTGCAAACACAGAGAATGCCTACTGGGTGCTGGAAACGCACCACCCGCCAAGTGCGTCTTACTGACCATTCCGTCTTTTGGACCTGGGGATGAGGAAGACAGTGGCGCGGGAGATCGAAACATTGAAGACTCGTAATAACCTGCTCAATAGCTTACTACCTCCCGCCTTCCTCCATCAAGATCCCTCTCACCCCGACCGACAGGCAAACTTGGTGTGAGTGGAAAGGCGCGGCAACTTATTACACCGTTCAGTCCCCGCTGAACGGAAGCGTTGTGTCGAACCGCATCTGGTCGTACGAACGTCCCACGGACGGCTTCGCGGCCATCAAGGGCTATTTGTCACTGTACGCGGGCCCATGGGAGTGCTTCGTGGACGGAGAAAAGGTCAAGGCGCAGCCAGGTGATTTCTACGGAGGGTGGGTGACCTCGGAAGTTGAGGGAATCATCAAAGGCCGAAACGGGAATTGGGATCCCTTGTGAATGGCTTGTATTTGGGGATATCGGAATTGCTGGAAAGACGGCTGATATGTACTAATAGGCTATAGCTACTCCTATCTTGCTCGTGTGCTACCTGATTATTGATAGGAATCCCATGAGGGTTGTGTCTGTTGTAAAACTAATTTCAAATGTGAGGGAGTCCCTGTTACAATGATGAAACAAATTGAACGGTGGGAATCCTTCGGGTCCCACGGTAAGATGAATTGCACGTTCCCGGAGACCCTTTCGGCATGAAGCGAAGTACCCAAAATTGGAGCAGGCAGCACCGATTGAAACTGAATTCAATACATACGACTCCGTACTCGCAATGTGGAGGAGTTGCTTCGGAGATGAGTGTCATGGATCAATCAAATTACGACGACAAATTACGACGACTAAACGGGCCGGATGCTCCGTGAAACTCTGTGAGGATACGAGAATCAACATTTTGTTGCCCGGGGCCGGCGGAATGCTAATTCCTCTCGTGTTTGGCAAACTTAAGCACCAGAGAGACGGCGTGTGGATGGAATGAATAGCCCGAGCGGGATCTTCGAGGGGTCCTTCCTTCTATCTCGGGGCCATCGGAGACTCGTGTGTCCTCCGACTCACTTAAAAAGGGAGCTTGGTGGGCGGGCCGCTCTTTGGCAAATCATCCGGGCCGAACAGGGTCAGTGGGTGACCACGGCGATAGTTCTTGCTTAGGTTCGTGTATATGCAAGACTATCATCACGTTATTAACCCACCAAATGGGTGTTCGATCCGGTGTGATTATTCTTGGACGGGGAGCGAGGGCTCCGCGATTGATAACAGAGCCCTAGGCCGTTGATTGGTGTTCACCATTAGTAGCGCAAGGGTGATAATTTTATTGATACAATAGCACCAAATAGTGATACATGGAGTCGAAACAGGGGCTTCGTTACGTGCTGAAGATCTTGTCTTGCGCACCTAATACATTGTTATTGTTATTGTTAATTTTTACCCCTTCTATTCTATCTTTCTGAGAGTTTGTAGTTTAAGGGTGGTTGGAACTGAATCCTACCGCTAGCATTGTTGTTACCTTAATCTGTATGTAACTTGAAATCCATCACTGGCCTAGAGGAATGCGCTCCTCCCTCCACCAACAAGCTGGTTGGCTGGCTGCTATGGGGCGATAGAAAGCTCTGGACTCAGTCAGGATCGATGGATGATGGGATGGATCGCTCTAATGAACCAGGATTGGGCACTCCTGAATATGGAGAAGCCCGTATTAATTGTTACAGGCTCCACGTAGCATGTCTGGGACGCGAACCCCACTGCATGATCTTCGGTCAATCCTGCTCGAGAGGCTTGCAAGGAGGAGACTTGAGTTGGCAACTAATGCACCAGAACGTCAACGAGACGAGCCAGAAAACTCAGCACGCCGGGAACAGGAGGATGGGATCAGCGATTGATGTGCGTATCATGATGCCCCTAGTGCTATGAATAGGAATACTATGTATGCATGCATAAACATGCCCACCCACTTGATGCAGTCAGAATGCTTAACTGTTGGTGGCTGAGCAGCAGACGGTCCCATCGTATCTTATCAAGCATCGACCGACTCACGAGCTAAAATACCGTATTGGTGCGCGGATTGGATCCGAGGCACGCCATAACCTCCTGGGCAGCATCTTGCTGCGCCTTACATCAGGACCCAGCGCCAGTGTGTTGCCAGCGCTGACTACGAGCGCTAGCTTTGCCGCTCAGGCCTATCATGCCGTTGGCTCGCACAACATGCTGCGGCGTACGTAAGCGTGTGCTGTTTTGGTGTGTTTGGGCGGGGACGCTGGCCAAGTTCCGAGTGGAAGTTTCTAGGCTTCAAGCTTTTGCACGAGAACCCACGGTCATGGCGGACCCCCTGCATCCGAAAGTGTAAGGTGCCGGTAGGAAGCAGCATAGATTAGCCGTGAGGCAGGTACTGAGTGTGATGGCGGTCAGGAGGTGCTCAAGCCCCTCCACTATGATGTACGGAAGCACGAAGGTGCATCCTCGAAGACTATCTAGTTAATGTATCCTCCCTCAGACACGTTGGCAAACGACCTGGAACGTCCGCCAATCAGGGCGGGCCGCTAGGAACAACGTCCCCCGCTGGGGGCCAGTGAGATGTGCAGCCGTCTGTGGACATCGGACATCCCTTGAAAAGAGGTTATCGGAGGCTTGTCTAACAAGGAAGGAAGGGATGGGAAGACTCGAGCCCTTCCGAGTGGCCCGCGCCCCGTAACTACCGAACATGCCCCCTTTTGGTCTCTGTTGTTTGGTCCGGATCGCCTTTAACTGGTATGAGAATCAGGTAGGTAGGTAACACACTATTGCCTGGGTGTAATTTACCCGACATCTCGGTAGGTATTTGCCTTGGATACCCACCTCGTCGCGTATATGCCACGCCTGCAGACGAGGTCGGCGAGAGGCCGCATTCCTGCTAGGAAAAGTAATTTCTGGTCCGCAGATACGGCCTCTTCAAAGAGCGTATTTGCGAACTAACTGATGATGGGGTTGAGTAAGCCGGGAGCAAAAAGGGTGTTCCTGGCGGCCCCTTCATTGGCCGCCGGTCCTGAACTCTGAGACGGATTATTAGCTCTGACTACAGAAATAGCACGGGCTAGTCAAAGTCCCAAGAGGGATGATGATGTGCCACCGAGAGCCAACCTCGCTGGGGACTTGGTGGGTGGGCTGGGAATGCGAGGCACTGGGGCGCTGAGGTGAATTGGGTGGAGGATGAGGCCATGGCGGGGCCCACCCCCCTTTTTTGGGAATCTAAGGAAGGTGCCTCCTGAAAGGTTCCTTCCTGCATGGCTGCTGGGGGGCTCCTGAGTGGTGGGAACAGGTGACACAAGTACGCAGCGCCCCGCATCCTTACGTAAGGATCGGTCGCCCCCCTGGACTCTCTCAGCTGGAGGCACAATCTGGACAGGTGGCATTTAAAGGTCCCCTTCCACCCACATCTGATCTGCTTCCTTAGGCTCAGGCACCTGGCTCTCAGGACACGCTGTTCTCATCAAGAAGACACTTCTTAGTCTCTTTTCCCATCGTCATTGAGTCACACACTCGCTTCGTCGCCCCAGCGCTGACTCACACCCCAAGGTTGGATGGACTGCTGCCTGTCATGCAACAATAGACATACTGCCATTAAAGTGGCCTTGACCTGACAGTTCCCCCCAAAATCCAGCAAGCAGCCATCCATCCGCCCAATCCACATTTTATTACACAAGCTCGACTTGAACCCGTCTCAGCTGTTACACAGATCGATCATCCCCAGCGATCGTTACACAGTAATATGGATAACTCACCAGCGGAGTCGTTCCTCTCCGCTCCGGCAGAGAATCTTTCCTCTTTGTTTTCCACACCCACATCTACAATCAGCCCTCTGGCCATGATGACGCCTTCGTCTTCCGCCGAGGACCACCACAGCCCCGACCATATGGGCGAGGAGGAAGACACAACCCCTCCAGCATCCCCCGGTACTGAGAAGAAGCCCACCAAGAAGCGCAAGTCATGGGGCCAAGTTCTCCCTGAACCCAAGACCAACCTGCCTCCTAGGAAACGGGCTAAGACCGAGGATGAGAAGGAGCAGCGCCGAGTGGAACGCGTATTAAGAAATCGTCGTGCCGCTCAGTCATCCAGAGAGCGCAAGCGACAGGAGGTTGAGGCCCTGGAGAAGCGGAACAAGGAGCTTGAGTCTCTCTTGGCAAACGCGCAGAAGGCAAACCTGATGCTCGTTGAAGAGCTCAGGCGCTTCCGTTCTGATTCTGGGGTCGTTACTCGAACTTCCACCGACACATTCAAGGACAACCACCTGACTCTGTCGCCCGAGCTCTTCGGGGCCCAGGCCGGTCAGGGCCTTGAGCCAACCATGAAGATGCTTGATGACCTCATCAAGCCCGCCGAACAGACCGTCAACCCAGCCTCACTTTCTCCCTCACCGGAGTCTAATGATGTCAAGCAAGAGCCCTCAGAAGACGACCTGAAGCAATCCAGCGAGACCCAGATCCCAGTTCTGGACGCTGGTGAGCAGACCGTCTCCACCGACATGACACAACGTCCTGCAGAGATGTTGTGCGACCTGCCGTGTCATTTGTCGATGGAGACATCGCAGTCTCTCACCCCGTCCCAGACATGGACATCTGCTCTCTTGGCATTCAGTCTTCAGCTCAGGATGATGTTGCTTTCAGCTTCAACGATTCTTTCGGCCTGTCAGCGGCCATTAACACAGATCGCCATGTCCTCGAAAGCGGGCTTCTCTCTTCTCCCGAATCCTCATATCTTGACGACGATCATCTGGCTGGTGACTCTGCCACCGGCTTCTTCCACCAATCTACATTCGGACTCGACATCAACGAGATCCTCTCCGACGAAGCGAACAACACAGTATCAGACCTTATGGCAGCGAGCCACGATGCCGCAGCAGACTTCTTCGGCCTCGAGCCGCAAATCTACGACTTTGAGACTCAAATCTCTTCGGAAAATCCTATCCAGCAGCCCCAATCTGGCGCGTCCTCTTTTGGATGCGACGATGGAGGCATTGCGGTTGGTGTCTGAAGGACGCGAGACTCAGGTCCGAGATTTGCTCAACGAGTCGAAGAAGACGCGCGAAGTCGATCGCGAGCTAACACAATGTTTGAGAAATATTGCTTTGCCTTCCAAGGAAGTCCTCATGACCTTGTCATGGGCCCTAAAGGTCGAAATCCGAAAGTTGGAGAAGAGGCAGCAAGAAAGCGACGGCATGGTAGCAGTCTTTGGACCTGAGGGTTGCGTCCCCAATGGCGGGAAATACCAACCAACCAAGCACTATACTATTACATCAACGGGGAAGAGACACGGAGTTGAAGATCCCAGCGGTAGCACGAAACGTCGCCGACTGGCTTGAAATTATTATTATAATGAGAAAAAACGATTTCTTTGACCAACGTTTTGAAAGGTCTATTGGAGCTACCTTGTTGAACTACGGGAGGGAGGTAAACTGGCGTAAAACGGACTGGTCTCCAGGATGAGACATGGCTTCATAGAAGGGTTATTGAAATCCCCTGTATCAACAAATACAACTTGCAAATCAAGTTCCTGATTGAATTCCTTTCATCGCTACTAGTTCATTGTGATTGTGTATGAATCTCCAACGCCGACCCCTCTTGTGACCAGCCAACTAGGTCTTGAAGATGTAGTTGGTCTGCTTATCCTGTGAAATGCATTCCAGAAAATCGTAAATCGTATTCATATTACCACATCTCTTCCATCTCCCGTAGTGCTGCCTCGTCATCAGCAAACTCATCCTCTTGATGCCTCGCTATGTTTGCCATCGGTTTTGATGGAGGTGGTTTTTGGCCAGCATCAAACCCCTCTGCCTCAGCAATCAACGCATCCAAGTCCTCGTCGTCCAAGTCATCAGCGACCGGATTCTTCCTCGTCTTGTCATGATTTTCGGCTTCAGCCATGAGTGCCTCCAGATCATTATCATCTGGCTGGTCGGGCCCGCCCAGGATTGGTACGTTTATCCTGGCTGCCCTCGGTGTTGCCCCATACAGATCATCATCGCCATCAGCCTCGTTCCTTCTCGCAGGAGGTGTTGTCGGTCTTTCCATGCTTGCCCCCCTGTGGTAGTTTTGTCTGTCGACCCCTGCGAGACCCCAGCGTCGCCATTATCATCCAGGTCGAGAAAATCAGCTGCAGTTGTCGGTTTCGGTGCCCCGCTGTTGATCCATTCACTTCTTGCCGTCACGAGCTTTTTCTTATGGCCCGCCTTCTCCACCATCGCAAGAGCATCGAGGAATTTGGCCTTTGGAAAGAGGTCGTCAAGCCATAGTTGATAGAATGATAAAAGCCGGGCGGCGTCGGAGAACTCGTGACCTTTGCCCTTGATCTTTAGCTTTCGTGCGCGGGTTTGCAGCTTCGGGATTCCAGCAGGGCCCAGTAATCTGTTGTTAGAGGTTTGTTAGGACGATGATGCTTCAACTTGGCCGGATAAACTTCCAAGTGAAAGCCTCTACGTACCTATCCTCATCAAGTTTGATATTTGGGACCCGCGCTCGTTTCTGAACCGCGACTTCCGTGTCAATTCCAAGGCCTGTGTCGGCTTCCTTTCGCTTTTTAGACGGTGGAGGGGTGGGTGTTCGGAACGGGTCGTCGGATAAGTCTCCCACGTCGTAGTTATCGAGGTCATCGTGTGGTACGGGAGCGGTCTTGGACATGATTGTAGTTTCAATTGAGACGAATTTGAATGGAAAGAGCAACGAAACGCCAACGCCTGTACTGAACGGTCATAACCTCATATCTTATCACGACATGTAGACATCCAGACGCGTCTCATTGGCAGTGGACGCGTCCACAGTTTAATGGACACTTACATAAGCAAAAACGTGACAAAGCACGTGCACCAGCTTCATCACATGACTAAACTTAACCGAAGGTCAATTCGTCCATGCTACGACTTCACGATATAGAGATCTGATAGACGGACTTCCTTCTCGGCAGTGGTATCGCAAAATGGCCGACACAACGACCAAACAGACCTTTGCGGGGCCTAGCAAGGCCATCCAGACCAAATATCCGGTACGTAGAGGAGGAATTGGTGCTTCAATGGGTGATTCAGCTACTGACGAATAGGATATAGCTCATTGATAATGACCCGTATGTGCTCCCCGAACGACCTCACGGCCTCGATGCCCCGTTCCCCGAATCGCCGCGATGAACCGAAAGCTATAGATGGAATGTGTCGCATTAACTATTGGAGTAGGCATTTTAAGCGTGTGGTCGGATATGCCAGAACCTCTGATTATGTTGCTGGAGGTGCAGCTGCTGCCTTCGCTCCGGTAGCCCTCGCTACCCTTGAGAGGTTTGCGCCCTCACACGCCGGAAAGGGCGGTTTCCCCAAGGCCATGCGCCTCGCCGGATTCATCGGTCTGGCCGGTGGTTTCCTCTACTTCTATCAGCGCTCAGCCCGTACGATTTTCCCAGTATCCCGGCAGGACCCCCTCCCTCAGGGAACACTTTGACTAACGCAGGATGATCAAACTAGTGCGATTCTACGGTGCGACTGAGAATGCTAGGGAGGTCGAACTGGACATGCGCGAGATGGTGGACCGGGTCAAGAAGGGAGAGACGCTATACGGCGAGAGCAGGTTGACTCCCCATATGCAGGGCGTCGCTGCCCGCCAGAGCAGATTCTCAGCGCTCTTCATGGGCGTTGTGCCGTGGTTCAACTTCGTCAACCACAACCAGCACGGTGTTGATACCGCCAAGTACTATCAGCAGGCGGAGCGGGAGCTGGAGGCGGAGCGCCAGGCTAAGGCATAGAAGAGGCCGACTTGTCGAACTATGTATAGTACATTATTGGGGAGGGGATTTTCGGGGAGTATAGCCTTGAAGGACTGGACGTCCTGTTCTTTTCCGTGTTGCCCGCTGAAAAAAACAAAAAGCATCTTCAAACTACATATTTCGAATACCGACCATCTTTTTTTGTTGTTCATATGTTCGCGCATCCGGCTTGGGGCAAGGGACCCTGGATAAATGGAGTCTTCAATTCTTGATGGGCCCGCATAAGTTGACAAGCTGTTGTGGTTGAGAGCTTTCTAGCTTCGAGATTTTTAACCCAAAAGCATGATGCTGGGATATATCTCGACATGTTTGAGCTCACCATAACACCACAAAACTCTTTACAGAGTTTGAAGAATGAGGTTACTATCTTATGAACGGAATTTTCCTGACCAACGAGGGAAGCATACGCGAGGTCTCAACTTGATCCTGAGTCCTGATTATTTCTGGAATACAAGGAAGATCACAATTCATTTGCATCATTCCATTAATCTTAAGGCATAGTAGATATACTATTTTCATGAAACCGTTGCGCTAATCTAGCTACCTCTGTCACACATGACCATTGCTCGAAACAGCTGACCGAGTTGATCATCAGGTGGAGGGACGCCCACCTCATTGGCTCCTTTTTGCGATGATTTGAACCCCCTCTTCTCATATCTATATGAATCTCAGATCGATCTGTTACTCAAAGGCAGAACTCTGACGATGGGATCTGGAACTCTTCTCTGATAGGGCGTCTCCGAAGGGCCATCGGGCAGTTCCGACGATGCCAAGTCCAAGCTCAGGTGCCTGGGCCGATAATTTTAGCGTAGCCACTGAAAGACGGCGGATTAGTTCTGATTTGGTATGCAAAAGTACCCCGCCCCCTCATCAGAGACGGAGGCTTCTGACTGTTGCAGTTGCACAACAACATGGGAGCTCTGTCACTTGACTCTATGCAGCAAGCACTAATTTTTTTCTTTGTGTTCCTTCCTTTTTGATTCTATAGGTAGTTCTTGGCGGGGTTGAATTGTTTTCAATTTTTCTTATTTTCATCTTCACTTTCCTCCGCTACTAGCTCGACTTGATGCTTTCCCATCGTGAACTCGGATCTTATACCATCTAATTATTTACTTTTATCCTCTTATAGCTCTCCCAGTTGCCCCCAAACTGTCAATATGCCGGACATGAACCTCCCCGTCATCGACCTCGATGTCTACCTGAATAACCCCCTCGACTCAGCCGCGGTCCAAGAGGAATGCCGCCGAGCAGCCGATGCTCTCATCACCTATGGCGCCCTGGTCCTTCACGACTCCCGCGTCTCCGAGACCGACAACACTTCCTTCCTCGACCTCCTCGAAGACTACTTCGCCCAACCAACCGAGCTGCTGCAGAAGGACGAGCGACCCGAGCTGAGCTACCAGGTCGGCGTCACCCTCGACAACACAGAGAAGCCAAAGTGCGCCGTCGACGAGCCCTGCCTGGACGTGATCAAGAGGCTGGACCCGGACCAGAGACCTCTGGACATCAGCGCGCACTCGCCCGACCCCAAGTGCCGCTTCTTCTGGCGGATGGCCGAGCATCCCCCATACGAGACCGTCTTCCCCGGGCTGAATGCGCCAAACGTCGTCCCGCAGGCAGACCACATCAAGGAGAGATGGGAACCGTCGATGAACAAATGGGGGTCTGCCATGAAGGATTCGTTCGTACCACCCTGGCTCCTTGTCACATGTCAACTGTGTTGCTGACCGTGTCTTCGTGTAGATGCTCTAGACTCGCCGAAATGGCAGCCGTGGGATTGGGTCTTGCCCCGGAGGCTTTCTCCGAGGCTGGCAAATACGGGTTCGTTGCGCCGCGAAGCACCACTGCCTACTTCATTGGTTCGGAATAAGACAGTCCCAACTAACTTTGAGCGCAGACCCCATCTCCTGGCTCCCACCGCCTCCGATCTTGTAAAATACGGCGCCAAAGACACGATCCTCGCCGGCTTCCACACCGACCTCAACTTCCTCACCATCCACGGCCGCTCCAGATACCCCGGCCTGAACGTGTGGGCGCGCAACACGGGCCGCCGCATCGTTGTCAAGATCCCCCCGGCAACAACCTCCTCGTCCAGGCCGGCAAGCAGATCGAGTACCTCACGGGGGGGCTCATCAAGGCCGGGTTCCACGAGGTCGTCGTCAACGACAGGACCATCGAGACCATCGAGAAGCGCAAGGCGGAGTTCCCCGACCGGCCCCTCGTGCGCATCTCCAGCACCCTCTTCTGGCATCTCAACTCGGACTTTGACCTGGCGCCCATCCCCGCGCTGGCGGAGAAGGCCAAGCAGGTCAGGGCAGAGCAGCTTGGCCTGGGCAACGATGAAGGCGCGGAGGCCGAGTATCCCCCCACCAAGGTTGGATACCAGGTCCAGAGCGAGCTGAAGCACATCGCGTTGATGGCGTAAGTGAGGCATGGCATTTCAGGTGGCACTACTGTTCCACGAAGCGAGGTGGGGAGATAATACACAATGAATGACATGATCTGATATTTCTGCATTTGTCGAGATGCCAAGAAAGCACAGAATCAGCGTATGAGAATCATATGGAGCGTATGCATCAGTAATACATTATACCACATGTATCAAATGTCACAAGGATTGGCAGCTGGCAACATTTCCTCACGCCCTCTTACAGTTTCCCCATTGTCAAGATAAGTTCAACTGATTCGTATTACGTGTATGAACACTAACTATAGCCTGCGAAACCTTTTCTTTAAAAACCAAATCCGACAGCACTATGAAGGGTTATCATTGTGCGTCATTCATCATGTCGTGTGTTTCGCATAGCCACATATTCTGGAGTATACTTTGTGTGTGTACCGTGGCCTATTCAGGCCACTCATAATAGCCGCCAACAGCACAGAGCTGTACCCTTCCACCTCAACTACTGGACCTCCTTGGACCTGCTTTGATCCGCGAGGCTAGGCTCAGGCGCAGCGCCCTGGTCGGACACGCTGCCCTTCTCCTTGCCCTCGGCCGTCTGCACAACGGTCTCTGTATCGGTGTCTTCCTGTTTCCAAAAGTCCTTCTTACCCTTGGAGAGGCGCACGAGCCAGGGAGGGAAGAAGCCACCTGGGATGCGCCAGGTCCAAGGCTCCTTGTCCTCGATGTTGGCGGGGACGATCCTGCCGCCGGAGGCGAGGCGGATCAGCCAGACGAGGGTGTTGATGAGGATGTAAGAGCAGACGCCCCCAATAAGGCCGTCGGCGATGGAATAACAGAAGGGCATCAAAACGATGGTGAGGAAGGACGGGATGGCGTCGCCGATGTACTTCCAGTTGACTTCGGTGACTGAGGAGACCATCATGGAGCCGACAAGGATCAGCACGCAGCCGGTGGCCCAGGGCGGGATGGAGGCGAAGATGGGAGCGAAGAAGACGGAGATGAGGAAGCAGAGACCGGCAACCATTGCGGTGAGACCGGTCTTGCCACCTTCGGAGATGCCGGCGCCGGACTCGACGAAGGCAGTGACGGGGGGAACACCAAGGATCGCGCCGATGGAGACGCAAATGGCGTCGACCATGTAGGCGATGGAGGAGCCCTCGAAGTCCTGGGTAACGGGGTCGATGAGTCCAGCGAAGCGGGCCATTCCATAAAGGGTACCAGTGCAGTCGAGGATATCGACGTAGAGGAAAGTAATGAGGGCGAGGCCGAACTGGCCGCCGTATTCGGAGATGTTCCATTCCTGAACCGCCAGGATGTTCTCGATGGGATGGAAGTCCACAACCTTCTTGAAGAAGTTGAAGTTGTCGTCACCAAGGGGGTGTAGGGGAAGTAGGTGACGGGGGTGCCACGAGGCCAGGAGATGACGCTGACGAGGACGATACCAGCAATAATGGCACCCTTCACACGGTACAGCATCAGCATGACAGTGAGAATGCCGCCGCAGAAGATACCGATCCACATGGAGGGGTATCGCATCTTGTCCCAGCCAGGACATGTTCCGTCGTCGTTCTTGTTCGCGGGGGAGCAGCCGGCGAGCTCCATGGGGGTAGAGGTAGCGCCGACAACCAGCCCAATACCCTCACTGTAGGTTAGACCGATGAGGGTCAGGAAGAGACCAATGCCAACACCGGTAGCGACCTTGATGGAGGCAGGGATGGCGCGGGCGAGCCATTGGCGCATACCGAAGAGAGCGAGACCGAAGAAAATCCAGCCTTCAATGAAGATGGCGGTCAATGCGACGCGGAAGGGAACGGCACCGGTGCCGTGATAGCCAACTAGAAGACGGGTTAGTCTGCTTTCTTCTTTCTCGCTATTGCGACCACGTCTCAATGGGAAGGAAATCAGGTGAGACATAGGTGAGATCTGAGTGGGTGCGCCATACCGACAGTGTAAGTGAAATAAGCATTGAGACCTGGAGGAGCCGTGTAAGTCAATGGCGCAGTTTGAATGGGAGGAGAACCAATGCAGGAACTCGACGAGACAGGCAATCTCAGCAACGAATCTCGCTTCAGTGGATGACAATCACATACCCATGCCGGGAGCAACACCAACAGGCCTGTGAGGGAGGAAAGTCAGAATTCCAGGATCTCATGGATTTGCGCATCCCTCTTCATTCCTCCCATGATGATACTCACATGTTGGCAAAGAGACCCATGCAGAAGGTAGCCAAGGCGCAAATAGCAGCGGTAGCGGTGACGGCATCGCGACGGATACCCTGTTTGCAGAGGAGGTAGGCAGTGTTGGCTTCGCAAATGGGATCGGCCTCGGTGGACTCGCAGACGCAGGTGCCGCCAGAGTCGGCGATGATGGAGGAATTGACAGCAATGATGTAAGCCATGGCAAAGAAGGTAGCGAGGCCGGCGCGGATCTCGGTGAAGAAGTAGGAGCCCTTGCGTTCACGGCGCTGCAGCGAGGGAAGAGAAGGGCCTCTGGTCAGTCCTGTCTGTGTCTCGGCAAGGTGTTTGCGTTTGCCATCCGGCCGCCCAAACCAAACCAGCTCAACTCATTCACAGCCGCGATGGGAGGCAGCAAGCAAGTGAACGGGCGGGCGGGTCTGGCCGGAGTGGCTTGTATTGGCTTGGTTCGATTTGACTTACATGACCTGAGCCATCGAGCTGGAAATATCTGCCCACGAAGCTCCTGGCAACGGCCGCATTGGTATTTTCAACCCACCCCATGGTGAATGAGGTTCGAGCCGAAGGAGTCCTGGGGACGGTTTTGGTGATTTCGATGGTGGGGGAGGGGGGGGGAAGAGAGAGGTGAGGAGAAGCCGAGAGCAAGAGGGTGAGGAAGCAGCTGGGTAATAAGAGAACCGGGATAGATTGGACCCTGCAGATGACAATGGATCAGGCCAACCCAGCAAGCAACATAGAATGCGACGAGGAAGAGCGAGAGATCTTTCGATGCGCGCGCGTGAGGCGACTCGAGGAGTTTTTTAGTGGAGCGGGAGACCCTGTTTTTTCGGTTGGCTTTTGAAGCGTGAATCGAAGTTCGGCAAAAAAAAAAGTGACTCGTGCTGCCGGGACGGAGGTGGGTACTGAACGGGAATAGAGGGTAATGCTATTACATACCACTTGTAGATAGAGATAGTGGGTGGAGGAGTGTGGGTTGACTGATATGGAGATTGGAGGGGGGCGAATCCGAAGCGGCAGGGGAGGGAGTGAGAGAGGGAGGTGAGAGAGAAGGCGAGCGATGAGAGTGAAGGTCTCGAGGGTCCTATACTCACGATGGGTCGATGATAACAACACACGATGAAGGTGTTGCAGAGAAAGACCTTGGGCTCTGATGATTCCAAGCGAAGTGGGATGTTCTGCCTAGATATAGGCACTCGTATGTGTAGGTATGGAGACTTTTATTGATGCGCCAGGGCTGGAGGTGAGAGCACGATGAGAGCCAGGTGAGAATGACTTGAGAACAGGACTCGCCGGCTGGCCAAGAGCAAACGCAATGTGTCAGTGAGTGTGTGCCTCGGGACATGCAGCAGCGCAGTGCATCACATCGAGCCTCCCCATCCGCGGATCGATGCAATTACTTATACCTAGTCCTCTATGGGCGTCCCCATGTACCGTATCATGACCAGAAGGATACCATATTGCACAAGAAGCATGCTGGAAATGAACCCATTGGGTTGACGGCATGGGGATGACCCCGGTCCGTTCATTTGGCCCCTCCAGCTCCGGAGACCAGATAAGTAGCTGGTGGGATGCCCTGTCCAACCCATCTCACCAACCCCAGAAGTCTCACGGTGCCTAGAGCCGGAGCTGATAACTGTACGAGATGGGACGCGGGGGGCCTCGTTGGGTCGGATTGGGGCGACGTCCGATGCGGTGCTCGCAGTTCAAACAAGCCATTTCGTGGCTGCTGAGGCGGCGGCGGTCATGGCCGTCTGGCTGCAGCTGGAGCGGTGCCAGCGTCTACCTAGACTCCAGCTGGCTGGCTTCAGGCTGGGCGCGGACAATGTACGATATGTAAGGCACGGCATGCGCAGGGGTGCGACAGACGAGGACGGGGATGATGGGGATGGGTGGGATGGAGCCTGAGATAAGGTCAGGACCATCTCGAGCCCATTTACTCGCTGGTTCTCGTCCTTCTCCTCTAGCGCGTCTGTTTCTGGTGGTTGCTCCTGCCGTCTATTCCGCTTCACTGCTAGTCCCTGCTGGTCCGATCCGCTACTTCTCGAATCTTGCCTGATTCGAGCGTGAGCCGGCCAATCCACGGCAGTTCCTTTTTCTTTGGGGCAATAATCTCCAGCTCTTATCTGTGGCCATTGACCTGCTGCTATCACTCGTCCTCCTTCATTAGATCAGCTTCTGCAGCCGCAGACTGTGTCGGCCGTCTCCGTCGATGCCGGCCACGATAGGAGCTGGCCGTCTATCTCGGCCACTCTGAGATTGCGGTCTGTTTGACAAATAGCTGCTGAGGAGGGCTGGATGCGCGCCTGGCTTGCCGTGGGGATTAGAGTGGCACGGCTACTGGATGGCGGTTTGAGCCACTGCCCCGTCTGTGGCGCGCCATAAATCCATCAGCTATGTGCATCCCGCGGACTCGCGTAGTCACGATCATTACTCGTTGTAATTCCTATTTTTAATATCTAATCTTCTTTCAAAGGCCAGCCCCAGCTGCACTATCTTGGGACGATGCGACGGGTCCGCGGTATTCATCGCAGTTTATGTCGGTCCTCCTCCAGTCCGTCCCTCACGATGGTGTTGCCAAGAATCGTCTCAGCTACTGGCAGCAGAGCACGACGCAGCACGACGCAGCACGACACAGGCACGGCATGGCAGAGGCAGGACGGATGCACCCTCTCTCTGCTCTACCCATTTTGTGCAAAGCTCCGGCTGCGTCCGGTAGTGAAGCTTCTGCCATGCGCATACTTCAAATTTGTTCTTGTCATGGTGCAGGGCAGCGAAAGGTGACTCAGCTATGGTCTTATGGTCTGTTCGTGCATCCACGGATAGAACACAGCCCATCTACTTTCTCCTGCTTGTGTTCGGAAACGGCGTAGTAAATAATCCCATGGGGTAGATCGCTCTAGATCGGGGGCAAGTTTAGGTGCTGATAAGTCTTGTGTTTCATTGGTGCGTGGCTGCAACCTGATCTCCAAGATCTTTACCGTCCCCTAAACCGGGGGTTACACCTTTGGTTGACCGACAATCATGCAATAGGGTTGTAACCTCTTCTCGTGGCCTGCATCTCCCCTTGAGCATGTTCAATAAGGAACCAGTCGTGCAGATCACCCAATCGAGTACTGCTACGTGTGCACGCGGCGAAGCTAGTTTGAACGACGTAATCCTTTAGCTGATGCTGGGCCTCTGCATCACCGTGGGATAATTTTCATTTGCTGCTCCTTTACAATATGTCCATCACTTTCTCCTTTATCATCATAGCCCATTATTGAGGAGGTGACAGGTTGGCACTGGCTGTTGGGGCTACCACATGACATCTTTCACCACAGAGATTTTCTACCTGAGGGGGCAATTCTGTGCTGTGTCGCAACTTGCATGTTTGGGGAGGTTATGCGCCCTACACGATCGAGGGGGTTCGGTCTTTGCATGCACGGGCACTGGCACGCGCGAGCGCCTGTCTTTCCCTTCGTAAAAGCCCGGGTTGCAAATTTTCATTCATCACATATCACATGAACGGGATAAAAGAACGCCCAAAGACCAAAGGGCGATTTCATGCTTGATGGCTGTGTCAGCTCGTCGAGGTCATGTCAGACAGGCAACTCGAGGTCATACACATGGTCTGGTCATTGTGGCGTGTAAGTGTCAGTAGGCTGATGCAACACCAACACCACCCATCTAGAACAAAGGGACTGCTCGATGTGAAGCGGGCGGATGCACGAGGCGCCGTAACACATTTTTTGCTTCTGATTCGGTGGTCCTATGTGGCAGAGAGCAATGGACAGGAATGGAACGGGCAGCTCCTGGAACCCCCGATGTCGATGACGGATGGGAGCCAGCCCGCCGATGATGATGCGTGTGCGGTCGCAAAAGGCGGAAGCAGGAAACCGGGGCTGGTTCAGGTAGGCGGTCTGCTGTGGCATACTGCCTGGCAGCCTGCAGCTGGCGGCATGAAACAGCACAGCAGCGCCGAGGTCATCTGGAAATGTGGAAAATGACTTCGACGTGCATGGCCTGGCTGCTGGGACGTGGGACAGCCCCCCTCCATTGACGTCAGCTAACCAGGTCGCTCCTTCGTCCTCACCGGACCGCTGGTTCAGTGGTCACCACGTACGTCGAAAAGTGGCGTCTGGAACGCGACCGGCCCCCGCCATTGGCCCGAGTTGACGTCACGAGCCACTTTCCTGCCTTTGTGCTTGGGGAAGCTGGACCCTGAAATGCGCAGCTGCAGCACCTGAGCCCGCCTGCACCGGCATTTGCCTGGCCTGGGCGGTGTCTTGCAGGCCCTGCTACCATCATGATGCATTCACTCAACGCCATGTCTCTATTTCTGCCAACACCATCCATCCCTCTTGCTTTCCCCCCAAGCTTAAAGCACACTCTCCCCTATTTCCCCCCTTGAAGCCAGTCCCTCCTCACAATTGCACTGCTCCTTCCAGCATACCCTTGCTTGGTTGCCTCCTTCTTCCACAAATCCATTCATATATAATCGACGCCTAGGGACGGACCGCACATCCCGCCTCTTTGCTTTTTGCTTTTTCCTCCATCTTCTTCACCTACTACCACTGGCCCTCCAACCTTGTACCCATTCAGGTAACCTTGGCCAGCAATAAATGCAACGGACCTCTACGCCAAGACGCACGATACTACTACGCCTTGCAAACAATACCGATCACCCCCCAGCCAATGTCTGTACCATATCGATCCGGGAGAGACTACCCTCCCAATGGCGGTCTTGCAGACGGCTACTACGACCCTAACCAGTACTACGGTGACAGAAAAGCTTACGACTCAGATTCTCCCCCGCGGTCTCATCGCCATCGTGATGACTTAGCGCGCCCCTCGAGACGCCACAAGTCTGAACATCGCCGGGCTCCCGCGGATGCTTATGATGATGCGTACGAGAAACCATCTCGGCGTCGGAGTCGAAGGGATCCTGGCCCGGATCGCCCTGAGATAGTGTACGACCCTTACTATGGCAAGAGGCGCTCAGCACACGACCCGACGAGCCCTCCCTATTCACGGGAAACCGAACGTCCCCGCCGCCGGGACGAAGATAGAGACCGGGAACGCCGCTCTCGTCGGCATGAGAGAAGTTCCATGCCACCTCCAACAAGAGATCCATACGATTCCTATCCTGCTCCAGGCTATTCTCAAGATCGAAAGTCCGACCGCCGTTCTAAGAAATACCGGGCTGAGCCTGAGCCACAGTCTCCCAGACATCATCGAAGGCCCTCTCCTTCCCCCGAACCCAGACCACGACGACACGAGCCTCCTATGCCGAGGTCAACGGGCGGTCACTATAGAGACTACGATGACCACTACGGCGCACCACCTCCTCGGAGACCTCGTTCTCATGAGCGACCTAAGTACGACTTTGATAGGCCCTCGCGCGGCCGTCCGGATGAGCACGGCTCTTCCCGTTCCAAAGAAGCCCCTACAAGCCGGCGAAAGTCGGTACCAGCAAGCCCAAAGCACAAGGGAAATCCATGGTGGCAGAACCCCATGCTACAAGCTGGCGCTCGTTATGCCTTCACGGCCGGCGCACAGGCTGCGCTCCGGAACAAGGATGAGCAAGGCCCGTGGATGGGGCCAAAAGGTGCCAAGGTTGCTACAGCAGCTCTGAGTGCCGCCTTGGTTGATGGCATCATTGCCCAGAAACAAGATGGGGATGGTGGCAAGCACTAATATATGAAGCCACTTCAGTTCCAAAAACAACAATACGGGAATGTTTGAGAATTAGAAAATTAAACGCATGCGGTGGGTAGACTCGCAACCCATCTCAATTCTATGACCTGCTATGACTTTTTCATTCAGCATCTAAATTTATTGGCTACGGAAGCATACGTGTGAGTTAGGGGGGCATTTGTATCTGTTTTGTCGTGAATCATGACTGGAGTTGCCTTGAAGGCTACATGCTACAAAAACCTGAATGTATTATGAGATTATGAACAAGCACCTTCACGATCAAGCACCTTCGCGGAGTGGAATAACGGATAACAGGCTAAGGATAATAGCTTAGATTGAACTTGTGAATTTAATATGAGTACTGTTTGGGAAAAGTTGCAGTGATCGTTACCAGAGCGATACTTGTCAGTTAGTGATACCGATGAAAGGATTAAGACCGCCTAGTTTCCAATGTTCCATGGCCGGCAGCGCGTAGCAGCACAGAAGCCGTTGCAGCACGGCCCAATATATTGTCCATCTGATCCATAACATTCCCCTATTTCACAGACATGTCAGCTCAAGCTCTAATATCAAGAGTTTCTCTTTGTTTCCACAGATCCTTCAGGCTCTGCACCCTGCGGACATGAGGAGGGAAACTAACCGTATGTTGGCACGCACATGCCCTGGCAGATTACACTTCGGACGGGCTGGGGAGGGCCGATGATAAGATGCTGGCTCCCGTCCGATGTGTCAATGCTGTGCACGATGGTCTTCTCGCCATCGGTCTTGAAGAAACACTGAGTGCCGGCGTTGTAGTCGGGGGCATCGATGATGCTCACGGAGAGGTCACTGTCTGTTGTGAATCGAGTCAGCGATGTCAACGCAACGAAGAATGAAAATGCAACGGGATGACTGAAGAAGAGCGGTCATACTGGTGAAGACCTCGGTGCCATCGGCAGGCACGGCAAGATCATAGGATGCCGGGCCAGCGTGGAAGGTCAAGTGGGCGACCTGGACTGGTGCGCTACGGGTTTCGAGGGAGGGACGAGCGAGGACGCTGGTAAGCGAGAGGTTAATGAAGAAGAGGGAGAACTTCATCATGAGGGTTTATGGGAATAATAATTCTGGTGGTTGTGTTTGGGTGATGGGTAAGATATTACTGTTCCAAGAGCTGGTGATTGATAGTTTGACTGGTGTACGAGCCTGGATATTGGTTTGCTTTGGAGCAAATCACGCCAGATACCATCACTTATATACTTTTCACTCTCTCCTCCCTACGGCATTCACGATGCCGCATGAAGGACATCACGCAGTAAGCTGCAAGCGCCTCTCAGCATGCATTCCTCTCGTCATCAGATCAGCTGACCGGTCTACAAGCTGGCAGATGCAAAATAATCAATTTCGTCACAGAATGGCAAGAAGGGGAATAGGCTATAAGCACGGCCAGATACGAAGCACCGGATCTGAGGACTTTGCGATAGGGCTGCCCAGTAAACGTTGAGCCCGTGTTGCAGATCCCTCGTGTTGGACGTTGTGGTGAGGCTGCCGAGACCATAGCGGCCCCTCTCTGGCCCCCTCCCCCGCGCGGGGTGAAATGCCTGCAGGAGCTGAGTCGCTTGGTGGCGTGAAAGGAGCAAAAAGGACCATGGTGAAGCTACGGGAGGGCCCAATCGGATCGAAATCTATCGTGTACTCGTGGAATGCTGACCTGGCCATATTCTCGTATTGCGCTGTCATGGGACTGACTTGGATGCGAGGAACGCGACGATCTCTTCAGAGAGGAGGAATACTAGGCTGGGTTCCATGGCTTGGCGTGTGAACGGCATTTGCAGAGTCATGGAGGTAGAAAGTTTCGAGAACAGAGCTAAAAAGTTGGTGGGCAGACATTGATATCTTGTGTTGGATGAAACATCATGTGACCTAGTCCAGGTGCAGCCAGTCATTCATTCGCGATGCACCGCGCCTGGATGTTTCGACTCGGCGGGCGCGTTGCGTGATCGGACCAGGATACAGTGACATCCCGAGATCGCACTCGTTGACACCGGCGGATTTGCAGATCAGGAACCCTACCCAAGTATGTCTGTCCACCCATTCTCCGAAGTTTGCCATTTTAAGCCGGTCGTGGCCCGGAGAAATTCCCACCAATTCCGCACCGCTCCAATGTGCCGGATAACTGTGCCATGTCCTTCCAACCCCGCTGCGGAGGAGGAGCAGGCTGTTATCGGCGTCTGACGGCTGCACCTCGCAGCACGCGCCCAGACGAGGCTGGCCGGGACGGTATATTACATTTACCTGGCTTCGATCCAACTCAATCGAACGCCTGCAACTGGTTGTCTCCTACCTACCTATGCGGGTAGAGTTGAGCAGGAAGACCGCTACAGACAATGTCAAGTAGACACAGGCTCGCGGCCCAGGAATGGCTCAGTAGGGCTTCCGTCGCCGAGGATTTCCTTTTCCAACGCCGACGACCACCACAGCGCTCCGCCCGGGCACCTTACTGGGCGGCCGTCCCCTAAAGCAGCCCACTGGCTGCCAACCCTCCAGCCCAGAGGAGCTCCTCTACTCGGACCTCCCCCCGTTGGCTTCCTTTTTGGCCTCTCCTCAGCCCTCCTGGTGCGCTCCTCGCCTCCACTCCTCCACTCTCAACCCGCCATCTGTCGTGCTTTGTTTTGTTTTTCGGCGATGCCAACTGCCCACCTCCTCGCGAGCTAACGTCAAATTGTCCACTCCTCCAGCCCCGAACTCGGCATCGCAACGTTTAACCCCGAGACGGATGCCCCTCCCCCTCCCCCACAAATGTCGACATCCCGCCTCATAAACCCATCTCGTCGCTGCTTTGCGTCATGTAGACCTGCTCTTTCTTTCTCTGCTTCTCCTTCATACCCTTCTCTTCGTGCCTTCCATCGTCTTCGTAATACAACCAACGGCATTGGAACCAGCGCTCCCCAATTACCCCTCCACACCATCCTCACCAAACCCACACAACGATCTTTTCTCACAACCGCCAACATGACGAAGCTTCTCTATCCCACCTCGCTCGTCCTCGACGTAGCCTCCCTCGAGGGTTACTCCGTCCAGCTCGTCCCCTACGACGTCAAGGCCTCCGAGATTCCTGCTGAGCACCACGATGCCACCATACTCGTCACATGGACCAACACCCCCGACAACCTGCGCTACCTCCAGGCCAACCTCAAGAACCTGCGCTGGATCCAGTCCCTCGCCGCCGGTCCCAATGACGTCCTCAACGCCGGCTTCGACACCTCCAAGATCACAGTGACCACTGGCTCCGGTCTCCACGACCGCACCGTCGCCGAGCACGCCCTCGGCCTGCTCCTCAACGGCGCTCGCCGCTTCTACGAGATGCGTGACTACCAGCTCCAGAACAAGTGGCCCGCCCACCTCGGCGGCCCCCAGCCCGACCGCCCCAAGGACCGCTTCACCACCCTGCGCGATGCCCGTGTTCTTGTCTGGGGCTTCGGCAACATTGCCAAGTGCCTCGTCCCCAGCCTTACCACCCTCGGTGCCCAGGTCAAAGGCGTTGCCCGCTCCACCGGTGTCCGTGGCGGCGTCGAGGTCTACTCCGAGGACCACCTCGCCAAGCTGCTACCCGAGACTGACGCTCTCGTCATGATCCTGCCCGGCTCCGACTCCACCAAGAACGCCCTCAACGCCGAGCGTCTCAAGCTGCTCCCCAACCACGCCTGGGTCGTCAACGTCGGCCGTGGCACCTCCATCGACGAGGATGCTCTCGTGGATGCTCTGGAGAAGAACCAGATTGGTGGCGCTGCCCTCGATGTGTTCCAGACCGAGCCTCTGCCCGAGAGCAGCCGCCTGTGGAAGGCCCCCAACGTTGTCGTCTCGCCTCATGCTGCTGGCGGCAGGCCCCAGGATGCCGAGGCTCTGATTACCTACAACCTGAGAAGATTCTTGGCCGGCCAAGCTCTCAAGAACGTCATCTGATTGTCCCAAGCCTTGCAGAAATTACCCTAAAATATAGAACAGTTAGTCGGCTCCTTGGCGTATTTATATGTGTAGACATACATAGCTTCTAGAGAGATCAGAAAGACCAAAAAAATACAGAAACATGAGCATAATGATCTAATCAGTAACTTTCAATTGTCTGCATCTATATGTGTGGCTAGATCTTCGGGTGCTTTGGTCAATAAGGTGTCTCCATGCGAGTCGATGGTGGTTGGGATTGAAACTCGTGCTACAAGTTGTTGTCGCATAGCCGTCTCTAGACAACTGGTGAGATCTTCTCAGGTTTAGAGGGCAATGTCAAAGTTGATGGCGCAGAGAACCTCACGAGCTTTGTTCTATTATCAGAAAAGCATCGAGGTCCTCTCACATGCACTGACAATATGTGATTATGACGAGTTTTAACGGCGATAGATCAAAATCTAACGAGGGTGCGCCCACGCAACAGAATGATGAGCCGAGAATGAGATCAGATCTTCAAAGCAGCCTTTGCAACCAGACTGACACATGTAGAGAATGGATTTTCAGTGGGCTGTAAGGGCTGCTCTCGCCTGCGGACTGCGTCATCGGAACATAATTAACATGAAAAGGTGAAGTTTTGAAGACAAAGGGTCCTACATGATCTAAGCCGATCTTCCAAAGTTTAATATCTGATCCACGTGTGCCCGAAGCCTCGCTCCATCAAGCATTGTGTTTCTTTTCTTATTTGGCATAGCATATCCGCCGCCGATATCCTGGAGGATAGCTTGCTTGACATCCTCATCTTGGTTCCCTCCCAGCACGTCCTGGGAAAAACCAGGAAAGATTGACTCCCCGGTCCATCCGCCATGATACTGGCCGAGGTTGAGGTTGACGTCGGCGTCATTATGTTTCCCTTGTCGATGGAAACTTTGCCGAGTCTTATATTATCGAAATCCCCAGATTTGAGAAGGCCAGATCATGACTCCCCAGTTTCTTGTCCTACCTCGATACCTTGGGCTAGAATTGAAATTTGTTCATCTTTCGGCTTCCATGGTGGGAGTGAGATGCCCTTCTGCCCACTAGCCACATCTCGCTCGAGCACATGCAAACGGACACGGGTTTGAACTTGCCCGAAAGAGTGAATGGAAAGCATAGAAAATTTCAAAAGGTCTTTCACAAGCCGTAGAAAATTTCTGGTGGGAGGTGGACCGCGGTGGTCCACATAGATCAGATTCAGGCCGCTAGGAACCGGCCAGATGCGGCTGGCATCTCCTCGTAACTCCACCTTCTCCAAGGGTTTCAAAGGGTAATATGCAAGGGCCTGCCTTCTCTGCCATTTCTTTTTAAACCGGGGAGGCAGGAGGCACTCACATTGTTTGCTCCTCGCGTGCTTGAATACTCGTCAGGTCGGGGGTGCCGGTACTCATACTTAGATGGCCGGACTATGGTATAATAAAAATTGCACAAACATATTCCATACAATAACTTCAAACTCATATTCCATAAAACAACCTATGGGCATTGATGAAAATGGGGATCCTCGTTGGTCTGGTGGTGATCTCCCGCCGCCACCCTGGAGGGACGATGAAGGAGACGACCGACCGGTCAGGAACTGAGTTCACAAACAGCCGCCCGGCCCTGAACTCCCGAGAACCCGAGGTGCGTCAGTAGTCATAAGCCTAACTAGTTAACCCTGCCGGCACTTTCCCACTCAAAGTGGGTTGAAAAAAGGATGAGAGAGGCCAAGTAGGTGATATAAGAAATGAGACAGGTAGATTGTATGGCGACTACCTACTGTAATAATTAGAATGCTGTAATAGTATAAAGTAAGTATAAAAGGGGATGTATTAGTAATATTCTGTATATTATTATTTATTTATCTACTATTAGCACTTAATAATCTAGTAATACTAATCACAGACTCAAAGTAGGTGTGTAGTATAATGCTCAGGCGTCTCGTTTTTAATGTCGCCCATTTACACCTCTCTCATCCTCTTTCAACCCACTTGCCACTACTACGTAACACGATCTTCGGGGGCTACTCCTAACTGTGGATGACAGCACTCACTCATCCCTGAATCTGTACGCTTGCCAATGATATTGGCAGCTATATTCCCATGGAAAGTGTCTCAAGCAGGGGCACATGTTAGTCACCTAGTGGGAAGCAAGGGCACGGGGAGGAAATCCTGGAGACGCACACGAATCGACGAATTGGTGGGCTCTTGGATGGACGGATCCCATGCATGCATCTAACTTCATGGAGCTGCTCGGACGCATTGAACTGAATCGTTCTGATGATCAATCAAATTAGGAAATCCCTCCTTCACTTTATACAGTTTCCAAACCCGGGGGATCCGCTGGTCCTCGCCCCATGCCTAGAGCAACTAGAGGCTGATAGGCTCGATGAGTTAGACACATGGACGAGCAAGTCCATCCGTGTACGCGTCTTGACCAGGCGGAGACTCGTGAGACCCTCCTTGTTAGCCAACCTCCCTCGCCGCAGTGCTATTTTAGCCTCCTCCACTTCAGCTGAGCAAAAGTATCGAGGGCACGACAGTGCTCACAAGCTTGCTTCTCCTGCTCTACGGGATTGATTATGCGAAAGCCTGCGCATGAGATTAAGCCAAGTAAGCTAGTGGTGAATTTCCATGTACGGCGTCCCATAATCAGCCCGGTTCTAATGCCTCATCCTCGGAGACGACGGGACTAAGAGATGTCTGGGCCTCCTCCCTCCTGGGCCTGGACACACATCATGTACCCGTATGCCACTGACCCACGAGAAGGCTGGCCATTACACTAGCTATAACGATACTATTGGGAGCTGTAGCTAGTCCTCTTGTTGCTGCCTTCCTGTGTTTACTCCTCTCATTTACCCATTGCATCACTGGAATGCAACTGTTGGCATTCTGACCGGGCAGATTTTGTTTAGCTCTCCTCGTTATCTACTAGAGTCAGGATGCGAGTATCTACCAAGGAGGTCATTGCCGCTGTGTCGGTCTGGGCTTGGAGTACTGCAGCACTGTCCATCCCTGTCATCCGCGATGTCGCCAGTCAGATCTGCCCTCGATCGATGGAAGAGATGCAGCAGCTGCAGCACAAGCTCTCTCCCACAGCTAAGATCTACTTCCCCGGCTCGACCGAGTTTGTCGAGGCTTCCGTCCGCTGGTCCAACTTGCACGCTCCCACTGTGAATGTGGTTGTTGTGCCTGGTACTGAGCAGGATGTTTCCGAGACGGTAGGATCCCGGACTCTAACAGTCACTGCCCCTTTACCACCCTCCAGTATTAACGTGCATGCTCAATTGGTTAGATCAAGTTCGCCAACAAGCAAAACATCCCCTTCCTCGCGTACAATGGTCACCATGGAGCCACCACCACTCTGGGAAGCATGAGCTATGGCATCGAGATCTTTCTGAAGCAGCTCAACAGCATACAGATTGCCACCGATGGCAAGTCGGTCACAGTCGGAGGAGGAATCAACTCCAAAGTGGTTACTGACACTCTCTGGGCCGTTGGCAAGCAAACCGTCACTGGCACCTGCGAATGTGTCAGTTACCTTGGCCCTGCTCTGGGTGGCGGCCACGGCTGGCTTCAGGGCCACCACGGCCTCCTCGCTGACCAATTCCTTTCAATGAACGTCGTGCTCGCCGATGGTAGCATCAAGATCATTGACGAAAACTCAGATCTCTGGTGGGGGATGAAGGGTGCCGGCCACAACTTCGGTATTGTCACTTCGCTCACCTCCAAGATCTACGACATCCAACACACCAACTGGTCCATTGTCACCTTCATTTTCAGCGGCGACAAGGTCGAGGCTGTTTACGAGGCTGCTAATAAGTTCCTGCCCAAGAATGGAAAGCAGGCTACCGACGTTCACAACTGGTCGTACTGGCTTCGCAGCTCAGATCTTGACCCTGTCAACGTAAGTAGACGCTTATCTGGTTCCCGTCCTTCGTATGCTGACCAGCTTCGTGCCTTATACAGCCTGTTATCATTTTCTACCTGATCCAGGAAGGTGTCAATGCCGTCGACTCTGCCTACTCGCAAGCATTCTACGACATCGGTCCCATCGTCGCCACTCCCCAGACTGGAACATACCGCGACCTGGCGAAATGGACCAACATCGCCATGGATTCGCAGCCCTGCCTTGACCTTGGCACCAACAACCCCCGCTTCCCCATCTACCTCGATTCTTACAACGTTGCTGCCCAGAAGAAGGTCTACGAGGCATTCGCTGAGGTGACCAGCGGCTCCTCTGCCTTCAACGGATCTCTCTTCATGTTCGAGAGCTACGCTGTCCAGGGCGTCCAGGACATCAGCTCTGCCTCCAGCGCTTTTGCCTTCCGCTCCGAGAGCATTCTCGCTGCCCCCTCCTCTCCTACACGCCCAATGGCTCAGCATTGGATGAGCAGGCTACCGAATTTGGAAACAAGCTTCGCAATATCCTTCACCAGGCTACCGGCAGAGATCTCCTGCGCACTTATATCAACTACTCTTTTGGTGATGAGACACAACAGGAGATTTACGGAAACGAAAATTGGAGACAGTGTCGTCTCAAGGCTCTGAAGAAGAAGTACGATCCAGAAGGCAAGTTCAGCTTCTACGCCCCTGTTGTTTACAACGAGCACAAGTAAGCACGCAGAGATGCGAGGGGGGGGGGGGGGGGGGGTTCAAGTCTTGGCTTCGGTGATTCCGATTGTTTCCTTGGAGAGTAAAAAACACTTAGGCTCAAGCCATAAGATAATAAACCTACAACAAAGTGGTGATTTAGTCATAGTGATTCTAATAATAAATAAAGAGTAACCGTTCATAGCGGTAAACACATCCTAGATCCAAGAAAATGCGATCAAGTACACGTAGCAAAAGTGAAAATCCGTTTAGGGAAGCCTCTCTTACACTCCTTCCTGACTTGTAAAACACCAGCCAAATTCTACCTAGGAGGGTTTGGCAGATACGACGACGCCAGCGCTTCACCGTCGGCCTAACTCGCGGACATCTACCTAACGCATCTGTCATCGATGGAAGAAGTTAGCTTGGGAACTATTGGAAAGGGCCGCATGTGTGCCTGGCCCTAAAGGCGCTCCGGGACTGATCGGTACGATGGCCTAGCCCAAGGCTCTAGCCCAGAATGAGTTTGACAGCCCGCGAGTGGATATCCAGCTTTCATCATGGCTTTTGAAGTGCCGCACAGGCACTCGACCTTTCCGGCCATCCGTAAATATGAGTGTCGTTGACATGTGAGAACTCATCGAGTCCGTGTGTTCTTGGCCAGCAGCTATTGAGGGATCACACCAAATATATCAAAGACTGCACAGGTGCTCAGTCTAGAGGTGCAACGACTCAGTCGGCCAGTATGGAAGGTTGTCTTAATTCAAACAAAGATCGCTCGATGTCAGCCCTATTCTCTCGACTTGCAACAGACGTCGACCAGCCACTTCATGGATGAACCACGCCACCAAAAATCTTGCCAGAAGGTAGAGTCAAAAGGTCTCAACCATGTGGACCATACCCACTACGTTCTCCAGGAGACTTACTGTTTCCAAGATAGTGTACCGATCCATGGAAAGCTGATCAACGCGTATGTGCTTACGGAGTAGTGTGGATGCGTGCTGCGCTAGACCTCGGTGCTCACTTGCCATCCACATCTCTTCTGCAGCTACGAGCAGAGTCTAAGCATTCTTCAGGTCAGGGCAAGGGCCTGAATGTGCATGGGTGAGGTTTTTAAATCACCGTTCGGCGCCATGGCTCGGTGTCTGATGTCTGACTTGGAGCGCGTTGACCGTGACGGAGGCAAAGGGTGTTAGTCCCTTCACACACCAAGAATTTCCTGTCACATCTTTCCTTGGCTCTCCTTACTTCGCCCTCCTCCCCCGCTATTCTTAGTTGTTTTTTCATTCTTTCTTGATTTAAGTTCTGTGCATTCCCTTTGAAGACGTCGTCGTAATATACTGGTGTGGCTCCACACCATCTTGCCGTGCATCACTCACTCGTGATATATCGCCATGAACCCCCGTGATGCAGCGTCAGATGCGGCAGCAGCAGCGGCCATCGAAGCTTTTCGCCAGCTGACAATCGAAATATGGACCCTCTATGCGGTTGGAGTGATGTCCACGATATTGAGGACGTACGCTCGCATTCGGGCTGTCGGGATCCGAAACCTTCGAGCTGATGACTACCTGATGTGGCTCGCCATTGTTTGTCGGCCCCTTTTCTCTTAAACGACACGATGATGATTATCATTGGAAGTCACTTGTCACACTACTGAGCGATCACTAACCGAGCCTGGCTTTGCAGCTTTTCTATACAGTGCAATCGTCTCTGGGGTACAGCATTGGTCACGCCGCGAATGGCCTGGCGAACAACAGCATGACGGATGCAGAACGCATAGCACTGAACTCCTCAGATCCCGAGTTTCAACTTAGGTATGTATTCAGGAAAATCAAGTTGCCTTATTTTGCCTTTTGGCTAACATTGACGTCAGAGTTCTCGGGTCAAAGATCCAAGTTGCTGGCTGGACAATCTATTCGACCTTGATCACTGTGCTCAAGCTTTCCATGCTGGCATTTTATATTCGGCTCATGGTAAAATACCAATGCTTGCCACAAGTTGCCATGGTTTCAAGTTAACATGATGCAGGAAGGACTTGGGCGATCGTACCAAATTCGAATTTGGGTTGGCTTCGCCATCGTTATAAGCAGCTATCTCGCCGTCATAATTTCCATTTTCGCCGGTTGTCGACCCTTCAATAGATATTGGCAGATTCACCCTGACCCTGGAAGTAAGTTTCCCCTTGATCATTTACATAGTTCATCCAGCATAGCGTCTTATATCTAAATCGTGGGTACTAACTGGCCATCTCAAGACGTCTGCCAAGCTGCCGTCTCTCGGCCGATCGTCTGGTCCGGGTTTGCCGCCAACGTTGTCACTGACATCTACCTCATCTGCATTCCTCTCCCTATGCTCTGGAGCTCTACTCTGCGGATGGTCAAGAAAATCGCTTCGACAATTGTCCTGGGCGCAGGAATATTCGTTCTCGTATGCGCCACCCTGAAGAGTGTCTTCGTCTTAGTGGTAAGTCGGATGTCTTGTCACCAATCAACGATCAGCGCGTCCGTTAACAACAGGAATTTAAGGATCCCGTCAACGGGCCTCAGCTTGCAGGTTCATGGGGCATCAGAGAAGCGTTCACAGCCGTCATGACAACAAACCTGCCCATGATCTTCCCACTCTTCAAGACATGGCTCCGTCCTTGGTTCGCAAGTGCCCTTCGCTCCTCGGAGAAAGCATACAACTACAGAACCCCAAACGGATTTCAGACAATAGGAGGCGGCGGTCCCGGCGGCAGCAAATCATTCAGCAGGAACAATCGTAGTGGGCCAGCGAGCGAAACCCACATCACCGCCAACATGACATTCAACGGTAGCGAGGAACAGATTATTGATGACGTGAAGATGCAGAGCTTCAAGGTTACAACAGGGCCTATTGCGGACTCGGATGGCCAGCCCAAGTCCGGTATAATCATTTCAAATCAGGTCGAGGTCACGACAGAGGAGCGAGGGGGCCAGCCGCAGAACCCAGCAAGAGTCCACGAATCGTGGTAGATGCGGCACCTGAGACGAACTCATGACCATAGTAATGACACAAAACCTAGTCTGACACTCTTCCTTGCTTACATGCACGTTTCCATGCCAAAAAGGGCCTATTGGGTAGATTACCTTCGTCATCGGCGGATTCCTTCTTCCAGATTTGAGCAATCCAGCAAGCAATGAAGACGGCCTCCCAAGAGCCAAGACCAACTACGGCCCGTGAAAGCGTAAGGATTATTGTGCCATGTTGATGGCGTGCCCGTGACTGGTGATGGTCAAAGACCCATCAAGTCTTCCTTAACTAGTCAGGCTGACATATATGCCAATAGATCGGCGATATTGGCGCCGTTGGAGGGAACATCGACAGTTCAGGAGTCTCTAATAGTGATACGCTCGTCGGTGCCTGGGTTGGAGCAAGGAGACAACAAGCCTCCAGGGTGCATCCCGGTGCTGAGCGATTAAAGCATGTCGATTCTCAAGCAATCTGGTTACAGATCCACGCTGCGGCGAGTGTTTCTCGGGCATCAGAAACAAAATCTTCGGAATGAATTGGTCCACGTTGCGACGACATCCGTGAATATGGAAGCACGGAGCTGGTGCTTCCGCCCTACGTTTCGCCCTTGTTCCATTAATGCCAGCCCCTTGTTCCAGAATCCTGGTTCGTTCCCGCACAGCTTGAGCCAATCTACATTCGCCGGAGCTTGTCGAGGACCCAAATCTAGATGAGATCTACATGCAACCCACCACCAAAGTGGTCTGGCTGTACGAAAACAAGGTTGCACGTTGTTGCGTGTGCTCAGCCGCCTGACACCTGCGTCTCGTCTAAGAAATCACATCACCTGCTTCGTGTCATCGAGGGACTTCTTAGCACAATCGTCTTCGCAATCATCACTTTTACGCTGGATATACAAGGCATAACAATTCTTGTCACGTTGAGTAGCTGGTCTCTTTCAACAGCTCAGAGCAGCGCATTTCGCATGAAATGCTGAGTCAAGGAATATTTAGGGGATCCTTGCAGCTTTGAAACAGGAACAGACACTCAAAAACTCTGTGGGCATGGTAAATCAGACTTAAATCCATATAAACATGTAGGGTTGCATCTTGAACCCTGTTAGCTCCCGGGTTCACGGGAAATACCCCGTTTCTTGCATCCAATCCAGAGCTCACCAAAGGCACTTCCATGGATTACGCAACTAGGAGACATGCGATTCGCATGGCCTTGATTGGATTCGGTGGAGGCAAGGTTGGCAAGACTGAGACTGCCATGCACATACTCCTGCAGTGACTTCAAAGGGGATGTGATCGCATTGACGTGAGCCGTTCTATAAAGAGCAGACGATGAACCGCCCTCGATCCAACTTTCTCTCACCTTCAAGCCATCGCAGCCTTCCAACTCTATTCCATTCACTTCTCAAACCCTTCTTTGCTACCTTAAGACTCTCCTTTGACAGGAAGAACACAACACCCTTCATCACCATGCTCCCCGTTGCTCTCTCCGTTCTCGGCCTGGCCGCTGCCGTCAACGCCCACGGCCACGTCGCTACTGTCGTCGCCGGCGGCAAGGAATACACCGGTGGTCTCCCATGGAGCGCTCCCGCTGACGCTGTCGGCTGGGCCGCTTCCAACCAGGACAACGGCTTCGTTGCTCCCGATGCCTTCTCCAGCGCCGACATCATCTGCCACAAGTCTGCCACCCCGGTCTCCGGCTATGCTACCGTTGCCGCTGGTTCAAGCATTTCACTGGTTTGGAACACATGGCCAGAGAGTCACCACGGCCCCGTCATCGACTACATCGCCCCCGTCTCTGGCGACTTCGCCTCCGTCCAGAAGGCCTCCCTCCAGTGGGTAAAGATCTCCGAGAAGGGTCTCGTCTCTGGCTCCAACCCGGGCACCTGGGCCTCTGATGAGCTCATCGCCAACGGCAACACCTGGACCGTCACCATCCCCTCCAAGCTCGCTCCTGGCAAGTACGTCCTGCGCCACGAGATCATTGCTCTCCACTCTGCCGGCCAGTCCAACGGCGCCCAGGCCTACCCCCAGTGCATCAACATCGAAGTCACCGGCAGTGGTTCGTCCTCTCCATCCGGCGGTGCTGCTTTCACCAGCTTCTACAAGGCTACCGACCCCGGTATCCTGTTCAACCTCTACGAGTCCTTCACCTCCTACGACATCCCCGGACCCAACGTCTGGGCGTAAGGAGCATCCAATCTCGGTAGTGGTAGGGCAGCGAATGTACCAATGACTTCTGCGAAGTCTCTAAACAAGGTACTCCAACGCGCGCGCATGAATCGTATGAAAGGGAGCTGGCCTGGCTTGGCTTGGCCTGGTGCTGGCCGGTCGGATATTCACTGTAACATAGCTTAGACAGGTGGATTAATCTCCAAGACAAGACGCTGGAAGGAATAAACAGATTGGTTCGCACTATCAGCCCCTATTCGTGATGATTTCGTATTGTCAAGCATGTATTGTTTCGTGTGAGCTCTGTCGTGGGGGAGAGACGAAACCATGCCGTCTTCCGCGTCACGTGAAGTTTCATCCAGGGTAGCCCAACCTCTACTGCAGAGCCCGGAAATATCGCGTAATAGCGGCATTACCCCAGTACTTCTAGCGCCGCTCAGTTGGATGTGGCAACCAGTTGTGGCTGAATCAACGTTGCTTTTACCTTACTTTCCAGTTAACCAAGGCTGACCTCGCTTCAAGCTACCTCCGTACACACAGGCGTACGCGACCACGTGAGACTGGTATCATCCAGGTGTTGCCAAATGGCTGGCCCTGGCCCCAAGCCAGACGCCCTCGTCAGCAAGGAGGATGGCATAAAGTACTGGGACGGTGTCAAGGCAGATGTCAACGGCATGCTGGGCGGCCTGCCTGAGAAAGGCTATGGTTTCATATCCAACCTCGACCTCCGCAGCTCGCGGGCCTTCCTCGCAAAGCTGGGTATCGGAACTGGACGTGGTCGGGCGGTAGTGGGATTGGCCCTCGAGGGCGGTGCAGGGTGAGCGCTGACAAGACCATGACATTTGACGGAAATCTCTTGTCGCCATGAGATGAGGTTCCCAGTCCGAAGCTGACTCTTTGGGTGACTGCGAACAGGATTGGCCGGGTGACACAGGGTTTGCTGCTCGACGTGGCAAAGGAGGTCGACGTGATTGAGCCAAATTCGAGATTCACCGCAGGTTTGGAGAAGACGCCCGGCGTACGCAGCATCTTCAATGTCGGCTTGCAAGACTGGCGGCGGGAAAATGGCGACAAGTACGATCTTATCTGGGTGCAATGGTGTGTTGGCCATCTTAATGACGAGCAGCTGGTTGCCTTTCTGGAACAGTGCAAGTCAGCTCTCCAACCCGAGAGCGGCATCATCGTGTTCAAGGAGAACATGAGCCATCGCGATACCGACGACTTTGACGAGGTGGACAGCGCTGTCACAAGGTAGGGTTCTTCCCGACTGGCAACCAGCGGCCCCAGAATCACTAACAGGTCACACCATTAGAACGGATAAGTCTTACCTGAGCTTGTTCAAGCAGGCGAATTTACGCGTTGTCCTGACTGAACTTCAGCGAGGATTCCCTGAGGAATTGCTCGCCGTGAGGTCTTACGCGCTCATGCCCGTCGATACCCAGGCTTAAACATACATATATAGCCACACACATACATACCCAGAAATAGACGTACATACATACACCTCTACGCCAGATTCATTGCTTCTCTTTTCAAGATATACTGAGTTGGGCAAGCATGAGGAGGTCTTAGATGCCATGTCTGCTAAATCATCAACCGTAGCAATGCCCTAATGCCAGCATAGGACAGTTACTACATACCGTTCCAGCCCAAACTACAGCGCACATAACCCGCCGCAAATCAAGAAAAGCAGACTAAATAAGAAAGTGGCGGAGTAAAAAAGAAAAAAGAACCATGTTGAGCTCATCTTTAGCGATTTTCAAAGTCATCGCAGGAGTATGCACATGGGTCTTGGTCTTCCCAACCTTGTCTCCACCGAGTCCAAATCTACCAGATCGTTTGATAGGAAGCATACAAAACTCATGGCACAACAAGGAGATGAGATACTGTTTCGGAGCTAGAGAATCGTGTTGTGTAGCTTAGCTTATGCGATCAATGTCATTGTTTGATACAGACCCCAACGTTACTGGGTGAGGAGGTCTTGAGATCGTTGAATAGAAATGCTTGAAGCACCGCCCCCTAGGGCTAAATCTTCTGTAAGATCATTCCAACTGTAAAAATTTGCTTCATCACTTCCTCTAGCTGCAGTTCTAATTGAGCTTCCACTTGCCTCTGTTCCATGAAGCTCTATTCTGTTAAGTGAGAACCTTATCTGGGGCACATGATGAACACTGAGCCGCCACTGCCTTCCAGTTCGGTTATTGACACTAAGGCAATTTGTGAACTAAGGTCATTCAATGGAGGCTCCTCTGATGGAAATCTAGAGTGACGACAGTATTTAACTAGCGGTGTAGCATCTCCAAGCGCGCCCGTCACAGACGTGGAGTCAGCCACACCAGCCAGACAAGGAAACCATACACAATAATACTTACAAAACAGAGCAAGTTATGTGACACTTTAGCAAGCCTATAGACACTCGTTGTACTTTGTTCCGCCTGTTATTTGGCAGAATACTCTGCGACTTGCCCTGGCAAAGTATCAGGAAGGTGGTTCGGTCCCTACCATAATCCAGCTTCACTAGAGCACCAAAAAGCAAAAGGAAACATACAACAGCAGGTATTCGCTGGTCGTCACCGACCCAACTACTAATCCGCCCCTCAACGGCTTGACTATGGGAGAGCGGACGGGATCCCGTATTTTCCGTTGGGTATGGTCGTATGTGGCAGTTAGTGCTGTAATAAAGGCTATATACCCTAACCCCCTGCCACCAAACAAAGGGTAAACAAAGAGCAAAAAACATACAACAGCGGGTATTCGCTGGTCGTCACCGACCCAACTACTAATCCACCCCTCAGAAGCTTATCTATGGGAGAGCGGACGGGATCCCGAGTTCTCTTCTGGGTATGGTCGTATGTGGCAGGTGAAGCTAACGTCAGGGCTATATACCCTACTCTACCCACTCGAACACTACACAACATCACAGAATAACAAAGAGATACAACAACGCGTGTTTCCCTAGTCAAACTCTCAGAGGCTGAACAAGGGTGGAAATTCAATATAGCAATAAAAAAAGCAATAGTAACTAAGGCAAAGCAATGCCAGTTCTTTGTCGCAGCACCCTCCTATCGAAATATACCGTGAAAAATTTAAGAAAAACACAATTGCAACAGTTTTCCATACATAAAGAACGGGATACCTAAGCCGGAAGGTTGCGTCGGGTCTTCTCATGATCGGTCTTGGTTCCCTTCAAGGGCTGCGCCATGTTCATCGAGACCTGCGGGCTTTTCTAGCTGTTTGGTCACCCAAGGCTGCTTGCCCAGTTGGCTTTTACTGTCCTCCTCCTTGCGTTATTGCTCCTTTGAGCTGATTCTCGCTGCTAGCTGCATATTTCGCCCCCTTGCTGGGCCGTCGACGATAGTGAAAGCGGTCTAGACGAGCTCGGATGTGATCGAGGCATAGGCTTAATCGCTTGGCCTGATGCTCGTTTTCGTTGTAGTCGAACTCTTTATCCTCAGTCTCAGGCTCTCTGCTCGATACCTAGGTAGCGGACGGTTGGCCCGGCTTCCATACATTCTACGTTCCCATCCCCTGCCTTGATGGTACCTATTTGGATGTTGGAGGCTCCGGAACGTTTACAAACTAAAGAAGACGATACCCAAACTTATCTACCCGTCCATCGTCCTCACCGCACTTAACTTTGTAAATCAGTGTGCGCCAACGCAGCTCACGCCGCTCTGTTCCCATCAAAAATGCCAGGTCAGGCAGCTTGTCAAGGTCAGCCAGTTGTGAAGAGACCTTTAACGCATAGCCTCGATCCCCGAAGAATGCCTATCGCTTGGATGAGAAGTACGTCTCTTGGGTATCCTTGGAAATAAGTGAGTAAAAGAAAGCACGAAAGCCTTCACCATTTCTGCGCTACGCACATAGAATACCACACTTGGCTTTAGTTCATGACGCTCACTTGGTCAATTGACCGACGTCTCGAAGGAGACGTCTTTCGGTACAGAAGGTATTCAAGAGTTTTATATCACGGAAATTCCGTCTCAAAAAGTTTCGGGGCCACCGAATCCCAGATTTAAACCCCTCAGTCATCGGGCCTTCGCCCAGGCCTCCGTCAAGAAGGCTAAAGCCTTTGTCCAATTCTGGAAACCACAACGGCTGATTGGTAATTGGATAATCTCCAAAAGCAGCCATGGAAAATTGCGAAGCTGATAAATTGAAGTTGCTTGGAGAAATTATGTCGTTTTGGGGGTGGGTTGTGTCAGTCACCTGCCCTTGAGAGGAAGAATCAGGTTGGATTGCATTTGCCTGTTGCCCTCGACATTTAGCTTGATCGGATCCTGGTGACGGGAAAGAGTTTTTTTTCCCACTCACCAGGTATGTACTGAACGCATCCCCAATACTGGGAGATGTGTTGGAAGCATCTCTATCAAGTGGCCTAACAGTACATACTCTCTCGCTAGACGTTGCTGTGGCCGAATTTTCAGCCATCCACCTCTTCCAAGCCCGACTACCCATGGTTCTGCAGTCGGCAGGGTCCCCAGGATTCGTAGAAGTCGGACTTGGTTGTAACATTTGGGTCTTGAAAAAACGGTAAAAGCCGGTAGTTATACCCTCTATTGCAGAAGCAGCGGTTTCATTTCCCTCTGCTAGCTCTCGTAGCATGTAGATCCCATCGGCGATAATGCCCTTGAAGTCATCAGTGGGAGGACCGAGTCTAGCACCCAGAAGTAATACATGGAGCGCGGCACTGCAATATAGTGAATCCTGGCATGCGTATCGACACATTAGCTTGCTCTCCCTCAGGAATTTGAGTATTTTGATTGTGGTGATGGCAGCAGCTACACAGCATTTGGCTGCAGTCGTCAGAAACTCTATTTTGTTCGGTTGAAGATCGTTGGTGCTGTTCTCAACAGTCGCTGCTGCATGGGTGAGAGGCAGCCTATTCAACAAGATAATAGTTTGTTCATGCGTCAAATGAAGATGAAACACGCCTCGTGATGACGACGGTGGTATTCTTCAGCCTTCTGGTAATTCCAGCTTCGATTGTTGTAACTCGGACTTGAGCGCCAGAAATTGGCTGGTGTTGATGACTCGGGAGTTGGAGGGGGCTGAGCCAAAGCTGGAGTATATGGTCTTGATCACCTTGCCAAGCAATTTGCAAAGGTCAATCAATGCGACCTGATTGTCTACTGGGCTTCCGAACCGATCAACTACCAGCTCGGCAACATGAGTCGGATACGGCGTATCAATCTCAATCATCCTCGATTGTCAAGGGTCTACCCATTTGGAATGTGAAAAGCCGGTCACGGGTATAAACGCTCCACCACAGACGGTTCCGTAATTCTAGGACGAGAGGATGCGATATGTCGGAGCTGACCGATTTGTGCATTCCCATATTGAATGCCATCCGCACTGCAAGTCCGTGCATATTATACGCAACATCGTGGGCGCTCGTCCCGACCAAGTAACCACCGTGTAGCACGCAGGCTTGGACACAAGTCATGTAAGAAGAAGCGACGACGTCTGCCAACAACCTTCTCGATATTTCGTAAAACCGCCAGCCTGTGTTGGGGCCGGGGGTTGGCGGCACCAGATCGAGTAGCAGTCCGGTTGAAGTTGACAAGACAGTCTGGCGATTCATCTCGGGATTTGGTTTGGCTTGTTCGAGATCAGCATACTGAGTCCCTATTGCCATGATGATGAAGAGAAGACAGATAAATTCGATTGGGCGTTTAGTCAATGATGCTGACGGATCGAAATCGTTCTTGCCGTCGAGAAAAGCTTTCAGCTTCCTCGAGTATACTTCCGGGCTCACAATGTAGAAATTTGACTGGGCATACTTGAAGAAGTTGTCCGACAGAAACCCTAACACTTCTTGTGGGGGTAACGCAGCCAAGAGGCCGGGCCTTAGATCGCTAAGGAAGCCATTCGGGCTGTCGATGATAGAATGCCGGAAAGCCTGCAGAAGATGGTTATAAATTTGATCTAGATGTCATGTCGGATGGTACCAACGCTTTTGTGAGTCCCTTTGTGTGAAGAGGTATTGTTGGAGACCCTTTCTTGGACGCTATCACAGAATGCCCATGACGAGAATAGTCCGTCGAAGTCTACTCGTCCGAGAAAGTCAGCATGAAACGCGCTGTGGGTGGAGACAGGAGCCATCTCACAGGTTTTCCCTTGGTCATGTACGTAGGTTTGGGGTGTTGGGACATGGTTAACGACCACGCTCTCAGGGTCGTTGTTAACATTGGGCTCTCCAGGTCTAGAGGCACCGTGGGTGGTGCTGTTTTGCCCTTTTTGAGTAGCTCTGCTGCCACTTCCCAGAGCTTCCGCGTAATCTTGGAGTGCTTGCAAGTCATTTGGCAGATTCATACCGCTTCTGTGAAGGATCAACTCCAGCAGTTTCTCCCTCTCAGACACAATCGAGGTAGCTGCAAGGCTTAACCCACGCCCCTGAGGCCTCTCCGCAAAAAGACACTCCGAGGGTCCGGTTTGGCACCGTCTACAGGGTTGCCGGCCATCGCACTTGAGCTTGTTGACCCGACATCGAACGCACCTGTGAGGAAAGTCCCAAATGCCAGCACACTGCAGGCGCAGGTCCTGGGCTCGGTGAACGCGACACGCACGCTTTCCTCACCCGCTTCCGCTGATTGTCTGGAACCAACGGCCTCATTCGGTATGTGCTTGCCATATCAGCCGTTATCTCATTTGAGGGGACGAGGCTGTTGTCATAGAGAGGTCGGAACGCGATCCGAACGCTGTGGGATGTGCTGGGGTGGTTGTAGTATCACGATCCGAGCAACGGAACATTCATCTGGCTTCCGACAGGAAATGATAAAGAACCCCGGCACAAATAACCCCCGCTTCTCCACGTTAAAACCTACCTGATTCAGGAAAGGAACGATTCTCTATCGAAATTAATACGTAGCCAGCTAAGCCTTCTCCTCATCCATGACTCGAACTGCTTTCGGCTAGTGGGGTAAATACTGAGAATACACACGATGCATGATACATGATACGGTCAACCTTTGGCAGGAACGGCCGGGCGAAGCGGGGAGAATGCAGTCTCAGGTGAAGATCATAAAAGACAGAGCATACTTCTGTCTCATGCAGTCTGGAACATTGAGAGCCTCAAGATCAACCGGAGGATTTAATGTATATTTTTACATTATTTATCAATCTAGCATGTTTCATACAAGAGCCTTGGCCATCAGTTTCTGCTGATGAGCAGCATCACCACGGCGCCCGGTCAGTTGTGACTGGCCAGTTATCCAAGGAACTAAACGCTACGTGGCCCTCCTTGACCATAGCAAGCATATTAGCCTTGTCGTCCATGATAGTAATGTCCTCCAAAGGGTTCTTCTCCAATACAACCAAGTCGGCAAAAAAACCTTCCTTGATTTGCCCAACATCGTTCTCGAGGCGCATCACCTTGGCATTGTTAAGAGTCACGCTCCGCATATCTCCTCTGGTTTCTGTACCTGGGAACAGAGGGTGAATTCCTTCAGTTGGAACTGATGCATGCCGGCAACCAGGTCGGACCCGAAGCACACTGTGACGCCTGCCTTGGCTGCAACCTAGAGTGCTTGGAGGCCTGAAGCCATTACAGCCTCGTTCTTCTTAGTACACACCTCATTCAAGAACTGGTCTTTATTCTACATCATGAGCCGTCTGCCCATCTCGAGAACCGTCGGTTGGACAGTAATAACCTGGGGTATCGTTACCGGCTGCTTGGCCGCACCCAGCAACTTCAGTGGCTTCACAGCCGTTCGATTCCTACTCGGTTTTACTGAAGGTGGTGTCTCGCCCGCCTTTTTTATTATCACGTTCCTGGTACAAAATATCAGAGCAGCCTTTCCGAGTCGCCAGATGGGTGACTTGTAATGGTCTTGCCCAGATAATTGGTGCTCTGATCATGTATGGCATTGGCCTTGCCGGCAACACTGCCATCTCCAACTGGCGAGTTATGTTCCTCGTCTGTGGAGGTAGGACTATACTCTCTCGTACCCTTTTTTTTTTTATTTTTATGCCACTAGGTCCTGGGACGGCCTGGTTCCTCAATGCGCGTGAGCGAAGCATTGCCGCCCAAAGGTTGGCCGAGGAGCGAATTTCCAAGGAGCAGACAAAGTTCAAATTCTCTCAGATCAAAGAGGCCTTGCTGGATCGTCGCGTGTGGCTCTTTGTCATTGGTGCTTTCTGCAATACGCTCGCCTCTCCCGTCATCAAGGTCCGTGTTTTAATTCAAATCTCGTACATCACAATCAGTCATGATAATAAACTAATGACTACCTACTCGCAGTTCGGAACATTGGTTATTAATGGATTCGGCTGGTCGAAGCTTAACACAATGCTCGCCAGTCTTCCTGCAGGCGTGCTGCAGATCATCATGATCTGGATCGTCGTTGTCGGTATCCGGGTCACCAAGATCCCAAGATCTTGCTGGGGTATTATTGCCAGTATCCCCCCCTGGTTGACAATATCTGTCTTCTTGTGCTGCCCATGGATGCGAGATGGGGCATTGTTGGTTGCACCTGGATGGCCACTGTTCTCTCACCAACGACGGTTGTCTTCCTGAGCCTGATCGCCTCAAACTTCAAAGGCAACACGAAAAAGTCCGTGGCCAGTAACAGTTACTTCATACTTTACGCTGCCGCAGCCATTGCCGGGCCACAGCTATGGACGAATGCGCCAAGGTACATTGAAGGCGTCATTACTGACATTGTTGCCATTGGAGCGTGCATTGTCGTTTTCACGTTGTTTGGTCTCTCAGTCGGATGGGAGAATAAACGACGGGACAAGAATGACCATCGAACGGCTGAGGAGCAAGGCTCAGGCGATGCCGATGTTACAGGCAAACAGGACAAGGGCTTCCGATATACCTGGTAGAAGAGCAGATGGCGCCTCTAGTTCCAGGACTTACGAGTCCCCGGACCGTAGGCTTCATTGTCGTGGTAATCTCCCTCGAGCCGTGCAATCTCAATCTGCCGATGACCGCATCTACTACGAGGTTAAGGAGTCTCTGGGTGCATAGTCCAAACGAAATATTTGTTATTTTCCATATTAAGTTGGCCTTTCCGAAGCTCCGTGTGCAGATAATATAAACTCTCGGATGCCTTCAAAAAATTGATAATATCATCTGAGAAGTACCACAGACACAGCAGCATAGAGGCTATAGGCTGTCAATGTTTACTCGTGGAAATGTGAAGCTCAAGATGTCGGCTCTGCAATAACCGTGTAAGGGCCTCTGAGTTTCCTTACTGGTTGGGAGCCCAGCAGAACCCAGAACCCTACAAGGCCATCGGCTTGTTTCCTCGTTTCTGGATATCCGCGGTGCCCCCGTCAAGATCATCGTCGGCGTCTGATGGTCGGTCGGGGCTGTCGAGGGGTCAAATTGTGCGTAGCCCTGGTGTCGAGTCAGCAGAGACTCTACCGGCCTTGACAGAGTCAGCCGCCGCACCGTGGGCCTTTCGCTTTGGGGGCATGATATAATAGCACCGCACTGATATAGGCGGCCGCAAATGCCGACTCTCGGAGTCGCGAAGACCTGCTTGAAAATGGCGCTGAATGCATGGACGAGCCCATAGAATGAGATTATGTTGCCACGACAGCGATCATGATCGGCGGCGTCGCCTGCCTGTTGGTTTCGGAAGCGTATCGCAAAGTAAATTTGACGTCAAGATACCTGACAAGTGTGCCTATGCTCAAAGCATTTCTTGAGGCTTCGTAGCTATTCGTAAAGTTGACCGTCAGGACGTGTGGCAGCCGCCTTGTCTAGTTTTCCAAATGTCTTTAATGGCGACTTCAAATTCTAGGACCATCACTAATCACAGAGCACACACATAATGTAACTTCGTTGGGTGGATTGCCTTCTTCAGATATTCGGTGTGAGGATTGAGAGACTTCACAAGACCAAATCAGGTGATATCGACTTCTTCTTCCGATGGTCATACATGCTCCCACAAAGGTTTTTCTAGCTATCATCATCGCCTCTTCTCCTCCTTGGCTATATTTTGTGAACACGGCGTCATCCCCATTGTCAAAGTACCCAGTGCCCCGTGCCAAGCACCCTTAAGCAACTATTACAATTAAATAAACACCAAGGCGGTGTTTCACGCATGTAAACACTCCTCTACAGGGGTAACGGCTCTAGATGTCCAGCAGCCTTGTCTCGGACTCTACAGCCAAAGGCCCCTCTTCAGCTTGGTCTGGCTCGTCAGCGCCATTGTTCAAGATCATTTCAGGGTCGTCCCTCGGCTGAAACCCAGTGTCTATACGTTCTATGCCCTCGGACGCATCGTCATTCTCGTCGTCGTTTTCATTGTTCTCGAGTGCGGCAAGGCGGGCTGCGCGGCCCTCCTTTTTACGTGGCACGGGTGCTGAGAGATAGCAGTTAGTCATGAAGCCCAAATCTACACATGGCGTGGCCTAAGCCTACCTCGTCCATTCTCTTGGACGTAAAACTTTCGCAAAAGCCCCACGGCATCATCACGGCCCCAGCCTCCTTCAATCTCATAGCCAGGCTCAACGTTGCCTCCATCTCCACCACTAGGAGGAAAAGAGGTTCCTAGAATCTGCCCACGGCCAGGGAGTCGGATGGGTGGTGGCTGTGGGTGCGCGCTCATCGACGGCCCCTCGCTACTAACGGGGAGGGAATTGGTGTGGATGCTGAAGACGCCACCGGTGCCACCAAACTTGTCATTAACTGCGCCAAAGTAGACCTTCTTAATACCAAGCTGTCGAAGGAGTGAAGCGCACATGACGCAGGGCTCTACGGTCACATAGAGCACGCATTCGCGGATAATAGATCGGTCAACCCTGGCATCGGGGTGCTCTTTCTGTCCATATGGATACAGGTGTCCCTTGCTGCCATCCTCATTGCCCTCGTCGGGGGGGGGGGGAGCAGGCGGAAGCGCTGTCTTCCGACATGTTTTCCGGCTTCATCTCCACCTTGGGCTTGAGGGACGTTGTCCGGGGTAGATTCGCACTAGGAACCGAAAGGAGCGCGGCCAGAGCCATAAATTCAGCATGACGGGTACCATTTCGGGTCACATTCGTAGCGTTCATGCCTCGGGCGATGATCTTGTCCTTGTGTACGAAAACACACCCGACAGGTGTTTCGTTTGTCCGGAGGGCCAATCGAGCCTACTCATCGTATGGAGTCAGCGAGTTGAATTTCATGAGAACAACGAACGTCCTGGGGAGCAACCAGGCATAGGCCATTGGTGTAAAGACGACGAGTGGGAGAGGGGACACAAGCTGGGTTGTAAGCAGCCAAGACAGATCACTTACCATTTCAAGCGCTTCCTCGGTGAAGTAGCTATGTCGATCCTGCTCGGCCTGGAGTGCCTTGAGTTCTTCTGAACTGAGCTCCGGGGCCATTAGCTCATCTTTCTCAGGGGCCGCGGGCGTAACTACTGGTGTTGTCTCTTGGAGAATGTTGATTTTAGGCGTGTTCTCGAGGTCAAGGCCGTCGAGGGACGAAGCAAGGGCGTCCGCGTCGTTATGAACCGGCGCATGGTTCGGATATCTCTGCCTCTCGGGGGCTGTGCCAATAGGCAGGTTCTCCTTGTTCGCAAGCGCACTTGTGCCCGGCGGGGCATACTTTTTGTTTGGGGAGGGCACAGAGACTCGCATAGTGTCGTGCGTGCCAGCCTCGAGGGCAGGTTGCAGATCCGTCGCTTGGGTCAATGTATTCTCAAGTTCTCCGGATTCAGACACCTTAGGTGGAACTGGGGCAGCAACTGGGCGGTCAGGCGTGCCAGGGAGAACGGTAAGGGTATTCTGGGTACCTGGGATATCAGCTGGTTTGTTGGCAGCGGCGTCCGTGTGGCTATCGTTGACGGTGTTTGCATTAGCCTCGAGGTTTGCGTCAAGGGTACCAGCAGTGGCAACAGTTGTAGACTGGCCGTGGTCGCGCGTGAACAACTTGCGAATCCTTGGGCCGGCCTTGTCCAGTCTGAGAAGTGACTTGAATCTGGCCATGGCGGCTACTGATGGAAGGAAGGACCCACGGACTCGCCTCACGTTGCCCTCACTCTCACCTCGCTCTCACTCCCAATCCAAACTCTCTCGCTCTCTCACTCACCCACTCGCTCTCGCTAGCACTCTTTATCCTTCTTGCTGGTCACTAGTCGCTTCACTCTCCTAACAATACCTTCGCCCGAGGTAGGGTGCTGGTAGATGGGCGGCCAGGTACCTGCTCTGCACGCTGTTGGCCCCTCGGTTTGCACCTGCCGTTAGGTGCAATTGCCCTGCCTGCCTAACTTGCGTGCTCTCAAACGCGTTCTGCTCAACCAGGACGCTGCTCTCAAGATGGCCCTTTTCGAAGGCAAAAGATGAAAGATGGCCGAGCCCAACCTGGATGGTCTCTCGTCCGGCTAACCCGCAAGTCACTCCTCTGTCTGTTTTGTCTGTCTCTGTGTCTGCCTGCTGAGCTCGTTGCCACCAGTCCTACGTCCTCGGCCCTGAACCTCGGATCGTGCTTCCGGTGTCTTCTCGCGACCAGTCAAGTCCGCTCTTCCTTCACCCGTGGTCGCTCGACCTCTCCGCCAGCAGCCTCGTCGCAGCAGCTAGGGCGTCCTCCACGGTGATGGCTCAACCACGGACAAGCAGCGCCCCGTCGCGAAAACTCCGGGTCGATATGGCCGCCTCGCACAGACAGAAGGAAATAAAAACAAGGAGGCAGGAAAACAGTGCCCGCGAAAACAAGACAACGGGCGCGGGGAGCTGGCAAATAAAGCAAGGCCGCGCTGCCGGCCAAGAGGCGAGAGATCCAGGAGACCCCAAACTCCACGCCCACTGGCTTTCCCTTTACACCGCTCAATTCGAGGCAAACCTTGCCCTTTGGTCCGTCCTGCCTCGCACCGAAACGTCAAAGATTCGCTCCGCGTCCTCCCCGGTGTCGCCCTTCCGTGGGTAGCACAAGTCGCTGACTCCACTGGGCAGCCACCACGTTGTCTACCGGTCCAATCCAATCTACTCCCAGTATCACTCTACTGTGCTGCTCACTGACCCGGTCAATTGGGACGGCACGGGCTGTGTGTGTCCTCCAGCTTGTGTTGGCGCATTGACGTCGCCCATCCGCTACGCCCGTAGAGTTTTTTTTAGGTGTTTTTTTTTTTTTTGCGCCATGGCTCATGCGCCGCCAGTCCTTCCCAGTTTGCCTTACCAACTAAGTTCCCACTGTAAATTTGCAACAGCTCCCTATTAGGGCGATGAACAGCGGCTTTGTGTCCACTGAAGGCGGAAGCTTGGCCAATCACATGATTGATTGGCCGTTAACTACACTGCCGCCCCTTGCACAAGCCAACACCACTTGTCCGACTGACTGAAACAATTGACGAAAGCGCGAGGCCAGACTCGCTCGCTCCGGGCACCTCTCTTTTTATCCCATTCACTTCTTCTTGCAGACTTCGTCAATGTTTGCGCCAGATCTTTCTTTGCAAAAAATTACAAGACCGAAGCTAGTCATCGTCGTAGTGACTTTAACTTCAGGTCGAGATTCATTTCAATAGGAAAATAAGCTAGTATCTAACATGGGTCCTTCTTCAAAGAGACCGTCTAAACAAAGGCAGCGCGCTTGCTATTGCTGCTTGGGTATAAAGACATAAAACCAACCAAAACCTCTAACCAGATAATCAAAGGCCAGCGTAACCCTCGGTCACGTAGCCAGAAGTCAATACCGGATAGACCCATTCAAACAACTTTTCTTCCCATGGGGACGTTCAATCGTTGGCAGTCTGCCGCGATGCTTCTTGAGCATCTTGATACATTAGAAAGCCTGGACCAACTGGCGTCCAAGTAACGGTACACGCTCGTGCATGTATGTATTCTTTAATCTTGAGGCACTCGCCTCGCGAGTGACGGTCGACAGAAGGCTTTGAGATGCCTTCAGAGCTTTGTGTTTCGTCGAGCTGGTCGACGACCATCTTTGGCCGAGACACGAAGCTGCTACCACGCTGGCGATTGCCATCGCAATCATTAAGTTCCACGCTGAAGCAGCCTGGGCCACAAACAGCGCTAGGCCGTAGAATGCTATCGTGGCCCGTGGATCTGAAGACAGTGGGGCACTCGGCAGCTTACTTCGAACGCCGTGGCGCTGGCGAAGTAAAACTGATGGCAGAGGAACAGACGACTGGCCGGTGGATCGGTCGGCACGGCCAGCTTGAGCGGCGGCGGCGGGTTTAAGGCCGTTCGCATTTGCTTCTACTGCGATTAAGTGCTGTAGCTGTTGCCTATGCAGCAGATCAACGGAGGAGTGAGAATTGTCGTGCAACGTTGCCGTGCGCGATTGTTCACGAATTGCGAAGACCGCATGCTTCAGTCCTGTTAGTCCCAATTGTGCGCCAGTCTTCTGGGTGAGCAGTTGCCATACCATTGTCGCATGTTGATCATCGCCAACAATATGTTGATCGCCAGCATATGCTGCTTCTTGTAGAATGTTCCTACGCCTCGACACCTAGAAATTGTCAGAATGGTCCTCACTCGCTGAGCGGCTGTACGTACGGCTTCTAGGTTCGTTATTTCTCGTGACTCAACAACGGAGTCAACGCCAGTGAATGCAAATTCCTTTATACATGTTAGCCAGCTTGTGGTAGGTTCGTCCGAGGAGGGCACGTACGTCAAGGCCAGCCACCGAGGGTGATTGAGAGCCACGGCTGCAGCTAAGAGGTGATTCCTTTTTAAAAATTAATAAACCGAATTCTTCAGCTCGGGCAGATGGACTTACGCTGTCGCTCAACTCGGGTGTAGAGAGAATCTCGGATCCAGTCGAGTGAATGCTGTCGACAAATGATACCTTCCAAGACGTTAGCCTCAATCCAAACAACATCTCCCCGACAGCACTTACACTATGGAGGCTTGTCGCATATGCTTCTTGCTCAGATCGGCTAGATGATATCTTCTCCAAAGTTAGCCGTTGTCCAGACCAAGCCGTAAGGGAGCTCCATACCGTGTGGCCATCGCGTACCGTCAAATCGGCAGACGTAGATTGGATCGCAGATGCATTCAGATGATCTGACGTCCTATAATACAGCGCTCCTTGATCGATTGAGGGACATAGTAGCCTATTGTGATCCTGGCCATCGCTGACTACCAATTGTTCTGCCTCACTTGGCACGTGAATTGTGCCATGTACATCATCGAAGCCATCGCCACCATATATTAATGGTGATTGCGTAGGAGCTCTGTAGCGTCCAAGATCGCCTTCGGTGTTTTCACCTGATGAACTAGAGGGTGTCGATGATGCTACTGAGAGCATGCGATCATCCTCTGAGAAGGTAGACTGAGGTGAGAATAGGTTGAAATCGGTGTAGTCGGCGTCGACAGGAATGTTGAAGTCGCCCGCCGGGGTAGCATTCACTGCATGTTGATCAACACCGAAGTAATCGGTGCCAGCATATGCTTCCTGAAGGCCAGAAACGACGTTCTCGTGGATCGAGTTTGGCGAGATAGAGTGACGGATTGGTTGAGATTCGGGGGTAGAGAAACTGGCGGACCCGGATGAGACGTATCCCTCTGGGTCGAAGAAGAAGTCGTAGTTCTCGTCGAGCCCCTCAACAGGATATTGGATGAGGTCTTCCCAAGGCTGTTGCTGGGCAAAGTCGAGGGGCATGAATGTGTCAAGGTCAGATGTAAGAGAGAAGTCGAAGTCTATTGAAGGCGCAGGTGGTGGCACTGATTCCATCGCCGTTGGGAGGGCCTTGGCCACAGTTGGCTCCTGTCGCGTCACCTTGGTCTTCTTCACCACCTTGGCGGTCGATGGAGCAGCCACCGGCGAGGCACCACCGCGCTTCTTATGACTGGGGTCGCATCTGACCTTCTTCTTTCGGCAGCTGTCGCAGGCCTTGATAATGCGCATCAAATGGGCATGATCGCGCTGCTCCTTGGTCTTGGAACCGCGGGAAGCAGAGTTGGTCACATCAACACCTTCCTTGGTCATGATTTTCATCCCAGGCATGTGGGAGAAGTCACCAGCGGGCTGCTGTTGACGCGAGGAAGCGGTACTGGCCTTGCGAGAAGTTTGAGGGGTGGACGAGCCATTGATGGAACTCCAGTCCCAGTTTGAAGTGACAGGGCTGACATTGAGAGAGGAGGTGGAGACACTAGCAGGAGACTCGGGAGAGGCAACAAGACCAGCGACGGCGTAGAACTTGAAGGTCTCGCCGGTCCTCTGGATGTGGTCGAGGAAGTCGAGAGAGATGGTAGCGCGCTTCTCCTTGATAGAGGCGGGGCCGGGGAAGTAAGCGTCCATCAAATCATCGAGATGCTTGGTTCCGAGAGCAGGGAAGAACTGCAGAGGGGCACCGAGCATAGGCTGGTAAACGGAGAATCCCTGGGGAACAGAGGCGGTGGACTGGAAATTGGCCATTACGCTTTCGTGAACGGTAAACCGAGAAGGGCGTTGAGAGAAAATGGTGAGGGAGTGCCCGACTGGTTATCTGGTTCAATGTAAGACGAGGCGAGTCCAGGTATTGCCCATGCGGGCCGCACTTAGTTGACTTACGTCAAGAACGATTGAACCCGAGATGCGGATTCAAGAGGAGTCTGACTACGGGGGCGAAGAGTCTGGGACGTCCGGTGTCGCGGACGTTGGGGTGCGCGTGAAGCTGCAAAGGTGATCCAGCTCGAAGAACGGATGCTGGGGAATAGTGGGGATTGCAATTGAGATTGGAATCGGGGTATGGACTCAAGAGCAGAAGACAGCCAGTCGTTTGCGCCAATTGGGGTGGGATTGGGCAAGCTGGACTGGGGCTTCTACAACACAGCCAGGTGAGCTGGGGAGAGTATGGGGCAGGTCTCTAGAGAGAAACGAGGGTCAAATCGACTCGCGATATGGTGGAAAATGGTGAGACCAAGAAATCGAAGAGTAGAGAGGAAACCTCAGGCTGATGTCGGGAGGGAGTCATGGCCGGTATTTCAGTATTGTTACCACCAAGGCGTCAGCAAGAGCCTCGCGCATGGCGCAGCAGGCCGAGTGGAGTGCCAAAGGGGACTCCCACAGAGTCTTTCGGCGTGCTCAAATAGGTCTAGCGCTAACGACAGGGGTAGTGCGCTCTGGCCAACCAGCGGCCGGCATTCTCGGCTGATCTGGCCATCGCCGGCTCCTCACTGGCTGGAATTGCCCCACCTCATGCAGAGGCCCCTTGGAGCTTCGGCGAGGCAGAAGGCCCATCATTGGCCAAATTAGGGCTTCAGCACGGGCCATCCTGCATCTGTGACTCAATCATCCTCACGCTGATGGAACATCAGACACCACCATCCCCAGAATCCAGCACTGAGGACTCGACGGCGCGACTCTCGGTAAGGCAGGCGGGTCCTTTTGCCTCCAGCCTAGGCCAGTCAAACTACGGGACTTTTTTAATCAAGGCGGATCTACGAGGAAATGAACCGGATTCCGGCGCTGTGAGGTGCAGGTTCCTCCAGGAAGTGAGAGGGGGACCTGTCCTCTTTATATTCCTTCGCACAGAGGGCCACTTCCTAGCGCCCTTCATGTCGATTGCTGTCATGTGCATACTAATGCCTGAAGCCAACCACGCTGACCCAAGCAATTCGATGAGGGTGGGTAGATGTTGGCTGCCTACAATTACTGTTGTATTCTTCGAATCGCACTCTTTTCCAAATGTGGTGGCCGGCTTATTGTTGCAGAACGGTCAACTCGTGGTATTGACTGCTTACTCAATTCGACACGCTACCCTAAACTTTGCCAAAGTTAGGTAGTCTGGCAGTCAGCACAGAGGTGTTGGAGGAGTATCCAGAGGTCAAATGGCTTCATTATGGTACCTCGGTAGTTCTTAAGTTCTTTTTGTTTCTGCTTGCTTTGTAGTGTACATTAATTTTCGAGTAAGGTCCGAGGAATATATTGAGCCTCTGACTACGTCAGTTTGGTGCTTTTTGACATGTTCTATAAATCACATGCCACTTGTAGGAAGAGTTCAATTTGATTAACTACTTGCAACCACAAGATAGGCCGACAATATTCCCATATGGCCATGTACCGCCTGCAAAGGAACTATAGGTGCAAATTAAACACCAATATCTCTCTCAGTTGGCGTTGGTGTTGGCGCAATTGTAGGAGAATGCCTCACCTAGCACCGCCACACCTGCGCGCTGCACCACACCTCAGCCACCACTAACAGCCAACTGTAAAATTACCAACTAACTCAACCTGGTTGGCAGCCGCTGAGCTTCAACGGTTGCAGGCAGTGGTAACGCTAGCTGGAGCATTAGTAATTTCTCCGAGGTCCACCAGGCACAGATAAGTCAGTGTCCCAAAAAGCCTGGCTCCAATTCATCGCTGGCAGCAAAGCCACCATTGCCGATGGTTGTATCATTTGGGCGTGAGATGGAAAATAAATGAAGCTAGACCAATTGACGACCTTTATCGATCTACATCGCGGACATGTGAAGCTCTCAATGTTCTAGATAGAGTTTCAGGTGAATGAGTTAGGGCCATCAAGTGAGTTTGTGACTATAGATGCAGAAATCTAGGCGTGAACCTTCTTTTAAGCTTTCGGGATGACCCTCAAGACTTTTTGTTTTCTTACCTCACATACTTTCCCTTCCAGAAGCAGGTCAATCTGAATTGCGAGGAAACTCTCGGAAGCTGGCCCAGAAGGCGTCTGGTAATTGCTTCGCATTGATTGTCACTTGATGAGCTTTGTCGCATATGCCCAGCTTCAACCAAGCAGTATAAGGTAGAGTCTCCCGGCAAATAAACTTTTATCTCTTGTCTATGTGCCAATCGACGCAATCACCACGCATTGTTTTGTTATATCTACCCAATATTTACGAGACTTGGAGAGGGGGAATTGCATTGGAAGGCTGCCCATTGATAGAATGGGGTGATTGTGCCTAGGCACTTGAGATCTGCTTTGAACGACGTGGAGAGATGGGATCAATTCTTGCCAAAGGTTCACTTGATACCTGTTCATCTACGGTGATTGTACCTCATGCCATGTTATGTTAAGAGGGGTATCATTCATCGTGTCATTACATACATTAAATCCGTGATGGGCCGCCGGTATTTGGCCGTGTCATTCCAAGAAGGTCTTCCGCATGTCTGCTCCAAGCACCCCCATTGGCCTTGCTGAACCCTGGGAGTGTCTGCCCTGGGAGTGTCTGCCCTGGGAGTGTCTGCGCGGGCCCTTTGCTGTCACGAGATGGAGCAGCCTCAGGTGCTGCTACTTTCTTTCTCTCTTTCACCAACACAGGGGCGCCTATGGGACGAGTGACGGGATCGAATGGTACCAGTGTTTGAAGTATCTGGCCTGCAGCGTCCGCTTTGCTGGCCGCCTTCTTCCCTCGGGTGGCCGGATTAACCAGCCGGCCTTTGGGTTGCGGATCGCTCTGCTGGCGCACTAGCCTTGGCGGTTCAGCTCTTTTGATGGCCTGCTGCTCAACGGGCGGGGATTCACCCTCTAATGACAATGACCGATGCAAGGTGGCTGAGGGAACATCTTCCTGCAAATCGATACGGCCAACAGCAGAGACATATGCGTTTGGAATTGAGTTGTTCTCACTTGGTAGTTTGAACCCAATTATTTCCTTGCTTTTGATGCTCTTACGCGACATTCTCGTGATTTGAGGACCTGTGAACTTTGCCTGGTTTTGCTTCTTACTTCTCGCTGGAGCCACCCTGGTGCGAACCTGTTGCTTGGTTGTTGGAGCTGGCCCCTGACAATCGTCGCTGTTTCCTGAATCGTCCTTATTCCACTCTGGGCTACTCTGCGGCATTTCTTTTGGCGTGCTTTCAGCTCGTGGTTGTTTCTCTTTTCTCGTTTGTCGTGGTTGTGGCTCGTCGCACTCTTCTGAATCGTCATTGCTCCACTCTGGGCTACTCTGTGGCATTTCTTTTGGCGGGCTTTCTTCTGGCGCCCATTTAGCTCGTGGTTGCTTCTCTCTTCTCGTCCGTCGTGGTTGTGGCGCGTCACTCTCGCCCGAAGAACAGAGGGCCGGATCTTGAGCTTCCTTGTGCTCAACATGGACAGCGTGGCTGGCGCTTTCCGGGTCAGGATCGCTTGTTGTGTCTATTTTGGGGTTTGGTTCCTCCTTCTCCGCGTGTGCGATTGCGTCTTCCAAATCATGGTCATCTACTTCCGTAGGCTGGATTTCATCTTCTGTAGGCCTGATCTCATCTTCTGTTGAAATGTTTGCGATTTCCTCGGTACGGTCAGGCTCCGGCGTAGGTTGTTTTTCCTCCTGCTCTGAGTTGACCGCCTTGTCAACTTGGGAGGGCTTCCGGGTACCGTCTGTCTCTTTTTCTTCCGGGGGCTTCTCGACTTCAGTGCACTCATTGGCATTTTCCGTGGCAAGATTACTTTCACTGTCATCCAAGGGAAGTTCTTCGCCGAGCCACTGCTCAAAGCTCTCTCCCCCGGTTGGTAGATCATCTTTGTCCTTAGGCGGCGGTGGGCTTGGAGAGCGCTCGACTGGTTTGGTAGCTGCCTTCTTTTCTGCCAACATCATCAAACCCCTTTTCCTTCTCGATTTAATCCGTAGCGCGGTGCGTGGTTGAGGTTTGTCAGGTGTGGGTTCGGACTCGTCATCCACAGCGATCGGAAAGTCCTGGCTTTGGACTGTGGGCAAGCGTTTTGTGGTCTTGAGTTGGTCAGTTTTGGGTGCTTCATCGCCGAATTTGACAGTTGGCTGTGTTTTCTTGGTCGATTCAGTCGCCGATTTGGTTGGCCTTGTAGCTTTCGGTCTTGCCTCAAGGCAAACCACTTCGTCCTCTTGTTCTTCGACTCTTTTCGTAATCGAATGAAGCGAAGGAGTGACCCGGGAAAGCTTGGTAGGGGCCAATCTATTTGGAGCACGGCTTTGTAGAACTGAGGTTTTGGGAGCCTCAGCTTCTTCGGTTTCGGATGGCTCAGTCGCTTCAATTGGGCGAGGCTTCTTTCGTGGAGGTATATCTTCTTGACATAGCTCTGGGCCCCAAGGATCAACATTGGTGGCCACGTTAGGAACCCCCATGTCGCGTCCGTATTTTGAACCTTTCGTTTGGCTTGAATATCGAGCGACTTCAATCGTAAGCGGGCTTGTTTGGTGGCGGTAGCCCGTTCAGGCTCTGGACCACCAAGCTTCCTCGCATGAGCGTCTGACGCGTCCGCGGAAACCTGTCCATGCTCCTCTTCACCCTCCCGAGGCTTTTCTTGTATAATCTTATCGGATGAGGGTTCCTCCTCGACTGATGAGACTAAACGCTCCTTCTGTTGCTCACGCCTGATTGTCGCTTGATCTCGCAGGGCCCGGATCCGTGCTACCGACGTACTAGCCAACGGATTCGAAAAACAAAGTTGCGTACCAAACAGTCCCCGCGCATGACCACTCTTCACCGGGGGCGACACGCTTCGCTTTCGTCTCTTCGCAGGTCTTTCGGTCGCACCTTGCTCTTGTTCCTGCTGCTCGGATCGACGAACCTCGTAGGGCGATTGGCGTGGCATGACAGACCTCCCAATTCGGCTGGGGGTCATGATCGCACTTAGCGGGCGCTGAAATTGCACGTTGTCGGTCGGTCGGGGCGTTTGGTGCGGGTGGCTCGCGCTCGAAGGCTGAGCTGCTATCCTCATTCTCCGGGCCTCGACTTCCTTGACCCTCTTGTCCACCAGTTCGCCCAAGTCATGCTCAGTCGTCCCGACTTGCTCACATACTTGCACGAGAGCAGATCCTCGGTCCAGTGTGAACTCTTCGCCATCAACCATGTCTTCCTGATTTCCTGGCCAATGACTGTCACCGATGTGATTTCCCTTGTTATCGTGCACAACTATCCGCTTGTTGTAGGTGTGGAACTTGAGCTTCCCATCTTGCCATCTTTTCTGGTTCTTTCGCTTCAAGTCGTGAGTGAAGAGGCAGATAAATTCGTGAACGGGCGCGGTCGTTGTGGCTTGGCGGGCAGGCGGTCTTTGGACGACCCGGGTCTGGAGGCTCGACGCCATGGCGACATATGGTATGCTTGGGCCCCAAGCCGCGGATTCGCTTGGGCTACGATCGATAATCGGGGTTTGACTCTGAGTGTGTCGATAGTGGGATGGTGGGATGGTAAGAGAGACACGACACTGGAGTCAACGCGCCCTACACGCGACGTGCCTGGATGCTGCTACGCCAATTCACGTGATTTTGATGACACCGCTAGAGGGTCCGTCATCAGCTGACCCACACCACATATGATGTAATATCTTCTCCATGGAATGCAACTTCCGCGTTTGTCAAACGGCCGAGGATGGGCGACTCACATGCGCCTTCCTCGTGCGAGTAATCATGATTGATGGAGACAATTTTGAGGCATAAATATCTATACACATTCTATTTTATTTCTCGTGGAATACCATGTTTGATTCGTCTAGTAGGCCATTTGTATGTGTTGCTGATCAGGCCATGCAAGTACAAATCTTGCCCAGTGCCAAATGTTGGTCCAAATATAAGATGCTACCAAACGCCACGCCCTAGCCATGCTCCCTTGCTCTCTAACTCCAGGCTAAAGCCATGCTCAAATAAATCAGATAGATTGCCTCCAAACAAATAAAATGCGAAAGCCCATAAAAGGATTGCCCCAACACTTGAGGGAAGAGCATAATGTATCAACTCTGCCCTCCAACTGTCCGCACCTTAATGCAAGAGTACAATATCCAGTACCTGAAAGAAATATTCAGGTAGCCGGTTTGTTCATTATTTCTGCACACGGTTATCCCCTTGGCTCATCTCGAAATAGCCATTACCGCCTCGTGAAGATTCGAGATCCATGGGTGTCACTGGGCCGGGACTGCCTAACGGGTGCAACTTCGGGGCGGAGGGGTTGTGAAATGGAGGGCCGAAACTGAGGGCCTTTCCTGGTAGATTTCCCAGTTTGGGAGGCCCAGATCTGCCGTGCCCGCTTGAGGATAGAAGTTCACTCGCAGCCAAAGAAGCCTGAGCAATCATATCGCGCTGATATTGTTGGAGCTGAAGTTTGCGACGAACATCAGGGTCGTGGGCCGAGTTCGATGTCGGTGAACTGTTGATGAAAGGTTCGAGTTGGTCTCTGGATTTGGATGAGGTGGACGAAACCGTGGCAGACCTGGTCCTGCTCACGTGGGCCTTCTGTTGATTTTCGTAGTTTGACGGGTAATACTTCCCCATGGGAAGTGGTGTGTCATGACATCCCGTGGGTAAATAGGATGCAACCGGGATACTATTGCGCGTTGACATGCTGGAGGACATTTTTTTGGTGGCACTACTCCCTTCGGGGCGGGCTGAGAAGTCGGCAAGGGTCAGATCTCGTACGCTCTGGCGATCTTGGCTGTGAAATGGATGAGGACGATGAACTCTCGTCTTGGGATCCTCATGCATAGGGAAGTATCCTCTGTCGATTAAGTGTGAGAAAATGCCCAATGAGCCCAAGACAAACATGGCGAAATTCGCCAGAGATAAGAACCTACCCAGGCAAATCACCTCGTGCAGAAAGTGGCTCAGGTGGGGTGTAAACTGACGTCGAAGTAATCCGTTTGATACGCGGTATGTCGATAGCAATAGGCCCACTTCCTGTGTCGGTAGCTTAGGACCGCAAAAAAATAAGTGTCAGTGCAGATCAGAGAATGAGGATTGATAACGCCTAGGGATAGGTGTTCTTATATCTTAGCCAGCAGAGGGGCCAAGACGAAGCAAAGGGCTAGTGTAATAAAATCATGCAGACGGAGGGGGGATGTCAGCATCTAATAGGCCGAGAAACACGATCATCACCCTGGGTGATATGACATGTGGTGGCCAGCCAGAAGAAGAGGGTTACCCCACGATGATCGTGTCAGGAATTGCGGGGACAGCGAGGCAAGTGGCGTAATGCCGTCGGTTGGCTTGGCCTAGCCCCTCCAAATCCCTCCTCCCTTCCCGCTTGCGTTGCAACGCAACGGGTAGCAGGAGATACACACATAAGTAGTGTGCCATCCCTGGCCCTTTTCTAAGGGTGGGGGAAGAGAACCCTCCTCGCGAATTGCGCGGCTGGCTCTTCCATCAAGGTTGTCCACGTACCGTTTGTAGCAGAAGTAAGGTAGTGCATGGGAAAACAAAACTTGAAACGAAAGGGGAGGATGAAATGGGGAGGGGGCGAGAGGAAACATCGGGCCACTTACAACGAGTTGACACTTGCTCGCTGGTACTTGAGTCGGCTGTCGGAGCCAGTCTAGTCGACATGGTACCCGGGGCGCTTCCCACCGTGTGGGAAATCGGAGGCGTACCATAACGGCGATAAGGTTGATTTGGAAGCCATGTTGGAGTAGTCTGGCCGGATATTGTTGCGTGCTCGCCACCGTCATCAGACTTCTCGGATGATGCAGATAAAGTGCGACCGGGCATGGTAGGACGCCGGTATGAAGAGAGGTAAGAATGAGGCTTGAAAGAACGTGGGAAGCCCGACATTGTCGCTGTTAAAGGGAGGAGAAAATGCTCTCCCAAGGTCTTCCTGTTTTAAATGACAGTGAGGTGCAAGAAGCATCAATTGGGCAGCTATAAGTTAGGAGACACAGGATCTTAAAGTATATCCTGGCGCTTCTCTTCGAGATCGTGTTTGAATTGATTGTTGCCCAGAGGACTGGCCTGCTGGGACGGATGATGATTAAAATTTGCCCGTTTAGCTGTGGTAATTTCTCCCGACATGCACATAGCCGGCTGTTGAAGCGATGCTGCTTGGATAGGTAGGGGTGAGGCGGCAACTGTGCCCGGGAGACTGCAGCCTCTGTGAGGGCTGCTCCGCAAACACTGGGATCCTTGATCGACTGACGATGCCCTCTCGCGGCTTGAATGGTATAGATGATCAATGTGATGCACCTGGCTGTCACAAATGGGGCAATCCGAGCCGGGCCACTTAACGTCCTACCCACAGCATATCAGGGTCTGCCTGTGTGCAGCTAGCCGGGCGTAGGAAACGAATACGGGAATGAATGCAATTATGAGGCGAGGTGAATCTCTTTTCGTGAGTAGGAATCCATCAGTCGCTTAAAAGTTGTGTATTGTATCTGTGATGGATGGTGGGAGGCAGAAGAGGGTGGGTGAGACTGCACGCTCCTGGGAAGAAAGGCTGTCCTCCTTCTGATCCCATTTATTGTAGTCCGCTGCCAGAATGAGACTGGGATGTAGGAGATCCCGAAAGAAGAGGTAGAAGAGCAACGGGGTCGTGGAATATGGGGTAAGGAGAAGGTTTGGTAGTAATGCAGCGTGAGTGAGCGGACGTGAAGGAAGAGGAAGAAACAGGAAGGCGCTTGGGAAGAAGAATAAGCTGGGTGTGATCGGGTTCGTTGTTGGGGAAGGACAAGGAGCGGAAACAAGCGTGAAGTAGGACCCTTGCCAGGGACAGGACCTGGCTGTGTGGTAATAAGGCAAGCTGTGCAAGCGCTTCGGACATGGACTCGTACGAGAGATGCTAGGCCCGATGCCCCGTTATCTTATTCAATGGGTGGTGGTGTCCCGACGAAGGCGCAAAGAGACAAGACTGTCTCCATCGGTTTCGATGCCCTGTTGCGGATCCTTGTCCTGATGGATTGATTTCCAACAATGTGTAACGTATTTGTATGTCAGGTATGCACGGAAGGCTGCCTCTGGCCTGTTGCCTGGGAGGCCATGGCCTGACGTAGCCTGCGGGATTACGTTTCTCGTGCTATCCACAGCGGTGTAAGGCGAGCAGTGCAATCAAGGTCACGACGCAATGCGAGTACATATGCACGCAGCACGCAACACCCATCTGCGATTCCTCAAGCTGAAGGAAGACAAATGGGAGCGGGCGGGGCAAGTGCATGGTGCATGGTGCGGCGGAGTGGGGAGGCAGCACCGTGTCGATGATGCACTGTCTGCCTTCCTCAGTCCTGGATATCAACAGTGGGCTGCTGTAACAGCTGGCGTCCAGCGCCCACAAAGCGCCGTCACAGCCCAGGTAGATGCGTAACGCGCCGGAGAATTTTTATACAAGCACCTTCAAGTATGAAAGTACCAGGGCAGTGCTTTGTGAGGTCATGTGGTGTCTAACGTGTGCGGTCAGAGCTGACAGCCGCGCACCTTCCAGGCGTTCTAATAGCGTCTGCCTCTTATCATGCGGAAGGGTACCTGCCTTCAGGTATCGATCAAATCGGGTACACTTCTTCTAGCAAGATGCACAGCCAAGCAACCTGAGATTTGGTGGACAGGCGGTATGGTACCACATGGAGACTTGGCCCATGTACTGGCTCAAATTCTCCCTTGATGAGATAACAGTTCCAGCGCCAAAGCAGGTACAAACTCTGTCCTGCTGTCCCCTTGATTAATAGAGCTGGCGCCGCCACTTCCGCGGAAGTTATTTTTGGTTGGCTGGCATGGACACGGCCGCCTCGGGAGCTATTTCAGCGAGCACCACTAATTACTACACACAGGGCAGACCAGGCTGGTATCCACTGACGGACGTCACTAAAAAGTTGTGGCGCCTACAGCCACCTCATCAATCACACAGAGAGCCCAGGCAGAAGAGAAATGAGAGTGGGAAGATATAAAGTAAATAATGAGGTGGGCAGTGGATGAAGCTACGCTTATCTACTTGGCGGGTATCGACTACCATGGCATGCTCGTATACATATTCTTGTGGAGAATTTTTCCAATTTATAACTGTTCTACGGTCCCTGTGTGAGGCTGGGGCCACACATTGTGTGAGATAACAAAGAACCTCTCGTATCTGGCACACCTCACTGATAAGGGTGCTGACCTGCCGACAAAGTCACAAGCAATAGCTACAATACGAAAATCCTAACATGTAAAATTTTATTTTAGCTTAAGGGTCAAGGGGTTTGGTTCTTGAGCTTTGCCGTAGTTGGATGCTGACAACAAACTTCATTACGCGTGATGAAAACCCATGCCCAACAGATTTCAGTTAATTTGAAATACCCACACACTAGAACACGGTGTCGAAAGCGTAATTCACCAAATATGCGAATTTCTTTGGCGGACACCCACCAATAAGATTATCAGCAGACGGCATCTACCTTTGAGCTTTACCTGCTAATGCGGCGTCACAAAGGATACACCTCTAGGGTAGCGGGAGAATGGACGGGTTTCTAACACCCATGATCCCTGCTTTTTCTGGTTCAAACAGGGCCAAATCCTGTTCTTTAATGAGACGCAGTCTCTTCGTCGGCCAATCTGCCCCGAGGTGGGTTTGGGCTTCTTGTAGATGTGCAGCGACTTTGTGAGTGTGACCACAAGGCGACGGACGCCTTGTTGGTGCCCTCCCCTACCGGGCAAGGCAGGCCATAGGCGGGCTGACTCAATAAGCGTACACGCGTGCAGGTGTGCCAAGGCTGTGATGAGAGGCACGCGCCTTGCATCACAAGATTGATACGGAATTAGTACCTACCCAAACGGTATGGCAACAAGTTAAGGGCAAGTGTATCTAGCCCAAATTAAATTTCGTTGAGGGCTTGGACGGACCTCTACGCATGTGTCAGATGAGGCAAAGTACCTAAGGTATTCGATCGACATGGGATCAGCGAACGATTGTCGACCGGGATTGATATTCCAAATGGATGGCCGCTACTGGAATAACTCGCCCTCCTCTTTGTGAAGATCTTATCCAGATGACCGATATCCCATTTGCCCATCCCTTTTTCATCGAAAAAAAGAAAGCCAGCTGTCAATTCCATTTTCACACTAATCAAGCCGATCTAGTCTGATAGACCCTTTCGCCACCGTGGATCGTCGGAGCCATACCAAAATACGTATTGAGCGGGCAATGTGTCTGACTGAGACAGGTGAAACCCACACACTCAACAGCGATGGAGAGCACTCGCCGCTGCTTTAGTATGTAAATCCTCGAACTACCAAATGCATGTGTGTCCGGAATAAACACGGATCAGCAGAATTCGTGCGAGACGTGGCACCGAATGTGAGTTTGTTAAGCAATTGATACGAGAGTGAACTTTGTTGCAATTCCATCCCGTGTTTACCAAGCACATGCTCTATGGTCCATGCAGAATGCTTAGTACCTCACAATGTACATGGCATCAGAAGATTGATATTGAAAAAATTTCCGTTATTTGATACGTAGTGTATACGTATGAGGAGCCAACGCTATCAAAACTCCCTCTTTCAATGGGGATAAATGTAGAAGAAAATAAGAAAAGGAAAAAAAGAAAATGAACCGTGCCGAATAAGTGATAATAGCCTCCGAAAGGCCAGTGAATAAATATAATGAATCATGCTTAAGGGGATTATCCAGCGCACATCATCATGGTCGGCCGTCCACGGTCCTGACCAAGCGCCCTACCCCAACTGATGTACCAGCTTGGCCGCCTTCCCTCTAGACATTTGAGGGTTGGGCATTTCTGTCCTTGTCCTCACGGTTGCGGTTCTTGCGCCAGTAGCAGGCAGTGGCGATGACCAGGAAGAGCCAGGTCAGCGCGTTGACCAAGTCTACCCAGACTGCGTCCTTCATGCGCTGAATGTCTCGATCGCCCTCGGCGTCCTTGTTGATGTAAAGCTACAGGGCCAGTTAGTAATGAGAACAAAAGCAGTTGAGACAAGTCGGGGGAACAAACCTTGCCAAAAAGTCCGAACACTGTGATCCATAGCACGAACAGGAACAGGTCCCAGAAGGTCATGAGGAGGTTTGCGTTATACAAGAATCCGGGGATCAGGTATAATAGACATGTCATGGTAGACATGGAACCTAGAACCACGGCGAAGACCTAAACAGGCTTGTTAGTTCAACTGTAACTCATGTCATGTCTTCCTCGCCGATTGATTCTGCGCTTTGGGAGACTGGTCCACTCACCATCCTTGGGTCGATATCCTCTTCATTTCTCGCAGAATGTTGGATGTCGCTACCGTAGATACCGCATACTGCTAGGGCAAAAACGAAGGCGATACCATGGAAGATGGTAAAGAAAATGTAGCTCTTGCTAATTGGAGCGCAAGCCATGATGTATGCTTCTCTATTGCAATAGCACAGCTATTGACTGGAAAATAAAAATAGCCCAGCTACTGGTTTAAGAAAAGAGAAGGGAAGTAATAGACCAGCTATTGATCGATTAAAATAGCTAAGAACGAAGAAATAGACCAGCTATTGATTGAAGAAAGGAAATGAGAAGGCGTGGAGAGAAGAATAACAAGACAGAAGTCGTCGGTGGCTCCAGGTGGACTGGGCCGGTAGATATTAAAAGGAAAAATCTAAAAATTAACCACGCCGTTGTAAGACGCGCGCGTTCGAGTCTCCTAATGCTTTCGGTTTCCTGACTTGCTATGTAAGTGTATGCCGTGAGCAGACGGGTGCCAGATTCTGTTTCTGATGCTGACATGGATTTTGCCCCATCTTTACCAGCCTTGACAGGGAGGAGCAGACGGAGGTACGTATAATATTGTATGGTCCCGCCGTTGATCGCTTTGTACTTCTCGCATGATTCTCATATACATTGCTTTTTCCGAATAGCGACGTTTTCTTTCTTGCGTTCCAGGTCTAGATAAGGGAACCTCAATTGTTAGAAGTGACTTAGGGGAGCTGGGAGGGCGGTGATCTTTAGCAACGGCAGCAGTAATTGTGGATGCTGCCCACTGGCGACGCTACCTGGGATCTGCTCTTAGGGGTTAAGATTGGGGGCTCCAGCCCAGGGATCAACGACCTCAGATGATGTGACGTCGCTGACTCCGCTGGGACTCGCACCATATCCCACGTGGGCCACATGACAACATCTCTACGACTCTCTGGATTTTTTCGTTGTTGAGAGTATCGATAATCGAAAATTAAGTTTCGTTAGGTCTAATACGTCTTCAACAGCGGTATTATCTGCAATTTACCTCAATATCTGTGTGATGTGGTGTACTAAGCTGGAAGACATTGGAGGCTTGACGATTTTCGAGATACACCCTTGCCGTTCACCCACATAATAGTATGCAGCTGCAGCAGGGATCAGGCTGTGATGCAGACAGAAATAGCAAGAACGCCTGGGTAAGGAGGTGCTCGGGAACGATCAACTTGCCGTAGGAGCGATTGCCTAACATCTCGTCTGTCCTTGTATTCAAATATTACATGACTATGTACCCACTTGCTTGGATGATTTTGCCAAGGATGTAGGTTGCTCGCTTGGGAATTTATTGTCGTGCTGAGGACATGTCACTGTAATCCGGAGCAGCAGTCATTCATACCTACGCACGTGGGGGAGTAACTCAGTCCTACAGCGAATTATCTCTTCTGGACTGTTAGGTCGGCAAATTGGAGGTTTATTAGAGCAAGGCTACATAAACATATTTCGAACAGCTATTAATGGAATACGACGAACTCCAGGTGTCCTGCGCCGCTTTGTGACGCTTGCTCCTTCCCAGTGATTTTTATCCAGGTATCAAATGTTTGTCGTTGAGCTGTCGGCTGCTCTCTAGATGAAACTCTCAGGCGATTAAATCTCAAACTTGGAACAAGTATCAAAATCTGTAACTTGGCGGGCTGTCGCAGCCACCGGGCTTTCGGGTCGTCTGACGATTACGCGACTGCGGTCAGTTACGGAGGGGCCTCGTAAAGTGCTTCCGTGTCTCTGGGATCGGGCCAGCCACCATATCAGTCAGCTGCCGCTTGTTTCAAGTCAAGTTGAGCTGGTTCGTAGGTGAAGGAGCGCTTTGGGCCACCGGTGTATCCCATATTTGAATTCCATTTTATCAACGTCTATCTTGAACCTTTCGATCCTCAATCTGCCGCCGTAACAATGACCTGGGGCAAGATCTTGGACCCAGGAAACAAGACTTTTGAGCTCCCAGGAACCATCTTGTCTCTCACTGAGGATTTTCTCGACCATCCTCGAGGCCAGAGGGGGGAGGTTCCAATACGGTGGGCTTAGAATACCAGTGAGCTGGGATCGGAGGGAGCGGTGACCCGGATGATGTGTAGAAGCCGAGGACGCGAAATGATTCATTGCCCGTTTGCCTTTCTCGTTTTCGGGAAAACAGGCCTGGCCTACCATCCTTTGAGCTGGCGGCAGACATTTTGCTAAATTTCTCAGCTTGGAGGCCTGGATTTTCCTGGACGCCATCTTGCTTCTTTGACGATGAGAGGCGGAGACGCATCGTGAGTCGAGTGCTGTGCATGCGGCCGGATGTTGACCGACCACAAGAATTTGAGGGACACAATTTCGGTTGAGTAAGTGCAGCGTGTCGGTTTGGTCTTGAAGAATTTTTTTCTTTTTTTTTAAAAACCTGGGGTTGTTCAGTTTATATTGCTGGACAATGTGTGGGCGTGTGCTCTGAGGGAGGCGCACTTAGCCAAAGTTTCTTGCCTAGCTGGAGCATGCCCTCGAGGGATGCAGTCACAATGGTATGACAATGGGGCTTTTTTTTCTTCAAACAAGACATCAAACATCTAGCCATTACGCCCAGTAAGTACTGTGGTGGCGGTGCGCATGGCTTCTCTTTCTCAGGCCTGGGCTGTGCTGCTGCTCCACCTGCACAGCATGCAGGTTGCCTGTTCCCGTCGATGCATAAGCTTTCACAGCAGTTGAAGATGTGTAAGCAGTAATCCAAGTCGCATTCAGCAGTAACAGCCGTGAGACTCAGCGCTACGTAGTGGTCGTGCTTGCTTTCTGGCGTATCGCTGCTGTTACGTCCTCCCAGTTTTTCAAGTTGGAAGTGTTGGTAGCTGACTTGTAATGTACCTTAGTAGCGCAATTATCTTGGAAGTTTTTGAAAAATGTATGGAGAAATATTCATTGATAAATGTATTATTCCTTCCTGAGCACGAGTTGCACTAACTGGAATATGGCCACTGAGATTTAGGCCGATATTGATACTTACAAAAATTTATTGAAAGTAGCCTTCGTATAAGCTGCATCTCTTTGATGGTGTCGAAACAGCCTCCCGGAAAGATGGGACAATGTGTCTAGCGGCACTGAAGAGTTTTCAAACTCTGATGCTGCCGCCCCTTTCTTCCTCTCTCTTTGTGTCCCCCCTGCGATAACATTCCTTCAGTTTCTGGACCTTGGCGGCATGGATATAGTAGGCGTTGAAGCGGCGGGCGACTTTGTGAGTTGGTCGACTTCGTGGATACCGATGGGATCTGGTCTCGAGAGATGCTCAACCTGAAGGACGGAACTTGTCTGCATACCAAGCTGTCGGCGGCGCATTTGTCCTCGCCTGTGACCAATTGTGCGTACGCTTTCTCTTGTTCAGCCTCTCATGTCTTGCTTTGGCCGGTATTTACCGCCTGCCCGGATATGGCTGCGATTATGGGAAGCCTAGAGCATGAGAATGTGCAGAAAGTCCCGAGTGGCTGTTCCAACCAGAATCCTTAATATCCTCCATCGGCTCGATAGACATAAATTACCTGGGCTGGTACTCTCATCATCCGTTGCAACGCGAAAAGACTCTTCACATGACGAGAAATTTCGCATCGGCCAAGAGTGAGGTCCACCTCATACCGGGCTCTCGAGCCCAAACCTTGCGTAGATACTCCAGGGCGCGTCGAATATTGCCAAACCCGTTGCGCGCATAGTGCCTGAGGAAGACGTTCTCGAAGAACTCCATGTGCTCCTCTGTCTGGCTCCCGGACGCCGCAACAAAAGATGCCCAGATCAGCACCTGTTCGCCAGGCGCACCGGCCGGGTAGGCCTCCAATGTTTCTTTGAAGTGCTGAACACGGGCAATGGAATCTGCCACGTCCGTCTCGGTAGGCGTCGAGCCAACGAAGAAGAACTGGTGAAGGTAGATGTCGAGGGCTTGCTGGACCAGGTCGTTCACAAATGAGAGCACCACAGCGCTCTCTGGATTGAACGATAGCTTATGGCTGAGACTATTCAGGAGCTGCGCAGCGCTCATTGGAGAGGATATGACCTGCAGCGCAGTCTCTTCGTTCAGAAGGGGAGCAGAGTAGACGCGCAACCTAATGTCACTAGTTAGTTCCTTCTTGATGTGAGTAAATCATTGGAGTTATCGGGGACGCACTTGTTGACCTGTGAAAGGATAAAAGCAGCGGCATCACTGCTGCCCAGGACATCGTCGCCACCGACCGCCTGCAGGGCCGATTCTAGCATCCGGAATAGGAACGGGAAGTCAGAGCGCCCGGTCACCATCGTTCCCACAATCAAGACAAGAATTGTCATCAGAACGGAATGCTTCTTTTCGATGTTGCATGCATCCAGTTGGTGTTGCTGCTTCAAACCGGATATCACATTCTTGTACAGCTCGTTCGGATCGGGGATGCACTGGGGCGAGCTGCCAAATTGATATCGATCTGACCCAAGCACGTTCAATCGGAAATGGAACGCGGAGACAGTTAAGACGGCGTTCATGACCAGTTCGTCATGCTGGGCGAAAGGGAGAATGAGATGCCGCCAGCCATTGTGGAGGCCATCCACGGCGACCATCTCATAGCTGATATGCTGGGAAACTTTGAGGCCATTTGTTAGCAGGTCGCGGGATAGCAACGGGCATGGAGTACCCACAGAGTTGGAACAATTGCGTCTTCCATGACGGGATATTGCTTGGAATTGGCCATGGAATGTCGTAGCCACTTGACGAGCAAAGCTCACCCACCATTTGAGCCGATGATGATGCAGAGTACAATTCAAGAGCATTCGTTGATATAACTTCCTCGAAACTTTCCTCAAGATCCAGCGGTTCTGGTATGGGGTCGATGGCGTATTCCTCTAAGACAATATCGGCCACTGCTGGAGCGGTTATTTGGGTTTCCTCGTCGTTTCGTGTTGTCTCGCTCTCGTTGGATTGTCTGTTTGTGGCTTTGGCCACTCGTTTCGTCGTGTTTCCTTGTCGAGCAAGGTCTCGTTTTCGGGCTCTTCGAATCAGCACGCCATCCTTTTCACTGCAGAGTGATGACTGTCAGTCCAAGCGTATCATGCGAGTGGCGGGGGATGGAGGGGCTGTACTCTTCATAGATGGCTTGCATATCAGCCTTGCCGGCCCAATTGCCCCGCGAGGCAACTCCATTCTCGAATCGATGTCGCACGCCCAATCCGCTGCACTCCAGACCGCGAGAGAGACATTTCTGGCATTGGGGCTCGGCTCGGTCGCAATTGACCCGTCGTCGTGAGCATTGGTAGCAGCCTGTCGGCGTCTAAGCTAGTGCCTTCTTCCACGCGCTATTGCGAATCACAAACAGCACGTACCTTTCGTTTTCGGGATGTATGGACGCTTCTGTGGCGGCATATGTCGGTCTTTTGATTATCGAAGCCCGTGAGAGGAGGGACGGAGGGAGGGAGAGGGTTGTTGGGGTGCCCTGTGTTTGGTGGGGAGTTGGTCGATGTTGCAGGGTTGTTAGATTAGGGACCAGATGATATCGTTGTTCCAGGAGTCGGTTTGTGGGGATTCATTCATGATTGCGTAGAGTGCGGACTTGATACGACAGCCATAGGGGAAGAAGAACGACGTCTGGCGGTTCGAGGTGGGAGTGCTATGGGTGACGGAGGATGCAGAGATGCAGTCGGATGCGCGTATCACGACGAGGCCATGAGTCAGCATCGAAGATACCGGCGTATCTCGGAATTACCCCGCGAAACTGGAGCCTGCGAGACGAGAGCAATTGAAGTCGAGACCTAGAGCCGCCTCCACGTGCTGGAATCGTGTTCGCCCCGGCCATGGAAAACGAATGTCCTCCAAGCTGCCGAGATCTGCTATCTGTGATCGAACTAACCTTAAAGGGGAGGCCAAAGGAGAACGAGGGGCTGGTATGATATCTGATATCGGAGAAGGGCAATCTTCAGCATGGGGCGCATTTGGAGCTATTCCTGAAGAGTCAGGCCGATTGAGAGCAGGTACCGATCTAATGTACACGCCCCCTACCAGGCGTCCTCCTCCCTGGCAACCCATCGCGAGGCCAGCCTTTCCAGATGGGCCAAGCCAATTGAGAAAGATACTTCTGAGTGATGCTAGTCCGAAAAGGTAAGGCCAAAGGAGAGCAGCTTCCTAGCAGCTTGCCAATTCACCGTTCTTGATTTGGTAGCCTGCCCCAGACCAGATGTCAGTTGTCTCAAGTGTGGGGGAAACCCGATATCGGTCGGTCTTCTTTCGCTTGTGCGCGGGATCCTACACCCTCACCTTAGCTTGGTCTCGCCATTCACCGACAATGGCACAGAGTCTGGGTCCAAGCATGGTCATGTTCATGAGTGTTTTTTTCCGGTTCCGACCAATGGGGCGCCCGCTACAAGGCACAGCTGTGCGATAGTGAAACCTTGAGAGGGTTTCGCTATAGAGTGGCAACTCAGCATCTGTCATTGAGCCCAATACAAGTCGCCATCGGAGGATGGTGAGTATCAGAAGACACATCTGACAACTTTTAGTCTTGTTGAAGCCACGGCTGCACACGATGGGGAAGAACAAGTAGTTGGAATCAAGAACTCAATTAATTTTTCACACCTAATTAAACGCTTTATTTAAATTGATTTTACGACCTTCTCCAGAGTCTCAAGCAGAATATCTGCGTGGTGCTTCTGGAAGACAAGCATAGGTCGTAGTCTTACAGCATTAGCTCCGCTGCCTCCCATGTTCACACCAAACTCCTTGGCCTTCTTCAAGATCTCGTCGCGCTTAGGGCTGTCGAAGGCAATGAATGTGCCACGGTCCTTGCCACGGAGGTTCTGGAAGTGCTCGGGATACTTGCGAGCAAGACCCTCGAGGCTCTCGAACAGGTAGTTACCGACCTTGGCGGTGTGATTGACGAGATCGTGCTTCTCAATCTCGTTGATGATACCACGGAAGAGCAGAGCTCGGACGGGGTCTCCCATCCAAGTGTTGAACTGGCGGTAGGGCTTGTTTGGTCGCAGACCTGGGTTACCAAAGTAGAAGCCTGCTGCCTGTGCCTTCTTGGAGAAGGTGACCAGGTCAGGAGGGTCCTGGAGGTTCCAGTGGTCGTGGGCCCAGAACTTTCCTGTGGCTCCAACACCAGTTTGCACCTCATCTACAATGAGGAGCACATTATGTTTCTTGGTGAGGGCTCGCAGCTTCTGGAAGAACTCGGGGCTGGCGTGGTTGTCGCCTCCCTCACTCTGGATAGGCTCAACAACAACGGCGGCGGGAGGCAGATGCCATGATGTAATTAAATGCTCAACTTCGTCCAAGCTAGCCTGCTCGATGCGGGCGTTCTCCGCTGCGTTATCCTCCAAAGGATACTTGAGCTGGGGGAATGTAGCCTGAGGCCAATCAAAGGCTGGGATATCAACCTTGTGAATTGCCTTTGAGCGAGTTGTGGAAAGACTGCCGAGAAGACGGCCGTGGAAGCCAGTCTTGAAAGACAGGATGGAGAGCTGTGCGGCGCCAGGAGCTTTGTTGTCCATGACTGATGCAAGTTCCTCAGGAGTGAAGTCAACCTCTGGCCCACCTCGCTCAATCTGGCGGCGGTACATGAAAGCAGCCTTGAATGCAGTTTCGTTGGCGTCTGAACCAGCCATGGCTGTGAAGACCTGGTCAAGACCCTTGGGGGCGGCACGGAGCAGGCCAGTCTTGAGAAGGTCAGCCCAGTCATGCGAGGGAAAGCTGCCCAGAGCAGGGCGGTTCACGATCCCGCTGGCCATTTCAGGCGAGGACGCAATCTTGAGAAGCTCTGGGTTGTTGTATCCCAAGGGGATGGATGCGATCTGAGCGAAACTGGTCATTGTGAGTTAGCTCTAGTTGCTTATTTTGAGCCAACTTAGCGTGCGGCCGAGAACTCACACGTCGAGAAGAATATTGCCATCGGGATCAGACAGATAGTTTCCGTGGCTCTTTGTGAAGTCGCAAATCATGTTCAAGCTCCTGGTGTCAAACACTGTGTCGAGTTCCTGGAGGAGCTTCTGGCTTTTTGGGCCTGGGATAGTTGTCTTCACCTGAGGCCCAGAAGGTTCACCAGCGTAAAAGGGACCAGTAGCGGCCCTGATGCTGCTGGTAGCAAAGCAGCGCCCCCTGGATACTGCCAGGGCTGGGCGGCCAAGGACTCGAGCCCGTGCGAGAGACATAATGGATGCTGTGAAGTCGTCCTTTCTTGTGGGAGTGGGAGAATGAGGGGGAAGAGCAGAAGAGTGAAGAATGAAAGACTATGAAGAAGCGAAACACAGTGGGTAGAGTCCCCTCATAGATCCTATTTAATACAAGCGTCTGAGTTTGGGCAACTACATTCTGGAGCAACGAGGACCTGGCAGGCCGGCCCGGTGTGTACGATGTACATTGGACAAGACATGGATTGTGAGAGCAATGTGTCAAGAAAACGGACCAATTGCTAATGGAAATGGGTGCCGGAGGGTGCTTCACTGCGTTATCTTGTGGCAACGTGTGTGAAGGAAGCTCGGTTTGGAACTTGTCTAGAAGGCTTATCATTTTGGATGATGCACTAGATTCGTTATCGACTGTATCACGGGGCGGTTCAGCGTCCAGGGCGGCAGCTTAGCGGGCCCCGCGCCCCTAAGCGGTAGTGGAGGCATGTACCTGTAGAGGGGTGAGCGCAGCGAGGTTCTTGCGTGCGATAACGCGAGATACAGTGGAGGAGAGCCCACTGAGGGGTGTGTCTTGCGGTGTAACTTGCCCTACCACGGAGGCGATGCCGAAGTCGGAGAGGGCAATACAGAGGCACTTGCCAGATTAGCACGCTGCACATTTAGGGGCCTAGCCATTTCAGTTGTCGACGAGACGACACAACGCTCCATTGTGGTCCCAAAGCGATGGGGCCAAGGCGCCAGATGGATTTTGCTCTCATGCCCCTGGTCTGAGGTGCATTTTCGTTAGCGGAGGTACGGAGGCATGCCCAGAGGCAACGGGAAGGGAGCCGGTTACAGCAGGCTCAACGCGGGGAACAGATAAAAGAGACCTTGCCTCAACACTTGTTCGTCCTGAGAAAGCCAGTTTACTTTTTTCTCACTTCTTTTCGCATTTTTGATCTTTACCATTGAAAAGTTGCGGTCATACAACCTTTATTGCTCTAGACTCTGGTGGTACTCACAATGCGTCGCTTCGCTTCACGAGGTGTTTGTGCCAAGGCCTCCAAGGCTGTTCCCCGTGGGAACGGCCTGAGCTCAGCATCCCCCTTTGCTGTTCGCCAATCTGCTCTGCCAAAGCAGGCAAGACTGGCCTTCCAGTTCAGAACATACATCACCAACCATGAGAAGATTCAAGATGTCCAGAACACCCCTTACTTCCTGGACAACAAGTTTGTTCAGTCCTCCACAACCAAGTTCATTGATCTGCATGATCCTGCCACAAACAACCTCGTCACCCGAGTCCCTCAGATGACCAGTGAGGAGATGAAGAAAGCCGTTGAGAGTGCTGAGAAGGCCTTCGAGTCATGGAAGAAGACCAGCGTCCTGCACCGCCAGCAAATCATGTTCAAATTTGTCCAGCTGATTAAGGAGAACCATGATCGCCTAGCCGCAAGCATCACCCTGGAGCAGGGAAAGACCTTCGCCGACGCCAAGGGCGATGTTCTTCGCGGACTTCAGGTTGCTGAGGCTGCATGTGCCGCGCCTGAACTTCTCAAGGGTGACTTGCTTGAGGTCGCCAAGGACATGGAAACTCGCTCTTACCGTGAGCCTTTGGGTGTTACTGCAGCTATCTGCCCCTTCAGTATGTACCAATTCCTCAACCTATCTGCCCGACTATAGTTGCTAACACTTTTCCAGACTTCCCCGCTATGATCCCTCTTTGGTGTATCCCCATTGCCACCGTTACTGGAAACACTCTGATCCTCAAGCCCTCGGAGCGTGACCCTGGAGCTGCCATCATCCTTGCGGAGCTTGTTAAGAAGGCCGGTTTCCCTGAGGGTGTGGTCAATATTATTCACGGCAGCCACGACGCTGTCAACTTCATCATCGATGAGCCTGCAATCAAGGCTATCAGCTTCGTTGGTGGCAACAAGGCTGGCGAATATATTTTCACACGCGGATCAGCTAACGGAAAGCGCGTTCAGGCTAATCTTGGTGCCAAGAACCACGCTGCTGTTCTCCCAGACTGTAATAAGAACCACTTCCTTAACGCAGTAGCCGGAGCTGCTTTTGGAGCCGCCGGACAGCGATGCATGGCTCTCAGCACCCTCGTTTTCATCGGTGATGAGACCCAAAAGTGGCTGCCTGATCTCGTTGAGCGTGCCAAGGCCCTCAAGGTCGATGCTGGTTTCGAGGACGGCGCCGACCTAGGCCCCGTCATCTCCCCAGAGAGCAAGGCTCGCATTGAGAGCCTGATTGCCTCTGCTGAGAAGGAGGGCGCTAAGATCGTTCTCGATGGACGTGGCTACAAGCCGGCCAAGTACCCCAATGGCAACTGGGTTGGACCTACCATCATCACTGATGTGACCCCCGACATGACCTGCTATAAAGAGGAGATCTTTGGACCCGTTCTTGTTTGCCTCAAGGTTGATACTCTCAACGAGGCTGTTGAGTTGATCAACAAGAACGAGTATGGTAACGGAGTTGCGATCTTCACTGAAAATGGATCATCTGCCGAGTACTTCCGAAAGAACATTGAGGCTGGGCAATTGGGTGTGAATGTTCCTATCCCCGTCCCTCTGCCCATGTTCAGCTTCACTGGCAATAAGAAATCTATTGCGGGAGGTGGTGTCAGCACATTTTACGGCAAGCCCGGTATCAACTTCTACACCCAGACCAAGACAGTCACCTCCTTGTGGAAGGCCGAGGATGACCAGGCTGCAAAGGCTAGTGTTGTCATGCCTACCCAGAAATAGAATGCTTGATCAACGACTAAAACGAATAAAAAACGGTGAAAATAATCACACAGGCTTCTGGAATTGTTAAATGGTGGCTCATGAAAGCTGGTGACTTTAGAAATGACTCTTTCCTATGTATCATGGGCTGTTTACCTACACCCATATAGCTAGATTTAATAACAAATAGCCAAAAAAAGAAAAAGCTATACAAACTATCTCTACATGCGTTTATCCCATTTCTAAGTAGCTGAAACTGAATTCTGGAAGCCAAAGACAGCCGTCCATGGGGAAGGGTCTGGGATGGACCACCGTGATCCACCACCCATCTGCATGTCAACGACGAGCGGATCAAGCGCAACCCCTCATAGGGGGGGGGGGGTATGCATTGACAGGAGACGAAAGATGGACTTAAGATCCTCCTCCGTCTCGGCATGATCATCAATAGGGAGCGGGTAAGCCACGCTACTTGCCAGGCTACTGGCGAGTGTCCAGGGTCCGCCCGTTCCCTTTGGTTGGTGGTGTGGCTCAGAATAGGCAGCCCTTACCGTGAAGAGTCCCTGAAAAATGCTGCATTAGCTCGATATGGCCTAAGTCCCGATAGGGCTGCAAATCATTGAACTCGGGTGTTCAATTTTAGGTTATTGTAGCTGAGTGTTTGAGTGAGGATACGTTCTTGCTGAAGTGAGTTCAATTTGATGGCAAATTGAGGGCGAAGAACATAATTTTTTCTCGAAAGCCACATTTAATGTCCATTTCTAAGCATGATACTGTATATATAGTCTTAATTGCCCATATGTTGAATGAATATGTCGACCATTTCGAAGTATTTGGCCAGTATCACCGCCATACCTTACCCACCTTGGGCCATGACACCACTTCCTCCTTTCTCCTTAGTGATGCGTACAGACTTAAGAAGACAAGACCATGATCCTCCCGGAAGAAGATTTTGTGGCTTCCTCCATTGCCTCCTCGAATTTCTCCAGAGGAAAGTCACCCACTACCTCCATGCCGGCCTCCTTATCCAACCTAAGGACACCAGCTTCCACCATTTTGATCAATGATTTGACATGATGCCTTTCATACATCCACGAACCGCGAATTGTAATGTCTTTGACGACCATGAATAGGTATGGATGCGGGAGTGACTGGTCACCACGGCCTCCCATCAGACAGATCCTGCCTCCGGTCTTCACAGCCGTCATTCTGACTCCCAAGTGAGACGACCCAGTGGCCTCCGTCGGGGACACATCGACAAAGGCGTCGATAGGTCCATGCGCGGCAATGGCAGCTGCGTCTTCCTCGTCGCCCTTGATCTGGACGGTCTTGATCCCCGGGTACTTCCGCTCGAGCTCCTTGAGCCCGTCGGCATTGCGGCTGGCAGCAATAACATTGGCTCCCATGGCGCGGGCGACGTGGACGGCACCGCCGCTGAAAATCCCCGTGGCGGGCGCAATGAGCACAGTCTCGCCCGCCTGGACATTGATCTTGCGGAGCCCCCATACACGACGGCAAGCGGGCCCAGGTGGACGAGGTCCTGGGTTCTAAGACCCAACTTGATGATCTTGTCCTCGTCAATCGCCCACGTATTTTCAAGTGGCGAGCGCGTGTACTCGGCCCAGCAGCCGTTATGCCAGTTGTCCTTGGAGAACTTATTCGTCTTCTCGTCAAAACCACCGTTGGAGCCCCACAGAATGGCCACATCAGGGTCGTCGCGGGCATGTACAAAGGGTTCGAACATAACCAGCTGCCCTGGCTTGAAGGCCGTGGTGTCGGGCCCAAGGGAAGCGATCCGCCCAACACCGTAACCTCCAGGGATACAGGGCCATTCAGGTTCCTTTCGAAGCAATGGGCCATCACCGCGATAGAGTTTTATGGCATTGTTATGAACCAGAGAGTGCAAAACGCGGATGGTGACGCTGCCGGGCCCTGGGTTGGGATAAGGGAATGACTCAACCGCACCCTTCCCATAGCCACGGTTGACGACAGCTTTCATGGTTTCGGGGGTCTGAGTAGCTGTCATAGTGATGCTCTGAGTCTCAGATGTGCGAAAGCTTCGAAATATGAAGAGAATGCGATCTTTAAATGATGAGGATTTGCCTTTACTCAACACTCATTGGTCTGGTTCGCCCCTTCTTCGAGCCATCACAAAGCTCCTTTATACAATTCTCTCAATCAATCTTCTTCGTATGCAAGATTCTCTTAAGTCATATGGAATTGAGTCTTTAACTCCGTTCTGAGATATGCTGCTCTGGACGCAACAAGCATGATGTACGGAGTTCTGATACTGCACGTTTGATGGCCCCATCTCAGCCAGCAATGAAAGCCGTTCAAATACGAACGAAGGTTAGCGCCAAACATTCTCTGGGGTTATAAAGTAAAAATAAACGAGATCTACATAGACAGGCGTCATGTGTAGAGTTGCTGGTTAGCTTACATTCACGGCCGTCATACGGCTTATCTCCGTTTCCTCCGACTCATCACCATGCCCTCGATATCTCTGTAAAGAAACCTTTATAGGAGGAAAAATGTAATACAAGAGAAACAGGGATTCCTTCATGATCTGAAAAGCCAATTAACAGGAATTTTGTGAGAATAAAAGCACTTAAAGATTGTGCAGTAATCAGACATACCCTTTGTAATTTCTTCCCTTCCAATGGGGACACCACAACTACGGCCTACGAGATGAAAACGTTGAATGTGTTCGTGCCCAATTTGGGTCACCGTTAACAGACTGGCGAGTGATCATACCTACACAAAGACGTGAAGTTGGCGATCACACCCAGCATGTTGTCACTACGAAACTACAGCGTATCCAGTCGGCCGAGTAGAATACTGAAGTTGATGTCTTATTCTTCTACAAAGACCGTCATACCTCTCGAGGAGGTTTTAAGCACGGGTGGAATACGTAACATTTCCTGCAATTAAACCACAGTGAGTATATTTAACATGTTTTCTTCTTCTAGTTTGAATTTTTAAACCTCTTTCATTAAGAGAGAAAGAGACCATATTAGTGGCGAGTAATCCCCAGTACCTTCTCGTCTCTATCCAGAACTTCTTCGGCCATTTGGGCCTTCTGTGGCGCCCAGCTCAGTTTACCCAGTACCGCATACTTCACCGCACCCCCAGTAGCAGGAATATTGTTAGCCAGCTGGCGCTTGTTCGCGTAGGCCAACGTCGCAAACTTGATAGCTTCCTTGTAGGCTGCAGGGATGCCCACCTCGTCACTGACCGTGACTGTCAGATTGTGTTTAGATAGCTCGTCGCTCAGGTTGGCCATAAGTGTGGCGTTGCGCGTGCCACCGCCTGAAGCAATTACCTGTGTCAGGGGGCCACGAACAAGCACGAAGTCGACAAGACTTCGGACAATCGACTGGGCGGTGAAGCGCGTCAGAGTTGCGAGCAGGTCCTCGGTCGACCGGTCAGCATAACGCTGGAGAATGTCATCGGCGTAGGCGGCACCGAAATCAAGGCGCCAGGCCGATCGAGGAGGCTGACGGCCGTAAAAGTCATGCTGGAATAATTCGTCTAGCAACTTCTGAATGATGGTGCCCTTGGCTGCAAGTTCGCCGTCTTTATCATAGCCTCGGCCAGTTCGAACGCGGGCGACATGGTCGATAATCACGTTGCCCGGGCCAGTGTCAAATGCCATCATCTTGCTTCTGTCTTTGTTGGCGAGCTGTAGGTTGGCAATACCACCAATGTTGAGCGTCACCGTGGGCCCGTCGTTACGGAATGCCACAAAATCGAGATATTGCATCAACGGAGCAGCCGAGCCTCCCAGCGCATGGTCGAGGGGACGGAATTGTGTGACTGTATCAATGTTGGTGAGCGCCGCAACAACACCGGACTCAGCGATGAAGAAACCACACGGGTAACCACCCTCGAGCCACTTCCCAACCAGGCTCTTGTTGCCACTCAGCACATAGGCCTTCTCCCTTTCGCGATTAGGCGGTTCTTGGTAGACGGTTTGACCATCATAACCGATGACATCGACACTGGCTGCGTCAAGCCCTGCCTTTGCTAGCAGGGCGTTGGCTGCCTCTGCGTAGAGCGCACCAGCGGCGTAATTGAGCCGAGTCATCTCAAAGAGAGACAGCTCATTGTTGAAGGCTCTGAGGACAAGTGGCTCTAGTTTAGCCGGCCAGTCAACAGTTAGACCATCGACATAGACTGGGCGCGATGGATGTCCATCTTCGGCCATAGAAATCCGGCATAGCACAGCATCAACACCGTCAAACGACGAGCCGCTGTTCAGACCGACAATATAGGAAGTCATGGCGCGACTATAGATGAACACAGGGTTCAGACTTGAAGCGTGCAAAATAATGTGTTCAAGAGATGGCTTCCATTACCTGGTCAACTCGGAGTGCTTATATATCCAACCTGATTCAAACCAACTGAAGTATCACAAGCTAACGGCAAAGTCCCTGCATCTTCCCCATACAACCGCTCCGCAGGCTCGGGCTAAAACGAGAGGTGGTAAGGTTGGTTGATAAGAACTGGGGTGTCATCGGGGGATGCTCCGACGGAAGGGCTAAGCATGTAAGAGAACACACTACTTTTACCTTTCTACAATAAACCTGATCTATAACGATGTCATTTCTTAGCGTACTGTCTAACGAAGACTTCAACCTGAAATGCCAAATATTTGAAATTTCAGGACCTCATGAGACACCATTGGAGAGTCTAAAACTGAGATGTACCGTTCACTAGGAATTCTGCCGGCTATCTAGGTATTCTATGGAGTATCTCGTAACTATGAATCCCTTGTCGACTAATGATTATACGAGGAGTAATGTAGTTCTCCATAATACTGCAATTTTGTCGCGTAGACCCATAGGTACGCAGGTTGCCTAAAATCATTGGTTTCTAAATTGGCATAGTCCGCATACCCATGTAGATTTCCATGGCGTCTCACTCAGCTCAGATTAATTACTGCTTTCATCATTGGAAAAGAGACTAAAGAATGCTCATGCAACCATTTATGGCTTCTCTTTGGGCATCTATTTACTTGACCCCATCAATGCCGTGTTATATATACTCTTGTGTCTTGAAACTGAGCAATAATTATGAACAAAGTATACTTTTTCTACTTGTAACTTTATCCTAAATCCAGCAGTGATGCTATTCACTGGGACAATGTAGGTCTTATGCCTAGACGTCCAACAGTTTTGATAATAACGATTTGAGTTTTTCTGTATCGTCTCCAAACTTCCGCATCGCCTCAGCTGATTTTTCTACAGCCAAGGCATCTGCATTAAATGCCCATCGGAATTTCGACTCGTCATTAATGTATGAAATGTGTTGTAGCTCGGCAGCTTGTGCTGCGGGAAGCAGAAAAGAGGTGGTTAGCTTGAAATAGCACATATTGTCAAGGAAGCAAAACAACGTACCACTTTCTACCGTTAAAACAGGTACCAGAGGCCTACTATCGGCTTTGACAAGCTCAAGAATCGATGGTGCTGCGGTGAGTAGATCAATGCCCGCAAGAGCCCGTACTTGCTCAACGTTTCGGAAGCTTGCTGCCATGACTTGCGTGGAGTGGTTGTATTTACGAAGGTAGTTCTGTATGGCCGAGACTGTCTCAATGCCCAAATCACCCTGATGGCCGTGCTGCTTTCCATAGTCGGCGATTCTACCGACGTATGGCGCAATCGCATCAGCCCCAGCCTCCGCAGCTGCAATGGCTTGAACAGATCCAAATACAATGGTTACAAGGCAGCTTGCGCCATGCTCTTTTTGGAGGATCCTCGTTGCCTGAATGCCTTCCCATGTAGCGCTGATCTTGATGCGTACCTTGTCTTTGGGGACACCCTCGGCCGCATAGAGTTCGAGGATACGTAACGCTGCAGCGACCGTTCCGGCAGTGTCAAATGATAAGCTAACATCGACTTCGGTGCTGATACGCCCTGTGAGGTTGTATATTTCTTTTCCAAACTGGACAGATAGCATCTCAACGGCATGAGAAAGTTGTTCGTCGCGGCTTGTTTTCCCAGGGAGAGATCGTATATAAGATATCGTCTTGGCTAGGAGAGGCTCGTAGGACGCATTTTGGGCAGCGGCGAAGATCAGGGAAGGGTTGGTAGTGCCTTCAGAAGGCCTGAATGAGGCGATTTCTTTAGTCAAACATTAAAAAGGAGCGCAATATTAGGAAAACGCAAAAGGCTCACTCTGAAAATCAGCAGTATCAGCGATAACAACGGTGCCGGTGGCACGAAGCTCGTCAAGGCGCGAAGACATTTTAGACCAGAACACTCGATGTGAGGGGATCAATGGCTCCGGTAGGTTTCCAAATGGTCGTATGATTTTTGTCTTTGTTTCAGAAAGTCAAGGAAAAGAAATAGGAGAAAAAAGTAATATTGAATGTCTCGTGTGCCAGCAACTAGTCAGTTCGTGAAGTTGGGGATGGTGCTCTCCACATCAACAAGCAGGGGGCCCAAGGAGTTTTCGGGGAGCCTCCGTCGGAGCATGCCCCGACCAACCCCATCCTTTAGGTCCGCTTTACGAGAACGAGGTTCACTATTCCCAGGAATGAGGGTGGAATACACGGACAACCTGGCTAATGAGGGGTCTAGGGCCATGTGCCAGCCCATGACCTCAGCTTCTCCAGCTCCCAGCGATCTAGACCCCGGATAATGTATACTGACTCACGTGAGAAAGACTGGCTGGCTTCCCCAGACTTGATTATGGACCAAGTGACTGACAGCCACCAGGTTTGCACATATTCTCAATCCTGGTTTTCTGTCTATAAATTCTCAGGTCCCCTTTCGATCATGTCTCAAGTTGAATAAATCCACACATCAGCTTCCTCTACATACTTCTTGAATCATTCTCAGCTGCAACTCAAATCAAGAGCCATGGGACTCTTCAACATCGACTTCCGCTCTCATGCGTGGTCTCTCTTCTACTGTGGAGTGTCATCTTTCGGTGCTCTATGCTACGGCTATGATCAGATTTATTACACCGGGCTGTTGGGCATGGACCCCTTCGTTGTCCGATACGGCTCTGCCAACGCAGACGGCACCAAAGCGCTGCCTACTTCCTTCACGTCCTTGACTTCATCCATCATCTATGTCGGAGAACTCATTGGCGCTCTCGGCGCTGCACCTATCAACCAACGATATGGCCGTAAGGCCGTCTTTTACTGCGCGTCAGTGTGCATCATTGCCGGTGCGATTGCTCAGCTCCTCGCGTCCGGACAGGAAGGCGTCATTGTACTGGGCCGTATCCTCATCGGACTTGGCATTGGCCAATTTACCGTGACCTGTCTTCTTTACATTGGCGAAGTAGCACCTCAAGCGGTCCGCGGTCCCGCGTTGATGATGTTTCAGTTTATGCAGTCCTGCTCGCAACTCGTTGGATCCGGCATCACCCAAGGCACAGCTACGATCGATGGAAAAAATTCATATTTGATCCCAATGGGTCTTTTGATTGCGCTTCCGGGCATCATGATTCTTCTCCTGCCATTCACTCCCGAGAGTCCCATGTGGTTCGCCTCCAGAGGTCGGTTTTCCGATGCAGAGGTTGCCCTGTGCAAGATCAACAGGAGCAAAAAGGATTATAACCCAAATGAGGACCTAACTCTCCTCCAAGATGCCTGCAAGCGTCAGCAAGAAGATGAGTCGAGCTCTAGCTGGGCTGAGCTTTTCACGGACCCCATTGAGCGCCGCAAACTGATCTACTCCTCTGGTTCCATGATCGCCCAGCAAATCAACGGCATCCAATTCTTCTACTCATATGGTGTGATCTTTGCCCAGTCAATTGGTATCAAAGAAGCCTTTACTATTTCCCTGATCACGAACCTGCTACAAGTCATCGCCGTAGCCGTCTCTGTCCTCGTCGCCAACAAGATCTCCCGACGCATCAACATGATCGTGTGCAGTTGCGGTCTGTTTGCAGCCCTTGTAGTCGTTGGTGGACTGGGTACCACGCGACGCGACGGTGCCTTCACAACAGGTGTCAGCTCAGCGATTGTCGTCTTCTCCTACATCGTCATTGTCTGCTTCAACTTCTCGATGGGCCCACTGGCCTTTACAATTGCGTCCGAGTGTGCTGTGGGCAGGAATCGCAACAAGATCATGTCCTGCGCTATCGGCTCCTTCTTTTTCACCGTTTGGGTTATTGCTTTCACCAGCCCGTACCTTTACTATGACGCTAAGTTGGGCCCCATGGTTGGTTTTGTCTATGCTGGCCTCGCGTGTATTACCATTCTCTACTCCTGGCGGTGCGTGGGGGACACTGCGGGGCGGTCACTGCTTGAACTCGATAGGTTCTTCACCGATAGGGTTCCCGCTAGAGAATGGAAGAAACACGCATTCCAGGACGTGGCGGTTGGTGAAGTCCAAATTAAATTAAGGGAGAAGTCGTCCCATCAAGCAATGTTTCATGAGGTAGATGTAGTGGAGACTGAAAGGGCCTGATTCAACCGTGGCTAGAAGTGCTTAGGAAGTTTGGTGAAATCTTCTGTACCTAGATGGTAGTGCGTTGGAGCCTTTAAGCTATGTATAGAGAAGTCTTGTATGTATCGATATTTGTAGCTTCACAAATGGGGAGTGGGGGAACGATTGCCTGCAATTTTATATTCTATTGCCCAAGCTGATCGAACTCGTGCCGCCAAGTATTGACCCTGATAGATATGCCGTTGGATAATCTTACTAATTTAACGGAACAAAGTGTGAATTTTGAGGGCCCAAAGGCTCACGTTTTAAAACACTTTAAAACACTACAAAGCCAGACTAAATCCCTCCGCCAATGGATTAAATAGTTAACCAAAGGTGACAAGTGGCTGTTAGAAAAAGAGGGACTGCAAAGTGACCTCGCAGACTGGAATTACTATAGCAGTCAGTCATGCAAAAATACCACCAAATGTGAATATTAAGTCTATGAATTACCTAATAATTGCCCAATATTTTGCCACTTTGATTATTATTAACTATCATCCATCAATATCATGGCGTATATTGGAAGTTTAGGTCAAGACACCTTTATAGTCTCTGTTATTCTGACGCCTGGTAGGGTGAGAACCTACCGTGAGGAATGTACAGGTATTGAGCTAGCTCAAAAGCGGAATGGCTTCCTGTGGATTCGTATTCGCAATCAGAGCACAGTAGATGCCTCTTTCCAGAATCTGGATGCCCCAATCATCCAATACTTGACCACAACAAAGCCAACAACAACGGCCTGGGCCCAGCAGCCTTGGCAACGTAATGCGTACTCATGGCTCCTACTAAAAGGCCCCAGGCTAAGACCGCTCTTGCATGCGACCGATGCCGTCAGCGTAAATCCCGGTGCGACGGGATCCGACCCCAATGCACTCACTGTGCGAATGCTGCCGTCATCTGCCAATATCGCCCGACACCTACACATCTTGAAAGTTAAGCCCCCCACGTCGTGTTGTCGTATCTTCATGCTCGGAACTGACTATCCTAAAGTGATCAATCCACATTATCTCGACTTGCTGATGCTGAAGCTCGTATCCAGGCTCTTGAGGCACAGTGCCAGCATGGGCGCCTCGTCGTGGCTGAGTCTGTCGAATCTGAAATATCATTGGCACCTTCTTTTCACACAGCATCTGCCCATCAGATGGTTCATTCGTGGCCTCGGTTGCGTTTATGTCTCTCATCCCACGGCAATCCATTGAACTTTCTCGCTGATGCCGACCGTCGGGAGCCTCTGTTTGGTGAACTTGCTCAAGAGACCAATCTTGGGACACCGGAGCCCTCGTCATCATCGCACCTACTTCCAAATTGGCGACTCATCCAGGTTCTAGATTCGTTTGATGCTATCCGAGACAGTCTCCCATCAACACTCCGCCTCCTCCTAGATGCTTGCAATGGGTTTGGCCAAGGAAGTCTTCTGCAGCTTCTTGACTCTACGAATCGCTCGTCGACTATAAATCCAACTAATCTTTCCCTCCGCCATATGAGTCGCTTGTCTACCATAGATCCAATTAATCTTTCCGTCCAACATGCAATTTTAATCCATCTAGCTGTCTCATGTCTGTCACTTCAAGATTTGCCCAATCAGCAGACTACAGCGTCAATTTATTTCAAGTCGGTCCTTGATCGACAGTGGATGCTGTGGAATACTGTCCACGAACGTATTGCAATATCTGCGGCAATCGCATACTGCTTGGTCAATACTTGGGCCCGACCTCTCCATGCGCTTGGTGCCTTACAGTCAGCGATGCCTTCACTAGAACGTATGGCTGTGAGAGCCAAGAATGACCGGTAGGCTTTTATCGGACTCTTACAAGCGAGCAGCCCATCACTCACATTGACAGGCAACTGGCCGTTCTTGCAAGAGTCTACTATATTCTTCAAAGGTATGGCATGCCTTAAACATAGCTTTTTAAGACGTGAACTCTGACAATGTTCGCTCGCAAAGCGATATCCTTACCGAGGTCGATGAATTTTCATCAGATACCATCCTCTCTGACCGCTCATCCAACCTGGTGGCGATACTCTCGTCGAATCCTCCGGAAGTCATGCGGCCCCTAGCAACCTCGCCATCACAAGCGACTGTGAACACTGAAATTGAAAGCAATTCCGACGGTATTTTATGGTTACGAAGCCACATGAACAAGATTCTCTCCCTCTACACCCCCGTTCAAGCCTACGCACGACCTCACCAACTGAAGGGCCTGGTATTTGGCCTTGCAGAAGATCTCAGGCTGTGGTATCAGTCCCTGCCAATGGAGAAGCAGTTTCCTCGTGACATAATGACTTTCACTCTTCATGGTGCTTCCTTTCAATTGGACAATGTTTGTAGTTTTGCTCATTGCATATTTAAGCTTCTCCCGAACTTACTGACAGTCCTGTAGGCTCATAGAGATCTAGCCCTCCGTTACTTTGCCTGCGTTTTCTTCCTGCACAGGCCAGTTCTGTATTTCTTTCTCCATAAAGACATGGAAGATGCCATTCAGCCCCCCTTGCTGAAGGCGCAGCATCTGATCACAGCCCATGGGTGTGGGAGTCTTGCCGCGATTGTATCGAAAGCGCTGTCTTGATTATCCAGATTTGTCAACGACGAGGCCCAGAAAATTCCTACAATACACTGCAGTACTGGCCCGAGTACCAGCTCTTGTTTGCATCGTACTTAATCCTGTTGCAGGTGCGAACGCGACCATCCTTGGAGCCGTATTTGAGGATTCTGGGTAATATAGACACGTTGCTGGACATGGTGGAGGAGATATTCAGGACTAAGACCTACCAGGAAGCCTTATCCAGAAAAGCCTCCTTCTCTTGGTAGATGCGCGCCACAATCTGGATCAATCGTCCCAAACATAGATTGGTATATCTAAAAAAAAGTTGAAATCATAATCCTCAAGGTATCACTAGACTTAAACTTGCTTAGTTTATTTACCCCCTCATGGCTGGCAACATAGTCGTAGCTGACTTAACAAACTAGTCTCGTATAACAGATGGCTCTATGATCTTAAACTTCCGGATTGTTTTTCCCAATAGTCTCTAGTATGCGGTCTCCAGCAACAAGACGCCGAGACTATGAAATAATTTCATCACTTTGCTACACCAATGCACTGTGTTTGGGTGATAGTAGCAGTCCATTTCGAAATGGAAGCGTAGACACGGGCCTTGGACTTTACAACGTGGATTCTTTCATTTAACACTTTTGTAGGACGAAGGGACGCTGGTTACATATTCATCATATCATGACTTGAGAGTGATAAATCCCTAAGCCCATGCCAATAAAGGTCTACAAGGTTCTAATAGATGTATCTGAATCCAGCAGCCCTCCTCTCTTGAGTCGCATCAGCAGCCACCTTGCCCCCCTCGACTTCTTGCTCAGCGTTTTCGAGCTTCTTGTTCTCGCGAATATGAACGAATCGCAGGACGAGCGCCAGAACGGCAGTTAAGATGCACATGCAAGCGTTTGCGCTACCTCCAGGAATATACTACTACTGGTTAGTCTTTATCTTGCTAATTAACGGACAAGGATCGACTTACCCGAGGACCGGAGCTGCTGGGATACATGTAACTTCCATAAATAGAAGCTGTGTTTCCAATCATGTTGGCGACGGCGATACAAGCAGATCTACCCAGTTGGGTTAGTTAGAGACTTTAACCCTCTTAGGACGTTACATACCTCTTAACTACGGGTCGGGGGAAAGAGTTGGCGACCCATGAAACGATAATTTGATCTGATAAAACCCAGTCAGCAGATATTCTGGGATTGAGGGATATTGTCCATTGTCCCATTGTACTCACAAGCCGAGATTGCGCCCATTGGCATCAAAAACATGGCAAAATACCGGGCTCCCAGAACAGTAGTGCCTGTGGCGATGGCATTTCCAATGGCAGACACAATCATCAAGCCAATGATATGCAAAGAACGATCGTTTGTTTTCGAGGATGTCCATGTAACGACAATGGAGACAAGGAAGGTGGCAAACTACAGAGGTGGCAGTCTGATTAGCATGGTGTTGAGCAACAACGGAGCATCTAGACAAGGTGTACTTACCCAGACTGGGGCTGTGAGCCATAGGGTCGTAATTTTGTCGTAACCCAGCGTGCCAACAATCGTAGGGAAGAAATATTGGAAAGTTTGTGAGACCAAGCTGATATGCTGGAGGAGGACGAAGACATAGAGACGGTAGTCCCGAACAGCCAACTTGATACCATCCCAGATTGTCTGCTCCCCGCCGTATGTGTCTTCCTCGTTGACGTCTTGGACCAGTCTATAGCAGGCGTAGGCTCTCTCTTCTTCAGATAGCCATTTGGTGGAATGGGGATAGTTCGGGAGGATGAAGCCAGCACAAATCGCGAAAGCAATTGCGACAACGCCTTCCTATTGAATGACACCGCGTTAGCATGACCGACTAGAGACCGGGACCGCGATTAATTGCAACTCTTTTTCTTCTACTTACAATAATAAAGAGCCATCTCCATGAAGCAAGCCCCTGAACACCGTCGAGGTTACCCAGGATGGCGGCTCCGATGACACCACCAAACATGTTGGCCAGCGCGTTGCCAGCATACAGCCAAGAAACACGCTGTGTCAACTCAGCACGAGTGTACCAAGAGCTCATGAGGAACACAGCTCCTGGGAAGAAGGGAGCCTCGACGAAACCGAGGAAGAAGCGGATAACAATCAGGTGGGTGAAGCTGTGAGCCGCCGCGTTGCAGGTCGAGACGACACCCCAAAGGCAGCACGATGTGGCGAGATAGATGGAAGGGGGTAGACGAGTCAACAGGACGTTAGAGGGAAGCTGCATGAGGAGATATCCGACGAAGAAGATGGAGGTGGCAAGGTTGAAATCGGTGCCCGTCATGCCCAGGTCCTTTTCGAGGGACCCTTGACGCGCCTGGGCTAGGTTGGAGCGATCGAGGAAGTTGAGCAGATACATGATGACGAGGGTTGGCATGAGGCGCGTGTCGACTTTTCGAAGGACTTTCTTGTTCATCGCCGCCCGCCATTCTTCGGTCTCGCCGTTGAAACGTTCGTTCCAAGGGTTTGTTGCATTTTGATGAGAGGTGGCTTCTTGCACGTCCTCTTGAAGCTCGACGCTCGTCTTCTTGATATCCATGGTAACGATCTGAATCGCTTCAGGATTCCAAAAAGAGATGTTGTGGTTGTTTTGGGCCTCAAATGGATTGTCTTAAGAGAAGGGAGAACCTCGGATGAGATGTAGAGGCTGGCTGAGAGACAGAAAGGTCGGTTCACGAGGATGGGAAAGGAAGGACTGGGGTTATATAGTTCGGTTCAAGGGAAGAAGCAGGTAATTGGTCAATGTTACCTCAGAGAAGTCTCTGAGCACGCAGACTCTCCAAGTTCATGCCGATCTTAGCGGCAATATCCCGTCTCGGTGTGTCATTCTGGCGACTTTGGGGCTAGAACAGCAGCTGGCTTCCCCACATGAAACCATGGGGAAGTGCTAGTTTCCCCGCGCGTAGCAGCCAATCTTCGGCAGGAAGCAGAGAAAGTTGGGGCTTGCAACGGGGTTTCGCAGGAAAGGCCGTTGTCTGGTGGTGGGGCCGGAGGTTTCGCCGGCTTATGCGCCATCGTGTGATGTATGTATCATAGGTGGCACTCATAGGCTTCTCCGCAGGGAGACTGACTCAATTTTATCATCAAGGTTCATTAACTTTCACACTGGAGTGACCTCGACCGGACAATCCTCCGCTGGCCTGGGTAGTCGCTAGCATTGTGGTTAACGCCACAATCTCTGGTATCTTGCGGCAACTAATTTCTAGATGGTATAGTTAATAAATTTCTCGCCCTCCGTCTTTCACTGAGGAAGAGAAACCTGCACATTTAGTTGACGTGTACCTCAAGGGTAAAGCAACATTGGGGCATACAGCGTGGGGTAATTCTGGGTATGGCAGGGCATGCTGGTATGTTCTCTCCAACACACCTGCTCCGGGTTCCTCGTTTCGTTATGCCTGCTCTCAACGGCGGTGACTTTGCCGCGGAAAGCTACCCGGTGGACTTCGTGAACGCAGATTAGAAGCTGACTGGCTGAGTCCCAGAGAATACCCCGTTTCTCAAAGAGGAAGAAGGCCGAGGGGATCCACACATAATCTTGGCCGAGGCAGCCTCAGTTCGATTTTGGGGGAAAGGGGGGAAAGAAACTCTCCCTGCTCTACACAATATGTTTTCTCTTTTGAAGATTCTGAAGGAATTTATTCTCTCATGTGCCATCTCATTATATGATATTACTTGCTATCTTAGCTGTGCCGGCTGCGATTCAAGTTTACTTAAGTGGCTGCTCACGGTACAATGCAAATGTTTGCCTGTGCCTTGGATCCCTGGGTACTTGTTAATACAGCTTACAATGGATGCAAAGTTTTCGGCCTTCTCCCCGGGCTGGCTTGTGCTCAGTCACTGGAACAACGCATTCACTCTGGACAGAAAAGAGCTTAGCCCGCCCTCACCCACTCACCCCCGGCTCACTTTGCTATCTGGTAATTCTTGTTTTAGTATGAAAAAAAGATCAGAAGCAGCCGGAATGTAGCCACTGCTGATGCTAATGAATGTTGGCGAAAGGCCGCCATATCAAATATGGTTCACGGTTCTTTTCAGCCGCCAGCTTGTTGATATTTCTTAGGCTAACCAGGTCTCTTGCAAATTGATTGTCTCACTCTCATCCGAATGAAATACGATACCCTATATGAGAGAGAGCAAAAGAGATCCATTGTGTTGAGATGTCGGGTCTGGCATCTTTTATTGCTATTTTTAACTTTATACTAGAACGCTCTCATCCGCATTGATTGACTCACGCACGGCTTCCAGTCCGCAACTGACCTTGTTGTCTTCAATCGATACATGGATATACTTGGCACAGTATCAGGGAATATGGCCAACACAGCCTGATGTGGAGATCCGCATTACCAAAAAGGTCCTTGAATTCTCGAGGACGAAGTGTTCCTGATGGCTTCTCAGCACTCGACCTCTTTCTTTCTTCCTTCCTTACTCAAGAAGAAGTCTCTGCAGGCTGTCGAATCATGGAGTAGTGTGGAAACCCAAAGACGGAGACCTCTCTCACGACTTCAAAGCCCACCGACTGGTACAGGCGTCGCCCTGCCTCTGATGCAAACAAGTAGCACTTTTTGGCCCTTTTATCGGCCTCTTGAACGCCCCAGTTCACCAATATTCTCCCGATTCCTCGTTTCTGCTGCGCTGGGTCGACGGCAATGAGTTGTAGGTCTGTGATCAGATTAGAAAATTTTATCAAGGAAACCTGCACGAATGTTCATCTAGGCACACGTACGGTACACATGGGCGACTCCATCTTTCCCCAATGCCTCAACAGCATCGGTGGCAAGGGTCGACTTCACCACGCCGAGGGCATCTTGATCCATTTCTGGAGGGGGTGTCGGCGCCGCCGCCTGTGGTTTGCTTTTCCCGACCTCTGCAGAGCCCGGCGCCTCGTCTCTGGGAAGCTCCCAAACGGCGACCCCGACAATCTGTCCATCAAGCTCGTCGTCCACAACGACCTTGACCGCCAAGTTTTCTGTGTCGTCCACGACAATTGCTTTGCGCGCCTTGCGGTATGCGAGGATCCCGTCAATATCCTGCTGTTTCGGTGACCGGAGGTGTGACGGGAAGAGTCGGCTGGCGATAGGGTCTATTGAAGGATCGAATGCCTTGGAGGCGACACTGCCCATGGCGGGGACATCGTCCTTGGTGGCTGTGCGGAGTTGAAGCGGCATCTTATGAGGCAGTGGTGGAGGAAGATGTCAACGGCGCAGGATTGATTGCGCGAGGATGCCGTATACGTGACTCATTGCGGCATTTGCCTCTCCATTCACTCAATTGAAAGGTGGACTCTAGTGGACCCTTGATTCTGGTATTGCTTCCTTCCATTTGAAGACTATCACAGGGGGTCCAGGGCAACTGAGTGCCGGGGGGTGGGAAATCGTTTGACGTATACGCACTATGTCGTCTATCTCTTCCACGCTTCTTGTTTCCTGATCTTTTTTACCTTTCGTAATCCTCGGATAGTCACCACGGCCGATTGGCTCAGTAAAAAAACCAGGTATTTGTTTCTGTTCCTCCCAATTTGAGAGGGAAAAGCATATAATTTATAAATCACCGAAGAATATAATACTTCTAGGATGTAGATAAAGTATATAATGTGTATGATATTTCCATCCGTCCAGTTTAGTAGCCAATGTATCGCCATCCAAGATCGACTTGCTGCTGGGTCACGCCCTTCTTCATGACACGGCGTTGTTCCTCCTCAGTACCTCCAAGAAGGCGGTTAAGCTTCCTCACATGCCATCTGTAGGTGGTAATGGTAAGGAAGAAAGAGACGGCACAGCCGAGAACTAAACAAGCAATCAGAGTCAATTCCATATTCTAACCAGCTGACATGGGGAGAGAATGCTGAATACTCACCACAAGCGAAAGCCGCAGTATACTGGGGAGGACCAAAGTAAAGGTAGCTGGCCCAGATGTTGGAAAGACCTCCGATGGAGTTGATCATGGCGGTGCCGACGGATCTCTTACTGAATGGACGTGCCATATGGAGATTCAGGGTCTTATATAGCATGATTTGGGGGCCAGCTAAAAGCGACATCAGTTAGTAAAATGACAACTTAAAAATTGGCGGTTGAAGACGTACCTGCAGCGGCTGGCATAAGCATCATGGACACGTATCGAGCAGCAGTCTGGACAGTTGCCAAGGGGATGACATAGGCCACGCAGCCAACTCCAAGACACGATATGATGATGACATACATCGCATCTTTGCGCTACAGAGAAACAGTCAGTATGATGATCCCGAGAATTCAACATAATGAAGCAGAAACGTACATCACTAATGTATGAAATGATATAGAAGACGATGGCAGCCAGGATGAAGGGAGGCGCAGTGAGGAGCATCGTGTTGGTCTTGTCGTAGCCCAAGGTCTGGACAATGGAAGGGAAGAAGTTGACCGTCGAACCCATAGCCTGGGACATGTGCATGCACCAGACAAGAGCCCAAACCTTGGGATCCAGGAGAGCGAGCTTGAAACCACCCATGGCAGTAGTCTCTTCATGGGCCTCTCCTGCTCCGGCTTCGCATTCGAGTCTCCAGACGGCGAAATCGCGCTCCTCAGGTTTTAGTAGGCGAGCATTGTGGGGGTATTCTGGCATGAAGCAAGCAAAGATGAGACCGCAGCCAATTGTGACGACACCTTCACTAGAAGGCAGGGTATTAGCACCGCCCGTGAGGAGGAGGAAAAGGGAAGAACTAACACGATGAACAGCCAACGCCATCCGGCAATGCCATAACGGCCGTCCAAGGTGAGGCAGCCGGCAGCGACAAAGCCTCCGAAGGCACTTCCGACCATCTGGAACATGAAGAGGGCAGCCAGTCGCTTACCCAGCTCATGTTTGGTATACCATGCGCTGAGGAAATAAATGACTCCCGGGAAGAAGACGGCCTCCGTTACACCCAAGAACACGCGAACAACGAGCAATTGCTGGTAGGTTTTGACAGCTGCCGTACAAGAACTCACTGCTCCCCAGATAACAGCAGCAGAGCAAATATCTGGAAAATGGAGGAAATAATGGGTTAGTACTCGCTCGTAGTTCAAGAGTTAGATGTATGAATACTAACAGAATCCAGGACGTGTAATCTTAGTCATGATCAGGTTGGAGGGGATTTGGAAAGGAATATAACCGACTATAGGCATGTGTTAGTTCGTTATGCGCCTCGTAAGCCACCTACAGCGCTTCATTGCACGAACCGAAAAGAATCGAAATGGCAGTGGCGAACTGAGCAGTGTCCATGCCAAGATCCTCCATGATTCCGTAAACCTTCGTAGCTGCGAGGGCCGATCTGTCAACGTAGTTGAGAATGTACAGAATACCCATAATAGGCCTTCATAGCGAGTATCAAAGTTAGTTTGAACTGGTCCATCGATGTTCGCAGATGGGGGACACGCACATGATGACAAGGTCCATCTTGCGAACCATTCGTTTCTTGAGTAGATTGAGCTCTTCGTCGTTCAAGGTTGCGATGCTGTCGGGCTTGGGCAGTGTGTGCTCGTCATGCTCAGCCTTGATGTTCTCCTCATCGCCGACATGGACGGCGACGCCAAGGGCCTCATCTTTGTCAGAGCTTCCCATTTTGGTGGGGTTTGCCAATGCAACGATATGGATGAATTGGTAAGTAGGTGATGTGGGTTGTGGTAGCAAGGAGAGTTGGGGAGGATATGCGTGTTGATCAAGGACCTTTTATGGAAGAAGTTATAGTAGTCCAGCTGGTCGGATACCAACACAAGATCGAGTTAGAGCATTTGACCCGGCCAAGAGGACGCAACTGTCATGGGAGCGAGCGTAGCTCCTCCCCCCAACATCCGAGCTTATTGAACCCCAGACCGACCTCCTAGTCTGGGGGAGCGGGGCGGTGGACTACAAGTCGCCCATGTGGATCTGTTTTTCCTCGAGGCGATGTCATGAATGGGGAGAAAAACCCGGGGGCTCCTGGTAATCTGGGGCGTCATACGTGGTCTTAAATCCAGTCCGAAGAGTTACCAAGTTGTGTTGCAAACTGCGCCCATGCACGTCATACTGGCCTGCCAGAGCTGCATAAAACAACATGGATGGCTGAGAGCATGAGTAAACACGCAGGCATATCAGAGCACAACCTGACTGCGTACAGAACTCAACTAACTGCCCGGCTTATTTCCCCGCAGCCAAGACAAGTCTCCGCATCGTCAGACATGACTCGGGGAAACGCCGCAGACCAAGTACGAAGGAAGGGCTTGGCTTCTTCTCATCGGATGCGCTAACCTGAAAGAGTTGAACTCGCAAGGATTATTTATGAGTGTGTCGGAGAAAAGGCAAGGCGATAGGACAGCGAGAGGAAGCGACGAGCCCCAGACTATGATTGTGGGGTGATCATGATATTGGGGCAACGCTATTGAGTGAGTGAGTATTGACCAAGGGAAACCGCACGTTTCCCTCCTCATCGTCAAGTACAAGTGCCGTTGATGCGGCGAGGGGTCGCCAAGATGATCTGGCTGATTGGACCTCAGATTGGGCCTTGTAGAAGACACGACCCCGGGAAATTGGAGTAAATCCGATATCTTGGATGCAACGCGGTTCTGGTGCCAGCACTGATTAAGGCAAGGGAGGCGAATACTGGTACTATTTACAGCTATGTATGACTATAGTCGCAGTGACATCTCTATCCCTTAAGAGTTTCAAGGCTACATCTTTGGGTCGTCTGTAGTGAACGCTGATCTCCCCATGTTTCGATTGTGGGGAGGCGGAAATGCAAGCCTTTCCGTCTGACCCTTCGCGGATAACGGATAAAGGCAATGTTACATCCATTCACAGGTCTGAACTGCCTTCGTTGTAACCTGCGTCATAGGTCATAGGGAGGTAAATTCATGATATTGGCGCCATGGGTCTATGATCGGTCTACTCTAGATTAATCTCTATGTACTCGCAGAATTAAGCCTCTTTTCGTCGTCTACCAAAATGCTGCAAGTAGCGTTCATCCAATCTTGTTGCTTGGGGTCAGCATACTGAGGATACGGCCGTCTGCAATGGTGGCTTTCCTGTGGGTAGTCGAGAAGCCTAGCTACAATCCATTTCGTTCCGTTGATCCCTCCTTTGGCGAATCCCCATTCCATGCGTGCAAGTTTCAGCTGCGCAGTTTCCGCCTCCTTTGTCTTCCCGGCTACGAAGAGGTTGAAGATTTCGATACAGCACTGTAAGAGGTTAGGACCTGTATATACTATGTTTGTGTCAGCAGCACCCACCTTGGGGAAAAGATTTGCAATGCCAGTTATAACGCCAGTGCCTCCTACGGAGAGCGCCGGGGTCAGCCAGTCGCTTTGCCCAGCCAAGGCCGAGAATTGTGCTGGCTCAAATGTTGAGCGTATTCTCGCCACTTTGGCGATTCCTCCGCAGGTCAATTTGACTCCGACAATGTTGGGATGGTGGCCAAGGGTTTCCAGCGACTCAGAGTTTACATCCAATCCGGCTGCGACGCCTGGGAAGTTATATATGACGATGGGCACGAGACTGGCATCAGCGAGCTGCGGAACGGTTAGTTGATGAATGACTGGAGTCAGCTGGTGGAAAGGAGAAATGTACCTCTTGGAAAAAGGCAACAATGGCATCTTGATTCATGGCAAAGTGGAAGTAGCTTGGAGTAAGTACCAAGGCAAAGTCGGCCCCAGCTTCAGCGGCGAGCCGGGTCTCTGCAATGACATCGCGTGTGCACTGCCCTCCACATCCAAGACTGATTGGAAGATCTCCACGACCGGATTCGACGGCAATCTTTCGAGTGAGCTGGACTAGTTGGGTCTTCTCCTCCCGCGTAAGGGTAACGGCTTCCCCGTTGGTGCCGGCGAGGACAACTGATGATTTGGTCATTTAGCATTAATCACCTGAACTGAAATGGGACGTAGACACCGTTACCTCCATGTAGACCAGATTTGACAAGAAATTCCAAGTGTTTTCTTTGCACGTCCCAATCGATTTCCTGCTCAGCCGTAGCTTTAAACCACGTCAAGCTGGGAACGTGAATCCCCGGGGGAAAAGGTTTGCCCTGAGTAGGAGCCATGTTGTCGAGTGAATCTTTTTGATTTTATTGCCAGGAAACCTTGAATTGTGAATTCAGATGAGACAATATTTTATCGATTGAGGAGTGGTTCTCGCGAAGCAGCGGAGGTGGAGGATAGGTCAGCAAGCTGTGATATGGGCGAATGCTAAACGAACACAAGCTTATTTCGCCTGGAAAATAAAACGCCTTTGCACGTCTTGAATCATATGAACACAAGCCAAGAGATTGAAACCGAGTCAGCTACCCAACCCAGCGACACGTCCCCGGATACGGAGCTGGCAAGGAACAAAACCTCTCCAAGCGGTAAAGCCCAAGCGATGCGCTTGCTTGCACCCGACGGCTAATCCGGGTGTTATCCAATCACAAAGTGTGCTGGGCTTGCATTATTCGGAATGGGCATTGGGCATTGTTAGGGGTAACGCCTGAAGGGTGTGACTCGGCTCCGTTTCCCCATTTCTCCACCCCCAGATTCCCCATTCCTCATCCCTCATCTCCCACCCCATGATTCAGTGACGCGGGTGCCGTCGCCTATTTCTTGCCAGTCACGGCATAGCGTTAGCGATGGCGATAGTCCTGCGCAATGAACGCCGCATTGCGCCTGTGTTACAAGTCTGAGCGCACCTGACCAGACCTCAGGGATGCTTGTGGGGCCAAGGCCTTGACAGCGCGGGGGCACAAACAGGCAGCAGGGTCGATATGCGCTCTTGGGCTTCGAATTCCCAATACGGCGATCCGAGAAACGTTTGCTCTCTTGGTAGTTCTCATATTAACTGGGATTACATCGCTCTTGGGTAGCTCTATTGATCCTTTTACCGAGCCAGTGGTACCGTCCTACGCTATTCACATCCATTCCGACATCCAACATCCACGCATCACATAATGACTGCCGATGCTTCTAAGCCTGTTATTCTCCATCTCGGGGATGACATAGAATTCAACCCAGACATCTACAAGAAACTACAAGAGTCTTTTACCATTGTTCAGCCGTCCCTGGAGGAGAGGCAGCGTGATGCCTGGCTCCAAGCCCTGCGAGATCGGAAATGGGGAGATTTCCAGGCCGTCTTCCGCCCATTTTGGAACAGCGGCCTCGAGATGGGACGTTGGGATGCAGAGATGATCCCTCTCCTCCCAAAGTCACTCAAGGTCTTTACCTCTGCTGGTGCCGGATACGACTGGGCTGATGTCGATCTCCTGGCTGAGGCCGGGATCTTGTATTGCAACGGTGCAGCGGCTAGCTCCGAGGCTGTTGCTGACATGGCCATCTACCACATCATCTCTGTTTTCCGCAACCTCCAGTGGAGTAACATGGCGGCTCGCACCGGTAATGTTGACGAGTTCCTCGATGCACACCGTCATCAGCCCATCAACGCCTTTAATCCCGCCGGAAAAGTCCTTGGTGTGATTGGCTTGGGCAATATCGGATACCGCATCGCCACCAAGGCATATCGGTGCTTTGGAATGAAGATTGTCTACAATGACCTGTTCCCCAAGAGCAAGGAACAAGAGGAGGCTATCGGAGGCGCCCAGAGAATTCCAGAACTGGATGACCTCCTGGCAACAGTCGACTGTGTCGTCATCGCTACGCCAGGAGCAGGCGGAAAGAAACTCCTGGATGCAGCTCGCATCGCCAAAATGAAGAAGGGCTCGCGGCTTGTGAACATCGCACGCGGTAGCCTCATTGACGAGGAAGCGCTTGCGGATGCATTGGAAAGCGGGCATATATATGCCGTTGGGCTTGATGTTCACGAGAACGAACCGGTTGTAAACCCTCGCCTGATCAAGAACCGAAATGCTACACTCACATGCCACAATGCTGGCGGTGCCTTTGATACGACGAGCGGTTTTGAGGCTTTGTCGATGCAGAACGTCCTTGCTGTACTCTCTGGACAGGATGCGTTGACTCCTGTGAACAAGCACTTATTGAAGTGATGAGACCCTAAAATTAGAAAGTAGTATTAGTAGAGAAATTGAGATGAATAATTACCCTTAGAACCCGTACCTTCTCTATCGATGTGTTGTCTATGTTACTAGTTCCTGGGTTATTTGGAAAAGCTCTGGTGACTGGAACTTTCTTCATAAGGGAAAATCGGATGACAGTAAAAAGTATTTCTGACTAACTCGCACCACTTCAAATTTCGGAACAAGGTAATGAAAAATAGAATTGATTATCCAGAAGAATGTTTGAGCCGATATCTTGAATAAGAAAAGAACGAATAAAGATTGGTATATTTTGATTAGGGAGAAATATTGTGAGGAAGAGTTCCCTGCTTAGACTATTCCCTAATAGCCCTTAACTGTCTTGATGTGCTGGATTCTTTCCCAAACCCATGGTGTGAGAGTAGAGCTAAAATTGTTGCTGAACTTGATGTTGAGATAGTTGTACCCTTCGTCAGGCACCCAATCAACAGCAATCTTATGTTGACCGTATTCCTCCAATTCTGCCACTGTAGGCTTTAGAGACTCAGGCATCTGAGTAACCACCCCGTTTTTGTACCAACTAGGTTATGTGTTGATTAGTATGGTTGACTCGAACATGCAAATCTATGGGAGAGGAGGATCATCACTCACGCAGCGTAGAACACAATGGCCAGCATGATTCTCGTGTCTGGGGTGGGATTCGGCATGCCCGCGTGCCTAGTTCATTTGGTGAGAACGGATCTTTCAGCTATCATTGAGACTTTTACGGGAGAGTCATCACATACCATAGTCTCAGGTCGCGGAGAACGATAGAACCCTTCTTGAGCCGGGGATAGCAAGGCCCCCGAACTTTTCTGCGCTCCTCTAGCTTGCTCTCTGCAATCATAGGTTCTCCAAGCTCGCGATGGTCATCAATGGTGGTATTTTGAGTCCCCAGCCACAACTCGGTTGTGCCATTCTCGGGACCAACATCGACGAGACAAGTGTTGTAAGCAATCGCGAAAGGATGTTGTGGGTGCTCAAAGCGCAGATCAGCATGAACCATCTGGCGCTCTTCCGTGGCGATTAGTGTGTTTGTACGGATGAAGTGAACTTCGGGTCGTGGCCCGAGAATGTTTGATACAACACGAGTGGCGTGCCTGTTTGCGTATACCTCTGGGAATAGCCATTCTATCAAATGTTAGACATTCTGAGAAGACTTTTCGATTCGCCCCTTGCTTTATACAGCCGGCGGAAGATTTAGAGGTTACATACCCTTTTGCAGTGGAGGCACTTGTGAGAGATTGCCACCGGCAGCGGCTCCTTTGGAAGCTGCATTCTCATTTAGATGGCTATATACATGAGTATTAGTACTGCTCTTTTAAGGCTGAAAATGGGCCAATCATTCTAGATTGAGTGAAGAACATTAGTTCAGTGATTAGAGGGGAGTAATACTCACTTGAAGTGGACTTGACCTTGACCCTTCAGCAACTTCTCGGTGTCTTGAAGCATACGTTTATTTAACTTATCAATGATTTCCACATCAATTGCATTCTCGATCACGACGAGACCGTCTGTGAAAAAGGCCTCGATAGCATCGTAGAGTTTCTTGTCCCCCATCACACCGCTGTCGCGCTCCTCGTTGGTCAAAGAGATGACCTGGGGCCCGTCCTGCTTGCTAACAGCCATGGCGTGTCTGAGTCGCGATGATTGAAAGTGAGACTGAGTATTGATAAGGATAACCAAGTAGGCAGTCAAAGATAGGCCTTTCTGGTGTGTAAAGATTGCGTATCACGGCAGGATATGATGTGATCTTATTAACCATAATCCTTTCTCCCTGCATAGGATCTTACGATGAGAAACGACCGAGGGGACACCGCCATCGCATTAATTGACGCCTCAACCCAAGGGCCGATGTCGTAGTCGGGCTCTTCAGGCCATCGTCTCGCATTACCCCATGGGGGGTATGTCATCACCTGCCCCATCGAACCCCGCGGCGGCCACCTCCATCAAGGCGAGCGATTGGTGAGCCTGGAAACAAGCATGAAGGCATGACCATATTCCCGTGGCTTCTCGGCTACGCTAGCTAAAACCGAGTCTCTGGCTGGAATCCATCGCTTGTGGCCTCCCCACAGAGACTTAGTCAGTCGAAGTTGGGCGACGCTCGCTCCCAAGCCAAGCCCGAGATGCGGAGGCGCCATTTCCCCATTTCCAGCAGGATCGGAAATCCGCCGAAGCCCCCAACTGCCCGGATTGATTGTTAAACATCTATCCTCTACCGGGCGAAGGAGGTCTCCAGATAACGTTTCATCCAAAGGACTATATCTAATTTCGCAATCACAAAATTTACTCAACATGGCTGAACAGCACGTATCGTTCAAACTTGAAGACCTTTTCTCTGTCAAGGGAAAGATCGTAGTTGTCACCGGAGGAGGCTCGGGCTTGGGTAAGGCCATTGCTGAGGGGTTCGCTATCAACGGTGCCAGAGTATACATTTGTGGCCGGAGGCAAGAAGCCCTAGACACAGCGGCTCAGCAGATCGGAGGGGACATTCACATGTGAGTGACTTCTATCTTTTTAATTCCCATCTTCCTCTAAGCCTTCCATTTTGCTAATTTATATGGAGCGATATAGAATTCAAGGCGACGTGCAGACCAAAACAGGTTGCCAGGCCATCGTTGAAGCTGTCAAGGCCCGTGAATCTCATGTATGAAATCATTCGGATACCAAGCCAGATTTGATTCTCTGCGGCCATCACACTAACTGCCATCGTAGGTTGACACACTCATAAACTGCGCTGGAGTGAATAGTCCCTGGAGAGTCAAAGCCAATGATCATAACAATGGTACGTTACGGCCTATAGAGTGGAACAAGACCGCTGGGCCGATCAAGTGGCTAATCTCTGCTGCTAGCGGACGAAGTTGAAAACTTACTCATAAATGGAGTTGAAGAGTAAGATGAAAAGCATTCTGAAAGTGATATAATTCATGTTCAAATACTGATACAACTATAGGGAGGACTTTGATCGAAGCAATCAAAGTGAGTGGACATTGAACCTAAGGATGTTACTTTGGCTCTACGGCAACTAACTAATTTACTTCATAGTAAATGTCATGGGAGTCTACTTCTTAACAGTGAACTTTATTCCACTCCTGAGGAAGTCTGCCGACCCAAACGTATGCGTCATCGCATCTCTAGCTGCGCTTGGAAACCAAAGGTAAGAACAGAATGTTGCAATTGTTCAGAGATTTTGAGGCTAATTCGATCTTTGAAGATCCATGGGGTCGATTACATATGGTGTATCCAAAGCAGCAAGTAAGGCTATATCATCTAAATCGAGACAGGAAGACAACAGGCTGATGAATTTATAGCTGTCCATCTTGCCAAGCTTCTCGCAGGCAGATTACACCCGTACGATAAGCCCTCCCGGATACTCTACAAGACTAAGTCTAATGGTTATAAAATTCAAGGATGAAAATTCGAGTCAATACGATTTGCCCTGGAATTTTCCCATCAGAGATGACTGGCAGCACTGCAGGAAAACACGAGTACAACATTAACAATCAAGCAACAAAAGCAGCGATGCGCTGCACGGCTGGGCGTGCTGGACGTCCAGAAGAAATGGTCGGGCCTGTTCTAATGCTTTCGAGTCCTGGTGGCGGTTACATGAATTATGCTTTGTTGACTGTCGATGGTGGGAGATTGATGGGGCTTTCTATTCATGACGGCATCAGGATGCCAGAAGATTCATACACGTAAGTGGCAAACCGATCACAAAAGCAACCTGATTATCATGAAGCTAACGAATACCAATAGAGACGAGATCCTAGGATAAAGCGGCATAGTATCTAACTTGCTGAATGTGGTTAAATTGAGTACATGCCGAAATTTGGCCCAGTGATAGCATTTATGTTTGGACATGGCACTGAAGCTACAACCCCATTGCTTTTGTCTCTTATGAGACAAAGGACTGTGTCAACCTAACCTCGTTTCTAATTTCCCCATTATTCAAAAATACTATTAGGGCTTCTGAAGCTTTGCTTCTAGGTAGATATGACATTGCGCCACGGAATCATTGACTTATATTCTAATGCAATTGGGTTACCCTCTGTATTTGCTAGCCACCACACGAACTTGCCTAACTCAAAGACTACTCAATATTGAGGATCAAGCTTTGCAACTGCCCCCCACTCTCTCTTCCCTTACCAACAACCACTGGTTCGTTTCGACACTGAGGCTTAACACTATCATAACGACCCCCATCAACTGTTACATAATGCCACCGACGCTTAGCAGTCTCTTCAGACATTGCTATCGCTCAGCTTCCCAGCGCACGAACAAAGACGTGCCCAACTTGGCGGAGAAGGTGAACCCAGTTCCTTTCATGTGTCCAGGTGATTGGATTCTAATCGCAAATGGTGTGCAACTGTACATTGTGACTAACGCAACATCTAAAATTGGCCAGATCTAGCGTTTATAACAGACTGCCTGGTATACGGAATCATGTACGGTGAAGCTGATAGAGGGCGGGAGGGTGAGTAGCGCGGTGTTTGAACTCCATTGAAAACCCGCAACAGACCAGAATAACCTTATATTGCTGTACAAATTGTCCTAATCCTTTATTTCATATAATTGAATCAAAGAATTATTTTGACAGCACCAGCTTCGTACTATCCTTTAAATACTGACATTGCTTGAATTGGCTGACTAATAAGTCGCACATTGGTGGAATTGAACGCACCATGGCCGAAGGTAAGCTAATAATTCTTTCGTAGTTCTTCTACATCCTGTTCTTGAAACAATAAAATTTCCTCTCCCGCGCACTCCCAAATGGAGCTCCCATCACTGGAGTTGGGTGATGCTCCTGTTCGACATGCTCACTCGTGCCTGAGCCTTTCCAACAAACTTTTCCGCGCACTATTCGAACACTTGAGCCCCACTGCCCTTCCTACGACAACCGATAGCTCACCACCTGAAAATCGAGTCATCCTCTCTGTTGGTAGTGGGACAGGACTGCTTGAGAGCCTCATGACATCTTTTTTTGCCTCCTCAAACCAGTCGCTCTATCCCCTTTCAACATGTCTGAGCGTTGAAGGCGTAGAGGTCTGGCAGGCGGACTCCGCAGAATCAACCAATAAATACTTGCCTGAACCTTTCATCAACAGTGTGCGAAGTTCGAGAGAGATCTCATCCCGCCTGAGAGACCCAGAGGTATTCGCCATCATGTTTGTGTATCCTCGCCAACCGTCTCTATTATCTCTCTACATGACAACAATACTCGAAATGAAATTGACGACGGGAATTATGATATGGCTAGGACCTGTCGCTGATTGGGCTGATTATGAGTCTTGTTTCACGCGCAGTGATGTCAGCCACACTCTTGATGTGTATGAAGGGGATGATGTTGGGATAGGTTCATATGAAATGATGGCTGTTTGGAAGTTGCAGTCGTGACTTAGGCATTTGCAACTCCTAAGAAAATTAATTAGAAGCCGCTATCAACTTGCTGACGAATTTCCTCTCATTTTTGCGATGCGACTCTTGAAGGGTCGAGATAACAGAGGTAATTGAGCGGTAAACTTCAAAAAGAAATTACAGGGAGTCATATGGACGTGAAAAGGGACAGGGAATAACCAATGTCATGTTAAACACAGTGCTATTCAGGCTTTTTGCTTTATCGTACAAGGGTTAGTTGAAGTAATTTATTGATAGACAGAAACAAATACTCTTGTCTATTTGAGTGACATTCCAGGTTCATAAATAACCAGATTGTTAAGCAAATCCCTTGCTCAACTGATGTATGTCAATCTTCACGCCTCTATTGACAGAGCTTTCCTCCTCGCTTTGCGAATGCTATCTGGCTTAGACCGCTGTAACTCTTCCAGCCGCTTGCTTGTCTGAGGTCACTTCGGTCTGAACCTCGCTGCTGTCAGAAGTGCTGAGGTTGGATGAAGGCTTCATGAAAGGGTAGCGACCCTTGACCTCCTTATATCGCATAAGGAGGAAAGCCACAATAATACATAACCAATAGAGATTGTAAGAGATGACGGAACCGTAGGTTGCCGAGTTGGTCCAACCAAAAATAGCGGTGAAAATGTTCCAGCCCCCATTGTTTTGGATTTTGGGGGAGCAGCACTATGTTTGTTAACAAGGATGAAGTAGTGATCAGAGAATGGAAGAACTCACGTTCACATGCCAGACACTCTGGTCAATATCATATGATCCTGCACCAGAACCAAACTCTGCAGCCTCTCCGCCAATCTTCTCGTTCCATTTCTGATTCTCGAAGCTCCATACACCCCGAGAAAACAAACCGGCCGCGACGAGATAGAGCAGACAAGTCGAGATGACGAGGAAAAGTTGGAGTCGGGCAGTGGAACCGCCCCTGTTGAATGTTAGGAAGGCCTTCTGAGGCTGACCTATTTGATACGAAATTCACTCACTTGTAAAGAACATATCCCACCAAGCCACCAGCGATAAGACCGACAACAGTGGGCAAAGGAATGGCCGTCGCTGTGGAAGAAAACGAGACTCCGGCGACGAATACCACGGCCTCAATACCCTCACGTAGGACAGTAATGAAGGGTAGCGCAAACATGGCATAACGCTCGAAGAAAATCTTCCACCAGTTTTTAGAGCCTGCTTTGGGTGATTCCTCAAGCGATTTTGCAAGCTTGACGCGCCATTTTGCCTGCATCTTTCCAATGCGGAGAAGAGCAGCCCCCATAACCGAGATGATGAGCGATGCAAAGATGCAGAAAGCTCCTTCGTAGTAAAGTTCATTCTTTCCCCAGGCGTCCTTACCCTTGGTATAGAAAACACCGATTATGGCCCCCGCGATAACCATGCAGAAAAAGAAACCTATTCCGGCTCCAAGCCAGACCTAGCACCTGGTTAGCTGCAGTAATTTGAATAAAAGGATTGCATTGGAACTATACCTGGCGTCTTAGCCGCTTGTAAATAACGACGTCGCCATCAGGACCTCCAAGGGTTTGCTTGAGGAAAGCCAGTAAGACGGAGAGGATAATGACGGCCTCGAGCGACTCTCGAAAGATGACGAGGAAGACTGGAACGGCGAAGACGTCTACAGCCATGGCGGCGGGAGGAGAATTACGGCTAGTAGGTAGCTGCTGATAAAATGCAGCTCTGGAAAATACAAAGCCGAGGGAGGGAGGCTAATTGAACGAGCCAATCTAAGGCCAACCGACGAGTGCCTACGAGGGAAGAGGGAAGGGTGACGTGAAGGGAGGGAAGCAGAAGGTGTAAGTAAGTAGAGGGAGCCTAGGACGGAATGGCCCGACTCAAGTCTAATGCACTGATGATCTAATTGCGAAGAGATAAAGAACCTAATTCCTCGGATCAGATAATCGTACTTGCAAGGTACCATTGGCCGTGTTTGGGTGTCACACTTTGTGTCTCGTACCTGGTACATCTGCCCAAATCCCATGACAAGGGGCATCAATCGGGAAAGCAGCTTGCCAACGGCTTCCAAACCAATCACACATGCATTATTGGAAAATTCAAAGCTTCGGTCTAGAATGTAGACCCGGATGAATCGGCACACGTGGCTGCAGGACGGCTTTTCAGCTGAAGTCCCCACCAAACTATCAAACGCCCAATGTGTGGCGGAGGAGAAGAGAAATGGCACCACTATTCCCACCTCGTGAGAGCCCTTATTCAGGTGCCACGGGGGTCATAGAGCCAGGAGGGTTTCTGTGGAAGTTGATGTTACAATGTTGTTGCCAGGGTGGGTGCAACTGCTCGGTCGCCGAGCTCTTGTGTCGCGCTCCAGATAATCATAGCCCAGACAAGTTAAAAAAAAAGTAAGGTGAAGCGCAGCTTCGTGTGGGTTACCTACTCTAAACTACCATTTAGACCAGGGTCTTGCAAGGAATCCCAATTCTACTCCGAACTAGCGTCGGTATTCTGGGGATGGTCTCGGCTCAGTCGTCCAGCCCCCGCTTAAGGAGTAGATTTGAAGCTTTTCTTTTCCCTCTTTTAATTTGTGGAGATTAAAATGTCTCATTCTCTCGTGTTTCCTCTCAGGGAATTGAGTGGTCTGTCGGGTGTCGCGCCAGAGCCATCTACGCTTGATGGTGAGACGGCGTTGGAATGTTGCTCAAGCTTTCTTGTTCAACAGCTTTATGTAGCAGGTATGAATAGATTTTCTACCAAAGACCGTCTGTCACCGTGTAATAGAATATCCCTGCTTGTTTGTCTGTCGGTTCGTGCATACGCCTAAAAATGCTGAATCACAAGACGCTATGTCATGATACGGAGGGCTGTCTCGTAATGCCCAATGGAGAAAAACCCCTCAATCCATCTAATCAATCCTAATCAATCGCAGGGGCCTCTTTCAGTCTATCTCATTGGGCGGGATCGATTGATAAGATGGTGGCGTTGGTCAAGTGAACAGAAATTTCATGGCCTGAAGTCACCGTCTCCTCGGCTCCCCCAAACCAAGCAACTATCCGTTCACATTCTGGAAGCGCCATGCTAACTAAATCAAGAAGATCGTCTCGGAATTACGGCACCTTGTCCCACCTGGCTACAGATTTGCATACAAAGGGAAGAGTCTTGGCTCTTCAGCTAACGGGTGCGATTGACCTGCCTAGGCTGCTTGTTGTACACAATACCTGCCATCGTTAAATGTCGGAAAGGGCTGTGGAATGCTAGAGCTTGGCCTGAAACCAGCCGATATATCAGCTCATCTTTGCCACATTGGATGCGCTACATTTGGTGCTTCCTCGGAGATTGTCACGGTGGCCGAGCTGAGCTGAGGATCGTGGGTACAACTTCGTATTCTGGATCCCAAGTCTGGAAAGCATTGCCATCTTATCAGATCCAGGCGCCCATTCTGCCTGTCCGTCCATTTAGATGCGACTTTTGAAGCCTTCTCTTCCCGTCCCCCATCCCATCTGACTCTATTGCCTCTTGCTGTTCCTCCCACTGCGCCATGGCTTGGGCCTTCATCCAGAACGTGGCACTGCCCGCGTTCGCCCTGTCTCACCTGGCATCAGCAGCAACAATTCAGTATGACTTCGACATCGGTTGGGTGAGAGCCAACCCAGATGGCGAGTTTGAGCGCCCAGTTATCGGCATCAATGGCCAGTGGCCCATTCCCACCATTTTCGGGAGCGTTGGAGACCAGATCATCGTCAATGCCCACAACAGCCTAGGCAATCAAACCACCTCGCTGCATTTTCACGGCCTCTACATGAATGGCACGACGCACATGGACGGTCCTGGTGGTGTGACGCAATGCGACATCCCTCCTGGATCTTCCATGACCTACAACTTCACGGTTTGTGGACAGAGATCATCTCGCTTTCAATTGGAGAGAAAGCTAATTCTATTGCATAGCTTTCCCAGCCAGGAACATATTGGTACCATTCTCATTCGCACGCTCAATATCCGGTGAATCTGTCCCACAGCGCATTGTATATCAAGGAACCAACACTGATGTTTATCCATAGGATGGACTCCGTGGTCCTCTCATCATCCATGACAAGGATTTCCCGTACAAGGACAAGTTTGATGAAGAGCACGTGCTCACACTTTCGGATTGGTATCATGACGAAATGCAAGAGATGGTCCCCAAGCTCTTCATGACCAAAAACAACCCGTCGGGAGCAGAACCTGTGCCGAAGAATGCGCTCATGAATGAGACTGTCGGTTTTAAATTCCCGGTAAAACCCGATACCACGTATTTGTTCCGTGTGATCAACATGGGCGCATTTGCTGGTCAATATCTCTGGTTCGAGGGCCACACGATGCGCATTGTGGAGGTTGATGGCATATACACGGAAGAGGCTGAGGCGGAAATGATTTATCTCTCAGCCGCCCAGCGTGTCAGCTTCTTGCTTACGACAAAGAACGATACTTCTGGAAACTTTCCTATTGCTGCCAGCATGGACACCGTAAGATCATCCCGCTTTTGAGAGAAGGATGACTAAAACTATACTAACATGTGACCGATAGACTCTGTTCGATATCCTTCCAGATGATCTCAACTACAATTCAACAGGTTGGCTTGTTTATGACGACAAGAAGGAACTCCCAGCCGCAGCAACAGTCGAGTCCCTCGACCCCTTTGATGATATGACATTAGTGCCATATGACAAGATGGAACTATTGCCAGAACCCGATCGTGTGGTTCAGCTTGATGTGGACATGAACAATCTGCGGGACGGTATGAACTACGCGTGGTTCAACAACATCACTTACAAGGCACCTAAAGTTCCTTCCCTATATACCGCACTCTCTGCTGGCGAAGACGCTACAAATCCGGCAGTTTATGGAACTTGGACGAACTCATTCGTTCTCGAGAAAGGTGAGATTGTCCAGCTTGTGGTGAACAATCTTGATACTGGCCGGCACCCATTCCACCTTCACGGTCACGCCTTCCAGTCCATTCATCGCTCAGATGAGGATGGAGGTTTATGGGAAGACAGTCCTGTTGCAGAAGCAGACCTTCCTAAGACTCCGATGAGACGAGATACTCTGGTTATTTATCCCAGCGGAAACGTTGTTTTGCGCTTCAGGGCGGACAACCCAGGTCAGTAACGTACAATAAGCTCAAAATAATTCCTCACTGACTTAAAGTCAACCCTAGGTGTGTGGCTCTTCCACTGTCATATCGAATGGCATGTTGTCTCTGGGCTCATCGCCACGTTCGTCGAGAGTCCGCTTGACTTGCAGAAAACCATTACAATTCCTGAAGATCATCTGGATATATGCCAGAAACAGAACATTGCCACGAAAGGAAATGCCGCTGCCAATGCTGTAAATTTCCTCGATCTCACAGGAGAGAATGAGCCTCCGCCACAATTGCCTTCCGGGTAAGTGTCGTCTTTTGGCTATCGGTTCTGATTTCATAGCGAGTTGGACTAACCATGGTCGCCCTGTACAGATTCCAGCCTCGCGGCATTGTTGCTCTTGTATTCAGCTGTGTTGCTGGTATTGTCGGTACACTGGTCGTCGCCTGGTATGGCCTGGCACCAATCCCTGAAACAGAGACTGGAGCCGCGGGTAGCCCATTCTTCGCGGATTCCGGGGCAAGCAACAACTCCAAATCAGCGAATATCGGTGAAGGCACGAGACCAAATGACATAACCGCAGATACAACTGCAGATACGCCCGATAGGGTGGCGGCAGTAAAGCCGTGATGATAACTGACATCCATGTCGTATGCGGAGCACATGGTTAATAGAGCATTTTCTATTCCAGACACTCTCTAGTAATATCATTTGTTAGCCTTTCATGCATCAACATAGTTTATATGAACAAATGGGGAACCAAGTGTTTTTATTTGAGACAATCTGCATAAGCATACATTTCATTCATCTCGACAACATATTAATGAACCTAGGAAAGAAACTGCCATCGAACACCCCACCCCGGATATTGAATTCATCTAATTATTTCTCAATTCTCATAACGAGATCATATATCGTAAGGTTCAATCACAATCAAGTATGCCTAGTGTCTAGCAGACACCCGACCAGTTGCAGAGAACATCTTCAATTTGTAGGCATCTATATCTGCGAATTCTACGACCATAATATACGTGTTCTGTCCACACAATTTATACATCAAGGCTTTATAAAGCCTTGCGTGAGCTACTTGATATGCTTCTTGACAATTTCAACAACCTCCTCATCGGTCAGGCCCTTCAAACCCAGCAGCTTGTTGTCTGTCTTCTCAAAGTTCGCTCCCATAGATGGATTGAAGATGGATTGGTAAAGGTTGCCCAGAACAACGTCGTTATCGAAAATTCCCTGCGCCAACTTGGCGTCGCCCTTGGCAGCCAAGTCTGCCAACTTGACGTACTCGGGCTCCCATGGCTTTTCTGGGGCCACCTGCTTAACAATCGACAGGAGCTTGTTCTGCGTAATCTTGGTATCCTCAATGTATACGGGGCGATTCTTAGTCTCTTCAGGATGCTCCAAGACACCGATTACGGCATCTGCTACCGTAGAGAGCGTAGTGGAGGAGAAAGTGATGTCGCCGCCATCGATGATCATGGGCTTGTAGTTGGACACTCGGAGAGTGAAGTCATGATCCAGACCCCAGTCCAAGAAAGCAGCGTTGTAAATAAGAGTATAAGTGAGGTCCGTAGTCTTGGATTTCTCAATAAGATGGTCCTGTACTTGCACCTTGTAGGTGTAAACAGGGAGCTTGCGGGTGCTTGGAACGTCCAGGTTGGATCCAAACTCAGAGGGGATGAACCTCTTAACACCAGCAGCGATGGCGGCGTCAATGATGAGCTTCTGCCCGGCAAGGAGCTCTGTGCCGGCGGTAGATACAACAGCATCTTGGCCCTTGAGGGCTTCTGTGAGCGACTCTAGAGACTGGAAGTCGACATTGACAACATTGATGCCGGGTGCGAAGGTAGACTTAGATCCATGTCGTCGGAGAACCTTGATGTTGAATTTGCCAGAGGCCACGAGCTTCTCGAAAACGACTGATCCGAGGCTGCCAGAGGCACCAACCACTGCAACGTTCTTGATCGCAGACATGTTTGAAAGAATAAGGTATGAAATATGTTGGGAGTTGTCTATGATGGTTTGTAGAGTATGAATGTGTAATTAAGTTGTAGTTGTTGAAAGGTAAACAATACTGACGATAAAGGGCCTTTTATATATATGTTTTGTGTTTCTCGACTTTCATGATCATAGAACCTACCAGCTCCATGCTCTTGCCATCAGTTTTAGAAGACTTGATAGTGATGACTGAGAGCTTCGGCACTGAGCGGGATGAATTGGTGTCAAAAACCACGGTATGGTACCAGGGGTCGCAGTTTCCATCGCACATACATGCCCACACGGGTTTGCAGGAGTGCCCCGGAGATAGGTACCAAAATATTACATGCGGGGTCTTCAGGGAGCCCACGAATAGTAACGGGGATCAATATCGCCATTATGGACGGGTGGTGGAAGAACGATCTGCTTAGTTGTCTAGTATAGGGTAGGCAGGCAGTTAACTCCGGGTCCTCGTGCCGGAAGATGATCGTCGGCCGGAAGTGGGATCGGCCGGAAGTGGGATAGGCCTGCAAATTCTAGCCTTAGACTACCACGATGATGTATAAGCATCCCATTTAACACCTTGTCCCGGACAGCCGGCAGTGGTGTTATCGAGATCAAATGAGGGGCCGGGTTACGAATCCAGTGGCTGACTGGGTGGAAATTACGTCCCTCGAGTGAGAATATAGTGAGTTGGGCGTTCAAGACCCCGTCCGTCCATTATCCCACTCTCCGGATCCCACCTCCACGCTCTCCTGCATCATCCCACTGTTCATCCCACAGCTATCCCACAGCCGTCCTATGCCCGCGGTCGCCATGGAAGACGGTCCCCGCCACGCCTGTCATTGCGGCAAGAGTTTTATCAGAAAGGAGCATTTGCGCAGACACCAGGCTACACACGGCGAACGCTCGCACATCTGTCACATTTGTGAACGATCCTTCACTCGCAAGTAGGTTACCACAACGCACTCCCACCTGTCCCTATGGCTCCCTCCATGCCTCAAGAAGTTTCGGTTTCTCACGCCAAATGTTGTGAGCCGCTCAGTGATCTTTTGAAACGGCATCTTCTGGTTCATTCCTCCGAGCCGGCACCCACCGCGAGAACCTCCCAGGCCTGTGATGCCTGCCACGAGAGCAAGACGAAATGTGATGGAGGCGAGCAATGCTCGCTATGCACAAAGCGAGCCATCCAATGCACATATTCTAGATTAAAACCACCGAAAAGGAAGGCCAATTTTGACGACGGTGACTTAACTGCAATTGATTTGACTAATGGGATCTCGGATGGCGTTATTCCTCAAAGTAATCAACCAAATGGAACAACAAACAATTCTGGTGCCCCGTCTGGAAGCGCCAAGGGTCTGCCAGGGCCAGGGATCTCCGAAATAAATAATGACAAAGCCATGCTAGTGGATGACTCCTTGGATGGCACTGCACGAAACGAGGCCGCCAGGACAGGGTTGAGGTTTATCCATCAGTTGGTATCTGCTGCTTCGGCTGGGCAGGACCCCCGGACCAGCCGCAATCTTCACACCACAAAACTTGGATCTCGGACTGTATCGAGACTTACTTCTCCCGTTTTCATGAACGCTGGCATATTATTCATCCTCCTGTTTTTGATCCGACAAATGACGACATTTTCGTCGTTAGCTCTGTCATCGTGGTGGGGTCTCTACTTCGAGATAATTTATCCATCAGAAGTAGCACTATCCAAGTTCACCAACGGTTGATGGCACACCTATTTCGATCATTTGTATGCTCTTTTTTTCCTTCTAAGAAGTCTTGTCTCTACGGATGTCTTTTGTGGCAGCAACTAACAATGCTAGGTTGTTCCCACTGAGGAGGCTTCTCCCTCCCCTTGGCCTTTTCAAGCGTACCAGGCATGCATAATAAACATTGCTTTCGCATTGGAGAGTGGAGTAAGTTTCTACCATTTAGCTACGATAATCGACTTTGATACCGAGTTTCTAACCAGTAATCAACCAGAACTCACTTTTGATTCGGACAGCCGCCAGACTCTTCAGTCTTGTTCTGATTTCTTTGAGAGAAAAAGGCGCCTTTGACGACAAAACTCTCAAACACCACCAATCAAAACATTACCCCGGCACCTTTATACCATGGCTCGTCATTGGCCTTGATGTATGGTCTTGGTAGGTTATGGAACTACGGTGGATAAAGTAATGATGAGCGAGGCTGCTAATATGCAATCTGTCCAGGATTGCCACTTTGGCGCTCAAAATTGACGCTTATTTCGCATTAACCACCTATCAACCTCCAATCGTCCGCCCAGAAGAGATCAGTTTGATGCTGTCGTCGCCATTTTCGAGATGCAATGCCTATGGGCTCGATGTATTTTTCAGCCGTGAATCCAAGCAACCACAAGACAGGCAACGTGCTGCGATATCCGCAGTGGCCCAAAGCCCACAATCATTACCCCTGTCTGGAACGTTGATAGAAGACGTCCAGCTCGGACTCTGGGGTGCTTTATCCCGGATCTGGACTTGGAAGCTGACTCAAAATATCTACACGCCACTCTCTCCACAAGCTCTTGCTGAGCGTGCCCATTTTGAGGTACAGCTAGACGGCTGGGCATCAGAGCTTGACCGACTCTTCCATATATGGAACGCGCCAGAGCAAGATCCAATGGCTTCTTCGTTCTTGTTGCAAGCATACTGTGGAAAGGAGGAGCCAAGCCACGAAGGCTGGCAAGGACTTGTTCTGGCGCGTATAGGGCATCATCTTTTCAACACGTCAATGCTGTTCTACTGCATCAACTTGCATCTTTACGCAGACGTACGGACTATTGCTCGGAATACGACCTTGCCTCCACAAGACGCGGACGTGAGTGCCCTGCTTATTCAATGGGCAAATTCAGAGTCTGGGAGAAATGCCATGACCTACGCCATCAGTGTGCTCAAGACGTGTGAAAAGACGTACGCTGGCGATTTGCCACTGGACGAGACCTTCGATCCTATAGTACAAATATGCCTGATTAATGCGGCATTGGTGGCTCGGGCATGGGCTACATCTGAGTCTAGGACATGCACATGTGCAATTCTCGGCACGTCCGTGGACATTGACTTGGATGATAAGGACCGCCGACAGCTTTGGATCCAGAACGGAGGAGCAATAACGGTAGATCGTATCCCCATATGTAATTGTGCCCTCGAGGTTTGGCTGGCGCGTTTTCGGACAGTCTTAGGACGAGGAGCGCGAGTTTGGGAGCTTGATGAGGAGTTGAAGCGTGTGCTGTTACCGGCGGGTATGTAAGCTGTGGTAGCGTTCATCATTGACCCTTGTATCAGGAAAAGGACACGTTTCTGCTACGGCGTTTTGGGGAATGTAGCTATTTTCATATTTTCATTAATAAATATATGGCGTCTTCATTTGTCAGCATACACTGGTTTCTAAGAAATAATGAACTGTGCCCTCCATGATCTCATAAGCACATGCCGGGTTTGGAACTACGCCCTTACTAGCGCGGACAGTAGCTCGACTTCTGCCTGTAGTCTGTGATGTGGAGAAGGACAATCTGATCAGGCGTATATCAATGAGAGGCTCCAGCTATCCAGCTGAATGAGTTGATAACTGGCGTCCCACCATCTACATTCTAAGTTACCTTACCCACCTTGACAAGTCTTTCGTCTGCATACACAATCATTATGCCTGAGATCACTCTATACTTCGCCAATGGGGCATGCTCCCTTGCATCCCATATTCTACTCGAAGAGACAGGAGTTCCATACAAGGCTGTTCGAATGCACCTGACTCCCCGCGGCGTTGAGTCCGTTGATGGCACAATCAGCCATGAAGCCTATTGCAAAATCCACCATGCCGGCTTAGTCCCTGCTCTCGCCGTTGATGGCGAGGTAATTACAGAAAGCATTGCCATTCTCGGCTTCATTGCGTCGCTGAAGCCCGAGAAACACTGGGAGGGCAAGACAGCCATCGAACGTGCCAAGGCTTACCAGTGGCTGTCTTGGACGGCTGGAACACTGCACGGACTCGCCTATGGCATGATGCTACGCCCGGATCGGGTTTCTGTCAATCCAGATGACAACCCTAAGATCAGAGAAAAGGGTCGTGGCGTAGTCCACGCAGCGTATACACGAATTGACAAGGCTCTGGTTGATAGGGATTTCCTTGTAGGCGACTCAGATACGCTGGCGGACTTTTATCTTATCCCCTTCTGGCACTGGGCTGGAAGGAACGACATCGATATGTCCCCTTACCCCAACTATACGAGGCTAGTAAAGAGAATCGAGGTAAAAGAATCGGCAGCAAGGGCCTTGAAGAATGAATCTGTCACACCAGCCGACAGATAAATGTTTTAAGAGCTGATATGGGGCCAAGTTGAACAAAGTGATTAGATTTTTTGTTGGATGTCTTCTTTAATTGCCTATTATTTTGAAAAGACTACGGTCTTGACTCGATTATCTACTCAGAAAATATTAAACATTAAAGGCGATTCAGAAAAGTAACTTATGTATTGGGAAAGACTACTATATCCTATCATCTTCTTGCGTCTGTAGCCGTATGAAAAAAACACCAGAGGAGTACGAGTAGTACATAGACTTCAGCATACGGGCTGTGTTGGAGAGAAGAAGCTAATCGATGCAAGTGCTTTCGAAACTAATTCAATATTATTCTCAGCTAAAAAACCAAAACCAAAACCGTATTCTCGTTAAAACTCAAACTTCTACCAATGCCTCCCGGAGATATTCTTCTGCTTCGCAGATGCGTTATTCATCCTCGCCCAGAGTGCTCCACCGACAGCTGCAGGCTTAGAAACAGTCTCCTCCGCTTCTCTGTGTTCAGGGCACTTGCGAGGCATCGCGAGACCCTGCGACTCGTAATAGAACCTAGACACGCTGAATTCGTGGTCAGGTCCCGGGGCCAGACACATCCAGCGAACCTTGGAAGATTCAAGCTGCGGCCAACACAGCTCACACCAGTGGCAGCGGGGGAATTCATCCGACTTCCTAGCACCGGCGGTGGGAACAATCTTCCCGCAGAGCTTATTCGAGCAGTAAACGGTGTTGTCGACTGCGGGCCACAGCTCACGGAACTTGAAGCTGTTTGCCACCACCATCTCTGCGTTGCTAATCAGCTCAAGCTGTTGGCAAATTTCATTGCACACATGAGTTGAGAAGAAGAATTTGAAACCCTCTCTATTTAGGTTGGTATCCGCCAGCTTGAACCGGTCTTTATTGGCTGTGTGGATAGCTGGGTCAGTCAAGACACCCTTGACCCCCTGAAGATCACAGACCAAAATCTGGCCCCAGGAACGCTCAAATGTGAAATGGGAAAATGCCTGTGCTGCCTTGTTGGTCTCGTCATTCGGGATGTCATTGTTGATGTACCCGGAATTGTTGTTATACTTGACATAATCGCCTTTGATATACGGTTCCAAGGACATGTATTGCAAAGTACCGTTGTCCGACTGTCCCCTAAGACAGGTGGTAATGATGAAGTCAATAGAATGTTCTGGGCCAACTAGATTGTTGAATTCCAGAGCAAAAGCTTTGCACAGTGCCTGGCACCGCATATCCTCAGCAAGGTGGGCAAGATGTCTGCCATCCTTCTTGAAAGACTTGACCACAAAATGGTTAGTTGATGCCGTGGTGCGGGCGTAAGCAGCAACGCGGAGTGCACCTTGTGAGAATGGCTTAGACCGTCTTCGAACGCCAAGTTCCATGGTGCTCAGCTCGATGTGGTCATCGTGAAGCATCATGTCACTCAATGTACGGGCTCCATGCATCACGACATCGGGAGAGAAGCCCTCGACATTGAGTGTTTCGTCCAGCCAACCGGCTGTATCCCACTGCGGCGGAACATCCTCCATGGCGAGTTCCTCAGATGCGGCTTCCTTCTTTGGGCCCTCATCCTCCTCTGCAATGGTGGGATGAGACGCCAGTGCCGTGCTGTCCATCTTGCCCCCGGTCTTGGAGATGGAGTCAGTCATCCGCACGGCAGTACGTGAGGCGGAGCTGGCCACGCTCTGGACGACCAAATGGCGCAGCGAGCTGTACGATGTACCGAGCTCGGACTCCTCGAATGACAATCCACTCTTGGCAGAGCTCCCTCGCATACGGGAGGTGGAACGAGAGGATGCGGAGAGGTACTCCTTGGAAAAGTTTGCGTTCAGCTTGTGCAATTTGCAAATGGCATTTGCATCGGCATACTCCTTCATGAACTCCCAAGCCATGAGGTCAGTATATGAAGTAATACGTAGCAGAGCGTAGTTGAGGTTCAACATGATCATCTTCTTCAGCAGCGGCTTGTACGTGAGCCTATGAGGTTCTGAGCCGTGCTGGTCCCAATTGTCCCTGGTGTTGATGGTGTTGAAGAGGCGACCATGTGGCGGCGCGTCTCCTATATGGAAAACGCATCGCGTTTGGTTCTTCCAACTCGCGTTGACCACCTGTTGCAGGCCTCCCATGACATCCTCGGGATGGTCAGTACCTCCGCCTTTGGCCTTAAGCTTGTTAATGAAGGCGTGGACCTTATCGACAGATGTCGTAAAGTCGAGGAACTGGATGTTGGGGTTATCCTGGTGATCCTTGTATCCTACTACAGCCATTCGGATTTCGGCTTCTTTCAAGAATGTGGTCTGGATGTCGTCCATTATGCTTTTTACCTGCTCTTTAGCCGCATCGATATAGGGCGCCATCGAGCTGGTGGTATCAATGAGGAATAGGATGTCGGTCGAGTACGCGGCCTTCAATAGGCCATCATTAGAACGCTTAGCAGGCTGAGAGGCGGATTCGATTTCCTTCTTGAGCTCGTCGAGTCGAAGCTTTCTATCGGTTACGGGCCGAGCCCACTCACGCGTGCTCGAGGTTGAGGATGTAGCAGATGGGGTCATGGGTGGCGATCGGGCCATGGAGAGGCGGGTTGAAAAGTCATCGCTGATGCGACGTGATGCCATCGTGCAGCGCGGTTGGGTGCCGCTCCGGGAATCGTAGGTGGGCACTGACGAAGCCGCTGATGATGATGTCTTGGTATCTGCGCCGCTGCTACTGGCGGAGATTCTGGAACGAAGAAGAGCGTCGGCCATCGATCGTATTTGGCCTAAGGAAGTACGAGTGCGGGATACGGATGCCTCCGCTGAATACGGAGGCGGAGGGTCCGATTTGGAGTCCTTCATTTTAGGGCGGGTTCGAGATGTAGAGCTGGAATGCTATGCTTCACAGAGGAGGAGAAGAATAGAATTTGGTTGGACTTGGATAGAGAGTACAGCATGTAATCAATACATGTGAATGGGATGGCCAGACCAGCTGGCGTGATTCAGCTTTATGTGGTTCAGCGGACACTTGCACGCAGATAGGCAACCAATCTGCCTCGCTCAGGAGCACACGCCCCTTCATCTTTAAGATAGCGAGAGGGAGCCAGTGGAGAGGGAGGGGTGATCTTATGATCAAGACAACACTGCCTATGCGCCTAGGAAACTTCGGCTGGAGTGAGTGTGTGAGTGGGCAAGCTACAACAGCTGTATGGTTCAGGTTTACCGAAGCTTCTGCATAGCCTCCTTACCTCCTCTCGGGGATTAGAATCAATGAATGCACATATGTTCTGCCAAGTGTCTAGCTGTGGCACCGCCAATAGCGTCGGGGCACATTTGGGCCGTATTGCTCGCTGCCAAGCCCAGCTGGGCGCACACATCTCATCATCACAAGGGAAAGGAATAGATAGGTAATGGGAGAGAGTGGGCTCTACGCCAATATAGAGATAGACCATCAATAGCTGTCGATCACTGTGCCGCTCTGGGATCAAAGCTAGTGGTCAAACAGTGCAAAGTCGGGCGTCCTCTGGGCAAAGCCGGTCGATTGAAAGTTACTATTAATTGGGTTCAGCCTTGGGCTAGCCGTATGAGGATGACTTGATGTCAGCTTGCACCAAATGATCCGCCCGAGTCGGTTTGTGCTGCAGATATGTGGAGCAGATCAAGTCAAAGGAGGACAGCCAAGGCAGAACTGAGGCACTTTGCACATGCCGATCTATTTGGCGGACAAGCTTTAATTGTGCAATATACTATCGAATCAAAGTTTCCATGGGCTGGGCTGCGTTTCATCAAGGAAACTGCGGACCAGGGGACCTGGTATGAGTATATACAGCTCTATTACCCACTTCGTGTTTACATGTAGGTATAACAAGCAACACCGGATGAGAGTTCGAGTACAGAATGAAAAATGCAATGAAAGATGCCAGACCCGAAATCTCAACACAATGAGCATAACAAGCAACAACAATGGCAATGACAATGACTGGAACAAAAGTGAAGCTACCACCCCATGGGAAACCAGTAGTCTTGACCTATGGGATACTCCATTTATTTTACGTGCTGATATAGCTTTCTTGGAATATAAAGCGCTGCCCTGTCTCAATTCTACTACCAGAAAAGATTGCCGATAAATGAAATCATGGGGCATATCTCGGGCGTTCGAAGCGATTGGTCGAGTTGAGGAAAAAGCTAGCCTCCTCAGTTTCTTTCCCACATAATCAATACTAATTCACTGTTGAGTACAAAGACAGGGACGGGGCTTCACGTGAGTATACATAGGACGAGAGATACTAGAAACATTGAAGGGATTGCCGATACCATTTGCTCGGAAGAGGGGATTTCTCTCGCTATATTCTACTAGGGGTATGAATTCTCATCAGAGGTGACAAGCCCAACCAAGACTCTTAACTAGGATCAATTCCTCTAGAAACAAGACCCCTCCAAACAAGCGAAATGCGTTGGGGAATTCCCATATCAGTAGCACCTCAGGCGCTGCTCTGATTCTTCTTTCGTCGGAACCGCAACATATTTCCAACATCCTTGAGGAATCCAGTGGGTTCGCCTTCGTGCATTGCCTCGTATGCGTCGATGTTGGGCTTCTCCCAAATGAGGTCTGCCTCTTCGGGCTTGATCAATTTCGTCTTCTTGACGAATTTCCATCCCAGAAACGTGACAGGTGCGAGTAAAAGCATAAAGTAGTACGTGAAGAACGCATCAATCGCAAAAGCTCCCGGCTTGTACACAGTATAGCCATAGACGCATACCACTGTGAAAAGGAAAATTCCACCGATCCAGGCGCAATAAGGCTGGAAGTATCCATAGTAAGGGAGAGCACGGCGGTCGATGCCCTGCGCCTTGAGCGCCCGGTAGAAGAAAATGTACGTGATACAAATGATGACATAGTCAATAATTTGCGCGGCAGTGATGAGGTTTGTGAACCAGGTCAAGACTTTTGCAGAGCTGCTAGAGACGTTCAAGAAGGCGAGGCAAGGGAAGAGCATGATCGCGAGGAGACAGTAGATAGGAACACCATTCTTGGTCGTCTTGCGGAAGAATTTTGGCGCCTGGCCTTCAAGGGCCAAACTGTAGAGACTTCGGCTTCCATAGTATGTGTAGGCGTTGCCTTGAGCATGTTAGTCAACGATTCTCAACGGAGCAGGTTCCATGGAAAGAGGCGGATTCGAGGATACTAACCCGCAGAAAAGATGGACGTGACTAGTAGAGCGTTGGTAACATGAGGAAGAACCGACACACCCAGATTGTTCATCGCAATCACATAAGGCGAGGCCGAAGCAGTACCGCCACCGGAGCCGCCATTTTGAATCGCAACAAGGGTTTTCTCGTTGTATGGAATCACAACAGACACGGTCAGGGCACTTCCGATGAAGAAAATGCCGAAACGAATATAGGTCGTTTTGAAGGCCTTTTTGAGATAAACACGAGGCAGCTTACATTCACCAGCAACCATAGAAACGTATTCGGGGCCGACGACAGTGAAAGCAGCACTCCAGAGAGCAGCAAGGAAGCCCTCGAACTTGCCTAGATCTCCGGTTGATTGGTACTCTGCAAACGGACCCGGGTTTTTCCAGTACCGGAAGCCGTAAGCATCACGCTGAGGATTTCCACCACACATGGTGATGAAACTGAAACTGAAACATATGATGATGAGTAAGACCTTTCCCGAGGCCAGCCAAAACTCGCTTTCACCGAACCATCTCACAGTGAGAACGTTAATAGCGCTGTTGTCGTTCGAACCAAATTAGTCACGAGGGCACGATGCATGGAAGGGCCAGAGAGGGTCAAATGAGGCACAAACAAGTATAGCACGATGCATGCTGCCACGACAGCAGCGACGGGTATGTCATCTCTCCAGTAAGTCAGAACGAGGTTGAGGGCCGAGATTTCGAATGGAATCAAGAATGCCTCATAAAGGAAAAAGTTCCATCCGGCCATGAAGCCAAAAGCCTCGTCAACCCCTACCCACATCATCATTTATTAGCATCCCAGAAAATTCGGTATCAGAGATACCGCATATCGTTCATCTTTCAACTTACAGTGTCCGGCCAGACGAATGAAAGCTCCAGTAGTTGGCATGTACACAGACATCTCAGCCATGGAGTTGTTGACAAGGCCGAGCATACATGAGTAGAGAGTGTAGGCGAGAACCAAGCTGACAGGGCCACCCCGAGCAAGACCAGTACCAATTGAAACGAATGTTGCCGTTCCAATACTGCCACCAATGGCAATCAATTGCACCTGGCGGTTACCAATGTGTCGCTGGAGGTGATCATTGGTTGCAACGACATTGCCGTTAATAACACTTTCGGCTTTAGTTTCAGGCCTTTTCAAGTCGGAATGCACCTCGCCAGGAGATTCCTTCTCGTGTTGAGAAGAGGTGCTGCCACCGGACATGTCGATGATCTGTTCAGTTTATTATTGAAGATTGCCGTGTTGATATACCTGGGGATTGTTCAACCGGTTTCATGTCACACGTATTCAAGTAGAATCAATATGAGTTAAGAGGGTATGTACAAGCTAAGAGGATCATCGCTCTTTATATACCTCTTTGAACCTGTCCACTAGTAGCAAGCATCTGCGTCAGACCATTGCCCGTCGCCAGGACCTTCCCCACGTTCGGTGCTCCCTACAGATTTGCGCCGCCTCAACAATGAGCTGCCTATCATCCCATGCTCCACACTGGCATTAGACAAGGTTAGTTCGTTACATGGAGCCATTTCTTGGGGAATGGTAGCAAAAGAGGTGACACGACCGTTGTGGGCCGTTGGAAATATCGGAACAGAAGCCGAGACCTTCAAGACGATGATCTGCCTACCTTATCGTTGGCCCGTCTTTTCTCTTTCGATCCTGAAAAATGCTTTGTAGATAGACAGATGACCCAGTGAGCTATTTACCGCCAGTGCCTTGACGAGATCTTCCCTGGATGTATATCAGACGATACAGCGTTCAAGAGCAATTCTGCAATGACACGCAGGGAAGCCAGAGGCAGAGGGCAAGCGTAGCAATACAGGGGTGTCTCAGGGTTCTAGCCAATGGATAGCGCCAATTCATCAAGGATCCAACTCGATGATATGAGTGGCAATCGGATTCTCTTCCGAGTTTCATCAGCTTTAGATCCACATCTTGAATTATGAATTACATTCTTTGCCAAAATGCGGCCTTTCCAAGGCGTATTCCATCCAGCTGGTGACAATGATGGATTCTTGTACGTAATTACTCCAGACTCCTCCATATTCCCCCAGAATCTCCCCATGATCTGGAGAATTAAAGGTTGAGCTCAGCGGAGCTCACCAGAGGTTAGGTTATAGAGGTTTCATGTACGTAATTCCCAGCTGATAGTGGGCACATAGCTCGACAGATGGATGGAGGGATGGATCATGCAAGGAGGCCGCAGCATAGGTTAAAGCCAGCTGTAAGCAGTGGGAAATCCGAAGTTCCCCTACACACCATATCAGATCCTCTATCAAAACTTGCATTTCCAACCACCTAAAATGGATTCTGCCCATCCCTGAAGATCGAAAATCTCCACTAGCAAATTAATAGCGCAGTTTGGCCATGTTTTGGACCAAGTGAGCTGAGTATGGCGTCGTAACCGATCACATGTTCGGCATTTTCATGAATCATGTCCGTCCCGTCTCCTAGAGATGGGCATATCAACGTTCTATGCACCGTAATCTCGAACCTAAAATGAAGTTTGCTCTGTTTCTTTGACTTGGAATGGCATGGTGCCAACAGGTGGCTTCTGTGATGGTCAAAACGCAAGGTCGTTGGCCACTCGATCATAGTAGATTCAACTGACCTGTAACACCTCATGTACGCCGAAGAGAAACTCTACACTGGGATCGACAAGAACCTTAGGTTTTCTACGCGTCTTGGATGCATTAGCGCCAGCTTGGAAAATACGTATTCGGATGAATCCAGCTCACATTTATGGCCAGAGGCCGCCGCCGCCAAGAAACCGCTCACCTACTCCAATCGAGTGTCACTGAGGCACATCTGATTTGTAGAATGAAGTCAAATGCACGCTGCATCAAGAGTGAGCGTTACAGGGCTTCTTTACATACCTACGTCATATTTCGATAGCCTCGGCGGCTGGGCGCGATCCGGCGGAACCGTTTTAGGACCGGTCCATTAGTTGCAAACAAGGGGGTCAATTCATACAGGGCTCTCTTATTGTTTGCGCTCATCCAGTGTTGCTCTCTGGAAAATTTCCGATGTAGGTCAGGCAGCGCTTCTAGCTGTAACTTGTTTCTGTTGACAAGAAAGTAATGATATGCTGGTAACTACTGGTTCGCCGGTATCAAGAGTCCCAGGGCTGATCTCATGAGAAGTTTATGGACCAACTGTTCAAACCGCCGTGGGCATGTCAGTATGCCAACACTAATCCAAGTAATCTGTCCAAACCTTTCCACCCAAGGCAACCCGCTCGCGGTAGGCATCCACACTTTCACCCCAAGGCTCAAGATACGCGCACACAATACGAGGGCCTCTCAAATCTGGTGCCTTCGCCAGCACAAATGTCACTTGCTCAGCTGCCTGGGCCTTCAAAGTCTTTTTCCAACCCCTTGCAGAAGGAAACCCGCCCACTTCACCCAGAAAATCCATGAAATGGAAGCCATGAAACAAATGTAGGTCACCAACTTCGGATCTGGAAAATAGGTAGACCAGCTTGACGTGACGCTGTTCGTGTTGCGCATAGACGATAACGTCATCATAGTCCACAACAGAAATGGGAAACTTGGGCTTCTTTCCTGTCACTTCCACGAGTGTCGGGAACTCACAGACGTAAGCGATCCAGAACGCAGGTCGATGTTCAGCCTCGGATACAAGCCTCCCCTCCTTTACACTGAGCTTGATGAAGATTGATGGATCATTAGCACAACTTTCGTACTTCTCCCACAACTCTGACATTGCGAGACGCCACTCTTTCGCTATGGCCGTTTTGCCGGCCTCTTCAAGCACCGTTTCGCCGTCCAAGATCGCCTTGAGGCATGTTGTTAAACTCCCTGGGCGAGAAAGGTTCATAAAACTGCAAAATATCAATGTAGAGCCAGTGTCGCGCCGGCGGGATAGTAAAAAGCTTGTAGCTCCGTCGCTGGAAGCAGCTTCAACTGTTTCTTTGAGCCCCTCGCGACCCTCCGCCCAAACTCTGTTATTTTTGTTGGCATCAGAAAGGCCAAAATTTAATTTGATCTCCCGATGCGTATTCCCACGAGAGGTTTTGTCTGTGCTGGGCTCTTTTCCCTTGACCATCCTCAAGCCTTAGTATTTGTACAACAAACGTGACGAACTCTTGATGAACAGTGAAATCACTGTTTGGAGCTGGGCTATGGCATCAACAGGTCCCAAAGCAAGAGGGAGGCTGGTGACAAGGCGAAAAATCGGTATTCTTGAAAGCAGTTTGGTTTGAAATCAAAGTGAAAAGAGAGGGTTCCTTCTTTCGAAATGCTACAGAGGCCTTTTTATATTCTGTTGCTAATGGTGAATGACCTGGAGTTACCAGCAAGTTTGCATGATCAGTTGATGATCGTATGTGATTCCTCGACGCTGAGCTCTGACTCCTAAGTACCAAGCAATTTATTGAGCGCAGAAATCTCTGCAATCACCGCTTTGAATATATAAGGTAGAGCTTTTGTGATAAAAGTCAATGATTCAAAGTAGCATTATTCTATTTAGGCCGACTCCGTATGATCCACAAGTGAACATCAAGTGACTACCCTAAGCTGAAATGTGATCTAACAGTATTCAATTTGTCCTGGCACAGTTGATGCATAATAAGTTGTGTGAATTAGAGGCACCAACATACATCATGCATCTTGATTCAGCTGCTTGATACTGTCACTCATCAAAATGTCAAGAAATGTAGGACAACTACATAAGAACATTCATTCACCACTTCGTCAACGGTGTCATAAAGGCCAAGAAGTGTGAACAACTTTGAATATGACAGTTGAATTGCGCTGGCAAACTTCTCATTTCGATGAGTGTGCTTTTTAACTAAAATTCTTCCCCTGCTGATGCTTAATATGCATTGCGAGCTGGGGGTCATCGCCAGATTTATCCAAGTTTTCATACTAGTCAGACGATTGAGAACCATACTGCCGTTGGGACTAGGGTTCTCATCCTGCCACAATTCACGGCCAGTCGGGATGTTACGCTAAATCGTTCAATCACTTTATTCTCACTGCTGGATCACTGTGTCAAAATAAAGAAAAGGAAGGAATAAGATTTGCTCAAATTCAATTTGTCATTCATTCCCTATATTCATGCTATTTGTTTAAAACCTTTTGATACCGATTGATGCTTAAATCGCCGTGAAATTGTGCGCATTCAAAAATGCAAAAGTTCTCATAAACCAGACCCTAAAAGGGGACGAAAGGAATCCCGACTTCCATCGTTGTCAAAGCAGAACGGACCATGATGCATAAGCGTGTGATTGAAAAGAGAATCGCTTCTGTCTAGCATCCATGCACTATCCTACTACTCGTACATATGACCAACCATAATTTTCCCATCCACCGACGTGGCTCTTGCTAACCAGAAGAGTTTCCATCAGAAATATAATAGACGCCGTTCATCTAGATACCTAATATCCCGGAGGAGCGGGACCAGTCACGGTCACGGTCTCCCACACGGTCTTCATCGCACAGTTTCCCTTGGTGGGGGTGGATGAGGGGGTGGTGACAGCGGCTTGAGATGAGCTCGAGGGCTGAATTGGAGCCTGGGAGGAGCCGACGGCGACAGAGGTCTTCGATGAGGCAGGGGCCGACGCGGCTGAGGATGAGGCGGGGACGGGAGCTGAGGCCGCAGAGGATGAGGCGGGAAGGGGGCCGGCGGAGGAGGCAGCTGAGGTGGCAGCGGGAGCCGAGGAGGCGAGAACATCCGTGTTCACACCAGATTCCACACCCTGGCTGGTAGTAGGTGCAGCAGCAGCGGAGCTGGCCTGAGAAGTGCTTGCGGCGTCGTCAGTGGAGAAGCAGCGGCGCTGCTGCTGCTTGATCCGCCACTGCCAGAGCCGCCCAGGTTGATGCAGGCGAATGAAATCTTGCTGCTGGTGGACTTGGGGAGCGAGAGTGCGGGGGCATCGAGACGCCACTCCATGTTGACATAGGGCCAGCAGATTCTGCCATCAGACATTGTGACCATGTCCCCAGCGACGAAGGTGTCAGTAGACTTGAGGGGCTCGCCGACAATGGAACCGCTGCTGTCAACCAGCTGGTAGTAAGTTCCGGAGAACTGACCACGGCAACCCATGGCATCGAAGTCGCAGATGGGGCTGTCGATTTGCTCCCATGTGACCAGGGCCTGCTTGCTGTCGAAGGTGGCAGCGTGGGCATTGGATCGGTCCTGGTTGCCGGATGTGACCCAGGTGATCTGCTTGTCACCGTCGGCGGCGCCAACCTCCGATGTGGCCTGCTCACCGATGAGGGTGTTCTTGTCAGAGAACAGGGCGATGGCGACATTGCGATTGCTGGTGCGGTTCACAGACTTGGTGTATCCAGCGCCCATCCAGTCGTTGAGGGTCAGGTCAATGGCACCACGGGAGACCCAGGAGAAGATGTATGCGTTTGAGCTCTGGAAGCGTGCCATGCTGCTGTATGATCCGCCAGTTCCACCCATGGGCTCACCACTGCCGCCGTTGATCACATGCTCGTTGGAGACCTTGACACCATTGTTGCCCATACCCTGAGTCTTGGTGTTGAGCCAGATGGCACCTTGGTCCTCGGCGCAGAGGGAGGCAAAGGGTGGTTCGTCGGCAGCCTCGAAAGCGATACCAGTGTTGTGACTGCAGCCCCAAGAGCTAGAAGCACCCTGGATGTTTTCGAGCTTGCCTGAAGTGTTGATATAGCGAATGGCATCACCAAAGTGGCCAGAAGCGCTGCCGGAGTAAGAAGTGACGACAATATAGGCGGCGTAGTATCCAGCCTCGGCGGAGAAGACAAGATCACCGTTGAGCTCGGGAGTTGCCAGGCTGTCTGAGCTATCGACGCCGGGGCCGCCTAGCCAGGTCTTCCACGTCTGGGTTCCACCGGTGTATCGGTAGAGAACAGCAACAGGGGTTTCACCGGCGGGAGCACCACTTGTTCCTGTGGGCATTGTCTCGGTAGTGAGGAGGGCGAATCCATCGTCGTGGGCTACAAGACCACCAGCCTCCTTGGCTCCTGCAACCTTGACGGCTGTGCCAGTGGCCTCGAAAGTCGAGGGGTTGATAGGTTGAACGATGACATCAGACCCGCTTGAGGCATCGAGGTAAGCTAGATAAGCCGACTTGCCGTCAGGTGAGAGGGCAAAGGGTGTTCGTCGATGGTGAGGGTAGCCGGTCCAGTAAGTCTCAACGACAGGGTTCACAGAACCAGACAGAGAAGCAACGTCGACGTAGCTTTGGAGGTTGGTCGAGCTCAGCTGTGCAACAGCAAAAGAGCCGCAAAGGGCGAAAAATGAAAGAACAGACCGCATCCTGATGGGTCAAATGTGTTCAAATGAATGAATGAATATGCTGCAACAACAAACGAAGGAATGAAAGGCGAATTGCCACAATCTCTGGAGAAGAAAAAGCCAGAAATCTAACGGCCTGGGCAATGATGGTATATTTATTACCCTTTTCGCTGCCTTCTTCTCATCTTCGCTAATACTCTTGAGGTGTTTCAGGGGGACGAAAAGAGCCAGAACGGAAGCAACGCCGACGGCCATATCGGGCCAAGAACGTTTCCGAGCATGGTTCATGACAGCGGGCTACCACGAGATTCCCCCACGCGACGTACGATGCTCCTCAGACAGGGCTGGTTGACTGGCCCCCATGTGCGGCCTCATATCGCTTACCGTCTCGCTAAGGCGGCCACCTGAGATACACAACCCACGGTTTCGAAGCCAAGAGAATGGCCAGCAGTATTCGGTATTTTGTTGCCGCAGAGAGACGCTTACTAACCCTGACTGACCAGCGTCTCAAATTTCTGTCCCAAACAATATGAGCGGTGGGTTGATGATGAGGGGCGACGAGGGTTTCAAATTACCTTACCCCTGCCAAGAATTGTTTCACAGTCTCAACGGTCAGCTCGGTCTCGTATAGAAATTCCCTTTATTGACTTGGCAATGATCCAGAACGCGCCGCCAAGGAGTTTCTCGTAGCGTGCAATTTTGTTGCAATTGCAGGCTGACTGCTTCCCTCCGCCATCCCCGGATGAGCGCATGCCTAAACAAACTTATGTTTAGGATTTATCTCATTGGCTGGAAGAGAGTAGGAGTGCCTTAGGCAGGAGAAAGGGGCTCGGGTAGCAGATGTAAAGTTCGCTCATCATCCCCCAACACGGGCACAATCTTCCGAATGCTACGGGAGTCAAAAGGCCCTGACATACCGCAATTTCGACATCGTGTCACGGCCAATTATTAGCTCGGGTAGGGTAGGTTTCGTACTTCAAAAAACTGCAGGCCTGGAAGAAATGCGCACATCCAGAGCCGGCTCTCGCTTGACGATAACCATAGACATGACTGTGAATACGCACATGACTTACTATCGACTTTCTTTACATGATCTGGCCAGCCGAAGAGCTTTCTGCCTATCTACTAGCCCCGAAATCGGAGGTCTGGTCTTGAATAGTTCAACGCAATTCCAACCCTCTGGCTGGATATTGGCGGGTCTGGCGCCGGCCATAACCCGGATTTTCCTCAATTTTCAAATAGATCCATATCACATCACCAAAAGATCGACCTGAACAAGTAAGATCTTATCACAAGATGCTCTCTCTTCAATACTATTGGCCTATATCAGGACCTGCATCGACGTACGTGCTCAGAACTCCGAGAAGCGGCGCCGTTGCGCGACTCCGCTCAGAGTAAAAAGCCGATTAAAACTTCGCCGATCGGTAACCTACCTATGAATAGATCAAACTTTCTCATTTGCCATTTGCCGTCATAAGAGAGACGGGATGTGATGCGGCTCTTGGAACTTCAATGAGAACCAGCATCCATCATGGCGTCAAACCAGGACCCGAAAAATCTCTCCCGCCTGGAGATGGGCGTCCCTCAGCCCACTGAGCAATCACGAACCGTGCTGAGAACATGGCAGAGAAATGTGATCCTTTTCATCGTGAGCTGGAACTGCCTGGTGGTCACCTCGACCAGCACATCACTGCTCATCGCAACTCCGGAAATCGCCTCTGACCTCAGTACGACACCCGAAATACTCAATGCTGGCAACGCTGGACTGCTGATTGCCATGGGATGCTCTGCTCTATTTTGGTCGCCCCTGGCAGAATTGACGAGCAGACGCATCAGCTACAACCTTGCCATGTTGGTATTGCTTGGGGCTTCAATCGGCACTGCTTTGGCGAAGGACCTGGGTACATTCACTGCCATGCGTTTGCTCTCTGGCCTTGAAGGAACGTTCTTTATGGTAGCTGGCCAGACCATCATCGCCGATATTTTCAAGCCTACAGTTCGTGGTAGAGCTGTTGGTTGCCAAATGGTCGGGGCAGTGGCTGGAACAGCTATTGGTACGCATCTTGACTGTCTTTTTTTTTTCGCGAGATTTTGAAAGAAGAGTGTACTAATTTTGTCCTCAGGTCCCTGTATTGGAGGTATTATTCTCACCTACAGCAACTGGAGAAGCATCTACTGGCTACAAGTCGCCCAAGCCGGCCTTGGCTTCGTCCTTTCGCTCGCATTCATTCCCCATATTCAAAGCGAGACGCAGCAGCTGTACGAGAAGAATGGTGATACCAAGATCTCCGTTCTTAGAGTTTGGCAGAGTTTCAACCCTATCAGAATTTTCAAGCTTTATTTTCGCCCACAGGTCCTCCTTGCTGATCTAACCTGCGGGTTTCTGGCGATTACGCAGTACGCTCTACTCACCTCAGTCAGACACATTATCAATCCAAGGTTTAATCTGACGACACCACTCGTCAGTGGACTGTTTTACATCGCACCGGGCGCAGGTTTCATAGTGGGAAGCCTGGTAGGAGGCCGGATAAGCGACCACACAGTGAAGCAATGGATAGCCAAGCGCGACGGTCTCCGGTTACCCAAAGATCGGCTCAACAGCAGCCTAGTCCACTTATTTATTGTCTTGCCTATTTCCATGCTTCTATTTGGTTGGAGTCTGGAGAAGAATATTGGCGGTTTGGCGCTCCCTATTGTGATGGCTTTCTGGATTGGAGTTGGCCTCATGGGAGCTTTCAATGGGCTCAATACTTACACTGCTGGTATGTGGCTTTGTTTGTTCTCACCCCTCAACCATAAGAAGTTTCAGTACTAACGAGAAATAGAGGTTTTCCCTGACCAAAGAGCTGAAGTCGTCAGTAGCAAGTATGTCTTGCAATACGTCTTTGGAGCTTCGGCTACGGGGGCGGTCGTACCGCTCCTGAACAGTATTGGAGTTGGCTGGTCCTTTACATTTTGTGAGTGATGCACATTCCAGTGAATTTTAAATGTCAAAAATTACTAACATCCATCGTAGTTACATTTTTCAAGATCTTAGGAGGCGTCTTACTTTTAGTGGTAGCGCGCTTCGCGCCTGATACCGGCGTATGGGCACACGATTCTCAGGAAGCTAGTTCGTGATATGGTTCATTGTCTTTTAGAACAGCGACGTAGCGATTTGCTGAATTTCGCGGAATGAAATATGCATTCATATACCACAGCATGAAAACCATAGAGTAGGTAGATACAAAAACAGATCCTATCAAAATATTCCAGTTGACTAAAAGTGTCATTCTTGCTATTCCCAATGGAATCAAGGTTTTGGCGCTGCCTCAGCTTCAAGATCTGCTGCTTCTCTAATATGAACACCCGACCCTGCGTCTTCTGGTACCTTATGAGGTTCGAATGGGGAGATCCCTTTGCTTATCGCTACTTCTGGAGAGAACGTTCCGTAGATATCAGTTTCATCTTGGAGCCCTGCTCCTTCAACCTTGAAGATTAAGCAAAGGATATAGTAAAGGCAGCCCGAGATGCAAAACCCTATTCTGGTTAGCCGATCACCCTTGAACCTAAAAGAAGATCCTGAGTTATGAACAGAACTTACCAAAAAGATAGTTTCCGAGGTAGTATTCATGGGCAGCTTTGCTGACTTGAATGTTTGGATTAGCTGATGCAATCATTCCAGGCATACCTGGGACGAAGCCCACGACCCATGCGAACAGCGATCTCCAGTTGAATCCTCCCGTAAACCAGTAAGATCCTTCTGGTGAGCCCGTGTAGAGCTGGCTAAGCTGGACATGCTGCTTCCTAATGACAAAGTAATCCACGATCATAATAGCAGTCAGCGGGCCCATGAAGACCGAAAATGAAGCCATCACCACTACAAATACCGAGGATGTGTTGTAGAAAAGCCATGGCTGGACTACCCAGGAGAGAAGAGCGCACATGACGCCTCCTCTCTTGATCGTAATCCAACTCGGAAAGAGGCCTGCTAGATCCATTCCGGCCGCGTACCCGTTTCCAAGCGTGTTTTCGGCTAGCTGGCTGATAACAAAGCCTAAAGAGCAAAAGAAGGCCGCTGCTCGTGATTTGGCGTCATAGCTATCTATCATCCACTGGTGGATGAGCACCAATGGGTTCCAGAAGGCTTCACCGTATATAGCCATAGTCGCTGAAGCTGTCAGGATGCCGAATATAGGGACAATCGTCCCAGGCACAAATATCGCAAAGATTAGGCCTGGAACTTGGCTGCCCTGCTTTTTGGCAAAGCGAGTGAAGTCAGACTGGTTCAAGATTCCTGCCGAGATCCCTCCAACCGATGCCACGATACCGTAAACCCAAGCCCATCCCAGAGGTAGAGTCGCAGGCTGGGTGGTGCCCTCTGTGAACATTGGCCCAGGGCCCCCAGCAGTTGTACAAGCCCATATAGTTATGCCCATCATCACAAAGAATGTAATAATGTTTGCAATTGTAACAGGCAATGCGACTCTTTCAACGCGTATCAGCTATACAAAGGAGTGACGTTAGCTGCAGTATGGTTCACAAAGAACAAAGGACTCACCAGCGCGGGGATGGAAATGATCTGGAAAATAAGAAATCCAATAAGCTCTCTGGTCACCATTCTCGCGCTTTCTGGTAGGGCATTGGGCATCGTCAGAAAGCTATAACTCCAGCTGCTCAACATGGCGGATACGCAGAGACCTCCAAGCCAGGCTTGGGAGCCATACCATACGATCGAGAGTATGATTCGGATCAACTGGCCTATATAAGCGCCGTTCATCCCTAGAACCATTCTAGTCTAGAATTTAGCAAATTGGATGTTCAATTAGAAGATTTTCTTGCCCAATTGTCGGCACGAACCTTTGCGACACAGTAAATCCAATGTGCCATTCAGCCCCCATCCAGCCATTCCCTATGACCAGAAGCGTCATAAGAACTTTGGACACGAACATGACTCCTATAGTGTGTCGGACAGTGAGGCCAAGAGATAGCAGGGAGGAGCCGCCTGTCCAGGCTGTGATGCAGAGACTGTGTAGAGTGCCGCTCAGGTCAGCTGGTCTCTCCTAGCGACGAGCAGCAAACCTCATCACGATGTTGACACTAATCAGAGTGATCTTACTTGGCGATGGAACCAAATCCCAAAAAAGCCAGATAGCCCCACGTCCGACGATGCGGTGGTAAAGGCGCAATGTCGGGGTTGATCCATTTCGTCGTTTCGTACCCGTGCCTGTCATCACCTTTGACACGAATAAATCGAAGAATAGACGCCATAATACTTGAATGTCTACTCATCAATAAGTAATATCAATCAGGATTAGCCTCCAAATGAAGGTGAGCCAAGATGTTGAGAATTCCAGACGAAAACAGAATAAAAGCACGCGGGGATCGACCGATTGATAAAGAGTATCACATGGCTAGATGTTCGATTGATAACGCAGCTCTATGTAACATTGGGGCGGGGAAGCGTCTTCAGCTTGCCAAAAACGGCACTGAGCATCGTATCAGGGTGGTCACGGTAATGGAGTGGCCACATACGTTTCTAGCTCTTATCTCTAACCATAAGCCGGAAAAAAGACTCATCCTCCTTGCATCTCCTCACAGTCTACAGCCGCTATGCTCTTCCATGCCGGTGTGTTCAGTACTTGAAAGATGACAGCATGCGAGTAAATTTGTACACTCAAGTCTCACAACCCGTATTCCTTGCCACTTCTATACCTCATGGCTTCCAAAGGAGACACTTAGTCGAAAATCTCATGCATCTCATGCATCTCATGCATCCCATGCATCCCATGCATCCCCCTTGCGGTATAGCTTATCGTGCCGCCTCGGACGAACCAGGTTCTGCTGATTGTGACGATTCGGACTCAGTTTCAGTTTCGTCTGAGGTCTCAGGGGAAGGAAGCGTCGGTGGCACCCTAGGCTCACATGTTGAACAGCGAGCGTCTGAATGTATGTCTCGCTCGGGATGATGGGGTGTTTCATTGCATGTTCCGTCGCAGTTCTCGGTCATAATACGGTACATGGCACTGCATCCGCAGCCCCAATATACATAAAATGAATAACACATGGTGCTTCGATAATGAGTCTCTTATTTGCCTGGTCAGTAAGCCATCGACCGTGTCACGTCTGATGGTAGACCTCCGTAGTCTCAATTTGCTAAAGGCTCTAGGGGGGACGAATTGTTAATCTGAGAGGAAATGGTGGTGTATTTTATCAGACCTAGAGTTGAAGTTGAAGATGGGCTTGGCTGAGATTTGAGCGGATTTTAATAAATAGAGTCGAGCAGCATAACATTGTGCTGGCCCAACAATGATCTTGTTCATAAACAGATTTTAATACTTCTAAGGTGAATTATTAGCCATGACTCCTTTGTAACTGCTTATATGCTATCTCATGAAACTAACTGCCGGAATGTGCCAATATGTACGTTTCTCAAGTGAAGGATGATGCACCTCAGGTATCCAATTTACTGCACTGATCAGCACATATTAACCGGCAGAATGTGAACATTGCAGTTCTCGAAGCTTCAGTCATTATCATCTGTTGAGTCCGTGAGTGGAATAAGCGCGGCATAGCGCAGGGTCAACATTGTTATTCTTTATCTCCAAATCTAACAAAGGCCTCTGTGCGGTTTCCAACTCTAACCCAGTTTGCGTCGACCGAATTTCCAAGCCACCAGTGGCTAGTTGTGTCCCCGCTAGTGACCAAGACGTTTCTGGCCCGTTCCGTCAGGGAGAAGGAGTATACGTTCCCTTTGTCATGTCCAGCAGCATTAAGCGCAGTCTCAGACTTCGTGTCCCAAACAGTACCGAGCCAACATCTCCATAACTCACATTAAGCCTGATTTGAATAGCACCAACTTGTGCTTGGAGAATATCTTAGCAAACTCCCTATACAGACTTTCGAATGCTCGCTCTATCCGATAATTAATTCATTCAATCAGGTGTGGGAGCTGGGCAGAAAAAAAGAAAGAAAGAAGAAAGAAACATCTATCGTTGAAACATCACTCTTAAACATCATTCAACTCGAAATTTGGCCAACTAATTTTTCTGAATTGACATTCTATTATTCATTATTCTCTTCATAATCGTTTCTGTCTCTAAGAGTAGAAAGCTATCCTAGTACGGGCTAGTGGCGTTGCCGATACCGCTGTAGTAGTTGATCCACTTGAAGATCTCAGTGTGCCACACCAAGCTGTTCTCGCGGTTCAGCACCCAGTGGTTCTCGTCGGGGAAGTTGAGGAACTTGCTGGGGACACCCTTGACCTGCAGCAAGTTGAAGAGCAGAATTCCCTCGGACACGGGCAGACGGAAATCCAGGTCGTTGTGGACCACGAAGTGAGGGGTGGCCCAGTTGTCGACGTAGTTGATGGGGTTCCAGTCGTAGTAAGGCGAGCCTGGCTTCAAGCCACTAGAGTTGAATGGGCCGTTGAAGTCGTGGTTCATAAACCACAATTCCTCACTGGCGTACTGGTTCAGAGTGGAAGTAGAACCGTCATGAGTAACCAGGGCCTTGAAGTTACGTCCGAAGTCATGACCTTGGACCCTATTTCGATATAAGTTAGAGATACTAGAGGTTTCCAAAACGGTGAGTTGCTTGAGCGCGTTGATGAGTCTTACCAGTTAGTTAGGTATCCACCAAAGCTGGCACCTGCCTGAATAGCTCGGTCGAAATCGATGAAGTCGAAGTTAGCCTTGGCGTGCTCGTAGGCATGGACAATGTCCCACAAGGGGTAGCTTCCCCAGCGTCCTTGAATAGCATCGGTGAGGTTCTGACCCCAGCCAGATGAAGCAGTAGGGTTGGGCGCAATGACGACCTGTATGATTCGTTAGTGCTGCTCTTCGACATTACTGCTAGGATTACGAGGAAGGAATTGCGCTTACATAGCCCTGATCGGCCCAAACCTTGAAGTTCCAACGTGTTGACCAGGAGTTGAAGTGAGCACCCTGAGGTCCACCGTGGATGATGTATGCCAGAGGGTACTTCTTGGTCTTGTCAAAACCCTCGGGGTAGACAACCCAAGCCTGTTGCTGGATCTCGGAAGTGTTGGTGGAGTAGTAGAACTCAGAAACATCCTCAGGTCCAAGCCCTGCAAGAGCATCGTCAACCTTGTTGGCCTGGAGAAGATACTTTACATCCTTGCCATCGGTAGAGACTGTGTAGATGTCGCGGCTGGTCCAGATCTTGGAATCAGAGATGAGGAGCTTTCCCTCTGGGAGGTTGTAAAATGCAGCAACCACGCCCTCGTCCGTGATATTCTTGGGCTTGAAGTCGTCACCGGCAGTGACAGGAACAGAGAAGACACGATCACGGCCCAGATCCGGTGCGTCAACAAAGATAGTCTCACCATCTTGGGACCACAGGGGAAGACCAGGCGATCTGTCCCAATCTCCAGCAAGGCGGGTCACATCGAAGGAGTCGCCATCAACCTTGGCAGTGTAGAGAATGGAGCGGTCGGACTCGTAGTAGATGCCGTTCTGCTGGGTCCAGGCAATCTTGGTGCTATCAGGAGAGAATCTAGGGTTGGCAGAAGCACCCTGTGCATCGGGGTACTTGGTGGAGCCTCTGGCGTTGATGGGGACAGCATCCTTAGCAGTGCCATCAAAGGGCACCAAGTAGATCTGGCTGCTTGTGAAATTGGCCAATGGCAAATTGACGTCCTTGGTGAGGAAGGCGATCTTGGTTCCATCTGGCGAGAGATCGTAGTCATCGGCTCCGTTGAGATCCAGAGGGCTCTCAGCGTATGTAACGTTGTGGATTCCTGTCACGTAGTTCGTCAAGTTGCCACCGTAGGAGTATCCGTCTCCGTTCTTGGTGAGAGCACCACCGAAGACGGCTTGCTTGACCTCTGACAGCCAATAATCCTACACGGTGAAATTAGCGGTAATTTCTACAAGATGTTCTAATTCTTTTTCTTACCCAGTGACGGGCATAGATAGCCTCATAGATTCTGGCTGTGCTTCGAGGAGCGACAGCAGTCGCCTCACTGTAGGCAGTTCCATTGGGATAAGCCTTTGAGTACAGCAAGAAATTGATATCCCCGGACTTGGTCTGAGCAGCCTTGAGACCGGAAAAGTCACCAGATAAAGAAGCTACGAGCGTAGCGTTGTCGGGGCTAGCGACATCGGATGTGTAAAGACTAACGCCATCGCCATTCGCATTGGAACCATTGAGGTAGAGAATGCTAGTGGGCTTGGAGCCAACAAACACAATCTCAGAGATCTCAGAAGCAGGTCCCCAGACACTGATGTCCCCTGTAGTCAAGTTCAAGACGTTCCAAACGCTCTTGGACTTGCCTGCGTCCCAGGAATAATTTGTCGACGTAAACAAAGCAAACTCCTATCGCGGCACCAGGTTAGACTTGCAATATTCAACTACCTTGATCCTTTTCGAGATGGCATGTACATACTCCTGTTGGGTTTGGGAGGGCACCGGAGTAGCGATTGGCAGCCAGCAGGCCCTTGGGGTCAATGGCAAGGACATTGGGCAAGGCTGCGAGAGCTGCCAACGCCCAGGAAGCAGTAGGCCACTTCATGGTTTCGTGCAACGAGATATTGCTTTGTGTGTCTCTGGAAGCAACGAGGATGAATCTCGCTCAGCAGATGCAAGAGAAGGCTGCGTCCGGGCAGGCGGAACCATAACACACCGTGAAACATCTTATATACCTACATGACGGCGGTGGAGAAGGAGCCCTTGGGCTCATTCCAATGTGCTAGTAGTGCCTCATGTCACACCGAGGCCATGGTTACCAGGTAGCATCCATGCACGATTCAACAGTCAGCATAGAGATCATGCAGGCCGTAAACCGTATAGGGATCGGGATTGTGCAATGTCAGCAATTGATGGCACCAATCTTGTTTGTGCTCCCGCAAGTGAGGGGAACAGTCGTCACCCAGTGGCGGGGTCCTCGCTGTGTAAAATTGCAGAGTTTCACCCAACCTTCCTGATATGGCGGTGATATCATCGTTCCCCTGCAACCTCCGCTCGGTCCTTTTGTAGAGCTGCGACTGTGGTGGCTTGATTCTGCGGCGTTATCGGCCGGTGATTTCTTTTTATTGGAACTTTCCCGCCGAGGTAGAAGAGGATCAGAACCAGGTCTCGCTCCAGAGACCAATGGCAGGATCTATTGAGCGGATTGCGAGCTGCTGCATCGCCAGTATTATGTAGAGTGCGCGGGCATTGCGATCATCACCAGGGACGTTTGATGGCTCAAGCTCCATGTCAGATCCTCCTCCAAATCATTTTTGACAGGACTCTTTGTAAGGCCGGCTGATCCGCCGGAACTTTTGTTAGTGGCGAGGCCGCTAAAGCCTGGCGACTTAATACAGGTACAAGCCCACTGAAGAAAGCCGGTGAACAGCACTGAAGCGTCCAAGGCCGAGCCGCTACGGGCTAATTCGTGCTGGTGGCGTGCAAAGTCCGCAGAATTCCGTCTGGTCTCACCATCCCCCATGGCCAGTGGGAATCAAGACATTCTCGTCATGGCAACATGGGCACCGAAGACACAGGCAGCACCTCATTGCTCATGCCCTGATTGATAGCTTCCTCCCAGCACGTCAAATGTGCATCATCGACCAGGGTCGGCCAGGGATCCGGGGACCGCTAGAACACGCGGATGTGACAATCGGTGGACGGTGTTGAATCGCAGTGCTCAGAGACAGACCGGAGAGTCCATCCTGGAGGACACGCCAATTCAACTCTAGATCTAAGCATAGCTGCTATCATAGCCGGTGCCAACCTCCAGCATCCAAGCGCGGGGAAATCCTACCCCAATGGCTCTAGGCAGACACAACTCTGCAGAGAACCTTCTCCAATGTCACAGGGTACGGTTCCCATAAGCATGACGGCCCCAGTCCTCGGCCGTTCTCTACCCGCAACGGCATTCGCATCCCGCCTTGGCGACCCCAAAGAATGGTAGAGCAGTCTCTTTGGAGGCAGGGGTGAGCATCCGGTCGGTCTCGAGCCTTCATGTGGTTACTCCTCCAACCGCTGCAATAAGCGTCACTTTGCATAATGAAGGTACCCCAGTGTTGGGATGCTTCGCTTGCGGGAGGGTGTCAGCAAATACCTCGTCGCCCCTAACCGATCAATACATATTGTCGCAATTGCAACCCATGCTAGTCATCTAAGCAATCACCCGTCACTTTAAGCGAGAACAATGTGCGAGTCCTCTGCTGCAGTAGCAGATCTTAAATTAGCGATAGAGGTAGCAACTTTATTGAGAGAAGTAAAGATTGACAAATAATTAGTCATGTTTCCTGGTGGATTTCGAGGCTGAGAAGAGGAATAAAAAAAAAACCAAGGATGGGAAGGAAGCATACAATCAAAAAGAGACGTAGGGTAGCTACGCTTCTAAGCGATAGCGACCAAAACTAGCCACCAAGTCTCCTCAATGCCCTTGTCTTAGCAAAGGACGATGTTGCCTGGGTCTACCAATGACGCAAGTTCACGCAATTATCACCAGCTATGCCTTTGCCAGCGTCTTCGCTGCCAAATGTCGGTTCGGGGGGCATTTAGAAGATTTTCCGACCATCATCAATCTTTCATGATCTTGGAAACACACTTCATGGAGATTTGCAGGACATATGTAATGAGATAAATATTTTGACATAGTAATCATGCCAATGCAGAGCTAGTTGTTCGTAATCTATAGAGTTTCGCAACATGTAGGAGAACGAAGGACTATAAAACAGTTTAGCTTGGGGGGAGTTGCTATCTTTGGAGAGGTGATTTAGTCATTGAATGGACTATTTTCCACATCAAAATGAGACACTAGCTCGCTTAGGTGATGCGGAGTTAATTCATCGGTGGAGACGTCAGTAGTTATTTGATGATATGAATTCCGCAGGTAGTATAAGAGAAGAGTGCTGCATACTTCCTTATGTAGAAGCGCTTGGAAGGCAGATTGGCCGCCGCTTCCACAGGCTGCCTACTCAGGTAGGGTCACACAAGCCTTAAAGCCCGCTTATTTAGATCCATACGCTAATCGTTTTGTCTCTGCATGTATCTTTCTCATTTACATCAGCAACAAATTTAAAGCCAGAAATGAATTCTAGAGTTGGGGGTTTCTTCTTCTTCTCCTTTTGAATCCGTCTTGCTCTTAAGCCACCTCTTCGTTTTGGATACGCTCTACTAACTCAATGCACTCTTCAGAAAATATTATATCTGGGCAGATGAATGAATAAATGCTGCTACGGTGAACTATTGGATCATGTTTCCCTGTTAATCCTGAGCTGCCTTGTGGACCTTTCCGTGCAAATGATCATTTGCCAAGTTATCTGTAACCAACCAACAATGCCCGTATCTTATTTATAATATGTGATACGGTTGTAGCTCTTCTAAAGTCGCATTATTATGGTAGTCAAGTAGACCGAGCTCCCATTATTAGTAAACGCAATTGTCTCTTGTGCGCGATAAGTTCTGCGCTTTATAGAGGAGGGGGTAGAATAAAAGTCAGTTACGGCGCTAGGTATTCCGTCTTTTCGGCTTTTTTAAGATTTGGTTTAACTTATTCTTGAATTTAAAAAAAAAACCTCGCCAAGGAAAACGGTTTCCTTGTCTCAAGCTATTTTCCCTTTACGCGTGAGTTGGTCAACAGGGGTTGGGCGATATCCTCACAAATCGCCTACCCGCAATCAGAGCCCTGCGGCGAAAACAAAGTGAATCATCATCAGATATCGCCATCAATACCAAATTATCCGGGGTCTTTTAGGCTTTCCGTCACTAGCAGTGTCTCCGCTTTCACTTTTGTAAAGCGAAAAGTTACCATTACATCGCACAATACAGGACCTCAAGAGTCTGTTGACCACCATCACTAAAAGCCCCAATCGGTGAGGTAAGACCAGCAAAATCAGAGACCCAAGTTTAATCAAACTCTAAAGGAATGATTTTCTAAGAAAATACGACGGCTGTCCTCTCCTTTAGTCATCGCCATATTGCAGGATGAATGAGATCCGAACTGACAATCATTTTCCTCATAACCTTAACACCAGAGCCTAAAACAAGCTAACCTTCCGGGCATTATGGAAAGTATAGACTAGCCGTTTGGGTTATTCTAGCTTTTGTTTTTTTCTTTCTTTCTTCCACAAATCAATTCAATATAGAGAAACTTTTGAACCCAGGCAATACGAATGCTGTCCGGGGTATAGCTCTGCCAACCTGTGTTCTTCTCGTGTTCGGTCGCACTTTTTTCAACTACGGCGTTTTATTTTGAGTATTTGGCTGAGCGAAAAGCAAGTGATTTATCATCGACGAATTTCACGACCCACGAACCGAATTGTTGTGCAGGGTTCGGTGAGTAGCTTCGGAAGAAGAGATCGAAAGGGTTCTGATTGTTTGAATCGAATTCCGAGTAAGTCTGAGCACTGAATCGGTCAAAAAACATCGTTTGAATATCCCAAGGGGCTAAATATTCACTGAGTAAGCTTTCGACCTCTCTTTGACATTTTTCTCGTAAATAGATAACTCTGGCCAGGTTGCTTCAAAAGAGGCAGCTGCATCTCATGTTTATCTGTGGCACCTACGAGAGCAGACCCAATGATAGCACGCGCTGTAGAGAGAGGTAAATGAGCGAATATCAAAGCATAGTCGTCGTTTTGCGCTTCTAGTCGGATGGAATTTACTCCCGCTGATTCCTTGATTTGTCAGGACTTTTGAGGCTGCTGTTTGATGGGAAGAATCTCTTGGTGGAAACACATAGTACCAGACTGTTGGTTGCCAAATGGGATTGGATCATTGCCACAACAAAGAGCATTCATGAACAACACATGCAGTTTATCTTTGTGATTTCGGTAAGTTACTGAAGTGGTGTTTCAGGGACATTAAGACAGATGTAATCGGAATATCGAAAAGAATGTTAGTGCCGTGCTTTTGCGAGCATGGTTTGCGTCGGAGTATGCAGGGCTGGCTGTGCGGAAAGTAAGTCCGCCAAAGTGATGTGTCAAGTTGGGGGTCATACGAAAGAAAATCCATACTTTCCCAAACTACATTGAGAATCTTCTGTCTTTAGTCTGTGGCGATGGAGGGGTATTCGATTTATACATTTTGCGAGGAACCATAGTCTTGAGTCGTGAATGACGGTTTGAAGTCAGGAAGGGAGGCCACCAAGTAAGAAAATTAACCAGAAGATGCGGTGAAGTCTTGGCACTCCTCAACTCTTTAGCTATAATAGTAAGAAATTTTTATCTCGTACGCAGTCTTTGGACTCCTTGGGAGTAAAGCCTGATTTGAACACGGCGTCCAGTCTAGGACGTTACAGCCGCCGCCTCTCCCGTCATAGCTTTTCCACATCATTGGTTGGAGCACATGGGTGACAGATCTTTGGCAGAAATTGGTGATTTATCTTCGGGGAGATTACCGCAGGCAGCAAGCTAACTCATTCATGTGGTATTCGTGGCTCGGACACTAAGTTGAGGTGTGGAGGATGAGTCTATACTTGGCTCCTTCACATCAGCGGAACACCATCTCGTCTGGAACCGGATCTGTCGGTCTTACAAATGAATGGCATTTCGCTTCCACATTATTTCCTTGTTAGGCTAGATTGAGGCGGAAGACCCCGTCAGCACTGGTCCCGGGAGAATTCTGCGGACAGAGCGGGTTGCTCTGTGTGTTAGAGATCCTGATGCCCGATGTGGGACCAACCATGGATGTCTTCGCTATTTTTTTAGTTGGGGGTCTTTCTCAAATCCAGTCTTGTAGATCATAATATGGAGATTCAAATGCCAAGTCTTGGAGTAGGAACGGATTTCTACTTCGGAGGTCATCAGGCAACTCATTCCGAGATTTTGTCATGTCCAAGTCCCTGACGTGAATCAGGTTACACATGAACTGCTGTTTGCCGGGAGATACCGGAAAGTCCGCTGCTGACTTTGATTAAAGTTCTTTAAGCCTTACCAGGTATGGGTAATCATGGTATGATGCGTCCTTTGTCTCTGTCGTTGAGTCAAATTATGGGGGCATCTGGCTCGCCCTTTTGTGTCCTGGTGTTTCCTATTCTAATCCTTGGCATTAAGGGTCAACACACACTTTAATAAACCGCCATTAGCAAGTTTCGACAAAGAGCCGCCATTGACGGTGTGTATGAGCCCATGTTAAGGTATGTACCGGTCTCAAAAAGTGAGCAGGTAAAGGGTGGGTTGTAGTAAAAACACCCTGGCAAGCCGTGCATTGGGATCGAGCCTAAGAAAAATATGTCTCATCCCGAACGTTCAAAGCGCCATTTACTAAAATAGCCCAGAATCGCATCTTACCCCCAATGGCCCCATCGACGGCCAGACCGGCAACCCGCCGTATGTTGTAGACGAAACGGTTGGTGGGACCGGTGAAGCTCAGGGACAGTGAGTCAGCTCATAACATTCTCAGATGCTCCGTTAAGTCATTCGAGGCCACAAAGATCACAAAAAGGTCATAATGCCGCAAGCCAGAAGACGACCAGAAAAGGGGGTCAATAACCCTGTTCCTCGTGCTGGCCCAAACGCATTTCACGCCACACAACATGCTAGGATCAACGAAACGGGGAAAGTTTTAGTAAAATTATTGGCAAGAGTGCCGATAATGGGGCGTAGTGGGCAAGATGGGAAATGGGATCTCAATCGTAGGCCAGCTTTCCATGACAAGAATTTGTGGATGTTGGCATTGATGTCGGTAATGGAGGTGGAGTGGTAATCAGGATGGCGAATTGGCATAAAGGCAATTTCTAGCGTCCTCCACATCTAGCGACTTGGTGAGAGCGGAAGGAGATGGAGAATAAATATGAATCCGGCCACAGTGAGTAGACAATCAAAGCATAGCCCAGATGGGAATAAGCAGACGCTGGCTTAGGTCGAGGGCCGAGACTAGCATGCCACAGAGACCGTGGCACTACGTCATACTGCGTCTGGGGGAGTCTGGAGAAACGGAGAAGCGGGTAGCGGGTGTTCCAAGGCCTGCAGGTGGAACACACAAATCACCAACGATATTGCTCACAATTCCGTTGAGGAGCAGAGCCAGCATGGGGGATGAGTCGGGGAAGTCGGCCAGCCACCAGCTTCCCCGCATGGGCCATGTTAATTGTGGTTATGAGCCTGAGAGCAACGCTGATGCCCCACTGGAGGTTTTTTCCCATTACGGCAGGTATGGCCGCAATCCAAGGTTGGCTTTTCCGGCAATTCCAGCCGCAATGTTCTGAATGTGTTTTAGGTGTTCGGGGAGCAGCAAAGAAATGCGAAGATCGGGAGAAGGGCTCGAGAGCGCATCATTACTTGCACTCGCAATTGCGCGGTGACTCCAGGGGCAAAACCGTTCCCAACGAGAAAATCGGCATCATCAACCGACGCTAGAGGGCATTTCGTACCATCAAAGCCAGGGCACCGCCTTTTAGCATATTTCCGACCATGGTAAGTATGGCCGACAGCTGAGGGCGCACTATTCCCAATCCAGTCCCGACAATTGCGGCCTCCAAAAATTATTTACTGATCGGGAAAAGAATTCCGAAGAACCGCCTCACTCGCTCTGGCCAATGCATCGAGCGATATTACAGTTGCATCACCCGTTGCCTTGGTTTCCTTGGGCTTCCAAAATGGTTTTTTAGGCTCTACCCGGGAATCCTTGCATCATTCCTCACATCCTGATGCATCCAAGCGACACGCTAAATACGCACGACTCTAGAGGCATATGGTCTTCGTGCGAGCCTGAGGGTTCTCCAACTTGAGACTCGTGGAAAAAATATTGGCATTACCCCCTCATGAGTTACCCCAAAAACGGCTTCCCCTCACCTTCACATCTTGTGAATCTTCCGACCAAGCCAGATTCAGGGATAGCTCAAGACCGGGAAAGCGTGCTTGATTCCCGAAATGGGGAGTAACCGTACATGACGTACTCCCCGCACGGTTGTGCATTGCCCCCACGGGGGTGAGTGGAGAAGAGGTGACGGAGTCACTTTGCGCGACTGACTGGAGGAGAGGCACCACTGTGGAGATTTTGGGTCCCAAGTCCTGACCGACCTCATTCATCTGTCTCACCAGTTATTCGCTCTGCCATCTGACGAAACGGGGCCCAACCGGGGGTTGTCCAATGCCATGCCATTCGCGTCATCCTCTGTCCATCCGGACAGCCAGTCTGTGCGGGCGAGGGTTTTGAGCGATTCATGTCACCAGGTGGTGGAGGCCCGGTCCCCAAGCTAAGCCAAGCCATCCGCGATGTAGTCTCGATAATTTACGCACCACATCCTGCTCGACTACGGGGAAAATTTTACTATAAGTAGACAGCCTTCTCCCATCCCCTCACAGTCCGCCTCTTAGTTCCAAACCACTTCGATCAAGTCAATTAGAGGTAAACGCAGCTGATCTTTTTCATTTACGTTTCAGATCACTCTCTCGTTTTGGTCAACATTCACACCTAGTCATCATGGCTGGCGGCTTGTCCAAAAAGGCCACCAACGCGGAGCGGCCCTCCGTGGAGAATGTCGAAAACCCCGATCAACAGGCCCCGATCATCTCATTCAACCCATCTGAAGATGTCTCATACGGCCGTAACGGCATCATGGGTATCCTCGACTCCCCATACGTTTGCGGAGCAGCTCTCCTAGCCTCCCTGGGAGGCTTTTCCTTTGGCTATGACCAGGGTGTGATCTCCATCATCAACGTCATGTCTCAGTTCCACGCTGTTTTCCCTCGTGCTGAAACCGCCTTTGGTAAGAGTCTGATGACGGCTATGTTGGAGCTTGGCGCCTTCATCGGTTGTATCTTCATGCCTGCTCTTGCCGACAAAATCTCTCGGAAAAAGGCTCTCGTCTTCGTCGTCGTCATCTTCAACATTGGTGCTATCATGCAAACCGCCGCACCCAACTATGAAGTGTTGGTCGCTGGTCGAACGATCGGCGGTATCGGAGTTGGAACTCTTGCCATGGTACGTCCTAAGTGCACTCTACACAAATATCACAACCAGAGACACTCTCTTTCGTGACTTAGCAGCGTTATCTGACCATTGTCGCTTCAAATTAATATAGGGTGCACCAATCTACATCTCAGAAGTCGCGCCTCCCAACTTGCGAGGTACCCTTCTTGTCCTCGAATCCATCTCTATCGTCTCTGGCGTAGTAATATCCTTCTTCATTACCTACGGTACTCGCCATATGGAGGGTGAAATTGCCTTCCGTCTTCCTTTCGGCCTCCAGATGGTTGGATCCACCCTCCTCGGCATCGGTATCCTCTTCTTCCCATACTCTCCCCGATGGCTCGCCCTCGTCGACCGATCCGACGATGCTCTAAAGTCCCTCGAGCGCCTCCGCCGTCTCCCTCCCACCGACTCACGCATCCAGGCCGAGCATGTCGGTATCATTACCGAAGTGAGAGTCCAGCGTGCCGTACAGTCAAAGAAGCATCCCGGAAAGAGTTGGTTTCAGCTCGAAATTCTCGGCTGGCTCGATCTCTTCCGTGGCCCAACCCTGCGCCGAACCTACGTTGCAGTCGGCGTCGCCTTCTTCCAGCAGTTCTCGGGTATCAACGGTTTCATCTACTACGCTCCGACTCTGTTCCAGTCCCTGGGCCAGAGCGAAGAAATGTCGCTCGTCATGTCTGGTGTCTTCAACGTTCTCCAGCTTGTAGCCGTCATCGCTTGCTTCACCATTATTGACAAGGTCGGCCGTCGACCTCTTGCTATTTGGGGTGCCCTCGGTGGTGGCATCGCGTGGACCGTCATGGCCATCCTTTCCGGCCTGTACAGCCGCGACTGGTCCGCTAACCCTGCCGCCGGCTGGGCCGCCGCAGCCATGGCCTTCCTCTTCGTCCTCATCTACGGCGTCTCCTACTCTTGTCTCGGATGGGCCCTCCCCGCTGAAGTCTACCCCAACGCGAGCCGGTCCAAGGGTGTGGCCCTTGCCACCGCGACAGTCTGGATCTGCAACTTCATCGTCGGTATCGCCACGCCCCCCATGCTCGAACAGATCGGCTACGGGACCTACATCTTCTTTGGTGCGTGGTGCTACATTGCCGTGGCCTGGGCTTACTTCTTGGTTCCCGAGACCAAGGGTAAGACCCTGGAGCAGATGGATGATGTCTTCAACGACAGCTCCGCACAGGAGGAAAGAGAGATTCTGCAGGCCCAGTTTGCGGTCGAGGCGGATCTTAGAAAGGGGAGCGCGGTAAATGTAGAGAATGCATAGATTGTAAGTGTTTTGAGTAGTTTTCTGCCTTAGCGATAGCCATATACCATGCTTCACTCAACTGTACAAATTCAATATGATTGTCACTGTATCCACGCACATACCGACATAAGTGATCCCTCAGTCTAAAGTGTCTCATCCCTCGGTTGCCTTTTCCCATTCAAGGTACTTGAGTGGCCTATGAACTAGCGCATAACAATCTAAGAGCTAGATGCATTGCCGGGCCCTATTATCGGATTTCTCCTCGAATACTAAGCGATATTGGCTAGTATATATTGGATGCCTCCAGCAAAGGGTTATTAGAGACACTGCTCGCTATCATAATACATCTCGAACCTCGTTGTACTATACTTCAGCCCAACTTACTCACGCATATTCATAAAATACCAATCATGCCTTGTTCGCAGATTGGTTCTTCTGAGATTTGATAGGCGATATTTCTCAACAGACTTAAGAATGGGGCATCGTGTTATGAAATCATACAGCAGTCCTTTGAACTAGGCGATCTCGAAGGAGTCGAAAGACAGTATGGGGTTTCAAAACCCAAGAATCTCTTTCCCTGCTCAGAATATTCCGCATCAATCAACCCCCATTATTTTCCAAAGAGAATTCGGAAATTAAAAAAAAAAATTAAAATTCATCATCACCGCCATGGCCGGTCCACGTATTTTAGGTGACTCGGCGAGACAGAAAAGGAAGGTGAAAAAGAGTGGAGGCTTATAGAAAATAGTTCACCAACTCAAAAACGCAAAAGAAAACAACGAAATTATACGATTCAGTCCCTTCATTCTTTCGAAAAGCGCCAATCATGTCAGATACTAACACACATGCAGAGCTACACCCAGAAGAGCCATCCACAGACTCCAGTGCCCACAATGACGCTGTTGCATCAGAATCGCGCGCGTTAGTTGTCCGGAACAGGGGACAGAACGGGTTCAGCAAGTATTTTTATTCTGGAGTGTTGGGTCTTTTCGCTGTTTCAATCTCCTTGTTTAGCCGAGTGCTCCCATTCGCACCACAACTCCGAGCTGATGACTATATGGGAAGGACACGACAAGTCCTATCGACAACGCCCTTGATCGATGGTCACAATGACCTCCCATACGTCATTCGTCAGGAGCTGAAGAACAAAATCTACAACCCGCGATTTGACTTTACAGGTCATCTGCTGAGCCATACAGACCTTGGCAAGATGCGTTCTGGTCAGATGGGCGGGCAGTTTTGGAGTGTCTTCGTTGAATGCAAAAGCGATGGTGTGCCACAACTAGACGATCCAACTGTAAGTTTTCACTTTTGCTGAAATCCCAAAATCTGAATTTCGTCCTTCTCTCTTTGGTACTAAATAATCTTAGTGGGTGGTACGTGACACACTCGAGCAGATAGACGTCGTTGGGCGTCTTATCGCAAAGCACCCAGACGACCTACAGTTTTGCGGCGATGCAGCCTGTGTCCGGTCCGCATTTGCATCCGGCAAGATTGCCAGCATGATTGGAATTGAGGTAGGTTTACTATTCATTTCTGTACTATGCATCCCCTTGTTTCCTCTTGTGTGTTGATAATCTCTCTTCCAAACATCCAGGGAAGCCATCAGATCGGCAACTCCATCGCCACTCTTCGACAAATGTACAGCCTTGGAGCCCGCTACCTCACATTGACTCACAACTGCGATACCCCCTTTGCCACGTCGGCAACTTCCGTGGCAGCCGGCGAGATCGACCGTGGGCTGTCCTCTCTCGGCCACAATCTGGTCCAGGAGATGAACAGACTAGGCATGCTCGTTGACTTATCCCACGTCTCGCCACAGACCATGCGCGATGTGCTCAAATTTGCAAAGGCACCCGTCATGTTCTCGCACTCCGGGGCCTTCTCCATCTCCCGGCATCTACGAAACGCCCCCGACGACGTGCTCCAGAGTTTGAAACTGAATGACGGAGTCATCATGGTTTGCTTCGTCAATGATTTCCTGAACAAAGATCACCCTGACCAGACCACTATCCATGACATTGCCGACCACATCTTCCACATTGCGAATCTCATTGGCTGGCAGCACGTTGGTCTCGGTTCCGATTTTGATGGGACAATCGACGTGCCTAGAGGAATGGAGGTATAGCTCACCCAAGCGTTTCCCGTTTTACTAATTCACACTATCTAATTCTCGCTGATGCTCTTCATTAGGATACTTCCAAGTACCCCAACCTTATTCAGCTATTGATGAAACGCGGTGCTACAGATAGCGAGATCCGTGGTCTGGCTGGGGATAATATCTTGCGTGTCTGGTCCAAGGTTGAGCAGCATGCCAAGTCCGTGCAGACAAACAAGGAACTACCTGTCGAGGAAGTATGGTCAGGGCGCCATTGGTTCCATGATTACGACCCTGAGCTGCCTCTCATGTTTAGAGACAGCAAGAAGGAGCGAAGGGAGGCCGACTAAAGAGCAAACCAGTATTTATAGAGAGATTTCGGGATTTTGATGACATAAAGAACCGCAATGATAGGCTTTACGTGGTGGATAAAGTCGGCCCTCGCAGGATCGTACAACAACTAGAAACATAGACTGGAATCCAATTCAAGCACAGATGAACTTCCCCAATTTGAGGGAAATGTTGGAACAGAACTCAAGGATGCACGCAAGAACTTGAAGAAGGAAGGTTCGGTCATCAAAAAATGGTAGACTGCTTCAAAGAGCAACCAAATATGGCCATCAAATTAATATGCTCGCTATGTATTCATAAAATGCCAGTTCTTTCGCAAGTCCACTTCTAGAAAATGTACTTCTATCTTAAAATCATATACACTATTTTCATAATAAGACGGTCGCGGCGACCGCCAGGCCCAGCACACCCGCCAGCCCGACGCGCACCGCCGACGCTGCCGAGGAGGATGAGTCCTCCTGATCGCCCCCGCCGGAGACGCTCGGCACATCCGTCGAATTGGCCTTGTCCCAGACCTCGTCGTGGGAGAAGCCCGGGTAGTCGGTGACGGTCTTGTTGCGGCCGGAGCCGGGGGCGTCCTGGGACCCCGGGACGCAGACGGACGTGTCGCCGTTGGCGTACTTGCCGGCGGCGATCCACAGCTGGGTGACGTCGCGGACCATGTCGCCCGTGTAGAAGATGCGGCAGTTGGACGCCTCGTAGACGAACTGGCGCGGGTCGTTGGGGCTCGAGAGGCGGATCTCGTCGAGGGCGTTGACGCCTCCCGTCATGGTCCAGGGCGCCTCGGCGAGCGTCTTGGGAAGGGACTGGATGGCGCTCGTGCTCAGGCCCGTCGTCTTGAGGAAGGTGTCCTTGTTGGAGAAGCTGGAGACGGCCTCAACGATGTTCTCGGTGATGGCGCTGTAGAGGTCTAGCTTCTGGAGGTTGCTGCCGCGGGTGCCGCTGACGCCCTGCATGGGGCCGTTCTGGGGGATGCCGCCCACGGCGACGCTCTTGACGCCGCCATCGACCTTCATGAGCTCGGAGAAGATGGTGCAGGTGCTGGCGCAGTGGCCGTCGTGGAGCAGGATGATGTCCTTGGCGTCGAAGGGCTGCTTCGGGGTGGAGCTGGAGCCGTACCCGGTCACGTACTGGCCCAGATCGCTGGCGATGAGGGTGCTGGACAGGTTGTAGTAACCGAGGTTGGAGTACTTATCGCCGTAGACGTCGTTAGGGCCGTAGAAGTCCTTCCAGGAAGACCATCTGCTGCCGTCTGTCTTTGTGGTGAAGGCAGAGTTCAGTGAGGCGACGTTACCGAAGGTTTTGGCGATGGCCAGGATGTAGTTCTGGCTGAAGACCCTGCCGCTGTCCGTGGAGACGGAGGTCAGGAAAGATCCGTATGTGTTGGAGAGGTCGCTGCTGCGGGTGCGGAAAGCGAGTGTTGGCGCAACGGTAGGGAAGAATTGCCTGAAGGTATCGTAACCCTGGAAGACAGAGCCTCCGCCATTGCCCGAGAGGTCGATGACGATCTTCTTCACGTTTGCACTCTTGGCTTTGCTAATGAAGTCGGCAACGGCGTCGCTAAAAGTAGGCCCAGGTGCGTCTTTGCCATTAGCAAAGCTTGGAAGACTCAGCACTCCGATGGAGGCATCCTTGAGGATGTATCCGGACACGGTTCCACCAAAACCAAAGGAGTCCTGCTTAGTATCGGGACTGCTGGGGTAGCTGTCGAAGGGAACCTTGGTGAGGGAAGTGGTAGCTCGGGTGTTGATCGTCACACCTCGTCCGCGCACCAAGTTCTGCAGGCTCGGCAATTCCTCCTCAGGCACGGGCACCACATCCTCATCGTCAATGTCAGTTCTGCCAGACAGGGCCTGTCTGTTGACGATCTTCCTGCTGTAGATGCTGTCGCCGCTGAGCCAGCCGCTAGCCGTCAGGTTGGCGCTGGATCCCGCAACATACTCCCACTCAAAGTTCGTTCCATTGGCGAAACGGCCCTTGAGTGACTTTCCGTTGTACACATAGGTGCTCTGGAAGGAGTTGAAATAGTAAGACAGGCCAGTGCTAGCGCCTGAGATACCAAACTGGTAGGCCGGGTTGAGGTTCATGGCGTTGTAATCGGCGTGGGGATCAACCAAGCCCAGGGCATTAGTGCGCGAGGTGTAGTTGCGAAGGTAGTTGAAGACGGTCTCTCCCTCAATCTCGACCACGGGCGAAGCATTCGGGACCTTGTTGTAGACATCAGAATAGGTGTAAACCTGGGGAATGGCCTTGCCGTCGGAAGAGATGGTGACAAGACTGTCAGGCAGAATCCATTGGAAGATCTGGATCACGCCGGCCGCGAACTGGAAATGGCCCTCGTGTGTGTCGATGATGATGGAGTTGATGTCGATGTCTAGTTCATACTGATTCTTGTACGTCTTCTTCTTGATCTTGTCTGCGATGTCGTCGAAGCGACCCATGACATCCACTGCCGGCTGCTGGTATGACTTGGGGGGTTCTTTAGGTAGGGAATGGTGGTCTGGAGTCCATAGTACAGCTTGAGAATCTGTATGGTCGTAGCAGCTTCATCGTAATCTAGGGGCACTGAAGTCGCGCACTTGAAGGCGGTCTCAGCATCAAATGGGGCAAGAAGAATGTCTCCTGTCTTCTGTATTTCGATCTTGCTCGCCGCCTCCAGCTGACTCCTCGCGACAATCCGGCAGGGATCATTCTGCGACTGGGCAACAACCGGGACGATTAATTGAAAGGCTGCGAGGGCCGCCGTCCATAACGTTGTTGAGAGCATTGTGCTGTGGGTGAGTGAGTGTAGTCGACCAACGGATCAACCAGCCAACCGATCGAACGAACAATCAATCAACGATCAATCTGGGACCACAACAAAGATCGGACCAGGACAAAACAACAGCTGGGTAGTCGAGATTAAGTACACTACACTACGGCCCCTCGTTGGCAACCCACCCCCGGGCATTGACCCATCTCAGGGGCGCATGGCTGCCACTGGGGCTGGCGAGCTGGGATGACGGCCGACCTGGATGGTCAAAACCCGTGCCTGAAATTGAATAGAGTGGGTAGGGCTGACAGCTAGAGGCTTCAGATCTGGGTGCTAGCCCTCCATCCGAGTCGTGCAAGAGCCTGAGTTTGCATGCTAGCATCTTGGGCGGATGCTGGCGATTGGCCGGCGCACAGGCTGGACTCCTCGCACAAGCGAGCACTAGTACGACCGCCCAAGGCTCACATCGTCAATAGATGAGGATATGAGGCGGACTGGACGATCCCATGACATGACGAGGGCGGCAGTGCACAGCACCAAGGTCCAATCCCACTGAAACGCTCTTGGCGGGGGGCCGGGCATCCGTAGCACCCGCCATCAACCTTGAACGCAGGGATTCACGCCAACGGGCAGCGAGAGAGAGGCAAAGAGGGCAGTGAGAGGACTACGGTTGGCACCATTGTTCAGCTCTACCAGCTAAACCGCTCGTGGGAGGTCTGGACCACCGCCAGTCCATGTGGGCCAGCCACACATGTCGGGCCTGTCAGCTGGATGGCACTGACTCTGTGCCAAGCTCAGCTGGTGGGACAATTGGCTGGTGCGAGCGCATACGAGTGTTGGCTCATCTCCCGGCTGGTCCTACTCGTCTCTACACGCTCGTCTCTAGTCTATACGCGAAGGAAAGGCGGGGACACGCTTGGCAATGGACACGCTGCGGTCAAATACAGATGTGAAGCCGCTCTGCTTCGAAACAGCGACGGCCGCCACTTTGAGGGTGCAGCACACCTCCTCGCAACCATCAATTAACCCCCACAGCGTATTTCCACAGCCGCTGCAAACCTCGTCGTTAGCGGTGGTTAGCGGCCTGCTAGCACATGTTGATCCCGGAGGCGGCGACTGCCCAGATCAACCAGCGCCAAATGGAACAAACCAGGGGCCGCAGGCGAATTCAAAGACGCCAGAGAATTCCCTCCCCATTCATTGCCAAACTGCCAAGTTGTTTTGGGGGGCAAAGTCCACAAAAGTCCTTGCCACCATTGCCCGGCGTGCATGTACCCGATGTCAGCAAAGAGACTCAGCATATATGCAGTCGCGTCCACATTGGGCAGTTTCACATGTGTGTCGGGTAGCTCGTAATTCTCGGGCAAGCCTCAACTGATTACTACGCAAATTCTTGTACTTTCAGAGACATCGAGTACGACTCTCCAGGCTTCCATCTGACCATCGCTCTTACGTCAACAGGATAGACAACATTGACATATTTCATCTCCAGTACATCCGCGGATAGTCAATAACCTAAGTAATTACCCTTGATAATTAGCTTGCCTTAGTTTCTTGGGTGGTGATGTGGTATAGGGTATGTCGAATAGCTGATGAAATCTCCCTAGGTAACATCACAAAGAACATAAACCACCATGCAATCTATCGAATGGCAGCTAAATAAAAGTGCAACATGAATTTCGAATGGTAAATTCTAATAATAAACTTGCTTGAAATACTAAGCAATTATGCGTTCTAGTAGCCCATCCAGCGCATGAAACTTGGTTCTGGCTCTGCATATATATACATGTACCCTTGTCACTAAGGTAGGTACGAGAAGAATCTGTGCCGCAACTCTTCTGGCTGAGGATTTTCCCAAACTATTGAATCAATTCACTGAGAACACATGAAAAAGCAGTATGGCAATGGCGTGATATCTATTCGAAATTTCTATTCGAAATTTTAGTAGATTTCAGACAATATACCGAGGTATGGAGCTACTTGTACGCTTGATTGTCTTGCATACGGCCTTTGTTCAACTACAATGTCGAGGAGCAGCCTGTGTGTGAAAGTGGGCCAGTGGCAGTCGTATGCAATGCTACATTGTGAGTCTAAAGATCTTGTATGCGAGTTTAGTAGGCTTAGTGAAGGTCTGTCTTGTCCTTAGATGCAGTGAGTCGAGCAAGTGTAATACGAAAGCTACAAGTCTGGCATCCTTCTACGCCCTGTTTATGGTACTCATTGGCGCAGAATCCGGTATTAAAATAGCTAGACGACATTTGATTCCGGGAACTTGACTAAATGTTCCATATTGCTATTAAATGTCCCCCAGTGAGAGGATACTTGACCTATGCTCCCCATAGTATCTACCTATCTCGTAAGGAAAACTACGTCTCTAAGTATTTGCTCGCTCCCAACCTATGCAGTATTTAAGTGATAAAAGATATCAACGAGGTCTTTTCAATTTTTAAATTTTTAAATTTCCAATGCAATAAAAGATATGATGAATGCCCGTGCAAATAACTTAGTGTGTCCCCGGATTGATACTCCTGATTCAAAACACGATAAAACACATGTTGGGATCATCAATCTCAGCCAGCTGTTTACTCCAACAAATAATTGCCGCAGGCCCGAGGCAGTGAGATGCTACGGGTTAGGCGAAATCAATCGAGTGTGCCAATTATTTATTCAATTGAGTTGATGATGAATGCTGAGTGAAGAGTTGGTAATTTGTACCCTCCACTCCACTTTTCCCATTTCGCCTTGACTTCCGTCTCGCATCCGCAGAGCCAGCTGTAATGACTGGTTGATTTTCCCTCAAGCACTTCATCAACCCATACTATTGTGCTTGCCGTCATGGCTCCATTAGAAAGAGCTGCAACCCGATCCCCAGCCTCTGTCGCCCGAATAAGGGCGCAGAACCGACGCCGCGAATACCTTCAGCAGCATCCCTCATACTATGACAACATAGAACATGAGCTCGCAGGTAGGGCTCAAGCCACCCCCAAATGCCAGTGTAAAGATAGAGCATGCTAACATACCCGCGAAGATCCCGTCATCTATGAGCGCTTGGTAAAGAGGTTCCAATCTGCCGAGGAACGCAGCAATGATGTCAAGGCAAAGGGCTATGGCCGCACCCTCGAGGCGTCTCTCGTCCGAGGCGAGACAACGCTTGCGAACCTGCGCGCCGAGGAGCAGGGCAACAGCGCCTCCGCCTCTGACAGCGCACAAGGCTGCACGGTGAATAATGGTCCGGCTTCGATGCCGAGCGGACTAGATGCTTGGGATGATGATGCGCGGGACAAGCAGGAAGGCCTCGAGCTGTGGCGAGCGTTCCTCGAAGACCGCTTCGTGCATGGGCGAGATGACGAGTTCGACTACACCCTTGTTGACAGCGATGAGGGGTACGACGCCATGGAGATCCGAGACGCCGAGGACCGTTGGTTCGACAAAGAAGAACCCAGCTGGCTGGGTGACGATGACGACGTCGACGAGACCAAGGCCTCTCACAACGGTGCAAGCGCTCGTGAGACAGGCATTCAGGACTTTTGATCACGCTTTTTGACACGTAATTCTCCCTCCACGTGTACAGGAAAGATTTCAGAATTCGCCCAAGGGAATGAGCTACTTGAACAAGGTCAACGGGACTTTAGACGACCACAGACCTTCCTCGAGGATTAATCGACGAGACGAAGGCTCGACGGATTTGCGTCACCCACTCTACATGCTACGATGGGGAATTCCATCGCTCAAAATTCTAGCTTCAACGGTAAATCGCATGAAAAGAGCTTTGCATAGCCATAGGGTTGCTTGTTCAGACCACTCCCCCACGCCTCACTGACATACGTTGCTTCACATGAAATACGGTTCTTCTATACGGATCGAACCATGTTGCTATATACATCTTAGGCACACCATAACAAAATCTTGAGAATTCTACAGTCCAATCGGAGATGTCAACCCTACGAGGCCTCCCCGTCCTCCCCAAATATGAAACGTCTGTAGTTCCGCGCAATCCTCTCGACCCCCTCCTCGAGCGTCCAGCCCTTGAACGCGCAAACAGCCCGGTACGTGTCCTCCAGGTCGCCGTCCATCCTATCCCCAGCCTCGTGTATGTCGCTCTCGACAAGCACTCTGTCGTCCGGCACCGTGCCCAGCGCGTCCCGCATCTTTGCCCTTCCTGCCTCATCCCGCATGTTATTCGACTTGGAGAACGAGAAGAATATCGTCGCCGGGAACCTGGGGTTGAGGTACTGCCGCACCGCCTCCGCCTTCCCGCTGAACGAATGGAGACATATCCGCGGCGGGTACGGCAGTGCCTCCTCCTCCCTTCCCTCAGCCGAGGAGGCTCTCTCGGTCGTAGCAGCAGAGGGACCGTCCCGCTCCAGCTGCTGCTTCCTCCGCCGCGACGTCTTGCCCTTCCGCTCGTGGCCCTTCCAGCAACCCACCAGCAGATCAAACAGCACCCCGTGCACCTGCACGCCGTGGACGCTCACCGCCCGGCCCATTTCCCCCGCCAGCCTCAGCTGCGCCAGCAGCACGACCTTCTGATGCGCCATACCGACGTTATGGCGGCTCAGGGGACGCCGGCCCCTACCCCCGGGCGTGCGATCCGGATGAGCCAGAGTCCGCGCAGCCTTCGCGCCGGGTTCCCACTGCTGCGCGAGGCGAAAGGGCCTATCCAGCCCTATCTCACCCACAATGGCCAGCGGGTGGCTCCTCAGCCTGTCCCTGGTCGTCGAGATGAACTCGGACAGAGGCTCCGGGGTCGGTAGGTCCGCTACGAAGGCCAGGTCGTCTGGCGGCGGGGTGAGCACGGCGTGGTAGTGCGCCATCTTGGCCTCCTCCAGTCCCGCGTCAGTCTCTGGCGGTGAGAATGTCGGCGACTCGACGGTGTCGTCGTACAGCTCGTGCGAGAACCAGGGGTGTCTGCCGAACCCGGGGACAACAGTCGTTGTATCCGCGGCTGAGAGCTGACCCGCCTCTTTCAAGCCGTACGATTCTGCCATCTTGGCCACCAGCGGCTGGTCCTGCGTGCGGGTGGCCATGATGGCGACTCCCCGGGACCGCATTCTGGGTATCCTGTCGGCTAATGGAGCGAGTTCGCCAATGTGGTTGTGGACGTCAAACACGCCGAGATGCCATGGGAAGTCGTCGCCGAAGACGCGGGGCGCCTCGGCTTCTAGATCTTGGCCACACATCGTGGAGGTTGAACGAATCAGATTGATGTAGAAGGTCTGTAGTAGTCCATTATGCCTTCGAAAAAATGAATTATTCTTCTTGGTATTCTCAAGTTCTTAATGCCTCCCTGGGCTGAGCGTGCTGATAGTTTTATGTACATGGTGGATAGTGTTATGACTCACCACGGCTTACTCTGTTGTGGCGGTGTTGATCGTCGATCACCTGCGAACCCTTTTCTTCATATTCTAATTAAGTATAAACCAATTATAGTCTGTTGCACTGTTAGCAAAGACAAACATATAATGGTATGTTGATACAATCAATTGTGCTATTAGCATAGCATCCAATATCACATGTTGGAACAACATAATCATCATTCAACGAGCGCGGAGCCCTCAAGTGGTAAACCACGACGCTAGATTTATATAGTATACATGAACCCCTTTTGTAGTAGTATACAGCTGTCATATCCGGTGGCCGTTTCAACCCATTACTCGGCTGGACAAATCGTCGACACAGCTCGGCCCACCTTGGTAAGTCATATGATGATACACGATCGCTCTCTCCCAAATGCAGCAAGCCAAATGCAGCAACCATCCCCTCAAGGAACAGACGTAGGGATCTTGACCATCCCCCGCTTGCGGTCCTGGAGAGCCTGACCGTACCGCCAGCCGGTGGTATCGCGCGCCCTGCCGTACTTGCCCACGTTCTCGGAGTTGTACCTCTTGATCCTGAACTGGAACCGCCCCTTCTGCTGCTTCTTGACTCTCGCATCCTCGAGTTCGCTCTTCCGCGCCAGCTCGGCCGCGTATTCCTCCTCGGCCTCTTGTGCTTCCTTCCTGAACTCCTCGATGCTCGTAGCCCGATCACCGCCCTCCTCGGCGGCCTGACGCTCGATCTCAATCAGCTCGCGCTGGGGCGATCGCTTGTCGGCCGACAGGAGACCCTCGTGGAAAGCCTTGGCGGCATCTTCACGGGTGAAGTGGCGCGATTCGGAGACTGGTACGAAGAGCTGCTGCATCGAGAGCTTGTGGACTGGGATGTCGTTGATGGGTTCGTGGGGGATGTTCATGTCGCCTTGAGCCCACTTGGATTGGGGGAGCATCTTCATGACGGCTTTGGCATATGGGGTTGCAAATTTCTTGCCCTGTTTGGTAGCGTCGCATGTTAGCAACGATGTCGTCGAGGTGAAATCAATAAAATAACATATGATAAAAGGCGTGGCAGATCAGGAAAAAAAAATAGTTTAACCATGTGGGTGTCTTCAAGACTAATCGAAAATTTATAATGGTCTCATCATTGCACACAATTGGGAGATAAGGGTGGGAAAAGAGAACGTCCGGTTGAGACGACGAGGGCAGACTCACCTCAAGTTTCCAGTGGTTCTCGAGCTCTTTCAATCGTACGACGGCCGCCACTCTCCTCACATCGACCTGCATCTCTTCGGAAACGGCCTTCATTGCCACGCCGTGGTCCATTACCTGCGTATAGATCCTGTTCTTCATCGATTCCGACAACACACTCTGACTGCGGAATAGAGGGTTTGACGGGAAAGGTTGGTCAACATGAGGGCCAAGATACGTGGGATGATTTTTGTCGAAATTATTCGTGGCCTTCTCCTTGATCCATTTGACCATCTCATAGCGGCCTTTGGTAATCTTTTCGTTTCGGCATGTTAAGGAAAAGGATCTCGTCGCGTGGGCAGCGAGGCGGCTGGAGGTCTGGAGGCATGCATCGAGCGACGCCAGCGTCGTTGACGTGCCGCATATTCTGGGAGCCATGGTCAATTGGAGTTCACACGAATGGAACTCAATTGCACCGCATGCCCCTTCGACTGAATCGCAAAATTGGGATATCTGTCGTGGGTGTGACAATTATGGAGAGGTGAAGCTGCTCTTGTTGAGCAAGCGCAAAATTCATCGCCTACGGCAAATTAGATTATCCGCTTCCGCCACTTCCCTCCTGCCACTCATGCTCCACCCAAAAATCAATATTATCGTACCTTAGTATCGCAACATGCTATGCCAAACATTTAATAGTACTACTAGTCATTTGGCGAACATTATGATTGGGGGATTGTATCAAGCCTCTCTAGCCGCTTCGGTTGAAGAGGCGTAGGTTATTAAGATATTACTACTTATCTCCTTCAGTATAATCCTTGCCAATCACAGCCCACAACAAAACAAAATCAGACAAAAAGGAAGACAGCATGTTGATAGAGACCAAACGCTCCGGCACCGGGGTAATACTAAATATCATAGATCTCATGTTCATCAGCCAGAGCAATGCTGAGAAAACCTCACACCATGGTAACCTTTAAAGAATATCGTATTCAGGGGGGCCTTCATAACGCCTCTCCATTCGCGGTCTATGGGTATCCCAACAGCTACATGTGCTGTTCTAAGAAACAAACAAACGACGGCACCAGTCGGGATCAGATACCGGTTTGCCCAAGCTGGCATTCGCTCGGTAATTCGTGTATTATGTTGTCAGGCAGGTAATGAGCAATGACCTGCACCAGACCGGGTCTAGGTATTTAAGTGTATGTCGAAAGTGACGAACGGTTCTTCTTCTTCGTCGCCTTGGCCTTAGCAGCAGCGGCTGCTTTCTTGGACGCCTCACTTTCTTGGTTTAATTGGGAGAAGTCTTTCCACTTTCTCCAGCCGTCAAAATCGATCAACGCCTGCATGCAGCCCCACTCCATGACTTTCCGCTCAAGCCACACAAAGTTGACAGGCTAATCTGTTGTCAGTCTATTGCCCGTCGTGTATTGGTCGGTACCTGTTTGGGGAGATGAAATACTTACCTTTGTCAAGAAATCATTGCAACCAGCGGCCAACGCCTGATGCCTGTCACTCTGGAGCGAGCTCGCTGTCAGGGCCACGATAATGACTGGGCTCTTGAACAGCTCTTTATTGTGCAGTCGGTCTTGCTCCCTGAGGTCGCCATCGGATTCTTCCGGCAGGCCGTCCGAAGATGAGAACACGCCGATATTGTTGGCGCGCTCAAGTCGTCTGATCTCACGTGTTGCGTCCAAGCCATCCATAACCGGGAGCTGAATATCCATCAAAACCAGATGGAAGCCGCCCGTTCTCCATTTATCTACCGCTTCCTGGCCGTGCATTGCCGTCTGCCACCGAACCTTGAGCCGCTTGACAAAGGCCTCCAACAGCTTCAGGTTGATGGGGTTATCCTCTACGATAAGGACATTAATGGGTGGAACACCGACATTGATGGCGGGTTGTGCGGAGGGGTATTCGGCTGTTCTCCTAGACTTCTTACGGTTTGCGTTCGGGCGAGGGGAGGAGATTCGGGGAGGGGGAGTCGAGGAGCGCGCATGTGAGATGATAGGTCCTGGAGAGGAGGTTATAGGATTTGTTGGTGGTGGCAATCCCTTTTGATACTCTGAGGAGTTCGAATGGGCCCGCGAATGAGAAGGTCGTGAGGTGTAGTGCTGCGTACCGTGACCGTAGTTGGTATTGTCGACGGAATTTGAGGCGCCTTGGGGGTGGGCCGCTACATATGACGGCGAGGATGTCTGTGTTCTTGTGATCCTGGGTCGATTGGTGCGTTCTCTGACGACTCGCGGCCGCGTGCCACCAGGCGACGGGATCGGAGGGATGTGACCGGTGCCAATAACGGCGATTGAGTGAGGGACTGTTCCATTAGTTGGTGGCTGGACGGTGACGGTGTGATGGGGTGAAGGTATGCCACCAACAGGTGGGAAATAGCCCTCGGCAGCCTCTGATGGCCGGCCTTCGTCATTGATGTAATATCCAGCTTGGATTCGCGGGGACGGTCTCGGCGTTCGGCGAGCAGGGATATCGATGATGAGAGCCTCGTCTACACGCTGACCATCAGGGAAGCAAGTGTCCAAGGTGCGGCAGATGGGCTCTTCTGGGCCGAGAATACGCTCACGCTGTGGTTGCTCGCGGGGGCAGATTCGGAGTGTTAAATCGGGGGCGTCGAAGCTTCGGCCAAGCGAATTACCATACTTGTGCAAAATCGCTCCGCGGACGTCGTCGACCAGGTCGTCCTCGTTAACGATGACCAGAGTAGGCGAAGCGTTCGGTCGCTTTACCCAGATCTTACGCTGTGCCATCTTGGCAACTATGTCGAGAGGAGGCAGACCGCTGCCGTTGTCTTCGGTATCATATGCACCCAGAAGAGAATGGATCAGATTCGACTGACGGTTGCTCAGCAGGCTCTGGCGCCGTATAGGTAGCTGGGTCCGGATGTTGGGGGAGGCAGGTGTGTCGACGTTGGGTGGTTCAACTGCCAGAAGGGATTTATTATTATCGTGAAGATTCAGAGACAACGTGTCGGGTGTCTTGTCTCGGCGGCGGGCAACTCTTCCGCTGTCATTGGCGGGCGAGGCAGAGGCGCCGGCCCAGGTGTCGCAAGCGCCGTCGGGGACGGAATGCTGGACGGGAGAATGGCTGGCGGAGCGTTCTGGCGGTGAACGGGGTGACGGAGGGCTTGGTGCCTCGTCAATGCTGTGTAGCTGGGTGGGCAGCGGCGACAGTTGGGATGGCAGAGATGGGTGTTGATTGTTGGGTGGTTCTAGTGGAGGGGAAGAATGTTGGCCAGCAGCCTCAGCTTCAGGCTGTGGCTGCTGCTGGTGCTGCTGCGGAATGTGGGCGGATCTGGTAGGACTAGCACTCCTGCTCTTGCTGTGGCTGCTGGCTGCATCTCCAGTAGTGGCTGAATCCCCCAGCTGATCGGCGGCTTTAGCCTGCTCAGCGCCATCGGTGCCCTGCAGCTTAGCAGGAATTAGGCTCGGCTGCTCTGCCGAGAGGAGCTCAGCATCATAATCGTCGTGCTTCCGTTCATCCTCTGGGTCCTGCTGTTTGTCAGATGCCGACTCCGGCGGCATGCTGCGAGATGCATCTGGAGACGGATCACGCATTTGTTGTGACCGGCGTTTGTTGACTCTTGAACCGGGGCGCCCAGCGGCGCTGTGCAGGGTGGAACTGGCTGGCGACAACTGTCCGGGGCGCGTCTCGTTTTGGTCGTCGTGGAGCGACGAGGCCGCACTCTTTGAAGAGACAAACGAGAAGGATGAAGCAAACGAGTGTCGTCTCATGGACAGCTTCCTCCGAACCCGAGCGACCAGATCAGGTGCCATGGCCTGCTGATGTCGTTGGGACGGTTGGTTGTGTGACGGGGTCAGCAGCCGGTGGTATCAATATTGGCGGCCAAGATATCAGGCCTACTCGATCCAATTAATTAATCATGTCACAACAGGGCATGGAATGGGACGAGGCCATGGCAGACCAATCCGCCCCCCTGGGAGTGTAGTATAGTGTATAGCGACGGCCAGGCTTTGTCGGGAAGAAAACACAGGCCTTGTTTGCGCACATGTGAGGAACGCCGGGATAGATAAGGCATCGGGCATGCAGTTATAGGAGATGGAGGGTAAACTCGGGTACTTGACTCACAAAGACCAGGCGCTGGTGGTTTGGTGACAAGGGGCCAACCTTGCTTGCGCTCTGTCCGTTCCACACGCCTGTTTCTCCACGCTCATTCCCACCCAGCATGATCGCGATGGGTAGACATGGGTGTGATGGTAGGTAAAAATAAGTGGTTACATGAGTGCCTGAGCACGGAGCAGTTCCTGCGGATGCATGAAGACAGTCATTTCGCAGCAGAACGCTTGAGTCTGGGATCCCAGAGAGGCTAAAGCAGGCGCGGACCTGGAGGCTTTAGGTAGCAACATTGATCAAATTGAAATTAACAGGTACATAGTGCCTTCCATGGACTAAGGTAGCGGTTGGCGCTGGTTAGATCCAATAGCGGCGGATGGAATGGAAGCAGGAGCACGGAAGCGAGGGTGAGGAACTGGGGCCTGGGGCTTCCAATACCTGTTCCCCCTATAACTACCCGTGTCAGTCCAAGTCCAGTCCAAGGCCAGTGCTACCTCGTCCTCAGTCCCCCGTCGGCTGTCACGACACGACTCACGACACGACTCACGCAACGGCCATCGATTCATGCAAATCTTTTGTTCCTAGCCGCATCTGCCTCACACTCCGCACGATTCCTACCCGCCTTAAGGGTGGGCACTGAATCGCTTCCTGGCATTCTTGGGCACCACGATTCTCTAGGTCCGAGCGTGGGCTGGGCCATCCATGCACTGAGCGCGCCGGCAGCAATAATTGGCCCAGCCAAGATTGATTTTCTCGGCAGAATATCCACGATGTAACCCTCGCCCAAAACTAGCCGTCGGCAATTGCAACCTCCAGGAGGATCAGCAGCTTGTCACTGTTCCACATAAGGAATCGTCCAGGACAGAAGGTAACAGGGAGGTAATTGCGCAAATGGCTCCTATCTAATTCGGGTAGCATCAACTGGCCTAAGGTAGCAGATAGAGGATTATCGTGCGAGTCTACCCGATTATCAGTATCGGCAGACAGGTCCATTTTATATGACACCCTAGCACCATGCATTCAACTCAAGCGAGTATGATAGTAAAATGCCACACCAGAACTTCATTCGGGCAAGCTGAAGTCTTCGTGTTGTCATTAATACTACTAAATACATCAATAATATACACTCTGCAACATTTAGTATATATTATGTTTATCGCTAGATTGATTGTTTTGATGTTGTGTCGAAATTTAAAGCTGGATAGAGGCTTTAGTACGCCATGTTTTATTTCAGCCACTTGTCACTTGCCTACCGGCTGGACCGTCTAGGGCTTTATAAGTCTTGATATGATTGATATCCAAAATTATAGTCCTTTGATCGATTGAAGATATACGGGAGAAAAATCGAATGCAAGAGAATGACTTAAGATAACACCGAAATAAGCGATCACAAGCTTGCATGTATATTCTCCCATACTGTTAACGAAAAGTGTGCGAAGAGAAAGGACACAAGATATACGACTCATTTCTTCCATAGTCCCCAACTTGATCTCTCCTGCCGATCAACTGTCCTTAACCAATGTTTTCTGCTGGATTGCCGAGTTTTTAACATGTTCCTGTGTCGATGATGCCGCCACAGCCTCAGTCCCATATTCTTGGCGGACACCACCAACATAGACCGATGGGGTTAGAGCATTGTGGAAAAAAGGGCGTGACCCTTTATCTTTTCGGAGATAGTCTTCCAACAGCTGCCCAACTATCCGCTGCGGTCTACTGTCCTTTCGGGCAACACAATGTTGCCTAGTGACGTATAGGTAGTAGACGGGTTCCTGAGTACTGTTAGAGATCTCGAGCCGAGTTGCTTCGTCGCACTCCTCTAGGAAAATATCAAAACAGAAATAGACGGTTGTTTTAGCATCCAACAGCTCGATCATGACTATCTCTGTGTCGAACTTGGCATCCTCCCGTCCCATTTGCTTGAGAAGAGCCCTGCTTATCTTGACAGCTCTGTTAGATGCAGCCTGAACGATGGGCGCGGAAAGACGGGACTCGAGCTCAGCCTTTCTTCTGACAACAAATCGGACTGTTGATCTGGAGTCAAGAGCAGCGCAAATTTCGTCGGGAAATTTATAGGTGCGGGTTGAACGGGTCGCCATAGCGCTGAGTGTGGTGATGGAGGCGGTGGACGATCCTTTTAGATTGCACAAAGATAGACGCATAATAAAGCCGCGGGCCCAAGGGCAATCTAATGGAAATTTGGGCAACAATCACTAACTCATATGATTCGATAAAATAGAAAAGCAACCATACTTGTCATAGGATTCCATGAATCATGAGGTTCAGATAGATTAAGGATAGAAAATGGTGGTTACATTTTGAATTTTAATGCCCCTCCTAACGACAAGGGCACTCTTCCAAACAATCGATTCACATGGGCGTGAATCAATACCAGAACCCACTTGGCTCCCTGTCTGCTCCAGGATACGCAGCCTCTGGTTCCAATCCTTGTCGATCAAACGGGCTCCTATCCCCGGTTCACGCCTATGAGGCTCAGAAATTCATTTCTCGTCTTTTCCTTGCGCTCGAAGCAGCCCAGGACGCAGCTCGTCACAGTCGTGCTGCTGGCTTTCTGCACGCCTCGCATCACCATGCACAAATGACTAGACTCCATGACCACCGCCACACCTTGGGGCTGCAGGACCTCAAAAATGGCATTGGCAACCTCCTTGGTCAACCGCTCCTGGATTTGGAGTCGCCGGGAAAACATGTCGGCAATCCGGGGTAGCTTGGATATCCCGATCACGGCGTTCTTGGGGATGTAGCCGATGTGCATCTTGCCTGTAAAAGGCACTAGGTGGTGCTCGCAGACCGAGAAGACCTCAATATCCTTGACGATGACCATCTCGTTGTGGCCTTCCTCGAAGATGGCCGAGTTGACGATGTCCATCACGTTCTGCTGGTAGCCCACTGTAAAGTCCAGGAGGGCATTCGCATATCGATGAGGGGTGGCGAGGAGCCCTTCTCTGTCGGGATTCTCTCCCACGCATTCCAGCAGTGTCCGCACAGCCCCCTTCATGCGCTCCAGCCGATTTGCCTTCTCCTCGGGGCTCTCCTCCAATCGTGCACGCGTGCCCACACTGGGTCGGCTGAGCCCGTCGAAATCAATCACAGGACTCGTCGCCCGACTGTCCCGGTCGTCTTTTTTCTTCGGTGGCGCTTTAGGCGCTCGCCTTCAGGCTCATCAAGCTTGTCGCGGCCAGGCTTGGTCAGGCTTGATCTCCTCGCGGCATGGGAGCTGCCGAAGCAGCCATTGAGAAGAGCGTCTCGGGCACTCGATACCACATCGTCATCATCTGAGTGCCTTCGCTTCTTGTTTGCAGAAGACGGGGACTTGGACGGTGTACCTTCAGCTTCTGCCTTTGCCATTTTGGACCGAATGACGTCTCCGGTGCGGATAAATTTTCAATGTAGAATGTAAATTGAAGCAGAGAATTTACTCCAACAAGGAAGAGAAATGGGGGAGAAAAGTCAAAAGTGGCGGGATGAAAACCTTGATTGTGGTACCAATTATGGTTGCGACCTTCGCCCTGGAGCACACTGAGCGAAGGGAGTGGTGGGGATTTCAGCACAAGAGGACTCACCAACATTAACCTCAAGGATTATAAAATTACGGCTGTCATCGGCTTCCGCTTTCGAAACATTCATTATTCTCTGTGTTCTTACGTGTAAGGGCGTGACTTCTCGCTCAGGAATCGATATCTTGCTTTGTAATATCATACTGAGGCCATGTCTAGCATAGCTGTTAAGAGTGTCGTGACATCGGTCATTACAATCATCGACAGAATAACAGAAGTATACGACGCGGCATCGGATGCAACAGGCCTTCTGAAGCCTTCCGCGAGGCCGAGGGCATCTGCTAATTGTCAAGAGCATTCTCTCCTGCGTGGAACAGCAAATAAGTGACGGCCACATAGACGGGACTTCATGCAAGGGGATTAGCCGTGTATCCGTAACCATGAGGGGCTCAGTCCTACCTCCTGCTGTAATAAGTCGGATCTCCCGTTCTACTCAAATCCAGCTACCAGAAAAAATATTGACTACTAGTTAAGTAGCTTCCCAGTAAGTTATACAAACCCTCAATTAGTTTTTCATTCTATCATACTACGCAGTTTACCCCAGTTTTGTAAGGAGTCTAAACGGGTGGCGATTTCGAGAGAAATATACAGAGCAACGTGCATCTTAATTTTAAACTGTGTATTTTATCATGTGTAGAATTCCAGTATCAGACCATGTTTACGTTTGGCTGTCCCTTTTCAATGTAATTTCCTTGTCACTCTCGTATTCTCTAGCAGGCCAAGGCAGGCCTCAGGTCTCTCACAAAGTCAAAGCTCTTATTTCACTGTCTCACGCAAGGATTCTGTTCCCTCTGATACTTCAATCCCCTCGATCAAATTTTCACTCATTGTCGGATTCTCTTGGTTCTTTTTGGCGTTGATTGTCGTAAGATATCATCCAGTACAACGAAAACGGCATATTGGGTTTTGTATATTGGAAAAAGAAAGTTTCCAAAGTCATAAAATTCGAAATTCAGATGCTGATATACTGCTTGTTTGTCGATTCAAGGACCATGGTCTTGAAAAGACATCGTGTGAGGAAGCACGCCATCATTGTCTCCGGGATGGAATTCTGCTCCTCACTTCTTGTTTTTCAGCACAGCTTCTTCAGCCGGGGTCGGAGGAGGGCTTGGGATCTTGACTGTTTCGTTTCCGCTCATTTTGGCAAAGTAATAAGTAGTAGTAAGATTTATGGAAAAGAAGATTTTCAGTGAGAGTTTTCTCAACGAGTAGCTGGGGGCTTGTAGAGGCTATCTGAGGGTGACTTGATAATAAAGCAATCAGGATACACGTGGAAAGAGAGGCATTGGCGTCAATTTATAGAAATTCCAAGCACCCTGAAATGCTATATACGCCATTTGGTACCAGCTTTCGGTAATGACCCAGACGTGATGATGATTGTGGCAGCGTTGGCGATAGGCTTCCAGGCGACTTGCTTCGTGAACCACTATGACAAGGCTTACGCCTCACTCGCTCCATAAGAGTCGCCTTGGAAGAAATCATGCCCACTGATTACCCAAAAAAGGAAATACCATCAGATAGAATGTTCTTTTGGGAGCCAAGGGTCATACAAATCATCGCCTCTCGGTACTCTTTTGAGTCTCGGTTCTGCTGACATGAGCTTGTCAGCAAGAGACGGACGATCAAGCTCAATTATTGGCCGAATGGGAAATATTGGACCAATCAGAAACCCATAACAGCACGTCTTGTGTTACCCTAAGCTCCGGGATTTCCGGTTTTCACCGAGGTTCTTGCTTACCCTCACCTACCTACAATGTCACTCGATTACTATTCGCTATTCAAGACCTACACAGCCCGAGGCAGAATATGTAGAGTAAGTATCCACGTCATCATAGCCGCAAGAATGACGAGTATCCGTCTCGTGACAAAAAGAAGTGGCAAGTCGGAATGATAGAGGCGGTATTATTCCTCGAGCTCCGAAGCAGCCAAATGGGTGAGATATCCCGGTCAGATTATCCACCGAATTCGGCATTCTTTCATACGTTCCTACAATGAAAGTTCCTCAAGTCTCCATCACTTAAACACTGAGTTTGATGAGACCGGAGGTTGTTCTGAAGGTAGGTCATGGGGTCCAGTAGTTCCACCGGCCATTGGCTCGAATTCAACATCTTCTCTCTCCTAAGATATTATAGAACCATCCAGATAGCATGACATTTCCTTCCCTACCATCTGAGCTTGTTTTTTTTTCCTTCTCTTTTTATGAAAAGAAGAAAAAAATGAAGGAAAGAGGAGGGAAGAAGAAGAAAAGTTCTAGCCATTCCAGGGTCAAAGTGAGTTACTATTGATGTGTTTGGACCCTTCACCCTAATGTATCGATGATACACCAGGAGACAACACCCCCAAAATATTCTTCCTAAATGACGTCCGTAGTTCAATAGTCAAGCGTTGGAGAGGCAAATACCAGACCTTTCCCTCTATCATACAAGACCTTGCCAACGATATTATGTTTACATCACAAACACCCCATCAATTTACAGTATACGTATGAGATTCGGAATCCACCAAATCGCCGCAAAGCCGGCACCTCGGCTCCGGCATTAAAGCATCCCCCTCGGCCGGTACTCCTTTTCTATTTTCATTAGATGATCAATTCGTTAACGAATTAATCAATGGCTGGAAGCTATCTATAGACTCAGCCCTAGCCTCCCGTCGATCAGCCAAGCGTGGCTCTCCCCTGTCCAGGCTCCACCATATCCGCGGACGTCCGACTGCCGATCTCCGTGTCCGCCGTGATGGTAAATCTATCCTACATAAATACCAATCCATCGTTCTGCTCTTTTCTGAAATGGAACATTGTCATCTTTCATATATCCAACTCTTTTCAAATAAACTCTGGTTATCTATTTTTTCCATTTTTCATCGTTCTCCATTCCATCAACATGAGCTGCAACAAACAAGCCCCCCTTCCCGAGTTTACCCCAAGTGACATTCCGGACTTGACCGGATATGTTGCCATCGTCACTGGTGGTGAGTTCCATTTGGTCATCTACCGCCCTTCAGACTGTTTCCATATATATTCTAACGCCTTGTATCTTTAATTTTAGGAAACTCCGGCATCGGCTTTGAAACGACGAAACAGCTTGCCATGCGCAATGCCCGCGTATACATCGCCAGCCGATCCCAGCAGCGGGTAGACGAAGCCATTTCTCAGATGAACACAGCTGCCGGACGGCCGCTCGACCTTCACTTCCTCCAGATGGACCTCCAGGATCTACAGTCTGTGAAGCTCGCTGCCACTTTGTTCTCACACCAGGAGTCGCACCTAGATATTCTGATCAACAACGCTGGTGTATGTCCGAATCGAGGAGCGGTCCGATGTTCCAGATCCTGAGATCGATATTAACGGCCCATATAGGTCATGACCGTCCCTTTCAAATTGACCAAAGATGGCTACGAGACACAAATACAAGTTAACTTTCTCGCTCTATTCGTTTTCACCACGACACTCCTCCCACTGCTGCTGTCCACCGCGTCTCAGTATAGTACTCCCAACAGAGTACGTGTTATCAATGTGTGCAGTGACCTCGCATTCATGGGCCCGAAAACGATTCAGTTCGACGATTTGAACATGACGAATACCAAGGGAATGATGGAGCTCATGTAGGTGTCTTCCGGCTTGGTCTATAGGCATCCAGGGACTAAACGCTTTAATACTATAGGCAAAGATATGGTCACTCAAAGCAGGCAGCGATCCGACACGCCAAGGAACTCAATGACCGCTATAGCCACCAAGGTGAGTAAAGACATTACTCTGGTTGCTTATGGAACCGTTCTCGCTGACTTTCCAAAACAGGTGTGACCGCCTACTCCTGCCACCCCGGCATTGTCAAGTCGAATCTCCAGAGCCACGATCCCACCATCGTGGGGAAGACGATGCGAACCGTCATGAAATACACAGCCAGCATGACGCCGCTGGAAGGCGCCATCAACTCGCTATTCTTGGCCACGAGTCCCCTGGCCCCCGAGCGGGGACAGGGCAAGTTCTTCATTCCGGTTACCAAGGTGAACCCAAAGGCCGACGACTGGCTCAATGACCGGGAGACAAACGCTCGATTGTGGGAGCACTGTTCGGGCATCTTGGCACAGATCCCGTAGGCGAGCTTCGAAAAATGGCTGGTGGCGACTTGTTGTATAGATATAATTAAGTTTGCTTTTTCCGAGATAGATGTCTTTTTTGTGTCTTGCTTTCGTCTATGCATGATCCTATCACTCATACAGCATTATAATCTATGACCAGAACAACGGAAGGTGTGTTGGGTAACATTTTGCATTTTGCATAGTAGCCAGAACAATTATTCGAGTTTCAAATACGTATCTATGTTTATTCATTCTATTTATATATTTATCCAAATAATTCAAGCTGATTATAGCTTAAAATGAGTCTGTAGTGCTACGAGATCCTTGCACGAACGCCTCCCATTGATCCTAGAAAAGCATCCACGTTAGTAAAGGTTCTCGCAAAGACCTATATTAGAATTTACCCAATCGATAATCTCCGAGGTATTAAAAAAGGTTCCAACCCCTTCGAGGGACGAGCTAAATGCCGGGTGGGATGTTTGAATAGCTTCAGATGACAGATACGGTTCATCAAAGGATATGGATCCCAAAATAGATTCCGCTACAATTTAACTACAATTAGCCACATGATACCATAACACAGGACAAAATCCCATCGACATTACCTTCACTAGGATAAAGAGGCAAGCTGCCGCTGTTGGCATACTGATCCCTCGGCTCGGATCCCGAGACAGATTCCTCCTGGGGCTTCTGGGGTTGCGTAAAGTTCTTCACCATGACAGCAAGAGCACCTGACGCTTTTCTAGCATCGCTGGAGTGGACCTTGAGCGTGTCCAGGATAGCCTGGGAGCGTTGAAGTGAGCCGACCAGCTCTTCTCTGCTGAACTTGACGGGGCTCTGGCCGCCTCCGGCTCCTGACTTGGCGCGTGCGCGGAAACTGAGCTCGAGGCACACAACCATGGCGGAGAGTAGGAAGTCGTGGAGTTCCAGTGTGGATAGGTACCATTTGTGTTGGCATAGGAGGCCGCCGTCTTGGGTCTCAGCCAAGATCTGGCCGTAGTATTTCAGAATCGACATTGCAGCCTCGACGCACGAAACCCTGGAATAGTTGTATTTAGGATCGGAGTAGGCTTGCGTCATGTAATATCGATGCAAAATACAACGGGCCTTTAAGCTCAAAATTTCCAGGCTATATCGATGGATCAGGAGCCAGGGTGGGACGGAGACAGAATCCTCGAAGCTTGTTAGTTTAAGACGAGGCGAGATGGACTGCATTGTGGAGTTGAGACGTTGGTCCAGCTCCATGATTTGATTGTAAGAATCTACTCGTCCAAGGCCAGCATGGTTGAAAATGGTCCGGAAGACGTTTGATATACGAGTCTTGGTGATGGTGTACAGCACAGGGGTGAGCTCGGTCTCGGGCCGCGAAGGTGGGAGCCGAGCAAAGTCAGGTCCAAAATCCTCGTCGAGCAGATTCCGCGGCTGTTGTGTGTCACATTGCGCCTGATTTATCATGGGAGGGAGACCGATCTGGCACGATGTGAGCGCGTCAAGTTGCAACGTAAGAGCCCACACGCGACGTCTCATCTCGCCTTGGAAAGCCGATAGTTGGGGATAGTGCGAAGGGTCCCGGTGGTACCCCATGCGTAGGGCTAGACGTATAGCAACACCCATCAGGACCCAAACCCCGACACTGGCATCACGTCTCCTCACGAACTCGATTTGGGTGTTCATTGCAAGAGCCTCCATAGTGTAGGGTCCTGGTGAACAAGAGTAGTTGGACAGCATGAGGCATTCTGTGGAGCGACGTTGGAATCCTTCGATCGCAATCAAAGTATTTCCCAGGTCTCCTGGGAGGTCTTCTTGAGATCTTAAAAATAGGAAGGATCCCATTGCCAATACCCCGTAGAGGACGGCCAGCCAGGCAGGTAAAACTTGTTCCCGGTCATTCCAAAAGCGGTTATACTATTCATGTCAGCGACCAATGCAACCATCAGCGAGTGATTCTGACCCAGCCTACCTCTTTCTCGAAAGTCGGCGCATGAAGAATGACTGGAGTAAGCGGCCAAGTTAGACATTCTCCGAGTGATAACAGGGGATAACAAGTCCATACCAAGTGACATGACATTGGAGGTAAAATAACGGGATACCAGCCTATTGGTAACCTCGCGGGGCGGGACGCCTGATAGAATGGCTTTCAGCTCGGGCGGTCTTTGAAGGCCATCCAATAGCATAGGTCCAGAGCCATATGAAATTTCAGCATTGTCAGTGTGTTCCACCAAATTGGTTTGCTCAAGACCTTCACGGAGTTCTGCCACCTAGAGGGAGGAAGGAGAAAAGATCCAAAGATTAGCTCAAGTCCAGGGCAATAGAATCAGACGCCCCCCTTACCTCATTGCAGAGAGCTGCCCAGTGGGTGCTGGACACGTAAGCTACCTGGCTGTCACTTGACATCATGCGGCCAGGCTTCGCCTCTGAAAGGTTCGACGGGTCCGATTGGAGGCTCGAGTCATCCTCAGGGGAGGCGCCTTTCTCGCGGTTGTTGTGCTCGCGAGAGGAGGTAGCAGCGCCGCCATTGCTTCCCTGCTGCGAACCTCGAGGCGCCATTGTGTTGAGAAGCTCCTCCAGGCGACGGAGACGGTTCTCAAGGTTGGCATTTCCATCACGCCTCTGTGCCGCAACAGGGCGGTTGCGGGAGGCGGACGAGTAGACACAGTCGGTACTCCGCGCCACACAGTTGCCGCAGGGCTGGTTCCGATCGCATTTCAGTCTGCAGATTGCGCCGGTCAGCATCAGAATGTCAATTCAATGTGTGGCTCAACTGGCAGACAGGAGTCTCACTTTCGCTGGCGGCACGAAGCGCACGATAGCACAGGCCGGGCTCCCTCCATTGTCTACCTGGTATCAAACTTAATGAACGGAGCAGATCTGGTATCAGGAGATTCAGAGGTGGAGAAGCTTGTTTTTTAAGCTCCTTGTCAGGTCCCTGCTTGGATTTGATTAGGTTCCTCTCTATTACGACTGCAGGCCAAGCCACACTAACTGACGCTGACGGTCCTGCAAAATCGTCATTGCTGACACTGGACATATGACCCGAGCTGCAAGATGATCTCTGATTCCTCAGTTTACAACATCACTCCAGGTGTTCGTCTCACTCAGCTGCAGGGGAATCAGAGCGCCGTTGTTACGGTAGCATGCCTAAATTCCAACCCGTCGACGATCCAGCAGCCCTCGACCAATCATCCAGTATCAAATGTCGGACAACCCAACAAACCACCGGCATGTCCTGAAGGTTATCGTCGTGGGTGTTCGAGGCCTCATGCCGGAGGTGAGATGCTGCTCCCTCATTGGGCCCCGAGCGAAATGAAATGGAGGGATGCCTCAAGTGCCAAGCTCTTCAATTGGCATCATCATAATGATTCGGGATGCCTCATCGAAATATCCATTCTCATCAATTGCTCAGTGCCCAATACGGCAATACCTTAAGTGCCTATGAGTGGTCTGGCAGGCAGGATAAAACCGGTTAAAATGCCGTGGACTGTGGCATGGATAAACGGCTGAAGTCCCCATCTTCTGTCTCCTCACCAGAGCACAAAGTGGGCTCTATCGCGATCACGGCCCGCCCGCCTTCACAATCATGAGAGGGGCGCGGATGAATGGCGGTTGCGGATAAAGATGGAGTTTATATAGTTCTCTTGAATGCCTCACGCTCCTTGACGAGCTGGAAATCGATCATACAGCCCCTCAATCGACCAGGCGATAATCACATCATCAAATCATCACCATGCCTCCTCTCATCACCAGCACCTTCACAGCCGACCCCTCGGCCCACGTCTTCAACGGCCGTGTCTACATCTACCCATCCCACGACCGTGACACCGGCACCGAGAACAACGACAATGGCGACCAGTACGACATGGCCGACTACCACGTCTTCTCCCTCCCCTCCCTCCACCCCTCCCCCGGCCCCGTGACAGACCACGGCGTCGTCCTCCGCGCCGAGGACATCCCCTGGGTCTCCAAGCAGCTCTGGGCCCCCGACGCCGCCTCCAAGAACGGCAAGTACTACCTCTACTTCCCCGCCCGCGACAAGGACGGTGTCTTCCGCATCGGCGTCGCGGAGGGCGCCAGCCCCGAGGGGCCCTTCACCCCGGACCCGGAGCCCATTAAGGGTTCCTACAGCATCGACCCGGCCGCCTTCGTCGACGACGACGGCCAGGCCTACCTCTACTTCGGCGGCATCTGGGGCGGCCAGCTCCAGTGCTACCAGGGAGCTCAGGCAGCCTCGTACGACGCCTCCTGGCAGAAGCGCGGCGAGCGCTCCGGCCCCGAGCAAGCCGCGCAGGGTCCGCGCGTGGCGAAACTCACCGACGACATGCACCAGTTCGACGGGGAGGTCAAGGAGATCACCATCCTGGCCCCGGAGACGGGCGAGCCCATCCCCGCCGACGACCACGCTCGCAGGTTCTTCGAGGCCGCGTGGCTGCACAAGCGCGGCGGCGAGTACTACTTCTCGTACTCGACCGGCGACACGCACTTCCTCTGCTTCGCGAGGGGGAAGAGCCCCCTGGGCCCCTTCACCTACGGCGGCAGGATCCTGGAGCCCGTGCTGGGGTGGACGACGCACCACTCGATCGCGGAGGTGGAGGGGAGGACGTACCTCTTCTACCATGACTGCGAGCTGAGCAAGGGCGTGGATCATCTGCGTTCCGTCAAGGTCAAGGAGATTTTCTACGATGACAAGGGCGATATTATCACGACTACTTCTGATTGAGAAAATGAGGAGAATAAAATCAATGACACGGGGACTAGGAGGGGGTTCCTTGTCCTAGGCGGACTGATTCACAATGTTAATAAATACTATGGAATACTTTGGACTTACATTATTTTCTATATACATATCAAAATCTAGAGTTCTTCTAAAGACGTGAGTCGTAACAATCTTCAGAGCGCGACACCCAGTCGAAGTTTCTGTAGAGCCTCTTCATACTTGGCAGGAGAGTGGTCCATCAACATGCTCGTCCCAAACCTCATCTCGCGGAACCTCGCCGGCACATCTTTAATATACTTCAGGACGACCCGTTGAGCAGGCCGGCCAATGCGCTCCTCGTCCGACACCAGAAACGCATCCCGCCGCAGAACCCGCTGCGACTCGATGCAAAACACCTCGCCCGGCGGGATCAGCTTCTCGCAGTCCATGTTGGCCCGCATGGACTCGAGGGTGGGAAGCATCCAGGGCTCCTCGCCGACCGCAAGGGGCGGCGCCGTGGAGCCGTACAGCTTGCCAGCGACGTTGTACTGGAATGCGGCCCACATCCGCTGGCGAATCTCGGCCTTGGCACTATTCTCGTCCTTCTTGAACGAGAGGGCCAGAGCTTGGAAGTCGTGGAGCGTGCCCAGCGAGAGGTAGGGGACGATGTCGTTCCCATGCACCACGGTTGTAATCAGGCCGCGGCTGTTCTTGCTGAGCGCAACTGACATGGCACCGGGGGGGCCGTATGCGAAAACATGAATCGGCCGCCCGGGTGGTAAACTCGCGCCCTGAAGATTGGTACTCCGCTCTGGCCATCCTCCGGATTGCGCGCTGCTTTGTGTTTCTGAGGTTGTGACAAACCCGGGTCCATCTGGATTGGGCTCCGCCATCATGATCCCAAGGAGAGAAGTGACCGAACCACCCAGGGAGTGACCGCAAAGGACCAGTCCATAATCTGGAAACTCACGCAGAGCCTCTTGAAGTGTGACGAGGACCCGTCCATCCCCGCCGTATAGAATTCTTCGGGCTGAGGCATGGATTCCCTTGTGGACTTTGTAGCCACGCCCTCTCCATTCAAGACGATCGTACTCACAGGTCAAGTCGGCCAAGACGTCCTCAAACCCCAGAGTTCCGCGGCAAGCAAGAACCACGGCCTTCGCATTGTGGTCGAGGGAGATGTAGTGTACCAGCGGAACGCCTGTGTCTGTGAATCCACTCGAATCACTACCACCCCCGTTGTCCACGAAAGAGGCCAGTAGGATGCTACCCATGTCGGACTCTGTGTGATGAAGGAAATGACGGACATCATGGTGTGTTTCATCTCCCGTTGAAATGGCGGGAAGATCGTTAGAGATCCCGAGAAGCTTGAGAAACTGCGAGCCGTACGAGGCAGACGCAAACCGCATGTATCGGGATATGTTCTGCAGCAAAGGGGCGACTGGAAATGTGCCCTCGACAAATCCTGCTTGGCGAAGGCTACTGAGTGCATTGGAGGTACGGTAAGCACTCTTTTGATAATACGAAGACAAGACCACCGACATTTGGGAATCATTGGTTCCCAGACTGTAGAGGCTGTGGCGATTTTTCTCATGATGACCCCGTTTTGGCGATGTTTGAGAAGCTTGCCCATGATTTAGATAACTCGAAGTCGGACGGCTGACAGTATCATGGGTCGATACTTCAGTGCGGAAGAACGTTGGTGACGCCGCGCGCATCTCGCCGTTTGCGCGGATTGAAAATGCATCCGCTTGGGAGATAATTGAATTCCGCCGATGTTCCTGGATGGAGACGCCACTTGCTCTCGATGAACTCCGGGGAATCGTCTCGGGGTCCGGATATAATTGGGATCGAGACGATGGGCGACGATCGTCCGGCTTAGTCGGGCGTATAGATGCCGCTGGCTTCAGCTTTGCATTGAGCTTTCCACTGCCGCTTGGTATCCTCCACTGCGGTTTCAACTTGCTCGACGAGCCACCAGTTTCTGATCCTGAAGACTCTCTATTCCAAATGTTCGAGATACTCTGCCCACTACCCTTGATAACATCTCTCAGACTTCCCTTCTTGTCTGATGATCTCGATTCTTGAGAAGAGCTTGTGCGCTTGGTGATTTGTGGTCGCCGCCCGGCTGAAGGCGATTCTTGTTTCGGCTTGACGGTGGAGCTTCGGGTTGAGGTTGCCTCTGGTGGTGCTCGAGGCCTCTTTTGATTTGCAGCATTCTCGACAATCTTTTTCGGTGGAGTAGGTGGGTTTGGTGATTTCTCAGAAAGAGTAGGATTGGCTCTGGATGTAGACATTCGTCGCGGTGGCCCCTCAACGTTCACACGAACAGGCGGTGGCGATCCCACCTCACCACCAGGCTGGCAATCACCTTCAACAGACTGGGAAGATTGAGACTGTCGTCTGGGGTGTGAGGGGGATTGAAGAGGGCTCGAGTATTTGATAGATGGAAGTTCTTTTCCCTCCTCACGCCCATCAAGCTTCACCCTCACGCCCTCGTCATCCAAATCCTCGACTTGTGGAATGGGCAACCCGTCTTCGTGCGTATGAAACTTGCTATCTTGAAGTTTCTCCCTCTTAATTTGGTACACAACTCTAAAGGAGGGCTCCGACTCTTGATCCTGCGATGCCCAAGAGAGACGACTGGAGGGCCGGAAACTAGTTGCTTCCACAATCTCAGCGCCCGGCGGCGTAGGAAGCATCACCGGTTCCGGACCTTCGACATCAACTGTGATGGTCTGAACAGTAGATACCGAGTTGGAAACAGAGACCGTTGATCCCGGAGGGAGGGAAGAAGCTATCTGAAGTTTAAGCTGCTCCAACATCTCCTCGTCGTCGTCCATCTTGCCCGAGGGGGCGACAGAGGGCCTGACAAGTCTCCAAGGATCCGAGAACGGCGACGGGCATCACCGTTTGGAACGACGCTTCGATCCGGGTGAATACCCGACTGCCCAGAATGCTGGACGTCAATCCGCTCGCCATCGTCAAGAACAACAATATCCCATACAACTTCTTCAAGAGCCTGACGACGGCGCTCGTCTTCCTTTGACTTCCAGCACTGCCCTTGAAGGTACGCAAGGGCGCTCAGGGAGAGAATCAGATCAACAACCCCGACCTTCTCCCCACTACTCCCCGTCACAGGATTGTTAAACTCGCGTCGGATCAGGGTGATGATGCTGGCAATGGCGCGCGATGGCTCGGTCGCACCGAACAACTGGTCCAGTGACGAGAGTAGGAGCTGGGAGAGGTCACTGGCCGTGGAGAGTGTTGTGCTGGTGAGCTGGAAGCTGGCCGACGTCCAAAAGACGATCTGGCTTACAGCATGGTGCAAGTTCTCCAGACCACGCTCGAGCACCGTCTCGGCGTCTGCTGCGGCAAACTCGGACTGCGGGCCTATGAGCATTACATCCCGGCCAGCGCGAGCAAGAACACCTTCGAGCAACCCTCTGGCTACCTCCAAGCTCGACAAGGTTGTAAACCTCGCGGCATCAAGTCCGTAGGTGCCGACAAAGGAGCCGACGCGGATGGCGAAACATGTCGAGCGCGTAGCGAAGCTGACCGCACTGGCAATAGGAGCGGGTAGGAGGGTGGGCCCCAGCTGGTGAGGCGCGCCAGTGGCCGGTGAAACGGCTGTTTGTCGATTCATCAATCTCCTTTTAGGTTCTAATGGCTTTTGATATATCCGGTGGCAAGATATCTGATACTGGCTTCATCTGTGCTGGCTGATGTAGATGAATCAATACATAGAGATTGTGGGTAGACATGATAGAGTCACCAAACAGTCCAGAGGTAACGCATAAAGCCAACGCATACATTTCATTTCGCCAGGAACGACTAGAGTCAAGCAATCAGGTCGCGTCCCCCCGTTCGGTTTTGTGGAACGGAAACGCACATGGCAAGGCAAGTTTGGCATGATTAAGTGTTTGCATGTGATTGTCCCGGTGACGTTTGATAGCAGCGCGGCACGGTGAGTCTAAATGAGACTAGGGCCAAGCGAGCTACCCTACATCTTGACCATGTGATGTTACCCTATAGCCGTAGGCCTGATGATGAATACCAGTTGGGCCAATTTTCCCCTGCTTTAGCGCAAGTACTATATGTATCAGAGGCTGGGTTGGAGCTGAGCTGCTGTTCAATATGGATGCCTTGAATGTTGAGCTCCTTGATAATGTGGTATTGGAACCTCGTCCATCAACGACATAAGATGGCCTGTAAAATGACCCAACATCATTCAGGTCACATATCAAATCAATCTGACCTCTCAGAGCCAAAAAGGTTGATAAAGCTTATCGAAACATCCCACCCAAAGGACATGCCGACGCAATTGCCCAATGGCGACCTCACTGATGACATGACCCTCAAATACGAACGGAGAGTGGGGGATACAGACCTTGGCATTTCGGAACCTGGATGTTGTGTTTCCAAGAATAGACGATGAGGCGCAGCCGACCCCTGAATCTGCGTATGGTTGAGATAGACCAGGGGCCCGCTGTGGCTGGGCACGGCCACAAGCGCTGGAGGGGTGCTGAAATCAGTATCTATCCCGCTTCAGCTAGACCTGGGTAGCTCTACCGATCTATTAATTATCCGCATTCAGACCGCTTTCTCAGGGCGTCAGAGCATCATCTCCTGCCAATCGGACACCGTCACTCTCCCATTGACCTTCCTCTGTGCCCTCTCAGACTTTCCCCCGTCCAATTCGAACAACCACATCGCCATGGCTGACGCTTCGCTCTTCTCCGCCGACCTCATCTCCCCTGAGGTGGCAGCAGCTCTCCCAGAGGGCTATAAGCTGCGCGCCCTCGAGAAGAGGGACTACAATGACGGCTTCCTCGACTGCCTCCGCGTCCTCACCACCGTCGGCGACTTCTCGCAGGAGAAGTACGACGCCCAGTTCGACAAGCTCAAGGCCGGGGAGAGTTACTACATCGTCGTCATCGAGGACCCTTCTCGCGTCGCCGAGGGCAAGAAGCCCGTCGTCGCCACCGGCGCCCTCATCATCGAGCACAAGTTGTGAGTGGCCCGCCCCTAAACCTCCATAAGGCGGAGTACTAATAGATTAATCACCGTGCAGCATCCACAGCCTTGGCGCCGTCGGCCACATTGAGGACATCGCCGTCGCAAAGGACCAGCAGGGCAAGAAGCTCGGCCTCCGCCTGATCCACGCCCTCGACTTCATCGCCGAGAAGGTGGGCTGCTACAAGAGCATCCTCGACTGCAGCGAGGCCAACGAGGGTTTCTACGTCAAGTGCGGCTTCCGCAGGGCCGGCCTGCAGATGGCGCACTACTACGAGGGTGATAAGAGTAAATCTCAATGAGCCCGCCCCCTCCCTTCTTCTCAGACAACCAACCCCTCACCCCTCCCCTCTTGGGGCGGTAGATGTACAGGAGCGTCTTGAATGACGGATGGGTTCCTACTGCTCGCATTTAGAGAGGGTTAATTTTTTTCTCTTTGTTTTCGCGCCATGTTGGTGTATAGCGGCAAACTGACATGGGAGAGCGCAGGAAGTAAAATATAGAGCCGCCGGTACGGAGCTTGTTTGGATACACAGGCCACGCTTGGGCAGGACAATGAGCGAAATAGAATAGATGTTTGTTTTTTGGATTTAAAATCGGAATAAAGTGATTCGGTACTCGCTTCGGTTTCCCTGATTTGTATGCCGGCGCGTAAGACATCGGGAACCTAATTCCCTTGCGGATTCCAATGCGAAGGTCTCAGTTGTCATGCAATGGGCCAAGCTCGGAATTGACTTTCCGCTAACCCCATCCGGCGCGCTCTTTTAAAAGCACAGGAGCCAGCAATTTTCCCAAGCTGCTTGCAGCTTTGAAATAGCTGACGTTGGACCTGTCTTATCTGCTGAGGCTGAACATAAGCTTTGTCATCTTCTCACCGTCACGGTCGCAATTATCCCAGCCGGGAAAAGAACAATAGGGTCGCTTTTTATTGGAAGCTCAAAACTCATTACAAGAAATAGAAAAGGTGGGATCTGCCCCTCTACCGCCCCATCCAGCCACCATCGACAACCAGCGTATGGCCGCTCACGTAGCCACTGGCCCTGCTGGCGAGGTACACCGACGTGCCCTTGAAGTCGTCCGGGCTGCCCCACCTCCCCGCGGGGATCCTGGAGGAGATGCTGGCTAGGCGCTCGGGGTTCTTGAGCAGGGCCTCGTTCATGTCCGTCTCGATGTACCCTGGCGCGATGGCGTTGACGGTGATGCCGCGCGAGGTCCACTCGTTGGCGAAGGACTTGGTGACCTGCCCCACGGCGCCCTTGGAGGCGGCGTAGGCGGGGACAGTGAACCCTCCCTGGAAGGTGAGGAGGGAGGCGAAGTTGATGATGGAGCCGACGCGGCCCGTCACGGGCGAGGGCTCGAGAGAGAGCATGTGGCGGCCGACGTCGCGGCACAGGGAGAAGACGGAGTTGAGGTTGACCTGGATGACCTCGTTGAAGTCGCTGTCGGGGAAGTCCTCGCAGGGGTGCCGGCGCTGGATGCCGGCGCAGTTGACGAGGATGCGCACCTGGTGGCCGTCGGCCAGGATCTTGGGGGTGAGGGCGGCGACTTGCTCGGGGGACGAGATGTCGGCCGTGTAGATCCAGGCCTTGCGGCCGAGCTTCTCAACAGCCTCCTTGGTGTCTGTAGCCTTAGTGTCGCGCTGTGATGCCCGTCGTGTTAGCTGTTTTCAGCACCACCCGTAGAACAAGAAGACAGTTCTCAGATCCTCACCTGAACCAGAATGATATCAGCACCGGCCTCAGCAAGGCCAATGGCAACCGCCTGGCCAATGCCGCGGGTGCCACCCGTCACGACGGCAGTATGGTCCTTGAGTGAAAAGAAGTCGGCCATTTTTGCAATTGGGATAGCTTCACTTGCGACGAGATTTGCAGAGGGGAGGGGGAGGAGAGTGAGGAAGGAAAGGAGGTGAAGTAATAGAGGAGACGAATTGAGGGAGCTCTCGACGTGATTACTCGTTGAAGAAGGCTTCACAAGGAGTAGTCCGACCAGTCTCCGAAAGTGGGACCGCACTTTTCGGAGGGTGCCCCAGGCCCGTACGAATTGATCTATTCACAACACTAATCCACATCACCCATTGAGCGCGACTGCATATAGCTACGGACGGCTAGCGAGAGGCCCTTACCTTAGTCTATCCGTCACGCGCAGCTGCAAATCTGCTCTCCAGGGCCCTGTAGCTGTCCTCGTCGCCGAAAAACTCCCCCGCCATGACGAGCTGCCCCTCACCACTGCCCCTCGTCGGGCGCACATACTGCATTTGGGCCGTGCTATTTGGGGGAGAAATCGGCTGAGTCGCTAGCTTCCAGCGGGGTCGGCGACTGTGGGGGGGCATTTGTAGGCTCCAGCGGCGGGCAGCCAGTGAGCGGGTTACAGGCTGCCCGCGCACTCCACCGCAGGTCGGAATTGGGACAATTGGGAAACTCCCACCGCCCCGACCACTTGGAAATCGTCGGCTCGCCTTGGTCAATTGGGCGCTAATAGGTCCTCGGGACCTTCTATGGCGTCTCTGCTTTTCTATGCTGGTGGCCCAACGCCAGTTAGTGGCAGGGCCACGCGCAGCTTTATCCGCTCCTGGTGGCCGGTTTCGGGAAAGTCGTTGCTTTCTCCGACGAGTGAGCTGCCTCCAACTTTCTCAAAAATCATTTGCAAGAAAGGAGACCGGAATTGAAAATCTCATTCGTGTCATTGGCGTTGCTGTAGAGAGGCATTCCGTCTTTTGTATTATTTCGTCCTTCGCCCAGGTCTGTTGCCGCTCGCTCTGATCACCGTCAAGACTTACACACACATCCCACCTCATCTCACATCTCTGCCCATCATGTGTCCCACGCACGTTCAAGCTTCCGTGCTCCACGGCGAGCGCGACATTCGCATTGTAAGGAAATCTCATGAATTGACCATCTCTAAGCTTACCTGACACCTCTGCCCTCCTCGTGTAGCAAGACCGAGAGCTCGCCGCCCCCTCCAGCAACGAGGTCCAGGTCCGCGTCTCATCCACCGGCCTCTGCGGCTCCGACTTGCACTACTACAACCACTACCGCAACGGCGACATCATCGTCCGTGAGCCTCTCACTCTGGGCCACGAGTCCAGCGGCACCGTCGTCGCTGTCGGTGATGGCGTCACTGACCTGGCCCCCGGCGACCGCGTCGCTCTCGAGGTCGGCCAGCCCTGCGAGGCCTGCGAGTACTGCCAGTCCGGACGCTACAACATCTGCCGCGGCATGAAGTTCAGAAGTTCGGCCAAGGCCTTCCCCCACGCCCAGGGCACCCTGCAAGAGAAGATCAACCACCCTGCCCGGTGGTGCTACAAGTACGTTGGCCGCGACGAAAGGAAATCTGTCCTTCAAGTGAAGCGCATATGAAAAACCAAGAGCAAGAGAGCTAACAGCGCCCCCCAAACCAGGCTGCCCGCCGAGGTCTCAAGCGACCTGGGAGCTCTGATCGAGCCTCTCTCCGTCGCCATGCACGCCTTCGACCGCGCGGCCCTGCCCCCATCGCCCACCGTCCTCGTCTTCGGAGCCGGCGCCGTCGGTCTCCTGGCCGCCGCGGTCTCGAAGGCCAACAACGCCCAGACCGTCGTCATCGCGGACATCCTCAAGGACCGCGTCGACTTCGCCGTGGCCAACGGCTTCGCCGACGCCGGCGTCGTCGTCCCCATGGCGCGCCCCCAGACCATCGACGAGAAGCTCGCCTACGCCCGCGAGGTCGCCGAGACCATCAAAGCCACCAAGGTCAACGGCCAGGAGGTCGGCGAGGTCTCCGTCGTCTACGAGTGCACCGGCGTCGAGACCTGCGTGCAGACATCCATCTACGTGAGTTTCCCTAAACAGTATGTCAAACACGCGCGAAACGAAAGCTGACATCTGATTTGCAGTCCGCCAAGCCCGGAGGCAAGATCATGATCATCGGCATGGGCAACCCCATCCTCACCCTGCCCATGTCCGCCGCGGCGCTGCGCGAGGTCGACCTCGTCGGCGTCTTCCGCTACGCCAACACGTACCAGCGCGCCATCGAGATGCTCTCCAAGCCCCCCAAGGCCCTGCCCGACCTGACCAAGCTCATCACGCAGCGCTTCACCGGCCTGGACCACATCCAGGACGCCTTCAAGATGGCCGGGCAGATCAAGGACGCGGAGGGAAATCTGGTCATCAAGGTTTTTATCGAGCTGCCCGAGTCGTCGTGAAATTGTTGTAGAAAAAAAAAAATAGCATAGGAATGAGTTATGAAGTAAAAGAGAAACAGAGCATAAAAAAATCGAGATAACGTTGTTGAAAAAAAGTTAAGGATCTTTGGCACTGTCAGCGTGGTATTCTTCCCGAAGCAGATTTAATTGCACAATTGGTCCGACAAGGTGTGAGTATGATTCTACGCACCTCGCCATCTTGAGGCAACACGGTGCGAGTGAGGGGTAGGGCGAGGGGTCAATTGAGACTGAGTGAGCGCATGCATGGATGACGTCGCGAATTGGACCCCGGCCATCGCTTCATTACACTGGTTTTTTTTTTGTTTAAAATTAATTTGTTTTATTTTTTACTATTTATTTTGTAGCTTTTCAATGTCCCATGCCATCTTTCTACCGGAGCTCTAAAAACATAGAAAAATCGCTGCCATCTATTGCTTGTCGGGGAATCCAAAGTTAATACCGAAAGGAGGGTAGACGAAGCGCTTCCACTCCTTCTTGGCGACAATGTCGCTGGAGTAGTCGTCCAGCGACTTGGTGTCCTCGGCGCTCAAGTTGACGATCTCGCGGTTGGCAGTGATGCGCGAAGGAGTGACCGACTTGGGGAGGACAGTGTGTCCGCGAGCGACTGGATTGTACAGTTAGTTTGAATCGCTCTGATTGAATGTTACCTGTGTAGATGAGGACTTACCCTGCCAGCTGATGAGGATGGTCTGTGGGGTGACCTTGTACTTCTCGGCGAGCTTGACTACAGGCTCGGCCTCTGCGACGGGGCTGCCCGTGCTGCCCAGAGGGCTGTAGGCCATGATGTGAATGCCCTTTGACTTGGCGAGCTCGGTGATGTCGCTCTGGGGGAGCCAGGGGTGGCTTTCGATCTGGTTGACGGCGGGGAGGATGGTGGCATTATCGATGATCTTCTCTAGATAGCTCTTGCTGTACTATTTTTGGTTCTGTTAGTTAAAATACTACCTTAGAATTGAGTGGGATTGGAGGCAGACATACGTTGCAGACACCGATGGACCTGACCTTGCCGGTCTTGACGACAGCCTCCATCTGCCTCCAGGCCTCGAGGTGATCCCACCCGTGGATGACATCCCGAGAGCCATCAGGCTTCTTGGGGAACTTGTCGTCGTTCCCGTTGGGGTTCAGCAGCAGGGGCCAGTGGATGAGTAGGAGGTCGACGTAGTCGAGCCCGAGGGCCTTGAGACTCTTGTCCAGGCCCTCGGCGACGCGGGTGTTGTAGGTGGCCCAGATCTTGGTGACGACGAAGATGTCCTCGCGCTTGATGCCGGAGTCGAGGGCCTCCTTGATCCCCGCGCCGACGGCCTCCTCGTTGCCGTAACAGTACGCGCCGTCGACGAGCTTGTAGCCGCTCTTGAGGGCGTGGGCGACGGCCGCCTTGACGGCGGTGGCCTCTCCCTGCCAGGTACCTGAGTGAATTAAGAATGTGAGCTCTCGACTGTCCATTTTGGTACCCGCGGGGTTCGTCATGGAGGGGTCTCGTTTGCTACCCCTCCGATGTAGAAGAGGCACTTACCAAGACCGACTGAGGGGATGTCGTATCCGCTGTTGAGCTTGAAAGAGGTGGCAGCCATTTTGAAATCGAATTCAATGTCACAGGATAGATAGAGACACAGCAAGGACCAAGACTAGAAGAAGGGAGAGAGAGCCTTTTAAACCACAAGAAAAAAAAAGTAAGGAGGGCACCCCGCGCCCCCGTGTAAGTGCTCCCCTCTAGTATATAAATGGGAAGCCGAATTTAGTTCGTCCACCATGCACAATAGGATGCGGAGAGGACGAGGGCCCCACGGAGGCGAGCCCCAATCGCCTCCTCATTATTCCGTCCAGGGCCAAAGGCGTCCGGGCCAGGTGTTGCGATGGAATTTGGTCCCCATATGGTGGTGTTGCCATGGCGGGCGATGGAAAAATTGGCCCGACGACTCGGGCGGATTTAGACCGATGCGCGGATAAGGCCCCATTCTCGGAAAATGCGGGCAGCCGGCGAAGACTTCCACTCTGGGGGCTGGGGGATGGGCCGAGTCAGGGCGAATTAGCCTCGAGCTGCGACCAAGTGTAACCTGGTGGGGCTCTGTGCTCTACTGCCGTCCGTATTTCGTCATGTGTGATGGTCCCAGTTTCACAGGTCACGGGGAATCAAAGGGTTCAAATTGGCCGCTATGCATCACTAGGGCGATGAGAATTGGGTATATGGGAGGCACCGGCGATGTGGAAGGTTGGCATAGGTACCGTACACAGTGGATCGGGTGCTCTAGGAGGCGCGAGTGTCTTGAAAAAAAGAAAGCGGCAGTGTCCAAGACGAACAAGTCATTGGCTGCTCGATGAGAATAATATTAAAGTAGGTATGCCTTTTCTATGTTCCTGTCGTGGAAGTCACTTAGCTCATGAATGAGACACAGCTCTCTGCCTGATAGGTCACCGCAGAGAGCAAGAATACGAGTTCTCCAAACAGTCCAAGATGCCAACCCGGCTGTATAATATATGGCTTCAAAAATTAACACCCAAAAATTCAAATCCGCGTACCGTCCCGCCAACCCGTGGTTCATGTAAACTCCCCGTCTAACCAGAGACAAGCACCCATAACCTACGTTATTTGAGTCAGAAAAATATTCCACGTATTGCGATGCGCGCCAACAAGTTTTCGAACGGGCTGTACTCACAAAAAGAAAATCATCAACACGCCAAACATCTTGGCAATAAGCCATCGGTTACTGGAGACACGAGACCAATATTTCAGGAGCTCTCGCTGGGCGCCGTCCACGTTGTCCACCACATCTTCCGTGTTGGCATCGATTCTTTGAATCATCTCGCTTTGCTCTGAGACCATGGTCGCAAGCTGTCCGAAAATGCTACCAAGCTCGCTAATGGTCTTCTCGATCGCCTCAATGGCTTCACCACGTTGCTGGATATAGGAATTGGCAGGCTGAGCCTCCTCCATCATGAGCATCTGCTGATCGCCCACGGGGTTGAGAGACAGGGTGTCTTGGGCTGGGGCAGGAGAAGCTCGATTCGGCGTTCCATATAGCGGAGACCCTGGCTGGTGTGACATCGAGGGTATGGTGTGTTGCGATACAGAGGAGATGAAGTTTTCTGTGCGCGACCGGGAAGCCTGAATATTCTTTGTGCGCTCCTCCAGGACGTCCTTGAAGTTGACAGATACGTCAGTCAACTTCCCCTGTAGTAGGTATACAACATTCTTGTTGTGCTCGCCTTCCTGATCGCCGCTGGGCCGCTGCTGCTTCGAGAGGGATTGCAAGTCGCCGATTTGCTGGTTGAGCGATGACAGGTCTTGCTTGATAACAAAGGTGAGCTCGTTGATTTCCACTGGTCTGTCATCGAAGAGTGTTCGGCGCTTCGCGACTAGTTCTGGTCAGTACCATCCGTCAAATAAAAAACGTGCCTGGTTTCCCCAACTTACGCTGAGCCAGTTTCTCCAACTTCCCCATTGTCGCGGAGATGCCTCGTCCTATCTCCGCTGCCTTCCTGGCGAAATCTGATCGTCGTGGTCGGCCATCTCCGTTTGCAGTGGCCTTTTGGGAGTCGGTGAGAAGGGATCTCTTTTGCGAGGTGGCCTTGTTCAGGTTCTGGCGACGCTGGGCCTGCGCGAGGACTGATCGGAACTCGGATGTGCGGTCTTGAATAGATGCGACGGCCATTGTGGGCAACAAAGATCGCGTCCAGCGCGGGTCTATGCGTAGATTATAGAATGCGAAAGGAAAATGGAGAGGGAGCGTGTTTGCGACGACTCGAACTCGGGGTCGGCTGTGACGGGGGAGATGAGTTTTACGTTGTCCGTTTTAGATTTCGCGACACCGAGGGGTCAGGGGCGAGTGGAGCCAGTAATGGCCTCAAGGGGTCGAAATGGGCGAGAACAGAAGATATGAGAATTTGTACTGTTAATAATTAAGTTATGAAATCGACTGGTGGCTGCGCGAGGGGAGGCGGCGGTAAAGATGAAGGGAATGAGTGATGGCTTGATTGCCTGGTGAAGGCGTAGTTATGGGAGTCGTGGCGGGCGCGAGTGCTGAAGTCCGGCGGCTCAGCCAATGAGAGGTGAGGCAGCGAGGAAAGACGATCTGGCTTAGCGCCATTGGACAGGAACGATGACTAAGCGACTGCAAGCAGCAAGTCTCAGCCACCCTGCACCGTACGCACACAATTACGTACTAATGTCTAGTGATCTGGGTAAACCATAACCACTTGTATGGTAGATCGACGTTGAATAGGTCGACGTTGAACAAAGGCGTTGTGCCAGGTCGATCATCTACTGGCTTCAGCATCCTTCTTGAAGGATAGGCCGCCATACGTTCCTCGACATGTACTAAATGCATGCGACTGGTGTCTAGTCGACGTCGACGACCAAACAAACAAATACTCCCAATCTAGGAATTCTCAATCGGTAGGTTTCGGTTGGCACTTCCGATATTCTTCAACTTCAAGGATGTGGGTTGGAAATGTCCCGGTTTGGATCAATGCGACGAAGCGATAGGCTCTTGTGCCGAGGCGTATGTCCCCCGCCGCAGGTTTCATGTATAGTCCAATCATGGTAATTGATATCGTGCTCTGATGCGAAGTAAGCGCCCAGCCATGAACAGCAGATACTATTGCCGCGATTCGCGAAACTATGCACTGGTGTACACGGGCGAGCAGACATGCCCTGAAGAGGAGGTATTCTGCACCAACATGCAGGTTATAACAATAGACGGGATGCTATTTTAGCCCATCCTCCACAGGGCAAGGGAAAGGGGTGGAATGGAGGGAGCTGTTGGTAGCGCATACGTATGCAACTGTGGCTGGTACCGCCTCACATCGAGCTCGCATGGTTTTCCCACCGGTGGCGCACGTGGATCAGGCTGCGTGGTTGGAGCGTGGTTGGAGGCACTTTAGTTGACTTCTGTAGCCCTGGAAATTACAACCTCGTCATCAGTCCGCCAGAACCCCTCAGGCACCTTTTGTCGCCCAACTTGCCCTTGTATTTTGCTGTTTTCTCTTCTCTTTGCACTGCTCCATTACAGTATATTTATCCCATTCTGTCATCATACTTCCTCGGCAAGCGATATTTCTTCTGGTTTGACGCCCAATCATCCCATTTATTTACGGTACAAGACCTGGCTTATCCCGAGCTCAAGCAAGGCGCTCACATCTGGAGATTGCGACTGCGGCGCAGGGGAGAAATGTGAACTTGGAGTTCCGGTTTGGAAAATTTAGAAGTTATGGACAAATCTAGTGGCCAAGGCGGACGCTCTGGGCAGTCTAGGTATGTATGATGCCACTTCCGGCGACTCTCCAAGTCAATCGCGGGATCACTCGCTTCTCCCCGTTTTGCAACATACATACACCCTTTTGCAAGTGGACTAACGCCCGGCCTTTTAGTGCGTATAAGGTCAATGTCAACAGGACCAAGACGAGGAAATGGGTTGAAGCGAAGACGGTCAACTACGACGGCGACGACTGGGGAGCTTCCGACGATGATGAGCCCGAGTCGCCCGACGACGAGCCGCCAATGCCTCGTGGACCTCCTCCTCTGAGCAATAGCAGGTTGCCATCCGAAACTCGAATACCTGCCCTTAGGCGCCCGACTTTCCCCATCCCCTCTGCAAACCAACCTACACAGGAGACCATTTCCACGCCGACCCATCCCCCAATCGACTCTCAACCCCCAGTGCCGTCCTTCCCGGTCTCATCTATCGCCGAAACCCGGCCGCCAATCAGCAAGAGTCCATCGGACGATTCGCGCCGTTCTCCAGACCAAAAGATCCAGAACAGCCCGCCTGCACCGGAGCCGCGGAAGCTGTCATTTGAGCAGGGACCGGAGGACACAGGAGCGGACAAGGATGACTCTCCCAAGCTTCCCAATGTCGCACGAATGTCGACATTCGGCTCAGACATGTTTTCAGGCACTTCCGGTAGCTTGAAGAAGCAGAATCCAGAGAATGGTGTACAAAGGGACAAGCCTGTTGGCCCCCCAGCTCCACGGATGGACGATGTTCCTGAAGCGCCCTCAAGTGTCGTTGCTCCAAACCCGCAACGGCCAGGATTATCTGGGGGCTGGGTGGCAGAAACACGGTCTATTGATAGTGGAAAGGTGTCGAACCCCTCGTCTATGAACAGCACTCCTAATATTACATTCAATGCTCGCCCTCCTCCATTGGCGGTCCCCTCGAGCCCAAAGGCGCCCGAAGGGCCACCAAATGCTCCGCACCTCCCTCCCCCTCCATCATCGACGGTGGAGCTGCCGTCACTGTATGGCAGTACGGGTAGCGGGGATTCCTCCCCTATAAAGAAGAGCGATGCACTGAGTGACGAGATTATGCGATCGTTAACTCCCGGCGGGATACCTACGACGACTCCGAGCCCTCCGGCTAACATTGGACCACAGGAGGTTGCAGGAAAATCTGAGGTTGAAGACTTTCTCAACAACCGTGGTGAATATTGGGGCGAGAGCTCCAAGCAGCCGGCTGCACCAGCACAACCCCCTGTCACTGCTGGGCCTACATCCTTTGACAGACCTTCTCGCCAACAGTCCCCCCAGGTGGACTCAAAACAGTTGGAATCGGGCAAAGGGCCAACTTCTCCTGATCATCTTCTACGCAACAGATTCTCTTGGGAAAAGGTTGAGCAGCCCGCACCTGGGCCGCCACCAGCTCCGGTGGACGGTCCAGATGTCAAGGCGACACCACCCAGTGCAGACTCAGCGCTGATCCCAGTGGAGAGAAAGGAAAGTATCAGCAATTCCCCGGATCTGCCAATATCTCCAACCATTATCATGGTTCCTGGGTCAGGCTCGCCCGATCTACTAGGCCCATCGGGGCCCCCGGATTTTAATAATGGTCGAGGTTCGCCTGGCTCAGATCGTCACAATACTACAAATGCTCCTTTCCCTATCCCGACAGCACAATCTCTTGAAAAGGAAGTTCTCCCTCCATCTCCAACTACCAATGATGCTCACTCGGCGACATTCGAGGTTCCTAGAGAGAAGGATGTGATGTCCCTGAAGGAGATCATGAATACATCTCCAGGGGATCGGTTGAGCAAGTTCCAGACAACGAGGCTTGACATCGCCATGACAGACTCGGGCCTCAACGGTTGGATGGCGGCCCTGATGACAGTGCGTCCGGAACATGCCAACGCGACTTGTTTTATGGCCGGCGGCCCATCGCTGCACACGACTACAACACATGGTTCTACGGGACAAGGGACAATGGGTTCGTCACAGGAGTCTGGAGCAGGTGCCAAACTGGCACGAGCAAGGCTTGCAGGGTTTGGAGAACAGGCACAGGCTGCCGCTGAAAGTGCCTTTGGTCATGGAGGCAACCAAATTGGCCACAAGAGCAAGGAGTTCATGCAATCGGCGGGCAAGATGGGCAAAGGCCTGTTCAGCAAGGGCAGGAGTAAACTGCGTGGAACCGGTGACAAGAAGACGCACTGAGCGCCATCTTTTACGCTCTCTGATTCCCTCTTTTGCTGCTTCCTTACCCCTATCGTTCTGATCTGTCTGTTGGTTAGTTGATGGTGATAGCCACAGACAGATTGAAGTGGTGTATAAAGATCTGCGGTTGATTGCCTAATTTGATTGGCTGGTTGGCTGCCCCGAACTATCTTATGTTTTTGCGTTCATCTTGCCTCATCTGGGATGGTGTTTATGTCTGCTTATTTGGGTCCCCTTCTCTATTACCTACTGCGTTTTTCGTCTGCTGGGCTTTTCTTTTCTTAGCATCACTAGGACCCGCCCCTCTTATTATGTACAACATCGTGAGATACAGCGAGAGAGAGGCGAGATGTGGGCTTATTAGAAGGACTGAAGGAGTGGGATGGAATCTTTCAAGCTTCGTGTTTATTAACTGGGATTGTGGGGCATGAACCTCATAATCTCAAATTTTCTTGGCTTACATTATGATGAGACACGCGGACGGGGACACATACATGAGGAATTTAATGCCACAATTTCCCTCCAGCCCGGACCCCTGCCGCGTCGAGCCCGTGGAAGGCTTGTCGTCACCACTCAGATGCAGATGCGAGGGCCGCTCACACCACTGTGCGCTTGATTTTCCTGGTTACCCTTGCCTCGGCCTCATGCACGCACACGTACAGGACCATAATTACGACGTTGAGATGTACCCGGGACGCGGTAATGACTGCACAAACCCACCTGGGCCATCCATACATAGCTACACCCCAGCCAATGGATCGACTGGGACCAAGGTTATGTGTGTATGTGTAATGATGAATAGGTACCATCCGACGTGATGATGCGCGGATTGCATGTCATCCCAGTGGACCACTCTTCTGCACAGAGTTTGCACCGGGATGAGATGGGACGGAATGGTACTATGTACTATGTATGCGATGGAGATGGACGGATGGGATAGGGATACGTAGGGGTAGCGACCGAGATTGAGATTGAGGCCGCGGAAGCGAGAGTGATAGCACCTGGTGATCGCCGAGGCCGTGGGGCGGCCTCCTTTCAGCTGGAGGCTGGAGACGTCCCGTAAGGCGCAACTATGGCAAGCGATGGAGCGGCGCCACAACCGTTTGGGCCAGAGACAGAACAGGCCCATCAGCGCCAGAGCCAAAAGAGCAGCGCGACGAACGGGCTGGCCCCACCCCCAGCAGCGGCCTCCACCAGAGCCAGCTCCTTCAGCGCGCCCGCCAGTCACAGAGCCTCCCACTGGCGCAGCTCTCCACCGCGGCTCCAGCTGGCTGATTCCTTCAGCACGCCGACCCAACAGCAGCTGAGTGGACGGACTGTGGTCCCTTCCATCTGCTTTCCGTGGTGGGTAATGTAATTGACTGCAGGTGCGTAGCGTCGGGTCTTTCCATCTTTCCAGCCCACAGTGCACAGCACCCATCGCCTCGCTGTGTCGCCTTGCTCCAGCCAGCGCTGCGCCTCTCCGGCCAATCCCACTTCTGCTGCTAGATCCAGACTGCCTTCGCTCGCTCCCGACACACGCCAACAGCAGACTAACCTAATCGTCTACGTGCTGAGATTTTAGGCGATGCGCCAGACCAGTCGCTGTTGAGCGCTCAACTGATGGACCGATCCCCTCCAGCCCTGACCCTGACCCCGTATGCCGTGAGCAGAGCTCTGACCATTTGAGCTATTCGCGGCCGACAACGTGAGAGCACCTCCATCTTCCTGCGATTGCTTTGATTACTGCCTACCGGTCACCACAAAAAATTCACCCGCTCCCAATTTCCTCCTTCACCCATCCCTCTCCATCACAGCCACCCTCAATCCCCATTCCAACCCGGGTCCTCGAGCCCTCGCGACTCGAGCGAGCTGTCTGACATGGGCAAACAGAAATCGAAGGCTGCTTCTAGCCGGCAGCCCACGACAATTACTATGTCTGCCTTTGAGGGCACCAGACAAGCCTCTCCCCCGTCGCCAACGCAGCATCGACAGCAGTACCAGCCGCCTGCCCAGCAGCAGCAGCAGCCAGTCTACCGGCCGTCATACCCGCAACAACAATACCCACCACCTCACCAGTACCAACGACCGCAATATCCGCCCCAGCAGCAGCAGCAGCAACAGCAGCAGGGACAGCAGCAGGGACAACAATACCAGCCTACATACCCGCAGCAACAATACCAGCCGCCCCCTCCTCAACAATACCAGCCGCAGCAATACCCAGCGCAGCACCCTCAATCCCAGCAGGAGGAGTACGCTCATCACCAACAGCAGCATCACGAGTCGTCGCCGCCCCAGTCACCGCAAGAGGAGTTGAACAGCCCTGTCGAGCAGGTTAAACGGACTGGTTCCTTCAAAGGCCTCCCCCCATCAGGCGCGGATCTACCTTTGGTATCAGTCTCAGAGAGGCCACCTCGGCTGGCATGATCGATGATAGTGATATCCCGCCGGTCCCATCTCTCAGTCCAAGCGCCGACATTCCCGACCACGCACTCCTCGGTAGTGACGTTGCGGCACCTCTCGAGAACGGTACAAACATCTCCATTGGGCAGAACAGTGAGGTTACGCTTGTTGGTGCCGACAGCAGCCGGACGAGACGGACATCGTTGGGGTTGAAGGACTCGAACCGAGACTCGCAGCATAATTCCCACCGTTCCTCCTCTGCCAGCCATTCCTTGCAGATTGACACGGTCGCAGCCAACGCTGGCAACGAGATCCCAGAAGTTCCACAGGTTCCGCCGCAGTTTGGACAGCAACCTCAATTCGTGGCGCCCCCAACCCAGTTTGCCGCGGCCCCAAGTGGTTGGGCGATGCAAACGAGCAACCTGCAGGCGCCCTTGGTCCCGGTTGCCAGGAAACGTGCTGGAACCAACAGCAACACCTCTCCCCAACAACCTGCTAATTTTGGCCTTGAAAAGGAGACAGGGGCTGAGCAAAACGACCCTGGTCAGACCTTTGGTAATCCTTCGGGTTTTGCAAAGGACACAGGCATGAGCGCTGCTACACCCGTCTCCCCAATCCAATCGACATATCGTCCGTCGGGTCATCCGCCTTTACAATCACCTACTCGCGCCACTCGGCCCAGCAACCCACCGTCCGCTGCTGCGCGTCATCCTGACTTGTTTCCTAACGTGCCCCAGTCTCCGACCACCAGAGGTCGTGCCGGCTCAACTGGCCAGACCAGCACCCACTCCGACCAGCAGGTTTCTCGCTTCTCGATGGATAGTAACGATCGACAGCAAGACCGACCGCCGCAATCGTGGGCTGGAGCCATTAAGAACAATAGCCCTAAGATGGATGACGATGGCCGATCAAGGATGAGCCTGCTCAAGAATATTAGCAATCGAATTAACCAATTGCCGCAAAGAGACAGTCGAGGTCTGGTACCTGATCATCATAGGCCTCATTCCACTGAGCCCCACATGCACGACGATGACGACGATGATTCAGAGATTTCGCTGGAAAACCCGCCGCAACCAAGGAGGAAGAGGACAAGCGTCTTGACGGGTACCGCCGTCGGCAATCGCTCGTCCATGGATGACATGCGGTATCAACGACCGGGAAGCCCGACCAATTCTCACAAGGCCCCTTCGACCCACTCTGAAAAGAAGAAGTCTCTTTTCGGGAAGATCACACAGTCAGGGCGGTTTAAGAGTGGACTGGCGAAGTCGACGACGCTGGGTTCGGTTAATGAGAGTACTGCAACCAGCAGTGTGAATAGCAATGGCTCAACCCTGAAGAGCAAATACTTTGCTGGTGGCTTCAGCGGACTGGCAGGGAAGCTCAAGCGACAAGGAAAGGACAACTCGCAACAACCAAGCCGTCCCTTCCATGGCCAACCGATGACTGTAGTTGGAAGCAATGACAACCTGCCAAGTGAGCCGTCCTCTCCGAATGGTGGTGGCTTTTATCCCAGGCCAAGGACTGGTTCGACAGCCGCCGCACCGGTCCCGCAGCCGCCACCATCAATTCCTGAGCACGAGCAGGAAAGCCGACCGCGTCGTGGATCGATGTCGGGAATGTTCAGCTCCTTACGGGGGAAGGCGTCTGCGCAGCTGAAGCCAGACGAGAATGGTGCCAACGGCCGTCCTGAGACACCACCCTTATCCGCAGCCTTGAGACCACCTCCTCTGTTCGCACCAAGTAACTCTCACACGGGCCCAATGGATCCCGACACCGACGGGATGTAAACCAGAATGGCCCGCGTATGGGTGGTAGGCCTATATCACAAGGCCAGCAGCAAGTGCGACCGTCGCCCTTGGCTCAGGCTCAGTCCCAGTCTCGCTTGGACCTTGAGACGTCTTCAGTGGAATCCGACGAGGAGGATCATCTGGTTGGACATAGAGCATCAACCAGCCCAAGCCTCACCACCGCGAGAACGTCTGGTCCATCTCAGAGAGGCTCCGGACCCACAGGTCCCAAGCAAGATCACTCAGAGCCGTCTGATTATTCTACGCGGCCCATTGGCAGTGCTGGCGAGACACAAGATCTCAACCACCCAGGACACAAGGGACCGTTTGCTACAAATGGCATCCCTCCCAATGAAGGTGCCTACGGCCCCGCCAGGCGACAGCCTACTCCTCACTCAGGAGCATTGCCTGCGTTCTTGGCCTCCGATGCGAAGCCACCAGCGGGTCTCCGTCGACCAAGTGATGACCGAGCAAACCAGGGCATTTTGGCCCGAAAGCCAGTGCCCAATCCAGTGCCAATTCCAGGCCCTGCATCGGCGACTGTAACCGCCCCTAGACCAGCAACCCCAGATTCAGTGTCCGAGCCGCCTGTAAGTGCTGCCGGTCCCTCGGGCTGGGGTTCCTCCACCGAGGTCCCGCTACCGGAAGACAAGACGCTCCAGCAGGTCAAGCCACTGCCGGGGGCTCCTGGATCCTCCCCCCTCAAGGTATGGTCTCGGAACCTTCCATTCATTCCATCGGGCCCGCAAGCCGAAGATACCCCTCTCCTCAGCCATCCGCCATGTCTGTTATCTCCTCGATGCAAAACCAGGGCGATGCTACTGGCCGTGACAGCATATCTGCGGCTCGAGCGGATCCGCAAAAATCGGGATGGAAGGCTTTGAGAGAGAGGGTCTCAAGCGGACTCACCCAACCCAAGGCGGAAAAGGAAAAGTCCTCAGGGGGCGGTAAGCTATTTAGCGTCCTCAAGCGAGGCTCAAAGGCGCCAGGCCCTATCAAGGGAATTGAGGAAGAGAACATGGGACAGCAGAATGGGCCGCTTCGGGGCCCACTCAGTCCGCAGCAACAACTGCCAGGATCTGGGAGACCTATGTACACGGTGGTTGCTCGTCCAGGCCAGATTCCTACTGGCGCTGTTCCCGTTAACCAACAAGGTCAAGGCCCTCCACCAAGCCACTGGGACAACCCACAGGCTCTTGGAGCTCTTGGCCGAGGTCAGCCCGTCAACGGAGATGGTCGCCCACAGCAGCCTTCTCGAATGCAGCAGATGCTGACGAAGGCCCCAGAGCCTCAGTACGGCTCGGTTCCAATTCCCAAGGGCTACACTGCGGTCCATGGTGAGGGAGGCATTGTGCCTACGGCCTACCGCGTGGGCCCTCAGCCACACGGATATCCACAGGGACAACAGCAGCATCCAGGACAGCCATATCCGTATGGAGCACCACAGCAAGCTTACTACGGACAGTCACCGCAGGGACAGATGCCACAATCCCCTCTGCCACCAGGATCCCAGCAAGGCCCTCAACCGGATGGACAGCATGAGCCCTACACCATGGTCCGCAATGGTTCTGTTGCGGAGTCACATGCACCAAGCATCGTATCGGCCCCCCTGGAGCCCAAGCCTCACGTGAAGCACTGAATCCGGAAGACGACAGGAATCCGGACGCGTTGCGAGGCGTCCGGCCTCCACAGATCGTGCAGCAGATCGTGCAGCACCCCGACCGCTCACACGAAATCAATGTTGCTGGTGTTCTACCCACACCTGCTTCCCAAGATGAGTTCGTGTTACCCATCCAGGGCGCAGGTTCGACGCAGAACGGTTCACAGCTGTCTCAGCCGACCGGCCCTACACAGATTAACGAATCCTCGGCTAATGGAAACAGGCCAAACATTCTACGTGGAAACAGCATTGCATCGGAAGGAGCACGAAGCAACGAGTCGGGAGTGATGGGCATCTATAGTCCCAAGGACAGATCGGTTGACCGCGAACTCCACAAGCCAAACGCACTGCACCTCAAAGTCAGCAACCACAACTTGACTTCATCCGAGGTATCCAGAGAAAACAGCTCTGCCTCATCGGAAGGCCATGGTCAGGAGCGTGTCGCGCAGAGAATGGAGGTTATCAAGGTGGTATCACCAACTAATTCCATCAGCAACGACACTATTAAGGGCGGCCCTGGAAGCATCAGTGGTTCTTCGCGCGCTCGAAGCATTGATGTGTCGAACCCTAGCACGAGATCGAGAGCAGGATCAAAGTTGGCTGCGGAGTCATCGCAGGACACCAAGCGAGTTACGGCTCGGGATAGCAACGATGACCTCTACGACGCTACCCCCAAGATCAAGCAGGGCAATGGTAAGCCGGCTACCAGTGGCCCGGAGACCCCCAGCAAGCCCAAGGTGCCTGCGAAGTCACCCGCGGAGCGTAAATCAAAGGCAGCAAGCCCTGACCCCCTGGCCAGGGCAGGACCTTCTGTAGCCCAGCCAAAAGCTACATCTCCTGTACCCCAGGCAAAGACTGTACCTCCTTTAGCCCAGCCGAAGCCGGTCTCACCTGCGGCTCAGGTAAAGGCTGTCTCTGCGATCCAGGCAAAGCCAGCTTCCCCTGTCGCCCAGGCTAAGGCAGCCTCTCCCGTCGCTCAGGCCAAAGCAGCCTCACCTGTCGCTCAGGCCAAGGCAGCCTCTCCCATCGCCCAAGCCAAGGCAGCGGCATCTTCTGTAAGCCAAGCCAAGGCAGCATCCCCTGTGACACAGACAAAGGCGGCACCTCCAGCAACGCAGCCCAAGTCATCGTCTCCAGAGTCAGGCGAAGCCAGCCGAGGATTCACCGTGGAGTTGGCCGACACGGCAGATGCCCGCATGAGAACCCTCAGACTCAACGAGCAAGAGGAGAAGATCTTCTACGAGCCGGAGGGTGAGCCGCCCAAGATGACTGCAACAAGCTATCCGGGTCAGGAGTGGAATCCATACGGCGAGCCCGAATTTTGGAACGACGAGTAGTTGCCGACGCACGATTAATGTCTAACTTCATTATTCATCATTTTGATTTCGTTTCGCGATAAGGGGATGAGGAAGGGAAAATTTAAACTGCCCAACCTCTGGGCTCCTAGTGTTCTGCGAAGCGCGAGCGTTTGAAAAACAATATTCCTTGGAATATATCTTTTATTTTTTATTTTTTTTGGATCTCACTTTTGGAAATTTTCTAGCCTATCTGTCTGGTCTATTCTTTGTCGAATTTCGAATCTCTCAAAAGAGGTATATACCGTCTATTTCTTATCTTGCATCTCTTGAATTTCCTTTTATTCCCTTTGTTGAGGGTACATCATGTTTCTAATCCATAGCCTTACTATATCTATACGCCTTACACCTGGAGTACGTGGGCGGGGAAGAGCGCGGCATAGAAGAAGTGTCGTTGCTTCTTTATTTTATATCCCATCTTCTCTTTTGTACATTATCTACATGTCTTTGGTTTGCGTTCATGATGAGCGGAATAATGCCTCTATCCCTTGTTGGAAAACGATTTTCCGTTTGGAGTCTCTCTGTTCCCTTGGTTATTTGGCGGCGGCAGGACGCTTGATCGGCTGAATGGCTGCTTGAAGCTGGCAAAAATATAGCGACTCGCGCGTGTTTTCACATATTCTTCGTATACATGCATACATGCATTGCAAGCAGTGAGGTCATGATTGGCATCAAGAGTACATAAATTAGGCAGAGTATTGATCGCTATATTGGAACTATTGTGACGGCTTGCATATCTCCTGTACACAGCGGACGATGAGACCAATTGGGTTCATCATTATTCTCCTGTCTTGGGCAGGAGTGATGATTTCACCTGGTTTATTATTAGGAACTTGTTCCAAACTGTGCGTTTTGAAGGGTCTCAAATGAGTAGTAAGCCTCGGTCCGTGCTTTACTTCCGACAGCACAACAGTCAAGGAAGGGCATGTCTCAAGTTGTCACAAAAATAATTCACAATCGTGCACGAGGACCAGGCTGGCCCCCGTCCGTGATGTCAAAACCCCACCTTGATCCGGTACCAGACGGTTGAGACGGGCGTTCGTTCTGCCACGGCTCGGCAGGCTTCCAAGACAGTGTCTTCTCAGATTGCGTCACAGGAGAAGAGGAGAGGGGTTAATACGGCACAGGTGCAGTTCGATTGCCGCCGTCACACATCTGTACAGTGTGATGGAGCAGGGAAGGGTGGAAAACCCTGATGGCAAAAGAGCCGAGAATCCTACCCTGCTTTGGGGTGGGATGGGGGCCCGGGCCGTATCCCAATCATGATAGGCGAGCATTCATTCCAGTCACAAAGGAGCAGCCAGATCCGAGACTATGTAAGTTGGTGACGGGCTGTGTGTCACATGCATGGGAGGGTGATACGGGGAGATGTTGGGTGTCGGGTGCTTTCCCATCGCAGGCGGCTGCTTATAATAGCTTGACGCGGTGTTTTGGCTGAAACACGGCTGCAAATAACAAGACTGTATTACGCAGGTAGAGATTGATGAGATGAATGAGAGGGGAATGAGACGGCCAGGTAAGAGGTAGGTAAGCATCAGTCGATCATCTTAGCGCTGAGGCTGCTGCACTGTCACCCTCCTAGCGGCAGAGGCTAGTGGCTGCCAGGGCCTGGGTGGTACCTGGCTTGGGCAAGTGCTAGTGGATGGTTTATTTGCGCGGTACCTGAAGAGCTGAGAATGGGCTTGCTGACAATTGCGTTGTGCATCTGCGCTGTGCCTGTGCCTGAACCTTGGTGCTGGTGCCTGACCTGGGCTAGAGCAGTGGTTCGGCAGAAAGAAGTAAAAACCTTGGTCGAGTAAGGTTTAGTCTAAGAGCTCGAGTCCAAGGCGAGTCGAGAACTTGATCAATGCGATCGGCCGAGGCTAGTTTCCGCTGCTCGATCTCAATGCGATGCCATGCGAGGTGATGCGCTGCGGTGCTAAAGCATCTCTAGCGTCGTACCGGAGAGGGGGAAAGGTCCATGTCGGGCTGGGCTGGGCTGGACTGGCATCTGAATCTTGTCTGATGCGGTCTGTGCTGCGAGCGAGCCTGAGGGAAAAGAAGGGGGATGGATGGAGGGACGAGGATTCCGGGGTCGAGACTGCACAGCACAGTAGTATTCGTATCCGGCGCCCCCTTGCAGCGACTTACAGCTGCTGATGCGGCGCACTGCCATGACCCGAGACGAGACGAGAAGCTGCTCGTCCCGCGGCGGTAATTACCTCCTGACCGACATCGTTCCTGGACCTGACCAACTCAGGAGCCGGAGCTGTTATCAATGGATGGGATGGGGCTTGCGCGTGTCGATGCCGCGTCGGTGGCTGGCGGCGGGGTCCGACTCCTGACAATGAGTTAGGTACGATGCGTGTGTGATGCATGCGTAGCGCTCTCAGAATCAATGGATTGTTCTCTCTGTCCTTGATGACGAGCAACAAGGGCCCCTTGCAGCGCTTGTCCGTCCCCATCGGCTATAACTGGCTTCTCCACAGGGCGATAGCGATAATGGCCACGGATCCATTGGATAAGGCCCTGCACCCACTCAAGCCACTGTATGTTCGGCACCATTGGATTGCGGTAGGGAAAGGTCTGCCAGCTAGTGGGGTACCCGCTGGTACATGCCATCAGCGCTGCTCAGCCCCAATCGCGAGGTCGTAGGTCGGTATGCCCCCATGTCATCGAATCATCCATCGTCACCCCAAACCTGGCTTTCACTCACATCAATTCAATCCCTCACCCACACCCACGGGCTCGTCTCTCTCGCTCCCCTCCTCCCCAAACCTGCCGCTCCTCCTCGCCAGCACTCGCAACCGGTGCTTCCAGAATCCTCGCAGCTCCTCCAGAGCCAACAAGCGAGATTATACCTGCGATTCCCTTCCGCGACAGCCAGCAGCACACGGACCACTCGAACCCGCCACCAATCGAATCGGGCGTCGATTTCGGTTCCCTCCCGTATATCTACGACGAGTATCTACTATCCACCTCGTAATCCGCCCTCTTAATCTCTCCGCCACGGCCCCCGAAAGTCATGCCGACTAAGCCGCGGTGAGAGGCAGCAGTTCTGATTTACCCGCTGTCCTGCTCTTCGTCGCTTGGGCAGGTGGTCTTTGATTCGACACCGTTGCTTTGGTCTTTCGTCTCTTCCTTTCGCTTCGCCTCGCTTTCACCTCGATCGATCCGAGCTACTATTCGCCAATTGCCTTCGAAACCCGCAGACCCTTACAGACCTTCCCTCCGAGCCCTTCTAGATTCTACATCATCTCAATAGCCAGTCTAGTCGCATCTACCTACTTGGTCTGGGCATCCTTATTCTGCTCCGGCTCGCACCGTTGCACTCCCCGTGCCGGCTGCCGTCTCTAACATGGACTCGTACGTCTGGCTCCTCGCTGTTTGAGACTGTCTTACTATTGCTCAGTCCTTCCGTCACCTACTTTCCCCCTTCCCTGCTCCGTATTGCTTTAGCTCTCCACCGCTACTCAATAACCCCATACCTTGTCTCACCCTCTCGTATCTTCACCCCCCTTGAGCTAGCCAAAGTCTAAAGAGAACTACTACCCGCAAATGTAGTATTTGACTTCGGCTGGAATGCTGTTTTTGCCTCTTTACTTTTCTTCGCGCCATGCACCCTTTCTTGTTTCTTCCTTCCTCTCGGCTTCCATCCTAGCCATGGCCACCGCTAACATCCTGCCCAGCTTCGTGCACGTCGCCAACTGGAGCCACAGTCCTCGGCCTCTTGGCCACTTCAGATCACATTCATCCATGACCACATCGGCAATAACCGCCGGCTCTGCCTCGCCGCCGGCATCTCCCAAGTCGCTCACCTCACCGAAACCTAAATCGCACTTGGAGCATCAGTTCTCTGCATCATCGCTTTCGAACGTCAACAGTGATTCCTATAACGATGAGTTGAGCACTCTCCCGGATCCCCGAAGCCGATCGATGACCCCGGCGCGTCATGGATCAACAGGCAGCTCTCAACATCCGGACCTTACTGATGAGGTAGCTGCTTTAAGTACAAAGCTCATCAACGCCATTAATCACCAGACGATCCTCGACGACACCCTTAGTGCCACACGCCACGAGCTCGAGACAGCCAATGATCGCATAGCGGAATTAGAGGCGCAGAATGCCTCTCAACGTGAAATCCTCTCTGGTGACGTTTGGGTTCGGAAAAGCGCCGTTGAGGTTGAGAAGAAGACGTGGCAAGCCCAGGTTGCCGAGGAGAAGGCCAAACGACTAGAGGTAGAAAAGGCCAAGAAGCTGATCGAGCAGGAGCTGGAAAACCTCACAGCTGCGCTCTTCGAAGAAGCCAACAAGATGGTGATCCGTGCCAAGGAGGAGGCCCAGGCTGAGCATGATATTATCCAGCGCAAGAACGACCAGCTCAAGGCCCAGCTCGCCGATTCTGAGAGTCTGCTAAAGTCGCAACAGGAGCAACTCTCGGAGCTGAAACAAGTCATGGAAACCATCACGTCCGAGCAAGACGACTACACCAACAACACAGCCCCGTCATCGCCTGGCGTCGCCAGACTCGAGTTCCGAGATGATGAGCGTTTCAGCTCACCTACGCCAACGCAGGGCGGCGCCGAGGCCGTGGCCCCAGCACCGCCAACGAGCTTCCCTCATCTCATCCAACCAGTTCTCCGATTCGACATCAATACATACGACGACTTTGTGAACCTTACCAAGATCTCAAAAATCCACACGGGGGGGAGTGTGAGGTCGTCCTCGGGGTCTCTCGCAGGACTCAGCCTGCCATCGCTTGGCCTTGGAGGCTCAACTTCCAGCGTCCATCTATCGAACGGCTCAACAACCTCACTTGGAAATGCCGCGTCTGGCGGCAACAGCAGCGCTCCTCATTCTCCAAGTGGTTCAAGCTCCCTCCAAGCATCACCAACCCCCATCCCCCATATCCGCGATACGAGGTTCTTCAAGCGTGTTCTCACTGAGGATATTGAGCCTACGCTTCGTCTCGATGTCGCTCCTGGGCTATCATGGTTAGCTCGTCGTTCCGTGATGAGTGCGATGACAGACGGATCATTGGTGGTTGAGCCTGTTACTACACATGCTGGCAACTCGTTCATCATGAGCATTTCTAAGCCACATCTAAACCCTTGCTCATTATGTGGCGAGTCAAGGAAGGATCCTCTCTATCTAAGAAATCACCGGTTCCGCACCAGCGAGCAGGGTTCGGCTCAGAGATACCCCTTGTGCAAGTACTGCTTGAACCGTGTCCGATCCACTTGCGACTTTCTCAGCTTTCTACGCATGGTCAAAGACGGGCACTGGAAGGCCGAGGACGACGACCAGGAGAAGTCTGCGTGGGAGGAGAGCGTCAGGCTGCGGGAGCAAATGTTCTGGGCCCGTCTTGGCGGAGGTGTTATCCCCTGCACATCGCACGGTACCATTTACGGGGACAAGAGCCCCCGGCCAAGTATGGACCAGCTCAAAACAGAGAAGGCTTTTGATGAAGCGGATGGAATGGCCAGAGAATCTGTCGAGGAATCCCGGACTCTGCCAAATTTGAGGATGCCGTCGCCGTTCTACCAGAACCCGTGGACTCTATAGATATTCCTACCACCAAGATCGAATCAGTCGAATCAGTGGAGGAGGTTGATTCCGCCAGCGAGCCACCACCACCTCCACCAAAGGACGAAACGCATATCGGTGACGAAACCGAAGTTGCCGAGAAGGTCAAGGTCCCGCAGACTCCCCCTGAGCAAATAGCTAAGGAGTAAATCTACCTCAGCGAGCGGGCGTTCACCATCAATTTCATTACATGTACCACCACTACTTGTTTTTAATCACCACGGGTGGGTCTTTTTGGAGACAACAACCTATTCCTCCTTTCTTACAGTCCGAGTATCTCTTTTGTCTTGCTTGGGTGTGCGTACCTTGCGCAACGGCGTTCTTATGGGTGTTGGTCAAGTTGCTGGTGGGAGCCCTTTTTCCAGTTTACGGTGTTTCTTCTCGGGTCACGGCGCATTGGGGCTCAGTTATTTCCGCCATTTTCTTTTTCTCCTCGTTATCACTACCATGAAGACTGTCTATAGAGCGTGGGGTTTCCGGTTTCCTACTTTCCTACCTATCTTATCTTTGGACGAGACCTTTTTTCCCTTTATTCTTCTCTCAAAGGTCCGCGGCGAATGGGGGACTACAGCATTAGGGGGGCCATGAACACCACACGAAATACAAAAAGCGGGAAGGGTGCTAGACCAATTAACGCCGTTGGGCATTAATAGATAGACATGACGATAATAATCCAGGGAAAGACATGAAGAATCACATCTTGCATACCCACTACGTATCTTGCCATTGGTCCATCCAAATGACTGCTGAAGACCAACTCGGGGACATTCTGATCCCTCGGAGCATAGGACTGCGATCGGCCGAGACATCTTCATCGTCTACGCTGCAGGATAAAGTGGTTGTCCTAGACATTGCCCCAGCCGATGAGGGGCACATAGCAAATCTCCGACTGGGCGGCTGAGGGCATACGTGCCGACGAGGTCTGATCGACAGCCAAATTCGACATTAACATTAGCTTCACGAGATTTGACGAGAATTTTTTTTTTTTTTTTTCTCATTTCATTTCATCTTTCAAGAGTGTTTTAAAAAATAAAATAGAGATCACCGCCTGGGTGCTTGGGACATAAATCTTTCACACCCAGAGAGAACCAGGCACCTATTCATGTCACTTCCACTATTTCTACCCTCCTCCCCCTGTTCTCTCCGTAACTTGAGTAAAATGGTTTGTTTTTATAGGAAAGATGCCAGCCCAAGTTTTCCCTTTTCCGATACATCATCCGTCATTGTAAGGAGGGGGACGTTGCCCCACAGATTAGAGAGAGTTTTGCTGCTGTTTATGAGAGATAAGGAAAAGAATAATACAGGAGATTTCGCGAAGGATTGAATAAAGGTAGGTTTGATGGGTGTAGGGGTAGAATCATTGAGTCGAACGAGATGACTCTGGCTCATAGCTCTTGGTTGAGAGTGGCTTCCTGTCCTCGCTGGCAGGCTTAGCTTGCTTCTGCTCAGCCTCCTTTTCGCCATCGCGGCTGGCCGCAGCGTCCTGGGGAATCTCAACCTTCTCGTCGTTCTTGACGGTCTCGCTGTTGAGGCCTTCCACATCGGGATGTGGGGGAGCAACAACGGGAGGCTCGCTCTCAACGGATTGTGGCTGCTCTTTCGCGATGTCCTCGGCAACCTGAGTCTCAGTCTCAAGCTTGGTTGAGAATTCGGCCGACTGTTCCCTAAGAGACTTGACCTGCTCCTCATTAAGTAGGTTGCCGTTCTGGTCACGATACTCAACGACCTGCTCCTCGGCAGCGACAACCTTGACCTCCTCTACAGGTGCCTTTGCCTCCGGTGCCTTGACCTCGGGTGCTTTGGCCTCGGGAGCGTCACCCAAAGGCTTCTGGGCATCATTTTCAGGAACAACTGCGTCCGCCACGGAGGGGGTGGGCGTTGGGTTTGTTCCTGCCTCGACAGTGAGGTAGGTGTACTGGTCAAGCTGATTATAGTTAGTCAGAATGTTCCTGAGCTCGTCGTTCGGCAGTAGGGGGGCACTTACAGAGTCATGGAAGTTCTTGCAGTCGAAATCCCAAGTAGGGAAGAGCTTGACGCGGTTGCACTGGGCCTTGGTCCAGGGGCCACCGTAGGCTAGGGGGAGAGAAGCGAGAAAGCGGCCCCAGAGAGAACTAAGAAAACAACAGCCGTGATTCGGTTGAAGATAACACCAGAAGAAGCATGGCCATGAGAGGCAGGGATTCGGAAGGTGGCAAAATCAATGACTTGGCAAAGAGCAATGATCGCAAAGTAAAGAGCAGGGAAGTAATGGTGAAGGAAAAGTTGACGCTTCATCAGGTAGAACGGGAAGTAGTGCAGAGCCCAGCCCAAAACCGAAGTGCCGATTTCGTAGTCGAAGCGCTTGAAAGTGGCATTGGAGTAATCGCCACAGCTGCGCTGCCATCGGATAACAGCAATGACCTTGAAGATGACCCAAACGACAATAGAGATGGATGACGACCACCAGATGATGGGGTTACCAAGGAGATAGACCTGAGTGTTGTTTCGACCCCAGAAGTTGATACCACGGCGGAGGATGGGCCACGACTCGGGGCGAGAGTCCCAGGCGTGGGAATCCGTAAGGCCAGCATTTGTCCTCCACATCACTGCATGAATCTCGGCAAACTTGCTGAAGAAACCGGGCTTGTTGTAGTTGACCCTCTCAGCATCGGCGCCCAAATGAGGGCTCTCATTGCTCTCGATGTACCAAACACTGTTCGGGATAGAGCCACCACGAGCGCAAGTTACCTCTTGTTGTTCAGACGCCCAGTCGGGCAACTTCACCTTATGAGAAAAGAGAACGCAACCGGTCATGACATGAACAAGCCGGAACTTGGTTTCGATGGTGCGAAGACGTTGCTGGGCGGCACCACTCTTCGACTGCTTCTTCACAATCTCAACTCGGAAGAAGTCATTGGCGTCACCTTCAAAACCCTCGTAACCATAAGCAGATACCTCATTTTGCCAATCAGCCTCGGTGACAGGGGGTCGGACATCGTGGGAGTGAAGGCGGCGGTGGGTATTGACATGGTACAGTCGAAGAACAGCCCCATCGGTGATGTAACTGGGCTCAGGGAGGAGATCCCAGGCGTTGGTACCGTTGATGGGCTGGCCATCCGCGCCCAATGGCTGAGTCTGATTCTCAAGGAACCACAGGTTATTCTCATCCTTGTGAGGATACAAGGTAATCTGCTGCTGCTTGCTACCGGTGGGGTACATCAGAGGGTGGGAGTGAAGGTAGCCACCCTGGGTGTTAACGTGACGAATGCTGACCTTGCTGCCCATCACAACATCTGCGGGAACGCTGGCCATTCCCTTGCTGTTGAGCGTAGACTGGAACTCGGAGCTCATGAAACCGTCACCCTCGCCAGGGTTGACCAGGCAGAGGAAGTGGATGGCAAACATGGCCATGTAGAAGGTAAGGGGAACAATGATCAAGGAGAAGACGCGAGCCATGAGGTGCTTGGTCCACAGACGCTATAGATTCAATTAGCAATCAGAAGCCTTCGAAGAATGGTTCGCAGCAGCTCCTACCATGGAGACATTCTGGACATCACCGAGGAGAATCCAGAGCTGGAGGATGGTCAGGAGTCCAACCCAGGCAATAGTGAAAAGCCCAACCCATTTGATGCTGGCAGTAATACCGAGACCGAGACCAGTGTTGATCAGCCAGAACCACCAGCTGGGCGAGAAGGCCTTGCTGGGACCAAGTTCATGTTGGTTGGTGAAAGCGTTGAAGGCGAGAGCAGTATAGCCGGTAGCGAAAACCAGAGGAGAGTCGAGGAGGATCAAGCGAGCTTGGGTAAGGAGGCCGTTCTCTAAACAGACTCTGTTAGCAAAAGGAAACACACAAGAAGGAGGCGCATTGACAGAAGCATACCAAAGATAATAAAGCTAGAGCCCAAGAGAGCTGTCACAGTTCGGCAACCAACGGTCTTGAGGGTCAAAAACATGATGGGGGCGAGCAGAATGCCGCAGATGGCAGGGAACATGCGCATAGCCACGTAAGGGACATTGGGTTCGATATAGTCCTTGCCAATCTCCTTGAAGTCGAACGAGCCGTCGAATCCAGCAAGCCAGCCAGTCAGGGCGATGAGCATCTTAGCGAGAGGGGGTGGACATCCATAAAGAATTTGCCCTTGATGTATTTGGAGGCGAAACCACCGAAACTGCAATTGGAAATAAGGGGTCAGTTCCAAGCTTAGGATAGGGGTGCGTAATTTGGAGGACAACTCACTGGACCTCGTCGAAGACGACACTGGTGGGCATGTAGATTTTCCATGTGCGAACCAAGGTAGCAAGAACAGTGATACCCAGAGCTACCACGTAGTCAGACACGGGCAAGAGGAAGACATCGTTGTCCTTGACACCGTCAGACTTGTAGGAGGTGCTGATAGTATTGGCCGCCTTCTTCTTGTTCTTGGACCTCGACTTGGATCGCGACTTGGATCGCGACTTGGATCGGGCCTTGGGGGCTCCAGGAACGGCGAGCGCAGGCTGGAGGTGCGCGGCGACAGCAGGTTGCTGCTGTTTCTCGGAAGGCGGCTGGGGACTTCTGCCCCGGGCGCCGTTGGACTTGCCCATGCTGTATGTCGCTATCGAGGGCAGGCCAATGCACGAGGGTATTAGGGAGACGGATTCGTTGGTATTACAGGTGATGGGTGGAGGTGGAGGTAGAAATGACAGATATGTCGTAGTTCGATTCAAGGAGCGTACAAAGGGCGAAGAAAGAAAAGAATAGTCGGGGATTGGGAGGGCTTCGAAGGAAGCGTCCGTGAAGACCGGACTGGGCTATGGGACAAGAAGAGAAGAAGAAAAGAAGAAGGAACCCGCGCTACCAGATAATGATGCGTGCGCAAACGGGTGTGTCCTCCAAACACGAGGTTGAAGAGCTGAGATGGAAATGGAATTGATGGACAGCCTGGCAAGGCGGGCACAATGCAATAAAGGGGGTACCTGGGAGAATAGCGGTGGTGAACCGGCTGCCAGTGCTTGGGTCTGGTGGGAAGGGCGCTAGACAAACGGGCTGACGAGCTCGTGTGTGGAGAGACAGGGGGCGTGTTAAGGGACTGGCGGTACCTCGAGGGTGTATCCGCACCCGGCGAGTCCTGTAGCTCTCGCAGACCAGACGAGCACAACGGCCGGAGCCGTAATGCAACTGCGGTCAACGGCGTCAGGCAATTACCGAGTGATCTACATCTCTCACCGGTACCATGCAGCGCAAAACCCAGCAAAAGAAGAAGAAAACTCCAGGCTGAGGATATCGACAGCTCGCTGCCAATGCCTTCTGAAAGGACACATCAAGCTCTCTGTGAAGCCGTACCTGCTACTCCCTGTTCTAGCTGTGCGCTAGCTCACAGCTACATCCTCAGTACCGTGAGCCAGCTACACGGGACGGCTCCAAGGGTGGTACACCCAAAGTAGAGCTCAACTGGCCGCTCCCGGATCTATTGGCTGGCCCACATCCCTCTGACATGTGCTAGAGCTTTGATAGGGCACCTGCAGACGAGCATATCGTGTGCTATTGATCAGTCCATTGATGCACGTTTGCAGTCGACAAATAAACCCAAATTTCCATCCCTACAGACGCGCCCCAGCTCGCAGTTTAACCCTTGCTCTCTGGCCAAGACGGTTAATTTGGTTCCTGCATTGGTCTAGAGCCAGGTGTTGTTTCCATCAATCTCCGTACACACCGAGTTTCACGGAGGAGAGCCAACTGACCATTGAAACCCATTCTCTGGTGATGTCGTTCTGGATCTGAAACTTTTTCCTCGTCCCGAAACGCGTAATTGGTAGCGGGAAGACGAGTCCACCTCGGATGCGAAACCAGGGGTCCGTACTCCGTATCTGTTGAAACCTTGCCCACCACCTACCTAGGTGACATAAAGATTGATAAGAGGCCATCGGCATGTATACCAAAATAACACCAACACCTTCTAGAGTAGACATGGAAGCTATTCGCATTAAAATGTTTTATTTCCCATGTATTATTGTATTTTCTATAGCCGACTAAAGAATCACAAGCCGTGAACAGAGAACATAGCAAGCTGGGAGTGGCGTTCTGTGTCTCACCTTTTATGTCACCCTTCACCCACGCGAGCTGTCTCGAGCCGGCGCCGGAACAATACTCCTCCGAATTTTCGTCTGGTACGTGCATCGACCTAGATCTCGAAATTTCCCAAACGCGACAAGGCTCAGAAGAGCACCCCAAGATACCCATTTCATCTCCTCAAGCTTAATCTGCCGACAGGTCGCTGAAATGGCAAACGGCGCGCCGAATGGAGACTCCAACGGGGCATTGGACGAGTTCAAGCCCCCGCCTGGAGTTGTTCTGCCACCTCGCGAAATCCGAACCATCCTCGAGAAAACCGCGGGCTACGTTGCGCGTAACGGAGCTGCATTCGAGGACCGTGTCCGCGACAAGGAGGCGCAGAACCCGAATTCAGCTTCCTGAACCCATCCGACGCATATTTTCCATTCTACGAATGGAGACTGGCCGAGATCAGGGCCGGGCGCGGCACCGACGTCGCGGCTGGCCGCGCCGGCGAGACGACTACAGCACCTGCGCCGGAGAAGCCCAAAGGCCCCCCAAGCCTCCCGATTTCCAGTTCTCTGCTCGGATGCCCCATATCAACCAGAAGGATCTTGATGTCATCCGTCTGACGGCCCTCTTTGTCGCTAAGAATGGTCGCCAGTTCATGACACAGCTCGCCCAGCGCGAGACCGGAAACCCCCAGTTTCAGTTCCTCATTCCTAACCACACATTCCACAACTTCTTCCAGCACATAATCGACCAATACACGAAGCTACTAAGAGCGGGCGGTGTTGATGGCGAGGGCGGCAAGCAGCAGCAGGAGGTCATGGATGGGTTGGCGAAGGATGTCAAGGACAAGCTACGGATTCTAAATCGAGCAAGAGAGCGAGCCGAGTACAGCAAATTCCAGGAATCCGAGAAGCAAAAGAAGGAGGAGGAGGAAGAGGAGAAGAAGGCCGAGTTCCTGCGAATCGACTGGGGTGACTTCGTCGTGGTGGAAACCATCAATTTCACGGAAAGCGACGAGAAGGCCAACCTACCACCTCCCACCAATCTCGCTGAGCTGCAATACGCATCGTTGGAAGATAGGAATAAGGCATCCATCGCCTCCAATATGCGCATCGAAGAGGCCTTCCCCGGCGAGGCGGAAGAAATGGCAAATGGCAACCTACCAGCAGCACAGCTACCCTCATACCCTCTCCCAGCCCACCCCGGACACGCAGTACCACAGCCAAACTACCCAGCACAGGCGCCCCCAGCTCAAAATTTCTACCCAGGAGCGCCACCGCGATCTGCACAGGAAGAGGAGGAGTTGCGGCGGATACAAGAGCGCAGCGATGCTCAAGCTCGCATGCACAATGCGCAAGCTGAGGCTCGGGGTGGCATTGCGCCCATGAAGATCAGGGGAGAATTACGTGCCTCGGGCAGCTCAGAAGACTGCCAACAGACAAGGGACGCAGATGGCGCTGTGCCCTAACTGCAAGCAGCAAATCCCAATGAACGAGCTGGAAGCTCACATGCGAAGTAAGTAGCCTTGGCTCGTTGCTCCATTCTCATCTCTACTCTCTTTTCGCTCATTGCTAACCTACCTCCTTAGTCGAATTACTTGACCCCAGCTGGAAGGAACAAAAGGCGAAGGCGGAGGCTCGCTACGCAACTTCAAACATTTCACATGTGGATGTGGCCAATAACTTGAAGCGACTTGCCAGTCAGCGTAGTGATGTGTTTGACCCTATCACTGGGCAGGCCATCTCAGAGGAAGAGGCAGCACGGCGCAAGAAGGCGGCTGTTCAAGGCTTCGAAGGAACCCCCAATGCGAATGTTCCCCAACCAGGGATGCAGTCTGTCGATGTCAACGAGCAAATCCGACAGATTTACGACAAGTATGGCGAGAGGAAGTGAGGGATCCTAATCGACTTCTGACGGCAAGGTGCACGAAGAGCAGGTGTACGAGAGACAAACTTCGCATCCGTTCAATTACCGCTACTGCGCGGTTTTAAATGCTGTCCTGGCTCTCTGGACCAGGTCACCACGTAACCAAACAACATAGAAGCAAAATGATTTGCTTCAAGCCAGCGGACAAGACAGTCTGATAGGTAAGGCGACTTGCGCTACCACGAGCGGTTGTTCAAGGGCTTATCAATGTCAGCTTACCAGCTCATCGAATTTGGAAAAAGAAGAAATAAAACAAATCACATCATCTTGTTGCCACAGGGAGCTGCGAAACAGGAATGTTTTGGATGGCTTTGCTGGATGGTAACGGCAGCCAACCGACTTAACAAACGGCAATGAATTATATCGGTGTTAGTTTTTAGCGTTTGAGGCTGGGAGGGCCTCTCGACCGGAGACAGGTTCAGCTTTCAAAGGCATATCAAGGTGTTAATATTTTCACTCGAGAATCAAAACAGGAGACATTGGGGAGGGGCTGGAGAGCCATGTATTTTACTGATGCCAGGTTGGATTGCGCAAGGCCAATGCAGCGAAGCCGCTGGTAATTGAAATTATACTTGGTGTCCAACACCACGCAGTGATCTTTCGCTCCGCCATATGTGATGGGCAGACGTGACAGAGTTTGTGTAACCATGCCGCATGTGGGTGATGGAAGGCTGTCGAACCCAACCAGGACACAGCTCGGTAGTATTTGTCGATGATGAGATGAGAATACCCCAACGCTCACGCATAAAACCCCGCACGCAGTTGAAGCTTCATTCCCTCCTTCATTCCTCTTCGTTGCTAATGATCTCTCCTCTTCGCCCTTTTCCTCTGCTCCTCCTTGCTGAGGGCTCGAGATAAACCGAGCATCCAGGACTCCAGCGAAAAGTACCTGCCGTTTCGGTGCAGCACCCCACTAACGGCCAAGTACCTCGTGCCAGCAGCGCACCGCCACCATCAGCCATCCATCAGGTCCATCCCCATCGGCAGCAACCAGCCTCATCAGCTCAGGACTAGACCTTATCCCAGCTTACCTATTCGCATCGTCTGCCTCTTGTCCTGTCCCCATCCCCACCCTTGCGCCAGGCGGGCACACTCTCAGATCTCCGGATCGCAACTGCTCACACGACCACCCGTACCGCTTCAGCTGCTACCTAAAGCCCTCTCCCAGCTTGCCCCTCCCCGCCTTGCATCGCGTCATCATCCAGGCCCAGCCTCGTCCGCTTCGTGCGTCCAACATACGAACTGCGCGGTATCGGACACGACCCCAACGACTTTCCGCCCAGCTTCCTTTCTGTGCGGATCCATTCTTTCGGCCCTCCGACAGAGGCATTTCCCTGTTGCGCATTTCCCACCGAGAGCTTGTCTAGCTGCAGCCTCGTCCCCAGTCGCCCACCATGCAGGCCATGCCAGACACCCGCCAGCAGAGCTTCGACGAGATCTACGGAGCGCCAGAGAACTTTCTCGAGATAGAGGTCCGTGAACTTTTCCTTCCAGGCCGAATTGTCCCAGCAGAAACGCCTCCAGCTCCCTCACCCCCATCCCCCAGCCAATCCTTCAACAGCCCACATACACAGCCTTACCAAGTCCCCCTCGCACTGACATGGAAACCCTTGACAGGTGCGCAACCCGCGAACGCACGGCATCGGGCGCTCCATGTACACCGACTACGAGATCGTCTGCCGCACCAACATCCCCGCCTTCAAGCTGCGCCAGAGCAGCGTCCGCCGCCGGTACTCCGACTTCGAGTACTTCCGCGACATCCTCGAGCGCGAGAGCGCCCGCGTCACCATCCCCCCTTGCCGGGAAAGGTCTTCACCAACCGCTTCAGCGACGACGTCATCGAGAGCCGCAGGGCCGGCCTGGAGAAGTTCCTCAAGATCGTCGTCGGGCACCCGCTGCTCCAGACGGGGAGCAAGGTGCTGGCCGCGTTCGTTCAGGGTATGTCTTGGCCCCTCAATACGAGAGCTCCCATCTCGCTTGCATTGTTGGACTTTCACTCGGGAAGATATAAAGACCAAACTGCTAACCATCTCACAACGGATCCAGACCCGAATTGGGACCGCAGCGCATGGTGACGTTATGATCTCTCGACTCAGCCCCAGGGCACCGTCAACATGTCTCTCATCGTAGCCAGCGCCCGTCTGCCCAAGGACGTCCGCAGACGCCGCGCGGTCAGCAACATCGTCGAGATGTTCGCCGCTGCCACTGAGGAATCGCCGCCGCCGAGGAAACGACGGAGTTCAGTTGCCGTGTCTTTGAAGTAAAGGAAAACATGTACCGCGCATGAGTCGGGGGCTCCCCTCACCGGAAGTGAGTGAGTTCTCTGGGGCGATTTTTCTCTTCTACTTCATTCTGCTATTCTACCACCAGCTCCGAAAACTTGTTTCTACCTATTTTTGATCCTCAATTAGCATCTATCATTATTTTTCTTTTCGGGCCTTGGACCCCCTCTATTTCACTTTCTTTTGCTCCACCTTTCTCACCCGCCAGTGATTAAACAATCTGAGGAACCATCTTCGTTTCGTGGAGGGAGTACGCGGCGTTTGTTCGTTTTTCTGTTTCTCTAGGAGCTGCATAATACACATTTAGTAAAAAGCACATATTCATTACATCGACGGGAGAGGGGAGAATCGTGTAATTCAGTCGTAGTATTTCATGATCACGCATGCCGTAGCAGGGTGTTTTCCTTTCCTAATTCTAGTGATACAGGCTCGTTGCTCCTCTGCTGGCGAAACCAAGGCTCGCCATAACGAGGTTTTCTATAATGGTTGATTGCCTTTCCCCCCTTTTCCTATTATACAGAGTTGGAGATGGAGAAAAAAAAACATCTGAAAGGGGCATCAGAGAGATTCATCTACTTCGTGATATCCTCCCAAGCCCCGCTTTCTCCCATAACGCCCCTTTTTAATCTAACAGATATTCCAGTTCTAGTGAGTTTCTCTTTGATATCGTACAGGCCCCTTCGGAGTCAACGCCTCGATAAGTCGGAGCTTGTCGGTAAAGGCGGAGAGGGAGGGGCGCTTTAGTAAATGGTGTGAATTGAAGAGTATGAGTGTGGACGAGGACGGCACCTACGCCGGTGTGTCGAACAGGCGCAGGATGCCTTCGTACATGCCGAACATGATGGCGGCGCTCGGGACGGTGCGCATCAGATGGGGTGTCAGACCGCCATAGAGTCCCATGAGGCCTTCCTCGACCCAGACGAGGCGGAAGCACTGCATCAGGCCGGTGTACTTGGGCTTGCTGCCGTCAAGGGGCACTTGACGAAGACGAGTCCGGGCGACCTAGAGAAGCCCTGTTAGCTTTCCCAATCATTTTCCCAACGTTTCCTCAACAGCATTGATCTCTGCATCTCCAGCGGGTTATCCTTCTCTCCCATCGAGACGAAAGATATAAAGGGGCCTCACCTCATGGGGATAGGCCAACACAGCGGCAATCAGCTTCGCGCTGCCCGCAGCGCCAAACTTGCCCGTCCAGTCGACCGTCCGGTCCCACCAGCCCTTCTCCCTCCCGCTCCGCACGATCCGCTCCTCCCGCCGCGCCAGCCCGGCCTTCATCTGCTCGTACAGCATCCAGTGCAGCGTCGACTCCACCACGCCCAGGTAGCTGGCGCTCATGCCCTTGTACAGCCCGCGCACCCCTTCCTCGCGCACAATCTGCCGCACGCAGTCGGCGCTGTTCCTATACCGCCGCTGCGTGACCCCCCGCTGCGCGCCGCCACGTTCTTGTCAAGCTGCAGCCGCGTCTTGACCATCCAGATCGGGTTCGTCACCGTGGACGTCACCACGCCCGCCGCGCCGCCCGCCAGCAGGTGGCACCAGGCGCCCTCCTGCCCGTTGTTCCAGTGCTGCGCGAGGAACTGCTTGCCGTTGCCGTAGACGTAGAAGTTGATGGCGCGGGCCGGCACCACGCCGATGAGGTTGGGCCCAAGGCCCTTGAAGAGCGCCCGCCCGCCCTCGGTGCGGTAGACGGAGCCCAGGATCTGCAGCGTGTCCGTGAGGTGGTAGAGGGCCGCGCGGGCCGGGTTGAGCGAGACGACGTGGGCGGCGGAGCGGGATGCGCGGATCTGCGCCTGGTAGAAGTCGGACTGGAGGCGGGTTTTCAGGACGTCGAGGGGCGCTGTGAGGGTTGCCGCCGTCATGCCTCCAACGCTGCAGCCGGATTAGCAAAGCAGTCCATCGGTCCACATACCATGTCTCAAGCAAAGTTGCATGAGGCAAGGGAAGTGAGGGGGAAAGCGCCATACCCTCCGGCCATCATGTGCACCCAGGACTTGGCAAATGGAAGTGCTTTGACCTGGCCTCTGATGATCTCTTCAGGAATAACATCGCCGGTTTCTCTCGATTGGATGAGCACCGAGTGCTCCGCAGGAACTGTCTGATGCTGGGGCGCGCGGCCATGCGCAGCCGACGGCGTTTCCGCCATGGTTGCCAACTTTCGGGAGGGAAGAAAGCGATACGATTCCGCTGTGTGGATTGATGAACTGCTATGAGCTCATCTGCTTGGCGTCGAAATGCTCCAAATCGATAGCTGCGGTAAAAGCTGGAGGAAACTGTGGTTTGCGGTGCCGAGGTTAGTATCGATGACGGTGATGCAGCTACGGCAAGAGATAGATCGGTGGGTGGGTGATAATTTTTTTTGCTTTCCCGATAAGCCAACCACGCCCCTGGTCAAGGCTGCTGAGCCCGGGCGCCTGTTTTTCAGCGCCTGAATCTGGATGCATTGGGATTCTTTTAGGCGCTAGTAGCTACCGCCCGGAAGTCTTTTGTGGGGCTGCCGTTCATTGATCGCGGCCCCACGATGGCCCAGATGCACTGGCACTGAATGGCAACAGGCTCACGGCATCAATTCACTTCGTGTCTCTGAACTTTGATATAGCTCTTACAAAGTACCTCAGATCACGTATAAGTTCAGCAGCTCCATTCGCTACGCTTTACCTCCCAAGTCCCATGGTATCTGAATCCCTTGGTCCAACAATAAATCACAAATTATAGCATGGCACATGGGAGTACATATATTCATTTATATGCATCGCTGATCTGGCTACAGAAAAGATGACAATCAAAACTACCGTCTGTGTCCATGGATCAGAGACGATTGGTTTCAGAGTCTATCGACTTACCGTGACGGAGGGTTGGATGGCGCCCAAACCTGTCGCTCCCCGCCAGGCAGGCTGGCAGAGGAATGACTGTGCGGCGTGCTTGGTGCGTTCCCCCCGAGCTTTGGCCAGTGGGAATGGCGGCTCTGGTCCTGATAGCTGGTAGATCCGATCTGCCCGACAGGATATTATGCAGGCCAAAGGCAATTGGACCTCCTCCTGGGTCGTCGGTTCCCTGGCTCTCTGGCCGTGGCGTTTCCGCAGTTGATTCACCTGCGGTTCTCGGATACACTGCTGTGCCTCCAGTAGGACTGACGAGTTCCTGCTCAGTATCAAAGTCCGGGAGCTTCTCGATCGGGGGCAGACCCATGTCCTGCCTCATTGATGTGATCTCCTCTTCTGTGGCAGACTTCCAGCTACATTTCGCATGTTTCTTGGTGCATCCTTGGCAAGCAGTGAGATGCTTCAAGCATGGCTGTCTAAGACGGCGGCACCGGTCACAAGGAGGATGAATACTTTCGCCTCGTCCCAATCTTTCTACCAGCTGTGTGATCAAGGGTCTGAAGATGTCTAACTGGCTCTCCAATTCTGCAGCCGCAGCCCGGGCAGATATTGAACTTCTCTGGGGTTGCGAAGCTGACATAGATGGTGATGGTTGGCTTTGGCTCCATCTTGCCACTGAAGCTGACCGTGAGGGGGTGACAGAAGGCGTGGGTTGAAGGAACTGCTGCAGAAGATCCTGATGAAGGTCATACGAGGGGTTCTGCGAGAGCTTTCGGAATCGCTGGTTCACTGATTGAAATCGCGGACCAGATTCAGTCTCCCAATTCTGTCGTCGTCGCGATAGGTCTTGTTTCCGCACCCCAACCTTGTGGTGCAAGCTTCGGGCTCTAGTCGCCAACTCCTCTGCTTTTTTGGAAAGTATTGAAGTTCTCTGTTCAATAATTTCCATAGTGGCAAGCTCAGCAGTCTCGTCCTCTTCCATTGGATGATCAAGAGGCAATCTGTTCAGTGCCCCCGAAGAAATGAAGCGCCAATCATCTTCGGAAATCTCCGTCTGATGGCCTCGACATACAAATTGGCAACAGCGAGTGCCATCTTCCATATGAGACAGAGAAAATTCATCGGGATTCGTTTTAGCATATGTGCAAACATCCAGCCAGCTAATCGGTGGGAATGGATGTGGCGGGTACGTCTTAATGGAACCCTCGAAAAACTTCTCAATCCCCTTTATCAAGCGAGGGCCCATCAACTTGGCACCGAGGCTTGCTGCGAAGCTCTCCTGTCTTTCTAAAACCCCTAGAGTGGCAGGTTAGGCTAGACCTTCAAGGGCGATCTCAAGAGATGAGAACTATGCCAGAAAACGACGACAGTTCAACATACCTTCATACTCTAGAATAAGACTGAAGAGGTCCGAGAAGGTCTCAGCATCGCCCTGGATTAGACTCAAACGATCTGGAAGCGAGTTTGACAGATAGTTTATACCGCCTAACAAGCCCAGCGGCCAGAGTTAGCGTCATTACAGCAACAAATGAAATAGATGACTAGTCGGCGCATTGTGCCCTGAATGATGTGTTTTATTCCGTCGTAAATGACCGCGTGGCAGATGAGAGTTGCCACAGATAGCAATAGGAAGTAATAGCCAAGCTGCAAGAGCGGCAGGAATAAGCATACAAAGTCTTCGTCCTGACATGTATGCGCAGTCCACATTTGCATGCAGCAGTGGCGACCGGTACCCAAATTATGCGCTGGTGGTGGGAGGAGTGGTCTAACAACGTGGTGGCTTCGCATTCCCCAGCACAATCGTAGAAATCACAACGTACCTTGCTGCAGAGGCATCTGTTGATAGTGCCCAGGCGGGAAGATTCCGTGGCTTCCATTATCTTCTGATTCTCGTTTTCGCTTATGAGGTTCCAATTCGCTTGTATGTGCCATAGTAATGGCTGGTTCCCCAACCTTCGCAAGCCAAAAGGAGGATAAGCCCTCGTTGACAGAACCGATGGGATGTTAACAATATAAGAAACCAAATCGGAATGCGAATAGGTCTGATGGCCCAAGCAAGAGGAAGCAAAGACCGCTATAATGGGAATGGAGAGTCGGGAGAAGAAAAAGAGACAGAAAGAGGGAAATGGTCAAAGGGAGGAATGAATAAGAGCAGGTACGCCGTTTCATCGAACAAATCATTTAACCTATCGGGGGGTGTCCGAGTCCGGGCATCGAGAGATCGAGAGGCCTGGTCCACGCAGTCGACATTTGATAGTCGGAGGGTTCCACTACGATCCGGACGGGCCTAGACCCAGGAATTGGACCAGGCAGTCTCAGAGGGGTGAGAAAGAGGTCTTGGTCTGAGTCCAGGGGACGGAAAAGGCGCTTAAACATATCAATGGGATCTGCGTATTTGCTTTTCACCCACCCAAGTCCAAGTGTCGCCATCCTGTCCTCGTAGGGTAGGTTTGGGGGTGGAGTCGGGGGCTGACTTTGTAGTTGGCGGATACACAACCCAGCGGCGAGAGAAGAAACGACCCGCGATGCGGCGTGATAGTGCGGGGGGCGGTCTCGGTACGAAAAGCTCAATCTTAGCAAGAGCGGAGGTATGTAGATGCAGATCCCAGCACTTGTCATGGGTGCCAACATGGGCAATTGTTTCGTCGGCGGAATGTCTCTAGTCATGAACCCTCTGGCATGAGTCGTTGAGGCGATCAACGTCTTGCCATGCGCCGGGGACATGACGGCTCCGAAGCGCACTGAAAGGGAAGTCAACCAAGCACGGGCAGGGATCTGCAGACGCATGACAGCGGGAGAGAAGGCATGTTTGTTCTGGTCTCACAGCTGCAAACCTGCTGGTGGCGCCAAAAGTGCAGACTGACAGGCCGCAGGGTCCAGCAAGCGGGTGCAATAAAGACATCCAGCTGACCATGGAGGTGGTAAGGCCATGCAGCGTGGGCAATGACAATCGTATTGGCAGGCCGTGGTGGAATGTCGTTGTTGTCGGAGGCGCCGTCGGCCTGGATCCCAACGATCCCAGGCCCCACGCTTGTAGGGACAGTGCCCTGCCCTGTCCTGACCTGCATCCTTCCTTCCCTTCCTGCACGATACGACTCATCTAGCAGAAGGAAGGCACGCGCACCGAAGCCACTCCCGCCCAATCCCCCTCAAAGGCGCCACTGTGCTTCATTGCAAGAGCCAGTGGGGGAGGGGGTTACTGACTCAAGCTCTACCACCATTCCGACATGTTGGAACTGTCCCTCCGCCCACAAAGCCCAATCCACCACATCAACGGAAGACGCTACCTTCCCTCAATGTTGCTCATCACCGAGCTAAAGCAGGTACATGGCCAGATACTTGCAGTCTTACCCCCGACCACGTTTCCCCATCAGCCCATCCAGCCACTTTGCTAGCTCATCCGTCCCATAATAAGCTCTCTTCGACCCTTCTCGACCTCCAAGCCTGCATAGTGGATGCGGAGCTAGCGAATGCCTGACAGATGGGATATAGCTGCTGACCCAAAACTAACGACCAACACCAGCTGGAGTCGACACGGTTTGTAAGACGTCTGTTGTCTCTCCCGATGTCGCCACCTATACACGTACTTTCTTATTATAGCCCTTCCAAATTGCAACACCGCTCCTTTCCCGATCCCACCACAAGGGTCGCCAATCAGCCTGCACGGAGATGAGGCCGCGCGCAGCCACTGTAGATCCGACCGTCTTATCCGCAGTGGCGTTTCCCAGCTTCTCAGGGAATGACCTCAGCTTGTGTGCCCATGCATTGCGTAGGTAGTGGAAGTTGCCGTTTCCATGGTTCAGCCGTTGGCATATGATGTGAACCAGCTACAAGCCGCACTCAATCTCCAGGTAGTATTCTAGTCTTTGATTGCATGGTAACTCAATAATACGGAGATACTAAGCTAGATACCAGGTGGTCTACCCCTTTTCTTATTTTTCCTATACAGACAAATTTCTCGTACCATCTATTAACCTTATAGCAGAATGTCCAGGATGGTCTGCTTGGATCCCTGAGGCACCCCACGATAGATAAGCAAACGAGATGAGATCGCATCATTTTCGGAAAATAAATTTCTCCAAGATCAGCAACATCTCCTCGTTTAATACGAAATCGCCACTCTACAACCCCTACCAACCTAGAAAAAATGTCACTGTGAAAATCAATTCCAAATCCCTCTACACCACATCTTCAATCCAACACCAATCGCCGCTACCAAATGACAGCCCCGCGCCTCATCCTAGTTCACTTCATGGTATAGGGTAACCCAAAATCCGCTCCGATTTTAACTGCCCCTCCATGTGACAGCTCCCAACACGCTGCGACAAACCGCCACACAAACGGAACGCCCGATCCCAGTTCTAACCGCAACCACAACCCGCCCTCCCTCACCATCCCACACACCACGAAACCCGAGCGAACAATGTCCGAGAGACCATCCCACCGAGGCGGAGGCCGTGGCGGCGGCGGCGGCCACAGAGGAGGCGGTCACCGGGGTGGTGGCCGCGGCGGAGCTCGAGACGGCGGCGAGCGTGAGCGCCCCAAGAAGGAGAACATCCTCGACCTGAGCAAGTACATGGACAAGGAGATCACCGTCAAATTCAACGGCGGCCGCGAGGGTAGATGCCACGCCCCAGTTCCCCTCTGATTTTGGGTTGGACCGAAACGCTGACTTTGCGAATGACCAGTACGCGGAACGCTAAAAGGTTACGACGCCCTAATGAACCTCGTCCTGGACGATGGGAAGGAAACAGTCAGAGGTGAGAAATGTGCCGCCGCGGAGGGTTCTACGGTCCCGTCTTATGGTTGAATTGGGGTGCTGATATGTTGCTATCCGCATAGATGATCAAGGAAACGAGTCGACGAGATCCCTCGGCCTTGTCGTTGCCAGAGGAACCCTTCTGGTTCTCGTCAGCCCCGTCGACGGCAGCGAAGAGATTGCCAACCCTTTTGCCCAAGCTGAGGAGGACTGAGCGCATCTGTTAATAAAATGAATAAATACGAAAACGAAAACTGACGGCACCTATTTGAATGCGAAAGGCCTACATTATCACGGGTGATATTTCGCGGCTATATTTATTACATCCATCTCCTGCTGCGCTCATAGTTTTTGCTGCGTTGGTCCAGGGATTTGGGTTCATGAGCATACGATTTGCGTTGCTTGGGGGCTGGAGGACAGTGTATCGTCCTCTCTATGTGGCTAGAGAAAAGGACGTGTAAAGGCAATTCAATACTCGCTGCGAAATAATCTCATGCCACTCATCAAGCGATTGTATGCAATGGAAAATGAAAGCACATTGACAGAGCACACGCTTTTAAAACACGTTACTGTATTGTGAAATTTCGCTGGTCATCTACCTTCTGCCGGTAAACATATCGTCCGAGAGGGCAGATCATTCCTATCCACAGCCGTCAAGCCTCGAATCATACCGTCTGCTATGCTCTTAGATATATAACCGTTGTCCTCCTCTTGTGTACAAAAATCTCGATGCTCTCTGGATGTACCCAAATCAAGTCTGTCTCGTACCTAAGCTTCCCAACAATTTATAGTTTTCCGGTTGTCCACACTCTACCACTTTGTCGACTGGGCGTATCCTCGGCGGGAAGGACTTGAGAAGTTTTTGGGCCTCGGTTTCTCTACCTACAAGATTCTGTTCGGCTTGTTCCCTCCTTTCTGAAGCTCGCCGAAGGCGTTTGCCAGCTGCTTCTTCAGCTCCCTATAGCTGACGAGGAAGCTCGTTTGCTCATCTCGGCTCGTCAGACATATTCTCTCATCTGTGCCGGCGTCCAGCTTATTCATGCAGCGAATCATGTGTCCCATGTCAAGCACGGGCTCCCCGTTACTGTCCACTTGGTGAAACACATAATCCCTGAAAAGCTTGAGCATATATCGCTCGCCGTTCTCCGACCACGCCCGGTCGCCGTCAAACTCTTGCCGCTCATTGACTGTAGCCAACTTCATCATCAACCGGGCAATTCTGCCGTTTTCAAGTTCCCTGTACAGCTCAGAGCTTAGTTGGTCCGTGGTTTGCAAATTTTGGTCAAACACGGCAATGGTGTGTGTGGCGATGCCTCGAATAAATTCATCGATGCCCTTTTGGGTAGGGGGCGTTTGAGGCGTCAGAAGCCACAGGATCGTATCCCGCAGTTCAACTGAGTATGTTCGGCTCATCTGCTCGATAGATGCTTTGAGATTCGTAAGGTGAGTGGGGAGAGTAAGGGTGGCGATGCAGAGGATGGTGCGTCCAAACTGGATCAAGTCTTCTTGCTGTAGCTCCTGTACAGGACGACGATTATCGAACTGGACGACATCGAGGACGGAGCACGCATTCAGTCTTATCCGGTTCTTATCCGTGACAATAATCTTTGAAACATCGACACAACGGGCCGCGAGGTTAATGGAGTGAATGGCTTTGAGGGCGTTGGCGATTTGTGAAATATAACCCCAGAGGACACTCTCGGGGATGCTGGATTTCTGATATCGATTGCCTTGGCCAGGGTTAGGTGTAAGGTGAGCCTCGGCTAGGGTTTTCGACAATGGGTGATAGTCTTGGACAAAGATGAGCGAGCTGTCTCCAAATGATCTGGTCGTGAAGGCATCGTGAGTTGTCACTACACTGCCGTTGTTAATCCGCCTCCACTCCTTGACGGATCTAATAGCCTGCTCATTGCTAAGCCGGAAGCCCTCTAATCTCCTTAAGCAGTATATTCTGCCTGATTTTGTAGACGTTGCCTTGTAAACCCAGCTGGGGTAACCAAAAATATTGGCATTCTTTCTATGAGTGGTATCCAGAGCCACCAACGAGTGATAGTTGTCCAATTGGGGTAATTGAGAGTTGGGCATAACCTGCAGAGTTGCCTCTGCTCTCTTCTGATATTCTTCTCGGAGCTTCTCCGGCATGAAGAAGTCGTGGGTCATACGTTGGTAGGGCATGAGATCTTCGCGGTGAGGCCCAACCGCAGCGTATAGGTGATGCTGGAGCGGTTGCAGAGGGGTGGCAAAGGCTCCCTGGGGCTGGAAGAAAGCCGCCCCTGCACTACTTAGTGCAGCATGGTCATCGGCATACGGGTTGTACGGGCCTGCGGGGAGAGCTTGCCCAACGGTGGACATGGCAAACGGGTCGTAGGACACGGAAGTATCTTGCGTTGATCCATTGGAGGTAACCTTGTACGACCGATAAGAATGTGTAACACGGGGGAAAGCATGATTAGGCCAGGTCGTCTTACCGATGAGTTAAGTTCGAAGCTAGGGGTAAATTCACGGATTGCGGCCGGATTGAAGGTTCCGGCCGTGTCATTTTCTGAAGTTTGAGTTGGCGTGGAGGCTGACGCTGGTTAGTCCCGGGTCGGCTGTATGCATAAAAGAGACCTGGCTTACATCCTAGTCCTCGCGGAGTAAAAGCAGGTGCGTTGGCAGCTTGAGTGCTAAGAGCACCCTTCTTGATAATCGTTGGGATAGTTGCTGGAGTGAATGATGGGGACTCGACATTCAAAGACTTCTTGGAGCTAAGAGCCAGAGTCGTTAGCTTTTCATCCAGAGTACCAATATGACAATAACCAGGGCAGTTTCCACAGTTGAGTCTTGTCCTACGCAGTCGGTCCGTGGGCTGTAGGGTGGCATCAGAATCCGGTGGAAATCAGCAGGGTTTCGACGCCAATCAGGTTGCTGAACCATTTCCAAGCTCGTACAAAGGCTAAAACTATCCAGTGCCAGATCTGGGACCAGATCTCTCGCAAATGGATTTGGCTGGTGCTCGAAACTTGCGGCGCGGACCCCAAAAGTGACAAGGCCCTGAGATCATCCACCCCTTTGAAGCATTTTTGGTTGTTTATAGAATTTGGCGCACGCATGGACAGATCATATTTGGTTTCGCGAAATCCTCGACCGTGTACCATTGGTCAATGGCCGCACACACAAGCTGACGATGCATACATGACCCATTTCCACCTCTCTCGATAAGAACATAATCGCATTCGACTCGATCGTAACGGATTCGGCCACAACGGATGGGCAATCACACGGATGTAATTATGGAATATGGAACTCGAGGGGTGCGTGCGCCGGTGGACTGGGCTGGAAGGGTACCTACATATCGGTTTGGCTTGATTTGCCTTTGTTCTGATCGTGGCTAAAGGTGCAGCCCTGGTCTTCGTATCGACAGTGGCCGTAGATCAGGACGTTTCGGCAGAGGGTGTCCTTGTTCTCTGAGATGGCGTCGAAAGGTTAGCAGCGAGGAAACAGAGACAAGCTTGATCTGTTAGGGGACTGTTCGGCCATACCCCGCCCCTTCGACCGCGGCGATCCAACCTGGCGACGAAGATCATTGGCCTGGTATCGCGTCGCAGCCATCTTGTGCTGGCAGCGTGATGAGGATGCCTCCGCTACCCAATACTAGGAACACTGCTTGACAATTAGCCAGGCGTGGCGACGCGGGATGCCGCTGCTGGGCGAGAGCACATATGCCCGCGTGTCTGGTTTTGCGATGGGAGGGCATAGGTGGCTTCGATCTAATCTGACCTGGCGACAAGGGAGGGGACTGACCTTTGACGGCGGAGCACTTCCCATGGCTCGCTTTCTCGAGGCGCTGTGCCGCCCATGAAAATGTAGGAATACAGCAAGGAAGAGCCGTGGCGGTCACGGCGAGGAAAATGGGCGAAACTATATTTCGATATGTGCGAGAGGAGCAAAGGGACAGGATCGAAGTGCGGTGCGGTGCGTGTGCGTGCGTGGGGGAGGGAGAGGATGGAGTCGAGTCTTTCAGGTTGGCGGCGGACGTGACAAGGATGGATGGGGGATGGCACCTAACCCACCCAAGTCTGTAGAGAGCAGGTAAGGTGCCCTGTTGTCGGAGCCAGTGGTATCGCGGCCAGGTTTCAGATCTGGAGGTACCTTCCCGTATATTCTGTAGTGTAGAGGTACGGCCTAGGGGACGGTGGCAGAGGGGTCTTACGGAGGGATATGCGGTTAAAGGGTCGCTTAGGGGCTTAGTTGTTGCGCTAAAGATAGCACCAGCAAGTCGTTGCGATCGTCAGCTCTGCTCTAGGTACATGCGCATCCACTAGCAAGCTCTCTGTGTCTGCCCAGTCAGTTTCTCGCGGGAGGGCAGCGTGAACGTGTAGGCCGACTACAGATAAGGGCAGCCCTCAGCCATTGACTCAATTGGCCCTTGGCAAGGCATCAATGTACCACATCGCATCGCAGCGACTTCCAGCCCCTTTCGACTGCAGTCCCAAGGGAGCGGTTGCAGGTGATGCGATGCGCGGCCTGCCTCTGAACCGCGTTTATGCAATTATGGGCGACATGACCCCGCCATTCGCGAGCTTGCAGCTTGCTTGGACCCGCAACTTGGTGACAGAAGAAATGAGACATCAGATTGAAAGGTGGTCATGAGCAGACCGCTTTCACAATGACTAGAATAAGAAAGTAATATTTACTATTCTCCGATAATTTGGCTATCAATCGTAGACTCGAACATTAGAACTAATTGGGAGTATCTTGATTTGAATGTCACCCGCTTGCTGCCTTGGCCTGGCACATGAGTTGTTCCATCCAATGGCCTTCAATGGGCTGGGCTCCGCCCACTGGAAAGCTTGAGGTACTTGCCGTATCCGTGTCCGTGACACAACCATCACCTAAGCCAAAATGCTGGCTGCTTATCGAGTCCGTTATCGCCGCATGAGCTCATCATCCTCCACCTGTCCATTGCATTTGCCTGGCCTCAGCACGGCCACCTCCCTGTCTTCAACGCACCGCCTTCGCGAAACCTTCCACCACTTTTACTTTTCGCTCCCTGAGTTTATTTGCCCGACGCCTGTCCTATATAACTTTTGTCCATCCTTATTCTATAGATTTTTTTGTGCTGTACGTGACATAAACTGCGTCAGCGCATCGCATCTGGCCATTGATCTTGGTTGATGATATCTGCCACGTACTGTTAATATCAACTTCAGCTTAACACCGTACTGATCGAACCAAGCGCACACGCACTTTTTATGACTTGATTTCTTTCGATGCCTATAAGGTAAATCTTGCGCTCGGATCGACCCTGTGTTTTAGCACTGGTCCAAGTTGAACGGAAAATGGCCGACGTGGATTTGGAGCAGCTCTCGCCGAGCCAGCAGGAGGCTTTGCAACAATATGTGCAAGTGACGAATCAGGACACAGCCGATGCGGTCAAAATCCTAGAGAGATCCCAATGGAGCGTTCAGGTATGATATCACACCGACCCCGACCAAGCCCCGGCCTCACCCGAATTCCGGGTACTGACATATGATCTTGTAGATCGCCATCGCCAAGTTCTTCGACGGCGAGGAGCCAGACCCTGTGGCGGAAGCTGCCGCTGCCGCTGCCGCCCATGACATTCCCCGTGAATCAGCGAGACTCGAGAATCTCCAGGAAAGCCTCCTGGAGTCCGAAGTGCGGTCTTCACGCGCACCAAGACGAAACCGCACCGATGTGGCACCCAGAATCGTCCCGCAACAGCCCATTACCCGACGACCACACTGGCTGATCGGCCTCTTACTCACGCCGTTTGGTTGGGGCTGGTCTGCCGCCTCGACGATATTCCGAACGTTATTCTACATGCTCTCTTTTCTCCCGGCCCCTTTGCGCCCACGAGCGATCACACAGGGTCTGGCGACTGGCTTCAAGGGAACCAATGGCCGACGGATGTTGATGCCGCGGGATACGGCGGCACGATTCAAGAGAGAGTTTGATGAGGAGTACGGGGCTAACGAAGTGCCGTTTTTCGAAGGGGGACTGGCGCAGGCACACGACCTTGCAAAGAAGGAGCTCAAGTTTCTCTTGGTTATTCTCATGTCGCCCGAGCACGATGAAACCGAATCCTTTGTCAAGGAAACACTTCTGAACCCCGACGTGGTCAATTATATCAAAGACCCTACGAATAATATTATCCTATGGGGTGGTAATGTCCTCGATTCAGAGGCATATCAAGTCGCAACCGAGTACAGCTGCACGAAATTTCCCTTTACGGCAGTTGTATGTCTTACACCAAAGGAAGGAAGCACGAGGATGGGAATTGTGAAGCGGCTTGTTGGTCCGATGCCGGCAGAGACATACCTGTCCGAGATCCAAGGCGCAATGGAGCGATATGGTGCGGATCTCAACGGGGTGCGTGCGGAGCGTGTTGCTCAAGAGGTGGCTAGAAACCTACGGACTGAGCAGGACTCCGCCTACGAGAGGTCTCTGGCGATCGACCGAGAACGGGCCCGCCAGAAGAGAGAGGCGGCCGCTGCTGCGGAAGCTGCGGAGAGGAGAGCCCTGGAAGAGGCCGAGGCCGCTGCATTGCAAGAGCAAAGGCGACAGCAGTGGAAGGCATGGAGATCGCGGAGAATCACGGCGGAGCCACCAACAAGCGAAAAGAACGTGGTGCGCGTGGCGCTCAAGATGCCAGAGGACACCGGAGTCGGACGCATCACCCGAAGGTTCCCCCAAGACGCACCAATGGAGGAGCTCTATGCTTTTGTGGAGTGCTACGATGTGCTGAGCAGCGAGGAGGTGGGCGAGAAGGAAGTGGCTGGCCCGCCGGAGGACTACGAGCACGAATACAGATTCAGGATCGCATCAACGCTGCCGCGAGAGGTGTATGAACCAAGCACAACGGCGACAATGGGCCAGAAGATTGGCAGGTCGGGTAACCTAATCGTGGAGGAAGTCACAGGCGATTCGGACGATGAGACGGATGAGGAAGACGGGGAGGAAGACCAGGTGGTCGGGGATAGGTGACGTGGACTGGAAACTAGTGTAGAGACCAAGTAAAACAAACCAATAGATGGTGAGCATGTCGCGTCAATCATTGTGGCTGGCGGGAGTCGTCGAGTCTGTGTGGCAAGCAAAAGAGGTGTGCATGCATGTGGATGAGGGGCGGTTGACGACGCCTGCTGACCAATTTGTATGGCGGTCGGTTGTCAAGATGGCTCCCACCGACTCGGTCGCTGGCACGAGGTGGGCAGTTCATGCAGCTCACGTACGTCGTCGACGATCCTTGATGCTTTTGGTAGCCTAGAGGTCACTTGAGGGCGACACCTACATGTAAGTTATCCAAGTTCGCGATGGCCCATTTTCGTCTGATGCATGAAAGTAATCCTCGAGCTCTCAGCCAAGAGATGTAAATCAGTACCAAATGCGGTACTAAGCTCTATGCAGGTACCCATCAAGAATAGCTCCCAGGCAGGCTTCGAAATCTAGAAGCTCTGACTGGCCTTGGTCTCAGCGAGGCGCCCTGTGGTTTAAAGATAGACTTCCCTCTGACCCGTGAAGTCTAAATCGAACAGAGGGCCGTATCGTCTGATAGATGGAGCCTAGCCCTATGCCCTGCAAAATGCAGGCAGAGGAGACGCCTGCCCATGATCGGTCGCTTCGCCTGGCGATGGGTTGCGTGTGCTGTGGATAAGGATTGCGTGGGGTTTGAGGCTGTGCAAGCCTTAGCCGCGCCTTGAGCTAGGGCCCTCCGGAGTGTTGCGGCCTGTTTTTGGCGGGAGCTGATAGCTGTGATCTCCATGCTACACGCTGCACGCTCCATGGCAGGCAGGGCTAGGCCGAGCTGGCGCCGTCCTCCCACTATTGGGCCCAGTCTCGAACCCATCACGCGCGCCGTTATTGAATTGATACGGGTGATGGGTACAATTGCTGGATTGAGGGTCTTGAGGGTCCATCTGGGTCCCTCCCTGTGCTCCTTCCTCATGCTCACCCGTTTAGACTGTTCGGGGACTAGAGGTTGAGCAACAAGCTTGATTCCATTTCAGTGAGAGCTGGGCAACGTCACCCTCCGCTGCTTCTGACCCTGCGCTGACGGGGGCAGAGATTTATGAGGCCACCACCTTGTCTATGCCTATCCAACGATAAAGGTCGCTGCCCGCTAGCCAGCTCTCTTTGACCTGCCCTTCTTCCTTGTGTGCTTGTTCGATTGTTTGCCTGATTCAGCCTTGGGAAGTGTCAAAACAAGGTCACCGTCCCGTCCACTCTCGCCAGTCTGCCTGCTATTACCTACCATCTACGGAACACCCTGTTCCCAGTGTGCTTGGTTGCGGGGCCTCGTCCATTGCTTTGCTGATGGCTCGAGTTCGTTCATTTCGCCTATACCTCCGTACGTGCCATAACTATTAATTCATGCTAGCACCTCCCTCTAGCACGCTCTCCGCTATCTCAGCCGTGGGGAAAGGTTGCCTACCGACTCGACTCGCAGCGACGCTAGAAGGCACGCCGAATCCAACCGCCCTTGGCAGCGAAGCCAACCAAAAGTCTTTTGTACATCCGGCGGCACAGCAGCGAGATTTTGCTGCCAAAGGAACACTCAATTTAAATAAAGGAGACGTCAACGCAGGCAAGGGCTAGCTTCCACATCGAGGAGGGACCGCACGTATATACGTAGTGCGTGGGTGTGCGCGCGCGACTTGGCAGCACACACCGACAACCCCATCCCCGTCCAACACCGATTCTGCTCTTAATAATACGTGCTACGTGCCTGGCGCAACCTGACCATCTCGTCGACATATCCATCCCATCCCCTAATTACTCATAAGGCGAATCCACCAAGGGTTGCGCTCCTTCCATCCCCCAAACCCACATCCCGACTCTGCGACTAGCTTCGTCGCATCAGCGTGCGCCTTACCTAATCGCAGCGTCGCTGCCTCCCATCAATCTCTCTCCTGCCCATTCCCGGCCTACCTCGCGAATCGTGCATCAAGACCGGGCTGGCGTTAGAAGCACGAGGCCAAGATGAAGTCGATGAAGAAAAGCCTCAGCATGGGCAAGATGCTGGGGAGCATCAGGCGGAAGACAAGTGGTACGTTGTCCTTACCTCCGGCTGTCTGCTGACGGCCTATCCACATTCACGCACAGCGAGTTCCGCGCATCTCACGCACAGCCGCTGCGACTGTTTTGACATTTCTTGGGGGGAGCACGATGCTGACCATTTGGCTATCACCACACTTACAGGTCTACAACATGGAGAAGCCAACAACGGAGCCACGAGCGCCACGGCCCCCGTCCCTCAGCCAACTCAGGGCACCACACCCGAGGAAACCGCGCGCAACAATGTGGTGCGTGCCTATAAGCCCCTCTAGAGGCTCGCGATGATCGATTGAGTGGGCGCTTACAACCGAGTAGGAAGCTTTCTGTGAAGCAGGTGGAAACGTGAAGGTACGGAACCCGCCATGACGCCTCCCGGTCATGGGCACCCCTCCTCCTCTCCATCTTGACCCCGTACAATGGGAGCTGGGCGCTAATCATGTTCACGTCAACAGGGCGACGAGATCCTCTTCCTCCCCCTCATCGTCGAAGCCGCCGAGTCCTCGCCGTCCGCCGCCGCCGAGTGTGCTCGAGTCATCCGCAAGTTCCTGGGAAAGGACTACATCACCCGCCCATCATGGCAATACAACGCGCTCATGATCCTCCGCATTCTGTGCGACAACCCCGGTCCGTCGTTCACGAGGTCATTCGATCAGGACTTTGTGGACACGGTCAGGAAGCTGCTGGGAAGCGGCAAGGACAACAAGGTGCAGAGGATGCTCATGGAGATTCTGGACGACTTTGAGTTTACAAGAATGGACGATGGGAACCTGGTGCTTCTCATCGAGATGTGGAAGAAGGAGAAAGCAGCAGCCTACACTAGATTCGGGGTACGAAAGCATTCCCCTATCCCCCTATCCAATCCTGAGAAAAGGAAAACCGAGCATCAGACCACTAACCGTTACGTTCTTTTTACAGGCCCCCAGACGACAAGAGCATAGACGATCGCACCAGGCATCCGCCAACTTCCACTCCCAAAACTACTTTGCCCGAAGCCATAGCAACAAGAGGTTGCCCGACCCAGTCGAGCTGGCCAGCCGGTTAGAGGAGGCCAGGACGTCAGCCAAGTTGTTGGAGCAGGTCGTCATGAATACACCGCCCGCCGAGATGCTCCAGAACGAGCTGATCAGGGAGTTTGCGGACCGGTGCCAGAGCGCCTCGCGGAGCATACAAGGATACATGACAGCAGAGAACCCAACCCCTGACAACGAGACGATGGAGAGCCTGATCGACACCAATGAGCAGCTCCAGACGGCGCTCAACCAGCACCGGCGCGCTGTCCTCAACGCGAGGAAGCAGCTCGGCCTGAACGAACGCACACCCGACGAGTTCCCGCCATTGCAGGGCCAAAGGAACGGACAGGACAGAGTACTCCAATGGACGCAATCGCAGGCTGATATCCTCGCCGCCGGGGCGCACGTACCAGTCACCACGGAAGAGCAACAGCCCGTGAACAATGGCAAGGGGAAGGAGACGCAACCATATGGCCTAGGTGGCGACCGTGACCGTGCTCAGGAGGACCCCTTTGCGGACCCCAAGGGTGAGGAGGAGGACGGTCGTGGGCTGCAATACCCAGAGGAGCCATTCCATCCTGGCTTCCGTGCGTCGACTGGCGCTGGCGCAGCCCCAGCGGCTGGCATCTCCCCCGTGGCGGGTGCGTCCCTGCCGCCGTCCGCCACCGTGCACAAGAGCTCCCTCGACAATAGCAACGCCCTCCTCAAGCCGCAGCCTAGAGACGACAAGGACTCGGAGTCGGATATTTATGACGCCGGGCCGAGGACAAAGGAGCCTGAGCAGCAACCCGTGTACAAATACTAAGCGGGTGCTGGGGGAGGAGGCCAGTCGGATGGTGAAATGCAGTCGGCATGAAGATATTTATTGACAGTGGGAATGGGGGCGGGACTGGTCTGTCGGGTGGTGTCACCAAGATAAAGCCAGCCTGTTTGATGTCTTTTTATTTGTGCTGCCTTTAGTTTTTGTGTTTTTTTTTCTTTCCACTTTTTTTTTTTTTTTTTTGGCATGGGAATGATACCTGAATGTTTGCTTGGAAAAGATAATTACAGCTTATCCCACGAAGTGAAGATGCAAAAAGATATGAAAGATGAAGATGAAGAAGAATGAGACGGACATAGAAGTGGGGGTTAGAGCCAACAGCTTCATCGGCGAAATAGCTTCCATCCCAAAGGAAAAAATATCTCTATAAGCCCGAGGGAGTGCATCATCTCGTACCTATTGTGAACTTCACACGCTCGCCTTCGGGGCTGATGCTGGAAACGGCAAAGTCACCAGGTCAGCGTTATGCATTGATTGCCCTTGGTCCATGCGAGCGGCCTTTCTACGTAAGCGATCCGACCTACATATGGCGATCCGTCTCGCTTGCATGGAGGCCGGTATACAGAGAATGCGATGTGCTGGCGACACGGAAGATCCTCAATGTGATTATATGTATAGCTCCGCGGGGTGTGATCCCTTTTTTGCACGACGCGACCTCAGTCAAAATCCTATCGGGGATAATAAAAGCAGAAAAAGAAACGAGGAAAAGTTACTCGTCACGAAGGGGATCGGGCTACATCTAGGGTACAGATGGGGGGAGGATGCGAGTGGACGGGGATCTTCCTCCACTTCGCAAAGGCATCTCAAAACGGGGGAGAATCGCTTGCGAGAGGGGCTCTGTTGCTTTCGTCTCCCTCTTTGTTCAAATTACTTCATTCTATTGGCTTTCTGGGCGGGCGGGTGCAATGTTGCTGATGCGGTCGAGGGCGGCCCCAGCTCACGTTGGACAAGGGAGAAACAGCATGAATGATAAGGGGAAAAGATTCTAGAATATTTCAAAAAGTGCGAATGGATACACATGACTGCGGTGTTTCGTGGCCGCTGAGACAATTTTCGTGGGATCTGTCGTAACAGTGAGCTACAAGGTTAGAATCTTCGTGCCGGACAGGATAGGTGAGGTTCCGAGACCTCACACCCCCTACTGACGCCCGTCGCGCTGGCGATTTCTACCAATGTTCTGTCTTACACATCTGTTCGTGGCCCTGGGTGTCTACGCAGCCAGCAGAGAGAGCGGGTGCGGGTAAGTTCCGCGCAATATGGCCGTATTCAATCTATAGATGCGAAGAACATACAAACCATGGCTGCTGGATGTGCAATAGCGATGTGCGGAAGCAGATTGACGATCCGAGTAGCTCGGCAGATATACAGGATACACAGTATCTGACATGCAAGCACCCACCCGAGGCAGCTTGACGTGTATGTGTACGCAGGGAAGTTTGAAAAAGAGTCCGGGAGTCTTAAAATGCTGTGTCGGATGCGGCCAAGGCACGGCTCATCGATGCCCAAGTAATTCGTCACCTTCCAAAGAGCAAACTTTATCACGGCACAGGGGCGGGGAATGCGATAGGCGCGGCGGTTCGATACACGCTGGGAGCTGGTGCAGGAGTCTTCACATGCCATGTCTGTAGATGGGCGCACATATCGGAATATGGCCGCACGGAATACGGCCGCCAAGTGTTTTGGAAGCCGGCCAAATGCCACGGACTGAGATAGGTGGGCGAAGAAAAAACCGCCGGTGATGCAAGAGAGGCCAAAAGAGGATGGGGAACTGCCCGGAACGGAAGTGAAAGCGAGCCCTGACCTTGGGAAGACGAGACGACAGCCACTGTGTTGAGTCAGGGTTCCAGGGATGAGGACGGGCTTTGCATTAAAACTGGTGATTGATCTGCCAGATTGTCTGACATGAAATTTCCCCGAGCCAAGCAAGAACCAACAATCAATGCAGAGAAAATCCGAAATAACTTGGTCAAGTCTGCTCCCTCTCGTGGCTCGCTCTGGCAAGGGTTCTGGCTAGCTGCATGGAGGCTTAAACCCAATTCCGAAATGATTGCGAGATGTTGGTCGTTAGATCCAAGCCGGAGGCAACGCAAGGAAAGGGCCGCTAAATTACCCACAGCTTCTTTTCTCAACGGCGCGGGTGGGCACATGGACAGGGGCTGCTCGGGTGGTAGATTCGCTGTGGATCATCGTGTAGCCTTTGGCATTGGCATTATTGTCACTAGCGGGAGCCTCCCTTGGGAGAGGTCACCACAAGTGATGAATTCTCCGCGAACTGACAGGGCCGGGACCTTGTGAGATGATGTCAAACCACGGTCCTGGTGGTGATGGAACGTCATCAGATACCAAGGTAAAACACGGCATACGACAAGTCCATCATGCCATGCCACTCTAGAGCTGACGTTGCAACGGGCACTGGTCGGTCAAATATATTCTATTTCAGACAATGGCAATATTTCCCGAAGTCAGAGTCTCGGTCGCCGCGTCACTGTTCTGGCGTCAGGTGAGACTGGGAACCGGCCCAGTGGTTTGACAAGTGGGATATAGGTCTAGGTCTATGGCTCTGGTGGCGGCCAGTCAGATCATTTCCAGACGGGTGGCAACGGCCATCTGCAAAGAGGATGGACACATCAGCCAGTAGTCTCCAGTAGCATAGCCAGTGGACGTCTGTCGCTCTCGTATGTTAACAGAGCGGGCGGTCTCCTAGCAGATCACCGGGCCGTTATCAGGATCATTATGGTCGGAAATGGACATACCCTGATGACATACGCCATGCATTGGTTCTATTGCTGCCATGCTGGGCAGGGAGCTGGCTGGCTTCCCCATGCCCCATCTCGCATCCCTGCCTTGTCTCGGGAAATAATTTGGCTGCTCAGGACCAGGACGAGCACCGCGCAGTGGATATATGATATTCGCGTGGGACTGGTGAGGTGCGACAACGCACGCATTGTTCTGGATGTCTTGCCCACGAGAGACTAGCGCTTGGGATGGTGCGCTGCCGGTCGCTCAGGACGGAAGACCAAGGGCGAGACGGTAGAGGGATGGAGAAGCAATTGACAGACCATCGAGAGCGATTGGTCTTATTGCATCCATATGCATCCATATGACATGTGGACAGGCATCGGTCTGGTCTAGCGAAGACCCTCCGGCTGGGGCGAGAGGGCCAAAAGCGGGTGCCGGATGTCATTGGCGGCAGCCCTCAAGAAATACCAGTTTGGGATAGTCTTGCGAACAGGCATTAAGCCAATCCCACCCAGCCAGCACAGCACAGCATATACCTAATTCTAGATAGTAGCAGCAGAGGAGCCGCCATCCATCAGCCTTCTACCTACCTACCGTACCCACCTAAGGTATCTATGATGCACTGAGGTGAGTAGTGCTACAGGCAAGGAAGGCACGCCTGCAAGCGAGGTGCAGCCGCGAGGAAGGAGTGTAAGGAAGGCAGGCACGTCCTGCCAGGGCCGCATTCATTCCCTTCTCGGGACGACTGGCTTTGCCTCATCGTCCCATCTCCACCCCTCCATTTGATCCATTTTGATTCCACCGGCCTTCAGTCAGTCTCAGCTCAGCGCAGCTCACTTCCTTCAGTTGGCTCCCAACATCCTTCGGTCCCATTGAGTTCGTCCTAGCTTGTGAGCGCTGCCTCTTCAGTGCGTAGTGCATGGTCACGGACGTTATATTTACTTTTTCTGTGCATTCTTAGCCACATCCTCGCCTCGCTTACCACCAGACTCCCGCTACCACCACGGCCCTAACGGCTGACCGACGATGACCTGGCTCCTGACCGAGCAAGGGTCTGCCGACTACCTGGTCTCCCGTCTTCCCCGTAGCCTATGGGTGTATATAATTGCTGCAGGTGGTATTGTACGTATTGCTGCCGTGAACGAGTCTTCTTACGAGGACTTGATATAGGCCGTCGCTGCAGCCAGATCTGCCGCCCCCGACTAGGTTTTGCTTCTTCCGTCCAGTCGGTGCGTGTATCGCATTGCATCACATCAGCGCATGACAAACACCCTAGCCACGGTCAATGCCCATGTCAATGAGCAAAATCTCCCATTGATTGACTGATGCGTTTTTGTCTTTCTGAGGAAGCACCGTAAGTGCCTAGTGGTCGATGTCGCCCTCTCCGAAGCCCAATTCCGCCCGTTACCTCCCTGCTCCCACTGCTTGCTGGCTCCTCAGCACCCACCAGCACATGGCCGTCCCTCTCTCTATCCACCTCTCCACGTCTATTCATCCCACACCTGTTCCCTGCTGCCCAGTCATCGTCGAGCGGACCAGGAAAGCTTCCCTCTCCATTGCTCGCGTGTCTTGCGACCCGTTGTTCGCCCGACTCTCCTCTTTTGTCACATCCTTTTATTACACATCTACTACATACAGTCGGACAGCTGGCCGTCATCAACATCAGCATCTTGGTCAGTCCATCATTGACTTGTCCTGACTGAGGAGGGAGGGCGTGTACGAGCATACGCTAGTTGCTACCATTCGTCATCCATCCAGAGACTCGGCACCCTCGACCACGCCGGACTAGTATATATCCCAAGCATCACCGGCACCAACAGGACCACCACCGCCATCATTCCCGGCACCGGCTCCCTTCTAATACAGGCCGCAGGTAACCCTCGACCGGCCGGTATCATATGCCCATCTTCGTCCAGCAATTCTCCGGCGCAACCCGCAACTCCCCCAAGCCCCTACCTAAGACTGTGGTGTATGCCCCTCCCACATGTTCGTCAAATCGAATTTCGGCCCTGGGGAGAGCCCATTCTTGTCCCAGTCTTTAGACATGACGGCTCTATCCTCCAAACCACCCGTCATGTTCTCCTTCTCGGCATCGCCAGGTACTGGCTCTATAACAGGTATGTGTTATTCCACCACTTCCTTCCCCCCACCCCCCAATATGAACACACTGTATGCACACGTACAATACAAGATGAAGTGACAGCTCCCCCATCTTACCTATACATGGTATGGCATATATGGCCCCATGTGGACTTGCTGATCTCGTCCCATTTCCCTCAACCGTTCAACAACCGTTCATCTACGCAGTTTAACGGCTCTGTCTGCATGTCCCCCACACCCTTCGATCCACAAATGTGGCTGCTTTCGTTTCCTTGCTTGGCCCTTTTGCTGTAGTGTGAACTGCTTGCTCGGTCTCCTGCATCCTGCCCTGCTCTCCTCATACTCGACTTGCTTGCTTCCTCGTGCACATGCCTGTGTGGCCCCATTCTAGGTTGTTCTACCCCCCATGGTTCCCCATTGTCTCCAAATGTACCCAAAGCTCGCTTCGGCCCGTCTCCTACACCTCCGCCTTGCTCACCTCTTCCGTCTATCCATGCTCCCTCTTCTCTTGTCGACTCCATTCTACTCCTCATCGTTCCCGATCTCGCTTCCTTTTCCTGCTGATCTCTATTCACATCGCTATCTCTCCAGCCTCGGTTATCAAAATACATCAATGCTAAAGCTCAAGTACTTACTCGATGAACAGATAGCACAACAGTAACAACTGTAACGACGGCTGCGGCAGCTGCGGCCGTACGAGGGGCACTACGTCTTGTCAACATCCCCCGGCTCATGGACCTATCCTCCTCCGCCGCGCCGCCCTCTCTATCGTGCCTGGGTCCCGAATTGTTACAGCTCATCTTCAAGCAGGTGCATAATAGAATCTTTTGCGCCTACATTGTGAAACAGGAAGACACGAGGACTGACTCGTGTGGTAGTTATGCGACATTGATCCCGTCTACCTCTTTCAGGTGCGATTGGTTTGTCAAAGGTTCAATGATATTGCCACACCAATTGCGTATCACACCATTACTCTAACTCATCGGCTACTCTCCCCCTCAGCTGAATCTACCTTGCCCCGTGTCTTTGATCACATCCGAACTTTTACAAGGCATGTAGGGATTCGGAGTAGCCTCGATCCCATACGAATTAGGACGGTTCTCGAGCGTATTCCGAGACTCGTAACTATCAAGTCTGTCGCCCCTCTCTTTGATCTCCCTATACACCCTTCTGGTTCCTCAATGTGTTGATGACTGACTTTGATACCAGATGGTCACTACACAATAGCCATGTCGATATCGACAAGATGTGGCCATCCACGCTCCTAGATCCTAAGAGTAGAGGCGCACAAAAGACTCGTCTCTATGTAAGCGAGCTACCCTTGTGCGATTACGAAGCTCCCATTGAGGACGCATACCAGCGGGCCATCCCAAGCAGCATGCTTGTGTCACTCAAGCTAGTCCATCCGAGCACGCCCCTGGTCACCAACTTGAAACCCCTCAAGAATCTGCTCTTGAAGAGCTCCCGGTTGGAAACTCTTCAGTATGAGGATCGAGGACAGGGCACTCAATTCGTCTTCCAGAGTCCTAATGAGCGCATGCCAGCGCTCATTGATCTGTCTCTCACATCATACGACTGGCAGCATAGTGCAGAAGATGTGAAGCAACACTGGGATTTTTCCAGGTTAAGAACTTTGGGCTTGATATCCGTTCCAATCTTCAATTTTCTCAGCACCGTCTCATCCCAAGATCTAAGGGACCTCCGAGAGCTACGAGTTGATGATTGGAGCAGTCATATGCCGGATCGTCGTTTGGAGGCGACACAAATGCTCTCCCAGTTGGTTGGAAACCATATATACGCCTTGGATACCCTCGAGATAACCTGCCACATAAAATATTTTGATCTCCAATCTCTCCAGGGTCACTCAAAGTCACTACAGAGACTAAAGCTAAGGGATCACGTCGGCTTTCGCGATGAAGATCGTGCTTGTCCAACTCTGCAAGCTTCCGACGTCTGCGCCCTTGCGAAGACACTTCCTTTCCTACGTTCTCTTGAAATCGACCTGGATATTGCCAATTGCCCATCCGAGCCTTTTCTGGAGGCCATCTCCCAATTCAGCCGATTACAAACCTTGACTCTCCACGTCCAGACAGCGGTATGTCCCATGGACTACAGCCCGGAAGGCGTAGACCTCGATGCGAAGGAGGCTATGCGCATGGTTTTAAACTTGACCAGATCACGAGCAGAAAGGGATCCGACTCGGCCATGGAAACAGATCATCATCAACGTAGGAGGATGGCAGCCGGTCATGGTTCGACGCCTCGGCCCCACGTGGAGAATGCTTAACGAGCAGGGCATCACGGCCGAGAGACACTTTGTTGCGTCGAGAAACGGGAATCGGTACGAGGTGGTAGACGCAAGCACACCAGAGAGCCATGTCTGCCTCGGGAGGTTGGCATAATACGACATGCAGTGCATTTAGTGCACATTGAGCAGCCTTCTTCAGCGCCACTAGAAGCGGGCTGGATTACGATGCGATGATAAATTAATGTCAACAATTTGGGATCAGATCCTCGGGATGTCCAGAAAATAGACCTGGCGATAAGTGAGGTTAGGCAAGGGATATATAAGATACATGGGACAAGGGATAATCAGTCATCATAACCACATATAATTTTGGGCAATAACGGTATAGATTGAACAAAGCAGACACCACTTTTCTAATGCTGTAACCACGTATGCTTATGATGATCTCCGTCCATGAAGAAGAATGCTGACCGGGGTGGCAATTCAGGAATTGCAGCCAATCTGAAAGCAAACTATCCGTTCTTGGTCGACTTTCCCACCCAATCGAAGACTACCCGCCAGTAAGTCCTGGATACCGATTACACGAAATCCCCGGGGCTTTTATCATGCGTCGCTTTACCACGCGGTCAAGCTGATGTTCGTAGGGTTCGCACAACGCACAGCTGGCGTGGAATGGGTAAGTAGCCGCTGAGAGGGAGAGAAGCGACTTCTACCCCTGGCAAAATGATTCATTTCTCAAGGCGGAATGAGCCTATTCTTTGTTATTTATGTAGGCTATCCCGGTGGATTGAACCATTCCGGGGAAATGAACTTGATGTTGGTTCACGCCAGCGACGGCAAAAGCCAACGGAGTTGTAACAAAAATTAGGGAGAAAGCCTCATTCAATCTTAATGGCGAGCTCACCATAAAAAATTTAATGTGCTAGTTGATTTTGCTATTCTAGAACAGCATGGTTGAACTGCGCGTAAGTGTGCAAGATTTTGCCCACTGGTGTTTTACGTTTTGGGTACTTGGCGAAGGTGGGTTGATGTCACAGCACAGTTCAAGATGCGTGAGAATCACTTTGCGGGCATTCCAAACTTGCGAGACTTGGTACTCTGCCGTTCACTGTTACCTTTTTTCCTTTTGCCCCTACTCAGAGCAAGAAACAGCTGTGGTGTTTTTCACTTATGGTACTCTCTGGCCAAGTTGAAGGTCGAGGCAAACAAACTATGCCTGCCATAATTCAAGGGTCACATCAAGTAGCAGGCCATTACAGTATTTCCACGGCAAGCTTCATCGTTGGGTGTGGCTCGCTGACACGCTGAAGTCGTTTGCAGGGAGACAACGTTGTAGAGCTGGCAGGTTTGCAGAGACAACGGCCAAACGCCCGTCGCCTACGATCTTCAGAGTCCCACGACCTGCCGGTAAGTAGAAGGAAGGAGCTGATTTTTTGGCAAATGTCAATGTATGGGTCTTCCATTTGGAGAGCTGCTCGTCGTCGGACGTCGTGGTATGGGACCAAGTGCTCGAGGTGCGACGGGTGTTGGAACTCGACCGATTTGTCCTGTAGGGTACCCGTATGCGACGGCTTTCAAGGCCTGCGCAGTTGGCTGGTCGATTAGGCCCTGGCAGTATTTCCCCCCCCCCCCCCCCTTTCTCTTCTTTACTAGTCTTTTCCCTTCTCTTCCTTACTATTTATTACGTAGCGTTATACCATCGTACACGTTTCGGGGCAAAGAGGGGGGTCGAGGATCGAGGACTCGGCGCGCGGTCGTGTAAATCGCCATTTTCTCCGAATCGCAATCTCAACTTCTCTGCGAACAGAAGTGAATGGAATAGTTCCACTGGGGCGGCTCTTCTTTCCTCGCAGGAAAGTCAGAAGGAAAGATTCCACGGTCGAGGAACGATGCTTCGTCCGAAGTCTGAAGCTGAAGCAACAGGACAGCGCACGGCGCAACTCGTAGAACAAGTCGTAGATATGGTCCTCAGCCGAATGAAACGTCTAAACGTAAGCTACCGTCGAAGGGAAGGTTCTGGATTGTTGCTGGAGGGTAGAGAGAGAAGGGAGTTTGTTCGCAACGTCGCAATGCAACCACTCGCGGGACATGGAGGCAGCACCAGTTGGTCGTGCTGGTCTATCAGGTGGTTTCGTTGCCTTCAGCTGTTGCACTTCGTATTTTCCCCAGTGTGGAAGTTTTTTCAATAAGCGATAATACCGTTGCCAGCTCCGGGCATCGATGGATCATCATGCTGTTGCTGAGTTGTTGGTTTTGGTCAGATCGTCCCTGGAGATGGCGCTTCGAAGGGCTTAAGGTTAGGCTACCCTAAAGCTGCCGATCATATAGAACAACGTCACAAAAACGAGGGCCTGCGTCATTGATGAAAACGGAAAGCATCTCTGATACGAAAGCAATGGAAGAAATAAGATGGTTTAGAAAATGCTAAGCAATTGGTTTTGACCGATTTGTCCGGTATGGCATCATCGTGTTCAAGATGTCGCTTGCAGTTGGTTATGATTCAGACTTAACCCATCTAATCAACCTTAATTCCAACCAGTTGACTTTTTCTGATGATTGAGTCCAGTAATATGAACTAAATTAATGATCCTTGAGGAATAGAAAATATGCTCTTTTCCCTCTTCGAATCCCAAGCAACCTTGATTGCCTACTTAATTTCACCTGTAAGATCCAGGATGGACGAGTTGCAGAGGAAAGTCACTATATTCAGCCATCACAGATGGTAGTGGCAATCTAGGAGCAGTCTTCTAAGCAGCTCACGCAATTCAAATCACAGGCGGGCTACTACCACAAGGGAAGGCAATGTCGGTCTCTGAATTGTAACATCTTGTTGGCTGGACCCCTTGTGAAAAGCGTGAAATTGGTAACTAGTCGGCATGTATCCGGGGAACAACACCAGACAACTTTACCTTGAATTTAATTCCGTGTGTTGCCCCTCTATCCAAATTCCTACAGCGTGTCGAGAGTAGGGGGCACCTCACTGTATCAGATGGAGGGTGTAAGATGCCGGCTAATGTAGCCGCTCTAGCGCCAACAGCCAACAGTGAACAAATCCCCTTTACGAAACTTCTTTCTCAGCTCGCAGTACTAACCCCGCTGGAGTATGTGGTCAATAGTTGTCAAGATCACGTGGCTCTTTAACTTTGTCCTGATTGAAAATAAAGGGGGGGGGAAGGTCAGGTCGGCTGAACGTATGATCACATCACAGAGTCGGGTTACGCAGCCTTGCCTCAATGAGAGCCTCCGTTAACGGGCATCCATTAACTCCCGCCGGGCGCCTCGCACGTTTCCCATAGAGCCATCCAATGTCCTTCAGACCAGCCAACGCCACTCGACGGCCGGACCCATGGCCCATCCTTCACTAATTTGGACCCGGTGAACAGCCCGCCGCCGGAGCGGGCTCCAGCAAACTCACTTTCGTACTGGACGAAGGCAAGTCCACGCCATGGGAGGGAGGCCAGGCCCGTCCCCTCGGCGTGTCCGTGTTGTACTTCTCCATTTCCGGCCGACTCAGGATATCTGTCCAGACGAAGCTAGTGCCCACCCGCCTGTGTCAAGAAACAGAAACTCCTCTCTCCTCTGCCAAGGCTGCCCTTGAGTCGGAACCACACGTCCCATCTCAACGCACGGGCGCAATTTGCAGCCGCGCGATAGACAAGGTGAAGGAGGGCTGCGGCTCACCGAGAGAGCCGGGTCCGCCCCATCCTGCCATTGCCCCTCACCTACCTTCCCCTCCCCCTCCTCCCCTCAGCATCCCGAGTTTGCCATGCCTGGACCCCTCCTCTGTCTCTGGCCCGTACTCTCTTGGCTCGTGAGTAGCCTTGAGCTAATTCGACGAGCTCTGGCCAATAGCAGGTGATAGCCGGGGTCAGCCTCGTAAACCTGCCAATATAGCTCCCCAAGCACGGACTAAAGGGGGGGGAACACATGATTGCTTCCCTCGACGCTGGAGCGGTTTTTGGGTTTCCCATCATGGCTCGACGAAACTGGCCACCCAGGTGTACGTCACGGGGGTGGACGATGCTCCAGATGGAGAGCCGCCTTTTTGTTTTTTGGCTTTCCAGACGAGGCGAAAAGTCAAACGCCTCGGTTGTGGCCTGAGGACCGGGTCACGGCAACTCCCTTCTTTCTCCATTTTAGGGTTTTTGTCCGTTTCGACACCTGCTGGAGAAAGGGTTTCTCCCGTGCTCGTAATGTGATGGCCGTCTCACATATGTGACTGGCAAACGCACGCCCCTCCCCTCCTTTGCCTAGTGCTTTGGCGCGCGCGCTGTTTTCAAATACTGTGTACTTTCACCGAACCAACACCAAGCACCAACACCCCCTTTCTCGCGTGGGCGTCCCACGGGAATGGAAGCCCATCTTGCCCTCTTTTTCCCCCGACGGCGGCTGACTCGGGGATACTAGCATCTCGGAGGGACCCGGCCGGCGATGTAGTGCGCCGGCCACATTCCAGCAGAGAGCAGGAATCGAGATACAAGGAACACCATAGGGAGTATAATGAGGTTGAGACGTTTCCATACTCCCCTCATCTAGCAGAATTCCAGAGACTGGAAACTTTCCTTCCCTATTCATCCATCTCGGTCCGCTGCGGAATGGGAGGGCTCGACCCGAGGAATTGTAGTAGTAAAGGGGAAGGGGATCATTATCCCCGGATGCGGCAACGTTGGGCACGAGCTAGAGAAGGGACAGTTCGAGAGAGATAGCACCAGGTGAGAAAGTAAATTCGATCGACATGAAGCGCTGGGACGAAGTTTGCTCGAGTTGGGTCGAGGAAGGGGTGGTTTGGGGGGCCTTGTTAATTAGTAATGCAATTTTCTCGGGTTCTAGAATTAAACAGGAAAAAGAGAAACAGTGGTCGGTCAATAGACTCGGGTTGCTTTGAGAAAACAATACCAGAAGAACAATTGGGCTGGTGGGAAAAGCCAGGGGGAGATCAGTGTTTACTGAACACGGGCTCTCACCCCTCCCTGGGTCTCACACCGGAACGAGGCCACAAGTCTGTGCCCAAGTAGGGTCTTTAAAGAGCTTGCGTTAGTGACAGAAGGGAGGAAGAAACAGCGGGACGCTGGCCGAGCCGAAGCCGAAAACCACAAGTGTCAATGTCATGTGGCCGCATGCCAGCGGGCCAGTCCATCACCGTCCGCGTCAAAGTCTCAGTCTGCCCTATGTATTTCGCAGCATTGCCAAGATTCGCGTGTTTCTCCTTCCCCATGCCAAGTATGGCATGTTGTTGAGAAATAGTTAGACATAGTCTCGGACCACATGCAGTGGGAAACTTGGGCAGATTGATTGTCTGGTGGGTGGACAGCGAGAGTGAATTCCAGCATGTTCCCTCCCTACTTCACCTACCATTGTTCCTCCCTTCTCTACCACTTTATCAGAGACCGCGCTCTACTTCCAAAATTACTGGGAGAGACACGATCTTCCGAGACCCCCCTGGATCCGATGTTCATCGAAATTAGCGAGCACTCCAGCCTCAATGAAGGATTCCTCTTTTTAATAGTCTCAGCATAGTCGACTTATTAAACATTGCAAAGGATGGTCAGGAGCGTCCAGATCTTCCAGGTACCTTGCGGCCTGGAGGAAGAACACAGCACAGTACAATCGGGGAGATTGGGAAGGGGGTACGGGGCGGAAATGAACAAAAGACGCCAGTGTCTCATAGTCATCTTACCAACACGCCCGTCGGGAAATCACCAACAGATGATCTAGGAGACTAGATAATGCGTCCTGATAGTTCTGATACCGGCGCATGTCGGACAAGACATGACAAAGAAAACGGACAAGACATGACAAAGAAAACGCGAGAGAGAGAGAGAGAGAGAGAGAGAAATGCAAGGGGGAGAGGGAACGGACCGTTGCTTTCCGCAAGCATTGAGAAGGCAAAGACTGAAAGCCAACACGAAGCAAGGGAAACCAGGCACCACATCCATTGCATCATGCTCGTCTCTGCAGAGTGTCCATGCCAATGAAGGAACTCGGCGCCGTCGCCGCCCAATGCAATAGTTGCTCCTATCCCACGCTGCCAAGGCATGGCTGCCCGGCTGGTGCCTGGTATTAGTCGTGGGATGCAAATGATTTGAATGACTAGCTAGTTAAGTGGCCGTCACAAGGCCGATTCAACGCCAGAGAGAGCGGTCATCATGGGAGAAAACGGAGCCAGCTTAAATCACCACGATACCCACCTGCATGAAAGCGCCCAAGGCCAGGTGTAACCTCACCGAGGAGCCCCGGCCGAAGTGATCTGGCTTGACTTATTGACATGGCACTCGACCAGGTCAGGGGCACCTGCCGCCTTTTACTGACTTGGACTTTCTCCATGGACGGCCAGTGGAGGCCGAGCTAGTTGCAGTCCACCAGCTACGTGGTAGTCTCCGAGCCGGCGCCATTATGTGCATACTTGGCCCTCTTCCTAACCCAACCCAAAACTCCTCGCCCGTCCCTCATGACCCGAAACGCGACCGCAGCGCAACGGGCGGGAAGCAGGCAGACAAGCGGCCGGGGGCCCGATGCTACTGTGTAACTCTGCTCACCCCTTCCCTTTCCACCTCCTCTTCCATCTCCACCAAAGGGTTGCAGGCAGCAAAGGCCAGTCCCCAACAGCCTACCGAGAACCTTACCGCCTCTCTCCCCACGTCCACACGCACTGTACCCAGCCAGCAGTGCAGTAGGCAAGTTACGTTGGTGATGTTTCCATTGTGGTGCATCTCGCCCCTCCCTCCTCCCTCGCTTCTGCAACCTGCAGGCGCGCTATGAGCCCCTCCCTCCCTTTCCGAGGCCTATAGAGTGAGAAATAAGAAAGGAATTGGGAGGAGGATGCCGTCGGAAGGGACAGGAAGAATGGCCAGTCAAGTTGCATCAAGACCTTGACCTCCGCCTCCGCGCCTCCCACTTTATTATTCTGCCCAATCCTCCCCCCGGCCGGCGAGGTACCCAAGCCCGGAGTTAGGAGCAGAGAGGGGGGAAATAAACGGCTATCCAGCCCCAGGAGCCTCTCGATAGTTTTGCGAGTCGGACCATTAGCCCCTAGAGACTAGCAGACTGGAAGTCGTGCTCAAAAGGGCCCATCGATGATCGAGTGGCTCTGCAACAAGGCCGGAACCGATAAGAACGTCCAGAGACTCAGTGTTCAAAATAACAACACCAGAAGGCCAAAGCGTCTCTCTCTCGTCTTCATGAGCCCATCTCCAGTATTCATCAACAATCCCTGTCCCTGACGGACGGCCAGAGATCGAGGTGAGATCCAATGACAGAACAGAATCTGCCATCGCCTTCGAACCAGACGCGGCTTTCGCCCGCGCCAACTCAGAACCATCCCACAAAGTACGGCTGCCATTGGGCCTGGAAGAACCACAGGTCCCAGCCGGAGTCACATCGCCCAGCGAGAACCCGCCGCGCCCGCCCAGACCCTGTCCTCCCTTGCCTTAGTCCCGCTTGCGGATTTCGTCACGGGGCCACATCCTCGTTCTCCCCTCTCTCTCTCTGTGTACCATCTTCAGCTGCTGCTGCTCCCAGCTCCGTGCGGGACCCCAAGAGGGCTGCCTTCCCTCATTAGGTTGCTGCTTAATGTTAGCTGTCCCTCCCTCTCAGCTTACTCCAGCAAGCCAACATCTGTAAATATCCACCCACACCCCTCCCTCGTCCTCCCCCTCCCCCCTTTTCCCTGCTACCCAAAATTCCGCCCATTTTTCTCCTCCTCCTCTCCTCTTCCTGCCCTAGCCTGATGTAATGTACATGCACGCCGTTCAATACAATACAATACCAAATACGTGTTATACATCCCAACCCATTGTAACGCACGTCGTGCCCACACCGCTTCATGTACGATAACCAAAACAGCAACAGCTAATGTCGTAGTAGCCCGCACCAACTTTCACTCCCGCTTCCGTTAGGGGGACCTTTTGACATGCTGGTTCTGGCCTTGGTGGTGAAAAGGCTCAGCTAACCAAGTGCTTAGTCTCCGTCCCAAGTCTCGACTCTAGCGCAAACCCACACCCACATCACACCCCCCCTCTCTCTCTCTCTCTCTCTCTCGCGGTCTCCTCCTCTCTCTCCTCCTCTTTACCTTTCGTCCCCACCTGGATATTGATGAGGGGCCCTTCATGTTGGTAACAGGCGTAGTACTGCATTACCTTGCGCAAGCGAATATTACCAGCCACGAGAAGGCCGGCATCGTACCAGATTCCCAACCAATTCCACGGAGCGGCTTGTGCGCTTCCACTCACTCCCCTGGGGACTGCCCGGCCTATTTCTGGCTCGAGTTTAGCCCGCGCTAGGCTGCTCTCTCCCTGAACACCTCATCTCCCCACATACGGGGATAGGTCTTGCTTGCCCAGCTGTCTACACACGTCCCAAGTACGAGCATGACTTTTTGTCGATTTGCATTAATGGCCTGCCTGCCCAGGGTTGTGTGTGAATGGAAGGAGGAGAAGGGAGGAGACTCGTTTAACGCCATTGGGCCCATGTGAGGTGGTATCGATGCCCAAGTCGGGAGCTCTGCACTCTAGGAGATGCAACGTCGGCTCTGGTTGGCACGGTTGGCACCCAACCACCCCTCAAGCGTGTCAGATTATATATCACAAAAGCAAGTCAGTCGATGACATTCAGAGACAACGAGAAAACACGACTCTACTCGTCACATGCAGGCATGTATGCAGCAGCAAGTATGTAGTATATACATCATCGTCAATCTTTGCATTTGAAACTAAATACTAGACACACTAATCATATTGAAAACATTATCTCTCTGCGAACCCCCCTCCACACCCGTCCGAGCCGGGTGGATTATTTTGGTATAATGCCGTGAGGCAAACCTGTCTTTATCTTTCCAACAAACCAAATGAAACAGCATACGTAAAAAAGAGTGATGAAAGAAATTGAAAGAGACCAAACGTAGAACCGTGGGAGAATGATAGATAGCAACTGCTCCGCCCTTCGCCACCGCTCAACATCAGGCGGTGGATGAGTAGCCAGCAAGAGTGCGGCCAACAATGATGACACAAACGAAATACACCGTCAAAAGAGGAGTAATGGTACCAGGAATCCAGTCGTGATACCCCCATATGTTCGTTGCCAAACGATAGGCCATCTAATAAAAGAAAATTCCTCTCCAGCTGGATATCATTCCAGAAGACAACAGGCCCCGCCTCTGTAGTTATTTCGCCGTTGCAGCCTTTTCCATGATTCCCCTCTTCCGTGATATTTTTTTTTCCTCGTCATTTCTTCAGGTCATCCAGATAGATCCTCAAGGACATGTCTCGTCAATGAAAATGTAGTAGGGGCGTTGCTTTGGCGGACCCGCTCGCGCATCCGTCTTCGCATTTGCCGGTAATCGCTTGCTTTCTTCCCCCGTGAAAAATCGCTGTCCGGCAGCGAAGTCATAGTCAATGAGTACGAAAGATCTTCATCCATCACTGTCGTGGGCGGTTCAGTCGATCAATCATTCCTTTGTCGATATCATTCTTGTCCACCAAATTGCTGAGGCTCATTACACTCTGAGACGACTTTGACGCAGCCGGGGGCTTCGGCGAGCAGATTGGCTGTGGGATGGTGTGGAGGAGCCGCTCGAACCATTCTGAGTGGTCGCTGGTCCACTTTGCATAGGTGAGAGGTGGCTGCCAGTTGCCGGGTTGCCACCTGGTCCGGAATTCGTGTTAATCGGAAGCTGTGGCAGGGGTGGGTTTCGTGGGCTGTTCCTGGCAAACGGGGGAAGCTCCCGACTCCAGGGCTGCTGGTATTAGAGTGCTCAGCGGGCGATCTCCGCCGGGGCTCTTCGTCTGCAACATTAGGTCTGGGCGGCGGCAAGCGGAACTGTTCACCCTCTTCCTGTGAGGCTGATGATCGGCGTCGTCGTCGGCTCGTCTGAGAGCCTTCGTCGGCCCTTCCCGAAGTGTATGAATACGATGATTCGGCAGGCGATTGGGCCAGGGGACCCTGTTGCGATGGGTGGTGAGGTGGTTGCTGAGCATGTTGGGGTAGCGGTGCTCCCGCGTGTGGGTAGCCCGGCGGCTGCTGTGCGGTGGCAGCGGATGGGTAGTGATGGGTCTGCGGCAAAGGCTGGCCGTATGCACCGAAGAGAGGAGTACCGGGGGGACGCCTCCAGGAACCGCTGAGACGGGAATGAATGCTGTGGAGCTCGAGGACGACACGGGCTGGAACACACACTCTTGGTTCATCCGCGCGCAATTCTGGCACTTTCCTCCAGGCGCACTTTGGTAGCCGCTGCATCGGATCTGGTACACGGATATCTATGTTCAGCCACATGGGTAGGACGATCAGAAACGGAGGATGAAATTTACCTTGCGCTTGCGACAATACTTGCAGGCAATAGATGTGCGCTGTCTGGGGGCAGCCTGAGCCATTGGGGGAGCTTGAGCCTGGGCATACTCAGGTGGATAGTGGTGAAGGGGCGCGCCGCCTGGTGGTCCATAAGGGTAGTGGCTAGGAGCTGGTGGAGGGCCTTGAGCCTGCTGGCGGTAGTAGTAGTCTTGAGGGGGCGGGTAGTGAGGATCGTGAGAATAAGAGGGAGGCGGCCTGCCCTGGTAGTGGTGCTCCGGAGGGCGGTAGCTTGGAGCTCGAGGATCTGACTGTTGCTGGGGTGGTGGGAGATACCCAGATTGGCCAGGTGGTGGAGGGTAGCCATTGGTCGCGTTGGGCGAGGCATAACGAGGATCAGAAGGGTAGCTGTAGCCCTGTGGGTGAGGAGGTGGGCCGTAGCCCCCGGTACGATGGTCCTGCATGGGAGGTAGAGTGATGGAAGCTGCCATACTGTTGACACGCTGTCCGTCAGAAGGTCGGGGAGTGCTCTCCGCAGAAGGTGGGTAATGAGACTGAGAGTGGTGCTGAGATTGTCGATCCTCCGGTCGGCTATGCGGAGGATGGTCTTGTCGGTAGCGGTCGTCTGCCATGCTACGTCGGACCAAAACAGTAGGAAAACGAGGGCCTCAGATTACGAGAAACTGAGGCGCTCACGAGAGTATCAAGCTGTGGTTTGTCTCTCGTTTTCTCGCGGGCAGTAGGAAAGATGCCCTTTTGGTCTTTCAAAGTGGCATCTGCCTTTCTCGGGAAACGGTCTGGAAGATCTTTGGTTGATAGAAATCTGTCTTCTGAGATTGGTGAGCAAGGAATTTGAGGGAATTCGGTCCTTAGGGTCGGCAAGGGAGTGTGAAAGGAAATAACGCGAAACAAACGGGGCTTGTGCAAGAACAAAATGTCCACTCGAACAGCGCAACAAAACACAATGCGTTAACCAAATGAAAGAGGAGTGGGCATTCAGGGAAACGAAGAAAAGGTGCTGGGCAAGGGTCCCAAGTGCCAGGAGAGTGGCAGCCGCGCGCAGGCCGATTGTTTATCCAGTCTGAAGCAGTAGACGTGGACGGTCGGTTGAGCGAGGGCAGAGCAAGACGAGGGAAGGAGGAGGTTTGAAATGTCTCGTAGCGGGGACAGCCGCGGAACAGTGGGAATGCCACAGTCAGTGGTTAGGCCGGTGTCAGGCCGGTTTCCTAACAGAACAGACTAAGACCCAAGGCAATGGCCCAAGCCGGTGGTGTTCGTGGACACTTTGGCGGGCTAAGGCAAGGGCACACAGCTAAGGGCACGAAGAGGGTCCGGCTAGAGAACCGAAAGGCGTGGGTGTATATGGGTTTTAATTTTCTGGGCCTTGCCAGCGTGGTGGTGTGTGTGCGTGCGCGCGCGCGCAGGCAAGTGGTGTGTATCGCAAAAACCAGCGAGTTCTGTGAACAGGAAGGAGGGTGAGGCGAGGGCGAGGCATGCCTTCGTTGGGGCCATGGGCGTGTGAGTGTTTTTGACTTTGCCGTGGTCGTGGCTGGAATGCATCCAAAGTTATGGCTCGATTGACTCGGACGGCCACTAAATCGTCTTGTCCGGAAGCCAACGGCAGCTTGCAGTTGCATTGCCGTCTCCTCGTGTGCGGGCGGCTGCACCAGCTGAAGCTAAATGACTAGCAGTGACGGAGGTATGCAGAGGAGATGATGAGGGCCTTGAGGATGACGGGTTCGGAGCACAACAGATCCATCGCAGCCCAACTGACTGTTCGAGCTGGCACACCAAGCGTTGATGTGTGTGCCACAGCTTGGCCAAGGCCCAAACCCGACTGCACGACTTGATCGTCTGCGCTCGCTCCCAAAGTCGATGAAGCCCAGGCTTTTTGGCATTGGTTGCCCGCGTTGACGAAACCACCACGACCAAGAAGCACCTCATCATGGTGCGCACCACAACACATAACTGCTCCGTCTCCCCAGACAGTAGCCAGTTCCCCGGGCTATTTTTTCGAGCCGGCGTGGTAATTTAAGGTACAAGCAAGGTGGACGCGCGGAAACATGGATCAAATCAGGCTCTCGCGAGCAATCAAGAGTCAATGGCTGCACTGACTCACGAATTGCGAGCCAGCGAAGGCCATTGCCCTCCTTCTGAGTAAGACCACGGGTGGTGAGATGAAAGGCAGGGCGTAAAGCGCGCAGTAAAAGCAGTGGTCACGGCTCAAAGAGAGAAGAGGGTGCAAGATAAAGTGAAAGTTATGCTCACTCACCAGTGATGTTGATGCCGTAGGATGGCAAGAGAGGGGTTGCGGTCAATCGGTAGCAAGTCAATGCGGAAGAAAGTCGCACGTTATTGAGGCCAAACAAATGGTTCTCGTCAGAGCACAGTTGGGCTCGCGGCGGCCCGTTTGATTCCCGGAGCAGGCCAACTGGGCGCGAGTCGATTGCTCAAACCCAGCAGGCCGAAGACGGATGGCAGGGCGAGGAGCGACGATTCAGTCCCCTGCGGCTCGTGCTGGCAGCGGGTTCTGGATGGGATTGGGGGTGGGCGAGGTGATGCTGGCGGTGATGGATGATGGACAGGAAAGGAAGAGAGAGGGCGGGATGCACACCGGACCTGGCCAAACCAGACCAGACCTGAACCTGATTAAGTGAACCAAGTCAGTCAGAGAGTGTCGGGGGGCGCACTTGATGTTTGGTGGATGCGCTTCTAGCCAGTACACCACGTTAGCGACGGCAAGAGGCACAGCCAGCAGGACTGAACTAGACAGGCCGGCAGGACGATGACCTCGATACTTGAATACCTGTGCGGGCAGGGATGATGGGATAGGCGTCGCTGGTCAGGGGTGGATGGATGCTGACATTGGGACTGGACTGGCTCGAGGGGTGGGAGCAGAAACGGCACCCCAGGGTCGAGGGGGTGGGGGCAGGGGTGGCCAATCCGACCTGAGGAGGTTCAACCGTTCACAGTGCGCACGGCTGCAATGCGGGATGGGAGTGTCCGTATCTCGCTTGCCATCCAAGCATGGCATGGATGGATGGGCAGAGGGAAAAGAAGAACTGAGAAGAGTGGGGAGAAGGGGGCACCAAGGAAGGCCCAGGAGAGAAGGGAGGAACGGCGGGGATTCTGCCACGAGCCATGGCCAATGGGCGCGCCGCCCCAAACAAGGCCAGTCTGGGGTGGTCCCGACCGCCAGCGGGCTGCAGAGGCGGCCGCAGGACGCACGAATAATGTGCCTCTTTAGCGGGTGGGCTCCAGCGTATAGTGGGCGATGGCCTATATTAGGTGCCTTTTAGGGGCCTCTTAGGGGCCTGACGCCGGGTGCCCGTCCACGGTGGCTACCACCTACAAGTCAGGGTACGGCACTGGCCAGCACTGTTCTGTGTTGTGTTGCGCTGTGCTATAGCTTGGACAGGGGCAGGGTCCACCGCCTCTGGTGCATCATCCTGCCAGCCAGCCCGTTATCATGTCACACAGCACCACTCCGTCACCCGGATGTCGACAAGCAGACAGCGGCACTATCCGTGACCCCAGCTTCCTCCATCTTTGCATCTCCTGCCCATCGCGTGCGCCGTAGCTCCCTCCCGGCCGTTGTGTCACGTATGGATGGGGGAGAGAACGTCGGGTAGGTAACCACCATCAGAGACAGACTTTGTGGCCACCCAACATCGGTTAGCTGCCCTCTCATCCAGACAGACGAATGGCATCTCCACGCATGCACACACACACACACACATAAACGGACACACACATACGCGAACGCGCACCCGCCCACAAACATCCTTTGTCACATACCTAGGTAGCCTCAGTAAAACATGGTGGGCCAGGACAGAGACCAAGCAGCCACACCATCTCCCAGTTCCAGGGCGTTGGACAGCACTGTCGCTGTGTCGCTCTAGAAGTAATATTGGGGGCGGCTAGTAAAAAAAGGCATGCACCGACGGTCCCAGCGCCATGGGCAAGGGACAAATGGTCGTCAGTGGTGTCCGAATGCGGTGGTGATGGTCTCGGGAGGGGCTGTGTACCTTGCAAAGCCATGTGCCATCTGCTAACCTATACCTTGCACCTTCGTCGGCCAAGCTAGATCACGAGGAGAGGGCATGTCTTGACATAGCTGGGATGCAGGGTTTCGAAAACGGCCATGTACATGTGCATTGGATGGATTGCTGTGATGTGATGGAATTAGTGTTTGGGGCTGCAGGCGCCGTTCACGGGAAGAAAACGGAAACCCCAACCAGCGATGATTGCTGAGGTTGGCCGACGCTTTTCGCTCGTCGGACTGCTACACGAGCCAATCGGTAACGCCATAGCAGGCTTGCCCCGCCCATCAGCTACGGGCAACAGGCAAAAAAGTTACCTATGTATCTACGTGAATCTTGTCTTCAAATTAGGCTCTGATAAGCTCGCACTGAAGGTCTCGACTCAGACTGTGACTGGGTGCAGCGAACAATGGCTGAGGAAGAAGGAATTATAGCCAATCACCGATCCGGCATGTTCCGGATGATATTGAAGCATGTCGCTACGCTCGCTGAAAAAAAATAAAAACAAGAAATTGGATTGAGAAGAAAAAGGAAAGCAGTCCAGACACTTGATACCACCCAACCAACCGAGGGTGAGAAAACAGAAGCAAGTTAGAGAATGGCACAATCCCTGCAGACAGTCATATGGTCCGGCCTGCGACCGACACAACCTTTTCAACCGGCTTATGAGAAGGCGGTCCCGACAAGTGATGGGGGAGGGGCTCTCCGCAGTCTGCACCCTTCATTAGACTCATCTGGAGGTAAGAAGGTAGTATTTTGGGAGTAATCTCAATCTGGGTCCCTTTTCTCCCCCGCGGTATCGTCTCCTCACCATCAGCGGGGTCAGGTGTTCATCGGCAGGATCCTGTGGTCTTCAGTTGGGCGTCTGTACGTCAGAATTGAGTCGGTCCCGGGATTGTACATGGCTTACTCTGTGTGCATCTTCTTTGTACGTTTCCCGCCCTGTCGTACTCCCGACTGCTATTGCTTGTTCCCTGCAGGTCCTTCCCCTGAGACCGGGACAGGAGGGCGTCAAGGGCGCTAGATTGATATCAGTCTCCTCTCTGAAGCCGATGCAACAGTGCTGTCGGCAGGCAGCCATCGCCAGACCTGTGGGAAGCAATACAAGGGACCGGATAGAAGTAAGAAGGGTGTGGGGTGTGGATATCCCGTCCTCCCCCTGGTACTTTGTGTCTGGTCTGCTGCCTGCCTGAGAAGTCCGGTCTGGCGCTGACATCTCCCTCATCAACAGCAGTCATTGCGGCCTGGCTCCTCTGCAGATGAGACCTGCAGTGGGAGGGCAGGTCTCGTTGCATGGGGATGCGCCCTCACCGCCCGGCTGGGTAACAGGGGTAGATGCGCATTTGGGATTTGATCCTGGCCGGTGCAACCCTTTCCTGGGCGGGAAATAAAAAAGAAAGAAAATGACGCCCGAAGATCAGAACCCAGCAGGAGATGAGACCAGAGCGAAAGAGCGTCAAGAGGGCGGCCGGAGAGACATGACAGGTCAGTTCATCTACCTGCACCGCTTCTCGCGGCCACCAGCTTCACGCTCTGCTTTAGGGTTTCACTGCCCTTTTCGAAATTGCATGAATTATGAATTGTACCGTGTCCCGAGGTCGATCCAGCAGTCACCAAGCCCTCAGCGGGATCGCCCGATCCATGTGCTAGCAGGGGGGAACGTCATATCCGTCAGCGGGCAATAATTAACTAGAAATTAGCACACCAGCCGGTTTCGTCGCCCTGATCGTCTTGATTCGTGGTCGAGGGTGAATACGAGTCGGCGTACCGTGGACCCAACCATGCAACCAGTTGCCGTGTCTGTGTGGACGTGCATGGTGGAATGTGCATGTGTGTGTATATATGTGTGCGTGCGCATCATGGATGTGGGTGCAGATGGGAGGAGACGCCAGACGGTGAGAGGCGGTATGTTGGAAGATGTGAAATGGTGAATGGCAGGTGTGACTCGTGGCAGGGCTCTCCATGTCTCCTTGTCGCCCAACGTGGTATGATGCTTCTCGCGGACATGCTCCCAATATGGCCTACGGAAGGAGGAGCTCTCCATGGCTTGTGATGTTCGCCCTAGAATTGCTTTCCGTCACTTGTGCGTCACTCGGTGGGCATGCAGCATACGCAGGCCTGCCCGGACGAGTTTTGGGCGTCAAGGCGGCGCTCCAGGCCAGTTGAGACTTGCATCCCTGAAGAGCCCGCCAGCCAGCCAGAACGACCTAGGCTTTGGCTCTTAGAGTTATGGAATGGTGGTGCACCTAACCTGCCAGCACGGCGTTTCTCTGTCTTTCCTATAGCAATGCGAATCAGATCGGTCGCATTAGCCTTTCACTTCTGATGTGCAGGTGCTTCAATTAGGGGTTGTGTGGCTTCTCCTAGGGTGGTTTCAAAGAAGTGACTTGTCCCTCGGCAATCTGACAGGTCGTCCGCCGCGCCGTACCGCACCCGTGCCGTCTGTGGTAGTACAGGTCCAGGCCCGTGCCTGTACCAAGAGCGGGAAATGAAGGTCGTAGGGCTTGTTGCGGGGTGTTGTGTTGCAACTCTCAGCTGCCAGGGAGCACCCGCCGCTGCTACCTCCTGTTGCTGCGACTTGCTGGGTTGGGACAGCTTACGGCCGGAAGTTGCAGTTGTCCCGTTACCCAACCTGCCTTGCATTGGGCAGGGTAGCACTGCTAATTCCGCGCTCACCTACAGACCCAAGGAGGGATGGATGGTTCAGGGTACGACGCTGCTGCATTTGTGCAACGAGCTTCTTTCCCGCCATGTGACGTTCCGGTGACGGGGAGCGCCTTCCTTGCCCTCCCCATCCCGGCGAGAAGGTAAGAAGGTGCCTGAGTTGAAATGTAAGATTTTTCTTGGCCCACAGCCCGTCGTCACTTATCACCTATCATCCATCGCCATCGCCATCATCGCCGTCGCCTATCATTGGGTATTCCTTGGCCATGATCATGACGTCCCTTAGGCATCATCAGCCCGTCACTGTCAGCCGCGAGCGGGACGGCACGACACGGAATAAAGCAGGCATAATTCATGTAGTGCGTCGGCAAGCAAGGCGCGCCTATCAGCCGTGGGCTTGGTGTGCCGTCCAACGTCTCAAAAGCTTCACGCCCAAACGAGGTATGTGTGTGTGTGTGTGTGCACGCAAAAGGTGCGGAGACGAGCTCCCCCTCCTCATGATCACACCCTGATGCAACACGTCCTTTCGTTCTTTTTCATTGCTCAGCCTCAGCTCAAAGTAGGGGGGCGCTTGAGAGAACAGCCTCGAATGGGAGCATAACCAAGGGGCGTTTATCCACCTCCTTATCGAATCGCCAATGTAGCCGACCCTACACCAGCCCTGATCCCTTTTAGGTCCACTCGCCAGGTGATATCGGCGGTTCTTCAACCTTCGTTATTGATCTGGATGCAGGTGCTATAACCCCCTTGCACATGTACGAGCCCCAGGAAAAAAAAAAAGCGATCACGAGTGTGCACAGACTTGCAAGGGGATCTGGCTTTGAGATCGGTTCTCCGACGCTTGCGTTGGAACAGTGCGGTAAGGTTCGCCAGTAATCCCCCTCCTGGCTTGCCGTATTTGTCACGCCGTGCTGCTTCACTCTTCTCCCAGCTTCGATGTGCGGCCAAAGTGCGATGTGGCAGCACGGATATCGCAGGCTGCCCACCATTACTCAACCAGTAGTGTGAGACCAGACATGCCGCCTCAGTCTTGCTCCCACCACCCACACACGCCATACACATGCAAATCCAGGTAGGTAGCCCAGCGCCCGTTTGTTCGTTCCACCACCCATTCACATCAGCCCAGCCCCGGTGCTGGACGCTTACTGTGGCCTCGTTGCCATGCATGGCGGTTAGGCCCGTGATTTTAGCCTCATTGGGCGGCGTGCCTATGCTGCTGTCGACGGGCGAGCCCCTCTGCCACGAGTCTGAACCCTGGCTCTCAAGGATGCCTCGTATTGTGGAACCTGCACTGGTGCTGGTCCTTGCGTCTACAGCCGCTCGAAGCGTGTTTTATGCAACCCGGAAATGATCATGGTGAGAACTTTGCGAATCCAGGCAGCCCGCCACCGAGATGCATCGGTCAGCGCCCAGTAGAAACCCCAAAGCTTCATTTCCAGCTCAAACACTCGGCGAAACTCTCTTTTGGGGTGGTATCATCTTCCTCCCTCCCAAGGGGACAGGGGTGTCATTGGAGGCTGCTCAAACATCACACCGAACGCCCTCCCGTAGGTATTTCTGGTTGCTGAATTCCTAGCATGCTTCTTCTTCTCCCTTTTAGCGAGCGTTCCGCTCCGCCGCTAAGATCGTCGAATGCCACCTTCTTTGGATTGTTCTTCCTCTTCTGTATTGGCTGCGGCGGTGGTGAAGGTTACCTACCTCGGCTGACCGTCTATTATTGGATTCGTGACCGAGAGTGTTTTACTTGGATTCCAACCTCCTTCCAAGGACTGTCTGTTGTCTTTCATTGGCTTGTTGCTCGGCGTGGTCTCTACCGCTCCGTGGGTTCCAATTCGTCACGTATCTGGAGCAGTAGCAGGATTCCTAGTCTCCTCAAAATGGTCGTACTCTGGGCCTCCTCAATTCATCGGATGGCCGAGCTGGGGGTGGATGGGGGGGGGGAGTGCAGCGCTATGCGCCACCTAATGCAGGCGTCCCGAAAGAAGACACAGGCGCCACATACCCATGGCAACCTTTTCGCAAGGCAAACCCTCCAATCTCCAGTCCTTGCTGGAGCTGGCGAATCGACACTTTGAGAACTGCAGCGAGAACCGAGGACAGGACTACCATCGTCATTGAGGGGTTGGGGCGTGGGGAGAGAGAGAAGAACGGTCACAGGGCGGGGAAACACGACAGAGGCAGTGTGAAGTCCGACCCGAGAGCAATCCAACGGCCCACAATCAGCCGCTCCACCGAGCTGCAAAGGACAAACTAAGTGGCCAAAATGGGAATGCCATTAGTTGTTTGCGCGTTAGTGGGCACCACCACTGTGGTTGTTGGGCTCGGCGGCGGCGGCGGCGGTAGCTCACTAGGGCAAAGCTCTTTTTCTTGTCACTTGAGGTGGTGGAGCCAAAACGGCTCCCGATGGACTGGAAACAACGCAATCCTTCGGCTGCTATTCGACAGCACCCTGGTCCATTAGCAACATTGCAGGTGACCAATGAAGACGCAGAAGCGCATTGTTGCCTCCGAGCAGTAGTTCGGCATTGCAAACGCCGTCCTCTGCTGGCCAATGGCATCACAATTACACTCAGCTTGTCAAGCATCATGGAAGCAAGAAAAGTTCGAGAGTTCCTGATGATGTCGCCAAGCCGTTGCTCCCGCCCATGTGTATCGTTTTATGGATCTACTGACTGGTGTTCGTGACCTGTTGAGTTTTTTTCAATTCCTGCCTCTCCGTCTTCCCTACCAACAGCGATCCTACATCATTTTGTAGGGGCATGGCACTGCAAGTAACCAACCAACCCCAGGCCTTGGCAGCCGGCATGTCAAGGTACACGGCTTGGCACATGGTTCTGGGCGTGCGAGAGCATGGCTGGTGTGCGCGTGATTGACTAACTGATGACGGCTGTCAAAAAAAAAAGACCTTTGGCGATGACAACCAGCTCGGGTTGCCAGGTTCGGCCGGCCAGTTGCACGGAGCTATGTACATGCCTCATCGTTCGCATTGCATCGGCAGAGGCTCCTGTTCATCGGAAAGCGTTGCCATATCGGAAACAGGAGGGTAATGAATGCACTGACCACACTGATGCAGCGTGTGCTGGATTCAAGGTTCCTTACCCTACCTCGGGAACCGGATCGGCCATAGAAAATGGTCCCATTCTCCAACTCTTGCATGTCATGCGATGATGGGGTTTTGGATGCTGACTCTGCCAAAGCGTAAACACACAATCAAAGGGGTGGTGGCCAACTGGATGGACATAATTATCACCATATTCAATTGCTACCTGCTTGATGCAGTTCTAGCTGCAGCCAACAGGACGCACACGCCCACGACTTACATGAGTAGACTTTTCTCCGGTTGAAATCGAGCCAGCCCCCATATCTGCTCGCCTATCAGATCGAGGGTTGTGTTGGCCACCTATGCCAAGGCAAAGAATGTACTCCGTAGGCCTTGCTTGTTTCGCCTGCATCATACCTGTCATAATTGCACCAGATCTCCCCAAGCGATTGATTCGCAGGCGGCAGACCCTCTATGTGGCATTATCTGCGCAGCGCAGTGCAGTCTGCGGTGGGTATCTCGTGACTGCAGGCCGAAGCCCTTGTTCTCATGTGTTTGGATTGGGTTTTTTCTTTCTGTCCCCGTGGTTTGCCCTGCGTCATTCCGCCCACTCCTCCCAGCGCACAGGCCCAACTCAGCCTACTGATACGGTGTTGGCAAGGGTGGGTTGCTTCCTAGATGCCGACCGATTTCAGTGGACAAGCATCAAAATAACCGCAGTGTGGAGGGGGTGAATCAATGACCTGCCAGACTGTGTTGCTGCGTGTTGGGCGACCAACAAAAAGACATTGGTGTTCTAAAGTTGTCATTCATTCATCCCTTGATGGAAATGCTAACCCGTGCTATTGCGCATCGTCATTTTTCTTCCACCCGAGGCGTGCATTGAAATCAAAGGAAAGACAGCAAGCCAGACCGAGATCAAGGCGGCGGTGCAAGGGGGAGGGGTAAGGCAACCAAGAGGTCAAAGCGGCGGCCCCATCCACGATGACTACCGGAGAGAATCGACTGGCGTAGTAATCAGAAATGAGGGATGGGAATGCAGGTCAGACCCGAGAAATATTACGGTAATCCAACGACGGGAGTGGCAACCCCGTGGCCGGCGGTGGTCATGAGGCCCGGCCAAGCGTGCATGTCGCTGCTACTACAGGGCACTGCCATTACACATTTGCGCTGTCTGGATGGAGGGGAGGAAGCCAAGCATGCCTGAGGAGTGAGCGCAGCGGGCAGATGCACGCAGATTAGGTACTTTGGTCGGGGCCTGCTGCGGCTGACGTTGTTGGAGGGAGGGTGGAAGAAGGGCGGAGGAAAAGAGAGGAATCGCCATTGGGACGTCGGTACAAAGCTGCGAGGTGAGCGAGTGGGAAAATGCACTGTAGCGTAGGGGCGTGCCAGGCGATGACACGCGCACTGTGGTCCGCCTCCAGGGGACCGGGTACGTACATAGTACATGTCTGCTGCTATCGTGGGCTAGCAAGCAGGCTGCAATCCTGGCTGAGGTCCACTCTGCCCGGCCGCAGATTGCGTGGAAATTTCAATGCGCCCTCACCGACACTTCGCTTGGATTTTAGCTAGTCGCCCCGCGCACAACAAATGCAGCTGGACAGGGAAGGGGGAGGGGGAAATGGGCGAAGGGGCCCATACGGCGCTATTTACGACCCGAGCCTTTGGGCAGCAACCCCCTACGGTCTCCAGGGTGGTGATTGGCCTTGTGCTTAGACATGGCTCGGTCCGCCAATCGCACACGTCCGAGGACAGTCACGTGAGGAAAAGCTGATGCGGACAATGGGCGCTACCTGCAGGGTTCCCGCACAGCCAACCGTCCTGGGCTTGGTTCTTCTGGGGCGCTGGGTCTAGCTCGATCATGGCCCACGAATCCAAGGCTAACACGACTGCTGGCTGCTGCTTGCCATGCGTGGTTGCTTTAGGACCGCGCGCTGTGTGGGAGGTGGTCGCTGTGACTTGTCTTGTCGTTTGGTGGAGGGGCCAGATCTAGGGTGGCATCCATGGCCTATCTCCAGCCCATCCCTGGCTGCAGCCTGCCTTTCTGCTCATTCACTGCAGGGGAGCATGAGAGACAGGCGTTTGGCTGCGTTCAGCTCGATTTGGCCGCTACCTAAGCCGGTTTAGACTCTTGAGCTGGGTCTTGTGGGAGCTTCAAGAGATGAACGAGTCGGCCCTGCTGCCTGCATATCTCCTTATTGTCGGTCCGAGACAGGCATGCTGTCAATCATTCCGGGTCGCTACCTACGCATGCAGACAGGCCTGATTTGAATGCGCAATGCCAGCCAACGAGCCAGCAGGGTTGTCTCTGGAACCCGGCGAGACACAAACGCAGATACACACACAGACAGTCTGAAACCCCTCTCCACTCCGGTCTTGGACGACCTGCTTGGTCTTGGGGAACATGAGACGGTGCATACATGGGCCATGGGGTGGGAGGGAAGACAACAGAGCAAAGACAAAGCCAAGGGAGGGCAGGATGGAATGAATGCAGGGTGCAAAAGAGCGGGATGAAAAAACATGGCGCAGATCACCCATGATGAGGAGGACGAACTCTAATTACTGCGAAACCCTTTCCAAGCCAGGAGAGGCTTGGGCCGCCGGGTCGCAATTTCACGGGGCGGCACGGTCGCGATTTTGGTGCCGCGGCGGCCCTGCACGTCATCCGCCAACTCTCCATCTCCAACGAAAACAAGGACTTGCCGGTACAGTGCGGGAACGGCTCGTGGCGCACCGTCAGGCCGCTCGCTTCCACACCCCTCTCCCCATCTCCGAGGGCGTCCCTCAGCTAGCAGATTTGGCCGGTGCTAGGAGTAAAGCGGCTAGGGGGCATGCACAGACGAAACTGGCCGATCGAGAACACAGGCTTCGCTGCACGGCCTAAACTCGATTGCCCATTTCAGCTGTTGGTTGTGTGCGACCGCGACTGCCACTCGCCCACGCTAAACGGGCCAGTCAGCACTGTTCTGGAGATGCCCCGTGCGGCGGTTTTGCGGGCGAGGTCGAATCATGGCCCAACCCGCCACTGCCGTCGCTTCATGAGCTCCTCTTGAGCAATCTCGAAGTGAATATAACCACTTCTGTCGGCATCACTCAGCAGCATCACTCAGCGTCAGCGTCCAATGGCCGTGACTGCCTCGTAGACGCGACGTCAACGGATCCCGCCCATCGGTCGCTGGGTGGCTCGTCTGTTCTTCCGCGGAGTTGTTGGGTCGGTGCATGCATCTCACGACGAGACAACAAAGGCTCCAGGCATGCATTCAAGCTCGAGATGGAAGATGTGCAAATTTAATGCAGGTTGCCGCCCACGGGACCTCGTCTGCATGCACGACGGCCTGTACGGTGACGCATGTGAGCTGGCCAGCAGTGGGCACCAGGACCAACACGCAACCACCCGTGGTCTAGCTCCATTCACTACGAGTATTGCTATCCTCCTTGAGCAGGGGAGATGGCAGGCCCTGGAATCTGCACTCTGGGGCCCTTGTTTATTTTCTTTGCTTTTTATCTTTGTTGCCAGGAGCCATTGGCTGTCATCAACGCTCGATACGTGTGTATCAGGGCCCCAATTGCAATGTCCAGCCCTGGGCCGTCCTTGACGACCTGATATCTGACACATTCACTAGTCTGAGCGGACAAGGTGCATGAATGGGCGTGATATTGCCACAAAACAGACTTGTGATAACAAGGCCGTTTGTACCCCGGCCGGCTGGGCATGGGGGCGACAAATCCACCCTGGGCATTATTGTTTCGAGCAAACGTGGAGTATTTCGGGAGAAAAGCGTGGAGCTGCCGGCTGTGAGTTGGCATGGGAGGCGAAGCGTGCGGCTATTCCTGGACCCTGTCGCGTTTACTCAAGCCCCTGGGCGCTCGCCAGAGCAAGAGATCGCCCTCACCCCAAGGTGAACGAGCCAGGCAATCGTCTTCTGTAGTTTGTGCTGTGGCAAAAGCTCTGTGACAGAGATGACGAACATGACGAAGATGATTGACTGGATTGAATCGGCGGTGTGTGTGTGACGGACGGGGTCCTTTCTGCAGCATGAGAAACACCGCCTGAGCCAAGAAGGGGTCCGCGACTGACCTCGCACCCGAGAAATGAGGGAGCATGTGCATCCATCGACACCACTGAACCCAGCTGCATTATTTGCTGCGGTCTTCCTGCAGCAATATACAAACGGGGCAAAAGAGAGGTTACACTCGCCCCAAGGCCCCAGTGCACATATAGTTGGGAACGACAAGGGGATTGAATGAACTGGTCCATCCTTCCCCAACATGAAACCGCCATGGGCGCTCGCATGTACCTACCTACATGCGTGTCTGTCCAGATGAAGTTGGGTGAGGAAAGCATGGCCCAGTGGCCGCCTCCACTTCCCGCAGTCCCAGGCTGAGCGAGCGGCATCGGCCCGTTCGCCCACTCTCGACCAGCCCAGTCAAACCATCGGGACCTGATACATGAATTGGAGTGAGCTAGGATTGCTAGCAATTGCTTCCATAGCCTTCGACCAGCGACCTTGGGTCGTACTCATGTAGCTGCCCCCCTCAAACTATGGCCATGCAGGCGCCTTTTCGTCGAAGGCGCATTGGGACTCGCATGAAGGAATCGCCAACGCCGCTAGAACAATACTGGCAGGTTTCGTATCTTGGGTCGGGGCAAAAGGAAACCACCTGAGGCCCGGTTCCCTCTCCCCTCCCTCCCACCCACCAGCATGTGTCCTCATAATGTTGTGGCCCGGGCCTGGCCAACTATCGAAATGTCACTCAGCCGGGAGCTTGCCAAGCACCCCCTCCCATCCATCTTGTCCACACCCAAAAGGACCTGCCGAAGCAGACTACTGTATTGCCCAGCCAGTTATATTGAGCGGCGTCGGCCTATTTTCTCTCCTCCCTCTCTGCAGCCCAATACGCGACCCTTCCATACCCCGCATCTTTGTTGCGAGTGACAGTCCGTTCTGAAGGTACGTGTGCTTGCTTGCCCATGACGAGATGTCAAAGCTTTTGTGGACGGGGTCCGATCCATCGGAGCAAGGGTCTTTACGGCACAACAGCTTTCTGGCGGACCGAGGCGCTCGTGCAGCAGAGTGAAGCGATCGGCCCATGAACGGCTCACAAGGACAGTTGCCCATCATGCATGGCGGTTGGCCTGTGGGCTGGCTGTATGTAGGTGTTCCGATGGAGAGGAAAACACGCATGGTATCACTGCGAGGAAACCCGTGAGCACATCGTGAAAACTCGGGATCCAGTGATTGGCAAACGTCTTACCGTTGCTCATTGTTCTTTTTTCTGTTGATCAGCCTACCGTATCGCAGCTGGCCACGTCTTACTTCCGAGATGGCTGCCCCCCAACCTAATGTGTGTGTGGCTGACTCGCTGTAGCCAAGGCCTGCAGGCTTGATGCGGCTGCTTATCATGCAGCAGAGCTGGTAGGTGTCTGTCCGTCTGTCCTCCATGTTCGAGATTCGCCCATGCAGATGAGCAGATGAGAGGGGGGCAACATGTGCATGTTTGCTTTTTTATCTTCCTTGCTTCCTTCCTCCCTGCTTTGCGTAGGATTGTCTCGGTTGCGTGTGAAACCGCAATGCAAGAGACGAGAAGTGAGGCTGGCGATATATTGATGATCAACCAGCACCATGACGACAATTGAGCATTTGCTTCCCGACCGTGGACCAGGACGATCACCCATCCTGCATGCCTGGGCGTCTGAGACGGCTTTCACCGCACCTTGGGGGGATTTTGGGCTGAGCTGATAGGGTCAACGCCCGTCCCCGGATCTTTTTTCTCCCACTGAGGGTACGTAAGATGTTGGTGGCGATCAGTGTCGTCGCCCGCGGTGTAGCGTTTTCCTGTATGCTTAGTGAGTCACCTACAATGAAGATGCACGTCGTAATAAATCTCCGATATAGAATACGGCAACCAATGCATGGAGATTTCTGCCTTGGATCGAAAGTGAGAAATGGCCGCTGAACTCTCCGAAAAGTCTCCGTCACGTGTGTACTTAAATGAAATGGACGGCTTGGGAGTATCTACTTGTAATAAAACAAAAACACAAATAACTTAAGCTGCGAAAGAATAGACTTGTGGTTCATCATACTTTATTTATTGCCTTCTCTGCGGAGACACTTGTTGCGCAAGATGTCCGACACCACCGCCGCTGTGAATAAAACCTACTTCGAGTACGCCCAACCCCTCTTTTGCCCTGATCTGATGACTTGATTGCTGACGCTGCACGCTCGGGAAGTAAACTTGGCTCCGACTATGACGAGAAGTTCAGAGAGGCCCTGACGATGCTGGAGGAGGAGCTGAGGAGGCACAAGGATTTCATCGCCATGCGGCCCGGCGGGCGAGTCCTCGACTACGCCTGCGGGACTGGGCTCCTCACCAACGTGGGTTTTTAGATCATGGAAACAAGAAGACACCGTGCTTACGAGTGGATATTTAGGCTCTCTCGGACCAGGCAGGCGAATGCATCGGCGTCGACGTCTCCGAAACCATGATTGAGAGATATAATGCCAAGTCATCACCAGAGGTCTGTCCAGCCCCCTTGTCACACTATCGCCCAGACTAACGAGTATACAGGGTCCGAAGCGCAAGGCCTACCTGGGCAACCTCATCTCCAAGGACGAGGAGCCGGCGACGCTGTTCTCGGGTGCCGAGTTCTCGGGCTTCGACTTTGCGGGCGTCGGGATGGGCTTCCACCACTTCGACGACCCGGTGCTGGCTGCGCGACGGCTGGCCGAGCGGCTGGCTCCCGGCGGAGTGCTGTTTATTGTCGACTTTGAGCCGCATGGTGCGTTGGGGGGCCATGGAGGGGCAACCAGCGGGGTGAAGCATCATGGGTTCACGGAGGACAAGGTGCGGGGGATCTTTGAGGCGGCGGGGGCGGGAGGGGAGTTTGGGTTCAAGAGGCTGGAGAAGCCGCTCGTGTTTCGGGGGGCGAAGGAGGGCGGGGAGGATATGGTTCGGAAGGTGTTCTTTGCGAGGGGAAGTAAGTTATAGACCAGGATGGTGGTCTTTTAGTTACGTGCGGGCATTGCGTATTAGAAACAATACAGTATAAGATGGCTCTTTTCTTGTCTATTCTGATGTTGTGGGATACCGTGAGTTGTATGAAACAAGGCTCAACTATCCACTTCTTCTCCTCATATCTCGACGGCAAAGGCACCACCGAGGAGGATGGCCGGCTCCTCAATGTTGTGATGCTCATAGCTGTGGTCCCGCGTTAGATTGAGATGCTGCAACAGAGAGGCACCAAAGACGTTATAGTGAACATACCTCAAAGTTCCGACACCACCAGCCTCGAGGAGGAAGGTTGGCCCGTCCTGGAGAGTCTTCCCCGCCCAGCGCATCGCCAAGGCTCGTAGGATGTGGCCGTGTGCGACGATGAGGACATCGCCGTCGGCGGCTTCTTCTTTGGGTTTGCCAATCACGGGCTTGTGGTAGTTGTCGCGGATGTCCTTGATGAGACGGTCCAGACGATCCGTCACATCCTCGGGGCCCCTATATAACACATGATACGTGTGAGAAAAATGGAAGACGGGTAAACGAAGGATCGCTGCTAGGAGGATTGGAATAGCAGGAGAAAGGATGATGAGAGGAGAGGCACAGTTTGACTTACTCGCCACCGGGGCACCCGTCTCTCCATATGTCCCAGGTACCCTTGTAGCCCTGCTCAGCGCGGAGTCTGCGAATCTCCGGGCTGGTGATTCCCTCGTAGTCGCCGTAGTCCCACTCACGGATGTCCTCAGTGATCTGGATCCTGGCGGCGCACTCGGAGATGCCCTCGCGGCGGATTGGAGCCTCGCCGTGCGCCTTCCAGGGCAGGTCCTTGTCGGAGAAGCCCAGGTTAAGGAGCTCGAATGTACGCTGGGCTCTCTTGCGGGGGGATACGTAGCTGTAGCGAGGGGAGAGGGTTAAATGGTGTTAGCCCGGGGTCTCGGTGAGTGAATGAGGCTCGGTTGGCTCTCTCATATGGCCCCCGTCCGAATGGACCGCTTGTGCTGGGGGCGGCGACCAAACGACACAATGGGAGGCTGGAGGAGAAACTCACATATGGGCGAGTTTATGGGGGACAATAAGGCGATCGTCACCGACGAGAGCTTGGCCAGTTGCTCGGACACGCTTCTCACCGTTGGCTGTCAGCGGAATATCAGTGCGGCCAGTATGACGGCCATCAAGGGACCACTCTGTTTCGCCGTGACGGACAAGAAAGACACGGGGAGTAGCCATTTCTTCTGATAAACTAGACTGAATCTCAAGTCTGCAGAGTGGAAGGAATGAGAGTGAGCAGATGAGATTGCTGGGCTACATCTGGTCTACGTTGCGGGATATGACGTTTAATGAGGACATTCTACGGTCTAGGGTAGCCCGAATCTGGGGATGGAAGTGGGGAAGGCGCGTTACCAAGATCTCACCGGACGGGCAGCAAGATGGCTGACAGATGCCCGCTGGGAGATCTCTAATTGAGCTGTCAGAGGTCCCCACTGATCTCATAAGGCTCGACTAAGACTTAGCTAATTGAGTCGTTGCTGCTTCATGCGGCGACATTCACCATGCAGCTCCTGACGTGCTTACCTTTGGGGCTGGCTGACTGACGGTTTGATATTTGAGACATCTTTGCTCTACGTCATGCGCAAGTTCCATTGATCATTACCCCTCTCGAGCAGAGATAGGTTCGGTTGTGGGCTGGTCGATACAAATTGGTTGAGTGGGTGTCGACTCCCCGCTCGCACGTTTGGATGGGGATGTCCATCAATCTCGGGCGGCCACGCCTAGGTCATGTGGCCGATCTCATCGGGGGAATACACTTGGGGATCTTGGTGATGCCATACATAACATCGGAGCTCATGAGACTCAATGGGTGTAACCGCTGAGAGTCTGGGTGTAACCGCCACACGAAACAACCTTGCAGCGAGTCTGCACCCATCCTGTCGAAATAAGCCGGCCACGAGCATCCTGTGGCTGTGATGCAGCTTGCTAATCCCACGCCTTGCGACGGCAGACAGATGAATGCCACACTACACTACCCGGACATGAAGCCAGTCGTGGTGTCTGTCAACCTCCGGCACAAGGTTTCAGCACCGGCCCGGTCGGCGCCCGACTTCCTTGGACGCACGGGCATGGGAGTATCAACTGTATGGTGCACTCGTCTCGCTTGCTCGCCCAGGAGGATTGAGATGGTGTCCTGCTTGGGACCTAGAAGCGAAGGACCCAGCCCAGCAGCGAGCTCCGTTACATCGCATGCAGGCACTAAGAATCCTGCCAGCCTACCTTCTGTCCACAGGACAGTCACGGATGGCGACCCCCGGGGCCAGGTGAGGCCTTCGTCCTGGACCTGCTAGAATACTTTGCTGATGGCCGGGGCGTCTCCCCGGCGCAGTGGGCAAAGGGCGACGCATGGTATTTTACAGGGGGGCGGCTGCGGCCCGTGCCTGGTTGTCTCAAAGACTGTGCTTCCTACAGCTCGGCAGTTCCCTTTCTGCATCTTCGTAGGATGTGGGCAAAAGAGGAGACAAGGCCAGGGCACATGTCCTCTTGGGTAGCACCGTCGAGTAAGCGTCCTGCGTGACATCAAGGGGGCTGGGCTGATGTCCGAGAGCGGACGCCTCCCCCCAGGCGAGACTGTTCCTGAGGACGTCTTGTGACCGGCCAGAAGAAGGGCCTTCAGCCCCCAGCTTCTTCGCCGGGATGGCCGAGGAGAAAGTTCTCGCAGCGCGGTGTTGTGTTGGCTCGTGGGAGACAGGGAGGCAGAAAGAGCCTTCCAGATTAGTATGGGGTAATATCTTGGGACGACTATGGACGGGCGTGTGCCTCCATTCACCATTCATTTGCACGGTGCCCGGCTGGGCCCTATGGAAAATTCCTCAACCAGGATGCAGACCCGTCAGTATGGCATGCCCCTACCATGGGATCCATGCGACGCTGACGATAAGGGCAGCACCGCCGTGGTGGCATCCTGGACGCTGCGCGTACATGCCTCCCTCCCGCTCTGCATGCTTTCACCCGCGGTAAAAGGATCTCTATTCGTCCTCGCGCAGCAGCGGTGTACGCTGAATTAACGGGCGACTGCTACCTCCTGTTTTAAGGTCTACGGTGGGCTTACTAGATGGCTCGTGATGGCGCCCGCCCGGCGAGGATTCTGCCACGGGCAGGTACCTCTTGGGAACGTTCTGTCAGCAGAAGGGGTGCACACTGCAGGCTATTTTTGCCAGTGGCTGGCTGTGTGTTCCACGGTTTCGATTCCTTCACCGAGTCGCTACCCCTGGCGGCAATCCATGCGCTTACCTACCCCGTCCACGAACAGGTTCAGATGTTTCGAATGCGGAAGCACCCGGGCATATATTCGGTGGGACAACAGCATTTGGAGGTGTGCGGATGGCAAGTTGGTCTGCGTCTCGCATACTTGTCTGTTTACAGCGCTGCCCTTGTGACCGGTCTGCTACCCCAAGTCGAGAACACTCACGCTACGCCGGGATCGGAGATCCACCACAGTGCGTTATTGCTTGTAGCGTCTCCTTCGCAAAATGAGTGCTCGTGACGGGAATCTGGACGCTCGGGCGTGAGAGTGTGAGGAAACAATGCCGTATCGCGCTCGGTGGAATACGACGCAACTCGGTCGGGGATGGCAACGGAATCAAAACCCCGGCGGGTACGGGGGCTGCAGATGCTGGGCTTGGCGGCTCAGTCGTGGGACTCGTGAAGATGCAATGCCGCAGACCCTGCTTCTCGTGTACGTATGCGTGTTCGTGGCGGCCACAGCCATCGCCAGGATGCGACTCGATGATGTCGGGGGCTGCTCTGCAACTATTCTCGTCCTCGCTCGGGTCTGCCGTTTCAGTGGCTGAAATTTGCGGTCGGGGATTACAGTACACTGCATCATACGGCGTCGATATAGGTCTATAATATAGGCGGTGGGATTCTGCTTGGCGGCGGCGAATGATTGGGATGATCGTGGTGAGCGATCCTTCCATATTTTTGGCGATGCTTGCACAACTCCGACGTTGACCAATCACGTGACTGGATACCAGAGTACCACTAAGACAGTTGGTTGCGAGAGACTGAAGTTATGGGCTAAACATTATTTGGGCCTAGCGAAACCACAGTAATTGTAACTTCGATGGCTTCATCATTACTAAGACAATTGTTGTTGCTATTATGTTAAAATCGATGGTCTTGGGGTGTTGTTTTTTCTCACCCATTTGCTGGGTTCTTTGCTGGCAAGAGGGTGACATAAAAAGCGACACACTTACATACCATATCCAGCACTGACATGTACGGTGCGGACTTTGTGTCTTTAATTGTCATTAATAGACGCAATACGGAACAAATAATAAAGAATATGTTTCGTATTGCGTCTGCAATGAGTATCTGCGAATTGTACCTGTAGTCTATGGTGAATGTAATCTTAGTGGCCTTGATGTTTAATTCAATTCCTCCAGTCGTAGTTGGCTGATTACATTCATCTTATGGTAACTGCACGATCTTTGATCTTGCAGCTTTGAAGTCTCTTTGTTCGATGCTTTTCACGAGAAGCAGCCCTTGCTTGTGAAAGGTTCACAGGATTTGTGGGACAGAACTGAAATCTCAGATTCAGTAATGGCATGGCCAGCTCGGCGGCACTTGAGTGACATCTTCGACTGTTAATGTCTAGGCATAGTCCAGAAACGGAATATAAATCGTAGCCTATTGAGCGTGGGGCCTTGCTGGGTTACGCAGTGGACACGCCCCCCTGTCAAAACATATACTTGGATCATGGTTTGGACCACTTCTAGATCCGGAAATATCTTGATCGGACTCACGAGCTATTTAACGTGAGACCTTCTTCGTGGAAGAAGGAGCTACAGTCCATCCTCGAGGCGTTAGTGGCAATGCAAGACGTGTTGCACGATAGTGAGCATGGCATAGTCATCAAGACTGGCTAAAGCTAGATACATGGGAGATCTCTTAAAAAACGCTTGGTCAAATAAGTCCTTATTATGCAAAATCGAATCTTGAGGAACACCCCTGTTCAGCCTTCATATTTGTCGTATAGTCCAGACAGGGTTCTCTTTGCATGCGAGAAGTGGGATATTCAAATTATGCTAACTAAGAAATAGCCTCGGATCTTGTTTTACCCACTATAGATTCAATTCGAAATGCCATGCTTAACATTATTACGCTTTTCCTTTGGAATTTGATCATGTCTATATATTAGAGACGAATTTCCATTTTTTCAGCAGTTGTGCAAGCATAAGACACTCACAGGAGTGAGCCTTGTCTCATCATCGTGTATTCTCTTCGGGCCAAAACCAAGGGCTCAAGACACAGTTGCTTCTGCATGATCTTTCGGGAGGCCTAGGATTATATTTTAGAGACTAAACCATATGAAAAGACTGGTATATTGAACGTTTATTATGGTGAGTTATCTTGTCTGATCTAAATATCTTTGCTATCAGTTAGACTCCCCCCTTTCTTTGCATTTATTTCACGGCTGGGCTCCTAGCTTCTAGTGTCTATACAGCCTGGCTAATGACCGCCAACTTCACAGGTTCTTCACTCAGAAGTTACGAATCACTGTCAACATACTCATACCGCTTCTCGCTAATCATTTCTGGTTCGAAACTAGCAAAAAAAGCAAAAATTCGGCAGACCTTGTGTTGTAGGTTCTTCTCCTTGTTGGTCCCTTTCGTACGGTTCCGTTAGCCCTGTACAAAGGAGGCTTATTGAAGGATGTTGAAACGGCCCATGGGTCCAATCCATCTCAAGACAAAACATGAAGGGCAAGGGATTGATAGACTGGACTTCGAGGCAACGATATGTCTGAGAGATCGGACTGAGGAAGGCATCGAAGGTTCTGAGCGGTTTATTTAAGTATTGTCTTGATATTGAAGCACATGGACAGGAGCAGATCACCATGAGAATGAGAACTATCGTGAATTCATATGTGATGATGCCAATAGAAACGAGAGTGATATAGCCTCTGTGTATGAGAAGAGTGTATTATTATGTGTACAGATATTGTGCCCTCTATATATCCTCTATCAACGGAAATTTTGTGACTTGTGATAATGAAAGACGATCAAGCTCATGCCCAATCGAAAGTACCCTCATGTTATCAATATTACTTTTCAACCTTTCCCTCCTCCGCTGTTGCCATCTTTTCTTTGTTCTCGTCTTGCTTAGCGCCGCCATCCTTCACGCTTCGCCACTCCATCAACAGCGCTCCTATTATCGCGATGCACACTAAGATCATCCCAACCCTCAGGACTTGGCGGATGGCCTCATTATATCGTTCCAAGACCACATCTTTGATTGAATCGGGTACTTCGGTCAAAGAAGTGGCACCGTTGCTCTGAATGAATTTGGGATCGAAGCCCTCGAGGTTGGATAGACGCCGCTGAAGTTGGTCGTTGAAGACCGTTTGGCCAACTGCTGAAAATATGGAACCGCCGAGTAGTTGGGTGAAGAACATAAACGACGCTCCTATGGGAACATCCTTTTTCGGCAGGACAGTTTGGGCGGCCAGGTTGGGTGCCTGGACAACCATGCCCATGCCGAAACCATAGATAACTTGGTAGCCGATCCACACGCCACTGCTTGAATGCACTTGAAGAGTGGTGAGCAGCCCGGCGCCTATACTCATGAGAACAGTGCCGATAATTTGAAACGGAGTGTAGTAGCCGGTGAGCCGAGTAAGTCCTCCTGTCGCTAGGGTGGACACAACCATGGAGAGAAGCAGGGGAAGAAGTCGAATTCCTGACTGCATGGCTGATACTCCCTGGATGGCCTGAAAATATATGGGGAGATAATAAACTGAGATCAAGTTAGCGGTCGAAAACAGTTTGTGTAGGTTATATAGCTCACTGAAGATCATTTGTTGCGATCCAACGCAAAAACTAGAGATCATACCAGCTATGATACTACGTTGCTTTATGACCCTGGGCGGTAGGGTGGCAGTTCGAGGCAAATAGACCTGAACCAAGCCAAAACTCAAAAACAACACGCCTGCCATAACGAGGAGGGCAATCATCCGACCATTATTCCACTATGTGATAGTTAGCAATGGCTAGTAGTATGTTCTTATCATCATTGAGACCTACAGGATATGTGACGCCACCCCATTGTAGGGCAAGAACTAGGCAGACACAAGCTGCAATGACCAGTATAGACCCGTAAAAGTCTAGTTGAAGCAACTTTTCTTTGGTAGGAATCTTTGTCGAATCCCGATCGGGGATCTTCATGAGGAAAAACACGACAACCATGGCCACTCCACCGACAGGGAGATTGATGTAGAAACACCATCTCCAAGTCACGTTTGAGGTAAATGCACCGCCGAGAAGAGGGCCGATAATAGAAGATATACCGAAGACGGCTCCAAAGAGGCCTTGATACATTGGTCGTTTCGGTAGTGGCACGGTGTTTACAATCGTCATGAGCTGTGTGGAAGACTTTTGGTTAGATGATTGATTCCTCAGAAGACAACAAGAAAGTATTGCTATCACATACGACGCCAGTCATAATGCCGGCCGAGCCAAGGCCTGCAATGGCCCGGCCGATGATGAAGGCAATAGAGTTGGGTGCCGCTCCGCAAATGGCGGACCCTACTTCGAAAAGGAAGATGGTGCTAAGAAGGGTAGCCTTGGCATTGAAAAAGGCATAAACTTTGCCGAAGAGAAGCTGTAGGGCGCAAGTTGTCAAGAGATAGGCGGACGAGTACCATCCAATGTCGTTTATGGAATGGAACTGGTTTGTGATTTCGGGGATTGCGGTTGTTATGATCATGCGATCCTTATGACGGTTTTAGCAATAGCATAAAGGAACAAGGGGGACAAAGACCTACCAAAGAAACCAAAAACATGCAAACGTAGACTGAGGTCATGATCAGGGCGAATCGTACACCCGTAGGATACTGGGAATCTTGGTCAGGTGATTCCTTGGCAGCCTCAACATCCTGGCTTTTTATTTCAATGTCGGAAGGAGGGTCGGAATTCAGCTCGCTTGGGGTACTTGAATTGGTCCCTTGTTTTTCTGGTTTAGAATCATCGAGAGTCATGGTGCTGGTAAGTCTAATGGGCGGCTGTATAGGTCGTGAGTTGTATGTGTATGTTGTGAGAAGTGAAGGAAAGAAATTAATGAGAGAAACAGTGTTCCTCGAAGAATTATATACTAGACATCAGATGTCATGAAAAGATTGGAAATAAATAGCAACCGCACGAAAGGTTTGTCGTGATTGTTTGACCACGTCCGTCGGGCCCGAAGGCCCGAACAATGTTTGGTGTCCTAGAAACTAGACTCTATCCATTAGGGATATGGATCTGCCTAATCATGGATGATGCTTACGAGCAGAGTAATTTCGGATACCGGGCAGTCTACTAGTTTCGTTTTGAAGAGAACGCTGGCATTTTGTTGGCCAAAGAGTCTCGAAGGTGGTGGCCGAGCCGGGGCCGACGGTGAGGCGCTAGACCGTTTCCAGACCCGAAGGCCCCGACAGCTTCTTCCTCTTTCTCACAACCGCGTCGTCGTTCATCATCCTCCCCTGTCCATGTCTTCCAAGACGCTTTCGCATTATCTTGAATTATTTCCGTCATATATGGTTTTGTTGGGGCATTGCACACCATGGGACCCTCACAAACAGAGCAGATCCCCCAACGTCATAAGTTTGCCTGTTCTCTATGCGCGCGACGCAAGGTAAAATGTGACAAGCTGGATCCGTGTTCCAACTGCATCAAAGTAGAGGCGCAGTGCCTCTACGAGGTTCATCCACCTCCAAGACCTCGGAAACGGGCTGCTGATGATGAACTCGTCGCGCGGCTGGCGGCTTATGAAACCTTGATGCGAAAGCATGGCGTCGATTTCTCACATTGCGCAACCACTTGGGTCCCATCAGGCCAAGAAGTCGAATCAGGAGAAGCTGAGCCATCGCCGGAAGCGAACCTCTCATTCCCCTCGAATAATGTGCACGATGTACCAAGATCTATGGATGGGACTTCTTCAATGGTTCTCGAGAAGTAGGTAAAAGTATACTTGAAGTGATAACTGCGGTGATCGAGACTAATGATTCATTATTTCAGGTCCTTGTGGTCGAACCTGATCCCAGAGGTATACATCTCAGTCAATTCCACAGTTAAGAACATAGCATAACCTTTGATCTCAGCTCAAAAACCCGCCTATAGTCAACCTTCGACACAAATATGATCCATTTTTGTACCCGACCCCTCCTCTCGACTCCTTTCTCAGCACTCCCAACTTCAACCTGCACGATATGCATCCGGAGCCGAAACATATCTACCGATTCTGGCAGATCTTTGTTGAACGTGTTAACCCGCTTACCAAAATCATCCATGTCCCGACCCTCCAGCAACGCGTCTTGGACGCCAGCTGGGACCTTACAAGCATATCAAAACCCTTCGCTGCTATGCTTTTTGCCATATACACCTTGGCTGTCACCTCTATATCAGACCAAGAATGCGAGGCCTCTTTTCAAGAAAAAAGACTCAACTTATTGATGCGATATCGCACTGCTTCGATTCGCGCCCTCGTAGCTGCAGAGTTTCTCACTACGAGAGACCTTGAAGTGCTCCAGGCATTTGTACTATTTCTCTTCTCCGACCCAGAGTCCGAGCTCACCTCGACCTTGACGGGTGCTGCCCTGAGGATTGGTCAAAAGATAGGCCTGCACCGCCCCAACAATCCAAAGGTCTCATTTTTCGAAAATGAGATGCGCATTCGGCTCTGGTGGAATCTTGCTGGCCTGGACGCTCGCAGTCGTGGAGTCCACGTCCGAGGGATGGCGCCGCCTCCGCATCGCGAGTTTGGCGATGTGCGCCTCCCGCTTAATGTGAATGATGCAGATCTACATCCGGACATGACAGAGGCTCCTGCGCAGCACGACAATCCGACTGAGATGATCTGTGCTCTTGTCAAGTTCCAAGTGTTTGAATGGGGCCGAACTGGATCGAACGGGTCAAAGGTATTCGAGAGTATGACCCATCCGAGTTCCACGAAAAAGGGGATTGTATCGATGGAACTCAAGGAAGCAGCCATTAACGAGATCGAACAAGCCTATCGGAGGATTCTGCAGAGATCGGATAAGCGTATCCCCCTCCACCAGCTGGCACAAACATGGGCGACGATTATTCCAGCTCGTTTACGTTTTAAGATCTACCATCCTCGGTTACGACCGGCAGCGGAAGATGGGACAATATATGTTACGCGGAAAGAGAGCGACGAGACTTTTGAGGCCGTCCTGCTTGCTCTGGAAATGAGCGAATTGAGCCTGGAATCAGTTTTTGCAACGTATCTCGTCATCCACTTGACATTTTGGTTCAAAATGGAAGCATACGTATATGTCATAAGCGAGCTGCGGCAACGGTGCTCCGGGCCTCGGATAGACTTGGCCTGGAGAATCATAGAAAAACTATTCGACAATCTTCCCGCAGTGATCTCAGAGGAAGATGAGACGTTTTTCAATGGGCTGATTAATTTAACGCTGGATGCCTGGGAGGCGCGGCGAAAGGAATTGCTTACGATTTCGAGTTCTCTTGAAGCCGAAATTACTCCCCCTTTTATCAGATCGCTTTATGATAGGAGGAGGGAGAGGAATGAGGATGGTATGTCGATGGCGGCTGTTCTAGACTCGCATAGTCTTGATGGGCTGGGATTCATGGAAGGGGACGCTGTAGATTGGCAGACTTGGGGTGATGTTTTCAGATTCTAATGAATAGAGTAATGTAAACCATCCATACCCGTGGCAGGGCTATTCACCCTATGCTATTGTAGGTGCCTATCTGTTCTATTTCAGGATCTAGGTGACTGAAGCGGCTACGTCGACAGGCTACAAGAGATGTAGCGTCCAGGTGACATTCTATTCAGGATATTCAGATATTCACTCAGTACCAGTATGCCATCATTACCCTCTGATCGTTCCACAATGGCGAAATCTCTCCCAAGCTTCGTGAGATGGTTTCACAAATGGGGTTTATTTAGAGATACACGTAGGAAGTAAGCACTTTATGCTATAAATCTCCGAATTGGAAAAGGACATGAATTTATTTATTGACTAGATTGTTTCTACTGAGTGCTACTCCACGAAGCTCCAACAACTCCCCGATGAAACCTTTCCGAAAGTTCGGATTTCCCTACCCAAGACATAGCATCTGTTTTCATTATCCGCCAAATATGCAGATGTTTCCGCCTTCTTCTCAAATCAACTCAATCCAATTTTCATTGTTTTAAGCCATCCGCAAATTCCAAGATCTCCAACATGCAAAACAAGGCGAACTGTGTCTCCATCTCTGAAACCTTCTGGGATATTCCTTTCTTATCTTCCCTACTTCGTGAAAACTGAAAGGATGCGGCTCTACGAGCTGAGGTCACCATTCTCCTCCACATAGATTCTTAATGCGTCTATTATATCAAGCGCGAAATACTAGAGCGGAGAGCAAACCCAAGAAGGAGCCTGGGCTTTGTGAACCCTTCATGCTCTCAGCGTGCAGCGACACTCTAGGCCAAGTTTGTTTGTGCGAACACGAGGTGGTATCTTGGGTGGCATTGAGATCATTCCTGACTTCAAGTAGCGCAGGAACACTACTAAACTCTGAACTAGATTTCGAGTTCGAAATGGATATCAAAACTTGTCACTAGACTGATCACTACCTAGGAAATGCATTGCGAATGGACCAAATATACGCCTCTTCTATAAGAGGGCGGGCCGGTGGCGGTTGGAACTTATCTAGAAGCCACAATCAGGGTCAGGAGCATTCAAATCCTATTGAACCGGCAAGTTTAATGCAATGGAAGTGCCCAATATGGTTCGTTGAGACTGGCGCAACGCAGCGCAATGGGTCTGGAGATCATTCCCAACGTTCTTTCTGAGATGACTTGCTTTCGTATTTATGGCGACGAGGCGAAGGTTCATGACCTCTTATATGGTCTCTAAGTCACAGACTGGAGAGTATCTCAAGACAAAGCATGTTCTCCTGGATTGTAGATTGTTCAAGAGAACAGTGCCACCATCGGCAACCATCCTAGGCCTCTACATCCACGTTCGCGTCGACCTTTGTTAATCCGCAACTCGACAAGATTTGGCCTAGCCCTATTACATCCTGGCTTCTCTAACAGGGTCATTGAGGGATAAGGTCAGCCGGGATCATTCTTAGCATAATCAAACCAGAAGGTTGCTTAAGGAGAACTACGCGGATCCTTCCTGTAGGAACAGTTCTCTTCTCAGCATTTATGGATTTAACAAAACGGAGCTCGATAGTGGATATTATTCTCGACAAAGAGGACAGAAATTACTGAATATCTTGCGGAATGTCGAGAACCCACCAGAGGATGCTGGCAAGAGGAAGGGTAGGATCCCATGGAAAACTGACAGTCCTGAGGCATAGATTTCGCGTCAAGATTGATTAAGAAGACATCAGAACCTCTATTTGTCAGCGATCTACAAGTGACACCCTTGTGATGTGTCAAGAATGTCAAGCTGGCGAAGAAAAGGGCGAGCGATTGTCGGAGCTCTGGCATGTGCGGTTCATCGGCGACAAGCCGCAATTCTCCACCTTCAGGCACTAAGGAAATTAGTCTGACACCAAACACGTTTTTAGTGTCTCTGCGGTTCATCGGCGGCAGGCCGCAGCTCCACTGAGCGGCTCAAGATTGACTACAGGCCAGTCCGGTCGAGCATCCCATGTCGCCATGTAAGGTAAGCATGACTCAAAGTGTATCCAGATGAACATCTGCGAACAGTTTTTAGAGTATAGTTTACTCTAAAAGCCATGAATCAGAGACTTCTCTTAGGATCACCAATCATGATGGCCTCCACGCGGAAAGGTTCGAGTATGACGAATTACATTGTGAACGCTTGCTGTTTATTCTCAGCTATGCTGTAGCCTGTTTATAATCTATCCAATATTTCTGTATTGCATTCTAGTATGAGATTGCGGCTCTATAATCTCCATCCTTAATGTGTAATGATGGCTCTAAAACCGTTTCTTGAATTTTATATTCGGGCAGAAGTGCAGACCTCTAGACCTTCTCATTCACGCTGGTGTTGCCAGTCTCTACATCAGTAGAGCTAGATTCCTCGTCCTCTCCCGCATAAGCATACTTGCTTCGTGATCTAATCCTGGCACCGTATTTCCAGAATAAGAAAGGAATTGCGCAGCAGGCAAGACTTAGAAAAGCTAGTAGACTCGATGCCCACTGATCGCCCAGCCGTTCATACATCTGCTCGGTAAATAAAACGACAGCGGCACCCCAAAAACTTCGGATAAACGTTTTGGCAGCAAGAGTCGAAGCTGCTTGATGTTGATATGAATCAACCAGGTAGTTGTTGGCCGAGTTATAAAGAAAGATAAATCCAAATCCAACAGGTAAACCGCCCATGGCAGGCCCAGCCCAAGAGAGGTTGGCGTACGATGTCCACGCAAAGATGAAGAGACCGATGGGGATCAGCCAACATGAGAGCATCATGGGAATAAGTCGTGCCTCGGCTGGCGGCTTTCCGTTATGTTTCTTGACTAGGTGAAGATAATGCTTGTTGACAGAGGGAGAGAGGCAAGAAGAGAGCAGAACACCAACTGCGACTGGGAGAAACATGAGCCCAGTGGTTCCAGCCGAGTATCCTTTACCTTTCTGGAACACGATAGGATAAGCCACGAAGAACATATAGAGTAGTCCGTACAGAATGCTCATATAGATCGAGATGAGAAAGACAATAAGTTCGCCAAAAAGGAGCTGGAAAGGTCGAATAAGGAACACGCGCAATCTCTCCCCGAGGGTCCGTGTATCGAGATCTTGTTCGCTCACGTGCGAATCAATGCCAGTGGACTCTCGTAGCTTGCGTGCTCGGCGAGACAGAATTGTAGGGGCATATGTCTCAGGGACAGTAAAGGTGACAAGAAACCAGGCCACGCCAGCAAAGATGAGCTGAATCCAATATAACCAGCGCCAGCCCTTTGCGTCCGACAGATAACCTCCAATCAAGGGACCGACTGAACCACCCATAAGTATTTGTTCCTCCCAGGGAGAATGATTGACTTACTAGCTGGGCCGAGGAACGGGGCAGCAGAAAAAGCAGCCATGGGGACTCCCCTCTCTTCATTCTTCCACATGTCGGCCAAAGTGCCCCCCACAAGGGTCATTGGCGCGGAGAAGGCGATGCCATCCAGTGCTCGGCAAACAAGCAATGTCTCGATATTCTTTGCCACTGCGCAAGGGATCACAAGAACGGTAGCGATCAACAAAGTAGAGCCGCTTCCAGGTCGTCAGTAATGTAAATCAAAGTTGTATGCATGAGTTGTAACATACTAAATGATTCTCCTTCCGAAAATTTCGGAAAGGGGCGAGAATACCATAGGGCCGATACCGAAGCCAACAACGAAAATACTGATACTAACAAGGGCTACCTCTTCGCTGACAGCAAACTCGTCAACGACACCTTTGACATCGGCTGTTATAACAGCAGAGCTAAAGGCCACAACAAAACAGGTGAGGGCGATGACCATGGTGCAGTACCACTTGCGGCTTTTGGACCAGTTCTTGGGATTCTCGGGGTCATCTTGTGAGAAGACGACATGTTGGTGCCGTACGCCATCAATATTGACAGACTCGATGTTTTCGCTCACCGAGGGCTGAGGTCGTTTGTCTTCATTCTGAGGTGAGAGTGTTTGTGAATCCACAAACGAAGAGGATGGTGTGGCCATGGTTCCAAGTCGGATAGTCAAACAATAAACTTGAGGAGCCCCTGTGAGGTCAGAGTGTAAGACTAGGAAATACGGAGGGTATTTATCCTCCCACCTAAAAATAAAAAGACACCGAACTCTCTCCCTACTTTCACTCAGGTCCGATCCGGCCAGCCCATCATGTCGAAGCAGATCCACAGTGAAGCGGGTGAGCGGGTTCGGAGTGGCACGCTATAATCTTAGTCCAGGATCGGCCCTGCAATATGGAGAAAGTATTCGGGTCAGAATCAAATAATCCAGCCCTGTGCCGCAAGTGCCGAAATTTTCTGGAAGAATTTCATGTCGTGGTGAACAAAGAGCGGATGTTGTCGAGAATACCTGCCTGGAATGTTGGCCCGCTCTCCCGCAGTGACACCACCTGAACAGTTCATCTTGAGATCTTGCACAATCTGGAATCTGGAATAACTGCGGATAGATCACATGTAGGTACCAGATGGGGGAAACCCCAGTCCTTTGCGAAATCCAGTGTTTTCAGGAGCTGGTGGCTGTGGGACCCAACGTCACATTTGAAGCCAGGGCATCGGCTCCACGGCACATGCGGTGCTGTTCTCATCGGGCATGACCATGCGTGAGTGAAAATTAGGGTTTTTCTTCTTTTTGTTCTGGGGTGAGATTGGGGTAAGATAGTGGACTCTGGATCCTCAAGCACCGACGCTCAGCTTCCCTGGATGCTCTGTCAATATGTATCCTCATTTTTCAACCCCCAGCCCTTGAAGCACGGAAGCAAAAGGGTTGAGATTTGAAGCGCGGCACTGCTTGGCCAGCCCTCCTATATGCTGCACGATGTGCTCATCAACCTCCCCCTCAGGTACATTCTTGTCAATACCATCATCTCCTTTAGTCCTGGACTCTGAGTGATGATGGCAGCTCCCATCTGATGCAGATGCGTTTCCCAGTCATTCCCATGAAGTTGAGCCCCGGCATTACTTCCGCATCTTTCTCCATCTGCATCAGCAACCATATCGAAAAACCAGGTGAAGATGGTGGCTTCCTCCGGTCCAGAACTGGGGGCAAATGTCATGAGATCAGGGCACGGCCTGCTAGTAGCCCGACCGTCGGCATCTCTGAGCGAATCCCACCGACTAGCCAAGACACAGGACCAAAAAAGGAAGAGCCTTGGGTTCTGCGGTTTGTGAAGCCCTAGGAGTAGAGCCATGCGGCCGGCGGCGCTAACCAACATCGACACCTGTTCGATTCTAGGACAGGTAATCAGTAGTAGGAAGGACTGAAGACTCCAGAGAGCAGGCATGGTGGCGACTTCAAATGAATCGAAGCATTGCTGGACAGAGGCAAGAATGTCGTCGACAACCTGGTCGTGGAAAGGATCTTTGCTCAAGTATGTTGCGGCAATCAGACAGATCGATCGAGTCAAGAGAGGCGGTGCGAAGGGCTCTACGGCCAGATCGGAACGGTCAACAAGTGGCCAAAAAGGAGAAATCTCATCGAAATATCTAAAGTGTTTGAGTTAGGTGTTGTCCTCTGGTGCCCTATCCGGGTATCCTGGATACACTACCTATTGATAAGAAAAGTTGCGGACGAGACTGCCCCCGGAGGTAGGTCAAGGCGCAGTGGTAAAGGCTCGCCATTTTGGACCGATTCATTCAAGTACCGTAGCTCGAGCTGAGAAGAGGACCCGTCATCATCTAGAGCACAAGAGAGATTCTTCGACACGCAGCGGGCACACGGGACTTCGCCCTCGCATCTGAGAAGCATGATAGGTTAGCTATGGAAAAAGAAGCGAGGAAATCATTCTTTTTCACCACCTTCGCTTCGCTGCTCGACATGGAAGGCAAGCTTTGTTTACCCGTAGCCGTTTGGCTGCGCGCGACTCCATCCGCAAATTGAAACTCAGCGATATATTTGTTTGTTGATTATCGGGTAATAGGTTGACATTTTGAATGGGTCAAGATTTGAGGGAGTGACAATTGTGGAGATTTCAGATGATGGTGAATTCGGTAGGGCGCGTATTAATAATTAGCGCTAGCTGCTTAACCTTTTCTACTTCTATCACAAAGGTAGGCGTGTGAACTCAAACCCATCATCGACGAGACATTAGAAGATGCCTGACGCCGCCAAACCGTGCCCGAGGACGCATTCAGCCTTCTGTAACTCGCTATCGACTCATTGAAGATAGCTATAGCTGCGGAATCAGCCATGAAGTCCTGGATGTGCGATCCCTGCAAAAAGTACGTCTTCAACTCTATCCTTCTTCGTGTGGGAATTTGAGTGTGGCTGCCGGCTGACTATTGAATCCAGACTAAAACTTCGCTGCGACTGGTCGTCTTCGACATCGTTTACTCCTCAATGCAGTCGTTGTGAAAAATACGATTTAAAATGCGCAATGGACAACCAGCCTTGGGCGGCCAATGCCCAGCAACTGTATAGAACTACGGTGTTGGAGGCATCCTCAAGAACGACCTTTTGGGGGCCCACGTCCAATTTCGGCGGCAATCCGAGCGATCTCTATAGCGGAGAGAAGCAGCCTGGCTCAAATGCGCCTAGACCTACGTTAGATCAATCGTCTGTTCAACGTCGGAATGGGCTGGACCGAAACGTGCTGGACCTCGATCCCAACGTCAAGAGTCACTTGTTCGACATCTACCTAAAGCACATCCAGCCCTTTTTCCCCGTTATTTCTTCCTACTCGATCCAGGCCTATCCGCCCACGCCTTTGCTGGAAGCTGTGATATGCGCAATCGCAGCTAAACATCGGCTGGCCATTGCATCATGGAGAGATTTGGAATACACTAGAGGTTTCATTCAGGAACAAATCTCCCAAATGTTCAGCTTACGAGCTAGATACGAGCCTAAAATCCAGACTGTACAGGCCTTGGTCATTGCCTGTGCCAGATTTGAGATTTTAAATAAAGACTACACCGACTTTCTCAACGTGGCTATCACCATGGCGCTTATGTGCAAAATGGCACAAGACCTCAAACTTGATGAATCTCTCAGAGCCAACGAGGATACAGATGATGCCCGGTTTCGACGACAGCTCTGGAAATCCTGCATGTTTATGGACGTGTTCAAGGCTGCGACATATGGACACACTCCCAACCTGCACCAAGACTACTGGATTGCCCTGGACCGCTCTCTTCTCCGCAGACGGGAGACTGGACCTGCATCTCCCTCTGACATTGCATTCGACGACTTTGTAGCCTTGGCATGCCATCTCGAAAGAATTATTAGAAGCTTGTATATCACACAACGCTCCGAAACGAGCAAGCTTCTGGGGCAGATTACGTCAATTTTCCATCTCCTCGATCGCTGCCAAAATCTTGTCAGCTCACATCTTCACCTTTACGACCATGATACTTCACGTGCGCTGCAAATGTATGTGCACAATAACCGGCTCCTCATTGTGCTTGGGGTAAAGCTCTCTGAGCTAGGAGAAGGCCCGGCTGTATCTGAGCTGAAGGCAATTGTGGAACAGCAGCGCGAACTTGTAGTTCATGAAGCTATTCAGACGTTGTCCTGGTTGGATGGGGAACTGACACACTCGCCGTTCACGGAGATGGGCTTCATCCTCTACTTCGTCTCGAGGGCCTTGCTCGTAGTTGTGAGCCAGCTTAACACGCTCGGCACGACATCAGCCCAGCCCAGCCCGCTGGTTTCGAGATTACTCGAAGCCACCGAGTCGGCGAGGAGTTTTTCCGATAAACTTCTGGAGTTGAATCGGTGGGGTGTAGAATGGTATCAGGCGCACACGATTCGTGGTATTCTTGGCCGCATCAACGTGGAAAGTCGAGCGCCTGTACAACAGGTGCCTCAAGAAGTGGAACCAAACTTTGATGAATTATCGATGGAGAATACATGGGCGACGGAGGATTGGGAAGCCCTTGTGGAATCTTGTGGGTTTGATGCTTGGATATTTCCAAATTTTGAAAGCACTGTATGATACTGACGTGTTTCCCATTCTAATTGCAATTGAAAACGATTCAAACATATCAGTGGATGTCTAAGAGAATCCATTGATCACCTCTATTCTATGGTTTACTTCTATCTCCAGGGCTAGATAGACGGGAAAAATAAAAAAACAAGTATTAAACTGAATGAAACACAAGAAAAGAAAACAAGTACTAGAAAATCTAGCTTTCAAAAATCCAGGGATTATCAAGAGATAGAACATGCTTCTCCTGCAAGCGGTGGTGATGGATGGGTGCACGCTCAAACGTACTCTGCACAAATGAGATCGCCGCCCAGGTTCATAACCTCTCTGATCGTTGCATTGGCAACGATGCCGACCATCCAAAGGTTGTGATTGAGCGTGGTCACGTTGCCATCATCACCATCGTAGTCCAAAAAGGCAGCACTCGGCTCCTCCATACCATTTTGCTCAAGGTAGCTGGTCAGAGGGACGTTGCGTCCACCCATATCAGTCAAGCGGTAGGTGAGATTGGCTTGCTGCCACTCCCACCAGAGGCGATCCAAGTTGGCATGATGAAGGTAAAAGATGGGTTCACCGGGGCTTCCAACCACATCAAGCAACTAGTGATGGTTAGCATTTGTCTTGAAACTATTTGGATCGGTACCGAGGTATCACTTACCGTTCCTCCGACGGCGGAATGCCCTGCAGTGTGGGGATTCACTTGGTAGCATTCAAACGCCTCCTCGTACGTATCGGTGTTGTAGCATTCGTCAATGTACTCCTGTGCGCCAGTCTGGAAGCCGTTTGAGTTGAGTGATCGTGACAGACAGTAGCTGTCTGACGTTGAGCTTGAGCTCATGTGCAAGGTCAAGTTGACGAACGGGCCATCCGTCACACAATCACCGCCTTCGCCGCCGAATCCAGTGTCGGGGTCGAAGATTTCAGAGCCTGCAAGGTCATCCATGTCGACAGTTTCGTTCCAGTAGGGTTGGCCGCCCTCGTAACCGCATTCAGACTGTAAGAGGTATTCGTGAACCCGGACAAAGTACCTGTGCCAGGGTAAAAAGGCCCCCTGAGACCCTTGTCAGCTAATCAAGAAAGCCTGCCTACTAGGGCTGTATACTTACAACGTTGTGAATGACATTGGATTGCGTAATATGGGCCCAATCAAGCTCATCCCAGCGGTTCAAGGCGCCGTCGATGCCAGCTTTGGCCGTGCTATTCATCAGACAAAGCTCAGCGTCGATGTAAGCTGCCTTTTCCGTATCTGTCATAGCATTCCTGTAGCAATGTAAGCGTCCAATTGAAGATGTACGCTATGAGATTTGTGATGTAGGTTCTTACCATGCCTTTCGTTCCGTTGGGGTGCTGCAAGTAGTATTCCAGGATGCAGAAGAGACGCCGGAGGCAGTTAAGAGGAGGAGTCCTAGAATAGAGGAAATCATTTTCGCCGGATGCCAGTGTTCAGATGTGCTTGAGAGTATGAGCAGAGGATCGATTGCAGAATTCGATGAGCGCTGCAGATCTGAAGAGTGATCAATAGCCAAGACAAGACTAATTATATATCTTTCATTAGCATCTTATTTCGTACGATGGTTCTACTTGATTTTCTAAATGGCTTCTTTCCCAGTACTGTCGACGCGCGTTCGTTCCAGGGATAACTCCTTGTGAGACGATGGCTTCTCTCGTCTGAATTCCTTTACTGCATACAAACCAGCATTGTCATGGACGCCTCAGGGTGGCTGAGCGGTATCCATAGTTGCTACCATGATAATTGAGGCGTGATATTGTTGAGACAGAAGTTGTTGCCCTGTCAAACAGGGGATAGACTGTCGTATTGGATCGGCGGTCAACCCCACAACATCTCGCGTACGCAATCTCTACTAGGCCCGGCACTTCAAGGGCCGCGTGGGCTAACGCGTCTCTTCGCTCAACTTGTTGGATTGAATTTACGCACGGATAGCAAGCCTCGTTAGCATCAGGGGGCCCGGCACTCGTTAAGCAATCATAGTCAATAATGTTTATGGTCGCAACGGAGTGGATTGGTAGAGTTCGCCAGATCTAGGTGTTCAGTTCTTACAGTTAAATCTTAACTATCGTAATGATGAATGAACTCCTACGAGAATGATAATTCAAGAATAAATAGTGATTCTCTATTGATGGTGGTTGCAACCTTTCATCGAGGCATGCCAATTGGGTGAGCCACTCCCTGTGACAGGTTCAGACCAGCGTTTCGATGCGCCATGCTTTATTTCGGTCACTTGCCAGGATTAAGATAGTTAAGTGAATGGAGAAGAACAAGGGTACCTGACACCGCTGAGCCTCTGCAGATCTTTATCAGATCCTGAAGAACAAATGGCTTGACATTGTTCACTTGTGTTATTACGTGGACGAATCCCCATATAGGTTACGTCGTCTCCTACCCCCTAGACGCCTCATGTTCCCAAACCATACCGCATGTGGCCTTTTCTCCGGTAGATATGCATGAACGCCTCCAAGTTTGGTTTAGAACAATCTAAGAACTAAATGCCATGGTTTTCTAGTTGGAGAAACGTCTCAATTGTAGCCAGCTACGTGACACGCAAACATCTAGGTGCCATGTCTGATCCGACTTTTACTCTGGCTGGACCTATACCTCTGCATTTGTTCCCAATTTTGTTATCATATGACTAGGGGCTTAACAGATGGTTACTTTGAGCGTGGGTTTATCGCTGTAGCCTTTGCCTCTATGCAAAAGCACTGGCCGAAGGGTCAAAATAGACTTCAACAGCTTGTCAAGTTGCTGGATGACATTCATGAACCACAGGCCGACTCATGCTCAGAGCCTATTCTTTAGTGAGAAGCGGAAAATAAATGTTACCAATAGCAGAGAACGAGTATTCGCCACCTATCTTTCCCTGGGCTGTACGGCGCCCGGTCTATATTTCTCGCACCCTGTGGCGTCATCCAGAAAGCCTTCTAGAACAGGGAAATATGCTGGATGCAAGATCAGCCATCACAACTCCAAGTCCAGTGAGCTGTTTGCTTACATTGGCTCTTAGCTGTGGTCGGACACCCTTTATGTTGCGAGAGACACGCCGGCGTAAAACGAACCCATCATCATTGTTATCAATAGCTGGAATGATAACCCGTGTTAGAGAGGAGATTTGGAGGAGTTTGGAGCACTTGAATCGGACCCTTTTCTCAACCTCATATCTACATTTCGGTGATACTTCATATTGAGGGGCTACGCGGATGATTCTTCAAACAGATATACCCAAATTGACATGCTAATCGTGGTGAAAAGGTTCATATGCATTTATTTCCTATCTGAACAATTCTAACCCCAGTATGAAATAGATTTGCTACTGGGTGTGGTGCTCAGCCTAAGTTAACCCTTCCACAGAGTCGGTCCAGGCATCACATAGTTGGTGATCGTAGTATAGGGGTTGAAGAGAATTCCGGGGTGGCTAGCAGTGTAAAGCTGGTTGTAAGCAACACCCGTGGGATTGGCGGTTCCGGAACCAGTAACCTCGATATTCACACACTGCGGGTAGTTCTGAGCGCCATTTGCTGACCCAGAGCCATGGACACCGATGGTCTCGTGGCGGAAGACATATTTGCCAGGGGCGAGGGATGCGGGCACCTCCGTTGTCCACTTGTTGCCATTCTTCTGCATCTTGGTGGCCGCCCACTCCTGAGTAGCGTAGTCAATTCCGGCCTCATCAATCTTCACCCATTTCAGGCTCGTCTTGTCAACTGTGGTGCAGTCATTGTTGGAGCACTTGGCCACATAGGTAAACATAGGTCCAGGATGCGGCCAGTCGGTCCACTGGAATTCAACGGTGCCACCAGCCGCCACCTTTGCAGAAGTCTCTCCAGGCTTGGCCGCCTTGTGGCAAATGATGTCGGTGCTCTGATAGGCATCAGGAGCGACGAAACCGTTGTCGAGGTTCTCAGCATACCAGCCGGCAACCTTGGGAGGAGTCTGGCCGTTCTTGATCATGTAATAATAATCGAGAAGCCATCCGCCGTTGCTGACACCGTCTGTCTTGAAGCTTGAGACAGTGCCATGAGCGACTGTTGTCCCGACGAATGCGCCGACAACAAGCCCGATGGCCTTCATTTTAAGCTAAATGCTTACTTGTGGTCGTTGCAAACAAGCGTCTTTGAATTGATATTGAGGGTGATTTGGATATTGGAAGTCGGTTTGTCTTAGTGAAAGAGATATTCAGACAAGAGTGAAACTTCAAAATACCCCAGAAAGCCACACTTATATACTTGAAAATCTCTACTTAACTTAGCCATGCGCGGGGATCTGTCGCGGGAAGTGTGAATTGAAACTCGAAGAGGTCATGCTTGGGTTAGAATACACCCCGGCCTCATTTGATACCAATGCGGTAGCCACTAGTTGTGTTGGATATGTTTAATATCTTAAATGGCAATGATCATCTCAATAGTCGGTTATATCCCCGTTTGAAAATTTCCCGGGGGTGACTTAAGGTAACACTCGGGGCTTGGATCTCCGTTCTGACCATATGCTTATGCTAAGTCTCTGCTAAGTAAATAAGAGCCTTTTAAGTGGTCAATGCTGTACCTCAGGATCTTGAAACACTGGATTGTTTCCATGCCGCGATTTTCGGGCCGTGTCCCATCTTGGTTTTCAGTTAGGCCAAATTCACCTACGGAGATGACTCTTGGCACCCTTGTTGGGCAGGTAGCACGGGTGTTGTAACATATCTGAAGTGAAACAATTGAGTCTACAAGTGCATGGCGGTCTTGTTCAAGAAATACGGATCAGAGGTGCCGAGCGGCTTCATTCCACAAAGATCAACAGCACCCCGGCTCCGTACCAGTTTCGGAGGCTTGATACCCGAGTTACAAACTAAATGGAGGCTATTGAATGCTCATGAGCTTAATGGCATTCCATTTTCTATTTTGGACATAGATGTCTTTATCAGTTCACCAAATTGTCATGCCAACAACTTTTCCGAGGTCTGCATCCGGTTGTAGGTGAAAAGGATTGTCCGTGAAGATGTACAGGGAGGAAAGAGGAAATTGCACCAATAGCAGGATCTGAATTGAGTGGTAGGAATATCTCTGACTTGTTCGAAAAGAAACTTTTACAAGCAGTTGTGGGCTGCACTTCGCATAATGAGGTATTTCCACCATGGCAGGATCTTCGTTGCATTAGATTGAGATAGCATTTGATAAAAGAACCCGGAATTTCCTATATTTCAGCAAAGGACATATACATTGCATGGTGTTTGCCCGGATATGCTGAGTCTGATGCTGTTGGAATTTGTTTTCAAGGACGCATGGACTCAAACTGATGACGCAGACATAACGAGGATATCCGAGATTTCATGTAGAGCATACTGCTGAAACGGACATCAGGGCTCATACACTTGCGATCATCTAATCAGCGGCTGAAAAGTCCCCAAGCCGTAGAGAATGGGCAATAAGTTAATTCTCTTATGTTTGATTGGGTTTGAGATGCTAATTTCTAGTTGAAGGAGGGCTCAGCAGTGGAAATTAGTTCTGGTAATTAGTGTCTGAATAACCGGGACTATGAAGGTGTTGTAATCCCAACTTTCCAAAAAAAGGCCATAATATTGAAGAGATAGTTGATAATCATAACCACGGTAAATTATTGAGCAACTACTAGGCAATATGATCTACCAATAACCATATAATAGGAAGCATCATAATATAACTGAATGCGATAATTCTATCGATATGTCTTTGCAATCCCTCTTTTTATGACCTGAACCAAGAGTTCGATCCGAACGTAGCTGATCAATTGGATGGCAGATACGACATGTCTGTGACGACCCATGCCCGGATCCTGAGATGATTGTGTAACTGCGGAGGAGCCTGGCAATCTTTCTCCTCTGTCTTCCAATGGCAATATCTAAAGCGATGAGCCTGTCGTCAAGTTCGGCCTCTAACGGACAGCCTCGATCAATGAGAGAACAAATGAAGTCCAACGTGCTATCGCTTTCGTCTTCCGTTTTCTCACAGAGGATATGAAGCATTGTACGCCCATTCTTTTCCAGGTTTTTCAGATTATACTTGGGGCGTTCCAGCAAGAGCCTCGCGCAGTGAAGATGACCTCTAGCTATGGCGAGGGACAGTGGCGTGTCGCCGTAGATCGACTTGCCTGCGACAATGATCCCAGGCTGTGCTAAGAGCAGCCTTAAAATATCAGAGTCGCCTTTAGCTGCTGCCTTGTGCAATGGCGTGAAACCGTCGTCGTCGGCCGCGGAAACATTGACTTCGGTGCCAAAACTGACCGCCATTTTGATGGTGTCCAGGCAGCCGTGCTCAGCGGCCCAGAGGACGCATGAATCGACTGGCGCGTCTTGCTTGAGATTTTTTCGATATAGAGTTGCGTTGAATAAATTGTACAGCCACCGACTTGTACGGATGAGCGCAGCTAGGTGCTTCGAAGGGGGCGGTTCCTCAGATGAGGCTGGCCAGGCACACATCTCGCCTATTTCGATGACGATTTCTTGGGGGAGAGCTTCGAATTTCGACATACTGCTATTGTTCATATCTGCTTATTTTCCGAAGCTTGATATTGCGAGGGAGGGTTGTGTTGAATCTTTTGGCAGGTGGAGGTTTGAGCAAGATATTTCGTGAGCTTCTAGGCATCAACGACTAACAGGTCTAGGTTGATGTGTAGCCACAGGGATTTGCCAGGGTTGGGCGACGTCGAAATTGTGACTCCAATAAATATCATGCGGTATTCTCAAGTCTATCGCTGGTATCATAATATTACTGAGAGCCTATGATGGCTTATTCAGAGACAGTACAGTACAATGTGTCAATTTATATTGATATCATCATTTTATTGTCCTTTTTATTGTAAAAAGTGCTCTGCTCAACACGATTATTCACGTTGGTGTCTCAGTTCTTTTTGTCACCCATATGCATGAAGGGGGCTCCATAGCATAGCCACAATCATAACAAATTACCTCCTGTTACAGTAATAGCAAATTAAGAAACTAACTTGCAATAGCACTGACCTATTGAGTGCAGAGGAGCAAGATATTTACTTGATGAGACAGACGATCCTCGTGCCCCCAAATAACTCTCTGTGAACCCGGTCCCATCGTATTAACCGTATCATCGGCGATGAGTCATACAGAGCTGAGTAGAGATGATGAAGCTTAGCGGCGACAGGGCGATATGGAAACTTCCACCTTGCTTCATTCGCAGGTTACTGCCGGTCTACCAATTCATCCAAAGAAATTCATCAAAAGAAGCAATCCAAACCAGAGAAAATGGCGCTGATATTGCGAAAACCCACACTTGACGATGCAACCCATATGTTGGCGGTCCAAAACTCGGCATTCAAAAATTCTGCCTTGAACATTCGCTGCTTTCCAGCTTCTGACCCGAAGACAGAATCCAGCCAGATCGATTGGATCAAAGAGAAAATTAAGCTGCAAGAGCTGACCCTTGCATGCGACGAGGAGGGACGAATACTCGGTTGGTCACGATGGGTGCGTCGGCCAATCCAAGATCCCAGGCCACCGAAACCCATCTTCACGCCAGACATGTATCCGCAGACAGGCGATCCCGAGTTTGCGGTGAGATTCTTTCAGACAAATGTCGAGAGGATGGAAGACATTGTGGGCTCCGAAAATGTCATGTTTCTGAGCATGTTGGTGGTCCGACAGGAGGCGCAGCGGAAAGGAGTGGGCAGTGCGTTGATAAAGCCCGGCGTTCAGGCGGCAGATGAGGAGGGATGGATTTGCTATGTCAATGGAACCGAAGGTGGGAAAGGTCTCTACGAGAAATTCGGATTCCGAACAGTCGAGACAAGCTGGTTCGCCGATGGAATTTTGACACACCACATGAAAAGGGAAGCAAAAGGCACAGCCAACAGTAACCACTAGACTTTTTTTCTCACGCTGAAGATGTTGCCAATCATGCAAGGTTAGTCGCGAGCTGGTGACCTTATGGTAGTTAGAGATGATCATGTGGATTGAAATAGATGTCGTAATATGTTGAAAGGAATAGAATATTAGATCGAGGATTTTTTTTCTCAAGAGACGACGAGCCGGGCAATTACATATCTGAACTTAGATATGCATAGAGCTCGCCAATACAATGCATACAGCACTAACCGTGCGAAGCTTAATAGGTAGGTCCGAGAAGACAAATCTTGAGTTCTGACTTTACTTTCTCAACGTTTGGTATGGCACGGCCACCCAAGTGGGTGAAATAAAACCTGGCACACCAAAGCTCTTTCCGCGTGAGACAGGGATCTCTGTTTTAACTAAACACAATACGAAGAGAAAAATAAGAGAATAATAAACTATTCTATAATATTTAGCTTGATATTGTGTTCAGTACTAGGTTATTCATTGTGATATTGTATTGAATTTCAATGCTGAACTATCTCGATGTGCCATGTTTTATTTCGCCCACCTGGTCAAATTTAATAAAAGGTAGTACAAGACTACACGGTTAGAGTTTTCGCCCTCCACCTCAGATGACCCCCATAGACTCCCATATTTCAATTGGGGTGATGCTTTTCTTCGGTTCCTTGTAGAGGCATGAGACTTGAAGAAGCTAATCTTGATGAAGTTGCCCAGGTACAGGATGCGAGGGACTTTGGATATGGATAAAACTTCCAAGACGGCTGAGGTAGGTTTTAAGTTTACATCAAGGAGAGTCTGTACGATATTCCCTCCACTCCGAGCGGGTGTTGGTAACATGCGACTGAATAGAGGATATAAAAGCCATGCATTTTCCCATACTGCAGAAGCACTCATTCTGTACTGCATCTCTCAACGAACATGCAACCATCAACAACGCCGAGCACCACTTCGTGTTCGTGGGCATCGCTGCCAACTGAAATACGCCAGAAAATACTAAGCGACGTAGGCTTGCCTATCCTTTGGGAGCGAAATAGCAACCAGAGACCTCCAAGGGTGGCCCGTTTTGCTACTATATGCCGGGAATGGCAGGTGTTCTTTGAGGCTTGCACGTTTCGGCGTCTTGTTCTTAATACCGAGAATCTCGAATGTTTTAACATGATCATCAGACGAGATTCTACTCGTTTAAGATATACGAGGAATATTTGGCTGCGCATCCAGCTCGCGCATTATTCGTGTCCCAGGTGTGAAGTACCAGAGGATGAGTTTGAGAAGCAAATGTACGTTGGGCATTCATGCCTCCTCTAATATCTGTCTAATTCTATGCTAATCTGTCGCCCAGTAACAACGTGATCTTCACATATAGCATCCGATCCCTTCTGGAAACTCTCAAGCTCTGGGATCCCGCGAATCATGGCGCGAAGGGAGTGGCACTGATGGTGTCCGCGATGTCACCCGACGATACCTCGCATCGACTTATCATGGGGGACATGCAATCAAACTATCCATTCCATCCCGCTGAAGATCTAGATGTTCCGCCTGGTATCGCTGATGTCCACAGTTACTACCATAGGCGTTCATGGTGTTTTTTAATTCATGATGGTCACTTCGCCTCGCAGGAGGGCGGGCACATCAAAAGGATGCAGGGGACTCCTCTCCGTTTCGAGCCCACCAGAAATGAGACCGACGGCTTCAACGGTGAATATATAAATCTCCCTGCCGTGCCTATGATTAAAGGGCTGGTTATGCGCAAGCAGCATCGGAGGGAAATTGACACGAGGTCGCTGGCTTGTCTACTTAGCCGAAGCCTTGTATCGTTGGAATGGTTCCGCCTCGAAAGAACTATTCATGCCGACATTTTTCAGCAACTCTTTTTTGAACTAGGTATGAAACATCGACCAACTCCACGGTGAGTATCTTTTGAAACTAACCCCCATTCTGTAGGCTTTCAAACACACTTACTACCTTCTCTGCCGAAAACACTGCGTCAATTCTCCTTCGTTCAATGGAAGATCCCGTCAGGTGAGCGTCGTGATGTTCGAAGCGGAGTAGGGACAGTAGTCACCCCATATTCTCTGGCCTACTTACCTCGGGAGATGGCAAAGCTGTCTCAAAGACTCGAACGGTTTTGCCCGCCATGGCAAACGGATACAGCTGCCTTCCTACAGTCTATCATTGAACTTGAGAAGTCACCTGCGACAGCTGGAAGCTCCCTGAAGCGCATTATCCTGCGCTTTGTGCCCACAAGGCCAGAAAAAAGTAGGCGAGATTTCGAGTCGGTGGTGGCCATCGCAGCTAAAGCGGCCCTATTGCTCCCCCAACTAGAAGTCATTGAGCTTTGGGCTACCCGCCTTGAAGAGGGAAGTTGCGATGCATACATCTTCCGATACATTCATAGCCTCGGCCGAGCCAATATCGTGTGGAGGAGCCCCGAACCGGCCACGGAGATCCGGCCGCGGATCATCACCAAGTGGAACGAGGTGGCCGTGAAGCACGCACACTCAGCGCTCGAGCACAGAGTGATCCCCTTTTCGGAGACGAGGGAACAAATGTTCGACTCTGGTGGAACCTTCATTTATAAGCATCTCCTGCTCAAAGAGTTGGCGTTTGATCGGATTACGCAGATAATCCTCGAGAGCGAGATTTTTTACTGGCACTTGGGTGATCCAAATGATGCATCCATAGAAGATCATCCTATGCTCTGAGAACTCGCAACTTATACGGCTGAAGATTTCGCCAAATGTATCGAGGAGCTTCCGGCCGAAGTGGCCTGGTGAGCTGGAAAAAGGGAATCTTCATTGCATAGTCAGTTACCTGGGGCGAGTCGCTATGCATCAAAATTTCGCATTCAACCTAATGTTTACCTTGGTTGACAGTCCCTTTCTCCCTCTCCTTCAGTGAGAGCCTATCGTTTGATTGAGAGAAGGTCAGGATGACTTATTATTCTTGTGGCATATCCTCATGATGATGCATACACGCTGCACAATGACACGTTAGTGATAACCCATACAACTTAATAAAACATGCAACCAGAGCTCTATTCGTGCAAGCTGGAGACCTCATTCTGTTACTAGTATTATTTCAAATAATAACAGTAAAATAATACATTATCGTATATTATTCAACTTGATATTGTATTAATAACCGGGTTGATTATTCTGATATTGTGTCGAAATCCGAGGCTGTATGGAGGCTTTGGTGTGCCATGTTTTATTTCAGCCACTTGACAGTCAATCAAGCCAAACAAATAAGACACGTGGTAGCAATTCCTACATCAAAGGAGAAGAACTTTGAAGAGTATCGTCCTTCCTTTTTCGTCTACTATGCTATCACCTGGTCTTTGAGTTGTCCTGTCGGCTTTCTCAAACTCTGGAGAGGTGAGTGACATTTCAACCTCTACCTCTCAGGCCGTTATTATCAGTTCCCCCTTGTCCACTATAGTGATTCATATTGGGTTGATGGAATGTCCTGATATAGAAAGGCCACCCGATGCTCGTTCATCAGAACCGCATCCATATCTGCGTTAATACGGCGATCTATGCGAGCCATGTGCATTTTTAGTTGCAACCACTGGGGCTCTAGAGATATCAGGTCTCATGCCGGGGCACCCCACGACAATATCGGCAACAAACCTGTTTTGATGAGGTAGATATTCCCAGGGTTTGCGAGACGATATCCATCTCCACGTCAATATCCAGCTGAACACTGTATATTTAACCGTATCGGGTTTCTATAATTGGATTCCGGTGCGTTTTATTTGTTGCAATTCGGTGTTGAAGTCCAGCCTGCACATTGCGCCTAAACGAATATAACATCAGACAAAGCACACCATTTTAGAGAAATACCAGTCATTGTAGGCACGGCACAGTAACTTCCTGCCCCTGGAGTGGTAGCGGTTGAGTTAACCCGCCTCACCCCTGTCCATACAGTTGGTTATACGCAGGCAGCAACATCACTGATGCGAAGTTCCCGACATCTTCACCTGGCAGGCGTGGTTTCAAATGATCCTTTCCCCTTGCACCAGCAAAGAGTATCTATCTTTGCCGAAATAATATGCCTCCCACCATGATCCAACTACTCCCCAATGAGGTGATCCTGCGCATCGCCGCTGAAGTAGACTCGCCACGCGATTTGAGTGCTCTATCAAGGGTAAATCGTCGCTTCCACCACACTCTTGATGACTTTCTCTACCTCCAGAGTGCGCTGAGATGGGACAACCCAGCATTACTTTGGGCTGCAGAACTGGGGAGAATTGCCACAGTCGACAAAGCCCTGCGCGCTGGAGGGGACATAAACGGCAAGGAGGCGCCTCATCGCAAGAGCCTCATACCCAGACGCCTCAGGTGCCACAGGGATGAATACAAGATCGATCGATGCAATCATGGCTACAACACGCCACTGATGCTGGCATGGATGCCGGCCATTACGAAATGGTCAAGTATCTTCTAGCCGCCGAGGGTAGGGATATAACATCCCAAAATGCATGCGACTTCCATCCTCTCCAAGCAGCTGTATTCCTTGGGGACATAGCAATAGTCAAGCTGTTACTTCAACTGGGGGATGTGAATCCAGAGCTTGCCGGGTGGGAATTGATGACACCCTTTATGACAGCAGCAATGAAAGGACATGTGGACGTGATTAAGCTTTTGCTTGGCCGTCCTGATGTAGATCCTTCCAAGGGGAATGCGTACACCAAATCGCCAATGTTCTTGGTTGCTTGGCACGGGTATGGTGAAATCGCCAAACTGCTTCTGGACGCAGGAGCGAGCCCGAACAGATATTTCGATGTGTTCCCCCTAGAGATGGCCGTAAACAAAGGCTACACCGACGTCGTACGTCACCTCCTCGACGCAGGGGCAGTCCCGGAGTCCACTTCGCCGGCAGGTCTCTTGCACGATGCCGCCAGGTGCAATCATCTAGGCGTCTTCAAAGTTATCCTTGAACGATTCCCAGATATCGACATTAATTTCAAAAATAACTCTGATCATACTGCATTGTGGTATGCGGCGAGGTACGGCCAAGAGGAAATGGTTTCTCTCCTCTTATCTCACGATGGAATCGAAGTGAACAGTGATTATGCGATAGGAATTCCGGCGGAGACCATCAGACGGCTGAGAAGGGACCAGTTGCTCGAACATCCTGAGGTGAGCGAGCCAACAGTGTTAATCGTTGCTGCTATGCAGGGTTACATGAATATAGTAAAAATGCTCGTGGATGTAGAAGGGATTGAGTTAGATGCGGTCAATGTATTAGGCGAGACAGCAATGGAGGCCGCGTATACATACGGCCACAATGAGACCGCAGAGGTTATCCGAGTGGCAATGGAGGCGAAATCTGGAAAAGGAATTCGCGATTAAGTTAAGCCGGGCTCACTATATTCATCTGTTATTAATGATAGATTGTGATCCTGTCATGCTGCTGCCCGTGCTTGATAACGGGTGCCTTTAAAGTTAGTGTTGGGATCTTGCAGGTCGTGATTTCTAAGATGACGGGATTAATTTAGCGCAGATTCAAACAGATCGATCGAGTTTGAATTCGGTTGGATGTATGAGCCCGGTGGAACTTGTAACGCATGCTTGGTGGAAAGAGTGATGTTGTAATCATACAGAATGTTGAGCTTTCTAGCTATTTTTCCTCTTTCTATCTCATATAAAGTAAGCGATTAAGACGATGGCTATGATCCTTTCAATAAAATATTCATATGTACATCAGCGGTGATCATTCGGATAGACATCTTGCTGGCTATAATGCCGGGCACAAGTCTGTGTCGGCGCTGGACCTTGATTCGGGAGCTATCGAGTTTGACGTGTTGGTCGTGCTGTGATGTCTAGCATCAACTTGTCGATTTCTTCGTGTTCGGATAATCTATTGCTTTTCAGCAGCTATTCCATAGCTCCAACTAACATTTCAAAGGGAAAGGATGTGAAATAATCGAGGAGAAAACATGAGAGAGGCTTAGCTCTACACGGGTACTAAAACTAGGGGTTATATGTATGTCGGGTTATATGAGGCCACGAGTGGGCTACTGCTTGCAAAGTTTGACTAGTGCACCAGCATAAGATCATCTTCGGGTTTTGGCAGGCAATTCAGATCTGCCTTGTTGTGAGCGGTTTCGTTGCCACGAAAGGGTCCTTCTCCGTTGTACGGAAACATGTGTTTTTGATGGAACAAACTAGGAAGTGGTGTTGTTCTCGGTGATCAAGAACATTAGCCATCCGCTAGAATGCTTCTTGACCACACTTGCTGTGTTATCATCTAGTTCCTACTCTTCAAGGAAGCCATGGATGTGGCTGCTGAAGTTGAGCAATACAGATAGTTGTGCGTAATGGAGGTCTAGAAGCTTTCTTTCATCCGCCTCTTGCTTGTTGATTAGCCTATTGCTTTAGAAGAGCCTACAAGCCCTCTATTGCCAGTATTCATCTTAGGAAGCCGCGAGAATAAAACGTATTGGCTTGACATCCCTAATAACTGGTATAGCCGGTATGCTGTTGGTCATCTTGTAGACTGAACTCTTGCTCTTTGAATGAGATGTTGCTATGTTGTGCTGTTGATTGAGTCGATCGGGCGAGACGTAAGCTCGGTCAAATGTACGATTTTGACATGAACTTGGTCTGTATGTGGACAAAGGTAGGGACGTGGTATTACAAGGATTAGCGCGATGTAAATTCTTTCACAAGTACGCGAGCTGCTTGTCCTAACGGCAAGCGAGTTATCGGTATGAAGTTTTATAGACTGTTCCTTCTGTATGACTATTGTTGTTCTGAACCGTGTTGCTGTCGGGTAGCCTCCTTGCTGCTTCGTCATCCAAGTATTTTTCTTCAAGCAAATCATGGATGTCGAGAGCGCGGCTGCTGAAGTAGAGTGGCGCTATGATCTATCCAGCTCCGAAGGCTCGAGGGCCTCGATTGAGCCCAGTGCCCCAGCAGGGTTTACTACTTGTGATCACGAATATCGATCTTGGGCAGCCGCGGGAATGGCAAGCTAGTCAGCTCGCGACTCCTCAGAGTGGGAATTTCGTCATGGGTTTAGGTCTAGGCCTCTTGTTCTTGCTCTTTGAACGAGACGTCGGTGTATTGTCTTGTTGATTGGGTTGATCGGCCCAGATCTCGGCCAGGTATTTGAGGCTTGGCTTATGTTTGATGGGGTAGCGAGGGTAGCGATGTGCGAGATAGGTTGGAGGTGTGATAAGGGTGGTTTTGATCGGTGCAATTCAGTCAGGTATGTTCGCGGCGGCCGAGGATGGCGGTTTTCGGACAGGAACAAAGCAGGATTGAATGTTCACGAAGGGAGTCATGCCGGGGCATAAGAAGATGTTGGAGTTGAGCGTTAGATACGGCCGGGCGCAAGCCTTATTGTTGTTGGGCAACAAGCGCTGTGCCTGGGCAAAAAGGCCAAACTTCAATTTGATGTCTTGACCGTGTTGTGATGCTGGGTAGAGCATTGATTTGTCATTTTTTCAAGTGGCAGGTAATCCCTTCCACCCTTTTTGTTTTCAGTAGCTGCTGCATAATCTATATAGATCCTACTATTTCACTTATTATTAGAAGCGAGATGTTAGATCGATCGCTATTCTGGTCGGCCCTTTTGATATTGGGGGATTACTCGATGACCAGGTCAGCTCCCTGAAAAAAGCTTGTACCCAGCCACATCACCCTTCAACCAGCAGTAACTTAGCTTCGTGGTACCAGAGAATTACCCACTGCCAGTGTCAAAAATCTCCTAATTGAATTTACTTTCCAAGCTATACATTGTGAGTGCTAATACTTGGTAGTTGTGGGATTTTGATGGTCAGGTTGCCATCCTTTACAAGGGGCACTTCCAAATTCCTCAATGGTATCTCGTAGGTTCTTGTTTCTAGCACGAGATGCTTGTGAGTTGTGAAATTTTGGATGTTTAGAATCTGTTGGTGTGACACAGGGTTGGTTGAATGTTTGAAACAGAGTTGGTTGGGTGTGTGGGTGATGGAGCGATGAGCGGTGATGTGCGAGATAAACTCAGTCGGGAACTGGAGATTGGCTCGGCCGAGGCTATGCATGTATCGGAAGATGTATGCATCGCAGTCTCTCTCTTTATAAGCCAAGGTCATATGGTCAGCACACTAGAAAGTGAACCCAACAGTGAAAAAAAAATTCTCAAACGCTTAATTGATCTCTTTATCAAGGTATGATGATGCTAATGATATTATGTTAATACAGGCCTCTCTATTTCTATTCTCCCTTTTCATTCCTGCACCCGCAGGCGTTTACTCCTTCAAAACCTTAGAAAGTTCCAGCTCCCCCTGGCCCTCTCGCCTTTCCCCTTCCCCCTCTGGCCCTCTGGCCCTCCCCTATTTGTCCAGGGGCAGGTAGTGCCTGAAAGGCTCGTTTGGCTCGCCCAGCCCGTAGTATCGCGAGCGCACTGGGCGCCACTGGTGTGGGATGGGCGGCCTGACTGGCTTGCACCTTGGCAGTTCCGCCGATTCCGGGCGGTGGTCCGGCATAGCGCGAGTAGACATCTTCGCCAATGGGTCGGGCACGACCGGGTTGTAGTACCGTGTCTGGCAGATCTTGGGTTCCTCTACCTCCCCGAAGTGAGGGGCGGGGGGGGGGGGGGGGGGGGCGGAAGGGGGTCTCGACGACCTTGGGCTTGGAATGACCACAACCCATTTTGAAAGTTTGGAGGAAACTTTGTTTTCTCCGGAGTGTGAGAGTGTGTGTTTGTATGTAGTGAGAGACTGAGTGGAGTCTCTCAAGAGGACGACAGCGATATGTTAGGCTTGGCTTAGAGATAGAGGCCAGGCTGATGTGACCAAGGATATGTGAATGGGTATAAGATAAGATTGTATCTTGAGGTGGATGGACGAAGGCCGAGATGGTGTCTTGGTATGGTAGAGTAGTTGAGCAGTGAGTTCAATAGGGTTGTTAGAAAGCTGTGAGCTGGATGGTGTGCTAAGGTGAAGAATCTGAGAAGGACTGAAGGAGAAAGGCCATAGCTTTATAGATTTTCGACGGCTGTCAAATTCACTCCAAACCTTTTCAAAATGCGAAGAAAATCTCTGATGGGCATTTTCCAAAGCCACAAGAAAGAAGATTTTGCCCCAGGATGAGTAAAAGGCCAGGTACATGCATGAAAATTCGTCAAGTTTGTCCAGGCATCAAAGCTACAGCCCACACAAGTGCCCTTACTATCGAGTAAGTTCGCCCCAAGATGAGTAAAATGTCAGCTACATGCATGAAAAATCCTCTTTGTCTGCCCAAGCGTCAAAGCTAGAGCTCATACGATTGCCTTCAGGCAGATGGTAGACCTTACTACCTAGTAAGTTACCCAAGTATGAGTAAAATGCCAATTATATGTATGAAAAATCTTCCTTGTTTGCCCAGGCGTAAAGTCAGTACTCATACGAATCTCCCTGGAAGAAATATAAGGCCCCTATTGGAAGGTTTATTCCTCACTCAGAAAGATATTCATCATCCAAATGTGAAAAGTTTAGGGAAAACCAAAAAGAAACTGCGGTCCCCATTGAATCGGAAAGACGTTCACCATTTGCCATTCAATAGCCTAGAACCATAAGAATATGAGTCCCCATTCACACTCATAGTCCCTGGGCGTAGTCTAGAGGCGTCTTTCGTCTGGCTTCTCTCTTGAGTTCTTGGCATCAATATGAAAGTCGCGAATTGGAAATAGGATTAAGCTTTTTCTCAATTATCACCCCCATGCGGGGCATTATGCTGCCCTTTACCCCATGGGGATCGATTTAAGCTTCTCTTAGGTACGCCTCTGCCAGACACTGGGGCTTTAGAATGTCACATGAGAGATAGATCAACGGGCTTGCTGTAAATCTGAATGATGTTCAGCTGAGTGAGTCACTGAACATATTTCATGAGTATTTTACTTGGAAAAAAATCTTGAACAGACGCCCGAGTCTTAGGATCAACATTTTTACAAAGCCTTGGTTAGTCTTATTATTAGAGCAGCAGGCAAATTGTGTCCTCAAGGCGAAGAGGCTAATGAACAGCATGGAAGTATCCAGAACATAGATGGCCAGATATTACGAGACATTCATAGAAGTACTCTTATAATAAATCTCAATGATGAGGTTTAATTGCGTAAGTCACCGAATAGGAATATGGATAAGTTTGTTGGTGGTGGGTTTTCAGCAGGCAGATGCTCGCCCTGAAAGAACCCACGGGCGGCGATAGGAGTCATGGACCAAGACTTTTTCAGCAAGCTCTAACTACTGAGGTATGTTTGGGGCAGTTTACACATTGTGTGGTAAAAGGCAAGGTGAAGAACCCCATGGAACGGCAAGGAAATTCTCAATGTGGGTGGCCAGACAACCTCACCCAGAGGCTTTCTAGGGGACTAATCATGTGCCCATCACTCTGGCTTAGGCTGTTAAGCCTTCTGCTTCCAAGCAACCTGTGCTGAACCTCCGAATTTGTGCATGGCTGAAGATGCCACCCAGTACAGTAGTCTTACCTCTTCTCCCTTCGTTGTGCTCTGTTCGGGTCTAATGCTAGACAGAAAGCAGCAAAAATGAAAAAAATGCTTAGAGGCAAAACTTCCTCCCAATGCTTCTCCTTTCATGACTGTATAGCATATGGCTTCGGGAAAAGGGGGTTCGAAAATGACTTGAGCTGCTGGATCGCCACCCTTCTAGACTACTGACGCTTTTCGAGAAATTGGTATGCAAAAAGAATGAGGATGATGGACTATTCAAAAAGCAAATTCCTTGGCTCATCCAGTGATGTTCCGGTGATTGCATAGCTAGATATTTATCCGATGGGATCGTCAACCTTGGACCGATAACTTGGGCTCCTCTCGAAATTCTGAGATCAGAAGAAAGTAGGGAGCAAACCTCCAAATGGAAACGAGATGCTATCAGCGGATTGTAGGGAAATACGGAGCGGCGCGTATCGGTCTAATGGTCACCTCGGTCACAAATATATCAGTCCAGACGTAGTAGAATTGGAACTGAGGTTCGAAATCATGCTACGCCTTTGATCTGGCTAATGGGGATGCCGATGAGTATGCAAAACACGTGAAAGCTTAACAGCTAAGAAGAAATACCTAGGCCGTGCTGATTCCCTCGGATCGGAGATGATGGAGATGCTGTCGCACAGCGAAGTTCTGCGAGGGATAATGAGATGCTGTGTCGCTCGGTGATCGTCGGTCGGGCCATTTCGCAGACCCCCTGTTGCTCTACACGGAGAAGATGGATGGAGGGCCAAAGATCGAGCTTATTCCCGATCGCCGTTGCCATCCTCGATCAGCAGGTCGAGCTCCAATGCTACTACATGCTCGGACCGCGAGTATTTCAAGTCTGGCTCTGGAGATATGGCAAGTGAGTTCGATGTGCAAATTGCCAGTGCCGAAGCAGGTGGAATGTGCCCGAAGTGACTGTATGGGCATGTGGCTGATGCCCTGAATTGTGGCTGTCGGTCCATGTGGCTGTAGACAGAGGTTGGTGCCAATGAAGACAAGACAGTGGCGGGTCATCTTGCTCGTCAGCAAGTGGCCTCATGGCCACTGCATCAGCAATACGAGGGCAAAATCCACCGCATGGCCCAATCGGGTGCGCGGCAGCCGTTTCACGAGCTGCAGGAGATTCCGGCGTACAGATGGACGCCCAAAGCCAAGGTAAGATTGATTTCCGGCCGTTGGTGAGGTCTTGGACATTGATCCAGTCAATTTCGAGCACCGAAAAGCGTGGGGCTGGGGACAGGATCAGCGACACGTAACAAGTGGGTGCCGGGGGAATTGGGCAGCAAGGGCCTACAGCGGGTGCGAGGCCCTAAAAACAGGGCTTGGGGCCCTCTGTACGCCGTTCCAGCGGGAGCTCAGGGCTGTGTGGGCCCAGACGGGAGCCCGCTGTCCGTGCCGGCGCTAACTCAAATGATCCCCAGCCACAGCACTTTCCAGCTTCCCAGCCTGCACCTTTTTTCGAGTCGGTGTCCAACCGTAAAAACGGCGAGCCCCATTCACCATTAATCCATTCCGATCATCTGTCTTTCATCTCTCCATCTCTCCATTGCTTTCTTTCGCATTGCATTGCATTCCAATCCAGCCCATTGTCCCATTGTGCTGGCCACCCTCCGCGTTCTGCCAGTTCCTTCTCCCTCCCTTTCCCCTCCAATTCCACGCAGCTCAATTGCATTCCGCCGCTTACCGCCTCGTCCATGCCCGGAGTCATCCTTCAGAAAGTCTCGCCCGACAGCATCACGATCAGCATGGCCGCGTCAGCTTCGCAGCAGCCGTATGACAGCCCCGACGAGGTAGGCATGCGCGGATCCCGCGAGGCCCGTGAAGCTCGCAAGGCAGCCCGCGCCAAGAACCGCCAGCAAAACGCCAGCGCGAACCAGTTCAACGGCAACGGCCATTCGCATTCTCCCAGCCGTGATGACTACCGGTACCAGGACGGTGATGAACCGTACAGCCCCACCGAGGACTCTGTCCTGCAAGACTCAATGCTCTCCCAGTCGCAGCAGGTAAGCATCTCATTTCCTATGCATGGTCAATTCCAATTTGCCCGGCACCCCCATCCCTCAATTGCATTGCGTTGCGTTGCGTTGTCGGCCCACACACTCTGAAAAACTGCCCCGCGTCCATGTCCCTCCAATCGCAATACGAAAGCCTTCCTTCCGCAAGGGAAGCGATTGTCTTGCTCTTCCCACCCTCTCTCCCTTTGACCAGTATTGCCGCCACCATTCTCGGTTTTGACACATTTCGGCTAACACCAACTACCAGGGCGGCGCCGTTCAGCAGCGAGGTCCAGAGGCTCGTCGTGGCGAGCAAGGTGCCATGCCTCCAGGATACCCGGGTCCTCCGGGAGGTTCCTATGACGATAGCCCTCAGAGCCCAACCAAGAACGGCCACTACAGGTCGCAGCCCCAGGGCAACAGCAATCTTCCCTCCAGCCGCCGCCACTCCGGCAATCCAGGCGCTCCCCCAGGATCCGGCCCCTACGGCCAGTCCCGTGGCCCCTCCGCTGATCAACCGCACCGCCGGTCCCAGGCAATGTCCAACCAGGACACCCAGCTCCGCCCGCCCCCTTCCCTCGACGACAGCCGTCAGGGTGGGCCGAACCGCCGTGTCAGCCGCCTCGAGAGCCCCAGCGTGCTCAAGAGCGTCCTCCAGCCGCTTGAGAAGAAGATCAACGAGTATGACCGCCTCATGACCGAGGCCCGCGGCGAGATGGCCCAGCTCGACGATGAGCTCCGCGCCCTCCAGGAGCGCAGACAGCAGGCCGAGGACCGGTTCCTCAGCGCCAAGTCCAAGCATGACGACTACAGCCGCCAGCACGAGGACGTCGGCCGCGCCATGAGAGGCGAGCTCGTTGACAGAGGCCTGACCTCGGGCACCATGTCCGGCCCGCCCCAGCACGAGCCCATCCACCCGCAGCCTGTCCAGAGGGCTGTGAGCTTCGATGACAGACCGCTCACCCCCATGAGCGAGCGGTCGCTGAAGCCGAAGAGTGGCAAGCTCCGATTCAGCCTCTTCGGCAAGCACTAATCGGATCGATTCCCTGCCTTGCTTATGTGCTTTTGATCTGAATGAGATAAATGACGTTTGGTTGGGTTGATCTGCACCAGGGGGAAGATAATGATTAATGACCGCGCCCTCTTGGGGACTGCTTGCTTTCTCGTCCTTTTCTTTTCTTTCCATCTTGTCTTTTTTAGGATATTTGTTCGTTTGTTGGTCTAGGTTCTTTCATCAGCTGATCAGACGGGTTCAGTGTGGGCATTTATATGGTGGCATATAATCTTCGATTTTGGGAACACGACGGGCCAGGTCTAGAAAATTACTCGGGGGGAATCTGTATCTATGCTTTATTTTTGCGTAGAGTTTGAAAATCTAAACGGGATCACACTGCTTACACACACGCACATCATTACAACGATTATACGACTATGACATCCCCCTCCCGCTTCTTCTCATCCACGAAGACGGTGACCAGCCAGGGCCGCTCGGCCTCTTCCTTCTCGTCCTCATCCTCGGCCTCCATGACCATACCCGAGCACGAGAACATGTTGATCGTGCCGATGACGCACCACGCCGGGAGCAGCATGGAGACGAGCGACGCGTACTGACTGACGTGCAGCATGGTGCCCGTCAGGGGTCCCGCGGCGAGGACGCAGATGCAGATAAAGTCCAAGACATAGCGGATCGTGGCAGTCACGTCGCCGATTAGCGCATAGCCAGATGCCTAAGGAATGCGTCAACGTTTCGTCCCTAGCGTAACGGTTTGGGTCTATAGTGGGGACAAACTTACATCGAAAAGGGAGACTGTCTTGGTCCGGAAGGCCTGCACGAGGGCGTAGACGGCCTGCACGATGATCCCGAGGGCGAGCAGGGCGTCGATGGCGAACCCGATGGTCTGGCCCCAGAACAGCCCGTCCACGACGGACTGGTCGTGGATGGCGCCCCAGCCAGCGAGGACGAGCTTGAACTCCATGTACATGAACCGGAACGAGTTCCAGCAGGCGACCACCTCGCGGACCAGGTACGCCGAGAGGTCGGACCTGCGGGGCTGCTGCTCGATCGGCTCTCCCAGCTTCTCGCCCAACTTCAGCTCCCCGTTGGCGGCGGGCGCGGTGGTGGTGGCTGCTGGCCTGCAGAGGAAGACGGCGACGAGGAAGAAGGTGCCGATGGCGGCGTCGATGGCGATGAGGTGGGCGTGGCCGCTGTGGAGGGTCGCAGGGTGCTGAAGCGGGTGCAGAGCATGGTCAGGCCGGCCCACGCGAAGCCGGCCGCGTAGAGAGCGACGGGGAGGTTCTCGAGGTCGCCGCACAGGCAGCCGTAGAGCAAACGGAGGATGGAGGGGGTGGAGGAGAGCTGGATCCAGCTGAGGACCGAGGCATCGTCGCTGGCGGGCTCGAGGGAGCGGTCGTTGTGGTAGGCGGAGTAGTTGATAGCGACAAGATAGGTGGTGAAGGTGAGGATGGCGATCTCGGACGCGATGACGAAGGAAGGGAAGATGTACCTCGGCGACTGGGACATGATGGAATCGTGTGAATTGTTAGGTAGTAGTCAAATGTCTATTATTTATTACAGGGATGCGCAGCACCCGATTGAAGAGGACAAGGAGAGAGGAAGAGAAGGACGAAAGACGGGATGAATAGAGAAGGAAGGAAGTGACGAGCAGAAGGCAGGAGCGAGCGCCAACCAACGACGAGGGCGCGGCATGAATTAATACGAAGCTCATGACGATGCGCTGCACCTCTTGGTCTCCGCCGTGTCGCATCATCCCAAGGCCCCATACCAGAACCCACCCTCCACGCACAAGGTTTTGGGTTTCGACCGCCCGTTGCCAGCGTGAGGGAGCAGGGGTCTGTCTCAGGCCAAGCAGCCGAACGCTACGCTTGGGAATCCAATGCCACCCTCTCTCAAAATTCAGTATCTGCTGTGGAATTTGGAGGGAGCTGGGGACTGAGGTCTAGCCCAAGCCACCATATCAACACTTGCCCAACGCAGCATCGCCCGGCATGGATCAGAGACCTAAGGGGGCAAGGTGCCTGACAATCCATCCCACACTAGGGGTTTTGATACAGGAACGCAATGCCATGATCTGACCAAACAGGGGAGAGGGGAATGGAACACGGCCCAGACACTAATGCCAACGTTCGTGTCATGTGCAAACCGCTTGTCTGTCTACGATGCACTATCTCATCCACTCCTCCAGAACCGCGTGCCCCGCCCGTCTACCAGCGCCGGGGCCACTCCATCTCCTGCGCAAGCTCCAATTGGGCGCGGTACAGCCGACCCTCCTCCGAGTCGTCATCCTCAGCAACAAGCAGGATCTGCTCGTCTGGCGGCAGGAAGTACGGCGCGTCGACCTCGCACTGCGCACCTGGAGGCGGCAGGACGCCCTCGTAGAGGAAGTTGCGCACGTGCTGGGCCAAGCACCCGGACACCACCGAGATGCTGCAGTGGCCGTACCCAAGCACCTCGACCAGCCGGGAGTCCTTGAAGGCCTCGTTGGCGACCCGAGCCGACTTGAGCGGGCATACAGGATCGTACGTGGTGGAGAGGATGAGCAGTGGTCCGACAGTTTCAATGGCATGCCCGGGCTTGAAATGGTGCCCGGGAGCCAGGTTCCACTTTTGCTTCTGGTAAACTGCCGGAGCCTCAGTGATGCCGAAAATAGAGCTCTCTGCCAGTAGGACGGTCGCGTTCAGGATGGCTTGGCGATCTTGTGGCCAGTGCTCGGGGCCCGTCTGCGCGTCGTTCAGCAAGACGAATTGCTGGCCCTCACCCTCGATCCCGAACCCATCGCCGTCGCCGTACTGGAGGAACAGGTCGGTCGCGTTGCCCTTCATCAGCGACGCGATCAGCTTGGCCACCTCGTTCCAGTTGGCTGGCTTGTAGAGGGCACTGAAGATGGCCTTGTTGAACAGCATCTCGTAGTCGACAAGACCGTAGTAGGACGAGTTAATGTACACATTGACAGGCTGCTCCTGGAGGGCCTTGCCAAATGCCAACACCTGGTTCTTAATCTCCTCCTTGGTGTCGGCGAATCCTGCAAGGGCGCAATTGTCCCCCGCCTCGATACACTTGTCAAAGAACCCATCAAAGACGTTGTCGGTGTCGGTCCACATCTCTTGGTCGATGGATGTGCCGAACCAGTCAAAGTTGTTAGCTACGCCATCGATGATGACTCGTTCAGATCGTTCAGGGAACAACGAAGCGTACGTCTGACCTAGAATCGTACCGTAGCTGAATCCCCAATATGCCATCTGCTCCTGGCCCAGCGCGTCAAGGATACTGTTCATGTCGGCAGCCGTCTGCGGGGTGTTGATGTACGGGCCGTGGTCACCCATGGTATCAGCGCAAGCCCGGACAAAGTTGCTGGTCCAGCTGAAGACCTCAGGGCTGTCGGCGACAAGGTCCTTGGACCTCACCCTCGACAACCTCTGGCGTACATCGCTGTCGGGGTAGCAGGAAGCCTTAGGCGTAGATGCAGCGATGCCGCGAGGGTCGAAGGAAACAAGGTGATATCCTTCGCCGACAATGGTGCTTAGCTGCTTGCCTCTCCTGTGAACGAGACCGATGCCGCTGCCGCCGGGGCCACCGGGGTTCAGCAGGAGATTCTTGCCCTGGGTGGCGTTGAAGGCGCGCAGGCGGATGAGTGGGATGTTGAAGGTCTTGTCGCCAGAGTTTGAGTCATTGAATTGATCCATGGGTACGTCAATGGAGCCGCATTCGAGCGGATGCTCGTTGATTTCACCGCATGGTTGCCACTGAATAGTCTCGCCCTCGTAGGTCACAAAGGGAGGTGCGTCGCATGCGGCCAGGCCAGCGGGTTCACCAACATGGTCGGGTAGGCCGATGATGCCAAACAGTCCAAGGGAACGGTAGAAGACGGAGCAGAGGATGTAGGACACGCAGAGGAAGTAGAAGGCGAGTCCCAGCCGCTGGCCTAGTGAGGCCTGCTTGTGCTTCTGGGGGGCTTGGTCCAGGTATGACGGGCCCATTAGCAACCCGGAGTCGTGTTTCTCATCCATCATGAGCAATGTCGGTCATTGGTAGGCCCACTGTTCGTCTTTGTGGATTGAAGCTTGTTGCGCAAAGAAGACGGGAATGGGTCGATCGGATGGCTTCGGCTGGGGCTGTGCATTAGCTAGCTACGGGATTAGTAAGCCAGTCCAGTCTGATCATCTAGATTACCCTACACTTCATTGATGGCTGGTTCATCAAGCCCTACGTCTCCTCTCTCTCATCAATTCAGTCTGACAGCATTTGGCTATATCTTTTCTTAGAGCCCCTTAATATGAATAGAGAAATCCAATTACTCCTTTTTTTATTCCAAATTTCTCTTTAGTATTAATTGGTAACTATCAATATCAAATCAATATCACACATCATCAATAAGAAGCCATCTCAATGGTAACACTTCGGGACGCTGATATCGTCGAACGAGGGAAAGAACTATAAACTCCACTCTAATTGTTACCCAAGCAGCAACAACGACAGAGCAGATACCTTTCCTAAGGAGGACGACTTCTATCTATCCCGCACCAGCTATCAGGATATGATTAAAATTTTCCATAGCGAGTGAGTAACCCGATAAAATCATAAATGGGTGACTCTATTGATTCAAACTAGCCCCTAGTCTCGTCTGGTGCAAAACCCTATCGTCTGTGAAAGACTTTCAAGAAAAAATGAGATCACTACTTATGTGCCCTACAAAACTATTCTGGTACCCCGCCCCGTCTCCTTCAAAACTTCCTGCACAGAACGACCGTTCATGCTCAATTTATAGAAGCAATTCCAACACGTCTTTTCGGACTTCAAGATGACACAATGACCTTTTGCTATGCAGATAGCGGCTGCGACCAGCCGAGCTTGCCAATTTCCTTTGGCTCGAACAATACCCGGAGCCTTTGGCGGGACAACCATTTTGGCATAGTTGTCGATGGAGATGATCCTGGACCCGAGTGGCTGGACTGGGCTACATTGGCACGGATCAGAGTGTAGATATTCTCGCAAGACCCTCTGGTTGCGCAAAGATTTGAGAATATCAAGCTCAGAGACCCATTTGCCGCGATCATACACGGAGACAAGCGCCTCGATAAAGTAAGCCTCAACATCCCTGTTACCAGAAAATTAGCGGCTGGCAAGCCTCTGAAAAGGAAAGATGCAAGCTGGTGCCCTGAAAGCAGTTGTCTACAACTCCATCAAAGTCCTTGTGGTCAAGGCAATACCACTCATCAATTGTATCATAGGATTTCGTTTCGGGGTTCTGAGGAGGGACAAGAAAGGCAACTCCTGCTCGACCAATGTTTCCTGCTAGCCTCTGGATTGGGGCGCTGGACGTGTCTGTTGCCGGATCCTCGAGAACGGCTGAACAGATGTATAGCGAATCGGCCGAGGATAGAGCAAACACATTGTTCAAGTCTTCTGGGTGCAAATTGTATGAGCCGGTTTCCATCATAGCGATGCAACCAAAACATTCGGCAACCGTGAGATCTTGCGGGTTACACGTAGGCTGTTGGCGATGGCTGGTTTGTTGGACGACGGCTCGTCGTGATCGTGGTGAAAGCATCGAAGTGATCCAGCGAGCTTGTTCAAAACCTTCCTGGATCACTCGGACATCTACTGTGGCGTTTGGTAAGGTCCGATAAAGGCTATCGACCAATGTCAGGCCTAAAACCACGTCGTGCTCTGGAGTATTGACGTTCAACAGTTTGGCACAATCTTTGAACCTGACATTTTCGGGCCGGAAAAGCTTCATAATCTGGGATATTTTGAGTACATATTCACGGAATTCTGGTTCCTTGCGCCAGCCAGATTGTTGAAGGATTTTGGGCTGATCTTCTAGTGTCATCTGTAAAAGGGCAATCTCGTTTGAATCTCCGTACACCGCTCTATACTGCCGAGTTTGACAGGCTCTTTCCGGGCCGAAGTGAGCGGTAAGCGGCCTGCGAGGCGAGAAAACACTTCGGTATTGAAGCTCGTTCTCTGAGTTTGGCTTGGATGATTTAGGATTGTGTAGGAAAACGGGGTAAGATGAGGACCCAGCAACCTCCGACTTCTCTCCGTAGGAATTGACCTGCTCTAGACGGTACTTCAAGATATCCTTTGAGAGGTCGGATGAAAACCATCGCCTATGTTGTCTCTGAGTGTCGGCATCCCACCCAGTCTTAGCCACCTGATACTCTGGAACAGCAGTGGCGAATTCAAACCCGTAACAAAGTTCTCCTGTGGCTGAATCAAAATATTTCTTCTTGTACACAATCAAAAACTCATATGGTGATGGTTGGGTTGCCATGGATAATGTTGCCAACCTAAGCAGCTCAATCATATCCTCAGTGCGTCGTGCTGACCGGAGAAATGTCTCGATCCCAAATATGCCATGAAATGGATCGAAAGATGCAGGATAATATCTCTGACCCATGTTCCGCAGCTTTCTTACTCTATGGTCATCTAAACGGTCCTTGAACAGGAGTGAAATACGCGAAAACATTGTCAGCCACGAATCCTTTTTGTGGACTTCCCTGCCTGACTTCCATTTCCTCTGGGTCTCGTCATCAAGGTGCCCCTTGCCTTTTGGCGAATATTCATATCTCATGTTCCAATGAAGCTGAATAGCAACGTCACTGACATATTGAAGTAGTTCGGCCGCTGGGACACTGCCGTCATCCCATTTGATGATATAGGCTGACAAAAAGGCCCAAAGCATTTCATCAACCGTCAATCGATCTTTATCGGATAGTCGGATGGTTGCCATGCGTGTCACTGGTAACCCGTAATATCGTAAATGAGCTAGAGGTAGGGACCAATAAACGGACTGGCAGTCCTTTGCTCTCTTCGGAGACGGCTCCAGACCCAACGTCAATATCCCTCGCCCTTTGACTAAGGGATCACCTTGATGGATCTTCTGATCTTTGCTAGAAAGATAGAGCATGTCCGGGTAAATATGCCAAGATAGCAACCCAAGAAGAATGTCTCCACTGTAGACCTGGAGAGGAACCTCCATTCATATTGACTGGCATGTCTAGATTATCGACAATGAGTCGGAGTTGGATCTGTTGCTTGTTCATAACGCCATCTGCAGCACGAAGCCAAGCTCGAGCACTGGCGTCCCAGTTATGGATATCAGACCGCACATAATCGCTGGTTGCCGCTAACAAGACCTCATTATCCAGTTCACCATCTGCTTCAAGTTGCTCCCGGAGCTCTTTTCTTCTCCTGGATATTATCTCGACCCATATGGATGTTGCCTCTGTGGACTCCCACATTCTAGCTAGAAAACATGCCCAAAGATGACACTGCAAAGAACGTCTGCCGGATGTAGCGGCTGCCCATAAAGTAGTGGCATCGGCTCCAATTATCTCGGAAAATGGCCCATGAGAAGGCTGGCCGCGGGGATTGGCGGTGGAACTTCTCGCGATTTCCGATGCTCTTTCCCCATATGCTTTGATGAGGTTCGGTGTAGGAGGTAGCGCAGCATGATTCTTGGAGAGCAGTCCAAGTTTCCGTGCAAGAATATGCCGAGCGCCGTTCTGTGCTTCATCCCTCCGGGAGCGAGCGAGGTTTTGGCCTATAGCATCATACTCAGGTGGAGGTTTCACGAATTTGGAAAAATTAATCTCTAAATTGACGTTGACTAGAGCATTGGTAGCCTCTGCCCGAAAGCTGCTGAGGGCGGCGTTGAAGTTGCCAAAAGAAGCCATCAGGCATGCTGTCTAAGGAATTCGGTGATTAAGAGTGTAGAAAAGCACAATTGAATGTGTGGCTGCTCATAATTCACTTGTTCCTCAATTCTTAATGAAATTAATTCCCTCAAAGTTAAATGCACTGATGCCCAATTCACCAGACGGGCGTGATGATGTTGCATCAAGCTGACCACCATTAGGTTCCCGAACTACAAAGTATCAGCACAACCTAGGTGAGTTCCGAATAGAATTGAAAAATGAATGTACTTGAGGTCTTAAGTATAAGTATCATGGTTAGGGTGCATGTCATATTTTTAATTGTTTGTTCAACACGAGTCCTCCATTTGGTCTGTTTCAAGCTGTAGAAGGCTAATTCCTACATGAAAAAGCCGTCGGATGGTAGTTCGTCCTTGACTACCATCTTGCCGTCCTTCTGGATATAACCTGTGCTCACCTGACCATTCCAGTCATTCTCCATCTTGTCTTGATAGAACTGGGAGGGCGATTTGTCGTTATGTTCTCCAGCCTCGTCCCTGTACATCCACCACCCAGAGACAGGCTGGATAGTGTCTGCCTCGTGCGACGCCTGCTCCGTATGGAGAAGCGAAATCCGCGTTTTGCCTTGTGTGCTTGGATGAAGGTTTCCCCCTGCCGTGTCTGTGGCCTTGAGCTTGGAAAATAGACGGGAGAGGCCGCTTTGATTTTTATTCTCCTCTTCGCTCGCCGCAGTCTTGCTTTCTTCACTCGCTGTAGTATTGCTTTCAGCCTCAGCGATGGCCTCGGCGGTAGGGAGGCTTTCGTAGAGGGATTTGCTCAACTCGAACCCAGCGAGCCCGGCCAGTAACTTGGCGCTTATGACCTCCTTTTCCGGAGATAGATACGTCAAAGGGCACGAAACAAATCCGCAAGGTACATTATTGAAATGCACAGAGTGATAAGGAGCCTTGACCGAGGGTGTTCTGCGGGACGGGTATCTAAAATATTCGGGTTCCCTGACGAGACACTTTCCCTTCTCATCCCAGAAGCAAAATGCGACCAGCCACCCGTCCAAATAGTTCATCCCGCTGCCTGAAGTATGGCTGATGATCTTGCTCCAAAAGTCCACGACCTCTCGGTCTTCCGGTGTCTTGAAGGAGAGAATCATGTAGTGCAGGATCGGCCGGAGCAGCTCGCAAAAGCGGCTCGGCTCCTCGCCATATTCGGTCAGCTTCTCGATGCGTTGCTGTATGTCCTCCCAGTCGCTCAGCTCGCCCAGCAAGGTGACACGCGGGATGCCGCAGCAACTAGCGTCAAACACGTACTGAAAGTACCTCTGGAGAGTGCCCATCATGATGACGGCAGCGACCACGTCGTCATTGATAGTCGTGGTTGTGAAGGACGGCAGGATCCATTCACGTAGCTTCTCGTCAACAATGTTCTCATCGATGAGCTTGGTCATGTTGCGACACATGAGTCCCATGTCAGCTTGGCCCGGGTCACGGAGGACCAGGCCCTTCTTGCCCTCGTGGGCAACAAAAGACGAGCGAAGCTTCTCCGAGTTTGCATTGACGTAGAAGCTGAACTGGGTTAAAATGGCAAACCAGATATCCTCGGGCCGCAGGACCAGGTTGTGATGGTAGGAGTAAGCGTAGTAGGCGGCGCGAATCAGGCCGTGGTCCTGGACGCTGAATCTCATCTCCTTTAATTTAGCATCGGTAAAGGATGTCTGCTGGCCCAAGCCGGTGACAAGAATCGGGCCAGTCTCGCCGCGTGCCTGAGCCTGGGCGGGCGAGTGGATGAGCTTGTGAAGCACATCTTGCGAGCCCGTGTGGTCTGTATTCACGTACTGACCGACGGGATTTGAATCATGTTTGGCGACTTGAAGAGTCACTGGCATTTTGAGTTAAAGGATCGAGGGCAAAACTTGCACAGGTGTTTTTCATGCACGGCTCAGTGCAGCTTGATGGGGTTGGGGGAATATATAGCCACTATAGCCAAGTGGCAAACGACAACCAATATGGGCATATTTATATGATTTATCCATGATGCGCATTCGATTGGTTCGTGATTGTCGCCGTGAGCCAAAGATCGTTCCAGGCAGGACTCTTGTTGCCTAAAGCCATTGCGACCCCAACTGCCTCTTTCGCCCTGATCCATTCTTATCCATCCATGGAAAATAGAACTTCTGTCGGCTAGGAATGCCACTATATTATCGATTAGCAGGACAGCCACATCAACCGGACAGGGTTGGCCTCGTAAGCGAAGCTTGGCAGACAACTGAACCAATCCATCGACGCAACGAAGTTGAGCAGTTTTAAGCGACACATGGGTACAGTAACACATCAGGAGTTGATACTATCTCCTTAACTTGGTACAATGTCGGTGTACTCGTCGCATTTTAAGCTGATGTTTTCTTCTAGAGCGATATACTAGAGAGACTGAAAGGTACTGCGCACCCTTGTATCGGCGCCCCTTGTATTAAAGTGTCTTTTGCAATGCCTAAGTATTGGCCTCGTCTGCATCACCAATCAGAACTCAGAACCAGAGCTTTTATCATCCCACCAAATCGTGTTTGCCTAGTCGTCGGCCCATTTCTACTCTCGGCAATATAGGCCCCATCGGTGATCAAGGGAGTTGGTCCCGGAATGGGCTTTGAAATTCGGCTGCTTGCTTCGAGGAAATCCCCGAAATTCGAAACTCTGAAGACATCATCGAGGGCAGGGAGCATCGCATCTAAGCGAGCTTATCATAATGACGGTTTTCATCTTTGCGGGCCCCGTAGGTCGGTCGGGGTTCGCATTCGCAGCAACCGTTTCGATGCCCGAGAGTGGCGCCAGCCATCGAACGTTGGCCTAGCAAATGATTAAGAAGGAGGGATAATCAGCGAATTCACGGCAGTGGCTGTCTGTAGGGTGTCGGAGTCCGAAGCTGAGTGCCGGGTCAAAGATTTAAGCGCCATCCGGCATTGGATGTGGATAAATGACCACTTGATCCGAATGCGAGCGCCACGGCCTACGTCATAAATATAGCAAACGCTAGAGAGAGAGATGTCACTCGGCACCTGAATCCCGCCGCTTGCTGAGCCACTTTGCGAGTGCGACAAACACAGCCGAACACTCTCGGAATCTCTATACACAAAGAAATCGAATGCGAACTGGCATTCTATTGGACATGAAACCGATACTCTTTTCGACTATAAAACAATTGGATATCTTCCTCCTCGAAAATGGAAGAGATCAGATAGAATAAGATCAATACACCAAACAGCACCACCAAGCTCGAGAACTACTTAATAATCAATTAACACACGCCATCTTTCAATCTTCCATCCATTAATAAATCATCCTCTGCAGACAAAAGATTTCGAACATGGCCGTCCCCGGATTTAAAGTCATCATTGTGGGCGGTGGCCCAGTTGGGCTGGCCGCTGCCATCGCTCTGGCCAAGGCTGGCATCGACTTTGTTGTCCTCGAAAGGCGGCCGGATATTATTATCGATGCTGGGTCAAATCTCGTCATGCTTCCCAATGGCATGCGAGCCCTCTACCAGCTTGGTCTTGGCGATGCCCTCGATGCTGTGAGCTCACCACTCTCAGGCATTGAGTGCATCGACCATCAAGGCAAACCCGTCAGTGATTTACAGTGGTTCTTCCACCTCAAGGAAAAGTGAGTGGTTTTCAGTTAGATATCATTTTTGATCTTAGCAAATCTAACGTCTCTTCACCTCTTATAGTTTCGGCGCATTTCCAAGAGTCCTTAGCCGGCATGATCTGACCAGAGTCTTGTACGAAGGCATCCCCACGCACGCACGATCCTATGTCTACACAAATAAGAAAGTCTCCAACATTACTGTTGAAGAAGACCGAACTGTCGTGTCCTGTGCAGATGGCACCTCATACTCTGGTTCCATAGTTATCGGTGCCGACGGCGCTCACAGCAGTGTCCGCCAGCAAATGCGCATTCTCGGCCTCAACGCCGGCTCGCTGGAGATCAATGAGGAGCAACCTTTTCTCACCACTTATAGATGCCTTTGGCTTCGAATTCCTACATCTCTCTGTCAAGACTTGAAGCCAGGCACAACAGTCGAGACGCATGGTCCTGGCGCTGCAACGCAGTTTTTTGTTGGCGAAGAGACTGCCGTCATTGGCTTATATGAAACTCTCGATGCGCCAACCCGTGAGAGAATTCGATTCACAGAGGCAGACGAAGCTGCGATCGTCGAGCGCTGGGGCCACCTCCCTCTTACCTCAAAAGGGGACTTGAGCCTGAAGAAGGCACACGAGGGCGGTGTCCAATCCGGACTAGTAAGTCTCGAGGAGGGTGTCGTCGAACATTGGAGCTGGGATGGTCGCATTGTGCTTGTTGGTGATGCAGCCCACAAGTTCACCCCCAGCACAGGTGCTGGTTGTAACAACGGCATTCTCGATATCGTCAGCCTCGCGAACGAGATACACAAAGCAGTTGAATCAGCCGGTGGCTCCGAGCCAAGCAAAGCCTTGCTGGACTCAGCTTTCAAGGCATACCAGGACTCTCGGTATGCCACCGTGACAGCAGGATGCGGGCGTTCCGGCCAGGCGACGGCCATGGCCACTTGGCAAACCAGGACTCTCGCCTTCGTGGACCGACATGTACTGTCTGTACATGCGCTTCAGAGATTCCTGGCAAGCCGTGGTTCCCCTGAGACAGCAAATATGCAGGTGTTTGACTATATCAACGCTGAGGAGCGCATGATTGGCAAAGTGCCTTGGGCAAACCCCATGCCAGCCGTTGCGAAAGTTTGAACAGTAAGATAAATTTGAGGTTCATTTGTTTATAGGCAGGCCTTTTCTGGATTACCTTGGTTATAGAAGCGTGGGCGACATCTAAGTTTATATCTTTCCAATGGACTCTTGCATTTCTTAGCTCCCCTGTCTTGTGGCATAAGCCTAAGGCAGCCTACCGACAGAAGTGATTTTTCTGTTTGTTGAGAACGCAACTCAATCGCATTAAGAGATGAAAGCTAGCTTATCTCCATAACAATCACTCGTCAAAACAGCGGAGAGCCAGGTCAGTTCTCTAGCGATCACTCGTCTTGCGGACAACAGCTATGTCATGGCCCATTTTATATTCTTGGATATAAATATCGTACCAATATTACATGAGTTTGAAAGGTGCCGTATCGGAGCCTGATGGAATTTTGACTGGTCATGCAAATCGTGGAAGGAGAATTGCCAGCCATGATGTGATTGTGAAGGAAAGGACTCTTAGGCTACTCTAATTAATATTCAAGCACAGAGTGACGTCATATCGCAGGCCTGGAGATATAGTTGCTACAAATGACTTCGTAGGTATGGCTGGAAGGCTGTCACGTCAATGTCCCCCAACTGCGAGGCACATTCGTTTGCTACCTCGCTTAGAATCAGGCCTCCATGATGGAGGTTGCTTGATGCAAGGAAGGCCTGATTTTTCTTGACTTCGGGCTCATGTTTTCATACCAGATGATCTTCAAAGTGCCTCCTAATGGCTATGTCTGGATTCTCTTGTAGGTTGGAGCCTGTCTAATCCGCCAGCACGGAATTAGGTTGCACAATCTCCATCTAGAGGCATAGCAACAATAGTAGTGATGAGTTGTGTTTACACGAATGGCGCTGGTCGGGCACCAAAGGTTTGCCCAGAACTCAGGAACTGCCAAAAAAAAAAAAAAAAAAAAAAAAAAAAAAAAAGGAAATTCCATTAAAGATCACAAATATTGTCTGAATTTGATTACACAGTGTTTCTGTCTATTGAGCTTTCATGTTGGGCCTCTTGCACCAATTTAGCTTTGTGAAACCTAGTTCTACTGAATAAACGCGGCTCCGGAAAGTAATGCGCGCAGAAAAAAACCCCAAGCTCATCTATTGGCACTATATATGGTATACTATCAGTACGCGGGCACTACTTCCTGTGCTTTTTGTCGCTCTTGTTGTCCGCCAGAAATATTGCAGGGCGACTGTAATGGTAGTGCCCATGTGGAGTATTCTTGGTTGGAGAAGTCACCCTTGGAGCACGAGAAGTTAGTAAGCGGTGGGCACAAGAGGAATAACGAGACTTACATGTTGAATGGAACGGGAGAGATGGTGAAGTGGTAGTCGTAGGGGTCCTTAAAAATCAGGTCGTTGGTGCAGATGTTGTGTTTCATGAACCCGGCAACTAATTCCCCCTTGTCCACGCGGCGAACATCCACAAGCTGTAACTGAAAATTCCGAATGACCTCATCCAGCCTCTCGCTATCTATGAGAGTCTTGGGAATGATATTGTAGTGGCAATATGTTGAGAAATCGATGGAGTCCCCCATGATGTGCAAGAATTTCTTTTGGGATATTTTTTCTAGTTTGAAGTTGGTGATGAGAGTTTTTAGTGAGGAAATTGCGAAAGACGATAAACACGGATGCTAGCCATTTGGTTTGAAGAACGTTTTTAATGTAATCGCAAGTTAAGTTATACAAATTTGCAACATATTAGACAGAAGGGGCTTTTCTAGTTGTCTTTTTGTTGCGAACAAACCCCCTGCGATTCGGAATGTGGTTGATTGTGTCAGCATTATTGTCAATATTGAACAAACTCTTTCAGAAACCAACATTGAATGGGCTACCACACATAGAATTTTAGCTTGCTTATTTTATTTGGCCCACTGACTCATAATTTCTCAATAATCAACAATGAAAATAGTAACGGGAAGATAGCAAAGGTCAAAACCCTGGGCCCGAGAACAAAACATGGTGAGCTTGTATAGGTGCAATGACCAACGGTGAGAATATGAAAAGCTGGATAAGCTATTTTAATCTTTCATTGGCCGCTGCTGCAATTACAAACCAGAGGTCCTCTGTGACCAGATCCTGAATTGACGCACTGTGACCCTAGAGGTGCAGAAGCGGATACAAAAGAGAACAAAATGATGAATGAGAACAATATCGAGAAAGTTAAAAAGCTGATTCATGACGTGAAAAAATTGAGTACAAACAATGCTCTTGGCAAGAGTCAGATCAATCGCATGATCCTATTGAATTTAACATCAGAATAAGCAGAGAATGTGGCATGCTACAGTCCATCGAAGCATAGACATGATGGATCATCGTGTTCTAAGACTCGTAGTGGCTACCGTCATTCAAAAGAATGCCCGTCTCAGTAGTGAACCATCATCTAGCTTCAGAACCAAAGTTTAAAGCTCGTTACGCCACTGACGTTTGTTATACATCAAGTAAGTTCCTACAATATTCTTGGTCCTAAATACTCGAAAACATGAATTGAACCAAACTATGGATAGTATATCCTGCAAATAGAAAGACAATAGGAACATAATTCCTCACTGGTCAACAATATCGAACCCTTCCATGCTGTCTAGAGCCTCTCGAATCTCCTTAGCATAGGCAGGAATGCCGCCGGTGTAGCACACAGGCTCCACAATCTTATTGGGCATGCTACCGCCCATGTAAGTAGACCTTGTAGTAGGGAAGAGAGACCTATTGTTCAGGTCCAAGATGTGTTGCTTCCACTCCTTGGCGGCCTCGGGCTTGGGGTTCATGTACTTGATGTTGTTCTTGTTCATCTTGTCGATTGCGTCGGCGATCCAACGACCCTGAATCTCGACGCTGGTCGGGCCGTTGCTCAGAAGAGTCGGACCGTGAGGACCGTAGATGTGGAACATGTTGGGGAATCCGGAGGTTGTGACACCTAGGTATGTTTCGCACCCCTTGACCCATTCGTCTTGAAGTTTAGTATTGTTGATGCTTTCAAGTCCGAGCTGAGTCATGACTGGATAGACGAGTTGTTAGCATGGATCCCACTGAGATGGTTCGAGTAGGATATCAAACGGCAATAGTCATACCTCCTGTAACAATATCCTGGTAAGTGGGGTTAGCTTGTGAATGTGTATAATCTTTTCATAGAGGAGAAAACTTACGAAACCGGTTGCGACTGCGATGACATCAAACTCGTAGTGGCTACCGTCATTCAAAAGAATGCCCGTCTCAGTAAACTCCTTAATGGCATTGTTCTTGATGTCGACAACGTCCACAGTCTCGCGGTTGAACTGGTCGTAGTAACTGTACTCGAGGCAAGGCCGCTTGATACCGAAGAAGTGGGGCATGTCCAGAGGAGCAAGGATATCCCTCTTTCGAGGATCTCCAATTCTAGCACGGGTCTTCTTGGCCCAGAACTTGTAAGACTCCGGGTTCGCCTTGGCGTCAAAGAGGTTGTCCTTGTACACGGCGACCCAGTATCTGAAGCCGCACTTCTCCCAAACACTCTCGTAGAACGCCTCTCTCTCCTCCGGGGTGTCGTCAAATGTCTCCTTCTCATACCAGTCATAGTGGAATCCGGCAAAGCTGGTCTCTCTGTACTTGAATAGCTCTGGGTACCATGCCTTGCCGCGCTCTTGCTCTTCAACAGAGAGCTTTCGATAGCGCATCGGAACTGCCAGGTTGGGTGTTCGCTGGAACACCTTGACTTCATCGGCCTTGGGTCCCCAGGCCTGGACGATTTGGACGCCTGAAGCACCCGTGCCGATGACGCCGCAGCGCTTGCCCTTGACAGAGATCTCCTCATCTGGCCAAAAGGAAGAGTGGTGGATAGTACCCTTGAACTTGTCCATTCCTGGCCAGTCAGGGATGTATCGCTTGGCCGCCTGTCCACGTTAATTAGAAACATGTTGTATCAGACGTCGAGGGATTGAGAAATTTACTTACAAATCCTGTTCCGAGGACAAGGTACTTAGCCCTGGTCAACCGGCCATCTTCAGTCTTGATGTGCCAGCGACCCTCATCGGTATCAAAGTGAGCACCCACAACGACAGTGTTGAAGGCAGTGTCCTTCTTGACACCGATGACTTTGTCAACATGGTCGAAATAAGATCGGAGATCTTTATAGGTGGGATAATTGGCCGGCCAGTTCCAGGTCTTCCATACCTCGGGCCAGGAAAATTCATACTCGGGGACTTCCGAGTCCACCATGGCACCAGGATAACAGTTCCATCTCCAAGTGCCACCGGTGTCATTACCGGCCTCGAAGATGACCGTCTTGTAGCCACGGTCCCTCAAAGTCTTGAGCATAAAGATTCCGGCTGCAGGATATTGTCAGATAACTCAAGTTACGTATAATGTAAGGTCAGACTCAAGCATACCAAAGCCTGCTCCCACAACCAGAGCATCGACTTCCAAATCAGGAGCATATGGGCCCGTCTTGTCCTCATGAGCGACAGAGTAATCCGTCAGCTCCGTATTGAACTTTTTGGCAGTATGATTGGGGATTGCAGCATCGGCCATTGTAGCGATAATGAGATCTTGGTATGATTCTTATTATTATTTGTTAAGCTGGCTTGAAGATGTATATTGAGAAAAACCAGCAGAACGGAGAGTCGTACGACTCCTATTTATACTACAACTCGTGTCTGCGCAACAGCACGAGGTCTATTCTGGAAGAATACATCCAGCATCCGCATATGTGCTGTAACACTAGATCCATACAGAACCATCTGAAGATTAGACATTGGCGAGGCTTGTGCATTGAGTCGGCATAGAATACAACGACAAAGCCCTTCGCAGCGTTATGCATGCAAGCCTCATGGAGGGAGACTCACCAACCTGGAGAAATCTCAATGCATCTGGGGAATCCCCGCTCCCCAGACTGATACCCAGCTCCTCTCCTATCGTTTGCGGATCCGCAGCCGATTATCCCACTAGATAGGGTATGGGAGGGTATAGGAATGATGTAGCCCCCCTGCAGCCGCATCGCAAGGGAGGTTAGATTGCGGGGATCGCCATCGGGACTTCAGCATCACTCGCTGTCCGTTCCCCGCGTCAAGCAAGCAGCCAGATCGGTCATCGTGGGCGACCACATGTTTTTGACGGATTGGACGGCGGGTGACCATGCGGAGCCGCAGCACGGTTGCGTAAGAGGTCACGATGGAAGCCGCAGTATTGCGGCAGACTGCAGCGCCGTGTTCAGCTTGTGGGGTTGATCACCTCGGCAAAAGTGACAGGATGCGGGACATGGAGCTTGTCTCCCCTTACATATCTTACAGCGAGGGCATCTTATCTCATCTCCCTCGCCAAAAGATCAAAGATCAATTGTCCTCCTTCAGTAAAAGAATCTACTACAAAGCCAAAACAGACTCTCACCATGTCTCTCTCTGCCCAGAGTCTAGATAGCCTCCGGGCGCTGGTAGACGGCACGACCGTCGACCAGGAACTGGGCCTTGCTGGAGTTACCGTCGTCGTTGTCGATCGAGAAGGCAAAGAATTATTTGCGCACTCGTCGGGCAAGCGGGGTCTGGCATCTGACGAGCCCATGACGCTCGAGAACATCTTCTGGATTGCGTCCTGCACCAAGATGCTGACGGGCGTCTCTTGCATGCAGCTCGTCGAGCGGGGGGTGCTTTCCCTCGATGACGGAGAGCAGCTGGAGAACCTCTGCCCGGAGCTCAAGACCCTCCAAGTCCTGCGGCCTGATGGCACGCTGGAAGAAAAGAAGAAGAAGATCACCTTGCGCATGCTCCTGACGCACACGGCGGGGTTCGGCTATACATTTTTCAATGAGCGACTTAGAGATTGGTCGCTCCCGGGGGGGTTTGACGAATTCTCCGGTCGCATTGAGGATATGGTTATGCCGTTGCTCTTCCAGCCTGGAGAGGGGTGGGAATACGGGGTGCGTTGGCCCAGCCGCACTCGTAAATGTCTCGCATGGTACTGACGTGGATGATAGGTCAACATCGACTGGGCAGGCATTGCCCTCGAGCGCGTGACCGGCCTGAAGCTGAACGACTACATGCAGAAGAACGTCTTCCAGCCCTTGGCGCTGACGGAGATGTCCATGATCCCCAACAAGGAGATGCGATCGAAGCTTGCCTACATGCACCAGCGAGAAAAAGACGGCAAGCTGCGACCGAGAGACCACCTGCAGCGAGTGCCGATCGTTGTCGACCTCGCAGACGAGAAGAAGGTTGGTGAGGTATTCAACAGTGGCGGTGCTGGCATATTTGCCCGGCCGCAGGAATACTGCAGTACGTCCACACCACTCCATGCAACCTGTTTCTGCATCAGCATTCCATGCTAACCAGAGCTCTCAGAGGTACTTGCTGTGCTCCTGAATGACGGCACATGCCCACGAACTAGCCACCAGCTGCTCAAGAAGGAGACGGTCCAGGAGATGTTCACCAACCAGATCGCCGACTTCCCCAACTTCGGGCGCCAGGGAATCCCGCCGTCCAAGCCAGACCTCACCAACCCCATCCCGGACCTGTACCCGGTGGCGGCGAGCCAGCCCCAGGGATGGGGGCTCACCTTCATGCTGCCCAACAGCACCGCGACGGGGCGCTCGCAGCCAACAGGACAATGGGCCGGGCTGGCCAACCTGTTCTGGTGGTGTGATCGCGAGAAGGGTGTCGCAGGCATGATTGCCTCCCAGGTGCTCCCATTTGCTGATGCACAGGTTCTCGGCCTGTGGGGGCAGATTGAGATGGAGGTGTATAAGGGCTTGGCTGCGTAACGGAAGAATAAGTCAGCCCAGACGGAAAAGTCGAGAAGAAGCGGGGTAACTTGTGCTCGCGCGCTACAGGGGGCGAATGGCCTAGGAGCGTAATTTGGTGTTTTTTTAGGCTGCGAGTGATCACCATAGCCACTAATTCAATTTTGGCCACGTGACGCGCGTAGGTACCTGAGGCAGCCGCTGAAGAAGCAGCCTTCCGCTGATGCCTTCATACTGCCATCTTGGACCGACTGATCCGTGACTGTACCCAACGAGCTCCCTGTCAGGAAATACATGCTTCCCTCCGTGCGCCTGAGGGTGTGCTCCGGATGATTGTTGTCGTAGCACAAACACGAGCACGCCCAATCGGGGCCTCGAACTGCGCCCAAGAGAATGCGGGGGACGAGACGAAGGATCCTTGCTTGTTCCCCATTCTGCCGATGCACTGCGACCCTCTAGCAGGCGGGGGATTAATCATTATGGGCCAGTGACACTACCGCCGTTTTTGGGCTTGTTCTCAGTTAGTGCGAGAGTCTTAAGATCATTTCCAATCCCAGAAGCGCTCACTCACTTTTTCTCATCAAATCCCACCTCTCTCCCCACCAACCGACCGAAGGCCCAGCGCAGCCCAGCATTTCCCTCCCAGCCGTGCCCAGCCGCGCGCCCAGACAGCTCAAGTCACGTCGAGCCATGGAAAAGACGACCAAGCGACGCCAGAACCATGCGTGCGACCAGTGCCGGAAGTCGAAGAGGGCCTGCGACACCCGCGTTTTTCCCGACGCCAGAAACTACCGCACCGCCTTGTATCCTGGCCAGTTCGGTGAGTCCTCATCTCCCCCCGCGCCTGTCTCATCCTGTGCGCGCCGCTGATGATTCCGGGATATCCGGGTTCCCCCTCCAAAGCCCAGGACTCGATGCGCACACCCTCGTGCACCTACTGCCTCAAGACCAAGAAGAAATGCACCTTCGTCTGGGCGCAGGCGCAGCTCCGCGGCGGCGCCAACAAGGCATCCCCCGGCACTGATGACTCGAGCGAGCCAGCTGGGGCCGCGCAGCAGTTCTACGGCCCTGTGCCGGGGTACGAAGGGGCATTCATGTCGCGCGGGGAGGCTGACTACGGCCTCGGCATGGGACCGGGCATGCTCGCCATGAAGCAGCAGCTGAACCCGCAGCTGGACATGTTCCCGTCGCCGCCTCTTGATATTAATGCCATTCCGTACGCAAGTCCCGCAAGCAACTCAACCGACGGACAGTGGATGTCCTCGTCGGGCACATCATTAGATGTTGCCCAGCAGGCCTTCTGGGGCTCGCTTCCTAACCTCTCCAGTGACGAAACGCAGTCGTGGGGTTCTCTCTCAGAGGAAGGGTTTCTCCCCTCGACGGACTGGCTGGGCCGAGACCCGTCGTTGCAAAATACAGACTCGGAACTTACCTTCTACCAGGATCGCAATGCCAGGAAGAACTCACGGCGAGACAGCTGGACAAATTGGCCTGCACCCACCTCCACGCTCTCCATCCTCACGTCCCAGGAACAGATGCTGACCATCTCAAACAACGCCATGATATCCGACAACCTCCTCCGCATCTACCACGATGTGCTGGAACACAATCTTTCCTGCTGGCTGGCGGAGGAGACCTGTCCCTACGGCAGCACGTCGCTAACACTCATGAGAACATCTACAAACAAAGAGCGATTGCAAAACGAGCTCGGCTCAACTTGGTCCAACAAGATATACGGGCGCGTGAAGCTCCTGGACCGCGTCGCTCAGAGAAACAGGCTCCTTCAACTACGGCCCTCGGAAGACCAGGCCGCGTCCAAGGCGCTCGATCTGGTTATCATGGCGTTTGCGAGCCAGTGGGCTCAGGGCAGCTACCGACAATCGGAGAAATACAAAGATAGTCAAGGGGAAAGCCCAAACCAACTAGGATCGGATGGTACGCCGCCGCCTGAGGAGTTCGATCGCCGTATTCAGAGGACGCTATGGGCTCAAGCGAAAGCAGCGCTGGAGAATGTATCGGGCCTCGAATGTTTCAGAGTAGTTTGTGCCGAGTTGATATTCGGTCTATGTCAGAGACCTATGGATGGCGATGAAACGAGTAGCTGGGATAGTGGTGGCTATGAAGCCTACAACTCTTCTAACAGCGTCATGGAAACACTAATGGGCAGGCTGCGAGAAGCAATCGAGAACGAAGAACCACCCATTTTTATGGAGAGGGGAGCTCGGAAAATCCACGCCCTCAAGTGCAAGTTCGATTTGTGGGAAGCGGGCTGGTTGGACAGGAACAGAGGCCGGACAGGGGGGATGCGGCTGCAGAGATCAAAGAGGCAAAGCGAACGGTACAGTTGCTCTACTGGCTATCAGTCATGTTCGACACGATATCCTCCTCGATGAACGAGCGACCAGTCGTGGTAGCCGACGAGGAATGCCAGCACGATGCCGCCTGGGACATGCAAAAACTCGGAGATGCGATCGATTCATACGGCCAGACGACCGAAACACTGCCGCAAAGATGGCAGGTTAACCTCTTCATTCAAGACGACCTCGCAAAACCAAGCAAGATCCCATCCTGGCCCTGCTCGTACGATGATGCCGCCGCGACAGTCACGAAGTCAGCCCCAGTCAAGGTCCTCCTCTTCAGACATGTCTCCTATCTACAGAGTGCTATCAGACGAGGTCGACGGGGGAAGGCCGTCGAAGACATTATCAATGCGAGTATGCTGATCTACAAGTATTGGAACGTCACGTACGGCCCCTTCCATCGAAGCCTAATCCGAGACTACGACGCAGTCCCACCCCGTGTGCAGAGCTGGTTCGTGTGCATATTCTCGCACTGGCACCTGGCCGTGCTCTTACTCGCCGAGGCGATCAGTTTTATCGACAAGAAACAACTTGGGATCGAAGAGGTACGGCGTAAGCGACTCAACGCCAACTTCTGCAGGCAAATGGCCAAATCCAGCGCTATAGAGATTTCAGATATTGCCGCGGTATCTGCGCCCAAGCATGGAAGCAACAATGCCAGCCAGTGGACGTTACCTCCTGGCGCGCAGGAAACCCCATTCCACTCTGTAACTCACGAGGGAGCCATCCTGACGGAGCCCTGGACTATTCTCATCATCAGGGCATTCACAAAAGCGGCAGCAATCCATCTCGAGCGAGCCGAGGAACTGTGGCACTCAAGGTCCTCGGATCCATCTGGAGGGCGGGGCGAGATGCAAGGGTCACTGGATCGTTGCGAGTACTGCACGAGGGCGTTGTGGTTACTAGGGAAGAAATCCGACATGGCGAGAAAGGCTGCTGAAATATTATCTCGCGCTCACTCAGAGATGACGGGTCAAATCGCCATGGGGTCAGTGGTGGTACCGGTCGAATCCTGGGAAGGAATATTGAATTGGATTAGCACCTGATCGTGGATGTCTGGGAAAAGATGTGCTCTATCACTCGCACTGCGTTGAGGCTGATACATTCAGCCCTACTAGCGCCAGGGCTACGCCTTTGTCCTTCTCACCATGATATCGTCCTCATCTTGCCAATTCTTCTCGTTATCATCGTGATAATCTAAACTGCTCCTGTCCGGCCAGTGGGAGGCGCAGCAACGACAGCAGCAGTTCAGATTATCACGACAACAACGAGAGGACCACTCATCCAATTTTGCTGTTGATCGTTCCACTGGCCTCGGGTAGGTTTGATCTGTGTCTGGTTTTTGATCATCGCTTCCTGGATGGCGAGTGATTGTGATCGCAGTTCTCTCACGTTCACCTTAGAAGGGTGGGGCTGAGGGCCTCGAGGTGCCGCGCTGGGTTGATCTTTTGTACGAAAAGAACTGTAATGCCATTATTTCAAAATACTAATGTTTTTATCTGTTTGAAGCAACTATGTAGCTTTAGACTGCCCTGAAATGAAAAGAAATGAAAAATCCTTTCAGATTGGATCATGTGTGGCTTACGATACCAAACTGGCTGGCTCCACAGAAGATGTGAGAGAATCAAAAGACGGTCGATGGTTGGATTTCATATAATTATTTTTGCATATAATATGAGGAAATGGATCTTTCAAATTTGGGAATTTTAAAAGAGGATATGAATAGTAGGAAAAGGCGTGTTGATTTTCTCAATACCAAATCTAACTACATTATGCGGACTTTTTCTTGGTGCATCTCAAACTGAGCAATCTTCTTATGACATAGTCCACATCTCTGATACCGATTCCGGACGTCAATTTCAAAACGTAAAAACGGCTATTAAACTTTTGACTGAACTTCCTGGGAGAAAACACACAGTGATGCAAGCGAACAAAGGAATAAAGTACTGCCGGGACAAGGCTCTCGTCGCTAGGTGTAGGCTGTGGGTAGAATGGTCGAGGGAGGGGTGGGTGTGATTGTCTTCGGCGGTGGACTGAGCGGAGACCCACGAGAATCTACTCCGGCAGCTCAGGCCTTGCTCCTAGCCGTCTGGTTCTTTGTGCGCCCAAGTCAACAGGCCCTGTGTTGTGTTGAGATACTGGGTCGGAGGGAGAAGCTGGAGGAGGAAATTAGTAAGAAAAAACGAACTTCTCGGGATAGCAAACTTACGCGTCTAGAAAATGATAGGGCTCTTTTCCACATCCCGGAGTTGAGCCTCAATGAATCTCTGGATCATCTCGTCATACCTTGAAGCCACCAGCTTCAAGTCGAATGGCTTGAGGTCAGCTGCTGATACCCAGCCGTAGGTGCATGCGTTGGTGTCGTCTTCATCGTCAAGGTAGAACACCGGAAATGTTCGTTGGGAAACCATGGGACCCCCGTCTTCGTAGCCGTCTACCCATCCAAGGAATTTCTTGTTCTCCCCGTCATATCGGAAACACGCGGGTCGTGTCTCCAGAAGACCTGCCATCTCAAAGTCGACGTGTAGACCAAAGCGAGACAAATTCTCAAATGGGAGAACCAATCCGGCGTACCAATTTGCACCAGGCCAGGAAACCAAGTAGAGTTCACCGACCAATGGATCTGCAACTGCCTGCTTTTTGGCCGTCACGACGGGGAGAGAAGGTGTACGTTTCCGTGAAGCGGGTTGGCGTCTACTCCTCCTTGGCCGCTTTGCGGGGCCCTCGCTATCTTGCGAATCCGCAAGACGCGTCTTGGAGCTGCCGGCCCGGGCATTTTGGACCGCATTTTGGACCGATAGGTCATTCTCCTCGGCTCGCTCTTGGGGTCGAGCTTCCGTCGAGGTCTCGGCTTGGGTTTCGAGTTGGGTTGGGAACTGATTTGAGAAGCTTCCCTAAAGGTTCTTTGCGTCTGTTATCAACCCCTCGTTGAACAAATAATCCTGAGTCTCGTCATAGTGTTCTTCGCGGATAGTCTTGGTCCATTGTTCGAACCGTTGCATCAAATATGCAGCGCGATCAGCTTCGTTTACGTCAGCTGATCCCTTAATCTCTGTGATCTCCTTCTTCAGGTCATCTAGCATTTCCTGCCTCTTTTCTTGTAGAACATCACGTGGGGACTTTCTCTCGAGAAGTTGGGTGATCCCATCTCGGAGGGTTTGAAGCCCTGCCTTGATATGATCTTCCTGGCTTTGACTTTGTGGTTCCATGGTTTACAGAATCAAGTTATCAACCCTAGAATCTGATGAGTTTTGATGAGGAAGATAACACTTTCGCGTTAAGCACCGATGGGAGGGAGGGGGAAGGAGAAATTCACAGATGGGGAGTGGGAGAGAGGGAAGTGCACGGATGAAGAGAGATGAAAAGAGGAGAAGGCTAACAGTGCAGGGTTACGGGAGTGTTAACAAATTTACTGATGCCAGAATTACGAGGCAGAATACCTAGGTACCTCACCTGACAAGTAGCAGAAGCAGAAGATGGCACATCAAAACCTCCATCCAGTGTTGTATGTCGGCACATATTAAGACAATAATCGGAGGAATAAACACAATATCGAGTTGAATATTCTGAATTATTTTTTTATTGTGCTATTATTGTCTTCAGAAATACCACTAAGAACTATTCATCACGACATTTTGCAGCAGCTTTCTTTTGAACTAGGTATGAAATATCAGCGCATCCTTCGACTTGGCGACCTAGGCTTCAACGGAGTGGGAATTGCTGTAACACGGGCCAGAGTGTATATATTCTCACACAATCCTGCTGTTGCGCAAAGATCCGAGGATATCCAGCTCAGAGACCCATTTGCCGCGAAGACAAGCGCATCGATGAAGGTAGCAAGCCACTGAGATAAATCATAGCACACCTGAGCTCTTGTCGTGCAATCTAGAGACCTCTTTTTTTTTCTTTCAAGACGGAACCACTCCAACGATACAAGACTTCGGTTAAGCAGACAAGCCAGCGACCTCGTGTCAATTTCCCTCCGATGCTGCTTGCGCATAACCAGCCCTTTAATCATAGGCACGGCAGGAAGGTTAGTTACTTGTTGGCCCGCACCTCGACGCGTCTGACACTTACGCGGGGAGTTACATGCATGCCTTGAGCAACATGGCGTCTGCATTGCTATGCTGTTTATTGACACAGTGGGATGACTGCCCTTGTTTCATGGGTGCAAGTTGAAAGGGTCGGCCCATAGTCCAAGAAGCTAACAGAAATTCTGAGAGGGCAGCCAACTGCTTTCGCCGAGCAACTCGACACGAGGAAGCCCGAGTGAGGAGAGAGCTCAGGAGGAAGAGGGTATTGAGTCAGATTCCCCCAAGCAACATGAGGTACAAGAGGCAAGACATGTATAAGCCACCTTATGTGATATCATAGTAAAGCAAATCCGCACCAGCAACCGTCAAGCGGGTCAGACTCGGGAGGATCTTGATCAAACTCAGCAGGGCCTAGAGATCATCCGCGCGTTAATTAACCCTAAAGACTCGACACCTCATTGATTACTGTCTATAGATGATACACGGGGCTGCAGCGTGATTCATATTACCTACTTACCAAAAACATCGCGGATGCAGTGTTTGGTTTGCTCAAACTCGACAGTCAGGACAACCCTCGGGCCTGGAACGCATTGGTCAGCAAGATCAAGGACCAACTTGCTCTGCCATGCGACATTTGGCTTATTTTGGACTACGAGGGATGTACTGGAAAATGTGAAAGACATGGAGGTGGCAACTAGAGGTTATGGTCTCCTATTACAATGGCGTATCTGTGCAAGCCATGATGTAGAAAATTGCCGTGAGTACTTAATGAAACCCGTTCTCAGCACACTAGGTTTCGACTTCTTTCCTCTTACAATACCTAAGTCACCAATGTTCACATAGCTTATCCCACAACTGGCAGATCAATATCCATATCACACATTGCTACAAGCTATACACACTACTAACACCCAACCAGAGTCTTGGGCATCCGACTTTCATCATGGTGATGGGAGGTAATGGGGTTGATTACCTGGATTTTCCAAACACGCCAGGCCGTATCAACGACCCAATAACCGCCAACGGAGAAACGCGATGCATCAATCTGGGATAAGGCACGCTCTTTCTGCGGGGACGTCATCTCTTTTCCAAACAATCGGGTGACCATCGGCCATGCCATGGACTTCTATAAAGTTATCAAGAAGTCCAATAATTTCTAGATAGCTTTCTTAATAATATGGCAATATTTGCTTTTAGTTTATCATTGTATCTTCTGGGACTTCACAAAAGATGGTAGATGTGAAGATCCTTCAAACTTTACAGGCATTAAAATGGAAATTTTCGTCTCATATGTCTTGATACTTGAGGCCAGAATCCAGAGGTTGCTAGTAGGTGTACTGAGGAAGAATGTGCCATCTCACATATGGTAAATTTAGAGCGAAAAGAGACGTCCTCGAAGGGTTGGAGGACGTGAAAGGCAACAATTTAAAAACAAGAGAGACGTGATGGTCACCTTCCCGCTGATCGCAATTCTCATTCCAGCAAAATACATCTAAAGATACGAGGAGGGACTCATGGTAAACGGACATTTTGTATAAAGCTTATCATCTGTTTAAGAGGGCACCGGCCGCATCGATCGCTTACAATGTGCAACGGTCCATTCTTCATCAAGTGGCTGTCCACATCTGTTATGTGTTGGGGAGATTGTTCTTATAAGGATACAACAGGAGGAAGTAACCCGGACTATCGGATCGATTTAAAAAAAAAAAAAAAAAAAAAAAAAATGAACGTCCGGACGTTGTTGTGATGAATGGGGCGGGTTTTCGGAAGAGAGACTCGAACGAACTTGCTGTGATCGTGGTCATTGGTGTATCGGACGAGGTCTGCCTATCATCCTCACAACATTTAACGCATTTCCCGTATTCCTTCTAGAAGATTCAACATTCTTTCAGATACGCAGGTTTAACGTAGCCTCTGTTTATTAGACCAGCAGTTACGGGAACTTTCAAGCTCGCCTCCAATACTATTGCTACCTGATATCAGCCGGCAGATTGGATCCCGACATAATCTAGCAGCCGCCTGTTTGACGCGAAACAACTAGTATGTCGAACCCAAAGTATGAGTGATTTCTATGCTCTGCGACAACACTGTGTTTGGGGCCAAAACGACAGCGTGAGCGAGTGCAGCTTGGCAACATGTGCAAACCTCGGCCTTAGACGATACTATCCCAAACGCTGGCCCCACAGGATCAACGCAAATAAGCGCGCCCTCGTAGTGACGGCGCAAGCTAGTCGGCCATAAGTTCAAACCTACTGCTAATGGCAAAATAGAATATACTGGCAAGAGCAGCGGCCGGGTTCTCTTCCCACTCGATGAAGCCCCGCCTTTACACCGAGTCAAAGAGCCAACCTATCCACCGTGCCACCATAATATCGCAGGAGCTTGTCGGACGGATATAGTCATCGGTTCTAGGCTTCGGGCACATCGATGAGGGGGTTATTCTGCTTGATAGACGATCGGATGGAGGTATTCAAGTATAGTTGACAATTTCGTGAGGTTGTGCGTTGGCAACGAATAGGGTGGATTAGAGGCAAACGAAGGAAATCGGCATGGTATAGCTGTGTTGGAGGGAGAAACAACTCGCTTATGACGTTTTTGGCTTACTAGCAGAGGCTTGGGTACAAGCCAGCGCTCTGAAGAGTTGTCTGGTTCAGGAGGAGCCCCTTTCTAACGTCAGGGCAAGGGAACCAAAAGAGTGTGCTTACAAAGGCGCGGTGCCCCAGGACAAGGTTCAGGTCGGTCTGGGGTAAATTCCGCCGAGTGGCTTCCCTGAGTCATACTGCACAGAGAAGGTCATCGGGGCTTCAGAATCGTAGGGATCAGCGAACGGAAGCGGACGCAGAAACCAACATGTTCTCCGCCGATGCCTAAGCTTTTGGCAGGCGGGAGAAGGGGACCGGAGGCAGAAGTCATTCCATATTTCTCCCACAGTCGTATGTCATGGTGCCTAGAAGCGCCGGGACTTGTCATGTCTCGAGGACTCAGTGTGGGGAATAAACCCATCGAGTCTGGAATGGAGGTCTGCAGAGAAACATTACGAGCGGGGGATGACCTGAGGGTTGCTGACTCGATGTCTCGGAGCGACATCAGCAGTACCTCGTCAGGGAGGGGAAGTACTTGTTCGAGGGCTATAGCACCACACCATGGGAGATGTCCATGCTCGCTGATCGATTGGTAGAACTAGGGTAGTATGACAATGCTGGCCCCCTTTGATTGCAATTGGTTCTCGCGTCATGGCTCTGTAGCACCAGAGAAAATCCATGCAAGAGGAAACGTTTCCCTGGCGGACGAGTCGGTCAGTCGAGAAGACACAATGGACAGTGACTCGACCTGAAATGCGATTTACGAGAAAAGCAAGACATTTTGACGAAAGCGCGCAGCGAAGCTGAGAACAGAAAAAGCAAAAACTGCAGCATGGATCAAGCGGTGAAAATAGTACGAGCAAGGTCTCACTCTGCCACTGGAAATCAACGCGCCGCGATTGGATGGCAAATTAGAACAGAATACGTAAATGCCTGACCCGGCACCAATCGTGTCCAATGATATCAAGCGAGGGGGAGCGAGGGGAAGGGAGGGAGAGGAGAGTGCAGGGTCGTGGCACACGTACGTCCATGCGTGGGGTGCGAACGCGCACTGTCTTCTGCTAATTTGCGCCATCTATATTAGTCCTAGAGAGGAGGAAGGAGTGTCATTGCGGGAGACAACAGAGGAGATGGAGGGGGGCAACGCGGTGGTATTTGCCAGGCCCGGTTGGGTTTCATTGCATGGAGCGAGCGTCGGGACGGCACCATGATCAGGTGTTGACGGGTCTGCGTCTCCAATCGCCGACAGCTGAGAGAACAGCTCCCAAGGATAGTTGGACGCCATCCAGGAGCGCAGAAGCGATTCGGGATATTTGTTCGAAGCGAGGCAGGTTTGACGCCATGGCCGTCCTTCGAGTCTGGAGGCGCGAGTCCGACTCACGTGTCACGTCGCTGTTTTGGGTGTTTTCCCGGGGGCAACAGGCTTCGAGGCCAGGGGCTGAGCCCAACAGAGAGAAAGGAGAGAACCCTTGCCCGCATCCATTTCATTCATCCGGCGGGGTGGGATTGGTTGACTTTGCACTGTGCAGCGGTACAAGCACACTGGCTGCCGCCCACGAAACACGCCACGGGTGATGAATCAACTCTCAAGCGCAGCGCAGTGCATCCATCCCCTATTTGCCCCCCTCCTCCAGCGCTGGCACATACCTATGCGCCGCTGACGGTGTAGTGTTCCCCCTCCTCCAAGCCACTGTACACCTGCACACCCCAGCGGCGGGTGGTGGCCAGGGAGACAATCGAGATTGTGCCTGAATCGAGGGTGTAAAAGACGGGCTCAATTCGAGCCGCCTCGCCGCACTAGATCCCCACGACGACATTGCCCTGGGCCACATCCCTCGACGTCGTTCCTCTTCGTTGGAGGCAGGCCAATTCTCCGGCAACGGGGGTTCTGAGTGGGCTCTGGGCGGTGGATCTGCTGCGAAATGGAAGATGGGGCCGTCACTTAGCTTCGTCTGGGGAAGTGGGCCACTGTAGTGGAGAGCTCTAGGCCTGTCGTCCGCTAACCGCCAGTATCTCACGACAGGTAGTTCAGACAGAGAGACTGACAGACTGAAGAAAGAATGATTTCGCAGCGATAGAAGGAAGATGGCCGGAGAAAATATAGCATCGCGTGCCTCGCGTTGATCAACTCTACCCCAAATCCCGACGATTGACACAGATGCGTTGCCCCTTGTGGTGTGAGACAGGGGCGGCGTCATCCTCCGCATGTCCATGTACACATCATGTATGTAGGAATGGCCATCCATCGCTATGACCAGGCCATGTACCAATCATCTGCGCTGCATCCCAGCCGTCTCACTGAAGACCGGAGGCCGCCGTCTCCCTTTGATTCGCCGAAGCCTTTCAATAGTAGCACAGTGACCCTCCAGGTACAACCAAGCCGCTGAACTCCTTCACACACCCATTCACTGCAGCACATTTTGGAATGTAACTGTCTGCGAAGATGAATTGACACATCACCGTCGGCTGCCACCAGGCAACCTCCCGCTTCTTGATGGCATTTTCGCCGTCATTCGACCGAGTGTCTCCTCGCTGGCAGGTCGGGCTGGCGTAGAAAGCTAGCAAAGCTACCTCTCCGGATCGTCCAGAATACAGTTTCATAGCGCAAATGCAATTGACACAAGCAAGGTACCTACTATTCATTTCACCACTCTAGTCCTACCCCGCTCCCTGCTGGCCAATCCTGTGGCAAGGAACGTCAGACGTCAGGTCACGGGGAAACGTTAGGTACCAGCGATTTGCCTTCACGCAGTAGCACAGGTCAGTCTGCGTCTGGGCGTAACTGACTGTTGCTAGGTGCTGCCTCTCATATAAGGACGCGTGACCCCTCTTTCAGACTCATTCATCTCTTGTCATCATCTACCTCTACCTATCCTACCTTCATCTTCCAATCCTGACATACGTTCTTCATCCTCACTCTGTCTATCGAGACTTTCTTCAAGACAATCTATCCTTCATACGACGCTTGAGTCGTTCTCTGTATGTTTTCTCACCGTCACCCTCATCATCACCGTCATCAAAACTTGAGCTAACCTGCCCGTCTCTTTTAGGCACTCTTACGTCTCTACAGTACATTCCCGCCCTTACTACAACCACAAGATGTCTCCCCGCGTCCCTCGTCTCCCCGCAGCCAAGACCTCAGAGGTCCTCTGCATGGGCGCCGCAGGCGTCGGCGTCCTCGCTCCCTTCTGGTTCCTCATGCCCGGCACCGAGGACCGCCTCTCCAAGCAGACCAACAAGTGGGCTCCTCGCTGGGAGCGCAACGTCAGCTATTTCGCCCCTCCCATGGAGCGAGGCGTCCAGCGCATCGAGCCCCCCATCGCCCGCGCCGCCCAGCGCATCCCCGAGCGCCTCCATCTCGAGCAGATGGCCAAGAGCGTCGACAGGGGCATCCGCAAGAGCATCGACCGCTTCAACGGCGGACCGTCCGCGTCGTCCTAAACAGACCGCTCGAACGGTATCTTCGTTTTAACGACTTAATGGGCTTGGTGTTTTTTGTTTTGCATTTTCGTTTGATGAGATCATCTTTTGTAAATAAGACGGGTATATACAATACTAGATTGGGGCCTAGACGGCTTTACTTTTTCCGTCATATTGTTGTTCCATGGCTATCGTGATTTACCCCTCCGTGCTGCATGACTGTTATTTTGCCATGTCGCTTACACTACCTACCTCGTGTTGTGTTTACGCGCGCCGTACCTCCACTGTTGCATTGGACCATTGCAATGCTAGGCTGCACTGTATCATTCTGGCGACGTCGCATTGATGTTGCATCGCCATCGTTTCAATTGAAGTAAAAAACAGGCCATTCCGGGCCGGTGACTCCCGACTCTCAAGCCTAACCCCTCCCGGGAGGGCTCCCAGATGCGAAAATAGCCCTTTTGCTGGAAGAAGGAGGAGTTCTCATTCTAGATTGTTTTCTTTCTTTAATCGCTCGACACGTATGTTTGTGCATTTGGCGAATCGATGGTCCCACTCTTTGACTATCCTCCTCTACTGAAGCTGTTCAAACGGGTTAACCTTACGCAGTATCTGTCAAGGTCCGACTCGATGTTGCCCAAATTTACGTCAACTGTTTTACGTGGCACCACGTAACCCCATGTAGCCGAAGCAAGTAGCTATCAGGAAAACACAGACTTCAAGCATAACTCACCTCGACAGAATTATTGTGGCAGCCAATAATGATAATTCTTCCTATTGTGGACTAATTCATGATCCTGCCTAAGAGTTACTCGATAAATTGGTATTCTCATTGTCTATTCAAAACTCAACTACCTAACAGGCCATGATATTAATAGAGAAGGTACATGCAGGCTGTAAACGTATAATAACTGTGGTTCGATACTTGTGGCATACAGAATCTTGGCATACCGAATCACGACTATAGCAAAGCTTCGAGCTGATTCGTCTCTCTAATAGGCCGCCCTGTCAAATCTTAGGGGGCCTGGCAGTTGTGCTTTGCTCATGTCCATACGAAACCGTGACGAGTGCCTTCTTCCAGTCCAGGGCATCACCGCGCAACAGCAGACGCGTTCCCTTGCGTATCTCGCGCGCGAATCTCACATAAACCCCGTCATCAGGGGCTTCGACAAAGTCTTGGCAAATTCGTATTTTAAAGTTGCCCATTGTTGATATAGGAAACATTGGGCCCTTCCCCCAGCCCAGGGAACCTTTACTCTCGCCAATAGTAATAGGTAGACCCGCAATGGTAAGCGGCAGTTTTACTAATGGGAGTAACTCGACTGTAATGTTAATATATCCCTGGCGGGGGCTTATAGCGATATTTGCAGTACCAGGGGAAATAGCGAGTAGAGCTTGGAGTATGTGGCCCTCGGGTTTGATACTGGGATCTCGTAGGTCAAAGGGGAATTCGATATGGCACGGGGAGGTGCCAGCGCTGGTTGAAGATGTCCCTTCTTTTGGAGTTAATCGACGGGTATTGTCAGGAACAGGGTGGCCAATCGACTCTGATATCCTGTTAAGATAAAGACTGAAGAAAGATTTAGTTTCTATACTAGTTCCCTTCACGCATAGGTATATAAGTATTCTTGGGTTTACAAGTATAGCTCTATTATCGAAGCCAGCTTTTACGACCTCTCCCATAGGACCTCTGACTGCGTATCCATCCTGCACAAGTGCTGCATATTAACCCTGTATAAGTAAGTACTGGGCATTCTTTCTTGAACCCTATGAAGGTGACACCAGCTACGAAGGAAGAAATCGGGGAGGAAACCGCCTATTGGCTGGACCTAAGTTTGTTGCGGACTGGCGGGCGTCAAACCAGGCCAGTGCCAGCAAGGCTAAAGGTGAATCTTCGAAAAACTCCTCCTCGAACCAACAACAACAGTCCTCTTGAGAACATGGTGCCTCGAGCATCAGTAAAGGCAAGGGGATAGCTGCGGGGTGGCTTTTGCTGCGTCTGGACATCTACAATGCAGTATCTATATCCACTTTTGGGCTTCTTGCATGGCGCATACAAGGAAGTTGTTTTCAAAGTCCTCCCTCTACCCGTATACTATACCATTTGCAAATTGTAAATCAGGAGAAAAGCCGAGCCGATTTGTCAAAACGCGAGCAGAAGTGGCAGGGAATTGTACCCTCTGAGCACTACGGCGAGTATTCTAGCATATGGTGATGGAATCACCAAGTGTGCAACAGATCGGCGCGACGGATGCGCAGGTAGGTTAAAAAAAAAAAAAAAAAACAGTATTTCTGATACGCAGAAACACGTCAGGAAGAGGAGGAATCCGTTAAACGAGAGAATGAGAAAGGACGGATAGACGGAATGCAGAATTTGGTGATGTGGTGTTCGAATCTCGCAAGCAACCTGACAATCTTCCAGCTGGACGAAATCTGATCTGTCGGTCTTTTCAGTCTTCCAGACTGATCAGTGGTTTGACAAGAACACAGCTGTACGAAGCAAAGCAAACAACAGCAATTGAACGAATGCGATGATAATAAGAAAGAAGAGCTAGCTGTTGGAAGGTTGCAATGGAAGGTTGGTTGAGCATGCGATGGGTCTAGTCGTTACGCGTACAAAGACGATTTTGAAATGGAGAAGCTGTCTCTTCGAGACAACCGTCATCATGATAGGCAACGGGAGTACCTGCATAAAGGGGAGCATTATTCAACTGGTGCCAACGTGAACAAATTGAATTGTTCGATTTCCCTCACCCTCCGCATAAAGTCCCTCATGAACTCAAGTTTATTTTCGCAGAAGACTAACCGCACCTTTCGTGAATTGGCCCGCTATTGAATAGGAGGCTTTTCGCTACTCTCGAGTGACCAATCCATGAATCTGCCAGTTCACATCTGTCCACAAATACAAAGGTGTCCCATCATCACTACAGTGAAGGATATGCCGCATGGATATCTTACCTATCCCAATAAAAAGTTACTAATTTCTATCCTGGCTATTCCAGTCCCGCTGGTATACGGATACCAAAGCTATACTTAATGACCTTTGAAGTAATAAAACTTTATATTAAATACTCAACCTAAGATCCGACCTAAATATTCGAGGGGCAGACCCAATCATTTCGGACAGTTTCAAGTTCGAGGGTGATATTTTCACCTCTCAGCTTTTTCAAAAGTTTTGTTTTCTTTCTCCTACATCCGTCTCAAATACAAGTGAAGGCACTCTTTCCACCAGTTTTCATCACTCCGCTCTACTTTTCAACAGCACAGAAATACAATGATCATAGTTAGTTCAAATTCTTCACTCAGCGCACGCTCTCTTTCCTTAATTTTTTTATCGCGTTCCAAGCCTGGACGTAGGAATACGCGGTAGAAAGACGGGTAAGTCAGTCGAATGGACTATATATATCTAGCTCCCAGCCACCGTCAAATACCGTTTCCCAATCTCAATAACGGATAATTCACGACTGGCTGTTTGGGCTATTGGAATCCCACCTCTTACGGCCCAACATTTGGTCACTGGCTGCCATCTTTTGATCACACCCTAGGTCGTTGGGAAATCCGTCGAGTGTGGTAAACCAGCAACCCTAGTCCATTAAGGCCCCCCCGTCAAAATTTTTGAACCATCTCGTGTTGTCAGTTTCTCTAGATCTTTAAAGTCGAAGTACATGCACTCGGAATGAGCCTAGGGAAATTGCTACGACGCCTCAACGACTGTCTCTGTAGTTGTTGCTACAAATTCGCCCACCAAGACTTCGCTCTACTCATTTAGATGACTTAATTCTGGGATGCTTAAATATCTCGGGTATATTGCACGCGTTTTGCCCTGTGGTGAGCGAGCACGCTGGGGAAGTAGATTAAATTTCCTGAGCTTGGAGTCTTTTCTAATTCCACGGGCCAGTTGTTGATCCCAAATTGAACCATCAAAGTAACCTTCTAATTTTGTTTCAATTTGCCCCATCTAAGTCCAGCAACCCATATAACAAGCTTACCTATGATAGCTCGTTCCCAATTATGGCGCCGAAATAGTATATTTATGGAGATATGAGTATCTCTCTAGCTGCTGTTAAGAAACCTTTGTCAATTGCCCACACTATCAGACCTTTTCTATGTAGCTCTACTATCCGGCAGCTTATTCGCGGCGGTTTCTTGTCGACCTGTTGGCTGAACGCCAACTTGCAATCATATAACTTGTTTGTTACTCGGGAAGCTGCAGTAGTTGGGGAGAATTGACGGCGGAGGAACTTGCTCACTTGTAATGGCCAATTTTCTGGTAGGTTTGGCACTTTGGGAGGATTTAGTCTCTATATCAGATGAAATTCAACGAAAGATTGGTAGCAGAACGACACACATAGCCCGACTCCAGATGAAGATGCCGATTGAAAATGATAAATCATAGCCGCCTCGCTGTTGGCCTTGAACAGGGGCGCTACGGGTATTGCCACGCGCATGAGTTACTCGAACGTTGATGGTTTGTTGGAGGTGGGGGTGAGGGACGGCAAAGCTTTGGGATATCCATCGTCAGTAACGGCGAAGTCTTCAAGAGGGTCAGAATAGCAGCCGAGGGGAAGGTGCCCAAGGGTCAGGCAAGTACTGTTAAATGTAATACGGGAGGTACCTAGCTTATAATCTAGGAGTTATTCCGTTGCTAGGCCAGATGACAGGTTCGCTGATTGTTGTAGAAATTAATTATCGAGAGTCTGTAATGTGATAAATATTTGACAGTAACTTTTCCAAATACTATAAGCCGTAGCTTATTAACTTCAATATTCTCTATACAGAAGAAAGGAGAAACTGCGTATAATGCTCCTTACTCCGACATCTGCTATATCACCCCGGCGTATGTGTTTGGCATCAATAATACTTAAACCATTACTCCCAGCTCACCGAGATGGGGTCGTGGTTCCCCGAGAACTTAGTGCCGCCAAACCAGAGCTCAAACCGCAAGTCGGCGGGGCCTACGATGACCTTGATGTCGAATTGACAAATGTAATACTTGTACCCCTTCTTGAAGCACGTCCCCCTCTTCTGCTTGAGCACTAGCTCATGCTGCTGGACTCCCGTCAAATCGCTCTTGACAGCACAAAGCTTCTCCGCGCCAGGTTGTCTCAGTGCAGTGGGAAGCTTGTCTACTGGGAGGCTGGAGGTGATGAATGAAGAGTCCCAAGATCTCGTCGTCTCGTCGCTACCTAACCGGATCTCAAACGTCTTTGTGAACGCCGAGTTTGGCTGAACGGTGTCTCCCTGTATGTTGAGAATAAAAGTTAGCTGATGAGCTATGGCTATTCTTGGAATCGGCAGGTGATTTACCTTGCGAATGAGCCATTGGATCTGTCGAAGTGCCCAAATCTGCCTGGGGTCATATGGATCCGGCGAGGCATCCTCCTCATCGTGGTATGTTGCCGAGAAGGGGACTTTGATGACGACGCCATAGCTCGCGCGAGCTATCCGACTCGTCAGTACTCCCGCTGGAGCGCCAGTGGCGATCTTTTGCTGCTGCTCCAGCAGGAGACCACGCACGACGACGAGCTGTGGCTCTTGGCATGGAACGATGACCACGGCTCCGGCGTTGGGATGTTGCTGCAAGTCTAATTGGCGCTGGATTTCTTCTCGAATATACGCCGAGCTCCCTAGGCCACCTGCGAGGATCAGGTATTCCTGTAGTTTAGTTAGAATAGCTAGGCACCCAGCAAAGTCATTGAGCACGCCGACTTACCACGTGCTCTTGCAATCCGGCCTCGCTTATCCAGTCGAGCTGCTCCCTGATTCTCCGCATTATTCCATCTATCTGAGCATCAAATAATGATTGGATCTCCTCCCTAGTTACCATTAGTCTTATAATCTATTTCATGCATGCCGAGTGGCAAGATCAGAAGCCTTGGGTTACTTACTTCGTAAACAGCATCCGGCCCGCCTCAATTCCAGCACCAGGATGGCTGAAATCGAAAGAAACGCCTTCCATCTGTATCTTAAACACCTGCTGCATGTAAACCTTCTCGCCAAACTTGTGCTTGACGGTCTTGAAATGGTGGCTCCTCGCCATCCTCGCAGGGCAGTCACCCGGCAGAGAGCTCTGGACCTCAGGATACGCCGCGAGTCGCTGGCTCACCAGCCTCACAAACGCCCTGTCGATGAGAGAAGACCCAATACCGATGCCCTGGACGGCAGCTACCTGCGACATTTGCGGGAACACGCTATCCCCGGACGTCACACGCATCAGCGCCAGGTCAGTGGTGCCGCCTCCAGCGTCCACAGTGAGGAAGAGATTCCCCGGCTGGAACTCGATGGCGCTCGTCTTCAGCGTCGCAATAGACGCGGCCTCGGCCTCGGTCAGATCGACCTGCGCGACGTGCCGCGGCCCTTCAGTCCCGTAGCCCGCATCCCGGACGATGCTCTTGAAGGTGTTGATGACGCCCATCTTGGTCCACGTCGTGGGCACGCTGAACAGGAATGAGACGGACATGGATTCCCACCCCCGGCTTGCTGCCGCCTGCCTAGCTGCGTCTCGATGCTCTCCTTGATGTGGCTGTAGACTTGCTTCAGGTAGTCCGTCAGGAACCCCCGCGCCTCGGCCGTGGTCCGTGGCACGCTCGAGAGGCCCTGCTGCTGCGCTGCCTCGAGCGTGTCCTCGTCTAGGAAGATCTTGAAGAACTCCCGGCGGGTCTTGCCGTGCGTTGGATCATCGTCGTCCGCGCAGGCGAAACCCCACGTCGAGAGCGTGCCGTCGGCGTTGTACACCAATGTCGTCGGCACTTTGCGCTCTCCTCGGTCACCACTGCCCGGCCAGTCGTTGATGACCTGGATTGGCCTCTGTGGTGTCATCCATGCCACGCCTGGGAAGAATTTTTTTGGTTGGATTGGGCTTTATTTTACGGTAATAGGGCAGGCAAACCTACCGGTGAATGTCGTGCCCAGATCGATGGACACGATTACGTCTGGGGTTTCTGCTGCCATGTTTACCCTTGCTGATCAGTCGTAGATCCGTATTAGTATTCTATGAGTGACCCAACATGAGAGGTAACGAGCATCAGAAGGTCAGGCGGGACACCTCATCCGTGGCTTGGGTAAGTGGGCAAAACCTCCAGAGGTCAAATAAATATCGAAAGCTCACAGGGATCAAGATGACGGCCCAGGGGTTTGATCATCGTCCTGCTGCGCCAGAAGGCAGCCAAGGCAGCCCCTCTGCAGGCCAAATCGTCGCTTCAGGGTTCGGTAATGAACAGAGATCCACGCTTATGCACCGCCACCATGTTCTCATTTCTATTAAAAGTGCACATTTGACCGGCGCTGTCTAGCTCCTAATAACTAGTCTCTAGGCCAGAGTCTGATCGCCAGGTGGCGTCAAACTCTTCGTCTGCTCCTTTGGCCAGCAGCCTTTTCTTCTCCTATAAGCTAAGATAGTTTGCTGAAGCTTCCCTCGCATCCGATCTCATAGCATCGGCTGATTCTCTTACAATGTCTCAGGACGTAGCGAGCAGTGTAAGTTGATTGCGGCCTCTACACTTTTGTTGATGGATGAGCATCCTAACAGGTTTCATAGAGCGTCTCCCAGGCCGTTGCGACTGGTCAATCAAGCCCAACGACGAGCCCTGCGACGGCATCAGAGTCAGCCTCAGCATCAAGTCCGTCTGGGACCAACATTTCTGTAGGCGCGATAGCTGGAGCATCAGTGGGAGCCTTGATCGCGGGCCTCGTCGTCGGATTCCTCGTCGCCTTCGTCTTCCTCCGACGTCGCAACAAGCAGTCTGCCCCAGTGCCACAAGCCCGAAGCATATCAGCAGCTCGTGCATCAGATCGCAAGTCATACTCTCCGGTTCCCGAGACGAATGGGGCCGCCGCCAGTACCGATGTTCAACTCGATCAGTTCCTCCTTGACGGTGCACCAGACGATGAGATCGTGAACGAGCTCCAGGCCTTGTCTGACCTCATTCACCAGCACGTGGAAGACAACTACGACCCCCGACCTATCCAGGCCGATGTGAATGACCTATCACGGCAGCTCCAGGCCCTTGGGTTTGTGAAGAGTGCACACCACGATCCTGATGCCATCGCCGCGCTCGCTCTCGAGCCCAAAACCCGCCAGACCGCCCTACGACATGTCATCTCAACTGTGGTGTTCAAGAGCATCGACATCCACTCCCGGAGCTCTCTTTCCATGCTCCCCGTCCCCGTCGCAGCCTTTCTTCAGACCATGCCTGCCACGGACCGCCAGAGCGAGAACACAAAACGAGGTAAGCGAGCGTCCAGCCGCACAACTCATATGTCAACTTTTATGCTGACCACCGAAATAGCCACCACACATGCACTCTCAAATTGGCGCAGGCTCTCCGCATTTCTGCTGCACCCGGACCCCAGCCAGCGGACTTCTCTGCCCGTGTCTGAGACAGTCGTGTCCAGCCAGGCCCAGGCCCTGACCAGCGCCCTCAACACCTTCCTGGACAGCTTCGTCTCGTCCTCGGACGCCAGCGGCCAGCGGGAGCACCTGCAGCTCGTCATCATCGAGTGCACCAAGCTGGGCTACGTTCTCTTCTCGCACCCCAGCGACTGGCGGTTCGTGCACGAGGCCGACAGGGGCAGCGTGGTGGTCTGCGCCGGGCTGGAGAAGCTGGGCCAGCGTACCGGCGTGCCCTACAAGACGCCCAAGGTTGTTGTGCCACCGACTACTGTCCAGCTGTGATTGTGATTGCGTGAGGAGACAAGAAGGAGCCCGGCAGCAGGGGGAGTTTTGGGACTTTGGGGAGCTGTGCCGCTGATCTTGCTGTATTGGAGGAGCTAAGGCAAATAATGATAATACATAAGACTTGATGTGCAGCAGTTCTTTTCCGTAAAATGACATCAACCTCCACCTCCTTTCCATGATGCTGGATCCCCCTGTTCTACCTGCCCATAAGGCTGTGGGATTCTTTCGCTTCTGAGCCACTAGCAAAGGCGTAAACATCTCACATCAGCTGATCGATGCGTGTGGGAGTGCTATTTCAGCCGTTGACATGCTTGAAGCTGCAGCCACGAACGTGATGACAAATGACAATGGCCTTCCTCCCTACCACAACAAGAAGACCAGCCCAATTTCAGTCAAGCCGTTTGCTCTAGCTGCTGACAAGGTCTAGGACTTGATCGCTGCGATCCTTTCCCTCGCACCCATGTCGGTGGACCGAGCGGCTGTTCCATTAGAGGCTCGATAGCGCGCGCCTAGGGAGGGATCGGGGATTGTTTGACCCTCCAACTCTCCGTCCCGATCCAAGTCTAGAACAAGGGTTGCCAGAAGATGGGGAGCTACATAGCCTGTGTGGCTGAGAAGCTGAAACCGCCAGTTGTGCTCCAGTTTGCCTCTCTTGAGCGGCGCAAGCACATACATCCCCGCTTCGATAATGATCGCCCACGTTTGCCTTCTCCAGCCTCCTCAAGCTCGTTTCTCCATCTCCGTATCGTATTGAGCCAGGCTATGAACTGGGCGTGCAAGGCTAGCTATAGCCTGCGTCCTGCGCTATCACGTCGTCCCCAAGCCTCAGCTAGATAGCTCCTCTTCCAACTACTATTGACCTGATTCTTCGACCTAGCTAGGCCATGTGCTATCCCACATCCAAAATCCCGTGATGCCATCTCAAGGAGATGATTCCCCTCTCCCCGCCCCGGGCCAATTGACGGCACCGAGCCAGGAGGACCTCGCCAACGTCCCCAGCGAAGTAGTCCGACTCCTCGATTTCCTACAAACCGGCGAGCAGGACCTGCAGTTCCTGACCGACCTCCGAGACGAGCACATCGCCGACCTCGAACGGCAGCCGATCGTGCTGCGACGAGTGGATAGCGTGAAGGAGGGCGCGGCAAAGGCACTCGGGCAGGTCCGCCAGGTCGTCGACGGCGGCCTGGACAAGGTCCGCAAGAGCAGGTCGGCGTTCCGCAAGAGGAGCGCCAGGAAGTTCGCCGAGTCGGCAGAGTTCCGCAGCCAGGAGGCCGTCGTCACGAGGCATCATGCGGCCATCCTCCGCGAGCTGGTGCACCTGCGCCAGCTCGCCCTGCGGAGCCCGACTTCCGGGCAGAGAGACCAGCAGTCCAGCCGCGACAGCGTGGTGAGCGCGGAGTCGGACGGTCCGAGATCGGTTCGCAGCTTCTCGACGACGAGCTCCAAGACGGACAGGCCCAAGTTTGATAATATTGGGCTCCTGGCGGACCTCATGGGCGATTCTGGATGTGAGTTTGGTAGAAATCTTCATTGTTCATAGCTGTTGCCGCTGACACTTTGGCCTCGTAGTAACGGATTCGAAACCAAACTTACCACCACGGTATTCAGCCATTACAAGGTCGACATTCCCTGTGGCAGAGATGCACGGCAATTCAGGCCACCGAACAGACAGCGTATCATCGTGTCCTCCGACCAGCTTCGCCGCATATGGAAAAGGCTCGATCCTGGATCTAGCTGAGCTGAGCGCAGAGCCGAATACAGACTCTGGCCCGGTTGAGCTGCCCGGAGACATTTCAACTAGCCCACCAGCAAAATCTGCATCTACACCCTCGGCAACGAACGGCCCTGAAAGAAAGAGCACACCTACATCAGAGCCTCCATCCTCGCCTCCTCTCCAATCTGAAACGCGCCCAGTCAGGCCGTCCCGTTCCATTACCTTCGACCCGACAGACGACAGCGATATGCAGCCCTTCTCGCCGCTGGAGGACCTCACACCGTTCATCCAGCCACCCCCGGTTGTCGAGGAAAAGCAAGTCGTCGAAGACAGCAGCTTCTTCGGGCCGACGTCAATCAGCGTGTACGAGGAGAAAGAGGTCGCTGTTCGGCACAGCCAGCGAAAGAAGTCTTCGCAACGCATCTTACTCAACGAGCAAGACCGGGCCGGACTTGCTCTACTCATGGGGGATGGCGTGGGGTATTCGGGCCACTCGGTTGCCCACAAGTCATCCGCGGTGTCACTGGTATCCGTCAATTCACAAGCAGGAACTTCCATCACATGGCCAAACCCGTCTGTGGGTGAGCAGGCTTCGATGATCCCACCAGTCCCTACTCAGCCGCCGCCTCCTCCTCCAGCTCCGCCAGTACCGCCAAAGATTCCCCATGGAACCATCCCAAGGAAACCCACGCCTTCACAGTCCAGCTCTACGACATCGCTGCCTTGTCAAAATCAGAGCCCGGGCTGCGGTGATGGCGAGGGTGTAGCGCCAGCCGTCAAGCCGCTCACAACAATCCCCCCGGAGCTCTTACTTGGACAGCTTACCACTTCCCAGGGCCAACTACAGACAACCCCTGCTATTGTTGTCCAGAAAGCATCGCCCTAATACTCTTTCAAAGCGAAAAGGTATTCTTGCAAAGCGAAAATACCATCCTTCACGGCGGACATATTGGCGTTCGGTGACGGTGGGCATTCAGCATATTTATTTTGGGTTTGGGACGGCGTTCGGGGTTTCAGGAACAGAAGGTGCTTCAACAACAGGCAGTTGGACTTGTTTAGACAGATTCAATAACAAAAAGAGCAACAATTGTGTTTTTACAAGCTACGTCAACGACGCACCATCCCGTCCAAGCGCCCACGCCACCAGCATGTCTGGATTGCTCTCAACCTCATCTATGACCTTCCTCAGCCATTTCCATATGGCCTCTGATTCGTGGTAGCAATCAAGCCAAGCCATGAAATACGCGTTCTCTAAGAAGGCTTCCTCGACGAAGTCAGCATGCGTCCTCATCGCCGTCCACAGGGTTTTAAATTCCTCGTGGAGCATCGTCAAGTTCGCCACATAAGAATGTTTCATGCACGCTATACCCCGTCTCCTCTCATAGCGGTCCCTCCTCTCAAACACCCCATGGTAAGATTTCTGCGCTATTTCCTGAAGCTCCTTGATGTGCTGCTTGGGAATGGTTCTGCATGTATTGGAGCTCGAGTACCAGGCCCAGTCTAGCTGCTCCTGGGTTTGGCTAAACAGCTCCCCGATCACCCTCCTAAAGAACCTGATCAGTTTCCACCCCAGGGCGTTACGGCCATGCTCTCGGACGAAGCAGCGATTGCAGCGCACCTCGTCAAGCATCACCGGGAGCACTCAGCAAAGAATAGCTCGCTGTATCGTATCAGCCGTCCATTCGAATCGACCTTCGGCTTCCAATACTTGGAATGTCCCCCGAACCGGAACGCTCGCTGCTCTTGCCAGCGCTGGCACCCAGAGCACCGCACCATATACATTGTCCAGGTCTCTTCGCGAATGCCTGCTTGGGTTAAAGTATCTTTCCGTAGCGGAAACGGGCGCGGCCCAGCCTCCAGGCTAGCTTCTAGCCCTGGGAAATAGCGATCAAACACGGAGTTGAAGACAAGGCGGCGGCTGACCTGGATGGGCACCTCTGGCGTGCAGTGCGGATAGCCAGACCGCGTCCGAGTCAGGTGCCCGTACTCCCCTCGCTGGAACATGCACTCGTTGCACTTTCGCCGGGCACGCGCCCATCCAAGCTGCTGGGGGTCTCTGGGGGGATCGTTTTGGCGCTGCTGTCTGCTGCGGGCGTTTTGACCTGCCCTCCTCCCTGAGCCAGGTTCCCATGATGTGAGCGGCGTCGCTTCTGGAGAACCCAGCCCCGGCTTCCGGTACCGCCGTCTAAGGAGGGAATGATTGTCAAAGTGATTGTGGGGGAGAAGTCGGAGGCAGACTGCGCATGCCCAGCGATGATGCTCCGGCCACGCGTCTCTGTGCCAGTCTGGGCCTGCCACAGCCTCATCGCTGTCCGGGTATAGAATGACTTGCCTTTCGCCGCCATACTCGGGAAGGCATTCAAGTGCCAGCAGGCGCTCTATCTGCTCTTTGCGGCTGGGGTTGATGAGCTGGCGGTAAAAACGGCCAGTCTGACTAAGGGAAATGAGGCCGATGGGATCGAGGGATTGGATAATGAGGTGCTGGAGCTCGAATGCGAGCGATTGTAAAGTTACTGACTCTGTACTGTGTTCCATTTTATATTTATGGCAAACTGCCATTAGAAGGATACCACGGCAGGAAAAGAAACGGAGAAAAGATGGGAAGAGTGTGTAGGATGAGTTGAGGCGGAATACTCGTGTGGTGACTTGGTCAGTTCACTTAGGTACCCTGTAGATAAAGGAGGTAGGAATTAAGAAACCATAAGTTGCTTCCATACATCTCAAATCTTGATTATATACCTAATCTCGATTATATTTCCTAGATTTGCACTAATGTTCGGTCTGTTTCCAAACCCTAAACCCTGCAAAGACTATCGTTAATCTTGCAAAGAATATTGTCCATCCTTACAAAGACTATTGTCCAATCTTTCAGACTAATGCAAAGACCATTGTTCAACCTTGCAAAAACCGTTGTCCAACCTTACAAAGACTATTGTTCACTTTACTCCAAGTCAGGGATTCAGCTAATAGCCTAGGTTAGGCAGTTCCCTTGTCACACCTGGGCACCGCCTCCTACGACCCTCGAGCGATTTCTTCGAACCCAGTTCCCCATACGATGCCAGTCCCAGCCCCTACCTGCCAATCGGAAACATGGTCCCGAATGGCTTAGAGCTCATTGCCACTATCGATGGGATACTGCGCCTCCAGCGGAGCGCGGTGTGAACCACCATAAGTCGTCTTCGCGGCCACAATCTCCTTGGCAAGTTCAGTCCAGAACGAGCAGTCAGCCTTAGAGTTCTTCGAATCCGAGGCAAGCCTGAATGAAGGGCCCCAGTGACCCCTTAGGAATGGTATTATTCTTTAGGATCCCTCCACGGTCTTCTCAATCTCCGTAGCATTGGCGAAAAACATGGAGAAGAGATCCGTGGCATGACATGCAAGCTTGTCAATGGGAAAGCCGTACTCCATCATGTACGAGACGTCAGGGTAGGCTGTGGCCAGATCTCGTGTGTTGCAGGTGAAGACGGCGTGAGTTATAATGGCGGCTAGGCACCCTCGGTAGTCGCCCGCCCACTTCGTCTAGCAATCGTACTAGCTCTTGATCGCGGCTCTCCGGGGGGGGGGCCAGAGCCGAACCAGGTAGGAATTCGTTTGGGAATGCGTCGAATTTAGCCTCACTGTCTATACCCATGGGCGCAAACATATCACCCTCATTCGAAACGTGTGAGATGATGCTCGATTGGATGTTCTTCCAGTATTTGCCTGAGGCCTGAGAGTCAGTGAGTATGATAGCTAGCGCACGCGCTCGGGATATTTCTTACCCTCAGAAATGGAGATGGGTGAGAGGTTCTTGATCCATTTACTATCCGTGGAGGGCCCAACCGGGAAAAGGCCGGTCTGGTATACCAAGTTGAAAAGTTGAGTGTTCGCTTGGGCAAGATCTTGCACGGGTGCCTGGCGCAAGCAGTCGATGTCGTAGGCAAACTCACACCCAGCAAGCCGGGAGAAGTTCCTGTGTCGAGTTTCCCAGAGTTGTCCCAGGCCCACTCGAACGCTGGGCTCTAGGTGGCAAAAGTTTGGAAGTAAGGATCAGCCGTCCCATCCTTACGGACGAGATGGTGCAAAATTGAACCTGCTCCCGCGGACTCGCCTCAGGCGCTAACGGACTCTTTGTCGCCATGGACCTGATCGATGTATTTCTGAACCCACTCGAAGAGGAGAGCCTGGTCATAAAGGCCCGCGTTGGGCTGTCCAACTCGCTGCATGTAGTCGCCAGCGAGCCAGCCGAATGCTCCCACTCTATAGTTACCCGCGATGAAGATTGAGCTGTAGTTGGACGCTTGGAGGGCGGACCTGCCGGTGGAAAAAGGGGCCGCCTGCGTCCTTTGCACCCACTACGTAGCCACCGCCAAAGATCCATACGGTGACAGGGAGGGTTGTTTACTTTTCTCCAAAAGCCCGCTTGGGAACATAGATGTCAAGGAACAGGCAACCTTCTGTCTGGTCTGTGGGGAGCTTCTGCGGGTCTCCAAGGGGGTTGTCACCCCCAGGAACGGTTTCTCAACGCCGTCATATTAATCTGGACGTAGGTTGTGATTCCCTCTGGGCTCTGGATAGAATCATCTTCCCAATCAGGGAAAGATGGGGCACCAAAACGAGGTGGCTCCTTTCCAAAGCGAACGTTTTTAAAGAGGAAAATCTTAGGCTCAGGGTCAACACCATTCACTCAAGTCATTTTCCGAATCCTTAGACTTCTCACCTTTTCGTCGTCTGCAAATACTTCGGCCTGGTATTTTCTCCAGGGCAGCGTGATACCGGGGAGATCCAAGGCATGTGTCAGGCTTAAGAAAGCACCAAGGGCGACCAGCGAGAATGGACTTCGCATGATTGAAACAGTTTTCTCTAAAGAGGTCTTCATGGAATCGTGGTTTGAGTTGTAAGAGTTTCGTGGGAAAGTAGAAGGCAAGTGGTAGCTTTATACATCCTTACCGTGTAACATTATTCGTGCTAGAGTCGATCAGCGGGCAACCCACCTTGACCATCTTCTTCTTCCATCACGCTAATGAGACAGAGGTTGGCTGAATCCAAGGGCTACAACAAGTTGAAATGTCCAATGTACCTTGCTTGCCATAGCTTAGATACCTTCTGCAGGTCTCAGCTTCAGCAGTGGAGAATATGTTTCATGACCGCAGCACGGCCAAACAAAATGAGCCGTGTGCCGCTCCACGCTCGCCCACGGCAATCTGACCGTATATGGCCAATCGGGTATTTACATTGACCCTATTCCGATACATGTAGTGCAAGCCATCTTGGCCCATCTTACGGTGGTTGTGTAACCAACATTAGTCTGGCGGGCCTGGAGCGGCGGAGGACGTCATTGAGCATGAAGAAGCAGCTGATGAGATCACCATTTACACAATAGGCATCACTGTGTGACCGGCGTATAGCCTGCCTGATGCTGTTGGTTTCTGGGCTTGTCTGGATGCTACCTTTACCAATCAGTGAAACATTGAGACGCCTTCCTCAACCCTTATGCCGAATAGCCTACGAAAACTCCGGTAGTACCGTAGCTCGTCCATCATACATGGCGATCATACATTGAGCAGCCATCATATCATGGATTGTCAGCACTTCTCTACCCTAGTTTCTGGCTCTGCAATGCATGCGAAGTTCCAAGTCCACCGAGCTTGAAGTCCAAGACAAAGCCAAAGATACGAGATGACGTCGCTATCGTCTTCCTCAAACATCGTTGTTGGTGGTCTAGCCCAGAAGGTTAACTCTCTCGTTTGGAGTATTGCAGGGCAATCCGACGCTAGATTCCCAATCGAGTGTGCTTTTTCTTGCAACAAACTAGGGCGGGACTTTAAACGGCACCCTTGTGAGCATCATTGAAGGCTGTTGACCTGCATTCGTCTTATGTTTCATTTTGCCACATCCAATCGTTTAAGAAGGCCAATCGGATGAGAAGGTCACACGTTAACAGTTTTATCGGAAGTAAGCTCATGTTACACTGATCGTCACTCTCGGCGCTTCAGCCCGACTTGGTCCAGAATCTCTGGAGAATATTCATTGTTGCGGTCCATTATTTGTGATTCGACGAATTCAGAAAGATCTTCCTTCCAGCAGACGAAATATATCTTACTTGTGATATGATTGCTAAATTGCTATTTGCCACCGCATCCCCGTTCCAATTTTTTATGCACAAGCGAGCAAGAAGCTATTTATATCAGTGCTGTGTTTCTTCTTCTCGAAAGTTGAAACATATTTTAAACTAAAGGCTCGCCAAAGCCCCTCCGTTACAGTGAGGAGAGTTTTGGAGATTAGGTAAAATCTAGCGATATGAGTTTTCTACCAATAGGGTGCGCGTATTTCGAGGCAGCTTCGGCATTAACATCGCGCCATGTCTCAATAATCACCGGCTAATGGTACGTGAGCTTCTCACCCGAAGTCGTACACTCTCTGAACTCCGCTCGACCACAGCAAATATAAAAGCCACCAGGATGAACCCGAAATGTTTCAGATGGCGACGCTCTCTCTTAAAAAAACCGAAATCGTTAACCAGAGCATAAACAGGTGGACCACTCAGAAGGTTTCTGCTCCTCCCTCCTCCATGCCGGTCATAAAATCGACCCAGACTTCGAGAACAACGACCGTCAAGAAAAAGGGAGTTGGCAATCTCGAAACTGTTTGCCGGTTTCTGAACGGCGGTTTTTGTCGTTAAAGGTACCAAAAGATTTGTTTTGACCTGATCAGTACATGGCTGTCGGAACTTTTGGTGCGGGTCGTACATCGAATCAGGGGCATGACGCCTCTCACGTTACGTCTACAATTAGTGATATCTACCTAATTAATGAACTAAGTTTATGCACTATTTTCCCTTTGTTACCGCTCTCCTCCAGAAACAGCTGACTGTTCTATCTTTTATATGAACATGTTTAATAAGTACCAGTCTCGTTCAGGTCTCAAGGACATTCAGAGTTCCAAAACATACCCAAGGTATACATACAACACTTCTCCATCAAGTGAATCGAAGCATGAGTCATGTCACCTGTCCGAAATCCTAGGAGCCGTAAGCCATGCAATCCCAAAAGCAGGTCGGGACACGCCTGTTATTCAAACGGGACAAAACAAAGGAGCGTCTCCCACTTCAGGGCCAAGAATTTTCACGTGTTCGATTTATATGAAATTAAAACTTGTAGCTAGTAAACTGCAAAAGGCTTTTTCCACCCACAATGTAGGACTTTGACACACCAGGCGCAAATGAGCCCCATGGCGTAGGAGCAAGAGGTGAAGGTTATCAGCCCCCAGAAATCTCCATTACAGCGGTGAAGGATCTCGCCAGCAATAGGGATACCCGTCAAGGTCCTGAGGCGATGGTCAGTGCATGTCCAATGAGCACGAGTAGAGAGAGGAAAGCTTACCCGAAACTGACAATTGTGTAAGAAGTGGCATAATACCGCCCATAATCCTTCGTGTCACAAAGCTGCCCTACGCATACTGGCGTCAAGCTGATATTGCCTCCACTGGCAAACCCAAATATGGCACTGTATGCTGCCATCATGGCAAGACTATCACCAGCTGGCAGCCACAGTGCTACCGTGGACAGAAAGCAAAGGCCGACGGTGATGGCTAGGGTGTTGAATCGACCAATTATGTCCGCAACATAGCCCGGCAGCCATCTCCCCAAGAATGAGCCAGCATTCAGAACAGCTATAAGCTTAAAAGCAGTCGGTTCATCGACGCCATGGGCTATCGCATAGGAGGATATGTAAGTCAAAGGAACAAATGTTCCCCAGTCGATAAAGAATACTGACATAGTAGTCAGTGTTAGTTTTTGATCTCGGAATATCTTCAGATCGGGTAAGATATTTTCCCTGGAGAAGGGCCTCTTGGGAAGACGAGATGCCACCAGCCCGCAGGCGACACCGGCACAAACCAGGCACATCAAGGCAATAACCCGCGTCGTCCAGGCAAATCCCACTTTGGGGAAGAGATCTTGCATCACAAGAGGTAAAATAATACCTCCGAGCGAGCCTCCTGCAACAGCCATCCCCGTAGCAAGTCCCCGTTTGTTTTTGAACCAATGGCTAACAGCCGAAATGCAGGGCGTAAAGATTAGCGATATCCCAGTCCCGCCTGCTACTCCAAAGGAGAGCATGAAGTGCCAGTACTCGGTACAAAACCCGAGGCTAATCAAACATCCAAAAATGAAGGCGGTTCCTAAGAGCAACAGGTAGCGAGGACCTCTCGCATCAAAGATAGGACCAATTTGTAGCCCAAAGAAGAAAGTTAGGAAGTTGAAGACACCGAATATCCAGGCAATCTGCCCCGGCTGATAATCTCGCAGTTGGTTCCTTTCCAGGTATGACTGAAGTGTGCCGATGGAATTCAGAATTCCCATGCTGCCCACAAGGCCAATGAAACTGCCCAGGACGCAAATCCAGCTTCTCAAACCACCCTCAGGGAATTCGTCCCCATCTTCAAACTCCTCATCCGTTGTGCTCCGGCTTGAATCATGGATTTCTGTGACGCCGTTGCTTGGGAGCTTAGTCGACGACATATTTCTGCATAATCTCTTCGCATCACTCCCCCAAAGTGAAGTCTCTAGTTAGCCGTGGAGACAAGCGGTGGTCTGGGAGGCTAACCTCGAGCGCGTTCGTTTTCGTGAGGAGGGGCCAGGTTATGGAGTCATTTAGACCTAAGCTTCCTCGCCTGATCAGGTGGGGTGGAGATGCAATGCGGCCTAAAGGCCCCAGACCATAATAGTTTGCTGAACTATTGCATAGATCTAACGGTATCATTGGTTGCTGGCACCGGCTCTCCGGAATTCAATCGGATAGCAGCTTTAGCTCGTTGGGGAGATAACATTCCTTCTTGGTCTAACGTCTCAGGTTTAGGATATGCCGGTACCATTCACGTCACTCCTCAACTTGGGAACCCAATTGCTGTTGTGTTGCTGCCAAACACGCTGGCTGAGCAATAGGCGGTCCGTGGCCGGTAAACCTCGGGCATGAGCCGAAGAGGGTATTCAGACTTATTCGGATCACAGATCACCTGTGCTTTCGAGCTTTCGAGATGTTCTGGAGAGACCATAGAAATTAAATAACTGAACCTTCACCTTTATTTCGCCAGGACAAGCCTGGGAGATTAATGTATCACCTCAAATGTTGAATCTGACTAGGTCAGGGTCACGTCACACCAACTAAAACTCGACTTCGACGCTCAGCTCAGATCCTCACAAATAATTCGCTTGACGTGTATACACATTCTCTAAGCCTCAAGCTGATGAAGGCTTCATGTAAATACGACCGCAGTCCGTGGAAAGCTTTGATAAACCATGCATCCCTAGCCGACTCGATAGTTTGGGACATTAAGCTTGTCTCTAGCTTGCAAAACTCTCACACACAAAGCACTACTGTTTACGAATGGACAACGATGAAGTTGATCTTCGATATGTTCTTGGGCGCATTGGACATTCTAAGGCCAAAGCGTAGAAGGCCTGCCGAATCTATTGTTGCTTTGCTTCGGATTATTTAGACATCTGATCATCGTGGCGAAGGCGTGACTCCCAAATGTGTTGACTCTGTAGTCAACCGCCGGAAACTCCGAGGAGTCAGTTTCTCACCAAATTGGTGGCTTTATCAGAGCTGGGGAGTCTGGAAGCTGGAAAAGGGTAGCCAGTATAACTCAGTCACCCATAGGTCCGCCCAAGGTGCTTCCCTCTGTCAATAACTAATACAAGAGTGAGCCTGCAAATTATCAAGTTTTCGATTGGCATCCAAATCGCTGGCCTCAGCAGCCCCGAAGAATACCGGAGTGGCGGGATCACTGGAGTCAATCTGGCGGGAATGATCAGCATCCAAGCACCTATACTGAGTGGACAAGCGTGATTGTATGGGCTGTCCCAGCCCACATCTAACCCGATCTCATGCACTGCTATGCTTGGCCGAGAGTATCTTTAGACTAGTGATGCACATGATCTGGTCCAGATACTTGACAAACCCCCGAATTTAGAGACAAGGTTTTGATGCGGGTAGCATCCGCGGTCCGGCGGTCCATAGTCCTGGTCCGCTTCCCTCCCGGAAAAGCCGTGCTAAGGTAGCAACTAGAGACACCGGGTGAGATGGTCAAATTTTGGGCGGCAGGCAATTTGCTGATGGGAGAAGTGACGAATTGATATGGTGGCAAAATTGGGACGAAAATCATCTGATCACGATATGGTATGGTAGGCTAGGCCAACGTGCGAGACATTGTGTGAATAATGCATACGTATCCAGCATATACATCCGATATCTAAAACTTTCGACAAGCCGGCCCAATATCCAGATGATCTATCTTGCCATCAAGAATTAAGTGGCAACGTTACTCCACCAGATAACATTACGGAAGCAAGTCGCTACCGGCCGATCCATAATAGAAAATGGACACCGCGAGTGAGAGCAATGTCTATGAAACCGCATCAGACGGAGGCATGGGACGTCGAGTGGGCCACCAAATGGGAAATCTGATCGCGCACGAAGGGGCGAGAGTCCTAGTCAATGTCATAAATCGAAATCGGGGCCCTGGGATGCAAGCTATTCTCACCAGCTGCTCAGACCGTCTTTTCTTTTCTCGGCGTACACGCACAATAAGACGACTAGCCGCATTGCCACTGCATCTAAGCTTGTTAGTCACTACCATCACACACTCATAGAAAAAAAACAAAACCAATAACGGGCCAATCACACTGCAGAATTGCTTTTTCCGTTACACGCTTAGGCAAGTTCTCACTGCGCAGGGCGAAAGAGGGCCAGGCCGAGAGGACAGCATTCCTCGCCATCTGAGAACAACAAAAGAAATGATATGTCTTAGCGTAAGGAGTTCCCCCAGCCCGAGGAAACCGATGGTCGAGGGCGGCAGGGAGGAGAGACCAATCGCCCAAAAAGGGGAAACATGCAAAAGTGCGCAATGTCTTTGCTAGTTCAGCTGAAGTCCAGGAGGGCCCAAAGACTTGCCCCCGGCCTCCTCATTTATTTACCAGTCAGATCCCCTTTGCCCTCAGTCCCAGATGCGCTCTCCAGTATCAGTATTAATGACCACGGCCACTACTTTGGGACACACAATTGGTGTCGGACCGCATTTGCAGAACGACAGCTGCGTTGGACGTGCAAAGCCAAGTGAATCCGCCGAAGTGGGTGAGACCTCGATGTATCAAACAAACCTCGATATTTCCACCACACTCTAGCAGTGTCACTGAAGCGGAATCATCATGCCCGAGTACGGGACGTTTGTCCCGCCAGACTACGTTCCCATCCTCCCGAACAGCGAAGGGCTATCAGATGCCAGCGTGGTTTGGGGCATGTCCTTGTCCCTAACACTCTTCGCCTTCATCCGCTGCTTCACACAGACATACGCCCAATGGAGGCGGATCCGGAAGGTGAACCTCTACATGATCCTGATCTGGCTCGAGCTGTGGTCTAGCACGATAATTGGTGTCATCTATTTTGCATACATGCGCGGACATATACCACCCAGGTTCGTATGATGCTTACGAAAATGACCGGCTGCAAGGAAGATTGTTGACATGAGTGGCTATCCCAGTTTCTGGTTTTTTGGAGGAACGAGTGAGTGTCCGTCCAAGATCCCGATTCGTCCAATGTTAATATGGGCGTAAATAGTTCTCCTCTGGACAATCCAGGTTCAATGCATTTATCAAATCATCCTCAACCGAGCCGGCCTCATCGCCGACAATACCGCCATAATACACCGCTTGAAATGTGTCGTATTTGGATTCATTGTCCTCATTAATGTCGCGGTCGCATGCATTTGGATACCAGCCCAGCTCCAGATATCGCAACGATACATTCGAATCAACGATATCTGGGACCGTACGGAAAAGGTCATGCTCGCCATTATCGACGTGTGCCTAAACCTCTACTTCGTCTATCTTGTGCGGTCGACACTTATTGCGCGTGGGCTATCAAGATATGTGACGCTCTATCGTGTAAACATATTCATGATTTCCATCTCGATGACCATGGATGTGAGCTGCCTTGCCGGAGACATGTGACATTGGGCTGAGCTTACGTTTATTCTTAGGTTCTCATCATTACAATGATGTCCCTCAACAACAAACACTTGTATGTCTTTGTCGATTACCCTCCGTCCCAATGATCAAAGTCTAATGCGAATGAATCTTTCCAGCTATGTATTCTTCCACCCGCTTGCCTACTTGGTCAAACTGCATATCGAACTATCCATGGCCGACCTTATTGCCAAACTCGTCAAAATAGGAAGCATAGCCGGAAGATGCGACTGCGTCTGCCACCGAGACCTTGGTCCCAATGCGATCGGATTTGCACCCACCATTGGACGTCTGAGCAATTGGAGTCCTATTCAGCAACACCGCGCCCGCCATCGAAATGACTGCACAAGCTCCGAGGACAGTAGCGAGACCGAGCCAACAAGATTACCGGAGATCAGGGATGTGGTACAAGAACCTCCAAGGCAGGCCACAGGTGATACATGGGCAAGTTCAGTCACGCAGAACTCTACATCAACTCTGGAAAGAGCAAAGTCAGCAGGCTTGCATGAGGTGCCTCACAAGGTCAATTTATCGTTCGTACCTGATGAACCTAACCAAATCATGGTGCCTGGTGTTCAACAGGTATAAACCTATCCTAGGTCTATACCTTGAGTTGTAATGTAAAAACTTAGACAGTTGTCGTAAGACGCAAGATTAATTCGTATATCAGACGAAGAATTCTACCATTGGAGTAATATTTTCCACACAGGGAATGAGTTGGAAAGGAGTTTTCTTTCTTACTCCTATGTCAAGAGATTACTCAGTAATAATTGTAGCCCAGCTATGACTCTGTGAGGTTGAAGAGCTGCTGGAAATTCCACGCCGATGTAATGTATAATGAGCTCGTTCATTCAATACATACTAATTGGCCAGGGAGGGCAACTTGCCTCTCATCCTCAATATCGTAGAAGGTCAAATAAACTAACATTTGAAATCGTCCACTTCCATCTAGGTGAGTATTCCGTAGTTGTTTCAGAACCCATATCTCGTCTAACACCGGATTAGTCTAGGACAGCTACCTATTCATTGAGAGGCGCAGTATCGAGGTAATGACCCAAAAGTGCGCCCCGGTGACCACTCAAGTCGGCGTCCTCCACGAATTTGCGGACATCTCGTTCTTCCGTCTCCGTTAGCTTTACGCCAGCCGCACCCCAGTTCTCCTCTAAATACTTGATGCTCTTCGTTCCCGGGATGACAAAGACAAGGTCACTCTGCGCCGTCAGCCACGCCAATGCCATCTGGCTCGCCGCGTATCCCTTGCTCTTGGCAAGTTCTCCAAACTTGTCGACGAGGTCCAGGTTCTTCTGGAAGTTCTCGCCCTGGAACCGCTCCAAGCGGCTGCGGAAGTCGTCGGGGCCAAAGTCAGCTGCGGATCGGACGCGGCCTGTCATGATGCCCCTTCCCAGGGGAGAGTAGGCGAATATGGATACACCCAGCTCCTTGCAGGTATTGAGGAGATATGTGCCGCTAGGGCCCTCGATATCAAGTGTCCAGGGGCTGTATTCAACCTGGACGGCTGCAATAGGGTGGATAGCATGGGCTCGTCGAAGAGTTGACGACGAGATCTCGGACAGACCCAGCAACTTGACTTTCCCCTCTCTACGGCAGAAACTAGGTTAGCAAGTATGCCCTCGGAGGCCTCTTTCGCGTGCTCAAGTTCAGTTGGGGAAGTTGTCAGCTTACTTCACAAGCTCACTCATTGCCTTGACCGTTTTCTCGATGGGCACCTCCGTGTTGACCCGATGCAGGTAATACAGGTCGACGTACTCAACACCGAGACGCTCGAGACTTTTCTCTATGCATGCCTTGCAATGCTCCGGAGAGGAGTCTAATTTGATTCCAGAACTATCCACAGTGATTCCAAACTTGGTAGCGAGGAAGATGTCCTTGCGACGCTCCGGGTGGAGCTTGAACCACTTTCCAACAAGCACCTCGCTATCGCCATATGCGTTAGAAGTATCCCAGTTTGTGCAGCCAAGCTCCCACGCTCGGTCTAGGACTTTGAGGCGCTCCTCGTCGGTTCTAAATACATCAGACGTTAGACTAGATATGTATCAGTGTGTAGACAAATGGACGCACCCAATAGGACCATATGCGATGCTGAGGCCCATAAGACCAAATCCAACAGCAGGAATACGAGGCCCGTTCTGGCCAACCTGACGGAGGATTGGGCTGGAAGACATGATGTTTAATGTTGTGGACGATGGATGATGAGTTTATTGAATGCTACAGGCTGAGAAGAGCCAGAATATGCATAGGATGAATCTTCACACCAGCTCGAGAGGCCATCCCGCCTTTATATATCATCACTTTCCGGAGGAACTACCGATCATTCCGTCTACTACACTAGCACCGTACTGAAACCTTCTCATGCATTGGGGTTGAGGAATGCTCAGAGCCTCATGCAAAGTCGACGGAGGTTACGGAGTTAAAGGGTGATAACGAAAATACGGCGAAAGCATAATACATTCGAGCGGGCCTCAATGGTCAACTTAGGTTGGTAATCACACCATCATCCACACCGGTTATACCCTTTCCTATTATTTTTCCGACCGCGCGCCGCGGAGACCGTCATTCTGAGACGCTTGGGAGGCCGCAAGAGGTTGGCGGAGTTTGATTTTTCAGCGGGGTTGAAGTTTGTTGGCATGTCACTGATTCAAGACGGTGGGGGATGCAACGATGCCGAGGTCTAGGTAATAAAGTAAATATGTATGTGCTGTGCTGCATATGTATGTATAAAATATCATTAAACTTGGCGTCTTCGCGGCCGTAAGTGGATTATTCTCTGGGAACTCCTTATAATGCTAGTACAATAACCGTGCTTAAAAATACTCCGATGTGTAAAGGACGAAGAATAGCGGGCATGGATGCTCCGTTGTCATTACGCGCTTGACAGAAAAACGTTTCGGGAAGCCTGTCCTTGATCTGGTCGAGGGCTAAGCAGTCGACAGAGCCAGACGTGTCGTCAATGTGGAAGGTCTTCACAACTCGTGTGCTTCCCTGAACAAAAGATGTGCTAAGGACGCAAGTTAGTGAGAACTCTCTAGTTTAAACACGCAAGATTCTGTCATGGGCGACTTACAGGAAATCCGACGTCATGTTGCCGACGAGGCGCAGGGCTGACATGTCCCCCTTGGGCCAGTGCCATGCCTGGCTCCCGTCGGCAGATTTCGAGCCGAATTCGAACAATGGAACATTTGAAATTGTCAGGTTCAGATTCTCCCAGTTCTCTGCCTCGGAAGGAATCTCGACCGAATTAAGCGAAGTGCCCATGATGGCAATTTCGGACGCCTGGTCAAAGTCCAGCTTCAAGCTGGTGACGTTCATGCTCTCGCTCTGGAACTTCTTCACTGTCAGGTTCTTCATCTGCGATCCACGCTCAAGCCCCACGACGCCCTTGCCCAGCTTGAGGTAGTCGATCTCAACCGACTCGGATGAGGGTCCTCCGAGCGTGACTGATATTCCTGCCCCGCTCTCGACCAAGAGATCATGGACGCGGGTCCAGCCGAAGGTGACGTTCTTCACACTACCGGTTAAGTTTCTGTTGAGAGTGACGTTTGTTTCTCCGAGCTGTAGGCCGTCGATTGGATTCCCGTATATCCCGTTCACTGATTGGATGGTCCCAACATCGTACACCGTGATGTTCCCCGTTGAGCTATCCGTCAAGTTCTGAAGTCCATCCAGCTTCAGCTCCTCCAGTCTCTTCGCTCCCAGGGCGAAGCCGCCGACAGTTGCCAGGCGAGTCAGATCGATGTGTGTAGCGTTGTCCAGGTCCAAAAGGGAGACGCTCTGGTTGACGTTGTTTAGATTAGGCAGAATAAGTTTTTCGAGACCGTAAAATGATGAAAACGAAAGGCTGCCATTGATGCGTTTAAGCGTGGGGCTGCTGATGTTGAAGGGCGGGGGAATCGTGATGTCGTCGCATTTATCGTCACAAGTCGTCAGCTTGACCGACCCGTTCACCCCCTCCAGGCCGTCGAGGTCGATGCTCTCTGATAAATTCCACGCAAACTTCAAGTCTCCCCCGACCACCTTGCATTTCTCCCGCACGTCCTTAGCGTCATCCTGGCTTGTGATTGTGATGGTTCCATTGCAGTCGATTGCTGCGACAAAAGAGTCTAGATTTTGGAAATAATTATGGGTCAGAGAGCTGCCATCTTGGTCTACAAGGCTGAGAATCCAGATGGAGGACTACTCACGAAAGGCAAAAGCCAGTACCAGCAGGCTATTGGCAAAGCGAGCCATGGTACAGCAGTTGCAGGTCTCTGCAGACCGGTTGGAGTTGAGGTAAAGGAGCGACTGGTCGGCCAGCAAGACACCGATGACGACGGAGGAACCGACTGGACGGAGAAGCAGGACCACGAGAGATTATAATGACTGACCCCTTTAAAATTAGGAGTGGAGTGATGTTGCGACGGGACGAGACAGGCAAGGCTACAGTAGCCAAAAGACAAGGGGGTGGCGCTATTTTGGTTCCGCGACGCGTTGCATTGCTGGAAAAGGTGAGCACGTCCCTCGATTGGCAATTGAGATCTTCTTCTAGTAATGTCCCGGGAAGGTGTCCAGTTTGTTACTTATGAAGAGTCGTACTACTAAGAGTTGGGTCGAGTATGAACACAGGGCGATGCACTCGTCAGTCACTCGCTGCTCTCAGCAGTATTATGGCCGCGTAAGAAAGACAACGAAACCGACTGATGCAAGGCTTCACCGGATGTCTCCCAGCCAACGAGAGAGCTCGAAGCAAAGTGGTGTCGCAGAGCAGGAGCAGGGGCTTGGACGGGCAGCGGAGCCACGGCGCAGGATCGCAGCGGTTCAGTCCCACCTGTTGACGTTGATGCACGAGGCAAATTGGCTGCACGCGACAACAAGACCTGGAGAATGACTGAGTCCGTCCTGGGGAATCGATTTTATTGATGCCTGAGCCACGTGTGCTAGGATCCAAACCCCCAAGATGGGCTCGCCATCTAGCAGAATTGACCCCGACAAAGGTCTGGAATGAAAGACAACCTGGCCCCATTCCTGTGCCTCTTTGTGCCGTGCCAAAGGACTCATCCTCGTGCTTGGCAGCCAATGCTCAGCCCCCTCCTCCTTCCTAGAATGCAGTCACTGCCCCTCTATTCTTGGGCACATATGGACCTTTTCGGCCATGGCTGACTTGGCCGTCCTGCCGGCTGATCCCTTATCTCACTAGAACTTTTAGGGTACGGGCCTGCTTCTAGTACCGGGAATCAGTCAGGAGCCGTCGGTTTTGAAATGAAGACCATCACAGGAGTGGAGGGATGACAAATTGCGTGTCAGATCAAAATGCCAATCAGAGCCATGCTCTGCAGCTACCCTATAGCGAATAGGGGAAGACGGCAGTGATTGGGTTTGCTTTCAAGACAACGAATTTCTTATGAATTGACTATTGAATTTAGGAATAGCTTTTCGAAGCTGGGATACACAATTTCGGCTAGGCCGTGCATAGCTTGAGATGGCTGTGTCGGCTACTGTGAGCTAGTAATTGATTATTAGCTTGTCACTGTGGTAGGTGTTGGCACTTTAGCTTGACTCGCACTTGTAATAGGGCTGCATATATCTCCTACGTCACAGAGAGTTGGAGTGAATTCTAAAGTCGTAACCCAATTGGTTCTAGACCCTAGAGAGCTACTTCGTCGCGGTGTCGCATATATGAAAATCTCCAACGTATGGGAGTCCAAAGGTCGATGGGCATAAGACTCAGTAATTGGTACTATCAATTACTAGGTAGCGACCTAAATGCGTACTCTGACTTTGCGTGCGCGCTTTTGAGGCGAGCACTCACAGCAATGCACAATACCATGTTTCAGTGAGGCTGTGCTCAATGACGTGGGACCACCGCCCATCGTCGTCGTCAGCCTCATCAAACAATGATTGGCGTTCATAAAGCCAAGTCGCGTTTCATGAGTACTCAATCGCCCACCAACAAATTAGAGGGCATTGATCCGTAGATGGATTCAAAGCGGTTAGGCGGAATGCCATTTTTGAAGTGGCATAATTGCTGATAAGAGCCGTATTTCATGCGTTCCTCTTGCCTCAAAAACCGCTTTCGCATTTGCAAAGTGAGGTCAACATCCCGGTGATTCCGGGCATTAATTTGCTTCGAGTTCCTCCTGTAGTGTAGATAGGCTTGTCTCGTTATTCTTGGCAAGAAACAAGGGCAACGTGCGGCGAATAAGCAGAGCTAGCTTCGGAGCGTTCGGATTCGCCCAAGACACTCGATGCTCTGCTTATCAAGTTGCCTCTCATTGGAAGATCACATAGAGCCGCGGGGGTATAGGGTACTTTGAATTTCTTGATCAGGTGAAAAGTGAGGATATGTTCGAAGTTGTTGTTGAGGCAGATAATTCAACCATTGGACGGCGGATTGGGCAGCACCTAAAATTGTCTGTCGCTCCGATCAGCTATATCGATGAGTTACAACTCTGAATAAAAACAAATTGACCATTCACATTGAGAATTCGTGCAATTGATTAAGTCCTTTCTTTGTTTCTCTCATTATCATGTCGAAGATTTTCGCTACTGAATAAATGGATAGAGGGGAGACCTCCACTCGTTGAGCACCCAGTGAGCCAGGTCAACTCCCATAGTAGAGGATATTACTTCAAGTGCGGCCCTGGCATCCCTGACTTCAACGTCGCCAGAGAGCCTGCACCTTGCTAACACGCCCAGCGGCCAAACCAGCAGACAGCCGTATGCCGATCTGCTCTCAGGCCGAAAGATCTTCGTCCCCTCCTGGTCTATGTTACCCATGGAGAATGGGATGCTCTTGTGAATATGTGTTAACATTGTCTTCGCCTCGCTCCCGGATTTTGACTTGGCCATGATTAGATTTAAGTCGACGGAAGAGCGGGTCATCGTGAGGAGTATGTCGTAGCAGGCGATGACACTGCCCTGGAGGATGATTACTGTCGTGAACACATTAATCCAGTAACAGCCGAGGTATCTCGACGAGAAGATGTAAACGCTGGGTTTCCCATTTTTGCACATGGTTCCCCACTTATCAGATCGGGGGATCGTGGAAATCCATTCGTCAATTTCATGCTGGATGGACGTGGCCTCTTGTATTACTGCGAGTAGCTGGGCCTTTAGTTCAACAGGCGACATGAGCGGCTCCTTGTTAGCAGGATCGTTGACCTGTTTGAGTTTCGCTAATAACTGTCGCCCCGAGGTCATGAACTGGTTGACTCTCACGGCAACCACTCTGAAGTTGTCCAAATGTGGATTGGGATTGGCTGACGGCGTGACCCAGCTGGGATCTACTATGTGGTAATCTGCAGTGAACGACTTGATTATCTGCCGGCCATGTTAGCCGTATGCACGCTAATGCACATGCTACGGGTCGGGACCAATACGCACCAGCTGCTGTCTCACCCAGCTGAAGAATGGGGCGTTGATGAGGGAGCGGTTGCTTCGTTGGAGGATGTGTATTAGTCCGTTGAGATGTGGGTTGATTTTCTGGTGTCCCCCGCGGCCGTCGATGTCCTACATCGCATGAGCGCCAGCTAAAGTAAACGAGATACTCTCTACCTACGTCAAAAATACTGAGAAGAATCATGGTTACAACGGTCTCCTCGCTCGTCGCTTCGTGGCCTGACCTGAGCTGCTCTAGGAGACCTCGTATTGCGTGATGGTGCCAAGTATGAGCCTGGATCTCATGCTCCTTCGTCTTGGAATAGCGATACAGGGACAGATAGGCTGACGCCTTCACTGCTACCCGAATGGAGGAGGATTCAGGCGATTCAAGATAAGTTTTGGGCAAGAAATGCAGGTACCCTGAACAGTCATTTGCTTCAGGGAGTACATACTGGTGCATGAAGTACCCCAAAGCCTCAGAGTCCCATGATGGAATGACGCCAAGCGATGTAGATATGAAATCATTCGGGTCTATTATGTGCTGGGAATAAGAGCCGGACCCTGAGGACCCTGAAGAGGACCCTGAGGAGGAGGACCCTCGATGAGACCTGCCGGGTTTTGGAAGCACTGCGACGGCGCCCGACGACGGGTCCTGGACTTGGAATTTTGTGCCTTCCTGCCGAATCACAAGGTTCTTTTCATACCCCGGACACGGCTTCCCGTACTTCAAGCAGCGCGTGCAGCTGGGCTTAGTTTCATCACACTATTGGCGAGTTAATGAGGGGAAAGCTTTCAGCCGCAGATCCTCAGCTCAAGCACGGGGTAGTAGGTAGGTAGGTACCTTTAGTTTGCGCTGCTTGCAGCGGGAACAGCCACGACTTAGTCTTCCCGGATACACCATGCTGTCTTTGATCGGCGGCGTGGCGCGCGCGCGGAATAGATGAGTCTGGCGAGGGGGTTTGAAAGGGAGCAACACGGGTAGCTCAAACGCCAGACCTGAAGGTGAGAATGCTGCACCTCGGAAGGTCACCCCGTAAAGGGATTAGTCACTACGTTTATTGCTCCACTGCCATGGGAAGGTTCCTGAATAAGCGGGTGGTACCAAACAGCGAACCGAGGGCGATCTGTGGTTCTAGTCTGGCGTCTTACTCGAATCAGGCCAGCGCTGCTCCTAATTTGAACCGCATTCTGAGGAGCGGTAGGGCTTGGAATGGACATGATTGAATACCGTGCACTTGGTGAAACAACTAACACAATTTCTTGATACCAAACAGCTGTGGAGAAGGACGCACCTCGGGTAGGGGTCTCCGTAAGGCCAGTTCGGATGGAAAGTGACGGATTTCCTAATACAGATTGGAGTGAAGATTAACTAACAGGTACGTAGATTGTGGAGAACTGTATCATAGAACTACACCGTTCTTCTCCTTCGATACAAACTGTCTACAGTCTCGGATGCGTCTTCATTGACCGGGCTAGAGTTTTTGTGAAATCGGGACCCCAAGGGCACTCCCTGATATCACCATTCTCCCATCTTTCATGACAGCCAACAGGTGTTGCTCGGGCTGATCAAGCACAGTGATGTCCTCGAGCGGATTGCTGTCAAGGATCAAAAGATCAGCCAAGAAACCTTCCTTCACCTGGCCCAACTTGTCCTTTTGCATTAGGAGCTTGGCTGCATTGACTGTGGCACTTTGCAAGATCTGGAGTGGGGTCTGGACTTGGCTTCTGACCGAGAACTCTTGGCTCTGGGCGAAGTGAAGAGGACCGAGGAGGTCGGTACCAAAACAGACCGTGACACCGGCATCCGTCGCCATCTTCAGTGCACCCAGGCCTCTATGAAAGGCGTCTGTGTTTTTTCGGTCACTCTCCGGGCTGAGAAACTTGAGTCTCTGCGCGATGGCGTGGACGACAAGTGTAGGTGTCAGGAAAGTCCCCGTCTCGGCCATCAATTTGGCAGTCTCAAGGTCGATCAAGTTCCCGTGCTCGATGCCCCGTACACCCTGTCGGACGGCTTGCTGGATGGACTCCGGGGTGTAGCAGTGGCTTGTCACGTAGGTGCCGGCATTCTTTGCTACAGTGACAATAGCCCTGATCTCCTCATCAGAGAACTGAAGGTGCTCAATCTTGTCGGTAGGGCTGGCCACTCCTCCGCCACCCATGATTTTCAGGAAATCCGCACCTTGCCTGATCTCGTCTCGTGCATACCGTAGGCATTCCGGCACGCCGTCGACAATTCTACTGATGCCCGACACAGCTCCTCCACAGCAAGGTTGAGTGTCATGTGAGCTTCGCATGTCGCCGTGGCCGCCGGTCTGGGACAGTGCGCGGCCAGCGATGAAGAGCCGAGGACCTGGATGGATCCCTTCTTCCACGGCCTCCTTCATGGCTAGGCTTGCACCACCACAGTCACGAACGGAGGTGAAACCCCGGTGAAGCATGGATTTGAGAACGCTTGGCTGGCGGACCAGGCTTTTTTGCTCCGTCATATCCCTGTATGATGCTAGATTGGCTTCTCCGGGCACAACAGCGATGTGTACATGACAGTCAATAAGGCCGGGACAGATGTATTTTCCCTTTAAATCCAGGACATTGTCGGGTTTCACATCCGGAAATGTATTTTCGGATGATGTCTCTGGTACAATGGACCTGATGAGGCCACCATCAATAACGACAGTTACATCGTCAGACACACCGCCATTGGTAGGATCAACAATCTTTGCGTTTTTAAAGATGAACTTTTCGTGCTTTCCAAGCATCCAAGGTTTGATAAACTTTGAAATATCCATTGTTGAGGATGTATAAGGAATAAAGAACTGTAGAGGAAACTTCCGGGAACACGGCATCCTGAGAAGACGCATCCATGAATTTATATCCGACTTAGACGCGTGGCAGGACGATCCGGTCAACTTCAATTCCGCACTCCATTCTCCACTAGAAACCTCTCGTGTCACGACTTGAGAGCATCAATCCACCTGCTCCCGAGGCGTCATCAGGAAGTACATGCTAAAACTTTCTAGCTCTCAGAGTTAGTGGCGGCAAGAGAGGGGCGATACCCAGAATAATCCTAAACCTTTAGATGATACCCGCTGAGTGGAGGCTGGATAACTGTGCCAGCTATGGAGTCAATCGAGGACTCGATTTGCCCAATCGGTCATATCCAACGCGCCGACTTCCATGGAGCGTTAGATTTCGAGTCGGGAGTGGACATGGATGCTTGTCGTTGGCTAACATCGGCATATAATATATATTTCTCTCAAGTCTCTACGCTAGAGGCATTAAAATTCATCTTTCTAGTCATGACACTATGCTGGCTATTCAGGCAAAATCGTTTCTCTCACATCCCCAGAATATCGGGCTTTCTGTCCCCATCGCCGAAATAGCAAAAAGACCCATGTCACCCATTCCATAATGACCAGGCCAATCCCTTCCCTTTTCTTGAAGCCCATGTCCATCGACCAAACGGCATGCTCGTAGTGCTTAGTGATGACGGGTTTGCGTATAGACTCATAGTCGGCAAACAATTGGTCAACTGATCTAGAAGCACGCCTTTCCAGCACTTTTGCAATGAGCAACCCGTCCTCGATCGCAAATTCGGTACTCTCCCCTTGTGGCGGCATCTTAACAAAATTAGTTTTCTTCCTTCCTTTCTTTTTTGCTTCATGGCAGCGAGGTTTCGACTTACCGCATGCGCAGCGTCTCCAAGTAAAAGAACGCGGCCCTCATGCCAACGACCCTCCTTGGGCAAGATATAAATGGGGAACAAGTCCCAACTCTCGCATTTGGAAATCATTGTATCCAGCCCCTTGACCTTTGTGTCTTGGTAAAGCTTCAAAATCTCATTTCTCATCGTCTCTTTATCATCTCCCAGCATTTTCCATGCGTTTTGGTCAGCGGTCTCCGGTTCATCCATGGACATTACACAGCTGAGATAAACATTCCTCCTGCTTGACTCATAATATGAAGCCAAGATTACCCCCGAAGGACCACTGAACAGTGAAGTGTCGACCAGTGCTGGCTCACCCGTCGATAATGTCATTGGCTGAGGTAGATTTGAGTCGCCTTCACCATCGGCGTAGTTCCATCCCATGGTAACCACGCGGCCACTGTAGACCTTCTCGCGCTCTGGTTCAACCCACAGCCGCCGCGCTGCCGAATGAAGCCCGTCGCATCCAAGCAGGATATCGCCTTGCAATGTGGGCCCGTCGTCCTGGAACTTCAACTCAACCTTGTCCGCTGTTTCGCATATCTCAGTGACGCGTCTCCCCCATTGGACCTCGACCGCTTCTGAGTGCTCCTTTTGTAGGACTGCAAGAAGAGCCTCCACAAGAGCGTACCTGGAGACTCGTCGAGCCCCGATTCCGCCCCAGAAGTTACCCAATAGCTGACCAGTGCGCAGCGAGATATAATCGATACCGTGGTCTAGAGAGATCGAGTGGTCAAGCAACTTCCCCTCTGCGCCCAGAGAGTTCAAGTAGCGCATGGCTAGAGGTGTCACATTCACCGCGCCTCCGATTGTCTGTATGCTGGAACGCAGCTCGACGAGGGTGATTCGGAGTGGCTGGGCGTTGCTGGATGGTGCTGAGTTAGCTCTAGACAGAGCGATTGCTGTTGCAAGACCACACGGGCCTGCGCCGAGGATGAGGATGTCTTTCACAACCATATCGATGTGTCGCTCAGATCATTGAATGGTTATTAAGAAGTCAAGATTTAATAGCAAGCCAAGTCAAGCTTCTGAAAGCTGGTTGATGCAGCATGAGAACATCATGCTCAGGTTTATAAGAGCATTGCTTGTGGACACCATCTCGGCTAGCGTCCGATTGCTCGCATTCATCGGATTCATCTGCGAAGCTTACGCCTCAGTAACACATCTTTTCTGGTTAGTTAATTGAAGCTGAACGGCTGTGGCGCTGTGATTTGACATTCTATGGCTGGTCTCGGTTGAGTCGGCATCTTGACCATCAAGTAGCGTTCCACCTATGGAGCAGTGGAAGCGAGAACTGACAAGTGAACAGGAAAGAAGAAAAACAACATGAGAATCAATCTTGATAATATCAATTAATGCATCGACAGAGAAAGCCTTACAACTGGGGGGAAAATTACGTTTTGCCAAAAAAGAACAGTAAAAGATGATGAGACTGGGACTCGAACCCAGGAGGATTGCTCCACCAGGAATGAATGCTAAGGTAGCCTTAACCTGACGCCATAACCAACTCGGCCATCTCACCAATTGATGAAGGTTAAGGTCGAACTCTAGTTATATCAAGGCTTAGCAAAAGCGCATCTGTCCCCCGATGGATCGGTTTTGTCTGGTAGTAGATTAACATAGCAAAGGGTCACGTCATTAAACGAGATTTCCCTCTAGAATTTATTCTGGAGAGTTTCACTAATTCTAAGACTAAACTTGTCCTCAATTGGCATGACATCCCAGAGCGATCTCACTGGCAGCTTTCAGCTTCGCTTTGCAGGAAGGGAAAGATCAACACTAGTTGAGCAGACTCGAAGTTGATTAGTTGTAACACTGCAGGTCACCTTTTTCATTTTCACCCTGGATATTTACAGCTATGGATGAGCAACGGCGGTTGGCAGCCATATCACACTCAAAGTATACGTAGGTATCTATGAAGACTAGGGTCACTGACAGATCATACTTACTTGCTGCTCAAATCCACCGTGTCGTCCATTTGGCTTTGGTATGCGCTGAGAAATGAGTGTGCCGCCCAAATAGAGAACGAATTGACATCAAAGTGAAGGGGAAATGAGTTTAGGCGTGTCTATTGAGATGGCTTCATGCTTTCCAACTGGCTTGTACCGCCGAACTTGACCTGGCAAAGTTCACTGAATACAAAGAAAGCAATGGTCGGTTGTTCAGAGCAAGCTCCTAGAGTCTCATGCAGTGGACGTTAGAAGGCAAAATTATCCGCTGTCTACTTCAGGGAGCGGGCCACGAAGATGAAGGCCTCGGCTATAAAAATATATATAGAGCAATGATGGATGAATGAAGCTGAATCCTGCCTAACCACTTCTTAGACCCTGCCCCGGAGCCAGATCCACTTCATAGTGTAACCGAGGAGCTCTCCATGTGTCAAATTACCTACATAGGATGGGCACTCTGAAGTGCTTATTGGATGCGAATGTGGAATTTTCAGTTATTACCCCTTGCCTCATAAATGGATCGTTTCCAATGAGTCATTGTCTTCAACATTCTTCCTGGATCGGAGAATGGGGCAGCTTGAATGAGAAACAATCATCCTTGTATGAGTCATGCTCCTGCTTTAGGACGGATGGAAGTTTGCTGGCTAAGCTTTCAAGCTAGTTTGACGAGAACGCACGCGACATCCAAGAAAGTCTAGTGCCGGCCGTTGATGAATCGGGGGGAATCTGGACCTTGACAATTAGCAGATGAACTAAGATCACAGTAACATGATTGACTGGGGTTCCCCCGCATTATTGGACACACCATCTCACAGCGAAATATCTCCGTGCTCTCATTATTGACATTCCTTACCAATCTTGGGCTTAGCCTCCCCACGATAAGCAACCTCAGCCGTCATCTTCCGAGAGGCCGGGGAAGACCTTCTACTTCCTACAATGGGATAAGATCTGGGCTCACACAATTGGCTTTCTTTGGACAGCGCTTGTCAGTCGGGGCTGGAGATGCCTAGGTATCGCGGGGAGTGAATCTCACATGTGGCGGGTAAACCCGAAGCATGATGCATAAGTCGGCGATTCTCCGACACCCCGAACTCCGGCATGTGATCTTTCCCACGCTGGGCCAATTGGCCAGGGTGAAACCATCTAGATCGCCCAGAGATTAGATCGATTTCACATACATTATGTAGTTCACAGGAGACTGAAACCAGCTGCCGTTCGGCGAAACTCCCCGAGAGACCATGTCCGGTCTTACTCCGCTCGCCCGGCCCCCGATTATTTCTCGTTCCGGCGGAAGGGGGCTTCAACGTCTTGCATCCATTGATGACTCCTCTAAACGACACCAAAACAACAGAGTTATTGATTATTCTGCTAGTGTTAGTCACAGTTCATCCATCACGACATGGCCCTAACTGCCTTTGCTCACATGTGGTTGGCGATCCTCAATGCCATTCATCCATGGTCGGGTAATCTCGGCAGACATTCCCCCATGGGGAATGACATAGCTCTTTCATGTGGCTCTCTAGGGACTTAGAGTCGATTGATAAAAGGGAACAAGAGGTCCAGCCTTTTTCACCCTTTTTTCATTTCTCTTTAATCGATACCAGTAGTTTGTTGTAATCTGCGTCTCAAATTGATATCCAAAATGCATTGTCCTCGCCCACTTTCGCTCACCCAGGAGTATTCTACTCCTTCGGCTCTATCCCTAAAAGCCACCTCAGATTCCATAGCAATTCCACTAGACAACGATGCTCTACAACAAGAAGCCGTCAAGGAGATTCTGGAGCAGGGACTTGCTCTCTTCAACGCCCAGCACATGATGCGTGCCCCTTTCCTTAACAAAGGTAGGCCTGTCTCCTATGTATTAGCTATATGAGGGTTAGTGACATGTGGCTAACTGGTTCCCTGCCTAGGACTGTCCCATACGAATGAAGAACGCACGAACAAGAACCTCACCGGCCTCCTCCCACATGTCACAGAGAGCCTAAAGACACAGGCATCCCGATCAATGGCGATGATCGACTCGAGACAGACAGATATCGACAAATATCTGTATCTTTCAAGTATTAAGAGCTATAATGTTGACCTATTTTACCGTCTCCTTATGGACAATGTCAGACAATTGATGCCCCTCGTTTATACCCCAACCATCGGCGATGTTTGCTTGCAATACTCTGCCTTGTACACGAGACCGGAGGCTCTCCATATCTCTATCAACCACAGAGGATCCGTCAAGGAGATATTACAAAATTGGCCTCACGAGAGTCCCGAAATCTGTGTTGTGACTGATGGTTCACGCATCCTTGGACTTGGCGACCTGGGCTTCAATGGAGTAGGAATTGCTGTAAGTTTAAACTGTCACCAGCGCCCCAAGTGCATATATCTACTCACCCCCAAGTCCATTGAACTAACTCTCTTGTGTACAGGTTGGAAAGCTGGCTCTGTATACCGCCGCAGCCGGCATCAACCCGCAAAAGACCCTTCCCGTCATCCTGGATACCGGAACTAGCAACGAGAAGAATCTGAATGACCCGCACTACCTTGGCCTACGACAACAAAGAGTGTCACCAAGCGAGCAACAAGCGTTGGCAGACGAGTTCATGCAAGCAGCACATGAGACATGGCCTGATATGGTCATCCAATTCGAAGATTTTGAGAACACCAAGGCGTTCGGCTACTTGGATCGGTACCGCGATCAATATACTTGTTTCAACGACGACATCCAGGGTACTGGATCCGTGGTGCTTGGAGGGTAAGCAATCCAATTCTTGTCTCTACCATACTGTGCTGACAGTGTACAATAGTTACATTGGCGCAGTCGATCGATCCGGAGTCCCCCTCGAAGAGCAAAGACTGGTGTTTATGGGAGCAGGCTCCGCGGGTGTGGGTGTGGCCAAGCAGCTGGTGGAATACTACGTTCGACGCGGCCTGAGTGAAGACGAGGCTCGCAACAAGTTCTGGCTTGTGGATACCAAGGGGCTCGTCACAGCAGACCGACCTGACAAGCTGGCCGAGCACAAGAAATATTTCGCTCGCCAAGATAATGCTGGCCAACAATTCAAGACACTGGAGGAGGTGATCAAGTACGTCAAGCCAAGTGCCCTGGTTGGACTCGCAGCAACCTATGGCATCTTCGATGAACGTGTGGTAAGGGCTCTCACTGCTTCAGTCAAGGAGGCTGGCCAGGACAGAAGGCCTATTCTCTTCCCTCTCAGTAACCCTCTGACAAAGGCCGAGTGTACCTTTGAAGAGGCTGTCAAGTGGACTGACGGGTCTGTCATTTTCGCTTCTGGCTCTCCGTTTGCTGAAGAACAGGTCGACTTTGGTGATGGCAAAGGGGCTGTGACTTACTATCCCAACCAGGGTAACAACGTCTACGTGTTCCCAGGCCTGGGCCTCGGCACGATTCTGTCCAAGGCCTCGCGTGTCACGGACGACATGGTTTATACCGCTGCTGTTGCGCTGGCGGATTCTGTGAATAAAGAGGAGAGGGAAATTGGTCTCATCTATCCACGCATTGATCGCGTGAGAGAGACAAGCATAGTTATTGCCCGGGAAGTAATGAAGTCGGCTCGCCGAGGTGGTGTTTCCAAGTTGGAGAACTCGCAATGGAACTTATGGGACCAACAGGGTGATGCGGTTCTGGATGCGTATATCAAGGACAGAGTGTATGATCCTCTGTGCTCTCTTTGTTAATGTCTCTTCGGGACTACGAACTGCAGATTAGGTAGCAAAAATTTATCGTGATGTTGAATGACCATAAATATTTATCTGTTACTTATTTGTTGTTGTGTTTCGAGCCATCGCGACTTGCTAACCCTCCCTTATGATAGGAATCGAGTAGCGAATTACGCATGAGAGATTATGCATCAAGGTCAGACCTTTGCGCTAATGTGAAGAATTCAAAGGGGCTTGCGGGTTGTCGAATTTTTAAAATTTTTTTTTTTAAAAAAAAGACAGAAGATTATGTCCTTAGAGGTGGTCATCCGAAGGCTATTTATGAATTCATGCCATCTGAGAGACCTCTTCCGGAGAGATTTTGATAGAAAGTTAAAACAAGAGAAGAAGATGTCAGACCCAACAACTCAACACAATGAATGAGAGACCTCTTCAACATTGAATATTTGGTGTTTATGCTTTCGACGATTCTCGAGACTGTGCTACTTCGGCTTTTGCTTGCCATTTCAGTTTCTATACCGCACCGAATTATACATGTACACATCTAAATTTTTAAATTCAAGAAAGCTTACCAGATCTATGCTTTATTTGATAACCTCTCCCCAAGTGTTTTCTCTGGAATCCAGGCTACCACCATTCTGGGTTGTGTTTGCCGTTGGTAATTCTGGGCACCTGTGAGCCTCCTGATCCTACCCTTGCTATCTCTATGCCATCTATTTTTCCTGTCATACTCTCGTTCCCTGTTTTCAAGAGTTAGTTAGAGATAATGCTTGGTTAAGTCCGAGTAAGAGTTTCAAGGCGCTGAGAGCCTTGAATTATTTTGTTCAAGCTGTTAAAAGCAAGTGAAGTTGTCACGTATTGGGTTCTAACTTTACCACGCAGGACTATCCATTCACCAACTGCCAGCCGAACCAGCCAAGTTCACAGAAAGCTCATCCAGCTCCCCTTTTTTACTACAAAACTAAATTTTCCATATTGCACAATCTTCAATTCATTCACTGCTGAACGCTTATTGCTTATGATGCTAGCAGTGACCACCTTGCATTCTCAGCTGGTTGAGTCATCGAGGGCTGAGCATACACAGCCACAGCCACCAAGAGCACTAGTAGACAGGCAGCAACAACTAAATGAAATGAACATCAATTAGACAGACTTGGTCAATTGTTGATGTGTCCTTTTTGTTCCATTGTCATCTGTTTGCACCACTAATAAATAAGCCTACAAGCTCCCTCTGTTCATCGAGTAAAAAGCCCTCAGCATGATTACAGATTGAAACATTACCAAAGACATCACAATATGGGTCAATATTTATCCACTTCCCAGGCGCCTATCCGCAAGGCGCAGTCCATGCAGCCTCGCGCCGTCACCTACGAGTCGAAGGACATTCCCATCCCCGACGACTTCCTGCGCGGCCCGCCAGAGAAGCCAGTTACGTGTACCCCTGTCCCCTTCGCCACATCCGACGTTCCCGAATATGCGAAATGCTATGCCGTCACGTTGGACAACGTCGTGTCACCAGAGGAATGCGCCCAGTTGATTCGATTGGCCGAGGAGTCGGTACTGCCCGCCTCAGAGGATGATCCCAACCAGGGTCCATGGCGGCCCGCAATGATCGCTGTCGCCCCCGGCCTGGAGGGTCCCGCGCCCGGGTACAGAGAAAGCGACAGGATCGTATGGGACCGACAGGAGCTGACGGATCGCATTTGGGAGCGGTGCTGCCGGGCTGAAGGCCTCGCCGAGCAGCTCGCTGTTGTGAGGAGCGATGATGGCTATGGGCCTCTGGGACGGCCAGCAGGCCAATGGGAGCTGAGCCGCGTCAATAAGAGGATGAGATTCCTTAGGTATTCGCCCGGTCAATTCTTCAAGCGTAAGTTGCAATATTCCTACCGGCTTATCTCGTCATCTTTCTCATCACATGTATATGTTGACCACGGCTGACATGCTGCTTGTAGCTCACGTCGATGGAGCAGTCTCGTACGAGGAGGATGGCAACATGTTCCAAACCCAGTATACGGTACACCTTTATCTGAATGATTCGGCAGAGGCGTCCCCAGGCAGCGAACTTGTAGGCGGTGCCACCGGGTTCTTGTCAAGAGACCGGGAGCGTCGAATTGATATCAATCCCAAGGGAGGGAGTGTTCTCATCTTCCAGCATAAGCGGCTGCTCCATGAAGGCGCCAAGGTGAAGCAGGGGCAGAAGTTCACCGTACGGATGGACGTTCTGTATAAATGGGTAGAAGATCCTGCCCCAGATGCTGTATGATGGAATTAGTTTGATCCCGAATGTTTCTTTTTTGGGGCTCAGCTTAGACATATAGCCCGTCCTATGATATCCCAAATACATATTGGTATTAATGTTCAGGATGCTGACGGATTCGGGATCGGTCAGTGTAGCAGAGAAGTAATTTCTTCGGAGGACTTCTTTGCTTTGTGACGTGTCCGGTTTCCGAGCTGACGGTATATCAGCTATGCAACATCTACGGCCTGTTGCTTGAGGGTGGTCAGAGGCTCGGTTAATTCCTCTTGGACATGAAATAAAGTAGATGGATGCTTCCAGCTTCAGCTCGAAACAGCCTGCAACTCTAAAAAGTGGGCACATTTCATTCCTGTATCCTGGAGGAATCGCCAATGAATCGATTTTGATGTTGCACACAAGTCCATGAAGAGGCAAAGCCGTCAGACAAGGCCTGGCACTGGCCCACACCATGCAAGAGGCCTCCGACAAGCAATAACGGATGCTTGTTTTGCCTGCAATCGGCATCAAAGGAGAGTTGCGATGGGGGCGATGGCGCAGAGAGTCTATGACGCGGATTCGCGTTGGACAAATACAGGCATAAACGTGGTTTGCAATGCCCTGACGAAGCTGCTCACGATCGAGATGGTGGCACGACACGGGGACAGGCCTCCGTTGGGTAATGGGCGACTGTCTATGACGAATGGCGCCGGATTCCTGCTGGATAACGTCACCAAATGCAATCAATGAAGAGCTGTGCAAACTCCACTCTTTCCGCTGTGCGGCACCACCGTTGGGAATTTGTGATGCATTTGGGCCCACGCGCTGATAAGGTAATTTAATTGGCAAGGGTCTGGCAGGGGCCAATGTACAGTAGAGTTTGCACGCCTCGTTTGCTGCGCTGAGACAACATAACAGGTGTCGTCCTGGCACAGCCCATTGACCTGGAGGCAAAATCAGACTTCCACGACCTGCGCCCGGCTGGTCGCTACCGCGCGGTGAGTGGCCAGGGGGCGATTTGCTTTTTGCCAGCTGCGGGGATGGCAAACCAGCCGGAGCTTAATGGCCTGGCCCAGCACCTATCCGAGGGGGCAGCGGCCCACGTGTCGGGCACTGAAACGCGCAGACACAAGTGTAGGTACCTGCAAGTACTGCGCGACCCAGAGCTTATCGCCCGTACCTCCTGCAGGGTTTTAGCAAGCGCCCCCCACTGCCTGATTTGCACACGACAGCCTCAGTACCTGCTTCTACCACCCACATGCCTGCCCAGGAAGCCGGCGTGGTGCCTAACTGATACCCACGAAGCTTGCAGGGGGCCTGGAACTACACTGTCCACTGTCTCATCGCCTTTGTGCGCTTGGCGGCCTTGGCCCATTCACCTTGCTGGCCAGGCCTTGGACCACTTCCCTTTTCTTCTTCAACCTCCGACACTTCCAAACCTCCCATCGCCATCAATCTTCGCTTCACCCGCAAGGTCAATCGCCTGCTTCTCGTCCGTGATGGCTTCCAATGGCGGCGCCTTCACTGCGCCGACATCCTTCCGATACCAAGATCTCGCCCAGTCCGCGCACGAGCTCCCCTTCCGCAGCTTCCAGAACACCCACGATTCGCATCCGTCGCTCCCCAATCTCTGCCTCCTCGTCTTTTCCGCCGTCCTCGAGGTCGTGTGCGTCAGTCTGCCCGGGTATATCGTCGCCCGACTTGGCCACTTCGATGCCGACAAGCAAAAGTTTCTCGCCAATCTCAATGTTATGTTGTTTACGCCCTGCCTAAGTACGATGCGCTCCCCGTTGCGACCCCGCCGATCTCCAGCTAACAACTCTTGTCCCTAGTCTTCACGAAGCTCGCATCCCAGCTTAATGCCAAGAAGCTCTCCGATCTCGCCATTATCCCTGCTATCTTTGTCGTCCAGACATTAGTATCATGGCTCGTTGCCAGGGTCGTCGCCAAGCTCTTCCGATTCAACAAACGGGCTTCCAACTTTATTACTGCCATGAGCGTATTCGGAAATTCGAACTCGTTGCCTATCTCTCTCGTTATCTCGCTATCGGCCACCTTGAAAGGCTTGCATTGGGACAGGATACCCGGGGATAACGACGACGAGGTTGCCGCTCGTGGCATCCTCTACCTTTTGATATTCCAGCAGCTCGGTCAGCTGGTTCGATGGAGCTGGGGTTACCATGTCCTTTTGGCTCCCAAGGATAAATATGACGAGTATCAGGATCATGTTACCGAGGAAGGAGGCCGTCCATGCCTGGCGCATGACAACGAAACCCGACCACTCATCGATGGTCTGGACGGCGACACCGAAGACGAGGATACGTGCAGCAATGATTCGCGACACTACGACCCGGCGGGCCGAACCCCGATCGCCAGTGCCTCAAGAGCTACGCTTGTGGATTTAGTTGATAACGATGACCCCAAGGGAAAGGCGGCTCACAAGGTTCAGCCCTACCGTGATGATCCTTCCAGCACTGATGAGTCCGACGATCACTTGTCTATCCCTCACGTTCGTGTTGTGAACCCCAACAACGAAGTTGTCGAAGAACCTGCCTCCAGTGTCAGGCAATGGATGCACAAAAAGTCAACCCAAGTGAAGAGAGCCACTTCTGATTTCTTTAGCCACATCTATTCTCGGTCTCCTAGGCCGGTTCAGAAGATTTTCTCGTCTTTGAAGTCCGCAGCAGTCAGGTTCAACAACTTCATCTGGGAGTTCATGAACCCGCCTCTCTGGGCAATGATTTGTGCCATTATCGTCGCGTCGGTCCCCGCTTTACAAAGGCTCTTCTTCCAAGAGGGTTCCTTTGTGCAAAACAGTGTCACAAGTGCGATCAGATCTAACGGAAATGTTGCTGTACCCTTGATCTTGGTTGTATTGGGAGCTAACCTGGCACGCAATACGGCCGCCCACGATGAAGAATTCGACCCAGAGGAGGAGAAGATTGGCAAGAAGCTGCTAATTGCTTCCCTCATCAGCCGAATGCTTCTGCCTACTATGATCATGGCGCCTATCCTTGCCCTCATAGCAAAGTACCTGCCAATCAGTATTTTGGACGATCCCATCTTTGTTATTGTATGCTTCTTGCTGTCCGGTGCACCTAGTGCTCTGCAGCTCGCTCAGATTTGCCAAATCAACAACGTGTACGAGAAGACCATGGGCAAGATTCTGTTCCAGAGCTATGTTGTTTGGTACGTTTAAACAAGTTCATCACGACTACCCTCAAATATGGATATAACTGACTGACCTTTGACTATAGGATTTTGCCGTCTACTCTCATTTTAGTCATGCTCGCTCTCGAGACTGTTGAATGGGCAACAGCTGTCTAAGCCTTGGTTCGGAACGATTTTCTTTGATGGAAGGGTACAACAAAACTTAGAATACTACAGGGGTTTCTTGTTCTGACCTTACCTCACGGCTTTCTTTATTCCTATTTTCCTTTTTCTCTTAGTAACGATTAAATTGCTCTGTTCAGGTCAAGCCTGGCGTTTAGGTATCGGGGTACATGATTTCAGTCATAGGTCAAAATTGATCTGGTAACAAAGTATCTTCACAGGGGGATAGCTCTTGGTCTCCGTAGAGACAAGGCAAAAATTCGCCTTCTAGGCGGGTTCAACCGCAATGGTATTGGTGTTCGTAATTTGGATTTGGAGCGAGCGCGCAATCTTAAATAGCATAGCATCAATATGAAGCATATCCCTTAGCTTAATGATTAAAATGATAACCTGAGATGTTTCCCTTACAGCTGTATATGTTAATCTATATTCTTTTCTTTTCTTAAATGACAAATAAAAACTTGTAAGAAACTACTGCCGAACGACATTCTGCGAGGCCATCAAAATTACTGGATCGATCTCGGACCATGCGAAGTTGAAGCACTGATTAACTTTTAAGTTTGTATCAATGCAAATCTGAAGCCAAGGTTGGATAGATGATATTAATTGTGTTTCTCATCTAGGTTCATCTCAGCGGCTCCGATATCAAGATGTCAAATCGCAATTTCATCCTATAGGGTAAGATGTTTCAACAAGCTTCGAGTTGACATCAAGACCATCCCGACAGATTTTTGGAAACAAAGATTGATCAAAAACGACTTAACACAATCGCTTAATCTGTTTCGGATTCCAGTATATAATACTCACTTGTATAGTTTGATATCATATGTTGTGTTTCCGAGCTCATATAAACGGCCGGGCTTTCCGAATACTATTAAAACAATCGTAATGTCTCCCGATATTGATGTCCCTCAGTCTAGATTCGATCCGAGAACCAGTCTGCTCAACTTCTCGACTCAATTAGACCTCCATTTCAGTTGTTCAAAGACAGCGAATAGTCCCTCCCTTGTGCAGAACTGAATCAAGACTATCGGCTCCAAACCTTGAACATGACCCTAGATTTTCAATCAACACCCGACTGTATGGGCACGGTGTTTCCCAAACAGAATTTCGATAACTGAGAGTATGAACTGTGCGACCTAGTTATGATTTGAGTCATGGCTCTTACATCGAAAGTACGCCTTTGTTGCGTAGTGTTCGGTAAACTGAGAAGTGGTCTCGTGTACCAAGTACATAGAAAGCAGACAAAGGATCCAAAAAGGTATAAATATCCGCATTTGCACCCGCCTTCTCAGTTTTTCCTCACCACTACTCATCCTCACCACTTCCTAACTACATATAAATAAGCCTCCCCGCCTCCAGATAAAATAATTTATGGATAATATCATAGTAAAGATCCATTTACCTCACCGATCTCGTTCCTGCTGAGTTGTCCGTCAGCAGGCGCCAGTCAAATGGGCTGAGGGCGAGCATCAGATCGGCTCAAAAAATATTACAGCATACTATTAAGGAGCTCGAGCACCGCCAACAATGGATCAGCCAGCGAGGAGAGAGCTGTGCGTATCGTTCACCTAGTAGTGATCGATACTGTCCTGTTGTTCCCCCACAAAGTCGGCCTTCTCCCATTATCGAAGAGGAGATAAGGTGGTCTCAGCGCCTAGCGAATAATCCGAGTCTCGCATTCGGGAAGATACTATGCCACCTGGGCCCGGAGTGGAGGGAAAGAAAAAGCCGTCGTGGCCGTGCAACTGATCGGTATCAGCCCCTGCCAGCCCTTGGAACCAAATGTTCCAAGCGGCGGGAGACGATAAACCCGGATTCAAATTCGATGACATAGATATCATCTCGAGCAGAAAGAGTCTCAGGAACCTGCTTCTCTTCTGCAGCGCGAATAACTCCCCAAGCTTTCGACTGAATCTCCAGTTAGCTCATAATACTCTGCTGATCGAGAGTTACAATCCGCGTCCGTTTGCCGATATTGGATTCGGCCGAGTATTCGAAGATACTTGCAAGAGTTATCCTGCTGAGTGGGAAGAAGGCTTATCCGCTTCCGTTCGAGGAAGTGCTTTCAGTCGAGGTTGCAGAGGCTGTTGAGAAACATGTCCGCCTGGGAAACACACGGGCATGTATGTCGGAGAAAAAGCCGTGCTGGGCTTCAACTCTGTCATTCATAATAACATAAATCCGGACAGCATGGAAGGTGTCCATGTAGCTCTCTTTATTCAATATGCTCCTAAGCGGACACCCGTTTTCCGTCTCCCCTCACCCCAACCTTCAGCTCCCGCAGATTGAACCCGGAATCTTGGAATTTTACGTTCGCAGTTTCCAGCATGCTAGAGGATCAATAGCGAGTTTGATTCGAGCGTTGATCACACCCGCCCTGATTCCACGCATCCTGCACACTCCAAGACACCTTAACACGTCGCTTTGAACCGAGCTCTCATGGCCGAAATGAGCTACAAGGCTGACAACAAGTATGTTAAGAATAATACATCGAACAAGAAGGGCGATGATGGGTTGGAGACTTGGATGATTCAGGTCAAAATAGAGGACGAGAAGAAGCTCACCCTCGAAGAGACGGTCCCCTCCCTCGCCTCAAATCACGGGGACAGCAAGCGAGAAAGAAGAGGACTATTCTTCGCTCTGTCGGGCCCTACTCAGCAACGCGAACGTGAGTGTAATGGCTCAAGATGAGAATCCCATCGACAGGTTATATCAGAATCGAACCTCTTCAACCAAGAGGAGACTGAGGAAGAGATTTGAAGAAGAGATTGAGAATCTCATCGGCAGGTTTCTATCCGAATCGAGCGGCTGGCGACAGCCAGCCACGGGAATAATATTGACGAATAATCAAGAGTCTCCGGATATCGGACATAATAATCACGAGGACACAAAGGAGAGTGAGCGCCAGCACGAGCAGCAACTGAAGACAACAGATCCTAGGCATTCCCCGCTTATCAGCGCTTCATCGAGGCGTGTTTTGCCCGTCAATATTCTGATCTAGCTTCCTCTAGTGTTGCAGATCCTGATTGTTTGAGGGAGCAACTAGATCAATAACAACGAATGAACAGAAATGCTCACAGCAAAGAACAACATGGGAGAATAATTAAGTATCTGGTCATTATTCGTGTCGGGCAATGAACTGGCTCGTTGATGGAGTGAGTGTCCATTGTGTTGAGTTCTCGGGTCTGGCATCTTCCATTGCTGTCCGACGTTATAATCAAGCTCTCTTCCGTTGATGGAGCGAGTGTCCAAGTCCCGTTAGGTTAACGTGACGTCTTGCATAGACGAGCGGCTGGATAACGCTACACAATTATTGGTGGCTTTCTCAACATATTACTATTAGGGTCCTCCGATCTCGAAGAGATGACAACGACTGGCCCCTTGCAAACATTTGGACTATAGAGAGATGAGGACAGTCTACGACCTTCTACATGAGCGACGTGCTCACCCACACGATAGAGCTTTACCTTTAAATGACATTCCGCTCAGAGATGTCCACTCGATCATCAAGGTGATTGATGACGCAAACGTGATGGGTTTGATCATTTCTTAAGTTGAGCGTGCGGAGCACTGCATCTGGGCGTTGAACCAGGGCAGGGATTGCTGGATACCCCAAAATTGATTGCCATTTGGTATACAGTAGTCCTAATTTGAAGGAACATGGATAAATACACAATTAAAAGAAGATTGAATGACATTGTATACAACAACGGACTGTCTTAAATTTTGACGCGCTTGATGAAGATTAACAGTTGATCTCGATCTCTCTTGTCACTGTTAGAAAATATTTAAGGGTACGAAGAATGGAAGAGTGTGCGTAGTGACAATTGCTTATCCGATGTGTGATCATCAATTTATCTAAGAATATTGTATACGTACAGTTCTGTCACGAATGACACTTCGCTCTCTCTGTACTTCCTTAAGTTTCCAGGCGCAACCTGACTTCTCAACGTCAGTGTCCCCTTCGTTTTCAATGATCTAGAGCTGTCATGTCTGATCTCACCAGGAGTCACGGCCGATGGGCTGCCCTTTTGCACTTGCCCATCCATAGCCTCGACCCTCCCGGAGTGGGGACGATTAAACGGTCGCCCGCTCTAAATTGAGAAGTCTTCCGGGGGCCAAGAGAGGTTTTCCTCGTTGCGCCTGTACGAACACTTCAGGTAGCCATACCGCTCATTTAAACTCAAAGAGATTACCAATTTAAGAGTTCAATAAGGGAAAACAGAAGTGGCGGTTTTTGAAAAAGTGTGCTTATTAGATTGATGAAGCAACGAAGGAAGTAGTGAAGCTATTGCGTATAAATGTTCACCGGGTTGGAATTGTTACTAGTAAGCATATATGCCATAATCAGCAGCTATATTATTTTCTCCCATCACATCCCTAGTATCGAATACCTTTCTTGTTGGTAGATTATCTGGCTACGAGGCCTGCATTTGAGATTCACGAAAGAGCTGGAGAATAACCGAAAGTACTGGACCGGCAAGTCTTGAATTGCCGGAGGCAGAAGGTTACCGGCCCCAATATTAGTTGCCGTTATCATGGAGGTCATGGAGGTAGGCAATAATCGCGCAACATATGTGTAGATTCTATATGTGCGATGTATTAATCCCCAGAGTGAGATAAAGGGTCCAAGATAAAGAACGTACGACACGGATGTTTCTTTGTCCCTTTTTCCCTCTCTCGTTTTTCGAGTTGAGGCTTTCTCGGCCCTGTGATTTCACTTACCCTACATCGGTAACCATCATCTTACCGAGGCAGAAACTACTTATCGTGGTGCATGAATCGTGAGACAAGCTGACAATATCCACATCAAGTTCTAATGTTATTGGCCAAAAAGAGCTGCATGAGTCGTACCCGCCCCGCATGCTTTTGGTGACTTCTCAGTCTTGAGAGTGGAGAAAGGAATCTGAGCGTGACTTGAGCTTTGATCCCACCAGCCAACCTGCAACTTTTCTGCCCATGTCTTTACCCCAGGCCCCAGATTTTGGTTAATCCCCGTTGAAGCGCATCCATAGTTTTTGAATGTAAAGATCAGGCAATATTTTATGTAATCTCTTACCCTTGAAACAACGACCCAGTAGGCAGTTCTTTTTGCCTGCACCATGAGCCAACAACCACGTCGTCCTCGGCGATTACTAGCAGCGTAAGTCTCTATCATGGCCCACGACGTGTCCTGTTTGCTGAAACTATTCACCTGTTATTCAGATGTCATAGGTGCCATTCTCAGAAGATAAAATGCTCAGGAAAGCAGCCTTGCCAATCCTGCTCGGCTTCTGGAAAGGCCAGCGAGTGCAAATTCCCCTCCAAGGAGCGGAAGATTCCCATATCCGAGAGGTAACCTATTGTGTTTTTGCTTCCAAGTATGCAAGAGAATGCGAGGCTAACACATTTCGTTCATCAAGCTACCTAAGGAAACTCGAGGCGGATAGCAAACAGCTGCAAAATCTTACCCAAAATCCAACACCCCAAAGTTTCGGCCAAGACACTCCCAGTATAGACCGAGATGATGACCCTGTTGATTCAACCAACATCTCATCCGATGAATCCAATATGCTCAATCCTCTCTTCGATGGGCAGCCTGAAAACGTCGTGAACGAGCGATGTTCAGAGTCGGGTTATATTGGCGAGGCATCATGCACGGCATTTAGCAACAGGCTCCTGCAATGCCTCGATCCGGACTACACTCCCTCTACAGCCGGTTTCCCAAACTATTGCCGTATCAATACCAGTAATAGCCTGGCGCCATTACAGGAGCAAGATATTTCCGGTTTCCCCGAGAGGATGCACGCTAGGCTTCTGCTCAATGTCGCTCGGAGATTCATCGGAAACTACCATCCTCTCTTCCTCAAAGTGACCTTTATGAAAGAACTTGACGCTGTATACCGGCAAGAGTTCTCGCCGTCGACAATGTGGCTCTGCAAGTTTTACACGCTTATGTGTCTCGGGGAGATATACACAAACCGACGGGGAATCGACAACAGCAACCGAGTACCGGGAACAGAATACTACGCGAAAGCTGTCGGAATGCTTCCAGACTTCTATGAAGAGCCTTCCTTGACGCAAGTTGAAGTTCTAACCCTTCTGGTAGGTTCGTTACTGGCAGGAATATGTCGACTTACTAACAATGTCACAAGGCATGGGCGTCGAATATACTCGGCCGGGTGCGCACAGCATACTGCTATAGCGGAACAGCCATGAGGCTGGCAATGGGAATCGGCATGCATAGACCGGCGTCAAGGGGCACCACGTTGACGCCCGTGGAGAGAGAAAGCCGGAGGCGGACGTGGTGGGTTCTGTACTTCTTTGACCGCTTCTCCGCTTCTAAGCTGGGGCAGCCTGTGTCGATCCGAGACGAAGATATCGACGTTGAAATGCCTAGCATGGATGGGTTATCAGAAGAGGAGAAGATCGAATTTCTCGACTCCCAGTCTCTCGTCACTAATATCAAACTGGCACGAATTATCGGCAATATATGTACGTTCTACCTTTGCCTGTGATTTGGCTCCGATCCTTGTACTGACTACTATTAGTGACGGACATATATGGAATTCCGAATCGGACTCAAGGACTCCGCATACATCGGGTGCATGGCATCTTGAAGCAGCTTCGAGAATGGCACGATGACTTGCCGCCAGATATGCGCGTGAAGGAACGTGGGACACCACGGCCGGTCTCAAGCCTCCACCTCGCCTACAACCAGTGCATCATTCAAACGACACGTCCTGTTCTTTTGCATCTTTTCAAGACACAGTTTCAGCTCAGCTCCAAGACACCAGACCCTCACGCAGCGCCGCGGCGACAAGTGTTCTCTTCCATCACGCTCGCTCTAGCAGAGAGCTGTATCAACGCGGCACAGGCATCTAGCCGGATCGCTGAGAGTTTGTTCCTGGATGGCTCCATTGCGATATTCGGCTATTGGGATGCCCATCACATCTTCTCCGCTGCCCTTATTCTCATCATGTCTGCGTTGATGAAGCCTACGGAAGAAAACTCAGATGCTCTCGAGATGTTACTGAGCATTTTACGATCCATGAGGAACGATGGAAACATCCCGGCAGTACAGTTCTGCGAGACGCTGTCCTATATCCAATCCAAGGTCATCAAACTTCGCTCCATGGACCAGGCTGAGCAGCAGCAGGTCTTCCTGGACACTTCCACCACTGTTGCTCCAGATGCTGGCGCTCCAGTTGGAAACCTGGACGATCGGCAAGAACGTGGGATAAGCACCAGCGGAGATGATCCCGCGCTATCTATGGCTTCAGACGGAGAGGCAAGAAGAGCGGAGCCAAGTATGACTTATCGAAATATGGATGACATTCTTGGAAACCCCCTGATTGGGAGTTTCTTGGATGAGAATGGGGGTCCTTGGCCTGACCTCATGTTTTCGGGAGACGGCACGTTGAAAGAGTTGGCCTCGGAGATTGAGGAGCAATTTCTCTTTCAGATGTAAATAATATTATCTTATGATGGCGCGTAGACATGTACAGATGCTGGCTTGAGCTGTGATGACTGTGAATTCTATTGGCTTATTTTCCATTGTGGCAGAACTGATACTGCTTGACCAACGCATCTCCGTATTATTCTTGAATTCAATACTGGCTCTCAACAATATGCCAATACTATCCACAGACTCGAGGATGCAGCAAGATAATGTTCGAGCGTATTTGTTTCATCAGCACCCGGTTGTTCGGGAGATGACCGGTTCCAAACTGAAGGGACCGAAGTGGTCATGAATTGCCGATCAATTGCCCGCTCCAGGCTTTCCGGCAACTCCATCAGTTGCCGAGTGATGCATCCTAAGCGGAGGTAAATCGTACGTTTGATCGACCCCTGCTCTATTACCAGATAACGGCAATTCCCCAATTTCCAATCTGCCAGAGTGGTTATCAATACGTAACATTTTGACAGACCCCGCGTGCTTTATCCCACCTGTCCGGGGTAGAGGGAGTCAGTTTCGTTGCCCAGATCTCATTTCATATAAGACCAGCGACAATCCCGTCTTCAATTTCGACGGTGTTTTGACCATTAAGCGGCTTACACACAAGCTCTTTCAATTGCATCACATTCTACCGCTCTCTGGTTACAATGGCATCCCCCGGCCCTGCCCGACAGCCCCCAATGGACAAAGAAGACTCTTTCGTAGAGCCCACCAAAGACATCCAGCAAGAAACCGCGCAGACCAGCGATATCTATATCGATGAGGTCGCAGAGAAGAAGCTTCTTCGGAAGCTAGACATGTGGATTGTCCCGCCTGTCATGCTTCTCTACCTACTCAGTTTTCTGGACCGCGTGAATATCGGTAATGCTCGACTCTTCGGATTGGAAGAAGACCTGGGTCTCCACGGCGACCAGTATCAGATTGCCGTGTCGCTGCTCTTCGTAACCTACATTTTATCTGAACTACCTTCCAACTTGGTCATCAAGCATTTCAAGCCTTCAAGATGGCTCGCATTCATCACCACCGGATGGGGCATCGTGGCCACCCTGACAGGCATCGTCCAGAACTACTCAGGCTTGATAGCCTGTCGAATCATCCTGGGCGCCCTTGAAGGCGGTCTGTTTCCTGGACTCACCATCTACCTGACCATGTTCTATACTAAGCGCGAATATGCCCTACGAATTGGTTACCTGTTCGTCTCTGCAGCCATCGCAGGGTCCATGGGCGGCCTTCTTGCGTATGGAATTGGCCAAATGGACGGTATGAGCGGCCTACGAGGCTGGAGATGGATCATGATCATCGAAGGGATCCCAACATTCATCCTTGGCATTGCAGTCTGGTTCTGGCTTGCTGATGACCCTGACTCGGCGCGCTACCTCACCACCCAGGAGCGGGACCTGATTGACGCGAGAATGCGGCGCCAGATCGGATACACAAAATCCTCGGAGCAGATGCACAAATCAGACGTATACAAGGGCCTCAAGGACTGGAAGATTTGGCTCTTCTGTATCGGCCAGTTTGGAGGTGACGTTATCCTCTATGGCTATTCCACATTTCTCCCAACCATCATCAAGGGCCTGGGCAACTGGTCAAACACGGAGGCCCAAGCCCTCACAATTCCTTGCTATGCTCTGGGTGCTGTGAGCTACCTCGTCGTGGCATACCTCTCCGACCGCACACAGCGTCGTGCCATCTTTGCCGTGCTCTTCGGTCTGATTTGCACAGCAGGTTACGCGATTCTCGTTAGCAATGTTAGCGGCAATGTCAAGTACTTTGGATGCTTCTTGGCTGCAATGGGCTTATATGTGGTGGTTGGTATTCCATTGGCTTGGCTCCCCAGCAACAATCCGCGATACGGGAAGCGTACTGTAGCCACAGGGTTGCAGCTTACTATCGGTAACAGCGCGGGCATTCCGGCTCCTTTCGTAAGTGACACCTTGATAGCATCATTTTGCTTCGAAGTCTCCCACTGTGACTAACCAGATTCTTCAGCTCTATCGGACCAATGAGGGGCCTCGATATGTCAAGGGTCATGCCATTTCCATGGGCCTCATTGCTCTCTCGTCCGTCGTCTATATCCTATTTTGGGCATGGTTCCGCCATCAAAACAGGAGAAAGGCTGCCGGGAAAGATGACCACAAGATCCAAGGCATGACGGAGGAGGAAGCTGAAGAGTTGGGAGAGGAGAATCCTCGATTCAAGTACACGTATTAGCGCGAGTAGACCCTGTCAAATGTAGACGGTACTGTCGGGATGGATTTCAATAGGGGGAGCTGAACAAATATTGAATCTTCTGAGATAAGAGAGCTAGAAGACTCCAAGATGATAGTTGTCCGTAGTTATACGCTCTACCTGAATTGATATCTAGGTTATACCCACCCTGATGAAGCTCAAAAATTGAATTACAGAGATCAAGCTCTGAGACGCTCATCGAGTTTCTGCACCGCTTCCTGAACATAAGATTTGAAGTCCAGGTTGAGAAAGTCCCATCGTGGGGCAACCGTTTGCACTATCTTTCCTGGGTCGAGCCCGGCCTCAGATCTCCCGCACATGATCTGGCCTGTCCCGCGGCTGGAGTCAATGACGCGCTGGCCTCTTGGTCTTTGGATCTCATCATATACTTTAAATGCGACCTCTATATCATCGGGGGATGATATATGCCCCAGGAGAGCGGAGAGGATCATGCCATCCTCAAAGGCCTGCCCTGCGCCGGCACCCTGAAAAGGCGTCGAGGCGTGGGCAGCGTCGCCCATGATACAGACTCGACCGCGGGCATATGTAGGCGTTGCCTTGTGTTCCCTCTCGGAATAGCCTCGAGGATCATCTTGCTCCATCACGAGCTATGAATTGAGTCAGTTGAATTAGGATCACTATACTCTTGGCAACAGGGGGATAAGTTCAACTTACATCAATGATCCCGCTAGCAATAGGACCATCCAACCAGCTGGCCAATGTTTTGTTCAGGAACTCTCTCGTGAGTAAATGTTTCCGATCACGGGGAGATTCATTCTCAACGGCAGATATCACACACTGGACCAGCGTCCCGTTCTCCAAAACATCATGCAGAATAAAGGCACCATCACCCGCCCAGCCATATTGGCGATCAAGCTTGAAAAGTTCTTCACCCAAAACCATTTTTGCCTTCTCAAAAGGAACCAAAACCCTACAATCCCAAAAGCCGGCAGGAGATGCCGAATATTGCTTGGATTCATCAGACAAGACATGGTCGCGGACGGTACTGAACACACCATCTGCTCCAATGACTGCGTCGAACTCATAGTCTGTTCCATCTTCAAAATAGACTTTGACCCCCGTGTCAGTTGGAATAATAGAGGTCATCTTCTTGCTTGGATGTAATATGCTTTTAGGCAACGGTGCAAGGAGCTCTCGCAGGAGTGAGGCTCGGTGGACGATGAGTTCGGGGGCCCCCCTTTTTCAGCATCGCCAAAATCCACAAGGACAGTGCCTGCATGTGGGCCAGATCCCTAGACTCTCAATTCATGATTAGCGTGCTACACTTGTCTTTCTGCCGGATATAGATACATCATCATCTAGATGACATGACTCCGAAAATGAGGGGCATTGGGTAGGTAGGCAACAGCCACAGCGTCACAGATATGTCAGCCGAAATCTGAACCAGGAGAGACACTTACAACCATAAGCCTGCTGCTGGCAATTGGGACGCTTTGAGCCTTTCTTAGAGTCTCCTTTGCATCCTCTAGCAGTTCTTGAAGTGCCCGCTGAGAAGGAAGAGCCAAGCCCACCGCTGCACCGCGCTCCGAGAACTCAGGGGCCGCCTCGAAAACATCAATTGCGACAGAGGGAATTCGAGATAGAGAATTGGCGATCGACGCGCCTGCCAGGCCTCCGCCGATAATTCCAATGCGGATTCGGCGGTTTTCCATTATAAATGAAGGAAGCAAAGTTCGGTATGTACAAACTGGGTTTCAACACCCCCTTGATTTAAGCTGAGCCTACCAGTCTCCGAGGTGACAATACAGGAATAGGCAAAGGAGGAGAGAGAGGCTTCGCAGGATCGTCCGGGGTTAATAAGGGGGTAGAAAGTCCGCCAAAGTTAGGAGTGATTATCAGTAATATATAGAGAGAGGATGAATATGTCAGCCTAACCCCTGCGACCAAGTAACGCACTAGCTAGGGTCGCGTAGATCCTACGTCAAGGTGCAAGTGATTGACTATATCAAGGCAAATATAGCAGAGTCAGCTGTATAATATACCAGTATACGCGACGTTGGCTCATAACGTCAGTAGCGGACCAAGTAGGGAGAATTTGTTTAAGTTAAGAATACGCGAAGGAGGGAGGGTACGCGGATCAAATCAAGGCATATTGCTCCGTGCCAGAAGTGAGCTGACGTCGAAGAGTCAGCGCCAGGCTGGGCAACGTTGGCCCACAACATCATGTGCTACGACCGCTTAGACCAACGTGTCAATAGGACCAACCAACACGGGTTGTATTGTTCCTCCAATCGTGGGATGCTGTCTGGCATGGAAAGCATGCGGTGCAACGTCCGAAAACCAGCGAACTGAACCAGCTCCAAATCGATTTGCGTCAACTGGAAGTCTTTCGAAAATTGGGCACTTTCGAGGACGGTAGGCATGGAACCGGTACTACAAAGACGGGCCTCGAATATAAACTTTACATAGTCATAGTAGCTACTTCTCAAAGCGTCTCTTGTTTTAATCCTTCTGACAATGTAACTTCTCTGTAGCTATAATTTGATCTGGCGTCCATTATTCTTGTGACCTTTAACCTTTTCATAATTGACCCTTCTTTCTTCTATTTGCTTTTGATTGTATTCACTACGCCTGGCTGGGCTTTGTACTTGAACTGCAAGGTGTGGTATGTCTATGGGTTGTTATGAGCCGGTAACAAGCGCTGATATTTGCTCCTTATATCTCAAACCAGACTTCGTGGTACGCTCTTAGATCTAGATCACCGGTCACTGACGCCGCATTCAAGTAAGGCGTCATGTCGACCTCCCGAAGTCTATCTCGTCCGTCCGGCGGATCCTGGTTAATTTCAACATCCTTGACAGTCCACCCGTTTCCAAAGTATGCAAACCTGTTCCCAGTCTCAGATTGGTACGAATACTCCCAATCCTCCCAGCGTGGGTCCTTCCTCACCATGTTCGCGTGCGTTCCGCTGCCCGGCCAGTTGGCTATGACTCTACCACCCTTCTGACCACCGTTGAACCACGACCGGCACTCCTCGCTCAAAACAGTGCGTGGGAAGTAAGCCTCACAGAAGGCTCTAAAGTCCTCCGTCGCCTGGAGCGTCGGGGCCATGCTCCGGATTCCCTGTGACCGGGCCTTTCGTAAAATCTTGGCCGCCAAGGTTAATTGACTTTCTGTTGCAAACGGAAGTGTCCCCGTAGCTGCACTGGCCTGGGGACCGTTGATGAATAAGAGATTGGGGAAGCCCGGAGCAGCAATGCCCATGTAGGTGTTGGGAAACCCGATCTCGCCGTCTGGGCGCCATGCCGTTGAGAGGTCGACACTCCCGCTTCTCACGGAGAACGGAGGTGCCAGTGATTTCTCTGAGCCTGTACAGCAGATGATAGTGTCCACGCGCCTCTCTTTCCCATCTTGCGTCTCGATCCCGTGCTTTGTGACATTTTGGATAGGTGAAGTGATGTATTCAACATTCCCCTGGGTCAATGCCTCGAGGTATCCAGGCCCGGGTGTCAGTCTCCTACAGCTGGGTGGAAATTCGGGCGTGATTGCTTCCAGAACATCTATACGATCTCCCAGGCGACTCTTCATAATTTGAGTAAATCTCTGGCGGCCGGCTTCTACTTTGTCGCTATCCTTCATGATGTTTCCGTACCCGCTAAAGGAACGATTCTCAATCTCCTTCCGGTATGCCAAATACGCTTCAGGATCATCAAATGTGGCCTGCACCTCGGGCGGTACCTTTTTCTCCTTGTCAATCTTTTCTCCACCGAAGCTTCCTGCCACCCAGGTTGGGCTCCGGGCGTAGTGATCGATGCGGCCTGCTACCTTTTGCAGCTGCGGCAACAGTTGCATCCCCGAGGAGCCATTTCCAATGATGGCAATGTTCTTTCCTGCAGGTTCAAACTTGTTGTCCCATCTTGAGCTGTGGATGATCTGGCCTTCGAAGTCGGACAGCCCGGGCAGGTTGGGGAGCGTGGGATGGCTGAAGACGCCAGTGGCCAAGATGACAAAGTGAGCCTCATCGACTGTCTGTCGTTTCTCAAATGCCACTGTGACGAGCCATTTTGACTTGGCTTCATCCCACTTGATGTCCTGGACAGTATGGTTGCAGCGTATGTATCTCGAAGCTTCATATTTCGCAGCCACTTGCTTCCAGTAGGCTTTGACTTCCGCTCCTTGCGCATAGTGCTCAGACCAGTCCTTCGATGGTGCGTATGTGGATTGAAACACGTGTGATGGGACGTCATAGCGAACCCCCGGATATGTACACTGGTGCCACACTCCGCCCTGGTCTTATCATTAGCCATTGCGTATACCGGTGCGGTGCCTGGAAGTCTTACGATGTCTGCCTCCCTCTCATAAATGGTCAGCTCGAGTCCTGGGACCTTTGCAGGTAACAGAATGGCTGCGTTGATCCCAGCGATCCCTGCGCCAACCACAATTACTTTGAGAGAAGGGGCCTGGTCGATAGGATGCTCCTCTAGGCTGAGGGGGTGCCAGACAGGAGGTTGCGTCGGGGCCTTGGGTAGTGTCCCTGGAATAGAAGATGCACCGCCCATGGTATCGCCGTTTCGGTTGGGTTGCGTAGGATTGGTGTGAGTGAGCTACCGAAGAGCTGGTAGCGAGGAGGTCCCAACAACGTGGTTCTAAAGTTCGACCCGAGGCGGTGGCTCCAAAACGATGGTTCCAAGGCTATGGCTCCGAGCCGGGGTCCTAATAGAACCGAGAGAATCCTTGATTCCGTTTGTAGTTTGGAATATCATCATGGTGTGATTGAATGATCAGTGTGGCCAATTAAGTACATCTAGAAATCGATCATCAACCCAATCGACATGGGATGATACTAAGATTGAGACAGAAAAGCCCAATATAAATGTCTCAATAACACATCTCGGCACCATTTGTGCCGGAAACGTTATTCCCGCCAGCAACTTTCGTTGGAGAGAACGATATCGGACATGTTACCCATAACGCAAGGCCGGGGTTGTGAAGGCGTGATTTGGGCTATCCCTAACGTCAAATGGGGTGTTACAGGCATAGTAATCCACGATATTCACATCGAGAGGCCAGAAGAAGCCGAAAAGAAAGCTTGAGTATTGCTTCAGTAGAATTACGAGATCAAGAAGTTCTTACAGATCAATCAATATTATTATTGGCCGAAGGAAGGGAAGAAAGCAGAAGAAAGAGAGGAGTGAAACCCATCATGGAGTTATGGTAGTCTTCATGCTGCGGGTCCTCTTCCTGGTCAGATTAGTGTATTCTCACCTTGAGTTCAGGTGGAAGTTTACCATCAAATGACAACTTCTTCCAGGCAAAAATGCCCATGTGTGGGTTGGGTTGGCCCACCGAGAAACGTGAAAGTGATGTCGTGATCAAGGACTTGCCCTTCAAACGTCGTTTCCCCACCTCTTCATCTCGTTATTTCTGCCAAGATGCTGGGATTTCCCCTTTCAGGAACTTTTGAGTTTGATTTCTCAGTATTTGCTATCGGAATGCGACGAATACCAATCTATATTACAGAGCCATTATCACCATCTTGCCAACACTTTGCCACTCGGAAGCGGGCATTAGGCAGCATTCGATAACCAATAGCAGATTTTAGCGACCTGGAAGTCTGACAATAATCTGCGTCAGAGTTCGCCATCTGAACAGTTTCCTGGGATTCTCTTTCGCTCCATCAACACTTATTCGGACCGATACAAGTCAGAGTACAGAGAGTATGGCTAGCGATACCATCGAGGAGGAGCCATCGAAGTCTCCTCAAGTCAATGTCGACCCTACAGCGAACGACCCTAAAGCTTACTTGAGCGATCAGGACGAAGCAGGGAAGGTGGGTTCTTTCAGAAGCAACAAGTCTGGATGCCGTGGTACTGATGTGTGCTCGACACAGTTTTTGCAAAACTACGATGTGGCTTCGATCACGGCTTCAGCAACAGACAGTGACTACAGCGATATCGTCCGCAAGCTGGACAGGCTCGTCCTACCGCTCCTTTTCGGCACCTATGCGCTTCAATGTATTGACAAAAGTTGTCTTGGATATGCCTCGGTCTTCACACTGAGTAAAGACCTAGGCCTCGTTGGCAAGCAATAGTACGCAAATGACGATGATTCAGACTTTCTGGGGTTATATGCTCACACCTTATCAATCAGTTCATGGCTATCCTCGCTCTTTTACTTCGGGTACCTGGTCTTCGAGTATCCGACGACATTGTTGTCTCAGAAATTCCCAATTGGTCGCTTCATTGGCGTTGCCATCGTGGTAAGCTTGAATACAACGGAATCGAGGTGGAATTTTGCATGTGCTAATTCTTCACCCAAGCTCTGGGGTGGAATTCTTATTGCAACGGCAGGCGCTCAAAATTTTGCTGGCATGGCTGTTCTACGATTCATTTTGGGTGGTTTCGAATCACTGATAACTCCAACCTTCGTTCTCATCGTGAGTCTCTCAACTCCGACATCTCGTACACACATCAAGCTCACCATGGATACATGTAGAATGGCATGTATTACACAAGGAAGGAGCAAGTCCTGAGAACCGGTGCCTGGGCATGTGCGAACGGGTTCGGATGTGAGTTGGTCCATATAGAACGCAGTGTTTTTGGGCGTGGTAGCTAACTTGCTAATAAGCAATGATCGGAGGTATCGTCGCTTATGGCATGGGGCAGGTCAACGCAGGTGTTCCCGGTTGGAAGGTATGTGCTAGAATTCAGGGTCCCTTTCTTGGGAGAAATACTAACAACTTCATTGTGGATCTTTATTCTCAACGGTTCGTCATTCCAGACGAATTGATCATAAGATCTTTGTTACTAACAGCTATGCTCCACGAATTGCAGGACTAATAACCGTTGTCTGGGGTGAGCACACCAATTTTAGATGTATGCTCACAAAAATATTGACCGTACTTAGGCACACTCGTGTTCATTTTCCTCCCAGCATCGCCTATGACCGCCAGGTTCTTGACTGAAAAGCAAAGGGTTCTCGCCGTTCACCGAATTCGAAGCAACAAGACCGTAAGTTCGATGAAGCCTGTTTCTTTCGTATTCCCAAACGCTAATAGTGATACTAACAGGGAATTTTGAACCGACAATTCAAATGGAACCAAGTTCAAGAAGCCCTCAACCCGTTCAGAGACCCTCAAGGGTTGCTTTTATTCTTGACTATTTACTGCAATGAAGTCTTGAAGTAAGTTCACTATGCACACATGTATCCTTGCTTGTTCTAATATAACTATAGTGGCGGATTTGGAGCTTTTGGCACTCTTACAATCCAGAGCTTCGGTTTCGACTCTCTTCAGTCAACGCTCATCTACATTCCGCAGGGATTTATCAATATGGTGTGTATTCTTTTTGGAGGTTGGCTCGCACAAAAGCTACCGAATGCTCGTATCTATGTATGCATCGGCATGCTGGTTCCTACCTTTATTGGACTTCTCTTGCAGATTGTACTCCCAAGGTCGAATGTAGCTGGACTTCTGATCGGAGGTAAGCCTTCAAATCCACAGCTGCCCTTGGCCAAAACTAATTTTCGAATACAGTATATCTATTTCCGCCCTTTGCTACCTGCCTCTTCATCGTCCTTTCCCTTCCCGGTGTGAATAGCTCTGGATACACAAAGCGTATCACACTGTCCTCTTATGCCTTCTTTGGATATGCGTTGGGCAACATTACCGGCCCCTTCACGGTTAAACCAGGCGAAACACCTGCCTACCGATCAGTTTTCATCGCAGACATCATATGCATTGGGCTGCAAGGCAAGTACTGTGTTTTACGGTATATGTTTGGGTGACTGAGATACTAAACTGCGCTAGCTATCTTCCTCACTCTCTTGCGCATATATTATGTTCGCGAGAATAAGAGACGAGACGCGCTTTTGAGCGAAGGCCAAGATCAGAGTTCACCAAGTGATGAGTTCTCAGATAACACAGATTTGGAGCTCCCTGGATTCCGATACGTCGTAAGTAGTCCCGTGTTGTCTTGGTGGCACAAGTTCTAACAATGTACCTAGTTGTAAGCTCAAGTTGATACTCTCACTCCAGCTCGACTAGAGCTACCTTTCGAATGGTCTTAGTGTTGGGTAGAGAGCAACACGCCATCGAAAGACTGATAACACTTCCCGGATGAGTTGGTACTGAGCGGTAGAGACCTGTGTGGGATGGTGCTCCTATTGTCGTAGCCGAATTATATTGTTGTTCAATTTAAAGAAGCAACATGAATGGATTCCGGGTGTGATCCCTAGTTTACAGAAATCATGAGGCTAGATAATAAAAGGAGATGGGTGGCATGAAGGAGGTCCTGCCCTTCCGACTTTTAGTTGAAAAGGAGAGCTGGGAACATCAATGTTTGGTCCCTTCCTATATGAGCTGTGGCATCATCTTTACACGTGAAGTTGATACTCTTATATAGATCTATGTAGAGTGGGCTTTCTGTGTTGCCACGAGCGCCCTTCCAGAGCGTATTCCTCGTGCGAAGGTGGTTGCCACCGTACCGCGCATATATTCTCAACTAGTCAGATTTTTGTATAGCAACAGAGTCATCCCACGCCTTCGCAAGAGTCGCCTCCTCCACTTCTTTTCCCATCAGCCAGCCGAATCCAGCTAGAGTATCAAGAGCAGCCTTGCGAGCGATTTCAAGCTCAGGAAACACCTCAGCAAACCCATGGGGAACACCAGGATAAACATCCAATTTTGTGGACACCTTATGCTCTCGAAGTACCTTCTCGTAAATAATCCCATCATCTCTAAGGGGGTCCTGACCAGCGACTTGGATGTACACAGGGGGCATGCCGGTGTGTGCATTGGCGGTGGCGAACGGGGACCAGTGAGGCGACGAGAAGTCATGCGCGTAAGCCTTGGTGCAGAATTCAATTGCTTTCTTGTTGATGATCAGTGCGTCCGCGTTCTGTTCTCTCGAAAGCCATAGGTGCTTGTACTTGGATGGGACAAGGTCTGCTTCCAGCACATACGGTATGCTAAGCCACACGCCGTTCAGTTTAGGAGACTCTTGGTCTGTGACCCATCGCTGCGCGGTAACTGCGGCCAAGTTTGCGCCGGCGGAGACACCGCCGATGTACAACCCCAACGAGGGGTCGATTTTTAGCTCATTTACAGCTTCAGGTCGCGTGAGCCACTTCAGAGCGTCCCACACATCGTTTGGTGCTGCAGGAAATGGGTGCTCCGGGGCGAGTCGGTAAGACACGTTCACGACCGTGACACCATAAAGTTTGGCGATGGTTCGCGAGTAGACGCTGATATGGCTATTGTGGCCTATGACAAATCCGCCTCCGTGAACAAGGACTACCAGTGGGGTGACAGATGAGCCGTCGGGTCTATGAACTCGGTATTCATTCTGGTAGCCGTCTCTCATCAACGCTTGCGCAGTGAACTCCAGGTCCGAAGTCGGTGGCACCGGCTGAAGATTGCTTTTGAATAGTTTCGCAACCTGTTCGAAGGGTAAGGTTACCACGGGGCTAAGTTCAGCGCTGGCTAGATGCTAAAAGCTGTCAACAGTTGATGCAAATCCAAGTTCAAGCCTGGAGATACCTTTTCTAATTCCGGGCTGAAGTACCATTGTTAGGATGGTTGTTCAAGAAGCAATGCGCTATTACTGGGGAAAGTTCGATACTTACTAGGTTTTCCCGAGTTCAGTCAAGCCTTCGACGCTATCAAGGTTTGCCATTTTTCTAAAAATAAAGAACAAATAGATTCTCTCTTTGATAATATTGGAGTAGTGAAGGCAGATATACCCGAACTCCGCATTATGCAGCGGGATCTCGGTCCTCCGCGGAGAACAGGTTTTCCCCGAGCCCGAAGTGTGACAAGTTATAGCGTCAACTTGAATGGAAGGCACTGAAGGCCGGGTAAATTACCCAGTCAACTAGGTGACATAAGAAATAAGACATGGAACCGAAGAGCAGTGGTAGGTGGGGCGCTTTCTGCAATGGTCAGATAATGCTGCATTATAAAAATGACTGAATTTGTGGTTCTAGTTTTCTTTGTTGAATGTTGATTATTGGCTTTCACTGATATGACAATAGTAGTTACAGACTCGACAACACGCAGGATGACGCTTGGGCGTATCAATTTCAACGTTACCTTGTTGCCAAAGGTTGATCGACTGTGTTGCAAGAAACTTGAGCAAAAAAAAAATTCCGGGATGGTATTAGTGCTGGCTATAATATTGCAATGTAGCAGGCAAGGTGAGGGACTGGAAAGAGCTGCTCGAGAATCTGAGATTGTAGGTGGTATCGAAACGTGGCCATTGCTCACTTGGTGAGGGGAAGATTGGTCAGCTGAGCCTCTGTATATATTTCTGACTATCGATTTCTCTTAGCCCTCCTTTGCGGCCTTGGCTCGCCCGACTGAGTCCGTGGCCACTCGTCTTTAATATCCATTTTTATTTGATTAAATTTTTCAAATATGGCTGATTGGCTATTGTGTTTAGAAAAACCCTGGAACTGTTGGCAAAAACCGCCGCGTCTTTGTCGATGTGACCACGCAATGCTTTCAGAAGGATTCCCTTTTCTATAGGCGGCCCATCCTCTTCCTCTCTGCTAAGATATTGAAAGCAGTATGCCGTCGTTGTAAGAACCATATTCATAAAGAAAGAGCCCGACTTGTTTATTTGAAAGAACCGCAAAAGGTTGGCCAATTTGCGGCAGTAAGTTGCTGGCTTCGTGTATTCGGGCCAGGCGGCTGGCGTCCTCGGCTTCAAACTTTGCCTAATTTGCGATTGAAATATGTCGCATATCATGATGCAATGTGACCAATATATGAGCATAATATGGCCCTTAGCGAGGTCTTCAGAGGCGAAATGGGGGGCTCTGGAGAAGACTCTGTATTCACTCTGTTGGTTGCAAACTTGACGGCCTCTGCACCCCAGGTATCCTCCCATCTTCGGAGGTCTCGGATAATCGACCAGCACTTCTCTATCAGCTTCTCTCGCTGGAACAGCTGGTCGAATTCCCTCGTTGTGAGATCCAATCTACTGACTTCCGTCGTGATCTCGGGAAAATCCAGCATGGTGTCCACTAAGCGATCTCTCGGGGTTTTTGGGATGCATTTCCATGGAATCTCTTTCCACTTGGATGTAGACAGAGCCGTAGGCTTGCGAGTGAGGGTTGCAATAACTGCCTTTAAAGGGAGAACGTCAGCAACATCAAGTCTGCAAATGGTATCTTCGGTTCTTACCGTCTCGAACCGGCAATCCGCGAACATGCGATGCGCGTGACCGTGTGAGAACATCCCCGGATCGCAACTCAGTATAAAAGCGGTGTTGCCTTTGACATGAGCGACCCATGACGCGAATTGAAGCGAGCCTTCATCCTTGGCCCCAAGCCATATCTAGCAAACAGTCAGCAAAAGGCATAATGCCATAAGGAATGCAACGCACCTCATATAAGAAGCAAAGCTTCAAGGTCGTGAGCACAACATGCCGATGTTGAAATTCAGGCTCCCTGATACATCTTTGCAGACTGGAGAGAGTTTTCCCATACATTTGGTAACTCTTCTGAAGCAACCTGGGGTCCTTTTCCCCGAGCCCCCTTAATCCCAGAGCGCAGGCACATAACGCGAGCCGGATCATCGGTGTCTTGTGATATAACTCATCGACGACATTCGTCCAACCATACATGGAGAATTTGATGACCTCGTCTGTGGCTAAGCGTCCGTTGGGGAGGTAACTGGACCAAAAGGACCCAATCAGGTGCTGCTCACTCGCACTCGTCGCAAGTCCGGGCGGCAGTAGACGGAGGTGTGATGAGAAGCTGGTCTTGTTGTCACGAGCATATTGCTTGGGGCGAAAAACAGCCACACCACCCTTTGTCTCCCGCGGCGCATTATTCACGAAGATCAATCCACGCTCGTATCCCGGGCACGTCCGGTTCGTCCTCAGACATCGGCCGCACGCCGGCCGCTGTAGGTCACACTGCGATTGCTGGTGTGTGAGTAATTGTCGGTCAGACGCGACTGGGTTGATCCTACCTTGACCCTGCGATGGCGGCAGGTTTCGCATCCCTTGGACTTCCCCGGGACACCCACCATCTCGCTGTACCTAATACTCGGTAACTGCTGGTGTTGAGTGATGCCGTTAGAACAGCCTTGAGCTTTTTTTTGCCGCGCTGATCGGCGAAACAAAGGGCGGTTGCTGAAAAGGAAGAAACATGCCGTCAGTGAGCTTGAAGACAGCCGAACTAAGCCCTGGAAATCGGCTTACCTGTGGGCTTTATCAGCCTGTTGGCCCCACACTTATGCATCTGCCGATTGATTACGATCTCGATGGATCAAGTTCTCCTCGGAGCCCACAGTTACAGCAGTATTCTGCATATTTTCACGAATTCTCCGATGGCAAATGACGTGCTATACCCGCCCATGTATATGCCGAAGTATGCGTTCAAACTTTTTTGCTCTTCGCCTTCAATCTCCTCACCCCTGTCCGCCTTAAAATTCTGGCCAGAGTTGGATTGTAACTGTGTAGAAACAAGCAGGGAGAAGTGCACGGCAAGGTTAGGAACTGGATCAATTTCACAAAGGAACTTGTATTCAAGTACGGTGCGTCTCATTAAACTCATGATCGAGATGGCCAATACCGTTAGACTCTTTTCAATAGTTGCGCTCACTCTTTCTTGTACAACGAAGATGAGGTATAGGGTAGGCAACTTTGCAGCAGGCAAGACGAGGCAATAGCCGATGAAGTGCCAAAATTACACGATCAACCTAACAGTACCCTCCCCCCCCCCCCCCCCCCAAATTGCGCTGAATGTCATGAAATATTCATTTCTTTACTCCTTACTATGATTGATTGAAGCGGTCGTGGGGGCGCAGCACCTTCAGCCAGATAGCGTCGGTGTCATTACCAAATCCACCCGATTAACTCCTCGGCAAGGCGATACAGATGATTGATCCGTTTACGAAGGCGGGATGGTGCAGCTTCTTGGGCCGAGGTCGACCCGCCGAGAGGATTTCCCCAGGATCTAGATAAGGGGCCTGGATTGGCCTTCATTTAACACGGTCTGCCGTCTACCTCACCTTTGGTTGCGACGGGAAGACCAGCATTACGACCATTTCTCCCATCTTTAGTCAAGATGGCTCACTCCATCATCGAGCAGGTCGCGGTCGAGCAGCTGCAGGCCAACGAATTCGTCTCACGCTCGAAACCAATTAGAATGGGAAACGCGCAACCAATCGCCTATGGAGGAAGCACCATTTCAGTCGCCGTGAGCTCGGCGTGCGCAACAGTCCCAGCAGAGTACTCGCTCTACTCTGTGCTCGGCCACTTCCTGGGGCCTGCGTCCACGGAAGAGAAGCTGTACTGCACCGTCCAGGAAGTACGGACAACCAGGTCATTTGCAACACGCCGCGTCCAGGTCAAGCAGAAGCAGGCCGACGGCAGCTTTCGCCCGTGCATGGAGCTGACCGCCGACTTCCATGTCAGCGAGCCGTCGCTGCTGGAGTATTCCGCGCCGCCCGCCGGGACCTATCCGAAGCCCGAGGACTGCCCGGGCTACCTGGACTATGCAGAGACACTGAGGAAGAAGGGACTTGTGACAGATGACGAAGCCAAGGGGTTCAAGCAATCTATCGGAGTAGGGAACAACTTCTTCGAGTCCAGGCTCTGCGTCAACGGAGTGTCGGCCCAGAACCTGTTTGGTGCGGCCAAGGGCAATGTCACAACACAGGACAGTCTGCCCATCACCTCCAAGAAGTCCGCCGAGTGGCAGCGATCACACGTCCCCGTCACCACGCCGGCGCAGAACGCGGCCGTGCTCTCGTTCTTCATGGACGGCGCGCTGTCGTTCGTCCCGCTCTCGCACAACCATATGGGGCTCGGGGACGCGGGCGCCTGCTCGTCGCTGGACTTTGCGCTCCGCATCTTCGTCACGGAGGTGAAGATGGACAAGTGGCACCTGAGGGAGAGGATCACCTCGCGCGGAGGCAACGGGCGCACCTATTCGGAGGGGAGGCTGTACGACGAGTCGGGCGTCCTTGTGGCGTCCATGACGCAGCAGAGCATCATGCGTCCCCTCAAGGGCGCTTCGGTTTCCAGGCTGTGACCATGGCTTGGGCACCAGGCTGTGATTGTGATTTGAGCATGGGGGAGCACAGGAGCACATAGGGAGCGTCGCTGGCGGACCATCACGGTCAACTGGCATGCTGGTAGAGACATTTTGATTACTGGAGCACTGACCTGCTGCGCGGGAGGAATGGATATGAATCGCTGTCTAGACCCTAGAGATTTGCTTTAGATAGTAACGCATTTACCTCACATCGTTTTCCCCTGCTGGGAGGCAAATGAGACCGCTCCTCTGCTGTGGTATTTTTATCTCAAGAGACGAAGGATTGGCCAGATCGCCAATGGGGATCGCTTCCTGCACCGGCTGTTGGTGGTGTCTGGGCCTATTTTGGAACCATTGCAGCAGCGGGTCCCCTGTAAATCACCCGCTGAGGCGCCTGTCAAGCGCCCCCACGCGACAGCTGCCAGTCAGTACTGAATGGTGGAAGTCTGCCTCACGGTTCGAATTGAAACCGCCAAAAAACCACCACCAGCTGGCCGCTTTCCATGTGTCTGCCTGGCATCTGCATCTTCGCTCTTGCATCGTGGCGCCAGTCAATCCGATCCTCTCGTCTCGCACCACCCACACCCAGCGTCGCATTACGAACCAGGTCCCTCGATTCACCATCCCTTGCCACTGTGCGAGCGTACGCCGAGTGATGCATTGCTGTGATTGCGTCTCACAGCTGCTTCGCACTGCCGACGCACCCTTCGTTCGCCCTTAAGTCGGGGCAGCGCTTGCCTCCTCGCCATCACCAGCGTCCTTCTTCCGTACCATCTTTCCTTCCTTATCTTCTCTTTTATCCTGTCTCACTTCTCTCTCCACCATCATCCATCTTTAATCTGTACTGAAATGAAAAGATGACCACAGCAGTAGCTCCAACTTCCTCGAAGCTCGAGGCCACCTCCAGCAACGCCCACGATGGGCCTCCTCATTGCACGGTCATCCTCCAGCCCGGCACTGAGGCCTTGTCGGTGTCTCCCTCCGACTTCCTAGCTTCGCGCCCTGACATCCACAACGTCCTCGCCGGTTGCATGGTCTTCCGCCCGACCCTCGCTAGCGTGCGCGACCACTGGGTCTACGAGACGCTCCTCCTCCGCCGGTCTGCCTCTGACTCCTACCCGCTGAAGTGGGAGGTCCCAGCCGGTACCGCAGACCCTGAGCTGGACCCCACCATCATCTCCACCGCCGTGCGCGAGCTCTGGGAGGAGACGGGCCTGCGCGCCCAGTGCATCATCTGCCCAATCCCCCTGGGAATCGCCGGCAACGCCGGCGTCTGGATCGACGACGAAGGCCGCGATGCCAGGATGGACCCGGAGCTCAGCGTCTGCCTGGTCCCATCCGCAGGGAAGACGTGGGCCGTAGTCACCTTCCTCGTCATGGCCGAGCCGGGGAGCGAGTGGAACGAGGTCGAGCTGCGACCGGAGGAGCACTCCGAGTACGCCTGGGTCACAGAGGAGGAGGTCAGGACGAGCCGCATGAAGAGCAAGAACGGTGCCCCGTTTGATTTCGTGAGCGAGGCGATGCGTCTGACGATCATTGAGGGCTTCCGCATGAAGAAGCTTATAGGGGAGATGGTCGAGGCTGCGCGTAGCGCTAAGCGAGCGGCGTCGTCGGCGGTAGATCAGGAATGACTTTTCTTCTTTTGTTTGCTCTTTCTTTGGGACTCTGACTTTCTAACTAGGTATTAGTACCTCTAAGCATTCTGTTTGTATCTTAATCTTGTCACCCTCGTCTTAGTTGTGTTGTTGGGCTTCAGTATAGCTAAAAATCAATGTTATCTCATAGCCCTGTCTCAATTCCAAACCTGCCAGCGTCTCAACCATGAAGCAGAACCGCTCAATAGGCTAGCATCATCACCCCTTTTAGGAACGTAGGCCAATACGATATCGTTACTCTAAGGGAAAACTTTTCTAATTGTTTTTGATCGATCCTAAAGGTTGAGCTTGGGACTGACGCAAAGGCTTCATAGTCCAGGCCAGAAAATCTACGCGAACGGCTTATTGATCCAGGATAATCATTATTTCTGCTATTACTACTCCATTGTATCAAGGTTGGGCTAAGACAAACATTTTCTATTCTAAATCCTCGTAGGTTAGCATCATGCCGGTAACCCATGTCCTCGTTTTAACGAAGAATCTTCATTGCTTTCTTAAGCAAGTTGATCTTTTCCTGGACTGCCTCTCTGTTACGTCTTACATTTGGGTCCTCGCCCGCCACATCATCAAGTTCCTCATCCGTCATCTCCGAAACAAATTCTGACGAGAAGATCTTCAAAGGTGTATTTGGTCCCGTAACCAGAAGGTCGTCTGCTACCTGCATGCGAACATTGTCAATAAACCTCTTCCGAGAGAGCAGGTAGTACGACTTGAGAATGTCGTGGATCTCTTGGATCATTTGCTCCCCATTCTGGAGGGGGTGTTGGGAAACCACATCCTCGAGACGGACCACCTCTCCGTACTGCTTCGTTTCAACCGTTTTGCCCTTCAGCCATGCCTTCTGACGTTGTTGTCGGCTGTGTTTATAAACCTAACAGTCAGCTTTGGATTTCTCCTTGGATTATGTTCTGAAGATAAAACACACCATTGATTGAGTGTCTCTGCAAAAATGGAATTATGTGTCGCCGGCGTACCCTCAAGCTCGACTCGCAAAAGAGAATCTGTCTTCTCCAAAGCCTCAAGGTATTTTGCCCTGAGGTGGTCTGACAGTCGAGAGCTCAATCCCTCCAGAACGCGTGAGTCTGGGATGATATACTGGAGCAAGGATGAGACAAAATAGTGAGTAATCGCGATGATGTCGCTGATATATCCTTTCGCGATATCCTTCCACTTCTGGGACTGCTTCTGCATTGTTGTACGTAAAAGGCTTGAGTTGAAAGTCCCAAGCTCAAACCCAACAGAGCTCTTGTACACCTCTGTTAGCCAGCCAAGGATGCCCTCGTCATAGGGGTCTTCGACGTCGACATCCACGGAAACGATGTCTTCAATATCGTCACTTTCGGCAATGCTCCGGGTGGTCTCGACGACCACCTCCAACCCCAAGAGACACTTCTTTAACTCGTCTGCTTCATCGCTAATTTCTGCAAAATCAAATTTGTGACCGGACTTGGTCATAAGCTCGGAAAATTCCTCGGCTCGCTGCCTTGCTCTCGTAGACACCCGACGATTGTCGTTTTCATCAAAGAAATCAGGAGACGAAGAATACTGAGCGCCAATGGCAGATGAGACGATCTCCTGGAACTCCCCGGCGACCCTCATCAGGTATTGTCTCTGCTGGATTGGGCCTTGCCTTGCGGGCCCGAGCCCCTTTAGTTTCTTCTCAGCCGCCCTCACCTTGCTTTGAATGTCGGACTTGACCTATTGAAATTACATCAGTCGACGAGTTCTGACATCAGATGCTTGATTACTACGCCCTCAGAGTTGTCAGATCTCACCTTTGGGAATTCTCTTCGAATGTGGGAGGCCAATATACCTTGAAGCCGATCTCTGAGCGACTTGACGCCAACGAGCTCGCCATCAAGGCTATTCCACGGCGCTACATTTCTGAAGAAAGCCCCTTCAAGTTCGTTTCGCGATTTACTCTGACTTTTGGCCAGCTCTGCCTGGCCCGGATTGCGCAATAGGTGCCAGCCGAGCTTCAGCTTATGTCGCTTACCCTCAACCAGCTCGATGATGTCGTTTTCAGCACCCTTGTCGACAAGATCGGGCTTGGTCAGCACACCAAGAGTTCTGTCTCCGGCAGGGTCAAGATCCTCAGCCTGTTCGACGACCTCTTGAGTGGCAATGTCGGCGTTGCAGGGCACGACCGTGAGCATCACGGACCGAGGGTTGGTCATGTATCCCTTGACCATGTTGTCGACTAGAGCGATATCATCCTTGGTGGTCAGGCCCTGTGTGGTTCTCTTGAAGGTACCTGGCACATCAATGACGCTGAAATGCTCCTGGGTAGGATCCGCAATTTCCAGGACGAGAACATCTTTGGAAAAAGCAGGCGACCCTGGCTCTTGATTGGGACCAACACCCATCAAGTCAATGACCTCCATTTCACCATATTTAGCCAACAGTATCTCTATGGGTCGAGTCAAGAAATATATATTTACCTCGCGCATAATCCCAGCGAATGAGTCTGCATCAAGCTCTGTCAACTCGTCTCTGCGCCAGTTCTTCATCTTCTCCTGATGCTCAGAGCGACTATCTTTGGATGGTATGATCCGAGCCGAGATGCTCTTTCTCGGCGCACGCCTGAAAATGATCTGAGTGGCAAACCGGGTGCAGAGGCTGCTATCCCTTGGGAAAGGGAGGCCGGTGAGGCCCTCCAGGACCGAACTCTTGCCGCTAGATTGCTGACCGACCACGATGAGCTGTGGGAGGTCAACGTCGTGGCCGAGGTTGCATGCGAAGAGCGCATCGATCTTCTCTAGGAGAGATGAGTCAACGAGGCTAGAGGGTTCTGGTTTGATGTTCATTGTGAAGTGTGTCTTGGAACCTTGTACGAGGTAAATAATATGAATCAATGTATGGTTTGCTCGATTGAACTTGACTTGCTATCAACCAAATGTTGTGACGTTTGCCCTGGGATGCTGCCTAATTTATAGTAATGAGTTACATATGGATTCTTACACTTTACTCTACCACCCTTGGCCTCTAAGGCAACATGACGGAAAAGGCAAAAAGCCCACCGGCTGTGCAACGCAGATAATGTCCTACGCCTAGCCTATCATTGGGAAGTGAAACTCTGTCATTAATGACGAAGCCACGTCTCCCCAATGTCGGTGAGTGAAGATGCAAAATAACGAGGATGAATCCTAGAATAACGCGGAGACACAACCCAAGAAAGCATGCAAAGAAACTTCCAGGCCCTACAATTAGAGTTCGTAGGCCCTCATTTGATAAGGAGGGAGGGCCTCCTGCAGATGAGGCGTTTTGTAGAAGCACCTCAAGTTGGATCCGGCCTAGTATCAGTGCAGATCATCCCCCCTCTATGCAAGACTGAGTATTGGGCGCGCTGATAGGGCGAGATAGCGAAGGGCATTGAGGGGGACAAGTGGGTATTAGAATAACAGGAACTGCAAAAGTATGTTAACCTCAAGTCTTCAAAATAGGCCACAATATTGATAGACAATAGTTCGTAATAATATTGATAAGAAATTGGTAGGCAATTATTAGGGAATATCATCTGCTTACTATTACACAATAAGAAGCATTATTATAAATTTCCTCAACTAGAAGCTATTTCAATTCCCGCCTTGCCGACCTCTTTCCCTTCATAGTGCACCGAGAACATAAGGTGGCCTGAATCATCGTCAAGTCGGGTACGCATAGTGAAGTCAAGACTGTACCAGGTAACCCCCTTTTCGTCAACAATGCTCCGTGTTTTATCAAGGTCTAGAAGCTCTAGCTGAATCGAATACCTGACTTTTCCAACTTCTTCGATTCCTTCTCAAAGTTAGCCTGTTTCACGGTGGGAGAGAGTTTGAGTATAAAGCTAAAAACAGCAACTAGAGATGCCAGACCCGGCATCTCAACACACATGGCATCAAAAACCACTTACTGTCATTCTCAATGGTGGGTGGGCCGTCATCCAAGCTACATGAATATAAAGTTATGCGTTCATTTAAAACTGAACGATCGGAGAACCTTGTACAAAATGAATTGTCAACTTCAGTCGAAGAATCAATAACAGTACCCTGTATAAGTCTATCTTGTTAGCGATTCTCACTTGCTTGGCTGAAGGAAGGAGTTGTCCGAACCTTGCCCATACTCCAGATCATGAATCCCGACAGGTAATCCATCCTGTCGAACCTGTCGTAATGAATAGAGCGTTTCAGTTTGTCGTATCCTGCATGGAGTAAGGGATAGTATGGTTGGTCAAGTGAGTAGCCATAGTGACGCCGGCACTTTTTCTCTTTGACAATTGAACCTTCAAGTCCTCGGAGAACCGCGCCACGAACGATGGCAGACCATCTGGAGGCATTAGTACATGTATATTAGACAAGTTTAGAGGGCTTCAAATGGAAATACCCGCCTGTCCACGGTAGTTTGAGCCGGATGTTTCGTTGTTTGCACCAACTCTCTAATCTTTCGTTGAGGTACGGTGAAGATCCAAAGCCACCGACCAGGATGATGGTGCTGATGGAAGATCCTTCCCGTTGCTCCACTTCAGAGACTTGATCATGAACCAATTGTTCGATCTTGTCGATGACAGGATCAAATAAGGCCTTAAAGTCTTCCGGCCTAAGCAAAATTGAAGACGAACGCTTCTCGTAGTACTTCTGAATTTCCGGAGTCAGCTGCAACAAAGGCATTGGAAGAACCAGACGATGAGGTCGTTTGCTAGGATTCTTCATACTGAAATCCTTTTTCTTTAGCTCAAATTGATCCATAAAGGCACTTGCTGGGCCAATCTGGTCGGCCCCGAGTGACGTGAAAGCCTCGCCAAATCGTTCAACCATGAGCTTGAAGAAATTCCTATCCACGAATGTACCACCACACTTTCCGGCTGGAATCACAAGTGTCACTAATGTTGTCTACATTAATCAATGGGACTGAATATTACTTACCTGCCCCAACAGCTACCTCTCTTAGTTTTAGGGTAGGATGTGTTCTTTGAATCTCGTATGAAGTAATGTCCTTGATATTGTGTCAGTATTCTGCCATTCACGAGGATGTGGGGCAAACAAACCACAGTACCACCGCCGCAGTCGCAAACCATCACATTAGTCCCCGTCTAAGCACATTTGTCAGAAAATTAGATTGGCGGCGGGACTGTGTGATCCTTGCTTACCTCGACGAAATTGGCCAAAGTGTGCAGGCCGGATTTGAGCGCTGCATGTGCTGCTGCCTCTGGTTCTGGGATTAACATGATTCTGTCGCTCTCATTCGAAGCAAACCCGGCATCGAGAGCGGCGCGTTTTGTGAGAAGCTTGGCTTTCTCGCTCCATGTCGCAGGTACAGTAAGCCAGTAGTCAATTGGCATGTCCTTGAAACCATCTTCACTTAACATCTCAATTGCAGCCTTTTCGAACATGTCATACATTCCCTTCAAAAATCGCGTGGCAACGGTAAGCGCTGACTTGCCGGTGGGGAGCATGAATTCGTCTCCTCTGGAAATAGATGTAGCCAGTTCCGGATCATCATATTCTGACTGGAGCGCATCTTTATCCAGGAGGAGCTTTGTCAAGGCGTACGCCTTCATGTCTGGTTCGACCTGATAACCCCACGCGTCTTCGTCAAGGTCCTCATTCTCACATGCAAACGCGACTCGTGTTGGGGCTTTGACTGCCATCTCAGCATGATGAGATGAGGCACCGGGATACTTTGTCCAAGGCTTGATATCTTTCAAATCAGATGCATTGGAGAGAGCAAAACTGAGTCCTTCAACGTTATCATTAGCGTTCTATCCAGCCTCTGTGTTTGATATGGGCTCACCCGAATACGTAGTGCCATAATCAATCCCAACTATCAGTTTTTGTTTGTTTCTGAAAGCCATGGCTAGAAGGTTGATTTACCAACAACAGAGATTTGGTGAGAGTGCACTAATGGAAATGATTCATCCAGAGTCAAGGTGAGAATTTGGAGAAAAGAACAAGATAACAGATGAATGTGGGATTTGTCCCTCCGCTCATGCATTCCAGCATATCAAATACTGTGAGATGATAGTGCTGGTGAGGGAGCCTGATCACATGTGCTCTGCGCCTGGCTGAGACGAAACATGCAGGAGGCCAATAGACAGGGGCGGCGGCCAATCATGTTTCTCCCCTCCACATTGCATTCAAATCTGTTGGCCCTGAATGTAACCATATGCACAGCCTCCTGCAGCACAGCCTCCTGCAGTCATTCTAATGCAAGATGCAGGAGCGCGCGCGTAAATGAAATTGTTTCAAACACGACCAATTTTAGAAGCTTTATGAGAATGGAGTAGACTCGTGGCTCGCGAGAGCATCTCTTTTCTCTTGTTCATTCACTTCATTCCTCCTGAGTCCTTACTGCCCCTGTCGTAACAAGTCGTCCTCCTCGAAACATTTTTTCTACCGCAAAGCAGGATCACCAACATCTCCAATGATGAAAGAAGCAGTGTCAGCTAGCTACAAGAGCAAACCTGTAAGTTTTCGCCTCTAGCAGGGTCAAATTCGAGAAGAGTGGACTAAGTAAATTTCCAGCGGTCTGGTGGTCATCAACCAACGCAAAGAGACAGAGACCACAAATCTACCGATAATCATGGCTCATCCAGAGAAGAAAGATATAAGGTATGAGTTGAAATAAGAGTTGAGATAAAAATTGCAAGCTTTTCCAGTCACTGACTTGTCAATTGATTTAGAAAGTCTCCACCTCCACTTCTCAACGAGAAAATGATGAGAGAAGTGCAGGTCACACAACCCATTCTGGAAAACTCAAAACTCAAGATGATGAAGGGTTACCCGAGACCAACGGCGATTGTGAAGGCAGGCCACCGATTGACTCTTCTGGAGACGTACGTCAGGACTCTCGAGGTATCGATACACCCGAAGATCCACGGGAAACAAATTCCCGTAACTTTTCACGAAATCGTATTGTAGTAAAACCAAGCGGGGGGATTCTTCATAGCATTACCTCGTTATTCCCTGGTCGAACGGAAGACCCCAACAACAATATCGAAAAAAGTATCGCTGAACTGGAAGAGGAACTGCGTTCCAAGGACAAGCAGTTGGATGAGGCCAAGGCGCGCTTTCACAAACAAGGCAAAAAGCGCCAGCACCAAATCCAGGAACAGCACGAACAATGGGCAAATCAATACCAGAAAGTTTGTCAGGAGCGGTCTCATTTTGAGGCCCAACTGAATACAACAATGGCCCAGCTAGAAGTGGCCAAGAAAGAAATAAAACAACAGGAAGCGGTAGTCACTAACATTCGCGCCAGACAAATTTCAGATCTCGCCTCTGAAGTCTCAAACGAACTACCGGACGACAAGGTACGAGAAGCCTTAAGACTCTTTTTCCAGGGTGATTTTTTTTCTTGGTGCTCGGATCTTTGCGCTCCAGAGTTGAAGGATCCAGATCAGGCGCAAGAGCTTCTCCATTCGATGAACCTCCTAAACACCAACGAGGCTTACCTTCGGTCTCCTGACTTTCTCAAACTAGATTTGAGACTAGGTGATGGTGAGGCGTCATTGCCTCTGCTACAAGCAGCGCTTTCTAGCTTTCTTTGTCGCGAGTTCTTGGGATCACCATACTTTCTCGTGGATATGAACCCTGAGTTGCACGGACAGAGCCAGGTTGCAGGCAGTTCGGCCCTCAGTGCAATTGAGTCAGCCTTAGCCAAGGGTATGCCTTTCTCCAATGCCATTTGTTACCAAACTGATCAGAATTTAGCACAACCCGATGCTGCCATGGACTGGCGAATCAATACATTGCGAACCTTGGAAAAGTCTACCCCTATGACGATAGAGGCAGCGGGATATTTTGCAAGAATCTTTTTAGGTAACTTTGGGTTTTTGATCGACGAAATATATTGGGAGGACAAGGACGCGAAAAGTGATCTAGCCAAGATAATCCTGAGCTTTGCCAACTTGTCTCTGCGACTTTGGCAGAAGAAGGGCTATATCAACGTGCACTACATTAACCAGTTCGCAAACGTTCCATTTCGATGGAAGTCTCTCTCGATGGATGCTGACGCCCAGGCACTTGCCACTCTTGGCTCGCAGACGGAAGGGCGGCCTATTGCTCTGCTTATGAGACCTGGTATTGTTTCACAACCATTGGCGAGATCTGGTGATAGAGAGGCAGAGGTTACATGGCTGAAGGCTTTGGCATGGATCTCGAGCCGTGTGGATGGGGATGAAATTATGGGGCAGTAAGCGGCTGTCTGTCCGTTGGATGATTGGACCGTTGGTTATCTCTTTTTGGATACGAGTGTTACCTTGAATAAATGGATGCATAAATTGAAACATTCAAGTGACCCGTCTGGTCTTGATGCAGCCAACGAACAGGATTTGGACCACAATCGTAAGAAGTGTGTGTCACGGCACCTAAGTCAGCCAATCCCAGCCTAGATGGATGATACCAACATCTTGGGGGTTCTCGGCGTGTCCTACCAGCCGCGTCTTAGCTTCGTAGCCTGTCCAGACGACCGCATGTACATGCAAGTTCACTGGCATTGATTGAATAAGAGCGATACATGCATAAGCACAGCCATTGGGGGCAACTAGGCCTGCCAGAGACCTACTTTGCCGCCGGCCCGCCTGCAACCCGTTCTCCCACTCCTTGACCAGCTTCTTGCGCTTACCTATTCTTAGACGCCATAACCCCTACTGCGTCCAAAGTCGTTCTGCCGTTCTTCTCCCATCGCAAGTAGCCGCCCGGTTTCTAGAACATCAACAGAGGGTTGAAATTGGCAGCCTCCCTGGCCTTCTTTTCCAGCTAAGCGGTCGCCTTGGCAATGCTAGCTGATTCCTGCTCTGCGCGTGATGCTACGACCGGCTTATCCAAGGGCCGTACCGATACAAGCCGGGTGCTATCACGGTCTTCAAGATAGATACCTAGGTTCCAAAGATGTACGTCGCGGAGTTGGCCACATATGAATGTCAAGCATAAGGAGGAAGCAAATCCAGAGAGAACCCGAAGTCCACTCCTGCTGGAGAAAGAAAAGTCCTTAATAGTCGTATAGTTCTTTAGACTCTTCCTTATCTTGAAATCTCATATCCTATGATCCGTTAGCGCCTTGGCCATTTCAGAAGAGGCAATTGGCTTGACTCACCTCAGTTGTCTCATTTGAATGAAGTAATAGGTCCATTGTGAATGGCAGTCTGGAGTCGACCAGTAAGCTTCTGACTATGCTGGTTCTTTATCATGAGGGAGTATTGAATACGTTCGCAATAGTTTGCTCAACAAACCGCACAATATGGGGAACTTGATCAGTCATACGAGTTAGCTGATTAGGGTGAAATAGCGAGCGGTCGTGTCTTCGAAGAAACGGTGTTCGAGGCTCTGGGTCAGCCCAAGGTATATCTCATGGTTATTCGAGTCCATTTTAGCACCATTCAAAGTACCTAGATATAGAAAGATAATGTCACACGTTTTGGCAAAAGTTATTCAACAGTGTTCCTGGAGCTCGCAGGGCCTTGGCTGCGGATTGGGCTGTTCCCACGTGCGCTTCAAAGCCAAATCGACGACGGCGGTGCCCTGTTCCTCTGTTTCGTAACGTGGCACCTGGCCAAAGGCCCGACATTTTCGTTTTATCTGCTTGTAGGCCTCCTTAAAATGTGTCTCTGTGCTTGTATCCAAGGGTAAACCTGAAAGATTGTTGGCAATATAGTGTTAAAATGCTCCCCTGGTCACTTCGGGGACCAATGTGCTCACCGAGCCATTCTCGGTACAATTATCCTTCATAAAATGTCCTAATAGATATTTCTGGCGACTCTTGAGAATAATATTGTCATCAGTTTCGGTGGTACCAATGAGAAACTTGATATGAAAGCCGAAGTAGTCTTTCATGATTCGATTGTCACGTCATTCTTTGCATAGCCTAGATGGACATCTTCGTATGTTGTCGGGCCCCACGAGTATAATTTTATCGTCTTCCCTGTCGGAGGACGAAGTCATCGTTGCGCGTGGTCGGTCTGTTCTGAGTCTTCAGCTGGGGTAGTTGTGCAACAGGCCGGGCTTGGGGATGAGCTGCTTTCGTCCGTCGGAAGCCATTCTGTGTCTTCAGTTGATATGTTTCAATTTACATATTAAGTCACAAGTGATAAGATCACGAACAGTTAATAAAGGAATAAACAAAGTTGAATGATCCTTATTCGATAATGTATTACATGTAAAGAGAAACGCTTGTCAGCAGTGTAGAAATGTTAGTCTTCAAGAACAGGCCAATCACGCCTTTCAAAGCGTTATTTAGAGAACAGTAACCTTGTGTACCGACTGCAACCGACGATGCAGAATATGACTGAAACGGTCATTATGCACGCTTGATTGGCTGGATAACGCAAGGCATACTCCGTCCGTCAGCACATGTGCGGGGTGCCAGTCAGCTCATCCTCAACCCCTTCAACGTAAGCTTACTCAAATAGTGTTTCCCATCACCTCCAATTCGGTTTTTGAATTAATACATCCATGACTTAATACCGTCACAGAGCATCTTTCAATTTAGCCAATACATCTCTTGTTAGCCGAAACCGCACAGATGGCCGCCTCTCCCGAGACCCTGCAGGCACCGTATGAGCTCGCATGCAAGCACTTGAGCCAGCATCAAGATTTAAAACGCCTCGGGAAAAAGCATTACGCCGTGAGGGATAAGCTTGTTAGGCAGGATGGTCGCCTCTACACATGGGGCCGCGCCAACGGGTTTCCTCTCATGCGAGATTTTCCTACGCTGAGCGAGTTCCATCCGCTGCTTCAGAACGATGATATACACAGTCAGGTTAAAGATATTCTCGAGAATATCATCCATTTGCATCTCTCAGGGCCGTCACGATTCTTACCAAGCAAGGAAGAGCAACCGCTGGTAGAAAGGTTCAGTTTGAAGGACTTTATCTGGCGGAAGGGCAGACCAGTTCGCAGGGCAAGGAAAGATATCGAGCAACTAAATGTTTTGGCGGACGAAACGGCTAATTTAATCACCAAATTGGAACTGCTATGCCCCGGGTCCCAGGTTTCGTGGGTAAAAGCTGATGTGGATATTGTCGACTGGTCTCTTATTTGCTCTATGGCCAAAGAAAATGCAAACTCCAAGCCAGACATAATATTGAACGCAGATGTCTGGGACAGTGGAAGGCTTTCTTATGAACGATAGCACCAGAGTTGCAACTATGCTATATACTTGCCTTTCTCGGCCAAGGGGGCGGCATCAGAATATTTACGACACAGCGCAGAGCAAGGAATCGGGGGTATTAGGTTGGATGCAAAATGAACAAACAGCAAAGCACACTACAATTATACACTCTAAGAGTTAAGATAAACGGAAATTTTCTCATTCATACCTAAACATATCGATTTTGATCCGGCTCACTTGTTCGCGAGTGTTGGACTACCAACTTCGGATATCTAACATGAACTTGGTTCCATCAAGATAGTATGGGCCGGGATTCCATCTGTACTATCAAGCATAAACCATCCTATATCCTAATAAGTTATTTACACTCTATATTCCACCCTTAGACTTCTTTACCATAGTTCAGCTCAATCCCGCACCGGAAGGTCGGGTTGGTCCCATGGTGGTTTGTCCATGTTCTGCGGGTCCAACACCCAGTTGGTCAAAAGCTCTGGCATCGCTTCTATAGCCGCCTTTGCTTCGTGCAGCCAGTTCATTTCTTCCTCCATAGCATCGTAGTACCTCACAAATGCCGCCACTGTCGACCGTGGGCAACTCTGTGAACAGCAATCGCGTCGAAACGAAGGGTCTCTAGAAACCTCATCCATGAAATCCCTGAGCTTTCTTCGAGAGTTTCCCAGTTGCCGCAAATCTAGATTCGTGCCTCCCTGCCTGCTTCCGTCCAGAACTCCCTTGACTATCTCCAGCTCCTGGCGGATGGACTCGGGCCACTCGGACTTGATGAATTCTGCCATCACGTACCAACCAACCTCCAAGCGTTGTTCCTCGGCCCTAATCGCAAGATCCATCTCGCTTTGAAACAGGCTCAGCACCACCTCAGCAATAGAGTCATAGCCGTTTCCTTGAGCAACTAGACACGCCATGCAGCCCAAATTAATGGGGTGGTGCTCGTCAAACTGCAGCACGCGATCAGACGAAACAAACAACCTTTCTTTGGCCGATTCCGTATCAACGCTCCAACAGGAGACGTTACATGGGACGGGAAAAGATCGCAACTCCTTCCATCGTTCACATGACGGACAGCGAAGTAGGTAGCATTTAAAAGAGCGAACAGAGTAAAGCCGTGAGTGGTATCCAAGATACTGCAAAGCCCGTTTGCTAGGCACCTCCTTCGATTCGTCCAGACTGCGCGAAAGAAAGTCTAGAAATCCTGGAAAGAATCTGTTTGTTGCAGATGCGCAACGTATTCGGCGGCTGTTGGCAACCGGGATACGACGGGACAGGTCTGGGGGCGCGGTTACTGCAGAACCCAAGAAAAATTCGTCTACGTAGCGGAGAGATGACGAGCCTCCGCGGGACAGACACTCGTTGCATTGGCGCAAATGACGCTTCTCTCCCGAACCGAGCAATCGCCTGTCAACCTCATCCAGGTGAGAATCCCAGGACCAGACGTGATCGTTCGGCCGTGTGTGTACTGGCTTCTGGTACGATCTCCCAAAGACGAATCGGTTGTCGAACTCAAGATGAGGCAGCAGGCGCAGGCATCCAGAGCACGCCCATCGAAACCGTCCCCAATCCGCTATTTGCTGCGCTGTCGCAAACCGCTCTCCTCCATTTTCCGGTCGCTGTCCGTAGACTCTCATTTTACCGCCATGTCGATCAAGGAGCTCAAGTTGAAGCAGGATCTGAAGGCGCTGGTCCGAAGTCAGCTGGATTAGGCGGCGAAAGGGGGTGCACGTCAGGCTGAGCGCCAGCAGACTTTTCGCATCAAGGTGGCCGGCGATGGAGATCCTGATCTCTGGCGGCAAAGTGCAGAGAGAGGTGCTTTGCGCCATCATGTGCCAGTTCGTGATAAGTTGGAAAATAAAACGCCTCGACGCAAAAAGAGACGAAAAAAAGCCTTCGCCTTATTATTTCAACCTACAGTGGAGTGGCCGGGCTGAGTCACGGCCGGGGACGAACGTCGGACGCAAAGCTCAGCTGCCAGGCCAGCAAAGTCCCAACGAAAAGGAAACGATGGAACAGGTTATCCACAGCTCATAACACTAGAGCAGTGAAATCCGGTATGATTGATCCGCCAGCACCCGCATCCGGGTGGATGAAGACAGGGCTTGGGGATAACCTCAAAGCAGCATCGGAATGGCAACACGATGACTGCGACAACATCAATTTTTTTTATCGCCATCTCTCGCTATACTTCTCCTTGATTCATCACTATACATTATGCAGTCAACTTAGAATATGGCCCATTCCCGAAAATGAAAACTAGCCAATAAGAAAGCACATAAAGCTGGAGAATTGATCCCATACAAGCTTTGGTGTGGCATTTACTCGCTAGATAGAAGCTCTGGAATCTTGGGGGTTATCAACTGCTTTGTGGACAATCAGCCTGGTCTAGGTCTAGATTCACAAGATGCTATGACGATTGAAAATGGCGCATCAAGGGCAGCGGTATACGATCGAAGCATCCGCAGTGCAGAAACGCCTTTCCCCATCTGGCAATATTCGTGTTTAATAAAAAAGGATAAACCGAGGCGAACGTTAAAAGCAAGGCCTTCGGATGCCAAACATGAAATGTGGTCTCTGGGACGCAAAGATCACGGCTGGCGCACCCATACGAATAATCTTCATTTTGCGAATCAAACCTCCAGCCTTTGAGCCCCATCATACATATACTTGCCCATATCAGAGGATAAAACTTCGGTTTCCATATACATTGGACCTTTGTTCTGTGTTGTCTCTTTTCCCACAGTGGATCTGGGCTTTGCTCAACTGTGTGTTAAAAGAAAATTCCATGTACCTATAGGCCAGCGGTACAAGTTTCATTCCTCGTTACTAGAATTCTCGATTCTGCGGAACTGAGTTCGAGTCGGGCCCGCGCCCTCCCCTTCCAGCCTGTTTCAGTAAGCAATTGCCTCCCGAAATAGGGCCAATCAGCACACCAGTTGTATGCAATCGGAGGTTCAAAACCTGCAATCGGTTCATGGCCGACCCTACCAGATACCTCCAGGGTCTCTACAGACGCAGGGAGGGCGCTAGCCAGAGACTCCCACCCCATGCCTAAAGTTGCCAGATACACGTAGCTAAACTCAACCTTGGCGATCTTTGGTTGAGCGGTCAGAAATTCCAACAGGGAGGTAGTGCTGACGATCAAAGAGACGAGCCGAAAGGATCGGAGGTTGGGGAAAGATAGGCTCTTGCTAGTCTCTTTGTGGTTGAAGATCTTGCCCAATGAATGCACACCACGGCTCGGAAGCTGAGGCCAACTGCTACCGGATACCAATTCAAGGCGTTCCAGAGTGGGACCGGCATGTTCGAGTAGCTTAGGCAGTGCGTGGTCAAAGGATGAATCCTCAAGAACAGAGTCCACATGGTATATATCGAGTCTGAGGTGGCGGAGACCTTCAAACGCATAACGCATAGCGGGCGAATCTTGAATCACCTCTGGGTTAAGTGCACGAACATTCAGCTTCTCAATATGGCGGCCGCACTTGTGAAGGCAGCGAGCAATGAGATGCAGATGATGAGCGGTAGGTGATGAGACTTTCCGAATTCCATCGATCTCGTAGCTGCTTCCATGTAAGTTAAAGTCCCTGTCCACGTGGTTGTTAGCTTACCTTTCGAAATCGAGGCCTCCAAAGCCAGAAAACTCCCATTCTTGGATTTCAACTTCTTTGAGGTTTGTACACGAGATGAGCTCGACTAGAGAGGTTTCAATTCTCTCGCTGTTTGCCTCTTGCTCTTGTCTCTTTAGATTCCAGTGCTCTTCGGCTTCTTGTATTTGGTCCCTTTCGGCCTCAGGCCGGGCTGCTCTTCTAGCGATGACGGCCTGAATTCGGGCCTCGTAGCGATGTTCCTCCGTCTCGCTCTCACTCTCGTCCTCGTCCTCGTCCTCGCCCTCACCTCCGTCCTCGCCTCCGTCTTCAGAAAAGTCTGAATCATCCTCGTCCACGGGTGCCTCCATCAGATCATGCAAATATTCCCGATAGTCATCCCAGAATCCTACAAAGGGTGTCAGTTGCTATAGCCAGAACCGCATCGCTCAGCATTCTCATCGAACCTTCTCGGTAAAATGCTGGAGCAAACACCAGCCGGGTTGCATTACAGGCAAGTGGCAGGAATTCGGCAATCGCCTCATGCAACTTTCCAAACTCAACGGAGCGTTTTGGATAGAGCTGAGGGTCAACAACGCGAATTAGAATCTGCCCTTCGCCCACGAGCTTGATCACGCTGAACAAGATTGGGGTGGCCAGTTCCGCACATCGCTTGCTCGCCAGTCTCACGTTTTTGAGACTAGAGGGGTCAAGCTCCTGCAGAACATTTCGCAGGAGTTCAACTGGCATTCTCTCCATGGTGGATAAGTTCAGCTTGCTTGTTGGTTAGGTGGGGGCGTTCAAAGTCGAAGCGTGTGATGGGTGAATGTTATAACCGTGACCTATCCGTGAACAAAGCCAGATGAGCCGAGATATAATTCTCGGATAGGAAGTACCCCTGCTTTCGGAAGGTGAGGCCGCACACACGTACAACTTGTTATGCAAAGTGGTGCCGCGTATGTGCATGGGTCAAGGATCCTCTCAAGTTCAATTCTATCGGTCACGGAGGGAGGAAAACTGGCAGCTTAGTCATCCGATTCGTTACCAGTGGCACGGGTACGCGCTTTGGCCGATGCCCCTGCTCTCCAATCGTTCCGTCTTGGATGCTGTAACCAACATTGAACATAAAGGATACCAACAGAAACTGCGTGTCGCGAGTGTACTGCAAGATAAATAAATGCCTAGGGGGCCGAAATCAGCAGGCTGCCAGCCCTGCAAGACGAGGAAGATCAAGGTGGACCGTTCTTTGGCCTAGCTCACAATTGCTCTCATATCTGACTATCTGCAGTGCGATGAGAAGTGGCCAACATGCGGAACTGCTTGCGCTCACAGCGGACATGTCCAGGTCCGTCGGCTACACTAATCTTCGTGTCGCATCGCCGGGCAAAAGTGCCAGCCTCGCAGCCATCAGAGGTTCAGCCGCCGGACGGGAACATGAAACGCCGGCCGGGGAAATTGCAGAACTGGACCAAACTGGCAACCTATGGCAAGGGAGACGGTGTTGAGGGCGTGTTTTTCCCGGCAAACCCTCGTGCCAGTCTCATGGCTAGATCTGATCGGGTTGCAAGCCAGCTCGCCCACTTCTTAACCTGGGGTTATGACACGGTGCTCTGTTTGCAAATGAGCTATCTTCTATACCTCCCACAACGCCTATCGCAGAGTGAGTGCCTCCTCAACACGACGTCCCTCTTTTGTTATGCTTGGGACGAGTATCGTCATCGGCGCTCGTCTCGGTCTCTATTTTCAACAAGCTTATATGGAAAGACTATCCGAAGTCTTCAACGCGAGATTAGTGGCAGTGAGGTTTGCACAGTCGATACACTTGCTGCGATGCAAATGCTGGAACGGATCACCATATCCTTCGGCACCAAGGAGATTTTGGACAACATGTCCTCGCACTATTCTGCCATGAATTGGGTACTTGCGAACAAGCCACCTCCGAACCCGGATGATAAGTTTGATATTCTGTTGACACGGGAAGGACTAAACATCATCGTTAACTCATCCCTACACATATCTTAGAATTACGCTATTGAGTTGTACAAACCGACTAACTCCTGAACGCCGGAATCTGTATCTGCCAGTGGCGATGGCTCATTCACACAGTCCCCTTGGCAGGGCTATGCAGATGAAACTCACTACGACTACCTAACCTCGGAAGAGATCAAGGGCTTCTCAGAGCACATCGTCACATTCAGCAGCTTCCTAACCCAGCTGGTCGAGTGGACGCACACCGTCAGAATGATCCAAGCAAGGCCACATGAGAACAGAAAACTCAAAGCCAAGCTACTTCAGCAAATCGAGAAATGTGACCACAATATAGAAAAGATCATCGACGATTCCATCCAGGCAGCTTTATACAGCGGGAACATGCAGGCGATCCTGGACCCGGAATGCATTACCGGTATCAGATACGAATTCCGCTCTGTTGCGTTTGCCACGGGGCTGGCTGGGCTTCTCTCCTTTCGGGCAAATGTATTGCAAATCGTCTACGACATCAATGCGTTATATGAAACCAACATATCCAAGGACTATGAGAATTACCGGGCCGTCTGTATGGAGCTGTGGAAGTTCATTCCCTACGCAACCTCTCTAGGTTATCTATCAATTCGCTTAACGGGGTGTATCGTGCAGACGGTAGAGGCGATGAGCGAGGATGAGAGATCATATCTGCTGGATAACTTGGAGAGAGTCGACACATCGAAAAAGGTCGTTGGCGGGAAAAGCTCTATGGCAAAGCTGGGAATAGCTGTTGCAATGATTCGGACAGGTCAGTCATGAGGCAAAAAGTAGCCGTGACTCCCCTCATGAAAGCTATTACGCAATACAGACTTACCTTACAATAAATGCTTCAAGCGGTATTATACTCCGCATTTTAATTCGACAAACTTTTTCCTTTACTTGGGAAGGTAGTTTCGTCACTGGCAAAAGGGTGTAGTGAGAACCTCCGTCAGTAATAAATGATAGGTTTCGATGCTCGCTCTTCCAATAGCTTCAAACTTGATGCTCTTTGCTATGGATGCCACGAAGCCGCGAGGGCCAGATTGCAGTTAGCCATTCAAATTATTCCTAAGGGCCACGACCGCTGTTGTAATGCTTTGCATCTTCCTGAAATATAAACGCCGCTACTATTAAGTTTTTGGCGTGTTAGCTCTCAGCTCTGGAAAACTTTCAAGATATGGATAATATTAGGCTCCAGTCAGAGCACCAGGATGAATGAGGACATCCGTGGGATACTCCTACATCAGACCATGGGCGAAAGGGAGAAATGTTTATGGCATGGAAACTAGTAGTGCCTGTTTTATTTCCCGCTCGATCAGCATCTGCCACTTGTCGGAATGCAGCTGTTTTGATACTGTTTTGATAGGTGGTCCTTGCAATCTTCACGGCTACCGCTCTCGCATTTCGAGCTTTGAGAGCAGATCCAACGAGACGAATTGACTGCCTCTTTGCTTTCATTCTTGTTTTGCTAAAACCCCTGTTTGATAGGTCTGGGAGGCCTACAAACAGGAAACATGACTTCTTTTATCGCATAATAATATTTCGGTCGCCTTCTCGGTCAATGGGTTACGAAGTTCCGTGTCGAGCGCTGTTAGTTATGCGGCGGATGGGGAACAGATTTTATTCTCAAATCCTCCGGTGCAGCAGTGGGTATATGCTGATGCAAGATTCGATCTTCAGTTGAGGCACGTTGTATGCCGCGAATACCTCCTTGTGAGAGAGGGATTTGTTTGGGGTGGCCCTTTGGGCAAAGAGTTTTCGGGCTAAGGAGCGATAAAAAGTATTATTCGCAGTGGACATAGAGAGATTCCGTGGTCCATCTGTAGCCAAGCCGGATAGTTGGCGTCTTGCAAATCAAAGGGGAGGCATACCGAGAGAAGAGAGGGACAGAGCTATATCCAGGGCAAAGCCGATACGTAACCTCTCCTTCGGGTGAAGCGGAAGTCCGGAGCATTGGGCGTAACATCCGTACTTTTCACTTTCGGCTCCGAGATAGAGTCAAGGGTGGTCTACATTCAGCAGGCGGATAAGAGTGCAAATCACATCGAAGAGGATGTGAACGCCAAGCCGTAATTATGGTATTCCGCTCGGGTTGTATTGCTAAATACTGCTTCCCTTCGGTATTGAAACAATCATCCAAGTCCTAAGCTTGGATCACAGAATAGTAGAAGTGCAGTAGGAATAGTAAGCACTTGGCTGGATTGAGACGGACACTGCCCAAAGCGCGATAGAGTTGAAACCAGCCGGCCGGATGCCAAGCAAGCATGATGCACCTTCTCATTTCGCGTGTTAGCAGTCGGCGGCCAACTTCCTTTCGGAGCCTGTGTGCCGGCCCATCAACATTTTCGACAGCACCAAGAACCGTTCTGAACCAGGCAATTCAGCATCTGCCATAATTTGTCCAAATCGGGGATATCTGCACGCAAAATTAACCCTTGGGCTCCATTGCCTCATGTCCACCGTGGCCGAGTTGATCCACCTTGGTTTGTTGGTCATGGGCAGGTCTTGTTGGTTATTACCTACGGCCAACATCGCACCATTTTTAGCCAGCAACCAACGAGTTATGGTTGAAGTATAGAAATCCAACGTAATACTATGGGGATGTGTAGAGCATTTTCAGGTTGCCAACATGTTGCATGGGCGCAATCCTACAGAGCGGCTGCCAACTGCCGGCCAACGGCGGCAAATCCCGGGCGACCGGCATGCATTGTCATACCCAAGATGCATCCTACCGGCATGGAACGCACTCCTATTGTCAACTATTTAGTTTCGAACAACAGATTAGTTGGTACGCATGTTCAACACAACACCAATGTGCGTTGAAAGCTTAGCCAACACACCCAACGAGATGAATTGCTGCTGGCCAAGCAGAAGTATGAGGAGAAACCCCCTGAGGCTACCACTGGCTTGCAGCATGGGATTCCCTGTCCAATATTACAACTTCTCCATCTGCCGGTGGGGAGCTGGGTCCACTCGCGATGTAATTTAGTTGCCCGGCCCATGTGTACGTAGGTGGTAGAGACCGATGCGGGGCATCAATTGGCCACAAAGGGCTTTATTCTTCTGCACGTTATCGAGAAACAATGCTTGGAAAAGTAACCATCATCTTAAATTTAATAATCTCATCCTTCCGGCGAAAGCCCGTTTGGGGTAAGATCTCACACGCTGAAGATCGAGAACTCAAACGTATTGACAGCTTCAACACTTTTTTGTTTACAAAGACATTACACTATTTAACTTGTTTCAATGCCTTTCGAATGCCTATCGCATGCAGTAATTTTTAAAAAAAAACATAGACAACAGGTGTTTCCCACGGATTCATAGTGAATGGAGTTGTTGCGGAAATTCAGGGTAGATTCTTGAAATGGCGCCAACCTGGTGGATGGTATAGGGTAGCGGATTCGCAGCTTCGGCATTAACTGAGTCCGTCCTCCGTACATCACAAATGAATTCTATTTGGATCAATTTTTAAAGAAAACACCAGTCTTAACCTGCCGGTGAGAGAGCCCCCGATTAGACCCGCTGCTAAAAGCATCCTTGCCAATCATTTCATTCATGGCTGGATTCGGCGCCGAATCGGGACTGCTGGCTAACAGCCGAGTGCGAGAGACGACGAGACATCATCCATGCACCGCTCAGGCTGGCCATTCCACTAAAGTGAGATGATTGCTATTTTAGAAACTGTCATGGATCGCGTCTAGATGTTGGCCAAGGTTAAGAAAGCTAAAAATTTCGCGATACTAATGCTGCATCTACCAGGGATACTAGTCTGGCCGCCGATAAAGCTCGACTGTACAACTGCTGTTTAGGTTATTAATAGATACCGACATGTGAATCAAAGTGCCGTTACATCCATTCCGGGGTTTCATTTGGTGCCTGACGAACCACGCGACCAACTGCCGATTTCCCCTGTCGTGCGACCCACCAAGAGACATACTTGCCCTTGGTGGAATCATAACGCGCCAATCTGTGGAATATTTCTTACTCATAGCTCATCCAGGCTCGCCGTAACAAGGCCTGGGTTGGTATAGTGCCGTTAGCTCGAAACGATGGCACGACCCTTGCATTAGCTGGAGCATTATCGGTCCCAACCAACAGCATCCATCTCGCAGGCCTAGCCACAATCCTCCATCACTTTGCATTTCATGTTATGTTCGGGTCCCACTGAGCCCCGGGGCCGACTGGAGACTACTGACGCTTGGCGGCTACGCGTCTTTTCGACGGCCGCTATTGGGGCGACAATCGCTACGAGACTGAGAACCCACGGTTCAGAACCTGACTAGTGCTCACAGGATTGGGTCTCCCGTTAATTGCGAACGCCAGGAAGCTGCTCCAAAACAGAGGCCGCGTGGCAGATCCCCCAGTCACCGAGAGGGTGGTTGCTGATATCAGTCAAGATACGCAGGAGCTAGGATGCCCCTACGTTGAGGTGCCTTGTCAATGCTGGCATTGAGAGCTGGGGGTGGAATCCGCCTCTAAATTTACCACATTCTCGATATCAAAGATGTTTGGCGTTGCCAGAGTAAATCGGACGGAAATGTATAAAGTTGTACACTTCTGCCTCCAGAGTTCGACCTTTTACTCCATCAGCAAACCAACACATCGACAACACAGCGACTCAACAATCATCTGATAGAAGCCGGCCTTCCGTTCTCTACCTTTCCTTTTTTCTTCTTTTCTTTCCTTGTGTCTTTTTTCGGCTCATTCAAAATGGTCGCCATCAACAAGTTTGGCGCCGCCCTCTTCCTATGGCTGGGACTTGCCAGCCAGGGACTTGCTATGGGGGCCAACGATGCTACCGCCGACATCGTGCTGGAGGAACGCGGCGGCGGCGGCCTCAAGCCTCCGATTATCATCCCCGGCAGCACCGGTGATATGGGCAAGACCAAGCGTCCTCACAAGCGCGGCGGTGGCGGTCTCAAACCCCCTATTGTCATCCCCGGCAGCACCGGTGACTTTGGCAAGACCAAGCGTCCTCACAAGCGCGGCGGCGGCGGTCTTAAGCCCCCTATTGTCATCCCCGGCAGCACCGGTGACTTTGGCAAGACCAAGCGTCCTCACAAGCGCGGCGGCGGCGGTCTTAAGCCCCCTATTGTCATCCCCGGCAGCACCGGTGACTTTGGCAAGACCAAGCGTCCTCACAAGCGCGGCGGCGGCGGTCTTAAGCCCCCTATTGTCATCCCCGGCAGCACCGGTGACTTTGGCAAGACCAAGCGTCCTCACAAGCGCGGCGGCGGCGGTCTTAAGCCCCCTATTGTCATCCCCGGCAGCACCGGTGATTTCGGCAAGACCAAGCGTCCTCACAAGCGCGGCGGTGGCGGTCTCAAACCCCCTATCGTCATCCCCGGCAGCACCGGCGATTTCGGCAAGACAAAGCGTCCTCATAAGCGCGGCGGTGGCGGTCTCAAACCCCCTATCGTCATTCCCGGCAGCACCGGCGATTTCGGCAAGACCAAGCGTCCTCACAAGCGCGGCGGCGGCGGTCTCAAACCCCCTATCGTCATTCCCGGCAGCACCGGTGATTTCGGCAAGACCAAGCGTCCTCATAAGCGCGGCGGTGGCGGTCTCAAGCCTCCGATTGTCATCCCTGGCAGCACCGGTGACTTTGGCAAGACCAAGCGTCCTCCCCACAAGCGCGGCGGCGGCGGCCTTAAGCCTCCTATTGTCATCCCCGGCAGCACCGGCGATTTCGGTAAGACTAAGCGCCCTGGTCACAAGCGCTCTGAATATTAAGGATGTATAACTACACTTCAACCGTATATAATTTGGAGAAGGGGGACGGGGAGGTGATTTAGAGGAGGATATCGAGCATATTATTTTCGAATCCCATTTGAGATTGGGTTAGTTTATTCTTATTAAGAGCGTGAATAAACACTTTGTATTTTCTTCATTAGCTATCAATGCCACTATCTTGCCCAATTTGCCTCCAAAGTCTTTTGTCCCAGCTTGCGATACTGTTGAAAAAACTCCATGGCTTGTCTTTAGCATCACAAATGGTAGAATAGAGCATGTTGAATGTTACTGTGTAGGGGAGGGAACCTTCTCTTTCTCGGTGTCTGCCTTGGGTACGTGCCGCTTTATGACTGAACTCATTCCTTTATGTCAGGTAACATATTGACCTATCACTTGTGGTCGAAGATAACCTTCGTCTAGGTGCCTGGCATGAAGCTGATAAGGGCAAGTTGGGTTGAAGGTCTAGGCAAAGGGAAACAGTTTTATAAGTTCTTGTGAATACACCCTCAGTAAACTGGGGTCGTCTAAAAGACCTAGGACCGCCTTTTCAAAATGATTAATAATCTAATATCGAGCTGTTGGGCCTGGACTGGAATTGTGGAGTCGGAGTGAGTATTGCGGAGGTTTGCCTGTCGCAGGAGGTTGTTGTGGAATAAAATAATGATCTGGATAGGGACATTAAGGAAAACTGGGTGATCGTTGGTGTCTCACCAGACTCAACCCTCCCATTTTAGATTCACGGTTTCGCTGAAGGCTATCCATTCGACGAGCCTATCCAGTTTTCAGGGAATGAGCGCTTCGGTGTTTAGGTAATACCTCGACCAGTATGCGTTGGATGTGGTCCCTGAACTCTTGGCTCGTAGAATTTGAGGGCTCTAGCTTTGGCGATCAATGACCAATGACCAAATGCCGAACCAAACTGACTTTGAGGCTTTCAGCTTAGTCGTGCTATAATTGCTTCGTAGTTGGGGTTGGACAATGGTGCTAGTCGATCATCATTCAGTACTGGTAGATCTGGTAAGCTCAGCAGAGCAGCACGGCCCACAAGGCACTCTTGAGGCGCCCGGCCTGTGTCTATGTAAATCATGCCTAGCTTGAAGTTTTTCTAGCGGTAATTAGCGAGGACTTGGTGTATGGAAATGTCTGACAAGCTTATAGACGCTTAGTTGTTGAGGTCACCTCAATAACTTGATGCCGCGAGAGATCAAAGTACGTGCGGATGCAGAGAGCCCTCCCCATAGATCTGCTCAGATCTGAACTCCTAATTCATCTCAAATTTACAGTAGTACCAAGATACGGCTTGCGCTAGCTCATAGAACCGAAAGACGGGTCACCCCAAAATCTAGCCTTGATGTCATGCCCTACACCCCTGTAGGCAATGGTTGTGTGACTTTCTAAAGGCAATTTCCTGTTCCAAACCCATACATATCCAAAGAGATGGTTTGCACCTGCTTCATGGCTAATGAGTGTGCTGGGATGATTGACTTAGTTGCTTTACGATTTAGATTCGCAGCTCTAGAAGATCAGCTCCGCCGGAAATAATCAGCGGGATGGTCAAATATACCTTTTAGATACAGACACCTACAACGAAATCGTCGGGCTAAGTCGGGTCTGACTGTGGTTTGTGATGTGAGGGATTCGATAGGCAGCAATCCTCTTATGTTCAGTATTTATTTGTACATCGTGGTAGATACAATTCCCAAGAGATGGAAGTGACTAAACAGCCCTTGACTCATTTGTGAAAACAGATAGTATGGTTGTGGTGAAGGAAAGCCAGATATGCTGTCTTGGAACTTCTATATTTCCAATACTCTCGACTATGGAATGAGTTCTTGGAGGTAGGGCAGTATTAATCTTGTAGATCGCTAAATGATGTTTCTACCAATACGGTCTCTTCTGGGTGTATATCGTGGCGAGAAGAAGGATGGTTCCCCTTGTGACCACATTCTCCGTGCCCAAGATTCGCACCTGTCTCTCAATACCATTGAAGCATACCTGTTTGGCTTCTTCTTCCTGGTCCAGCATGAGGTAGGAGTACGCCACCTGATACATGCTTTCGAGAGTGTCGGGGTGTTCTCTTCCCAATACATGCTCTTGATCCTGCAGTGCTTCTCGCCCCAATTTGAGGGCCATTTCGTAATTTCCTCTTGCGCGAAGCGTTTGCCCTAAATGTACCAAGATGCGCAAAGTTTTCGGATCTTTAGCTCCAAGTTCCCTCTGTCTCTTTGCAAGGAGCTGCCTATCGAGAACCTCTGTTTCTTCGAACCTGTTTAGGAAGAACAGGGTGCATGCTAAAGACTCCACAGGATCGAGGGGTCCTGTGTATCTATCTCCTTGAACCTCTTCATTGATCCTGATGACCGCACGGAATGACTTCTCGGCAGCAAAGTAGTTCTTCTGCCTGTACTGTGTATCTGCTATATGAAAAAGGCTCTGAAGCGTCTGCGGATGATCCTCCCCCAGCGTGTTCTTCTGGGAGGTATATACCTGCCTGTATATATTCTCGGCTTCTAGCGGGTCGAGAGTCGCCATTACATTACCTAGATTTTTCATAATGACCAAGGTATCTGCGTGGTCCTCCCCACGTAGCCGTTTCCAAGCTTCGACATCATATGTCCATAAGATCTTGGCGAAGCCAAAATAGCCTTGTGCGTGGAGAGCACACGCCAGGCTGCCCGACACTCCAACGAGACCAAAACTTTCTTTCCCAAGCAATTCTTCCCTCATCAGACGTAGCTGTCTGAACTTATCGTAGAACTGACTTTGGTCGAAACGAAACTCGCGCGGGCTTGTCTTGGAAGAGGTGGCGCTGAGCTGTGACGCCATCCTTTTCTCGTAGACTTCCACCCATATTTCCACGGCAGCGGCGTAATCTTTCTGTTCGTAAAGCGCGTTTGCCAGACAATTGAGGCTATGTAGCGTTTTCTCGTGATTAGACCCGAGAATCTCACGTCTGCCCGATGCTGACTTCCGGTAGGCAGCCTCGGCCTTTGTGTAGTCAATGAGATTGTAAGTATATATCTTGCCGATGATATCCAATATCTCAAACTTCAGTGCCGTGTCGAGATGTTCTACATTTTCAAGAGCAGCCTCGAACGCAGCCAAAGCCTGTCGTGGCTTTTTGAAATCTAGGTAGAAGCTACCGACGAGCATTAGAAAGACGGCTGGGAGTCTGTGCGCTTGCCTCATTATCAAGAGGAAGAGTGCCTCAAGAGGGTCAGTCAGCGCCTTTATCCTGATCAGTGATCGCATGTTCAGAAGCAAGTCGATTTTGGTCACTATTTGCATTTGCTGATTCTCTTTGAGCAAGTTCATGAGGGCGGAGACTCTCTCGGCGGCCTGCTTGCTTCCCACCTTGTCGGCTGGATCAACCTGCGGATGTTCTGTCGGTGGCGATTCGCCCGTGAGTAGACTCACCAGCTCTTTGGTCCGCCAGTCTTCAGCGCCAAATCTTTGGACGCACTCTTCATGGGCAACAGTGAAGAAAGACTTCTGTGGTCCAAGTTCCAGATTCTGGGTCTCGGCCCATTGGAAGAAGCTCGAGAATTCATCTTCTAGATCTTCATAGTACCCATCTTCAAGGATGAGTACAAAATAGTGCTCATAGAGAGAAACCATCCCACCCGAATTGATGAGCTGTCTGATTCTCGCCAATCTTCTTTCAGAAATTGGCCCAGAGTTTTTGATATGGTGGACGAAGAACTTTGCAGCATACTTGAAGAACAACTGCATGTTCTTGGTCATGGGACTTTGTGGTGTGTCCGTCTGGCTTATTCCGGCTCCGTCGAGCAGCAGAAAGTCGAGGCATGCTGTGGTGAACAGCGCATGAGAACGAATCAGGTCAACCCTAAAGAGTAGCGCTTGAGGGTGGCTCTCTGTTTCCAGCTTGTTGACCGGCCTTTGCAAGAATTCCTTTGCGGTTACGTGCACCAACGTGACCTTTCCATCCAGGATATGGAGCAGACCACCGCATACGCGCGAGAACTTCTCGGCTGGGTCGATGTAAATATGATTCCGTATGGACCCTGGGCTGTAATCTCCAGCGCTGGCCCGGGAGGACAGGGCCTGAAGGCAGTGCAGCTCTTCGACCTCCAGCGTCCTTCCTGCTGCTGCGACGAAACTGAGAATATTTTGTGCTAGCTTGATCTCAACATCATCTAGAGTGTGTACAAGGTGCTGGATGATTTGGTGGTATGCTGCGTGAAGTCCTCTCGGCAGGCACTCCAGTTTTTGGGTCACCTCGGACACGGAGGAGGCCCTCGACAAATCATCAATCATGAGCTTCACCCAGAGAAACATGCCGTCGGATCTCTCGAGCAGTGTTTGAGAAATGGAATCCTGTATGCCAAGGCTGTAAAGTCTGGTGTTTGAGCGGAGTTGGGTGGTGATAAATGATTGCAAATCTGATTTGATAACCGTGGAGTCCATCTCGATGATGTTGCTGCTATGGCTTCTTAATTCCGAAACATGAGCTCTCCCAAGGAGAACGATCTTGCAAGATTGAATAACGTTGAGAATATTCATGACGTGTTCGACTAGCTGTTCGGCTGGCTCAGAACACTCGTCTACTCCGTCGACAACCAAGAATAGAGGAGCCGTGCCCAAGCCGAGAATCTTATGCAGAAGAGTCCACAGATCATACGTCGAGTACCCTTCTTGCATAGTCAACTCATGCACCAGTTCGTACCCGCCCATATACTCAGGCTTATGAACGAGTTGTGACACCAACGAGCGAACCAGGCTTCGGAGCGTCTGGCGAGGTGCATCCGCCCCGGAGAACGAAAAGTATATCGTGATGCCATGCCACTCCTGCGTATTTTCTACAATGTAAGACGAAAGGATGGATTTCCCACAGCCGCCCTTGCCAAGAATACTGAGCAATCTGTCCTCGGCCAGACAACTCTCGGTCCTGAGCCAGCTATCGTATGCTTGGCTCGACAACAGCCACTCGCACGTACCGGCGACTCTCATCCGGGACCTTGCCTGATGGACACCCAGCATATTCGCTGGGTTCAGCCAGGTGTCGCACCTGGACCTCATATTCTCGGCGTTCTGCGCCTGCATCTTGGCTCGGAAATCAGCAGCCCGCAAAAGCTCGATGGCGACTGCAGTATCATCGACATTCTTGGTGTGCCATCTGAGGCGCTTGCACAGATTGTCGAATTCCGTCTTGAGAGGTGTTAGGATCAACTTTCCTATGCGCACTGCTCATATTTTGGTTTAGCAGTTCAGCTACATCACTCTTAGATTATATCATAGTGAAACGTACCCAACGTCCCGCGCTTGAAGTACTTGTATGTGACGGCGCAAAACTCCACGATATCCGTGAATATATTCAAGAGTGCAATTTGAAGACTTTTGTCTGACTGTAGCTTCTTGTACAGTTCTAGCCGAGGCAGGCTCTCGGTAATGATTTCAATCATTGTAGTGATTTGCTGGGCAACCTGGGCGTGAAAGTTGGACGCCTACACTCGTCAACAGCTGAAGTTCTTAAAAGTCTCAAGGGTTCACAAGATTCTCCTTACGAGAAGTAAGAGCCGGATAGGCGCCCACACGGGGCAGAGGAGATCAGCTCGAGTCTCCACGGCACCATCGATCAGTCCGGAAAAGCTGTCCAGCCATGTCGTGTGCTTTTGAAGAAGTGCGAGTAATTTGGATGAAGATTTCCTTGCCAGGTGCCTATGGCGTCTCTCAATGGATTCTACCAGCCCAGAAACGTTCGTCGCGTTGTTGATGCATTCTTTGAGCGAATCATTGCCCCCGCGGAGTTGAGCAAAGGCAGCCGCCGCTCTGCTGATAGCCTGTTGCTCCACATCTGCACTGCTGATAGTACTTTGCGTTGTCATCGGCACAGAAAGGGGCAGCCCGGCGCATCTAGTATTGATACCTGTACTAGTTTGATCTCGAAGCGGACACAGATGGCGGCAGTTTTTGGATGCTCTCGTTGAGCTGATTAGATGCCTTTGGGCATCGTAGAGTTATGCCTAATCTATAGGCGGGGACTGGAGGCAAGGCATATTCGATTCAGCTGGATGTAAGCATGCATATTAAGCGCCGTGCACAGCCACCGCGCGTTGCCAATCATTCTCATCGAGAGGAGAGGGCTTACAAGGGTACTGCTCATCTACCCGTTCATCATTCTGATGACTTTTGTGCCGATTGTTTGGTGCAACAGAAAATGTAGTGAATTGCTAGTGAAACTTATAAGCTTGATAATGTCAAAGAGTTAAGCTTTTCAAACATGTGCTACAGACGCCCTGCTTGCCTCTTCCTTATTCCCTCTGGTCGCAAGTCTTTAGATAGCCTTGCAAAGCTGAAAAGATAGCAATGCAGTCAAACTTGAGCAATTTGCCCCTGTTGTATCCCTCCAATGCTCTATTCTTCATCGCCACGTGCCAACCGTCTACCCCTACGCATATTTAAGCTGTAGCTAGTGCCGATCCCTCAGGCAGGCCTTCAAAGTAGGGGTGATTGACGGCGGCCTTGGCGGAGATGCGGCCCGCGGGATCGTAGACGAGCATGTTTTCGAGCAGATCGAGACCCGTCTGATCGAGGTTTCTGCAGATTTCGACCGAGGAGTTTCTAACCCACTTGGGGAACGAGGCCTTGAAGTCGGGATACGTCGTGACACCGGGCCAGTCTTCCTCTGAAGGGGTTCCCAGGGTTCTGTAGTAGACTTAGTTAATGCATTTTCATCAAGGCCAAGGGTGGACGACGTACTGGAAGATCTTGAAAATCTCGTCAATCTCAGAGTCACCGGGGAACAGGGGCTTTCGCGTGCACATCTCCGCAAAGATGCAGCCCACGGACCACATGTCCACACCGGTAGAGTACTGCCTGCCGCCGAGCAGGATCTCGGGGGCGCGGTACCAGAGCGTCACGACCTCGTGGGTGTACGTGCGCAGCGGGACGCCAAAGGCGCGGGCGAGGCCAAAGTCAGCAAGCTTGAGATTGCCGTTTCTATCAATAAGCAAATTCTGAGGCTTGAGATCGCGATGCAGCACGCGGTGAGAGTGGCAGTAGCGGACGCCCTCGCAGAGATGGAGCATGAGCTTCTTGATGACGACGTCGCCCAGGCCCAGACGGGCGAGCTGTGTCGAGCAGCCCTCGGGCAGGGCCTTTCCGCGACCGCCATCGCTCACAGGCAGTGCCTCCATGTACTTCTTGAGATCAAGATCAATGAACTCGCACACGAGGTAGAGCTTGTGGCCGTCGGCGTGGACGATGTTGTGGAGGCGCATGATGTTGGGATGCTTCATTTCCTTGAGAAGCGAAATTTCGCGGATGGCCGTGCTGGGAACACCCTCATCTTCGGCCTCGAGGCGGATCTTCTTCAAGGCTACCAGACGGCCGCCGTGGGCGAGATCGCGGGCCTTGTAGACCACACCATAGGTTCCTGTGATGGAGGTTAGGCTGGGTATCTTGGGGGCCGCCGGGGGACTCACCCTCGCCGAGCTTTTCTAGCTTCTGATAGTTATCCATGATTGAATCGTCTGTCTTCTTCTTGACAGTAAACAGGCCCGCCTGTTTGAGATGACCACGGCGCTGCTGGTAGGTGCTTACGCGGGGTGAGTCGGCGAGTTTCACGAGAAAAAATCACCAACGGGCAGTCAATGAGAAAGGGATGAAAAGTGCGTGCTCCCTCTCCAGCTCGACGCAATCAAGTTCCTTTTTATGTAACGCCTCGCCCTGCGGTCGCTGAGAGAATGTTGCTTGACGTGGTGCCTCCCTTTGTTTGTGCCGCTGTCGTCTGTTTACGTGTGACGGGACGTGGCAAAACACTTCACTGGCGCTTATCGGAGCTTTGGCAGGTATCGGGGCAGCCGTCACTCGTTGAAAGCGACTAGCTTATTGCATATTGTGGCTAAAAGGGTAGGCCAATCACTGCAATTATGATTTTATGCCGACTTTGACTCAACTTATTCTGGTGCTGACTGACGCTCGAGCTTTTTTACGCGTTGTGGCGGGGCCTATCGATAAGAACTGTTGGACTGGCGACCGCACAGCCATAAGGCGTTTTCAGCCTCACCAAATATGTCAATTTATGATGTGGAAAAGAAAAATACTAGAATAAATCTCTAGCTTGATTCTTAAAGCCAAAATAGATGGGCAATATTGGACCGATCAAGAAGTGATAACCCAGCATAGTGCCTGCAGATACACCTATTGGGCGCGGTCATCCTTATTGTCTCTTCTCCCACAAGCCACTCGGATATCAATATGGGGAGTACGTTTATATTTCATTTCAATCGTACGATTCAACTTATATCGAGTTTAGAAATTCATTACCCTCGAGATCCACCTGCTCGTTGATCTCCCTTCGGGTTTGCAAGCTGTCGTGAAGGCTGTCTGTGATATCGCCGAGGCAAGGCGTCCGCCATCAACACAATGTACTGAAAGATGAACACTGAAAGAACGGTGTTGGCTCTCTTGGTGTTGAGGCCTACCTAATCACCATCATCTGATTCTGAGCTCGTTTCTTCTGTAACTTTCCACTGTGGGTCTTGACCTTCACCTCTATGTGGTCCCTTTCCCAGTAGGCCGCATGGTTATATAGCAGATGATATCAATTAGGATGTATTCTATAGGCAGGTGATATTTGAAAGTTCGGAAATTGCCAGGCAAGGAAGCTTGTTTTTAGGGGCGATTGCGTATGCCTTGTTTCAAACCCGAGACCCTGATCGAGGGCCCGTTTGTTATAATAAACTACTCCTACATTCAATTCTTTGACGCTGCAAACGTATGATTCCCGGTGTCATTCTCATAGGCATTCGTGGAAATGTCGTCAATCAACGCAGCAACCTTGGTATTCAACGATTCCGACTTCAACTTCGAGAACAGCATTATTCGACCAAATGGCAACCTTCTTGTCACCACCATAACCAGCAGGATTCTTCTGGATATCGATATTCAATCAGAAAGCCCATCTAGCCGAGTCGTGGCCACATTTGGAGAATATGGCATCCTTGGAATTGACTCCGTCGGCGAAGATAAATATGCGATCGCAGCTGGTATCCCAAGTCTAGGTCTCTCTCGTTGGAGCAACGGAACCGTGTATACCGTTGATTTGAGCAACGAGCAGAGTCCGGAAATTGAAGCTGCCGCCAGTATCGACGCTGACCTCCCAGATGGCTTGGTGACTGTCCTCACTCAGCCTGATATGGTCCTTGTCTCTGATGCCCTCGCTGGGATGGTCATTAGGGTTAACACTACAAGCGGAGAGTCAGAAATCATTTCTCAAAGATGATCTTCTAGTTGGAAACCCCGGTGTGAACGGGCTCAAGATCCTCGACAACTATGTGTACTTTGTCAACACGGACACTAGTTACTATGGGAAATTCGCCATTACTGAAGACGGCCAAAAGTCTGGAGACATCCAGGTTATCTCTACCGATGCCAGTTCGGATGACTTTGCTCTTGACAAACATGGGATCGCAGATATAGGGCCGCAGCGGAACCCCAGCGTAGTCAGAGTGTTTCCCAATGGCGCCGCAACTCAGATTGCGCAGAATGTAGAAATGGGGCGGCCATGCTCATTGACCCTGGCGGAAGACGGGGTATCAGGATATGTGACAACCGCCGAAGGCCAAATCTTCAAGTTTGAGGTTTCTGCTCCACAAATGGCTAGGTTCCTAGTGGTTTCTGGCCATGGCCGTTCAAGTTGTATAGCCCATCAATACAACTATCGAGAATGACTCCAAATCAATGTTAGAATACATGAGAAATCCCGGAACATACGCTATTCGCTGGTTGGAATTCGGAAAGTTTGCTGCATAGGTCACGACCGAGGGCTAACACCTCACATCATGGAGCTTCTTAGGGTTTAGAATTGTACGTTCTGGCATAACACTTCACGATTATCTTATTTCTGATCAGAAGTTCTCGTCCTCGGCTTGTTTGGATTGCAACCTTTGCAAAAGTTATTCTTGATTCATGGAACTCTAACTTAACTACAACCTATTACATAGTCACTTGATAGGAGTTACTGACGGGAATAAGCCACGGTTAGCAATGTAGACGAAGCGGTCAGAGTATTCACTTACCAAACAGGTGTTAAGGATATTCGTAATGGTTTCTTGCTCAATCATGGAATACTCGGGAAGAAATAGGGCAATGTTGATGCTAGAGCTATTGGAGAACATACTTCCACAGTTTGAAGCAAAATTTAGGGTGATAGGGCGCACCATGGAGGAGCGCAGTCCTTGCAAGAGCCCGGCTGCCTAGAGGTGGACCAGGCCGCATTAGACCGTTTCATATCTGGGCCCTCACAGCCTTCTCACGTCAGCCCAATACACCGCCACGCCAGATGTGAGTTACATGCGGCCAGACTCCCAAATACTATCATTCGCTGATTTCAAAGTAGACAAGCAACTAGGTTTCGGTGGTTTCTTCGCACATGAATCACAACAAGACGTCACAAACCACGGGATAATTTTTTTTTTGGCATAGACGATGTCACGTTCAGAGAAATACGCCTACTCGCCAGTGACGGACTCGGAAATCCGTCTGGTGACTTTCAATCAGGCGAAGAAAGGCGAGCTGGAAGCGAGCATACAACACGTTACACTGAACTCAGATGATCCGATAAAATACACGGCGCTGTCCTATTGCTGGGGAGATCCCTCCACCCGGGTCGACGTTCCATGCGATGGAAAGGTGCTGAGTATCACGACTTCACTCCACGAGGCACTTTGTGAGATTGTTGAGGTTAGTCCTCACAAGACCTTATGGATTGATCAAATATGCATCGACCAGGAGGACCTAGTCGACAAATCGAGGCAAGTTAGTAAGATGAATGTAATATATGACAGTACGTCCATTTCCCCTCTTAGCATCAGACCCGCATGCTCACAGTGAATAGAAGCAGAAACGGTCCTCATTTGGTTGGGACCGGAAACCGAAAGTGCCTCGAAAGCTGTTGATTTCGTCAAGCAGGTTGGAGAAATCGCCCTCCCCGATACTACGGACATGTTCCGATGGGACCACTATGTTGATGACGAAGAACACGAAGCTACGAAGCTCGAGAAGGTTGAGAAATACACAGTGGAGAAATCTAACGAGTTGGGCATCTCTTTTGATGATTTGGAGTCCTGGGATGCCTTCTCCGAGTTCTTTGACAAACCCTGGTATCAACGGATGTGGACCGTGCAGGAGATCATCCAAGCGCGCAAGGCCTTCGTCGTGTACGGCTCCTACACTCTGCAATGGGAGCTCGTGAGTGCCGCCGCCAAGTGGTTCGTCTACAAAGCCGAGGCCATACACAGCCGCCACAGCCGCGGCGTGGGTGGCATGTGGCTGGTCAATCAGATGGTGTCTATCCCATGGCGCGCCAAGATGGGAAGCGAATACCACCCGCAACTTTTTGGGCAGAAGATGAGGCCTACATGCAAGTGGGGTCTGCGTGATCTTCTTGAGGAGTTGCGGCCTCGCCTGGCTTCTGATCCCCGAGACAAGGTGTATTCTGTGGTTGGCATCTCTGAGCTGGATGGCGGTTTCGGAGATGACAAGCAGATTGCCGTAGACTACTCCCTATCTGTCAAGGACGTATTCACGAATGCGGCCGATATAATATTGAGAACAGATTTTTCGGATGGTGTTGATCTTATATGGTCAGCAAGACAACCAAGCAACGAACTAGGCTGGCCGAGCTGGGTCCCAGATTGGAGGCAACGAACTGGACAAGGCTGCGAGTGGGAGATCGGGAAACCATTCAAGATAAATTCTCATAGGAATGGTAGATACAAGTATATTCCTACGGACGATCCATATGCTCTGGCAGTACAGGGCAAGATCATCGGTAAGGTAACCTACAGGAGTCAGTATTGTCATTTTGGCGAATTGTTCCAGTCCAGTGGGCTCCGCGAAGTCTACCAGGATTGTATGCAAAGACTAGATACCTACCCGACTGGCGAAGACGTTAAGCAAGCCTTTGGGCTTACGATATTGGGCGGCATTTTGAGCAAGGGTTTGAAAGAGAAGGAAATCTCAATGGAGAGATACGTTGAGACATATATGGACTTCTTCGACGTCACGCAAATGCCGCAGGCTACTCCCGAAGACAGAGCTGTGCGGGATCAGGCTCTCGAAAAGTTCTACAAACTAGGATATAGCGCCGAATGGTTGCTGGCGATTCTGGACGCATATTGCGAGCGGAGGTTCTTCCTCACTGACACCAGCTACATGGGTTTGGCCAACCACAAGGTGACCGAGGGCGACGTAATCGCTATCCTCTTTGGTTTTCGCTGGCCTTGCGTTTTACGTCCAAAAGCTGAGGACAATGGCAAAGACTTTGAGTTTATCGGGTGAGTGCTCTACACCATTCCATCAGAATGCTGCTAATACGATTTCTGAAGTGAGGCATACGTACATGGCATGATGGACGGAGAGGGAGTCCAAGGCTTGGCAAAAGATGAGTCTATAGAGGGCGATGGATATTATGTTGGCGACCTATTCCTTCTGAAATAGGATACTTCTTTTCATCCGTCTCGCATTCTGAAAAGGTCGTGATAGTATGCAATGCTCACCGAGCTCATAATCATGGGGTTGACATTACTACATACTCCTGCGTTGTTTGTCACTCAATTCCCATGCCCCAGGTATTCTTGTGAGCTATGTTGCTTCCCAACCATTTGCACGTATTCCTCCCCTACGAACTCGGTGGGCTCGCCGTCCTTGATGACTAGTTTGACGGAAGCTTCCTTTGCTCGCTTGTTCAATTCCTCCAGAGTACGTGCGCCTTTGAAAATACTCGAAACTTGACTTCCCTTTGACATTGTCGCCATTTCGCTCGACTTCCACACCGGAATTCTCCCTCCTGTTGGGAACTTGTACAACAGAGTTAAAATGAGGAATAGGGCCGCAGAAACCTCGACAGTAGCATGAAGCACAACCCAAACCCACCGAATCTTGTACACAGTGACATAATGGAGAACTTTGCCCTCATCAGTGGACTGCATGCTATCTCCAGCGCGAATCGTATTGCTCATGCTCATAGCGAGATTCTCAAAGGTCTGTGGGATGTCGTTAGAGTCCCAGAGAATTTGCGCTACCTCGGGATCGTATCTCAGGTTTGTTGTTCGATATTGATCACTGAGATAACCTGTCGGCGCGCCTCGATCCTCCGCTACGGCTGAACAATTCTTCCTCTCGTCTGGCTTGCAGGTCGAGAAAACGCTTTGAGCGATATAGTTGACAACCTCAACGGCTGTTTGGGTAATATTCCAACCCTCATCTTTCGTAAAATCCTTCGAGAGCTGTAGATCAGATCGAGTGTACCAGGAATAGTTTCTATGGAAAGCCAAGCTCTCTTGTTGCTCCGCTGGCAAAGGCGGCGGAGCAAATTCTGATCCAACCATGTTGGCTTCATCATCTAGCTTCCATGAGTTTGGGTTCCGTTTATATGCTTCATTGACCACGGAAGATGTGGCCATGAGTGTACCGTTACGAGCTTCAAACGCGTAATCCTTTGCACAGTAGTAGAGGGCACACTCCGTTGCTTCAGCCTTTGGCTCTGTCCAACTCTCGTTCTTCGCAAGATATCCAGTTTCGTTATTCATCTTGATTACGCTTTGCGACCAGATGAGTGTGTCGATGTCTTTCATAGCAACTGTTTTGCTTGAGTTTGATGTCCCAAGCATTGTCATGAGAACCCTTTGTCGTTTCTGCGGATTATGGAGGTTGTCCAAAAACAGCCCGTTCGGAAGTGTAAATTTCGTTGCAGTTCCAACCTCTTGCCATGTAACCCCGTTTGGTAGGGCGACGGAAAACACAGTGCTGTTTTCTTTCTCACGCCTTTCCAGAGAAGATTCGAGGTTGACACACTTGCTGCATACAGCTAGAGAAGTAACCTTGGGGAACTCACAGTGGCTACCGGGGCAGTCGTAATCGGATTGTTGCAAAATGAGTTTTGTTTTACCGGTCAGGCCATACATCACGGCGGCCTGCATTCCGAAGTTGACTGGTGTCGTGGTGACGGCAACATAGCTCTCAGCTTCATCCTCCATGAGGTTGAGTTCGGTAGACTTTGCATAGGACAGATCATAGTACTGAGCTCGTGCAAACCTCCCACCATTCTCCACCGCCTGTCTTTGCTCAATCTGGATGAGTTGCTGGGCAAACGGGCCCAGCCCTATGGCCAATATGGTGATCGATGCGCCTGCGCGCACAATAGCTCTAAAACGGTTCTTGTTAGCCATCATCTCTCCTTCCACCGTCTGTTACGCGATCGGGTTCTCCATCTCTCTCACCCTCCCTTGAAACTTCTGCTAATGAGCAGTCGCAAACTGCCCAGAGGCCCACGGCTCGCGTCGGCCACGATTTCGAAATCATACAGGCGACGCGGCGGTCCGGAGAAAAGGGACCAGTTGGCTTGGCTAATACAATTTGCGACCAATGTCAACAGCGAGGCCTTGGACCCGAGTGCCAGGATCGACACAACAGTATTGAGGGTTACAAGCGGCCCATCAAATATCTCCTTGCCGTCAAAGGAGATTAGGATAGCAATCATGGCAACAAACTGCGCTATTGACGCGACGAGGGAAGCAATTTCCCAGGTCCACAGCCCGATGGACCGGGTGGTTGGTGACCCCATTCTCACTTCCAACTTACGTCTTGAGAATGAGATCTGAAGGCGAACGAGACAGTTTGATGGATTGAGAAGAAAGAAGAAGGGGTATTTATTAATAACGCTCGAATTAATATGGAGCACATTTCTTCAAGCGCGTTTCAGTAAGCAGCCTACGGAGTATCCAGCATCGAAGGAGTCCGATCCCTGAAGTGTTGCGGCTTTCTATACGTGCTAATCAACCATAATGTGGGAACCGCGGCAGACATAAGAAGATCACTATTCGCCGCAATGCATAACTGTGGCAGTTAGCGTGGCAAACAGCCGTCAGCAATGTCATTTAATGCCATTCACAATGCAGACGCGCAGCATTTGACCCTGGTCTTTATGAAATACTTCCAGAAACCGATCGAGAATCGCCACACACCAAAAATAGCAGGTAGGAACTGGTAGGGCTGACCATTTCCCCTCCGTGCTGGCGATAATATCCAACACTATCGAGGTCCGGGTCTCCTAACGCCTACTGATTCCTGACAACACTTTTTATCTTGAAAGTTACAGAGTATATAAATATTCATTTGTCTTCATGATGCGTTGTCTGAAGCTGTCCTACGTTTCACTAGTTCCATAATCACTGGTAGGGCTAGAATACAATGAGTTCTTGTTTTGTAACACCACGATCTGCAGTTTTGGGGTAACAGAATCTCTAACGTGTTCGCTTATGCACGATCCAGTGTAACATTTTACCTCATCTGTAGGTGCTTAGGAACTTACGTTATGTACTACCTCCGCAACTCGAATCAACCGTTAATCTCCGAATAGGATACTTTAACCACCAGCAGTTTACAATCAAATCAATGACAATTTGTATCCACTTGAAAATTCAAAAGTGGTACAAGAAGCCGGAATAATCTGAATTGGCTGAAAACACACAAGTGGTGGGTGATTAGAGTATATTACCAACTCATTCAGTTCCTATTTTGCTGCAAACCAGACTCTACAATGAATACTCAAGATGATAGCCGTTTCCAAATATCAAGAAATTGAAATTCTTTGCATATCAATTCATTTAACTTCGAGTAACCAGAGAAGAAGGAATATGCGCAGTGTTTTGCAATATCTGGGTTTAGTATTGGCGAGTCTCGTGATAAATCTTAGAATGTTCTTAACAGAGCCGTGCAATGATTTAAATGTTCAAAAAAACGGGATGGGAGTTGCAAGTTAAGACTGCCAAGTTGTGTGGCCGCAACTGAGGTTGTTCTGAGAAGAGGCTGGTGGTACAGGCTGGCCGAAACATGAGATGAATAAAATCAGGAACAACAGGTTCCAAATGCCACGAATTTCAAGTAACAGTCGACCTCCCCGGTGCCAACCATATAAATAGGGTGGCCTCCCCGAGCTTCTGAGACGAGTTTGCTACTATTCATCATCATCATCACCAAACCACAAGAGCCCCCGCCAAAAGCGAAAGCAAAGACAACTCATCACATATTTCTAGAGCACGATCTTTCTTAGCAAGATGGACATTTATCAGGTAGAACACGTTTATTTCAAGGACGGAAGCCACGCCATTTTTATCATGAAGGAAAAGAGCGACATTTCAGGCGATCTTATTCGACACATCACCCAGAATGGCACCAACCAAGTGAGCATCGAAAGAGGGATCAAACTCAAGGAAACCTACCCGGACTACTACATGAAACAAATTGGCGAGGTCGACGAGTTTGACGCCAAGCAGGTGCTTGAAATGGCCCAAACCGACACAACGGCTTCCCAGAAAGATTTCCGGGAATGGACCAATGCTTTCATTGAAGAGCTGAAGGCTAAAGGTTGGCTCTGGGAGCAAGCTCCAGGTGCCAATATGCCGCCTGGTTGGGGCAGCTCTTGACAAACCGCCACCCTTTGTTTGCATCCGCACAGCTTGGGGTTTGCGATCAACATTCCAGGGGGATTTGCAAGAGTGCTCTCGACTTTGGGCTGAACCGCATCTGAAAGCGGTTGGCGCATCGAATTGAACTTCTCGGTCATTCGTTTCTCTTTTGTTCAAGCATAAATAGGTGTATTGAGATTCAATCAAAAGTTCTGGTGAATGAAATTGATCGTTGCTTCATTAAACGCGGCCCTGTGGGAGTTTTATAGTTGACACCCCTTCCATTATTTCGTATCTTCCCAGTATATCAATTCTTTCCTTGAGGGGGTGTTTCTCTATAAGAGACGAGATCAGGCAATATTCGTACAGCCTTTGAAACCCTACACTTTTGTCTTGGCCCATTCTGGTATTACTCGAGTAGCTCTACCGTATTTTTGAACGTGCCTTCGAAGAAAGAAGCTCGTGTTATAGATATCCAACAAGGCGATGAAAACTCACAATTGAACGACTCACAAAACCTCCGAATCACGTCCACGAACGTGTATGCATCATCCCTGACAAATCTCCTGCCTACCCGCTATGATAGAATGTCCTTAACTATAAATGCTCTGTTTTCTGGGCGTCAGGATTTATCCTCGATGGGCTCGTCTAGGGCCCGTGCCTTTTTGTAGTTCTTCTTGGGCACTAGGGTCTCTGTCGATGGGTAGCAAAAACCGGGACGTTCTCGTTCTTCCTCATCGAGGTGATATCCCATATCTCCTCGGCCAAAAGGCATATACGGTGACTATGAGTGTCAGGTTCGAGTTGATTTCAAAGCGTTTTGCGGAAGGCACCATGAACGGCGGGTATTTGAGCGAAACTGGAATAGAGGAGGAAACAGAAGTATTCAGTATGGTCTAGGCCACAGGACATGTAATGTCCAATAGGTAATCTAACTAACTCAGGTACCTCATGCTTCCAAGCCTAATTCCTGGCCTTTGAGCGCTTTTGGTGCTAAAGGCTCGTGCATAGAGGGAGTCAGGCCGCAGGGTGGTTGGCCACGGACACCCTTGATAAGGCAGTTCAACTTCAACACCATCAACAAGAACAGGCGGCCAAATGGTTTAGTGGTAGAATTCACGCTTTGGAAGAAATTCATTCTGCGTGAGACCCGTGTTCAATTCACGGTTTGGCCCTGAAGCTCTCTTTTTGGTTGGTTGGAAGGCTGAGCTCATGCCGTATGAGTCACAACAAAAGGGGCGTATGGAGGCTGACGGGCGAAACCTTGACACAGATATTCGCCCCTTAAATGGAAGTTACATGTGCATTTACATTTTAGAGTTAGCGATGATCATTTGAATGGATTCTGTATGGGGAAGGCAAAAGATTTCAGCGACACGACGGACGTGGCCCTTGCCAGATTTGCTTACGTGGTTCAAAGTGAAAGGAGGCGGATAAATGAACATAAGATCAAGAAATTGAAGGCTTCTAGGTATTTCTTGGCTCAGTGAGTGTCTTTAATTATAATAATTACTGTAATAATAAATAGTGAACAAACAACCCGAATTACAAAACAATGGAACATTCATCAATATCACCACTTACTGACACTCCCGCACCACGGATCACTAAAGTCGAGCTCTGGCAGTCGACCAGATATCTACGAGTGAATTCTAGAACAGTTCCTAAATCTCCTATCGACAGAGACATATACACAATCTTGTCTGATGAACATCTGGCTGTGAGGCTTTACAAACCGAGACTGTGGCTCGATAATTATCACGTGATAGTAAACGACCTTTGCATGATGACCAGGAACTGTTGCGCCAAGTCATTGACAACCAGGTTATATAGCTTTCCCCGATTGGATCCTCGGTCAAAGTTCACACCATGTTTCTTTTCTAGCGGGTCTGGGCGTATTCATCGCATTTGCCGGGCGGAACTAAGCCTCATAATAAGCCACGACAAACGCACCACGAACAATGGGCGTTTCCTCAACCTGAAAAAGATGTGACGGTTGGTCACTTTGAATCATGCCCGTACCCTACGTTGCCCCGGCGGTAGCTTTGCTCTCCTCTCCGTCCACCGTCGCATGCGCCATCGTCCTGGCCACAAGCACCCTTGCTTTCCGGCGCCTCAGGTCCCCATTTCCAGGGCCTCGTCTCCTCAAGCTCACCAACATCCCGCTTCAATACCATGAATTAACCGGTTCTCGGGATGCCTTCGTCGAGGCTCTACACCAAAAATTCGGGCCTCTGGTCCAAGTCGCCCCGCGTCACGTCTCTGTCAACGACCTTAGCGGACTGAGAGATATCTCTGTCGTCTCCCAGCGCCTGGACCGACCAGATCCCTTGCCTGCGTTCCACAACTACGGGGAGGAGAACCTCGTGTCTACTGTGCGCGGAGATGTGCATCACGAACGAAGAAAGCCACTTAGAAGCATGTACTCGGCCAAGATGGCAGAGTCCAAGGAGGTCACTGACGTAACCTTGCGCGCTGCACGAGACATGCTGCGTTTAGCTTCACGAATAGGGAGGAAGAGCCCTGGTGGTGGTGCGGTGGTGGAGGTTCGTGAGATGCTACGGCCTGCGCTTTACGATGTCATGAGCTTCATTGTGTATGGTCCCGGCAGCCAGTTGAACTTGGTAAACGACCAAGCGCAAAGGACAGCCATGGAGGTGGACACCGAATTTCAGGAGGCACGAATGTCCAGTGCGGCTGGAGCCATGATGTTCTTGCTGCCGAGAATCACGCTCTGGCTTCGGCGATGTGGCCTTGCGCCGGGAGCCGTGGATGGAACAACACCTTCCAGGTTGTTCTCAGACCAGGTAGGAAGGGAAGCATTGGAAGCATTGAAACGTACAGATGAAAATTGCGGAGGGGAAGATGAACACCAATCACTCATGGGCCGTCTTCATGCCCATTTCCGGACAAATGGTCCCACGGCGGCTGTACCCTCAGAGGAGTATATCCTGAGTGACTCTCTGGACCAATTTTGGGCTGGGGTGAGCACAACAGCTGATGGTTTAGCACCTTTATTCCGTCTCCTCTCCCTGCCAGAGAACAAAACTCTTCAACAGCGGCTAAGGAGTGAAATTAGAGATGCCATAGCTGAATCCGGGGCTTCTTCAGCGGCAGATTTGACGGCAGAAAAGCTAAAGCGACTGCCATTGTTGAACGCGGTCATACGCGAGACACTGAGAATCCACCCGCCAATCCCTTTCAGCATGGAAAGGGAGATCGTGGATGAACAAGGCCTCATTGTTCATGGTCAGCTTATCCCAGTTGGTTGGCAGGTCAGCGCTGAGGTGATGGGAATGCAGAGAAAAGAAAGTGTGTTTAGTGACGCACGAAGATGGTTCCCCGGTCGTTGGCTAGCCACAGACGATCATGAAAGTCTTACGAGAGGCCCAGAAGGTGCGGGTAAGGAGATGAAGGGTCATTTCCTCGCCTTTGGAAGCGGGTCTAGGATGTGTCTTGGGATGAATGTGGCATGGGGCCTTATGAGGGCATTTGTGGCCGTTGTATACGGAGAAATGCAAACATCTATTGTCCAAGATCATATGGAGGGTGTGGATAGTCATAAGAGCGGGGAGAAGGATTCAAAAACTTCCGCCGACGGTGTGGCAGGATGGCTAGAGGAGAGACAGAAGACGATATGGATTCATCTTCAAGAAGCAGCCGGCGAGCAGTGAGCTGGCACATTGTACACTTCACTCCACTCCTATTTAGAACTCTCCTCATTGGTTAACAAGTGAGTTGTTATATCTAAATAAGTTCTCAACGCAAATGGATGAACGCATAAGCATTCTCCGATTTCCAACCACAAATAAAAGCTCGCACCAGACAAAGGTAACTCAACATCGACTATATATATTCCAACAGATGTCAATTCCTGTTCAGACAGGCATTTGATGTACCAACATAATAATCCCACTAGACAGAAATCCCACCTTCTTCATCACTCTCATCTGGCACAAAAAGCCAGTCTTCTTTTGACTCGTGCCCATCCAAACCAGGATGATCCGCGTCCGCAGACTTCTCACCTGCGGCACCCTCATCAAAAGCCCCATCTGAAACTCCCAACTGATCTACCTGAAGGATCCTCTGAAGCACACGCTGACGGATATCTGAGTGAACCTTCTCGAGCAGTTTATTCTGCAGAAGGATGTTCTCATCAGACCTCCCTTCCTGTACCATCGTGGGGCTCCAGCTCTGGCACAGCTCCCCATTCGTACTTGGGCTGACAGACGCAGCAGGGTGGTGCCGGAAGTAGGCCTGCGAGCATAGGCACGACGGCTTGCTGATGCCTATGAAGCTCTCGCCCATGGAATACTTGAGATGGTTCTTGTAGAAATGTTCTAGGATCTGCACCTCGCTGGGGACCCTGGGCACCGCCATGCCCTCACCGTACTGCTTTTTGATCCTTTCTTCAATGTCCGGATGGCTCTTCTTAAATCTCAAGAACGCAGCTTCAATTTCTCTCCTCAGAGGAGTTGTTTCGATAAGTCGCCTTGCAACCACATCGAAGTTCGTGTTGGGATCCGGCTTCGGGGGCGGCACAGGTTCAGGAGGTGGCACCATGCGCACATGGAACTTGCTCAGCAGCAGACCCTTCAGTTTCGCCCCATCTTCAATCAGGTCCTTGCAGGCTTGGAATTGGCGAGCTAGGCACCGTATGGAATGTCGCAACTGGACAAACGGCAGGGTCAGGACTGGCATGTCAGACACTCCCGTGATCGAGTTCAGCTTGTCCATGGCCTCGTATTCTTGGGCCTCGTGTGCGACGCGGCACCAGGTCAAGTTGTTTCTATCTTGATTTGTCTCGAGGTCAAGTTGGCCGAGCCATTCTGGCAGGTCCTCCACTGCAGGTCTTGAGATTAGCGCCGGCCATGCGTTTACTCATCAGGGAATGGTGAGACCTTACGATCAGGGTGGTTGAGCTTGAGGAGCACCGGTTGGCAATCCTTGACGGCAATGGATAGATCCTCTACCTCTAGGCTTAAGCGGCTCTTGGCGAGATTGGCGCAAACCCCTTGGAGCAGATCCTCTCCATGGTGCAGCAGACGTTCCGGGAGCCCAAGGACGCGCTTCAGGAGGGACAGGATGAAGTTGAGGCAACGGAGGGCATTGTCCCTCGGTTCAGTATCGGCTGCGATCCAGAAACGAGACAGGTCATCGGCACTTTCAATCGCTATGGAAATCTTGAACGAACTGTCCCTCCGATGGTCACAGAGAAAGGCAAGGTTGTTCAGGAACCGGCGCTGAGTGTTCACCTCGCTGGACGCATCAGATGAGGGCCGCGACCGCTTGGCGAGAAATCTTTGGCCCAGCGCCGCGGACAGCTTCATGGTTTCATAGAACTGGTCAAGGCGTGTCTGGTAGGAGTCCTTACTCGGAGGTTCCGCGGACATGATGACACAGGTACGAGAGATCAAGCGTGGTCTCTGTTACTGCCAAGAAAGTCCGTGTATAGCATCTAACTCAAGGGAACTTTACGCGAGCATATATGGGCTTCGCCTGATAAATATTGGGCGAGCTTAGGCACACCTGCTCACTGACATGCAGAAGGCCAGATGCCACCTAAGTGTCGAAGGTCGCCTCACTTTCAGATCCCCGCAGAGCCATCAACAGCTGATCCCTTTCCATTGGCTGGATGGTCTCGTAAAGGAGGGAGGAGGGCCTCCTGCATAAGACGAGCCTATCATGGAGCGTCATCAAGTGCACATTCGGTACGGTGTGCCATTTCTTTGATCTTATTTGCCGTCTCTTCAAAACATGAGAACTAATGCAACTTGCACTCATCCGCGGGGTTATGACGATATGCTGCATCTCCATAATACCGAGTCGATAAAGAATCAAATGGCAGGCGAACCATATGCCAGAACCCGCATTGGACGCCTCGGCATGGCCATAGCCACAGTATGATGCAACCTTGGCTCTCAGTGAGGGGACACCACAAGTTCTTTCGGTCGCACAGAATCTCAGGCCATATATTGCACAATCATCGTAACCCAAGGCCAGTTCGGAGAGGATCTCGGAAAACTGATCAAAGGATGGCAACCGCCATGTGTATTAAAAATCGAATAGATTATAGCAGTAGAAAATCCATATACCTTGTTCCCATGTCCAGATATATCGCTTGATTGCTAATTTTTGTCCCAAATCGCTCTGTCATTCAAACCCAAAATTCCATCTCAAAAACATTCATCATTACCGCATCGATACCATTAATTGGCATGCTCCTTCTCCTCCTCCTTAGGGATCCTCACCCAAATGATCGTAATCAGCGCTGCAACCAGCTGGCTCGCGAGCGCGAACCACCAAATCGCCCGCAGCCCCGTGAGCCCAATCTCCCCCTCGGGCCCAGCATCGAGCGTCCCCCGATGGCCTCGGCGATGCTGGTGAAAATGGCCGCCGAGAGGTTCTGGTTCGTGACCAGCAGGCTGCCGGCGCTCCCCTGGTAGGACCGGGGGACGCTGCTCGTGATGAAGATGGAGGCGGCGGCGAAGGCCAGGTCCGGGCCAAAGGTCACGAGCGCCACGCCCGGCAGGCCGAGGGCCCAGTAGCTGGTCGTCGGCGTCTGCGGTAGGAAGAAGGCGGAGCCCATGGTGAAGCAGATCATCGAGGTGGCGTAGATGTAGTGTCCCGGGACGAGGTGCAGGATGCGGCTGACGATCCATGTCGCCAGCACGCCGACGATGGCGTTGGGAAGGAAGTAGAGGGCGACGGTCATGGGCGCGGCGCCCTGGATGCGCAGCCAGAACTGGACGGCAAAGAACTGCCACCCGCCGAAGAAGGTGCCGAAGCCGAGGAAGTAGGCTAGCATGAGCGGCATAAAGCCCTTGACCTGCCAGAGGGTGGTGGGGATCATGGGCCGCGCGACGTAGCGCTCTGCGACGAAGAGGCCGACGATGGCCGCGGCGCCGACGCCGATGAGGGCGAGCGTGTACGGCGCCCAGTGGACGACGGCACCCTGCGTGAGGCCGAAGAGGAGGCACACGCAGCCGGTGATGGCGAGGCCGGCGCCGACGTAGTCGAACTGGCGCATTGAGACGGCCTTCTGGCCCGGCTTGTCGGCCACGGGCTGGAGGTTCGGGATGGAGAGGTAGGCGGCTAGGCAGAAGGCGCCGGAGATGATGGCGTTGCTGCCGTACACCCACTTGAGGTGGTCCGCGAGCCCGCCGCCCTGGAGGAGGCCGAGCCAGAAGCCAAAGGGGGCACAGGCGGCCATGGCGGAGAAGACGCGATTCTTACGCAGGCCGGGCTTGTAGACGCGGCCGAGGATGCTGATGGATCCTGAGACGAGGACGCCAACGAAGAGGCCCTGGAGGGCGCGGACGACGAAGAAGAGGATCTTTAGGTCGGGAGTGATGGAGAAGGCACCAACGACGTGCCAGATGGTGATGCCGAGGAACGAGCCCACGAGTAGACCCTTGGGAGGCATGAGATCGGTGATGGATCCGGAGATTACCACGGATAGGCCGTTGGCAGTGGTGAAGGCGCCGTTGATCCATGGGATCTCTGCATTCTTGAGGCCCAATGCATCGCGGAACTGCTGCTGGTTGGCAGTGACGTTGCCGATGAGGAAGGAGAACATCATCAGGGACATGGAGCACACAGCGATGAATGTGATCTCAGCAGTCACGGTGCTGAACTCCTTGGGTCTGTCCTGCTGCTTCTTCTGGGCGGGCTCAAGCTCATCCCCTCTAGGGACACGGGAGTTGGTCTGGCTCAGCCTGCGGCTCAAGTTGCGGCTCACATGGCTGAGAGAGATGGCGAGATGGGCGGGAATGTCTGGGACATCCTCGTCATCGTCATCAGTGTCTGCGTCGGAGCTCGCGCTCGAGGAAAGCTCCCTCACAGCCTCCACGGCAACATGCTCCTTCTTCTCATCGAGTGGGTGAGAAGCTGTGTCGAAGACCTTGCTGGGGATTGCAGAGCCTTGTGCGACGGGGGACATGGCGGGCAATGGCTAGTCTCCCTAACTTTTGTGTAAGAAACCAATGGTAAATCAAGATCAAAACTAAGATTTTATTCGCTCCTAGCTAGGAATTATGTTTCTTAGCTACAGAGTCAAGGTGGATGGATGTAGCTGCTGAGGGAAGGGCAGAGGAGAGGCGTGTAGAGAGGGCAAATATATAGGGCATCGCCACAATCCAGCAGACTGCGGATTTCCAATCCCGTCAACTCCTCTGCCTTGAACATGGTATTCTCACGATCTTTCTATTCTCCTCTCTACTCTCCAATTTTTCATATCCACAGCCCACAATGACTCGGCGAGGACTTAACGTATTGGGTAGGCCTTATCTTGCACGTGGAGCCTGTCAGCCATCGCGGGACCCATCAGCGCCCGTCAGGATGGTATCATTGCAGCGGTGCGTCGCGTTGCCTGTGTCGGGAAAAAGAGAAAAAAAGGTAATCAAGAGTCAGTCGAGGTCGGTAAGACGGCAGTAGCTCTGTCAGGCAAGGTAGCAGAAGAAAAAAAAGGGACGGGAGAAAAATCTGTTGGTGTTGTGGGCTGGGACGTATCCACAGATCAAGCTCCAAGCCAGAACAAGCGTGCAAATGGGACCTTTTCCCCTGCAAGCAGCAAGGTGTCAAGCCTTGAAAGGACCCTATTTTTGGCTAATTCCCGGGTGGCGAGCCTAGCTGGAGGCTGGATATCCATAGCCTCCGTTTAGAGAGGACGACGGTGGAGCGTGATTCGTACAAGATCTCTCGTTCGAGGTGTTAGTTCTCTCGCTGATATTGGGTCCCTGGGTCGTGCCCTTGCTTGCATTGCATGGTTCACGGATTTCCCTAGCAGGGGACCCTATTGATTTGCCGATCAATCAGATCTTCAAGTGCCACCCACCTTATCTGAGCCGGTGGGGTGTTGGGAAAGTTTTGAAAGAGCTGTTGGAGAGGCTTACTGCATCCAGCAGTTCCGCTCCGACGAAAAGCTCAGTTCTTCAGCCAGCCTTGCGACAACAGTCGTCACCCTCAGGCGAGTTTGACGGATTTTCGACCATACTCCATCTGCGGGGACGACTAGGCCCCTTCGTATCCGCTGATAAGCATATTCTCACCTTACGAGAATCTCCGTCGTAGTGGGCTCTCCTCAGGCGATTTTGGAGGTCTTGGAAGTGGTGGTGGGGTTGACGGCGTGAGGGGTTGCTGTGAGGGGGAGGGATCGGTGGCCAGCAACAGCTTCACCGCACTGCTGAGAACACCTGCGGGAGCTGATGCCGTATGGAAGGATGGGTGGGCAGTCGTAGCTCGAGGGATGGAGCAAGCCCTACACGCGATTGTGGATAGAGATGTCAGTATGAATCATCGCTACCTGCTGGAGGTTGGTGACAAAAATATGGGACATGAGAGGGGCTATTGGCCATGTCCGACATCGCATCAACTAATGAACACATGGAAACAAAATATAGGCTCATTTACTAGATGGAATTTTAGCCTTTCATTTTCACCATGGCCTTTATAATGCCTAGTCAGAGAATAGAAAATCCAAGGGCCGAGCTCTTCATTGTGGTGCATCTTTTTCCCCCTCGACAAATTTGAGGTGGTGATACCCTAGACCGCTGCCTCAGAAGCGGTATGGATGCGCTCAACGAGATAAAGCACACCTGCATGTCGCTAACTAGGAAATTCTATTGATTATAGATCATGCCATCACGTAATTTCTGCACCAGGGATCTTGTTTCCACACAATGCAGCAGATGATGAGTTGTACAAACTCAAAATCATTGACAAAACAAAACCATATATGGTAAACCGGAAGCCTTTGTGTGGCCAGATCCGAGACTTGTCCTAACATGGGTTTTCCGTATCAAGGTATAAGCGATGATGGAAATCCAGATCAGGCGCCAACACCTGCTAATCAGGCTGAATCTCATCTTTAAGTGGCAGTCAATAAACGGTGGGCCTGGCTTCATGCAGGATGCACCCATCAACAAGGGCGCGGATGCACCAACACGGGCCCTACAATGGCTTCTGAGCCGAAACAGCCCTTGAAGCCAATTAACGACGCCACATGGGCTGAACAGAGGCGCTAGGTAGGCTCCCTGCATGCAGAGAAATACCCGTAGACGCTGTAGTTTGAGTTTACGGAACATGGCCGGTGCCAGCTTCTGGTGGCACTTGGGAGGAGACAACCACGGGTCGTGAGGGTCTTGAGCATCCTTCTACCATCACGGCTGATCACGCGACCTGAAAAATTTGATCACATGATTACCCATCAGTTGAATTCTCGTTGTTTGTGTGATTCACGGGTTGTCAACAAGCGAAACCAGGCTGAGTTCCCCTGTAACTTAGATACCCGGTTGCTGCCGTCCCTGTCCAGCAGAATGCCTGGTATCAGCTCCATCTGAAACCGATACAGAAAGGGAAATCCTCGCCGGCGGATGCCTAAGCTCCGTTACCCTGCTGGGCTGATACACAGATGAAAAAACATCGCATGATTTTGTTGTTGTTTTCACACTGCTTCACTGCTTCTCTTTTGTCCAAGATAAGTCGAATAAGGTCACTTGCCAAAAAAATACCAAAAAAATTTAAGTTACGACAATTGACTTACCCTGCAGAAGAAAGAAACACTACAACCAAGCGAACAAAGTTACCATCTACAATAAAAAAATTTCCCCCGCAAGCTATTTGTTATCCAATATTACTACTACTGGCATCCAACCAATCAATAGCTGTTCACAATCACCACCGTGATCATGAGCCTCGCCCATCCCGAAAGTCGCTTACTAAGAATCCTGGCCCACGCACCAACCCACGCCGCCAAGGCTCTGCTTCAATATACAGCCCACCAGCCTCGGGCCAGCATCGAGCTGGAGATCGAGCTCCAGGACCTCTCTGCACGCAATTCGCTACCGCACCATCCTGACCGAACCTGCCGACCGCTAAGACCTGTATCAACGCAGCCACGGCATTCTCCGATACCTCATCGCCCGTCCAGCCCAATCCCTACCCTAGCCTCGCCCTCCTCCGACGATCACCGCCGCCGCCGCTCTGAGGAGATCTGGAAGGACCACTGGTTCTAAGTCAATATTACTATCCAGGGGCCTGATACCGAATCAATTGGCCACCACGCCCCTCGCCCCCGACAGAAGACACCACTGGAAGGCGTACCCATCACTACATACCCAGATTTCTCCCGGATCGGTATCCGACACCTCCACCCCTTGCAACATGTCCTCCGCCGCACAATGGACACGCCAGAACAAGGTGAAGAGCGCCGTGTGGGCAGTAGGCTTCGCAGCCGTCATCATGGTTGGCTCCCTCACCGGCGCCCAGCTCAAGCAGGACAAGCAAAAGGAAGAGGTCAGTCAATCACGGCCCCCAACCCCCACCATACAAACACGACCCGTTCAGCGCATTTACTAACATGCGCAATAGGCCATTAAACAATTTCGCGAGACTACGGCGGCCGAACAGATTGCGATCCTCGAGGACCAGAAGCTACTGTTGCTAGAGCAGAGGGCTGCTCTCCAGCGGAAACTCGATGCGTTTGACGAGCGGGTGCGCGAGCGCGAGATGGAGAAACAGCGTAGGGCGAGGAGATCAACGTGATGCGACAGTCTACGTTGGATGTCCCCTCCTCCACATCTTCTTGTATATATATCTGTATCAATAACCGGCGATCGATGGGGGGATTCTATACATATGGTGCTGGGGCCAATGGCGTTGAAAATTCATGGGCGTTACGGGGAACAAAAGCATTGCAAGCATGGCTACGAGACATGCCCGTTGGATGTGCACATCATCACTAGACTTTCTGTAATTTTAAACTTTTCCCCTTGATTCCGTTTCACACAAAGGTGGCATAACTCCATTATCATCTCGTAATCATTGTGATCCAGTGTCTATCCCCTCCGTCCGTAATGTCAAGTCGTGAAACCAGTCTCCAATCCGGTATTTGTCATGTTTCGCATCGCATTAAGAAAGAGGCGGGGTTGACCATCGAGCCATCCCTCGCCGAAGGGGCAAGCACCTTAGGCCGTATCCTCGATCTTGCCTTCGGCAGAGGGGAGGGGAATTGCCTTGTACAGTAAGATCAGAGCCGAGTGGGATTCGCCTCCGCCCGCGAGGGTCTGGATCTTATCGCCCGTCACCTCGGACACCTTGTCGTCGTTGAACCACCACCAGTTGCCGTCTTCCTCGCCCTTTTCGCCGGTCTTGGAGTCGACAGTGGCAGTCTTCTTGACATAGGCGGTGTAATGACCGCTGTCAGCACTGCCACCTTGGTGCGTGACGACACCACGGAGCTCGTAAAGCCCAGACTGGTTGGCACCGTCGTCGTCGCGCAGGCTTGGGTCGATGAGCGCGTTGAGCTCCTTCTTGGCAGCGAGGAGAGCAGCATCCTTCTCGGCGTCGATCTCAGAATCGGTCTTGAATGTCTCTCCCATGATGACGTCTCCGTCAGATGACTTGGCTGCGACGGCCTGATCGACCTCCTTCCTCTCCCTCTCCTTCTTTTCTTTCTCCTTCTGCTCCTTCTCCTTCTTCTCCTTCTCGGAAGGAAGACCGGAGCCGCCTGGAATGTCGTCCAGCTCGGACTGCTTGGTCCTCTTGCGTCGCTTGCGAGCTCGCTCGATATCTTCCTCATCCTTCCTGACCTCACGGACCTTGTCACGGACGGGAACCAGGGCCTTCTTCAGCTCGTCAGAGCAGAACTCGACAATATCAAGTTCGTGGGGGAAGGTGACTTTTCGCATAATCTTGGCCTTCTTCTGGGTTTCACGCTTCCAGAAGAATCGGACAAAGTGCACGGTGAGGTACTTGGGTGCTCGTGAAATCTTGGACGTCTTGGTGTAGTCGGCATCGCGGCCAAGGATCTCGGACTTCTTGTTCAGCTTCTCGTGGAGGGCGGCAAGAATTCCATCTCTCAGGTGGTTCGTCTGCCCGTCGATGTGACAGTTGAGCTTGTAGAAAGCCTCCTTGGACACGACGGCCTTCTCGCCTGCACTTCGTGCCCCTTCATCGTCAATCTGGAGCTCGCTAACGAACTCTCCCGACATGTACTTGTCGACAAATGATTTTTCGGCGGCATCTTCCGATTCCTTGACCTTGACCTTCTGGCCAATCTGCTGCACGATCTGGGACCAGGCTTCCTCAGCATCTTGCTGAGCATATCCCTGGCCCGACTTGGACATCTCGGCGAATTGAGGGAACACGGCTCTCAGGGCACCGAGAAAGCCCATGGGAGGGAAAGCACCCTGTGTCTCGCCCATTTGCCTGTAGACCTTGGAAAGCTCGGCAGCCAAGTCCCTCTGAGGGCCCAAGAGGACCGATGTTTGAGGGGTGGGCTTGTAGGTAGTGAGGGCTGTCTGGAGCTCGGGGATAGACCGAAGTGTTTGTAAAGTCGAATTCAGATAGCAAGTATTTCCCAAATTGACCAGGCCAGCTGGGGTGGCGCCAGCCTGCTGAGCCTGCTCGGCCTCGGTCATGTCCTCAACAAACTTGACAGCCTCCTTGGGTCGAACGAGGGCGGGACCACCGGAGCTAGGCGAACCCATCATCATGATGGCCTGCTTGGGCTTGAGGCCCAGCTTGCCCATGTCGGCGTCATCCTTGAGTTGGCCTCCCTTGATCAAAATCTTTTGTCGGTCGGGTTCGACGTTGGTGAGGCTGTAGACTTGCAGCTTAAAGTCTTCGCCGGTGGATGTGGGGTCAACCTCGATCTCATACTTCTTCCCCTGGTGTTTGATGATGACTGCAGATGGTCAGCAATGTGGACTAGAAAATTGGCAACTCGAGAAAATGGCCGTGGGGTCTAACCTGGTATCGACGCCATCATAAATACAAGCAAGACACTGCTTCGGGTATTCTTCTAATCAAGCAAAAGCAAGCAATGAATATCTAAAACGGTGGTAGCTGAGGGCAATACAGCTATAGAGACGAATAGAACAGTGTGGCGAGGGGGGATGCCGAGGAGAAATGGGAGGGATGATTTTCTTCGAAGCGGAACACCAGTCTTTAATCAACATGCGTCACTCAGCTGGTACCTGGGCAATGGTGGGGTAACTCACCGCCCACACGCCCGGAGGTTGAACCCAAGCTTGAGCCACGTCGCCTGGGGAAGGCTCGCGAATTCACGTGATCACATGCCACACCGACAGCAGCACTTGGGGCGTAGTGGCGCAGCTTATTGCCCCACCACGAACGTCAGCGGAGGAGTTGGCTCCTAATCTACGGCCGAGCCATGGATTAGGTAGACGGGAGCTCACCACCAACTCCAAGCCCTCACGATCTCCAGCCCCGCCGTCAACCGCACCAGATAATGACGGCGTAGGACCCGATCGATAGCAAAGCTGTGTGTGTAGTTTCTCTACATCGGTAACCGAGCCCAGATCAACCAGCCATGGTGCGCATGCCTCGTCATTGAGTCCCGGCAGCATTCCCCGTGTCCACTAACTCGTTCCAACCGACAGTCGCAATCCTTGCGCCCGTACCTCCAATGCGTCCGGAGCAGCTTGACTGCTGCTCTGACCCTCTCCAACTTTGCCTCCCAGACGGTCGAACGCCACAATGTCCCCGAGATTGAAGCCCAGACCTCACCGGAGGTCCTGCTCACCCCTCTCCACGTCGCCCGCAACGACAACGAGCGAGTCTTGATCGAGCCCAGCATCAACTCCGTTCGTATCAGCATTAAGATTAAGCAGGCCGACGAGATTGAGCATATTCTGGTCCACAAATTCAATCGGTTCCTCGCCATGAGGTGCGGCTTCCTGCCTGAAACGTAACTGGTTGGAGTGCTGGCGGCTGACACAGGTACAGAGCGGAATCTTTCTTCATTCTCCGGAGAAAGCCTATCAAGGTACGATGCGACATGCCCAGAATGATGCCCAGAATACTGACGTCGCGTAGGGATACGACATCTCCTTCCTAATAACCAACTACCACACCGAAGAAATGCTGAAGCACAAGTTGGTGGATTTCATCATCCAGTTCATGGAGGAGGTCGACAAGGAGATCTCCGAGATGAAACTCTTTGTGAGTCTGCAGCGTGTTGTTAGAGGGAGTTGTGGGATCACTAACGAATTGCTCTCCCAGTTGAACGCTCGGGCACGTTTCGTAGCCGAGTCCTTTTTGACCCCCGTAGGTTCTATCTTGCTTCCGCCTCGTGCCCTACGCATGCTAACCTTCACCGCCAGTTCGATTAAACGGCCATCATGGTCATATGAACGCTATTGCCATACTGTATGGTGAAATCATGGAAGGCCGCCCACGGTAGATGGAGAGTGGCAGCAAAAGTTGACGATTCTCATGCGGATTATATAAGGCTTCGGACTATTATAAATACAACTTCATTGACTTGCATCTCTCTATTCTCTACCTACGTTTCTGTTTCGGGCTGGCACGACTCCAGCACTTGGGACCGACCGTGCTTTCAAGTTCATCTGACTTCACAACGAGCGTCAACTTAAGGTAAGTATCGTCGGCTGGTCATTGTCATTGTTTTCCTGGTGCACTTCGGTGTGAGCTGGCTGCTCGGTGCTATTTTCTGCATGTGAATATGTGTTGGCCGCGGGGCAAAGGTGGCTTCCGAGTGCCTGACCGCTTATCAAAAATACAATCACACAATAAGGCTGCATTGTGTTTGGTATTGTCGCTCAGGGTTCCCCATTCATAAGGCGAGAGCACTCACTTACTCACGCATTCTCCTGCGCCACCCTACTTCTAATTTCAACCTCCTAAGATCAGCTGCAGCCAAACTCTACAAGCTTGGAGGAAGGCAAGGGCATCGATAACACACCGGAACAACACTGCTGCCCTGCCAAACATGTGCCAGCAGCTGGCAGAATGCCAGATGGGTAGGCTCCAAGGAGGCTCCGGGCTTCTCATTGGCAGAAGTCATGTGTTCTAGGCTCGTGCCCTCCGGCGGGAGTGCGCGTGTGGGCTTCTGCAGACGGGATCATAACAAGCAGCGCGTTGCGCGTCTGAGTTGAAAGTGAGCATCACCTCAGATCCATTCCACCAAGGTGAGTTGATTGCCATCATCTCACACTCAATCACGCCCAACACCGAGTAACCTTTCTCCAAACATCTTGAACTTGGTGCGAAGCCTCTCTTTTGACTCTCTCAATCTCTCTCCCTCCCCTTTCCACCCTCTCTCCCTCCCTCATCCCCGTTTCCTCATCTCATCCACCCACCATTTCCTTCTCACTACACAAAAACCATCCATCCAGACTGCTTTCATTTTTTGAAAACACACTCTTGGAAAGCCCCCGTTGGGTTTGTTGCCGTTTCTTTGCACTCCAGAGTACGTAACACAACATTCGCGGCGCTTTGACTTGAAAAACCAAGACTTCTACTGGGAAAAACCGCACGCTTGAGCTTGCCTTCAACTTAGGATAACTTGAAACTCGTGTTATTCCATAATTCGGTTTGTTTTCCTAACGAGTCTAATGTTTATTCATCGAAAGCTGACTTGATCTTTAGGAAAGTCACTTCATCAACATGGCCACGGCAAACGGTACGGCTCAAGCCTACCAGCCCTACAACTTCACCACCCAAAACAATCCCTTGGGCGACAATGGCCCTACTTCGCCATCTGCTTCTCTCACATCTGGGGCAACAGCAAAAGACTCGTCGACTCCACCATCTGTCTTGGAGCAATCTGACACGAAGCCGCAGCAGGCTACGCTGAACCCCACGTCTAGCTCATGGGTCCCCAACATTGGTGCAACCAATGGACAGTTTACCCAGGTACGGGAGATGGATATCACTAATATGTCCCTGCTTCATCTTCAAACGATTAACAGCCTCCAGCCCGTCACATATGCTCCTGGCCAATGCAGCGTCCCGATGCCCCAAGCTGGCGGAATGACGGCTGGTCCCCTTCCTCCACCCATTGCCCCCATGAACAACATGAACAACACATGAACAATGGTTCCTACTACCCCTCCCAGCACCTGTTCCAGAGATTCAACCAAGGTCACAATGGCATCGCGAATGGAACTGCTACGCCCTAGGTGGGCGCCTCAGTCCCAACGAACACGGCTCCTCTGATGCCCTACCAGCCCGCCCGGTCGGTGAACATTGCACAACATCCATCCCAGCAACAGGCTCCTCATACTCCTATGAGTGAGAGAAACGCCGTTGTTCCCTATTCCAATTCCAATGGGTCACTCAAGACATTTTTCTCCGTCAGCGGCTCGGCCCAGTCCACGTCAACCATGGTGATGAGTCCAGATCCCACTCCCCAGCATTCTACACCCAGTTACCTTTTGAGTGCTCCTGCAGCAACACCTCTTAACCACACTGAACCTAGAAACTATGCCCCCACAACCTGTGGACAGCCCGCTCGTCAAGAGCCTCCCCCAAGTTCAATCTAGGACTCGTTCCATACCAAGCAGAGAATGGAGCGCAGGATCCTTTCTATGATCCCGGCGCGGCAAACACATTTGCTGCTCCCAAGATGGCCTCTCCGTTGTCTTTGCAGCAACAGCAGGTCTTCGACTATCGGTCTGACAAGTTGAAGGCTCTCACCTCGACTCCGTCGGGATATCCCAGCTTCCGTACCGCAATGGCTCCCGAGTTTTTCCCATTCGTCGAGGGCTCGAAGCAGCATAAAACCGTCAACCACGGCGTTGTCAAGATTCGTAACGTGAGTCTTGACATTCCTCGCCTACCGCTCATCGATAATGTTCATGCTGACAACCTACACATCTAGATCCCGTTTGATACCAAGCGCGCGGAAGTCATTGCCTTCCTTGGGCGCAACTCCAAGATTCTCAATGACAGTGATGAGCCTGTGCACATCATCATGGAGCGGGTCACTAGCAAGACCATGGATGCCTATGTCGAGTTCTGCACCCTTGAAGATGCCATGAAAGCGGTCGAGAGGCACCACGTGAACACCATGGGTGGCCGCGTTAGCCGCCTCGGTGATCGTCCCGTGGATGTTGAACTCTCCGACCAGGGCTGCTTGATGAAGGATCTGTTTCCGCTCGCTGTTGGCATCTTTTGGGATGGCTCCAGGCCCGAGTTCAAGGCCCAAAAGCCGGATCAGCCCTGGGAGAACTTCAAGGGATTCATCTCCGAAGAAGAAATGACCATGCTTGTGAAGCATGTTGAGGTCCCGCACAGAGTAAGTCAATCTCTCTTCACCATCTCATGCGTGCTGTTTATCCTGTACGTGACAACTGACGTACAAAAAAAAGTCTCCATTTTCCAAGGATTGCCCTCAGCGTCCCTACGAGTGCCTCATCAGCACTCTGAAGAAATTCCCATGGAGCTACACCGATCACATCACCATCTCGCAGCGACGTGCCGTTTTCAAGGCGACATGCGAGCTTCTTCGTCTTCTAGCTCGGACCATCTACAAGACTGATAACCACACGCACTTGAACAAGCAGCTTTATCGCCGCGTCGCCAGTGCGGCAATGGGCTGCCACGGCTTCACTCCTCTCATGAAGGACGACATTGCCTGGTTCGCGCAAATGTCGGATGAAGAGCAGCAGCTAGGCTATGGCCAGCCGCCTTACGCGTTCGGATGGCGCCATCAGTATGCGATGTGCCTTAAGCCCGGGATGCCTCCTGACGTTGTTGAGGTTTGCCTTCCCCCTCTCTCCTCACCTCTTTTCATTTTGCTAACATGTTGAGCAGTGGTACATTGCCCTCATCCGTGACCAGACGCTACGTGACACCATGTCTCGGCCTCTTCAGGACCGCAACGATATCCAGGAGCGCACCCGTGACACCGACCCTTACTGGGGTCATTTTTGGGCCGAGCTTGGCCACGTCATGGGCCCGTCCTTTGACAAGCTGACCATTGCCCAGGTCGCTCACATGGAGTTTTCCGCCGTCGAGCGAATCCTGTCCCGGGCGCTGGCTGGCCACTAAACCCAGCAACACGCACCAAGTACCAAGGTGAAGGTGGTGAATCGTCCAACTAACTCTCTTGATTGTTTTTGTTTCTTTTGTTTCCTTTTTTTTTTTTTTTTTTTTTTTTTCAAAGCTTTTGCCCTTGCACTGGTTCCAGCATTTGTCACTCCTTTGATGCATACATCACAGACACTCAATCGCTCGGTCCGACACACAGATTGATCAATGCCACTTGCCTGCCGCAGACCAGCCATAATGCTAGGCTGGCTACCCTGCACAAGCAATTTCGATCCAAAGAGACGCTTTCCTTCTTTTATGTGTTTCGCGTTCACGTTCGAGTGGGGAAGATAGGTGTGCATGAATCGGATCGGAGGTTGTTTCCTTATTTTCCTTTTATTTCCTTTTATTTTCCTTTTTAATTTGCCATTGCATTCATTTCCCAGAGAGAAGTTGCACACGAGATTGAACAATGAAGACACGGGTTGGGGAAAACAAGGGTCCATACTAAACCGGATCGGGAGGCCCACATGGGAGATGTCTGTCGCTTTACGATGCCTGACAATCTTGAGATTAGGACGGACTTCACGGTCCTTGACAAATTGGTGTGCTGGAAATTTTTGGAATGGTTGGTGAAAGGATTGGCTCAGCTTTTGGGGGTACACAGGACACCTGAACAGACTGCAGATTACGATCCGTACCACCGCTATAAAACCCAAATTGAAACTTTTGAAGCCGTTTTTGTCGTTTTGTTGCAGGCCACTCAAGACTCGGGGGGCCGCTGTGAGGGATCGATTGGCCACCAGCCACGCTCGGATCCTCCCCTAGCCCGGCGCTGTAATTTCGTTTCCCCGCCAGACGGGACGTTGTGTGACGCCACAGTGCTCGTGCTAGCGCCGACTAACAGCCCGCAGCTGCGTCGCGCGACAGGCTAGTAGCGACACCTGCAACAGCACCGCTCTCAGCGGTTGCAGGGGCTCCCTCGCCTCGCCCACAGCTCTCTCGCGATGCTCACTCAAACGGCGGCAGAGCACCGTGGCACTGGGCCACAGCGCACGGCCTCTCCTGATCTAAATTGATCTGGTCACCGCGCACAGTGAATTACAGGGGGAAGGCCCGCCCCACCCGGCCGGGCTGGAGTGGAGGCAGCAACTGGCGCTACGACGCTGACACCTCGAAACTCCCAGAGATATCAATCAGGCCATGACCTTTTTCCGCTCCGGCCTTCTCCTGAATCCCATTTCATCTCTCTCCTGCGACGCCGTTGGATTTGATCTTGACCACTCGACGCAATTGCGCTCTTTGGCTGATTCCTGCTTTTTATTTGATACCCCCTTCCAGATACCCCTCTACGATACCCCCCAAAGCCTGAATACAGCCCGCGGCGCATTGATTGAGCCACGCTATTCGTCAAGCTCATCGCACCCTGTTGTTGGACTCGGTTTGTTTGTTTTGATCTAATAACCCACCCCCCGCCTTGTCCCCCAAAATTTTAATAGACAACCTTGTCGGATATTTCTTCACCCTCTACGCCGTTCCTCAATCATCATCCTTCCTTTCTTTTTCATACCCTTTAGATACCCAACATCGCCATGTCTGCTGTCGAGGAGAAGACTGTCACCCCCGCTGCCCCTGCGCCGGGCGTGGAGCCCACTACTGAGCCCACTGCTGCTGCTCCTGCGGCTGAGGCTACCAAGGAGGAGACGCCAAAGGTAGAGGCTTCCAAGGAGGAGGCTGCCAAGCCTGAGGCCACCAAGGAGGAAGCCACCAAGGAGGAAGCCACCAAGGAGGAAGCCACCAAGGAGGAGGCTCCCAAGACAGAGGCCGTCAAAGAAGAGGCCAAGGAGGAGACCAAGAAGGACGAGGCCAAGGAGGAGACTAAGGAGGAGGCTCCCAAGAAGCCGGAGACGGCCCTCTCAAAGCTGACCGCCCGCCTCCCCGAGATCCTCAAGAAGGCCGAGCACACTGAGATGTGGGGCATCGAGCTCAAGGACATCGAGGCGAGCATCCCGGCCAAGATTGTGCTGCAGAAGTTTCTGCGCGCCAAGGGCGGCGATGTCGACGTCGCCGCGAAGCAGCTCGAGGAAGCCCTGAAGTGGCGCAAGGAGCTGAAGCCGACCGAGCTCGTCGAGCGCACCTTTGACGCCGACACCTTTGAGGGTCTGGGCTATGCCACCGTCCACAAGAACGCCGCCGGCCAGGAGACGGTCATCACCTGGAACATCTACGGCGCCGTCAAGAGCTTCAAGAAGACGTTTGGAGATGTCGACGAGTAAGTGGATGCCTCTTACCGTTTCCCCCGTTTTTTCTGTTTATTCGTAGATGATTAACAATCCTTTAGGTTCGTCCGATGGCGCACTGCCCTGATGGAGCTCGGAGTCCAGAAGCTCAGGATCGACGCTGCCACCGAGCCCATCTCGGATGACCCAAGCGTCGCGGACCCCTACAAGATGGTCCAGGTCCACGACTACCTCTCCGTCAGCTTCCTGCGCATGGACCCCCACGTCAAGGCCGCCAGCAAGCAGACCATTGACGCCTTCGCCACCGCCTACCCGGAGCTGCTGGAGCACAAGTACTTCGTCAACGTGCCGACCATCATGGGCTGGATGTACGCCGCCATGAAGCTCTTCCTGGCGCCCGCGACGCTCAAGAAGTTCCACCCCATGAGCTCCGGCACGACGCTGGCCGCCGAGCTGCCCCAGATCAAGTCGTCCCTGCCCAAGGAGTACGGCGGTGAGGGTCCGAGCGTGAAGGAGGGCGAGGAAATCAAGTTGGTCAAGAAGGAGCCGGAGCCCGCAAAGAAGGAGGAGTCCAAGGAGGAGAAGAAGGAGGAGGCTAAGGAAGAGGCCAAGAAGGAAGACGTCAAGGAGGAGCCCAAGAAGGAGGAAATCAAGGAGCAGGTCAAGGAAGAGGAGGCTAAGAAAGAAGAGACCAAGACAGAGGAGTCCAAGAAAGAAGAGGCCAAGACAGAGGAGTCTAAGAAGGAGGAGCCCACAAAAGACGCAGCTGAGTAGGCCAAGGCTACATCTGAAAAACCTGCGACCGCGGCAAAGACCTAAGACTGCCGAGTCAGAGGAACGAAAGAGAAGCAGCTGCCTGATTTCTTTGCCTTGAACTGGTCACTTGGCCCACCGCGCCGAGACATGAGGCCATGAGCAGCACGAACCAGACCTCGGAGCCAATCCCCATATATACCACTTGGCGATGATATACACCCTATCCCTTTCGAGGCCGATACCCTTTTTACCATTAGTGCTTCTTTAATGATGTGTCGCTGGCGTTTTATATCCCGCTCTCCGTGTTTCCTACCGAGTTAGATACTTAATAGACAGGGATTTTAGGCCTCGCTGACCTATCCTACCGATTGTTTGTCTCTGTTCATGTTCCGGAATGACGTGACGTGCTCATTTATATGTAGAGAAAGTCGGGGAAGAGAGACACTTTCGTCTGTGTTTCGTGCTCGCATAAGAGCAGTCCGGAGGTTGAGCCTCCTATGTCCGCATGACCTGTGTTCCCCCAAGGAATGAAGCAAGCCTGCCGGGCCCTTTTGGCTCTTCCCCCTAATCCTGGGCACATTCTATGCAAGAACCCTCGCACAAAGCAACACCCTCCCCCCTCTCCGAAGCGCGTACGCGAATGCGACCCCCCCTCCAACCCAGAGAACCGGTTGGAGGGTTGGGAGGTGGTCGGCCAGATCCCCGCAGCAGGGGGCACCGCGACAGCTCGCCAAGACGTCGCGACACGGCGGCGCACACCAACCTTTTCATCCCCCATCCCGGTCCTGATAAGGCTTTTTATCCCTGGGACTGCTTCGAGGATGTGGGTGGTTTTTGAGTGGCCCCCCACCGACGGGGGGAACGGCCAGCGAACTCATCGGTTTCCCGTTCGGGACGCATCGTTGGCTTCTGGGTTGCGTCGCGGCGGCTTCGGGGGGGGGATGGTGGTGGTGGTGGTTGGTTTCAATGACTTCGGCTTGCCTGATCAAGGGGAGGGGGCTTTGCGGGGTGGGAACGCTTTAACCCGCTGGAGATGGAGACGAGGATGACTCCACGTCATTGTGATTGGTAGGTGGGAGGCCCGGAGATGACTCTGTGAGGTGATATGGGACTTAATTTCTTGGTGGTTGGGATTGATTTCTTTGCTTTGCTTTGCGCATCGGGATGGGAGGGGGATGGTGGCTCTTATCTTCTGTGGTGAGGGTTGGACGTGTGTGGCCAGGACTGGATGTGTGTGGCCGGGTTGTCTTGTTGAGAAGTTGACCAGATGAATAAACTGGGAGAGGGCCGTGGTGGAGCACGGCGAGAAGTCGCGTTGCTTTGCTTTAGGTAAACGTTGTGTTGGATTGAAATTTGTGGGGGATTGTCGAGGTGAGGATGGCATGGGGATGTTTTGGCACCAGTTCAGAGTGGAAGAGGAAGGTGATTAAGACATGGTTCAAACGAGCGACTCGATTTGGATGAATTAACTACTATTTAATTTTTTTTTTGAGAGAAAGTAAAAAGAGAGAAAACAACAAGAGACTTTTTGGCTTTGGGTATCCTTTCCGTTTCAATTCAACGCCTGGTGCTGAGATCGAGGCACAGGCCAGCCTCGCCGTCGTCGACGACACGCTTGGGCGTCTTGGTGTGGCCGATGTCGTAGGTGTAAGTCGGGTCTTCGTTGGTGCTGTAGCGCCGCCTGAAGTCCTCCATGGTGCCGCACCGGCCCTTGATCTGGATGGGGGGGATGCTGGGGACGGTGTAGTGCGGCGCGGTCTTGTCTTGGAGCTGGTTGCTGTTAGCCATTTGAATGTCTCGGTTTGCGGGAGAGGCTGGGATGGGAGAGAGGTCTGAGCGGCAGGGAGATGGATGTACATACCTTGGACATTTTGGGTGGAGGAGGGCGTTGGGTAAGTGAGTGAGTGGTTGATTGATTGATCGAATGGATTTGGTTGTGGGTGTAAGTGAGCGAGAGAGACACCCTGAATTGTGCTTGGTGATGCTGTTGGATGGATGTGCGGATGGTGCAAGAGAGGCAGCGTTGAGCGTGCCAGCGAGAGTGAGAAGGTCAAAGGGCAGATTGTATTAAAAGTAGCGGCCTGCAGAGAAGGAAAGAGAAACGAGACGAGATGAGAGGAGACGAGCAGGATGGGGAGGAAGAAACAATTGATCCCAAGGCCCGATGCCGTGGTGTCTTATATAACTGGTGCTCCGGCCGAGGTCGATGTGGTTGGCCCTTCTGCTCGCCTCACATCGCATCACATCTCAGCACGAGAGATGGTGAGGGGATGGATGCGACTGATGAGAGAGAGCTTGCATATGCACCCGAGCCGGCCATCTACTGGATGGATTAAGGTTCTCTCTGGCATCGTGTTGCGATTGCGGTTAGACGCCGTCATCCCTGTCTCCCACTATCCAGTTGTGGGCGGCCGTGCATCCTTTTGATTCGAGCAGCTGCCTGCCGTGATCCAGCCCGAGGGAGGTCATCTAGCATGTAGCCATCTCCATTGGACTCGCTGTTGTTTCCTCGTCCATCCCGCCTCCATGTTGTCTCCCCACGCCCAGCTCGGCTAATGTCTCGCGGCCCACGCCTGGCGTCTCTCTTGCCAGCCGTCAGATCAGATCAGATGGCAGGCGAAGCTCCGGGCTAGGTACCTGCTTACTGGCTATCCTCCCTCGAAATGGCCGGCTCTCGTGATTAAAACCTGGCCTCGGAGCACTCCGCCCGCCTATAGCACGTGTACGACTGCCGCCCGATCAGCTCTCCCTGCCGGGTGTGCTGTTTGGGCTCGGCCCAGGCGACAAGCATCATGGATGTACGCTGCATGACGAGAACTGAGGGTGTGGCCTCCATTGTGTTCTCCATTGTCTCCGGCAGGCCTGCGGTGGCTTGCAGCGTGCAGCAACCACTTCGAGTTGGATGGGGTTTTCTGGCGAGACGTTGGATGGAAATCTCCTCATCCTGCCCTGCCCCCCTACTGTGACAGCTCTTCTCACAACGCCCTCTCATTAGCTTGAGCAGCGAATAGGGGGAAGTCACGCAAACTAACAGAACCTCCTGCCCATCATGCTACGCTGGGGGTCTGGAAGGGGGGGGGGGGGTGACTTCTACGTGTAACGTCTACGAGGGTCGAGGCTGGCGATCCGGAACCAGGCCGACGAGGGCAGGAGAGATTTCTGTTGATCCTGGGGTCATTATCCAGGCACTGGTGGGCAGACATTGCGTTCGGATGGGACAGTGCCACCGAGAGACAAGCGCAGGCAGAAGCAAAGTGCGTTCGTTCGCGGGGAGAGACAGAAACAACGGGGAGGAGGATGGGTGCGTTGCGGGCACGCCCCCATGGCGCTCGCAGCACGGTACCTCGACCTGCAGCACGTCTTGATGATTGTGTATGTGCGTTCCCATGTAGCTGCGCATCTGGGGTCTTCCTTGGGTTGTTCTCTCGCACAAAGTATCACCATCCCTACTTCCCCTCGTCCTCCCCGCAGAGACGCGCCAAGACACCAGTTAGATTGATAGACCTTGGCTGGGTGGGTGCCGTTGGCCGGCTGATGCAATCATTGCCGTGCTCTAGCTCGGGAGGGGGGACCACCTGCTCATGGGCCGTGGCGCACTTCATGCTGTGAAACCACCACGATAATGACAGATGACACGAAGGAGGGAGGAAGAAAGGCCCGTCAACCCAGACGTTTATCCTAATCCTCCTGCTGCTTGCTAACCTACGACCACCAATACAGCTTCTGGTCGGTCTCAGCATCTTGTGTCTGCATCGGAATGAAACCCTGGCTTACACTCGTTCGTTACACCGCAGAGGACGAGAGGATGGCGGTGACGGTAGATTCTCCTTCCTACGTGCTGTACGCTGCAGATGAGAGATGAACTCATTTTCCTGCGTGTCCCTGCCTTTCTTGATCAAAAAGGGAATGTCCTTTTCCTTCTCATCTCCTATTTACATCATAAATTGGCATTTCTGTTTCTTTTCTCATCTTGGCCCTTCACCGGCTGCATGATGCCTCGCCTGGAAACGAGGAATCTACCACCTCACGTATACGCTTGGGCGAAGGTGGAGGGGGGAAGGGGAGGAAGCGAATTTGCGGTCAAAATGTCATCTACATGAATGCCTGCCGGGGATTAATGGAAAGTGACAGGAGAGGATGCGGGTCGATAAGTCGGGAGATGCGGGATCCCGAATCTGGGATAGCACGGAGATGTATCCAGCCCTCCCGCATGTCCTCGGGGCTGGAGGCGAAAAGCAGGGTCTGGGGGCGTAGGGCAGGTTCATATTCTACGCTGTTGCCTGCTGCATGTATGTAGGTACATAGGTGTGAAGGTATGTATGCAGACAGGTGTGCGAGAGAGAGAGATCGTCCAGGCCCAGTCTCAAGCAGCAGGGAGGGGGAGGGCATGCGGGCATGCGGGTGCGCATGTATGTTCGTAGGAGTTTCGAGCAAGTGAGGCCATGTACAGCTGCATGTGACGAGTCGGATTGAGAAGCTTGGCGGGGCGGGTGCGACGTCTTAGCGACACAGTAGAGAGGAGGAGAGGGGGCGAGAGGCGATGGGATCTGGGTGTGGGTTGGGCTGGGACTGGGTTGGTAAGCTACATATTACCTGTCTCTCGCCTCGTCTCGCCTCGAGTCCCCCATGGGCTGACTGATGGACGCCCAAGGGTTGAGCTGAGCGGTGGGCGCTTGTTGAGAGGACTTGGTTGGGAGCTGAGCGTTTGGATTCGATGTTTTGTTGGCTCTGTCGAGGAAAGAGGAAACGGTGATGACCTCACTGGCCTGCGGCCCGCCCGGTGTCTTGTCTCGCCTGCGTGGTTGGTTGGGCCGCCGTGAGTTGTGACGGGCACCGAAACAGGATCTGGCTGTCTGGATTCTCGTGTTGATGATCTCATCTGGCCGTGGTGGCTTGTTGGGTTTCCTGTTCTTCTTGCCCGTCGAAGCAGCTCTGCATTGTGCTGATGCCGCCGCTACGATGCGCTCTGCCGCTGATGCTGAGATGGAGCAGATGACGAATGACCAGTGCGCCACCCCCGCGAGTCTGATGGACCTGTGACCTGCAACTGCAGAGGCCATGTAGCGTTCGGCGCTGTTCTTCTGGGGGAGGTCAATCGATGCCAAATCTGCTAGCGCTTGTGGTGGTGAGGAGACTGGAAAAAGAAAGCACAGCGGCAGGGCGGAAAAAGAAAGGAAAGCAGCGCTGATCAATCCCAGCACTCCTCCTCCTCCTCCTCCTCTTACTCCTCCTTCTCGGACTCTGTTATAGCTTCAGCATGCAATAGCGCCACTTGGTCCAGCGATAGCTTGTGTCCGATAATATTATTCTCGCTTTCTTGGGGGAGGCAGTGTTGTTAGAAGGGGAGATTCGCTGCATCTTGGTTAGCCCAGTACTGGCTCGTGTCCCATTTCCTGACGAGGTCGGTGTGCAGTAAGGTCAGATTCCTCCCGTATGGCATCAATTTGCGTTAAAAGAGGTGCTTGAGTGCTTATTGAGAGAACGTGCTGAAGCAATTGTGAGAGGGGCTGGCGAAGCAAGATGGTGAGTCGCGCTCCAGGTTGTTCCTGCAGTGGTGCTGTGGGCGGGCGCCTCTTGAGCTTCTTTGATTGGGACGCAGCATGACTGTAGCGATGTATAGGCCCTTAATAAGCAGATATGTGCTACCAGAAGCATAAAATATGCACCCAACTCGGATATCGGGGTGGTTGTGTGCAGGCAGTTATGCCGTCCTGTTGTAGGACAAGGAGGCAGGGAGAGGTTATTAGGAGGACGATGCCGGTTGGCTATGCCTTCGCTGACCAAAGCAGCATGTTTCTCAGACGAAATGACTGAGCAGAAACATGGGATACAAGTAGAGATGATAATGTTTGTAGTTCGCTGGTGTTGTATGTGGCGATAGCTGATGTGGTGATTGGCAAGTGGCTGCCACCTTGATAGGATGAATGCCTCCTACTGTGCAATAACAAGCGGATAATATTGCCCAATAGTTGCTTGATTTTTATTATCATTGATATCACTAATTATTGCCTATAAATATGGTGACCTTAATCTGAAACTGGGGATTAAAACACCTTTGTCGTCCTTGTAGTCCGACACCCATTTGGTTGGATAGCTCAATGGTTGGTGTAAGCACACGGTCAGTAGAGCGACGCTGAGCGAAGCTCCAACTAGCAAAAAAGAAACCAAAAGAGGCACTCGCGCTCAATGCAGGCCAAATGTATGTGCTCCGAGGATTGATTGAAATGCAATCGCTCTGGGACCGGATGGACCGATCTGTGATATGCATCACGTCGCACACGTTGGGGGGGGGCGGGGGCAATATTCCCACAATCGATGCCGCCATCTTGGAGAAGCGCGGATGAAATGAGACGGCCTTCAACGGACGATGGGGAAGGGGGTATTTGATTCCCAAAGTCGCGATAAGTTTCGTTTTCTCGGTTATTCTTCTTGAGAGTCATACCGGTGCGTTGACTAGCACAACGCTAGATGCTGCACTTTTATGTCGCGGAGCCGTAAACACTCCAGCATTGAACTGCGCACAGGCAGCGAAATTGGCCCTAATAAAGGACAAAAGCATATTGAATATTCCCAAAGATCATTTCAAACGAAGAATCAGGGCTCGCACAGCTATTTTCTTTTCCTGGCCTGTTGATACGAATGTAGGTGGTGGGCATGGTTAACCGTAGCCGCCCATTTGGTCAATATGGTAACTGGATGTGAGGTGCTCGCGCGATAGCACAGCAACGCATCGAGATAAGAACACGGATTAGGCCATTTTGGCAATAGAATGAATAAATAGAAATGTTTTTATCTAGTAAAATACTTTCGTGTCGCGACTTGTAGGGGAGTGTACGCCTCGTCGGCAATTGAAGGACGAGTTCGACTAACAGCCCTACGTGGGGTAAAATAATGAAGCACGGCGTGAATTTAGAAAGGGTTTACACCGAAAGCATGTCTGGCCGAGATACCATATCTTTTGGGCTATTTTCATGCTCATTGCCCGCACGTTGGATGGTCTTTACTTGCCAAGGGCCTGGACGGGGGTTGACGTGCGGGTATCATCGAGTGTTGTGCTCCCTCGATGCCACTCCAATCCATTCGCCCGACCAGCCAAGAGAGAGGTGATTACAACAGGTAATTTAAAATAATGCATATGCCTCCTTCATGGAAAGTACTTCTCAACTTTTCAAGAGAATTGCCTGGATATTGGTGAACACGGAGCTGGCGGATGAGACAGCTTAAACACGACGTTGACCGTATCGCGGAGATACCTCGAGGGCCAGATAAGCAATTGGCTGCCCACTTTCTCTTCGCGAATCGCAAGAGCCGTTCATCGTCAACACCGCAATGCCCCTCTGTCTGTCGTGTCAGGTCCGTACGTCTGCTTTTTGGCAAGTCGCCGGTGACACGGTATGTTTCCAGTTGGCTTATTCTCAGTCAGCACTTGGGCATTGATTAGAGCGTTACTTGTCGGGGCTATTGCATGCGGCTCAGCCACAAGTACCTCTTACCTGGGCCACTTTCTTAGCATTGCCTCCCAACCCAAGTCCTCTCCTATATCGCAACAACGCGTATTTTTGTGCAAATGAGAAATGCCCCCATCGTAGCTGAAGGCGTGAAGTCGCTTGTGTCGTATTTCTGACCCCAGAGTAGCCCCCATCCCCCTGATGGCGGTCGTACAGGATCATTGGTTGCAACCTGGGTCTCTATCGGGCACTATTAAGAGGCAGTTGACAAGAGGCTGCCGGATTGGATTGGATGAGATTACCTAGACCCAGACACTGGCACAGGCACGGCACGGCACAAGCCTAATAAACTTTGTATCGTGATTCATTCGCTCTCATGCATCCGGACCCTTTTCCTTCTCTCCCACCTCTGCATCTCCCTCGTCTGCCTCGCCAACCGCACCGCTCGGACAGGGAGCAGGCACTTATTCACTCACCACTTGCCCACACGACGCAGTCGCGCACAATCCCAACAGTCATCGACACAATACAGCTTGATGCTACGCGCTCTCACCATCTAATCACCTTGCCTCCCCGGCTTTAACTAGACCCTTTCCTCGTGCTCACCCACCCGAGTTCCCTGCCTTGCCCTACCTCCTACTCCTACTCCTACCTAGTAGCACCTACCAAACCTTGCCTTGCGTATACGTACTCCTTCCCTCAGCCTCTTGCCTTCCTCATCCGTGCTCCGTCACTTGGAATTTATTTTCTCCCCTTCACATCCGCAAATCATCCACATCCACACTCACACTCACGTCCACAACCACCAACTCGTCGGCTTCGCTCCCGACCAGCAAGACCCTTGAAACTGCCTGCTCCATCTATTTGCGACCGTGGCCCAAGCCCAGACTAGATGTAAGCAGGTAACTCGGCACTAGTCTCAGCAATCAGAGCGAATTTGTTCTCAACACGCTTGGCTGTGCTGATTTGATTCTACTCTCGCCATTTCTTTCGACTACTGAGGAAGACACAGTCAGAACTATTTTGTTTTACGCGTTCAAGGTGAGCCTGAACTTTTTTTTCCCTTTGCAAGCTCAAACTTTTCCTATCAAGCCACTTTACATTCACAAACAGTTGCCCTTTTTGCCCTTGTTTTTCGAAACATGCCACCACCACCTGCCACCCACCATGCACTTGGCGACATTCTCTGCCCCCCTGGCTGCGAAACAAGCTATACGCATCCATACGCATTGGTGATAGAGTGGGAGTGAGAGCAATGCAAGTGGTAGTCCTGAGCTTCGTCTCTTGCTTGGCCTGATTGTACGCTGCATACCTGCTGCTCCAATGCGTGTGTGGTGGTGTATGTGGCCTCCCTTGCCTTCTGCTCTACGCGCATCCTGCATTTACACGGGGCTTCATTCACGGACAATGAGGACATTAATATCGCTCCGGGGCTGTTTGTTGACCTGGCGGCATCCCAATGCGTCCGGGACGTGTGCAAGTGCTGCATGGCCAACCAGGCGGACCAGCTGCCAGACCAGGGGCGCGGGATGGAGCAGCACCAGCAGCAGCGCCCTCAGCAGCGGGTCGTGTCCTCTGTCTCTCTTCCCAATAGATCCATTCTCGGCCTGTCTTTGTCGTGGTGGTCGCTGAGGTGTGGCTGCTCGCGGCTGGCCCACAGCCAATCCCACCAGTGGCTCCTCTCGCCTCTCCCTTGTTGCTTATGGTTGAGCCACAGACGCGTCTCGGCCTGGTGTCCACCGGCCCAACGCCTGATATTAATTACTTTACCTTTGCCTTATTCATCCATTCTCGACCTCGCGTTCTTTCCTTCCACCACCTCCCCTCCCCCCCTCGAGACGGACACTCGCCGGTCCTGATCGCCAGTCATCCGCCCATTGTTCCCTTGTCTTCTTTTCTTCGTCTGCTTGTTTTCGTTCTGGCCTTGTTTCTTCTCCCCTCTTTCGCGTCTCTGCCCCCTTGTCTGCATGCCCTTCAGCCAAATATCAATATCTTGGGAAACAAACCAACTGACACTTGCTGCGCGTCAATTTAAGCCGCTACCATGTCGCTCTCTCCGGGCAGTAGCTTCTCCCTGGCTTCGGCCTTGCCCAACGATACCTTCTCCAATGACGCGTCGTTGCCGAACTCTACACCCCCTACCACCGTTGCCGACAGCGCCAGCATGAATTCCGAACCATCTAAGCTCGACGAAATCACCGTCGATGTCGATGCCGAGCCCACGACCTCTCTGCCATTTTCCGCCCATGACGACGTGCCGATGCCCGATGCGCCCGCCGAGGGGTCCGTGCAAGAGGGTGAAGCTCGAGACACGCCCACCCGCCCACGCCGGTCCCAGGCCGCTCCCGTCTACAACTTGTCTAAATTGAGCGGCACTGATGGTCATGGGAAGCGACGGGCCAATGGCGATGTCATTTCCAATAGACGCCGACGCACCCTTATCAAAGCTGGCCTCATGGAGGACGATGGCTCCTTGGAGCAGGAAAATGCGCGCGCCGCCAGCCGATCGAAGGCCATTGGCGCACGCGACTCCCAATCCGCTTCGCAAAAGTCGTCGCCGCGCACAATTCGTCGAGCCAAGCCATCGCCCCCTCCACGATCATCGTCCCGCCGAGCAACTCTCGACGTTGCGACTTTGAACAGAATGATCACCAACACCGATCGACGCGGTCGCAAGTCGATGGACAAGCTCGCAGTCCCACCCCCGCAAAAGATTTCTAGGGAGCTGCGCCGGCTGCAAGACACCAAGGAATTCGCGCACGTTGACGAGCAGCCCATCATCACCACCGTGTGGGCTAATGGAAAATACGTTGATCCAAAAGAGGCCGAGTCCCGTGCGCGAAAGAGGGTTAAGAAGGACGAGTCTAAGAACGAACCCAAGGCCGATCAAGAGGAGACGGAGTCTCCCGAGCCCGTCACCAACACCAAGCAGCGCCGGGTCAAGAAATATCTCGAGAAGGGTCTCTACTCCGGGCAAGATGCGCCAATGGATATCTACAAAGGCCTCACGATGACCGAGAAGAAGCAACTTTCCGAACTTCCCGAGCTTATTCCCAGCGGTCGTGTCAACAAGATCATGCCGTCACCCATGTTTACTGGCCTGCGCACTCTCATTGCTGGGCGCGACTTCCGGCTCCCTTTCCACGTTTGCAACCCGCTCCCTCCTGGACAGCCAAAGCCAGACGAGTGGAGGAAGATGACTAAAAGTAAGCGAGGACATGCCAACGTTTTGACCAGGCGCATTTTAGCTGACAATCTTGACCTAGACCGATTCATTGGAGACTCCAAGGATATTTGGAGGAAGTCCCCCCACTATCACGACATGTCCAAGTGTGTCTGCAAGCCCGAAGACGGCTGCGGGGACAATTGCCAGAATAGAATTATGCTCTACGAATGCGACGACGGCAACTGCAGCGTTGGAAAGGAGAACTGTACGAACCGTGCCTTTGCAGATCTCACAGCTCGGCGAAATAAGGGCGGGAAATACCGTGTTGGCGTTGAGGTGATCAAGACATCTGACCGTGGATACGGAGTCCGCAGCAACCGGTGCTTCGAGCCGAACCAAATTATCATGGAATACGCGGGAGAAATTATCACGGAAGAGGAGTGTGAGCGAAGAATGAACGAAATCTACAAGAACAACGATGTAAGTCATGGTGCCACCCCCTCGGTACTCTTGATTGCAAGGTCTGTTGGCTCATACTCAAACGTCGCAGTGTTACTACTTAATGAGCTTTGACCAGAACATGATTATCGACGCTACTACGGGAAGCATCGCTAGATTTGTCAACCACAGCTGTAACCCAAATTGCCGCATGATCAAGTGGATCGTGGCCGGACAGCCCCGTATGGCCTTGTTCGCGGGCGATAAGCCCATCATGACGGGAGATGAGCTTACGTACGACTACAATTTCGATCCGTTCTCATCCAAGAATGTGCAGAAGTGCCTGTGCGGACAGCCAAACTGCCGTGGCTTCTTGGGACCAAAGCCCCGCGAGGTCAAGCCTGCCATCAAGACGGTCCTCAAGGACACAGTCAAGGCGGGCAAGCGAAAGCTGCAGGAATTCCTGGGCGGAGAGGAAGACAAGGCAAAGAAGCCCAAGGCCAAGAAGCCCACGGTGAAGGCCATCACCAGCACAAGGGGAGCACTTGCCAACGTGGGCATGCAGCTCAAGCAGGGCGCTGCTACTGCTCTGAAGAAGACGGTAGGCTCAGTGGCTTCTAAAGCCAGAGGCAAGAAGGCGAGCGGGGCCAGCCAGACCCCACTCAAGGGCCGGAAGTCGACAGGTACTATTATCAAGAAGAAGCTGACCACCACTACACGCGTCGTGAAGGCATACTCGAAGGGGACACCTAAGAAGCAGGTCACCAGCCAGACGTCTGTGACGGCCAAGGTCACGAAGAAGACAGTCTCTGAGAAGGCACCTCCCAAATCGCCCGTGAAGAAGACGCCGACGAAGAAGGTTGTAACTCAGAAGACGTACTCGAGCAAGGGCTCCAAGACTCCAGCTAGCGCCAAAGCGCGCAAGGTGATCAGCGGGCTGTCGTCTCCTCGCAAGGCGATCGAAATCACACGAGGCATTCAAACCATCACGGCAAGTGCAGAATAGAGGGGGCAGTACACGCGGCACTCTTCACTGTTGCGCTAGAATTGATATAAGAATACGAATAAAGCAGCATGGCTTGTTGCATAGTACTGGGTCTGGACGAGGAGAATGAAGGGCAATGGAGAGGAAAAGGGTGGGATCTTGAACCATCTTGGGGGCTTAATGTATCGAGTAAGATTACGGGGAGGACAGGACCGATTGCTGTCGAGCTACTTTTTTTTTGGAAGCTGAGCTGGGGTCACCTGCCTTGTACTGTCTGCGTCTTTGATCGTGTCTCGTTGCTTCACTTTGCTTGCATTGATTTTTGGAGTTTGGGCGGTGGCGCAAAGGAGGAGGGGAATGATTGTTGCTGTCCACGTGCTATATGTACATTATATTCATCGATAGTTAGGCTCTTAGCATACGTCTTTGACAATGGAGGCTGGCTCAGTTTCGCTTTCCATTACGCTACAGAATCGTCTGCCTCACTTCAATCGTCCGTGCTTTCTTGTTTCGTTTCGACTTGATTACTACCTACAGAAAGTCGGTGAAGGTGCTTGGCAAATAAGATGCGTCGTCGCCTTGCCTTGGCTCCGTGTTGTGCGACTGTGTCGTGAGAAGGTTGTGTGAGGCGCAGGTCTGCCTTGCAGACGATCAGACCGGCTTGCGGAGTGAGCGCTGCTCCGTCACCCGAAAATCTAAAATGAGAGGGTGAAGGCAGACGAGACACGTGGGATTTGGATGGCGAAAATGGCCGGTTCGAACCGAGGGCTTGGGTGTTTGTTGCACTTTGATATATACCGCCTACTTCCATGGCTGCGATCTGCGGTCCCACGCGGTGGCTTGTTACCGCGATGTGAGTGAGCGACGCCGAGAAGAATAGCCTGATGGGGAAATGGTCCCCAGTCGGTCAGGCAGACAAAGTCGCGCGCAGGCTTCGTTGTGATAATGGACGCGGTTTCTAGAAGTTTGCTTGTTTCCATCTCCAGCTTTGCTCTAAGGCAGGCCAAGCGGCTGATATAAAACATGGCGCACCAAAGATCATTCCACGCACGTCAGGGACCTTATTTTCTTATTGATGATACTAAACATAATGATTACAAGTGAATTGTAAGTTACTCCATAGTATTAAGCTCGATATAATATCTGTCAATGAGACAATTGTGTCGATATTGTGTTGATATTGTGTTGAAATTAGATGTTAGAGGCTTCGGGTGTGCGGCCAACGAGGTTGTGTAACGGTCATGCTGGGGTTAGCGGATTGGCGCATCTTGCCCGGCGCCGCGCCCTTGACTGGAAAGTGCCCTCGTGGAAAAGAACTGCACGAAATGACTCGCATCCGATTTGTTCAATAACAATTTTTGGTTTTGGGCGTGCACATGGCAAAAGTTTGGACTGTGTCGTTTGGGGTTCCTTGGGCTGTCTGCCTTGGGCGCGATGGGGTGCAGGGGGGGGGTCTTCTAGAATTGGGACGAGGAGTCCATCATGCATGGGTCGGAGCCATGTGGCCGGTTGTTGGTGCCCGGAGTGCGGCTATGCGCGTGAGGGCGTGACGGTTGGCGCAGTTGGGTAAAAAAAAAAAAAAAAAAAAAAAGAAAAGGGCATCAGGAGGAATGTGTAGTTATGTATGACGCCTGCAGGGGGCTTTTGCTAATTGGGAAGTCAAAGTGTAATATGCATGCAGGGCAGACTTGGAGGTGGTGATTGGCTGGCTGGACCTCGCCTGGTTGGACGTCACTTGGTCAATGGAAGAATTCTGTGCTAGTAAAGTAGGAAATCTATTCAAATGACAAGCAGCTGGTTAGACTGCGATGGCTCTATGGTAAAAATGAAAGATAAAAGCAAAAGAAATATCGCTTGCGCTACAGGGGGATAGCCATTCTAGAAGTAATGGGCAGAAAGTCAAACTGACAAGAAACTGGGTGCCCCCCCCCCCCGCGTCTATTCCCATCGTCCTTCCGTCCTCCGTCTATCCTGACTCCTGACAGCCTCGACTAGCTGCAATACAGCTGAGATTCGAGACGTCTAAACTAAGCGCGCGGCAATAAAGCTGCGAGCTTGTGTGTGCCATGGCTGCGACTGTGTTGAATATCCACCAAAGAAAGAGCCGAACTCCCGATATGAGCAGGGCCATTAAAGGGAGCTGCAATGAGAGATGAAAGTGCAAAGAGGAGGACAAGAATCAAAGAAGATTGATGATATAAAAACAAAATCAAGAAGAAAAGGTAGGTCGAGACATCGGCTCGAGTTGTCTTGCTTGGGCGCTTCATCCAAGACGAGAATACCACAGAAAAAGACATTGCTTTTTGCAGAGAAGCATCCAGGCTTCTACGTGGCGTGGGTTTTTGTCCATCGATACTCGAGGCAGCCAGTTGGAAGTGCGAGTGGCTGGCTATTTCGTTGGCTGAGGAGTATAGATGTAGCAATTTTCACACCGTATGTGGCTGCAGATAGAGCACCCTGCATCGACTGCGACGCTTAGGCCGGCTGTTCCGCATTGCGAGCAAGACCAGTTCATGCTGTCTGTGACCGAGGAAACGTTGAGATAATGATGATCGAGTAACACTAGGAGACTTTGTTGAGAGGATATCGAATGGATCCGTGAGCTTGATTGTTGTGATTGTTGATCGATTGACAGGACACACTGGCAAAACGTGGAATATATACAGATCGCAAAGCAAGCAACTCGGCACAAAAGAGCACACGCGGAATAAGAGACACACAATCTCTCCCGAAGTCGAGGCGCAGAACCTGTGGGTTTGCCGGCGAATGTCACTTACATTTGTGTAAGAGGCAATGGTTGGCCAAGGAGGAAGCAAGGTCCTCGAATGAACTGCTAGAGTCCCTGCTCAGAAATGCGATCCCCGTCTGTGTTGGGGCATTCTTGCCGACCTTGAAGTCGGTCTCACCCGGGAAAGACCCTCGTGATTCTTCTGAGGACCAGTCAAGGCCGCAGAGCAAGGACTGCCGGCTGTGTTTGGCGAAAGGAGCAGCAGCATTGCCCTGGTCCCCTAGTTGATCGGTATATGACTGGCACTGACAACATCAGGAGAGATGCAGGGACCCAGAGGGAGCTGTGCTACTGGCCCGGGTATGATGGCCAAGTTGCATCGGCGACATGCTTGCCTCATAACCGTTGGTTTCCCTATAGATGGGTCGAACCGGAGACTACCGTTAGGCCTGGGCAGCTTGGGATTGGCCCTGCCCATAGAGAGGGCAATCAACGGGCAGCCATGGGGACACCAACTGAGCACTGGATGCCGCCAGTAACAAGCACAGGCAGGGGGAGGGGGTATAGTCAAGGTCCATGCGGCATCGGAGGGGATATGACGTTTGCGAAAGGAGCCGACGGCACAAAAGTTTGGGGCAAGCTGCTAACAGCGACGCTGGGCACGTAGGTCCTTTGGAGCTGGTGCTACCGGATAAGAGAGAGTGAAAGAGGATGGGGCCCGAAGAAATAATGGCTGTGCAAAGGGCGTTGTTATCCTTCTGCTATGTAGCACACGACAGCCTCGCTCGCCTTGTACTTGGCTCCGATCTGAGGCTCTGCTCACGTGTTCCGCTTCCTGCTGTGCAATGGAATATCAAGAGAAGGACTGAGGGCACCCATGTCAGGTAAGATAAGCATGAAAGCCAACAACTCTGGCTCAATTGTGCTGAAGTCCAGCGGGGAAGTCGCGCTCGCACCGAAAAAATTGTATATGCTGTGTGACAGAATGAGATGGAGGCCTGGGCCGTTACCTTCCTGGCAAACAAGCAACCGGACAAACAAACGGGACCAAGCGGCGGAGTCACTCATCCTTTGCACGAGTGGCATGTCCGGTGTTCGTTTTCTTCGCTGGTTGGGAGACAGATGCAGGGGAGAAAGGAAAAAGGAAAAGGAAAGCGACAGAGAAGCATCGCCATACTGGTTGGTCCATTGCCTCAGCCACTGAGACTGGGCAGATCAGACGTGGAAAAGGGCCACGGAATACCAGACCGACGGACCGGCCAATGAGTCCCACGGGCAGTCTGGACGATGCTGGCTATCGAGTGGGCGTGGAGTGCGCCCAATGGCAATCCCATGACCACGGCGCTCGCCGTGATGGTCGGTCGGCCGCATAAAGGCCGGTTCCACCAGGATGAAGATATCACCACAGCCTACAACGGACCAACAACCAGCGGGTTATGTCATCAACGACGGAGCCGGCGCCTGTGCCTGGGTCGGCGAGCAAGCTCCTGCTCCTGCTCCTGCTCCTGATCCTGCACCAGGGCCAATGGTTGGGAACATCGCAGCTGTCGCTGGGGCAGGACAAGACAAGACGAACCCGGCACGGCAAGGAGACAAAATGAAGTGAAGACAAGGCAAGGCGAGACGAGAGAATGGTTGCAAATGGCCGGGAGAGGGGCGGCGTCTTATATCATAGATTTGGCCGTTGTTGAGGCTCAAAAGGCAGAAAGAAAGTGCACCTCGATTTGCGGCTTGGCAATGCACACACAGAGCCTTTCGCCTGATGCAGAAGAGGCTCTCTGCTTGGTCTGGCCCTCATTCGTCGCCGGACGGGTGCCAAGCGCTCTGCCAGCAGTTCTTGCAGCAAAGTGCAGTTCTGTCGGTCATCTGGAGGTGCGCGCGTGTGCACTTGGGCGCACGGGCAATTGCGACTGTGCAACACACAGAATACGTCGAGTTCGGCTGCAATAAATGTGCACCTCAGGTTGCGATGCCTCTGGGCACAAACGATTCGCAATACTTTCGCTCATACCGTGTTTTGTTACAGCGGCATGTCCCTGCTAGCAGAACTCACTGAGGCACCGAGCCCTCGCCTGTAACATGCTGGAGAAGGCGGACAGGCTGATGGATGACATAACTGTGGACACACTGTGTATCTACACTTCAAACACCGTAAAGAGTACAGTGCATTCAACCGCATCGGCACATTGCAATCCCCCTCTACGCAAACAGGGCAAAGCACGAAAACAATCGAGCCCGTCCGCTTGCATAAGCTCCTCGCGAGCACAACACATCGTCGCAGGAAGCATTGCTACCGCCAGCGACGCACCGCGACCCGATCCCATTCGATTCGACTTGCCGCCCAGCCACTCACCGACCAAGTCCGATTCGTGCCGCCCCAAACGTCCGCCAACCACCATGTCGCGATGACACAGCCGGGTCCCAGCCGTGTCGCAACCCGCTGGGCGGTTCGCATCATCCCATGCTTCATCGTCGCTGCCTTTGCGTTTGCTAAATACGCCGTCATCGCTCACCTCTGTGGTACGTTCGGATGCCCGCGCCTTTGTGCCACCTTCCACACCCACCACCGTCCTGCGTTCAGCCGGCTCGCCCGCCCCTCACTTCCCTCCCCTTTCCCTCGTGCCTTCGTCGCATCGTGCCGCTGCTGACCAGCCTCCTTGCCCGCCCCAGTCGACTATCTGTATCGCCAGCACCACGAGCGCGGTCTCGCCATTGCTTTGATTGTCCTGTACTTTGTCTTCTTCCTCCTCGCCCTTGCCGCCTACGTGAGAACAGTATACACGACACAGACCAACCCGGGCCTTGTCCCATGGTCCGAGCGACGCCAGCGAGTGCACAATGAACGCAAGGCCCTCCCTCACAAGGAGAGGGAAGACCTCGAATCGCAGTCATGGTCTACCCCCGATCTGAGCCCCGATAGCCCCGGCCTCGAGTCCTTCTATACCAAGACCATGTTCATCTGTGAACCGGACGGCCGCCCCAGGTGGTGCTCCCTCTGTTGGAGCTGGAAGCCTGACCGTTCCCACCATTCGAGCGAGCTGGGCCGTTGTGTTCGCAAGATGGATCATCTCTGCCCCTGGGTTGGTGGAATGGTCTCCGAGACTTGTAAGACAACCTGCAAAACTCCCCTCCGAAGCATTGCCAGCCTTCATGGAGGGATCTGAGCTAATACGAGTCAAACCAGCTTTCAATTTCTTCGCCCAATTCACCTACTGGGTCTCCATGTATCTCGCCGTCTGCGTTGCGACCGCTGGATACTGTTTGCACAAGCAAATCCAGGCCTCGGACCCGCTGGACTGGCGCGTAGTAGTTATTCTTGCCCTCTCCGGGCTGTTCGGTCTTTTCGCCTTTGGCATGTCCATGACATCCACGCGCTACATTGTGGAGAATATTACGAATATCGATGTATTCAAGAGGCGAGCGGTACATTACATTGCCATCCGCGTCCCTCGTGGGACTCCGTCGACAGCCAGCTACCAAACAGTCACCTTCCCGCTACCTGGTCCTCCCGGTACAGAGCCGCACTCCCCGACGAATGGATTCACGCCATCGAGTCGAGACCGGCAGGCCGTACGGACATTTGCGATTGTCAAGACAGAGCCCGGGGAGAACCCATTCGATCTAGGCTACTGGCGCAACTTCAAGGCAGTGATGGGAAACAACATCTTCGAATGGCTTCTGCCCATCAGGCATTCCCCATGTTGCAACCATGACAACCCGGAGAGCTTCTACGAGTTCGGATCGCTTATCGAGGAGCTCAAGGAGCGTCATGGGCTTCCACAGGGACATCGACGGCGCCATTCTCGGGCCGATGAGGTAGAGATGGTTGAGAGAAGGCCCTCTCGAGATTGATGTCCGCATCCTTATCGCCAGCTGCGTTAGTGTATCTCTCGCTTATGTCTCATCTGCCCGTACCTTTCTTTTTCCTCTCCGCCTCAGCTTCGTGATTTGGTATGTCCTGGGACGCTTGTATGGAGTCTTGGAGTTGGCACATGTGACGTGATAATACCCGTGATTGTCGAAATGGAAAAGCGAGCGCACACACATATAATTTTCCTTTACATCATATCTTGGCTTTTAGGTTCCCTCCTTTGGTTTTCCATAGATTTATCCGAGCTCAGGGAGCACGCAATACCCTCTCTTGGCATTTAATACACTGACTAATTCATGAAAACCCTTTTCATCCGCACAACATGACGGTGGCTGCAGCAGTGGTAACCATCACAGTCACTCGACTGGTCTCATCGGCAACCTTCACGGATCGCCTTTTCGCGGAGACGTAGATGAACGATGGCGCAGGGATCAAAATAAGAAACTCCCCACCATGCAACTAGCAGATGGAGTCACCACATCTTGGCAGGGATCCTCTAAATCCCGAGGCTGATCGTCTCAGGGAGGGGTTGCAGCCGGCTCCTTTCTTTTGCCCTTCCTACATCCATCTACACATGCTAGAGCCGACTAGACGCGGCAGAACAACCTCGACGCCATATCAGGAAAGCACCATGAGCACGTCGATGCCGTCATCCTTGACAATCTCGACTCCCAAGGCGTCGGCGAGACGAGCGGCAGCTCCAGCAACCCCGCCAGCACCGAGACACACCATCGAGCGACCATCCCTCCTCCCGCCGGGAAAGACATCGAGTTCCAACACAATGTCTCCGACCCGTTGAATCCCTCAGCCAGCCTCTAGCTCGACTCCGAAATCAAGGCCAACACTTCGCGCAAGCGTGTTGGGCTCCGAAAGGGTAACGGCCTGGAGAAATACTACGAGAGTCAGAATCAGAGCATCCATGCGATGCTCAAGTCGGTCGACGAGCACGAGCAGGACAAGCTTGATGACCACGGCAAGAATACCTTCCTGCACGCACTCTGCGTCAAGGGCTCTCTGGTCGCCAATATTTTCCTCTCTGGCCTGCAGATGTACGGTGCTTTCAGCTCCGGGTCCCTCTCTCTGTTCACCACCCTGGCTGATTCCATCTTCGACCCCTTCTCCGGCATCATGCTTTACATGGCCCACCGCGTCGTCAACGAGGTCGATGCGCGCAAGTATCCCTCTGGGCGTGCGCGGATCTCCACGGCCGGGAACATCGTCTTCTCCTTCGTCATGTTCTCCGTCTCCCTGGTCCTGATCGTCATGTCAGCCCGCGATCTGGCAGCCGATAAGGAAGAGGAGACGAACAAGTTCCACCTTCCCTCCGTCCTTGCCGTCGCTGGTGCTTTTGCGACCAAGCTTGCCCTGTTCTTCCTCTGCTGGACCGTCAAGGCTACCTACTCCCAGGTGGACATCCTGTGGAGTTCCAGCTGCTCATCGGCGTCACGGCTGATCGCGAGGTCCTCCAACTCATCACTTACATCTGTGAGTTCTACAGTCTACAGCACTATCGGGATATTTATGTGATTGGCTAACTTTTGGGTTCGGAAAGCCATGACACACTCGCCTCTGATTGAGCGGATCGACACCGTCCGCGCGTACTACAGCGGCCCTCGCATTGTCACGGAGGTGGACATCGTCCTCGACCGGAACGAGCGTGTCGAGGTCGCCCACGACGTCGCCGAGGAGCTCCAGATCAAGCTCGAGACGCTCCCCTCGATTGAGCGGGCGTTTGTCCACATCGACTACGAGACAAGTCACAAGCCGGTGAGCTCCATCTCCTCTGATACTCCTAACCACGTTTCTTTACCTTACCGGTCTTTCCTCTTTTCTTTATATAGGAACACCAGCTCAAGAAGTTACTGTAAATTCCCGGGCTGGATTCAAGGCTGCCCATCTAATGGCAGGGTAGGACCTTGCACGGCGATGAGGAGCAGTACCACCAAGCTTTTTGGAGAGTCTTCATGGGAAACCTCCTCTCGCTACAGCAAAAGTGGTGGAGATTAGCGGAGAAGCAATCATCGTGGTGACATCGCCACGCCCAATATTAACCAAAGTAGACTTGATCAACCGTAGTGGACTGGGAGATTGCCAGTCCGTAGAGCAGGATACAACCTGGAGCGTTGCATTGACATGGTAGGCTCGTTTGACCCAACATCATAGACAACGCAACCATCCTTCGCTTCTTTCTTGGCTTTCTCAACGCGTGGTGAACCACCGTTTCATTCTCCTATGGTCCCATAGCCACATCCCCTTGCCAGTCCGCAGATACGCCCCCTCCCTCAAATCTCCTTTTTCAAGTGCTCTACTCAACGGTCTGCCCCAACCGCGACTGCATCGCGCAAGCTGTATGTCGCCGCGCCCATCTCAAGAGACCGAGGCAGCCGGTTTGCTTAGCAAGCCAACGCCAGGAAGTGTCTGTACGCTGATGAACAAACCAATTGTACATCTCCACAGCGTTTGTATAATGAAAGGCTCTTGTATACGCAGCGGCGGTCAGAGCGGATACCCTTACCCGACGTCTCTCGGCCGTCCGGAAGGTAGCATCTCGTCGTAACATGACAGATGCAGCTCGCCACTGCAGACGGGTGTGCGTGTATGTATCTGTGGGATGGTCACTGCCCAACCCCCAAGCTTACGCGGATTTCGACTCGCAGCACAGAGCGTCCACCCACTCTATGCTCCTCCACCCAAAGTCCCCTTGGGTGGGACAGCAGGTCACCGCAGGGTATTTTCCTCCAATCCCGTCCCGCCCGTCGGCTCCGCGTATCGATGGGCTGCGTCTTTCTTTTCTCCTCACACTGGGGGGGCTACTCCACAGACGTTGGATAACATCCTGGGGCCTGTTCTCCCCCGCAGTTTCTAAAGAAGCGGGGCGCATAATCTGGGGTTGCATCTGATACTGGCCCAGCAATGGTATTGATCAAGCTCGAAGCTTGGCTCTGCGGGTGGGTGGTGCTGTTGGGGGGCTTTGTCTGAGCGAGCTGGCCTTTTGCGCTTGAAAGAGGGTGTGGCGTGCGTTGTATCGCTGCTGATTGAGTGCCAATTGGTTCGCGTTTCGTGTCTCCTGGAGGTGAGGTGAAGGCGAGGCGAGACGCACTCCTTTGGGAGAGGAGGAGAAGGAGTGGGAGAGCACTTCGTGTCAGGCCAGCGTTAGGTCAGGATGATGCATCGTAGCGCCGATGGGGAAACGCGGCGCGCGGGGATCCAATCTCGTTCGTGGCCCCGAGATCACGGCTCTGTTTCTATACTGCGGAACCGCATTTGGGGGAGGGGACTGCCCAGGATGGTGTTTATGCGGCCGATCACAAACACAGCCAGGAGTCGGTCTCGTGTGGGCTGCCCGCAGAGAAACGACGGGCGACCAACACAACATGTCATGCCGGCGCACCCGCCAATGCAAGGATCAAACGAGCACTGGCTGGGAACCCCTCGTCCAGATACCGGGAAATGGGGAAGATGGATGCAAGGGAGAGAGGGGTCGAAACATATTCTGCTAGCTGAGGCGCGAGGAGGGGAGGGGACGAAGGTGGCCCTTGGTCGGTCGTCGGTGAATATAAACGCATCGTTTGGCGTGAGGGAGGAAGAGTTCTTGGTCACTGATCCGGCTTCATCGAGGATCTCATATCAACCAATTCCTTCTTTCTACTATCAAGCAACGTCGCAATCATGAGCGGAGCCCTTCCTGAGGAGTTTGATATCATTGTCTGTGGTGGTGGCAGCACGGGATGTGTGGTGGCTGGAAGGTGAGGCCCCTCCATTCTTCACCCAGTTGATGCCCGCCCCTTCATTCATCGATTGGTTCGGTTGACTGACCAGCTGGTGCAAACAGGTTGGCCAATTTGGACCACAACCTCTCCGTCCTTCTCATTGAAGGTGGAGAGAACAACCTCAACAACCCATGGGTGTTCCGCCCGGGTATCTACCCCCGGAACATGAAGCTGGACTCTAAGACGGCCACCTTCTACGAGTCCAGGCCTTCCAAGTGGCTCAATGGCAGGAAGGCCATCGTCCCCTGCGCCAACATCCTCGGCGGCGGGTCCTCCATCAACTTCATGGTACGTGATGCAATGCACTGCTCCATCCCCCATCCACCCAGGTCGAAGGCTGACTCGGTTCGACCGTAGATGTACACTCGTGCCTCGGCCTCCGACTACGATGACTTCCAGGCCAAGGGTTGGACCACCAAGGAGCTTCTCCCCTTGATGAAGAAGCATGAGACGTACCAGCGTGCTGGTCATAAGTGAGTGTGCCACTTCTAGCAAGCCTACTCGTTGTGATTGGGATTGAGCTAACGTGTCTGGGTAGCGACCTCCACGGTTTCGAGGGCCCAATCAAGGTCTCCTTTGGAAATTAGTAAGGACAGAGTGACAGTTCGTAGGGTTGAGCCAGAGACTAACGACCTAAAGCACGTACCCCGTGAAGGAGGACTTCCTCCGGGCTGCTGAGTCCCAGGGCATTCCCACCGTCGATGATCTCCAGGACCTTACCACTGGCCATGGCGCTGAGCATTGGCTGAAGTGGATCAACCGGGATGTAAGTGATGCATTGTCGTCGTCCTTGTTCTGTCAAGTCAGAGACTAATTGGTGGTGGGTAGACCGGCCGTCGAAGTGACAGCGCTCACGCTTATATCCACGCCACACGGGCCAAACACTCGAACCTCTACCTGGCCTGCAACACCAAGGTCGACAAGGTCATTATTGAGAATGGGCGTGCTGTTGGAGTCAAGACTGTGTAAGTGCCTGCCCAGCAGAACTGCCTGAGTGGTGCAATTGATTGCTGATACGTGCGGTAATCAGCCCTATGAAGCCTCTTGACCCAAGAGAGCTCAAGGGAAGGACCTTTAGGGCCCGCAAGCAGATTGTCGTCTCCGGCGGAACTCTGTCTTCCCCATTGATCCTCCAGAGATCTGGTGTTGGTATGTATTTCCTCTCTTAAGTTGATGTGTATCCATCTCGGGCTCGGCTGACCTGGGACGCAGGTGACCCCGCCAAGCTCCGTAAGGCTGGTGTCCAGCCCATCGTCGACCTTCCCGGTGTTGGTCTGAACTTCCAGGATCACTACCTCACCTTCTCCGTCTACCGCGCGAAGCCAGAGACGGAGAGCTTCGACGACTTTGTTCGCGGTGACCCCGAGGTCCAGAAGAGTGAGTGCCTGAGAATGACAGGATATGGGACGGCGTGACTGATTGGTTACTCTACTTTAGGAGTCTTCGACGAGTGGAATATCAAGGGAACTGGCCCTCTTGCCACCAATGGAATTGATGCCGGCGTGAAGATCCGCCCTACAGCCAAGGAGCTCAAGGACTTTGAGAGCTGGCCGACCCCCCATTTCACCGAGGGCTGGAAGTCGTACTTTGAGCAGAAGCCCGACAAGCCCGTGATGCACTACTCGGTCATCGCCGGCTGGTTCGGTGACCACATGTTGATGTAGGACACTCCACTCCCCTTAGCCCCGTCTCCTAGATGGGAGTTACTGACAATCCCAGGCCCCCGGCAAGTTCTTCACCATGTTCCACTTCCTCGAGTACCCCTTCTCTCGTGGATCGACCCATATCACCTCGGCCGACCCATATGCCGTCCCCGACTTCGATGCTGGCTTCATGAACGACGAGCGCGACATGGTCCCCATGGTCTGGGGCTACATCAAGTCCCGCGAGACGGCCCGCCGTATGGACGCGTACGCCGGCGAGGTGGCCAACATGCACCCGTTCTTCAACTACGACTCCCCCGCCAAGGCCCTCGACCTCGACCTTCCGACCACCAACAAGTACGCTCTTCCCGGCAACCTGACCGCGGGTATCCAGCACGGCAGCTGGACGCAGCCCCTCTGCGAGGCTGAGAAGAAGAGCGACGTCAACATCGTCTCCAGCAACAGGGCCAGCGTCCGCGAGGAGCTCAAGTACAGCACCGAGGATATCAAAGCCGTCGAGGAGTGGGTCAAGCGCCATGTCGAGACCACATGGCATTCTCTGGGTGTAAGTGAAGGGCTCTGATCATTTGAGATGTGTGTGCCTCCATCTGCTGACTTTGTTTGTCTAGACTTGCTCGATGGCCCCCAAGGAGGGCAACAGTATCGTCAAGCACGGTGTGCTCGATGAGAGATTGAATGTCCATGGCGTCAAGGGACTTAAGGTCGCTGATTTGAGTATCTGCCCCGACAATGTCGGCTGCAACACGTGAGTCGCCCCGTGTACTGACTGCTCTGTTGATGTGAGATGACTGTCTGACATTGCGAATTAGATATTCCACCGCCCTTTTGATTGGTGAGAAGGCTGCTCTGCTGGTTGCCGAAGATCTCGGCTACTCTGGTAGCGACCTGGACATGAAGGTCCCCACGTATCATGCGCCGGGAGAGTTTGTCCTTAACTCCCGCCTGTAAATGGGTCGTTGATTGTACCAAATTGTTCTCTTTCAGCGTTGTTGGCTGGCTGTTGACATCTAGCCATATTTCTGCGTGTTTATTAGCTCATATGATAACAAATCGACCGTAGTAATCGACATAAATTGATCTGCTGAGTTTTCACAATGACCTCGGGCAAGTCGTGTCGGATGAAGCAGGGGCCTGGGTCCAGGGTAAGCTACTCAGCTATGACGCAACCGAGGGTGCAGCAATCGATAACCGCCGGAATAAGGCTCGCCCGGCTCCGAGTCTCCGGGCAAGAACCCACCTTGCACCTCGGCTCGGCAAACCTGCATAAGCTTTCGTTCGGCTCAATCGGTGGCTGTGTGGACCTATCATATGCCAGCTTATCATCCCTTGTGATTGACACCTCCAGCACCTCTCCCCAACCACGTAAGAAGCCCTCCTTTGCCCCCTGAGCCATTTTCACCAGCTTCCTCCCGGTCCTCCGAGCTCCTCCCTGCTGTCATTAATCTCGGTGGCTTGCAAGCTTCGCGACCGCATCAACTACCTGTGACGCGTGTTACCTGCAGGGATGACGGCCATCAAGACCAACCCACGTCAGTCTCTGACTGTGGTGGACAACCGCACGGGCAAGACGTATGAGATCCCCATCAAGGATAACTCGGTGCTGGCCACCGATATCAAGAACATCAAGGCCCAGCCGCAGGATGAGCGGCCTGAGAATGAGACCTCACAGGGCCTGAGGGTGTTTGACCCTGCGTACATGAACACCGCCGTCATCCAGAGCAAAATCACCTACATCAACGGCCAGGATGGCATCCTGCGGTACCGTGGCTACCCCATCCAGGATCTTGTCCACAAGAGTAACTTCCTCGAGACCGCATACCTCCTCATCTACGGAGAGCTGCCCACCAGCGCCCAGTCCTCGACCTGGGAGAGTGAGATCATGCACCACACCTACATCCACAGCGACATCGAGGGCATGTTCAAGTCATTCCGGTACGACTCCCACCCTATGTCCATGTTGACGTCTGCGTTCGCTACCCTGGGCGCTTTTGCCCCAGAGGCAAACCCGTCGCTCCAGGGGCAGAAGCTCTTCACCAAGGCCGCATCCGGGGATCTCGAGGCTCTCCAGAGCCTGGACAAGCAGATTCTCCGCATCATTGGAAAGGCGCCCACTCTCGCCGCCGCATCATACCGCATGCGACAAGGTCGTCCTTTCAACCGCCCGGCGCAGGGGCTGTCCTACACCGGCAATTTCCTCTACCTCCTGGATCATCTCTCTGGCCATGAGTACAAGCCGCACCCCGTCCTGGAGAAGGCGCTGGATGCCCTGTTCATCATCCACGCCGACCACGAGGTCAACTGCTCCACCGCGACGGTCCTGCAGGTCGGTAGCTCTCTGGTAGATCCCTATAGCGTCATGGCCGCCGGCTGCAGCGCCCTCTACGGCCCGTCCCACGGCGGCGCAAGCGAGAGCGCCATCCGCATGCTCATGGAGATTGGGTCCCCCGAGAATGTGCCCGCGTTCATGCAAAAGGTTGAGAAGAGGGAGCGCGTCCTCGTCGGGTTCGGCCACCGGGTCTACAAGAACGTTGACCCGCGATCCACAGCCATCCGGGAGCTCGCGGAGGAGGTGTTCAAGGTCACGGGCCGCAACAACCTGCTCGACACCGCTCTGACCCTGGCCCAGTACGCGCGGGAGAGCGAGTTTATGCGCAGTCGTAACCTGTACCCCAATGTGGACTTCTACTCGGGGCTCATCTATCAGGCTATGGGATTCCCACTTGAGTAAGTTTATTTTCTTTAGTTCAGGCGTCCCATATTTATAAGGTGTTTATTTGACTAACCGTTCCACTTCTATAGTTTCTACCCTGTTCTCTTCGCTGTCCCTCGCTGTGTTGGATGGTTGGCCCACTGGAGACAGCAGATGCTGACGCCTTCGGGTGTCAAGATCTGGAGACCGAGGCAGTTATACCTAGGCCACGGGGAGAGAGAGTATGTCGAGGTGGAGAAGAGAAAGGAGAAGCCTGATGCAGCCATCTTTGACGCCCCCGTCGAGGTCCAACACGGCGGCGACAGCAAGAGGAACAATCTGGCGACGTACAGAGACGAGAGGGGATCCATCGCTAAGGCCAAGCTGTAATTTTGGATTTCTGGATGGCGGACTGGTGGTTTGATATAGTTGATGAGAATACTTATGTACCCTGTGTGTTGTCGACGAATGATTGTTATACGGCGTATTTATAAGGATAGTTAGCACAATAGACTGGATCAGTATTTCTTTCACCGTTTCCCCTAATAGTACATGTAGGCTCTGGGTCGTCCAATATTCCGAATGCAGTGCTCTCTCCTTGGCACCTATTCCGATGAAGCAATCCACCCAGAAACATAGAAGTGCTAATTCTTCGTGTAGCTCATATACGGAGCCTAACCGGTCGATCCTTGGTATATATTTCGGATAGCTTGATGGATAAAGCACAGTGTTGTTAAGGCCCACTGCCGCCAAATCTCTCATATCTAGGCCAAGTAGCCACGTTGCTCCTCGACAGCCGGCGAAGTCGTTGGGGGCGGCTGAGGCTAAAGCCCGAATGTTGATAATCAGAGCCACGGACAAGCGCTGACTTTAGGATAAGCTATCTGCGAGAATCGGGAGTTTGTATGTCACTATCCGTCGGAACCCGCACGCCCTTTTAAACAAAAGGAACAGAGCAGGCATAGTGACAATGTGGACTTTTAGGATGAGAGGAGCGAAGGTAATGGTAAATAACATAAAGTGCTTTCCTGCGAAGGGCATGGAGCAGGACCGTTGGCCATTGCATCAACGGGTAGTTTGGCATCTCGGTATCGGAGGCGTTGAGCCCTCAGTATTATAGCGACCTAGGGGAAGTATCTTAGGATTTGCAGTTCAGCTCTCGCCCGAAATTCGGCTATGAGAGTGAAAACTGATAGAGGAGAGTATCAGTTTGTTGTTCCTACCTGTAATCTAGTAAAAGAAGGTGACCACAAACATACTCGTAGTTGGCTCAAACCTCCTCAGCTGTTCCAGATCCCTCTTTGCCTATGAGCCCGTTGTTACTGGTAGAATGATAAGGGTACCGTTAGTGTAATGGCGCATGATGGAAGCAAGGTAGCAAGCACGGCCGGGTGCAGTTAATTCCGAACTATACACTGTGAGGGCTTCCTCATGATTTGGTTTGGTTCCGGCATGGAGTTTCGTCGCCTTATCTGTGCTAAAAATATAAATATCAGACAAGAGGAGTAACAGAGAAACCAGCAGATGGGATGCGGATGGTGATAAAGCTGGGTCCATAAACTATTCTTGGCATGGAAATTCGGAATCTTGGAATTAGTATACGACCGCGGAGGAAGAAGCGAGGGGATAACGGGTACCCAAGGGTGGCCACTGCAGTTATAGAGGCCAGCCCTGTGGCCCTTCCCATCACTTACCCGGCATGAAATTTATTAAGGCATATCTAAGTTGTGGGGTATAAGGGGACGATATATAAGGGTTTTTTCTGCAGTGGATAGATAGATAGGTGCAGCTATGCTCTAAACGAAACCTGAGTCCGAGTACACGCTCGAGCACAGGAGATAATTTTTTTCTTGAGAAAACCCTTTTTCTCTAGTCATAATCAAAAGTTCGTTAACGAAAGAGTTTAAAGTGTACTATTAGTGAGCGAGAACTCGTGTAGACATTGATATGTAGGCATTTCGAACGGTACATCGCCAAGCATTCATCGCCATGCGTAAGTTAATAAATCGTTTAGTTGAGATGTTGCAAGTCTTTTATGTATCCATCTTCACTAGATTGGTTTTCATCGAAATACGGACCATAACATATAATTGTTTGGTTAGAGATCTCACCCTTAGGAATAACTACACATACATCTTCATGAAAAGACAACTCACCTTGATGTATTCATATACAAAAGCACTAATCTCAATATTACTTCAAGAACTAAGCATGAGCTGATTAGATAGAGATGTAACGTTGGTTTCTAGTTACACGATTAACGACTCATAAGTGAAGCAACTGCTGCACGAGGACGTGTTCACGCGGTTGTGTTATTCGTGTAGTTGACGCGTGGCCCGGGAAGGTGGAAAACAGATCAGTTCACCTACCATTCACTTACTCTAGAAACACCCCAGCAACCAATCTTTCACTCTCACGTAGAAGCGGTTCATCCCAAACCTGCATTCTCAACAACGCAGAACATTTCTTTCCACACAGCTGCCCTTCAAGTTCTCTTTCTGCTTGATAGATATCGCCATCTATTTTCTCATTTCGTCAACTTTTGTTTCTTGATTACCAAGTTAAAAGGTCCTCCAAACTTAGTCGAGAGCAGTGCTCAAGAACGAAGCCAACCATGGAGCCAACAACTCCTTTGACCTTCAGCTCCCTCCCCACAGAACTAAGACTCAAGATCTGGGCTGAATGTATTGAAAATGTTGATGGCCTATCCGAGGCGCACTTCTTTCGGATCGGCGGAAGTCTGCGGGAACGAAAAATAGCTGCAGCTCCCCAGCCTGCTTCGACCACTGAGGAGAATGTCGAAAACAACAGAGACATGTGCTCAATCCACCCTCCCTCCTGGGACCCAATGGAAACCATGTGCAACTCATGGGTGGCCACCGAGAATCCCTCTTGTTACATCGCCAATGCGGCACTGTGGAACACCTCGTTCGAATCCCGAGAAGTGCTGGAGAAGCACTACATCCGAACCAACCCGAGTTTTCATCCCGCCCAGCTCGACCACTTCCAAATGATGGGAGAATCTTCCTTTTCAAGTCTGCTCGTGAACTTTGTCAATGATCTGCATTGCTTTCAGGTCCACGGCATAGACGCCAACACGACTATGGTCATCACCGGCCGGAACATGGTCCCACGAAACATCGCGTTCGAGTATAAAGCAGAATGGGGCCAACCTAGATTCCTCGAATCCATAACCAGCTTTTTCCAGTCCCAGGGACACTACATCGACGTCGGGTACAGCCACCAGAACCCGCTCGAGGAAATCTTGTCGTTGATCAGCAGGGACAAGTGGTCCATGACCCCGGGCCAGCGCATCTGGTTCATCGACTACAACGTCAAGGCCACGCGGAAGCTCAAGCCCGAAGACCTCGTCCGCAGCCGCATCTTCCACGCCAGAAACCGCAAGCTCGTCGAGGTCGGGCGCTGCCAGTGCCTGGTCTCGCGCTACCGATACCCTTCAGCCAGCGCCAGAGACGGATTCGTCGAGTACTTTCGACGGGTCTTCCTCAACCAGGAGTTCACTCTTGAGAACCAGCTCCCGACTCCGATCGCGGGAGTCTTGGCTTGCTTGCCAGACTCCGATTTTATCTAGGGTTCTTACACTTGGTAATTTTCGCTCTACTTTGTCTGTGGTGAAGAGGTATGAAGATACGCGCGCGCACAAAATCGAATATGCCCGTTTTGAAGACTGAATCAAACTCACATACCCGGAATCACGTGGAGTTGACGGAGGAATAGTTACATTGTAAATGGCTGGGTGAAAATTTACTTTTGGAGTTCAGGAGAAAATCGGATAGTGGAAGGACGAAGATTGACCGAGATTGACATCAGCGGGCTTTGTCAGATATATAGTAGTTCAGAGTTTTTGATCTTGAGTTTCGATAGGATGACTACAAGGTAGCTAATTCCCAAACCAATCTTCCCAACTGCATGGCTAGTATCCTTCAATTATGCCATTTGCCTTGGCCTCTTCAAGGAGCTGGTTGTAGACGGCCAGCTTCTCCTCATAGATCTGGACGAGCTCGTCATCTCGCTTCCCGGGGGCAACGTCACCGCCTCCAGCGAAGACTCGGACGAAAGCGTAGTAGACATCAGCAAGGGCCTCGCATAGCCAGCGCAGGGAGACGCTGCTGCATTGGTAGTAGAGGCTGTTGATTGTTTCACGTTAATCGCTTGCTCGATAGCTTTGTTGTATTTTTGAAGAGGGGGCGAAAGTAAAAACTTACTCCTTCTTGAAGTTGTCGTCTATCTTCTTCTTGGTGCTCACGGTGAGGCGAGTCTGTGCACGATAGTTGTTGTAGCCAAAGTCATGTCGGTTGCAGGCGGGAGTAAAAGGGAATCCGAGCGGGTTGTCGGGAGACGAGGTGCATCCGTCAGAGGTCCAGTCGACGGTATTGGGGTCGAGCGCATTTCGGCGGGCTGTGAAGGCTGGAAGCGTGATGCTGAACAGGATCTCGTCGGTGGTGGTCTCGATGCTCTGGCGCGCCTCGATGGCTGGGGCGACAGCCGCGGCGGCGGCGACGGAAATGACTGAGAGGAAGATAGCAGCGAACTTCATCTTGAAATCGAATATTCGAGAGAGTGTAATGGTGATGGCGGATGAGGATGAGGGGATGGCTTCAGTGCAGCGCCGACCCAGGACAGCCTTATATAGATCGAGGCACATCTCGCGGCCAGAATAGCCGAATGGTTGGGTAGCATGCCTGGCATCGTAATCGTCTGATAATGATTCGAGAACGTCCTCCGCCAAAATCACTACACCAACTTGCCCATTAGCACCTGCTGGATGTAGAATGCGGTGGCGGTTACCACTCGGTTCTCGCATAATGGTAGTTCACTTTGGTAGATGGGATGCGGCCCAGCAGCCCAGAGATGCATCGAGGGATGAAGATGCTTGCTCAGGGGCAGGTACCAGGAGTAAGCATATGCGGTATGTGTGAGCTCGCATATGCACATCAGCTGCACTTATTGGGGAAGCATTGCGGCGCAATGGCCGCCCATTCCTGACAGCCAATTCGGCAGGTTGCGCCCGAAGTAGAATGGAAGTAACCGACCGGTCTTCTCTTCCTCTGAAGCCAGGCAGGCTGATTCTATGCATCTTTTGGCAGGCTGTCGGGATGGTTGACTTGCGCAGCCTCGGAAATAGGGGTTAGCAACACTACAGAGGTCCTCTTAGAGTTGTATTCCGAGACCTAGAGAACATTTGTATTGTCCGGAGTCGTACTGAGACAGTCAAGTTGACTCACACATGCTTCAAAGACATGGCCACGGGCCTGGCAACTCAATCGGTGTGTGGTTGCATTTGCGACGAGTCGCTTACCTACAATGTAAGACACAATTGCTGCCGCGCTGGACGTACATTTTTGCCACACAAGCTGCTTCTGGACCGTGATTTTAAGAGTGCTACAGAGGAATTGGGCGCAGTTTTGAGCCGGTCTGACGTCGATAGCGATGATATAACCAATTGGTCAACAATGATCTTTTCGTCTAATATAGGTTGATTTGGCTGTAACCTTTTTTGGGTTATTGGAATACTTACTTCGCCCACAGGGTGATCCATTGCTACCAAGAGTTCTCATTGCCTTTGGCGAGGTGGATGCACCCACAGCACCCTGGGCTTAAAACTGTCATCGATCGAAGGATGTTCTATAGACATTTCGCCCAGGATGTCAATGAAGAAGAAGTAGTATGCCAAGTTTATCAAGCTGTCAATCCCAGGATACGGGTCCAAGAATGATGGCGAGCCGCTGAAAATGGGCAGGCGGTCTGGAAGGGGTGGACATTCTTGCCATGTTCGATATTTCACACCCTTCTGGCTTGGATGTACGGCGCTGATGCAAGCAGCTATCTACAATTTATAGCATCCTGCATGCCGATATTCTAACAAAGCAGATCAGTTTTGATCTTCGCCGTTCCAAAGAATAACTAACAACGAGTCCCAGAACAGATAAGTGATCTACCTAAGCCACAGCAAGGGTCTTTCCAAATCTACTATGACATGGGATTTATGCACACGCCTTTCTGGCTGCTGGCTTTTAGAGGTGGTGGCGGCTGCAGCCATTCCCTATTTTTGATAATGCATCACAATAGAGGTCGGTGATCGCGATGTCGGCACTAGTCAACACGGAGAACTGCAACCAAACTGCAAACTCAAAACCAACAACAAATACATACCGTATACTTAGTATTTGGTAGAAAATCCCGCATTTAATAAATCCAACGTAGCCATCTGGGTCTTTGTACAGGCCAAATTGGCCACAGAATTACTAGTCGAAGTCATGGTTTCATGAATATATATGTTTATATATATGTTGGATTTCGAAATAGCTGCAGCCAACTTGGCTTATGTTTTCTTTTTCTACACAAAGACTCTACTCGTCAAGGGAGGCTTCTCACGCTCTCATTGGGGGGGGGGGCGCAAATTATTGTTTGAGAAGGACAGGCAACTAAGGAGTCCCTGCGTTTTGATAAAGATACCCGGGGATATTTGATAGCTGGAAATACTGATTGTGAAAAGTAAGGCTAGAAATGGGAAGCTGTAGGTTTCAGCGCTCTGGCACGTCCTCTTTATCATCCTTCTCTACAACTCTCATAACAGGCTTTATTAAGGCCACGGTCAAACGCACGGCTCGACGATCAATGCTACTTCGCGAAGAAACAAGAGGGCTCGGTTCTCCACGAACGTTATTCACGGGACCTTATCGCACGCTTGGTTAATCATTACATCTGAAGAGGTAGGAATCGGCTCAGAGCTGAACCTAGTTAGAGCAGCCGAGATCAAAAACACAAGCAAAATAAGAACTGGCTCTGCAGCAGCTTCTTTGGGCCCGACCCATCTCACACACAACGGCAACATGGAGAGAACGGCAGGGTCTTCTCCTCCTGGAGAGGGCTGTGGCGGCATTCTTTTGCCAAAAGTACCAATAGCATAAGCGGCGCGGCACGCTTACAATAAAGTTTCATTATATGTGCTCCCCGGCGCGAGGATGATGCCTTGGCATTAGGCCTAAGCGAGCTGCTTTTTTGGTTTCACACGCGCGGGCCGTGTGAGTAAACCATTGATGTGACTGGCATGGTACAGTTCAACCAACATCAATCAACCAAATGCGGGAACATGTGCCGTGTGTGAAGACAAAGCGAGATACTATGTACCATGTTTAACCTGCTTCAGGGAGGAAAAAGTCCTCTAGAAGACGGAGCTGACAAGTTTGAACTTATTGGGATAACAGACGATACACGCGCTCCTCCATCGAAACGGGCTCATGCTCCTCGACCACCGCTACAGATGATTTGGCACTGGGATCTTGGCCACCAGAAAACGCAAAGGTCATTGAGCACAAGCCAGACAATACCAACAATCAAACTTGTGCAAAGCTGCTACACCCTAGGGTAGGACCCATCAATAGCTTCGATGACATCGGTTGCGAGGTGGGAGAAACAAAGAAATAGCACCCTTTCTGGCTGCAAATCGATAATTACAGTGCATCACACGTCTGCCGCTGCCAGCCAGAGCAGTTCCCCTAAGTCTAACCTTGGTGAAGGTTTGCTTCCGAGCCGCGGTCGCGATAATAATTCGAGACTCGACATTGGCACGTTCCCCGCTACGTCTCCTTGGACCTCGCTCGAGCGGCCGGAAAGCACCGGATGGTATACTCGGTATTTGGCAAGACCTTTTATTCCTCTCTTTTGAGATGTTTCGCCATCTGGGCTGCTCAGCCATGTCTCAGGGGAACATCATTCGCCGTCTACATGAATGGACAAGGCCTTGGTGAATACAAATCGACAGATTGTCCATACAATAATCGTCGCCCGGCGGGCGCACGTACGGTGAGGCCCTTCCCATCCTGCGTAGTCCGAGGTTTCTCTTGTTAGGATCACCGTGCTAACCTAACTACCTATAAATCAACTACTCAGGTCAATACTGAGGCATCGTGGCAGCACATATCTTAGTTCGTGACACGTACTAGATCCTAAGTACCGCTATGGTATCTGCCTTCACTGAACGTGTGAAAATAGATTGATACCACAACGAATACTCGCTTCATTTAATGCCCATAGAGCTTGATGTGATGCTCGTAAACCCATATTTCTAAAAATATAAGCGTTCGGCTAATCGAGGACCTTTCTTTGCAGCTATTATGTTGTTGTTCTATTGTTATGATTTGAGTATTATGATGACAGGTACGAGTTTCACTATATAACTTGCATGAGTTTAGATGCGTCGACGGTGGGCAAAGCTCGAAGACGATGGTGATCAAAGCTCGACGACGATAACATGAGCATTGCCCCGTCGCCGGCGCCAAGGAACGAGTCTCGAACCACCTCGGCCATTGAGTAGCGTGCATGTGACTACACGTTTTGCGGTCCTGTTTGTGTTCGATCTCAATAAGGTTCATCTCAAGGCTCATTTTGTCCAAGGGACACCTTTAGCCACCCACCACATTCTCTTCTCCTAGACCACCCACCCTTGGTAGCCAGGATTAAAAGAGGGCCTGTACCTGTACGATCTTGTCACAATAGGGAACTGATGGTCCAGGCCTGTTCGGATTGAATAACGCAAGGGATGCCTTGAGTCCGCAGTAATCGCTTGGCGGAAGACAGAGAGGTCGGGCTCCTTTTTACAACCGTAGACAGATACTAGGTCAGGTCTCTACGAATTAACCGTCTTAGAGGATGACTGCCAGGCCCGCCTTACAGCTATCTTGTTATGACGGACGCAGGAGGCCGGGTTGGTAGCAATCACTCGCCTCAGGAGACAGACACGTATGCCAGGCTTCTACCAGCCAGCTGTCGCTACGGATGACTTCTGGATCGGCCTAAAAACGATCATCTCATGTGACAGTCAAGGGAGCCAACCGCTTTGTGTTCTGCCAAGACGAGTGACTGTTGGGCCTGGCTTACAGCGATCCCCATCTTGACAGCGGACTGGGGGTGGGGGTCGGGTCCTTAGGAATGGACTGTCGCTACGGACAACAGCCAAGTCAGTTTCATAGTAATCGCTTGCTATAACGGCAGACAGAGAGTTTAAACTTCTAGGAACCAAAAACCTGGTATATGAAAGCTGGCCTTGGCTTCTAGCTACCGCTTGTCTGCGCAGTAGATGTCTCTCTGATCCTCATGTCAACGTCAAAGTGGATCAAGCAGTGGGTGGTTTGGAGAAATGTCCCTAACTGGAATGCAAGGGACAGAGGGCAACCAATAGCGCTCCCTAGGTTCACCTTGAGGTTGATTCAGTGTTGCCTTCTTGCCGGTCCACGGCAGAGCCCAGCGCCTTCCGCAACCTGGGCCGTTCAGCGGCGTTTTGCTTCTCTGGGTTGCTTCCGTTGCCGCAATTGGAGCAGGAAGAGGGTGTCCTCGTTCCTCTGGCGCAGCGCATCAGATCACACAAGTACGTGTACAGAATATGGTATGCCATTAGACCTGGACTGGAAGATTGCCTCAAGAAAGCAGTCAAGGTTCGAAGAAAGAGGACGCAAGGTACTCTTCCACGGATGTTGCCGACGTCTCTGTGTTTGTGTTTCGAACACCGGGGGTCCCGTCCCTCACGAGGCAAAGGGTGACTGTACTCTAACGCGTCTTACTCGGGGATATCTAACGAACAGGCCTGAGTTGGCTCACGCGTAGGCAGTATGCCAAGGGACGGAAATTATCAGGGCCTCCATTTGCTCTTCCCGAGCCCCTAGTCTCTCTTCCCCTCTACAGCAGCTGTGAAGCTAACTATTAGGAGCATTCTAAATGCTCCCTAGCGTGCCTACCGGAGGTCTCCTTGAGAACATCTAACCGAGATTTATTCTCCATTGTCTCCTTCCTCTTCTAATATTCCCTCTCATAGCAGATTGCGAAAGGCTCAGCTCTGAGAAACAAGAGGGCAACTGAATGCCGACCTATCAACGACCGAATATCTGTTCCATTTACGAATACACCCAGGGACTATTACGAATCTTCACCGGAATACATGGGATGAGTCTGCTGGGTGGACATAGGTCACTGATTCAGAAGTAAGCATCGAAAGGAGGATGTGACCATGGACTATCATTTTTGTCAATCGATGAACCAATGAATACTCACTGAGCTGCATGGCAGTTCACTCTGGTAGAATATAAATATGAGGTAGTTTCCCGTGCATCGTGAGTAGCGAACCAAGCGATTCCGCCAACGCAAAGAACACCCTCGAGTTTTGAATTCTTCCTCCCCGATTTCTGCTGAAGATTGGTATTCCCTTTCTTAAGTGATTATCCTATATCTTCCTATCATTCCCGCCCATCCTGAACACATCTTTCTGCACTACATTGAGGGGTAAAACAATCAGTCACCTGCTTCGTCCAACCTTCGGAAATCAAGATCCAAGACAAGCGACACACGAAGATGTCTGGGGTACCATTTACGCCAGATCAACATGACATGGTGGCTGGGGTACCATTTACGCCAGATCAATATTACATGGTGGCTGGGGTATCAAAAGACTTGCTCCTCTGGGGCCCAAGGCTTTTGAACTGGAGGTCAACCGAACCCTCACTTGACCAAGCAGAGGTTCTTTTGAAAAGTCGATGGACCATGAATATCGCCCGTGTGATGGCGATAAGATATTGTAGATATCAACCTGGAGTCGATATCGAGAGCATCTTAGATTGGGTCTGTCGTGAAATAGGGCAGGCCCCGTCCCCAAGGAAGTATTGTGCCTGGAGACGAAATTGCGGAGAACTTTTCGATCGAGGCAAACGCAACGGCCCGCTTGGCTTTCATGCACTTTTCTCGGGTGAGTAAATACTAACCATATGAGAAGTACATATTATGTCCAAGTATTGACCGAGATTTTAATAGGACGAGCCTCAGGAGGGGTCTTGAACGAGGGCTCCATTGACTGGGATGATATACTGCCAGTTCCAAACCAGCCGGCGCCGCCGAATACCGTCCCCCTCCTTGATCTCGACCTACACCTTTATCACCTAGGGGTCGATGCCCCAGTAGACTACGATGTGTACTGGTCATTTGCAGATGCACTGAGCTTATTAAGCATCAGGGCGCCCAACAGGATTGCTACGGGGGTGGAAATAGCCCAAGCCCACGTCGGCACGTCAAGCCAAGCTGTGGCCAGCATGTCACGTCCGAGTGCAGACTATGGTGCAGCTTCTACTCTCGGCCAAGGGGGGTGAGATCTAAGCCCTTTTCCATGCATTCAGTACTACCTTTTGCGCTTAGGGCTCAAGCATCAGATATTGGAAGCCATCTAGGCGCGGAAGAAAGCCGGACTTCGAATCTTCGGCTACCTGGAGAATGGGGTCTTCTCGTGAAGACGTCTCTCTATGTCCTGGTAAGCTCTTTGATCCCCTGGGCAAAAGGAAAATACTAACGGCAAAAAGCACCGTTCAGGCACACTACAGGGATTGGTGAGAAAACGAGCACCAATGGTCTGCCATGACCGTCTAGACCGTGTCCAGTTTATGCCTGATCCGTTCCAAGTTCTCATATGTGTAAACCCTCCACAAGAGCTCTCGGAAGTCAAGATCTACTACTCTGGCCAGTGTGAGCGGTTGACCTGGACGCATGGGGATGTGATAATACTTCACGCACCTTGCGAGGTTGAGGCATCACGTATTAAGTGCATTTCAGTGATGGTGGACAACAGCGGCGGACCATTTTCCGAATGAGCGTATGTGATTGTATGGCTCACTCACCTTCCAGCTAAAACTACCTAGGTAGACATCAACGAGCAGACAAACACCCTCAGGGGCTGTCACATGCGCCACGTCGCACTCTTTGACCTATTGTCCAAACTCTAATCTACATTGATTTGCTTCTAGCTCGGGATTTTGTGCCTATAGATAGCTCTGTCCACGTAGGCGCCAAAATGAATGGGTTTCCCGGTGAGATTCTCGCTCTTTCAAAGCTACTATTGTTCATGTGTTCCATCGCTTTCCGCCCCTTTACTTCCTCTAAACACTCATACCAGCATGTAGAGCCCCTTTCTCTTGTATGCTTGTCTTCTAGGACAGAAAGGCGCACAATAACGCCGTCACCTAGGTCCAGAAATCCCGAACATTCCTCTTTTGCAGATAATCATTTTGTAAACTCTAGCCTACCTAGGCAGCTCGTGACTACATTCGATAAGGAAATCACATTAATGAAAGACGCCTGATATAACAACGGAGAGCCCAACCTCGATCATAGTTAACTACACCAACAATAACAGGCCACAATATACTACTCCCATCGTAGATTAGCGCCTCCTGGTGATCCCAAATTTCATAATGCCGGTCTCAATGTTCAGAATACCAATGATCGATCCACTTAGTGAGCTCCATGTTCCACCCTGTTGCTCATGTGATTATTGCGTGACTGCGCGCCTAGTTCAAGCCGCAACCATCACTGCTCCGAAATCACGATGCAAATTCGACGTTACTACTCAACCAATATTGCATAGGGCCTCCCTTCTGACTCTCAGCCGCGTAGATTGGCGAATAATATCTACAGTGAAGACCTATAAGAGACTTGACCTCACGTGCGCGCCTGTTGACTGACCAACCATCCACTGGCTGGGTTTCGAAGCAAGGGAGGGTTATGTCAGATTGCTCGAGCTAGCTCCTGGCTGTTCGCACGACAGTGTTATTTTTTTGGCAGTCAGTGGCGTAACGTGAGCAGCCGCGGCGTGTCAGGTCGTCGACGTTTTAGAGGACGTGCGGGTTATTTAGTGCCGTCCATAGCGACATAATGACCTGCTAATCGCTGTAGTAGACAGGGTTTAGGGCTAGTTTAGTGCCCCAAGAGCCGCTCAAGGCGCCGGAAGATTGGTTGTTCTGGGTTACAGCGGTCACCTCCTCACTACCTTAGGTAGCCACCTATCCACTGTGCTCTCTGTCCGCTGCATGCTCGTCGCTACGGTCCTGACCGGCACGCCCAGCCTCTGTCTCTAATCACGACAAGCGATCGCTGCAGACCTGACCAGCCTATCTGTTGCTGCGACGACTAGTCGCCGCCTTGTATCTTTATGCCACTGCGCGCAGGGGTAGGTTTTTAGTCACAAATGCTAGGTAGGCGCTACTTGCGGCGTCGATTTTCGGGTTCTGCCCAATAGCGCCTAATGAGTGTGTCACGTTCAACATTGCTGCCAAAGATATGTATGTGTACCTAGTACTGGTATGGTTGTACGTTTGTCTTGGGTATATCTGGTTTTATCCTATTCTAGTGACAGCACGTGGACATTCGGGCCATATAGTCACAAGGAGCTAATTTCAGCTTCTGAAGTTGCTTGGCTGTCACGATGCGATAAGGTTGAGTTACGACACAATCAGCACGACTATGCTTCACACCCGCCCGGATCTAGTGGGGGATAAAAATTTTGCACGGGTATATGGCGTGGGACGTGCATGTCGAACCACTGCGTCGAGCGAGTGTAAGGCGAGGTAATGTCATGATGGACGTCCCAACACTACGAACTTTGAACAGATGGCAAGGGCTCAGCGTCCACTGTAGCAGGGGCGCATCACCGCAGCTTAGGTACCTACTTGAAAGGTAATCATAGAACACCACCCCAATCTTGCCTACCCAGCATCAGTTGTGCCAGTACTAAAAATCCACGCAAGAATACCGTAGGTATGCACGTGCATATACTAGTACCACAGGTGAGAGCCTTCATAGCCATTTCTCTTGCTCTTTGAAACATTCAGCTGCCAGGAATTCCAGTCCCCTCCCGCCATGACAACAGCACTGTGGTCTGGTGCCAGCAGCGCGAACTTTGGATGGCCTCCGTGGCCAGATGTCATCGAGCGTCATGGAGCAAAAAGATTGAATGCGAGTGCTAAATTATTCTCCCCATCTCAATACGTATACTCGTTCTACCTGCTGAGTAATGTGGTATACATATGACCCATCTACCATCGATGCCTTTGAAGACCGCCAGTGCATCATATTCCTTCCGCCGAAGCAACAAGTCAAGCTCAACCGCAGCCAATATCGCCTGCTTAGCCGATAACCATCTATACCAGACTCAACCCAGCGCACCTAGGTACGCCCTGATAAAAAGAGGATCTCAGGTGCGAGGAATCCTGGAGTGGCAGGGGCAAGGACAGGTGAAACAAGTGCAACGATGATATGGGCACGAGGGATGATACCGTGCCTGGTTTGCTGCCATCTCGCCCTGGGCAGCGGAACCCCAGCCGTTACCCTGGGGTGTCCCGAACAGGAGTGGCCGCGCCACTTACTGTTGGTCGCGGTTGAATGGGAGTGGTTAGGTCAGTCGAGCCTGCTGCTTGTTGGGCTTGGAGTTGCTGGGCGCTTCCCCCGGGCTTACACGGCTGAACTGGCCAAAGTTATCCTTGACTGGCCCTGCAGATCCGCGAGGAGAGTAAGTGCCTCTTGTGGAAGGCAATGCATCTTCGCTTGATCAGACTCTCGTACAACAGCCCGCTGATCTTTGATACGCTGCCTCAAGCACGTTCCCTCAACACCCGGCCCAGGTATGCTTACGCGCACACAGGACAGTCCAAGATAACGAGCAACCCCGCACGAAAAAAATCAGCAATCATCTTGGAGGGAGGCCACCCTCGATGTGTTAGCTGTCCAGCCGCTCTCGATAAGCAGTTGGATAACCCTAATGTAGCCTGTGTGATGGTGCGTACAGTGATCCAGATAAGCTCCAACAGGTCTTAACTGCCTGAATCCCATGAAACAACCTCTGAGGCGAACCACGAGCACAAATTCACGCAAACATCGTTCTTGGGATTCCCGGCGCAGTGAGCTTAGAAACCGCGGCATGAAAGTGCCTTGGATGAGATCCTCGTTTTACCAAGAACAGGGGTCAAATACGGGTCTGCCCCTGTGGACTGCACAGCCTTTAGCAACTCGAGCACGCCTGAATGCAAATACGTTCAGTTCGTACCAGGAGCATCCGGCAGCTGAGCTGATTGAGGGGGACAATCAGCCGTTTCTTTGCTAGCGTGCAACACACCTGACTTTAACACATGAATCTTCAATACAATGAGAGGCTGTACATCTAGAAATAGTAATCCATCACGGTGAATGATGAGGTTCTTGCGCTGTTCATTTTAGATTAATTAGCGCGATCGAGAAATCGCCCCTCTCCCCCACCCGTTCTTGAGGATCGACGCCGCTAGTCGGCTTTGAGCTCTTGCCTCTGCAACTAAAATCTACCCATTCCCACGTACTTGATAGAGCAACGATATTTCATTAGATTATCACCACAACCAATATCCTCATTCCGACAAGCGATTGCTGCAGACTTCCGACGCAACGAGCGACTGCTACCGCCCTGAACAACCCGTCTTTCCAACGCAGCGAGCGATTGCTGTAGCCGTGAACACCCTCATCCTCCGACATGACGAGCGGTTGCTACGAGCCCGACCTCTCTGCCCGCCACAGCGGTGAGCGATTGCTATAGCCCTAGGCAGCCCATCCTCTGATGCGGCGAGCGATTGTTGCAACCCTGAACAGCCTGTCTTCATCCCGTCCTCCGACATGGCGAGTGACCAAGTGATTGTTGCAGCCCTGAGCAGACTATCCTCCGACGCGGCAAGTAATTACTATGGCCGTGAACAGCCTGTCTTCCGATAAGATGAGCGACTTCTGCAGCCTTGAACAACCTGTTTTCCGACACAGCGAGCGATCGAGCGACTACTACAGCCCTGAACAACCTGTCTTCTGACGCAGCGAGCGATCGGTCGCGAAGCGACTACTACAGCCCTTGACAGCCGTCCCTCCGACACGACGAACAGCCCGTCCTCCGACATGGCGAGCGATCGAGCGATTGCTCTAGCACTGAACAACCTATCCTCCGACGTCGCGAGCGAACGAGCGATTGCTGTATCCATAGACAGCCTATCCTCTGATACGGCGAGCGATTGCTGCAGACCTGAACAGCCGCCTTCCGACACAACGAACAGTCTGTCCTCCAACGCGGCGAGCGATCGAGTACTACTATAGCAGTGAATGGCCTGTCCTCCAACTCGGCGACCGTTTGCTGGAGCCATGAACAGCCTCGGCCTCCAACACCATGGACTATTGCTACAAGCGAGACCTCTTTGTCTACTACAGCGATGAGCGGTTGCTATAACTGTTATCAATCTTCCGATAGTTGTTGGAGCCTGCTTATATCTTCCCTGTATTACTGAGCAAGGGATGGATTTTACTTTTGGATACTAGGTAGAGCCTGGAATGTACTAGCGGCGTTGAACTTCGAGACCAGGGCGTCGACGTTTAGGTTCTCCCTAGAAGCGTTAAGCTCAACCTAACCTTCTTTCGATAACTCAACAGCCTGTTACCTAGTCAAACAGGCCGCGAGGGACCTAATAGTTGTTAAACTAAGCATACTATCAACCGCAAAGCCCTATTCGCTTTTATCGCTGTCTATAGTGCTTTCAGAAGTCTAACCTTGTTTCAAGACCAATAGCCTGTTGGCTGCAGCTATCGCAACTGCCCTCTCTCTCTCTCTTGTGCGTTTCTTTCCAGTTGGAAAGACAGCTGCCTGCATGGATTACCTTCGTAGCCCGCCTAGCTGACTCTTCTATCTTTCTTCATGGCAAGCGATAGCTACCAAGCTGATCAGCGTGTCTCTTGTGATGGTGAGCGATTGGCGCAAGCTGACCTAGCTGTCCCTCATCAACACGAGCGATCGCTGCGAAGCTGACCCGGCGGTATGCCGCTGCGACATCCAATTGCTACGAACTTAACCTTCCTGTCTACTGCTATCACAATTGATTTTCTACTATTTATCTAGCCGCAGCCGTAGCTGTACCCGTAATCTAGCTGCGGAGGAGCTATAGTCACAATATGTAGTAACCCAACAGTGTGCGGGGTTTCTCACAGCTTGGACTGTTAGGCTTCCAACCGCCCACGAGCCTGACAAGTAAATCACCTGCAGCCCTTTGACTGCCTTACCAAGACCCGGAATATCCAAAACATTTACTGTCAGTCACAGTGCTAGCGCTCAACAGGCTGTCCCAAGTAATGTCCATAAACCCTCTGCGCGCGATAGTAGTGTGCAGCCCATGCTTTTTCAGCCTGGTTTTTTTTTACCCATGATTTCAGTCTTGTGGCTATAGGGTACCCTATGGAAGAGAAGGGGGCTGGAGCCTGAATCTGGCTTTTAATTGAGCTATACACATTTAGAAAAGCTTACGCAGCTTATTGCTCTGGTCCATCCAGAACTAATAATGCAAGAAGGCCTATAGATGGCGATAATTTTCCCCTGATGATCGGGCTTGAGGCTTAGCAGATGAGACCCAGAGACGCGTTTCTCGCGGTTGCTTCGCAGCCAGGCGAGAATTTGGATGCAGTCACGTGAGTTTCCATTTCGACTAGCCCCAGCTCACTACAACTTCATCTCATCAATCGGGAATCTCTCGGCTTTACAACAGCCTACCTACCTATCTATATCTCTCTCACTGTAAGTTGTAACAGCTATGTATAGACCCGACCCAATCGCCATCGTGCGGACCTGACCCGGCTGTTCCTCGGTATGACGGAGCGATTGCTGCAGGCCCGACCAAGACGCCAACAGTCACGTGGAGAGCCGGCTGAGCTGCTCTTGTTGTGGTGGTCCGCGTGAGAAGCTGCTGCAATGCGCAACACACCCCGCCAGATATCCCTTTGCCAGGTAGTTGGGGATGCCGAAACTTGTACGATGCACCCTCTCTGGCCAGCGTGGATGAGCCCGTCAAAATTAGCTCATCATAGACATTTCCGCTCGGAGCAATACTGCACCTGACACAGCCGTTGCCAGTATCACTCAGCGCGGTGTGTACGGTCGCATGAGGCTGGTCAGTGTAGATGTAACATTTACCACAAGCTGAGTGTACCTTTATTAAAGCCATTGCACAAGTTCCCTTGCAATACATGTCACGGAAGCCTCACGTATTAGCTCGAGCACAGTGCACTAAGGTAATGTTCGAATGCCCTGCCTATACAAAATTGAGAAACAAGCTCTTCATAATGTGACCTCGCGCATGGGAGCAGTGTATTTATACGGATAAGATAGTTAGTTTTTTTTTTTTTTTTTTTTTCAGAACTACAACTTTTGTGGATGTAAGACATACGTCGCCCAAGCCAAAGCCCAGTTTCTCCAAGGGATGCGAACTCACAGATCGGAATTCAAGCGGCGTATAGTCCTGGAAAAATCACCGCGACACAGCAAGAGATGAACTATCGTCTCTAAGCTATCGTGTGAAATTCTACTGTCCTATCCAAAGACTGCACCGGCGCTGGAGCCTGTCTGGTGCGACTGGATAGCCCACCTATGGTAACAGTGGCCAGAACGGAAGAGAGTTCGAGTCAATGGAAGATGCCAGACCCGACATCTCAACACAATGAATAAACAGTGGCCAGAGCCACCCTCTGGGAGGACCCATGGGCTTTTTGAATACCAAATGTTCCAAGAGTCACTCTATAAAGGGGTGTTAATCATCAACTAGACGCCAGGTGCCAAGACTGTTTGATATACTTACAGGCCAAGGTTAATCGGCCGTTTATTCGAAAGTTCATCCACCAATTTTATTCCCACCAGTATGACTTTTCTCTATGAGAGCCTTCAATTTGAGGATCAGTGCGGAATAGAGTTCGAGCATAAAGTTAAATAACAATAGAAGATATTAGACCCGATATCTCAATACAATTTTTTTAAAGCTTTATTAATCAAAGACTGTAATTATATAGAAGTAAAAGTCTATAAACCTTTCTCCTGATAACGGACTTACTATCAGGATAATCTACTTCTGAAATAAGTATTTAAGCTACTCTTTTTCCCTAGATTCTTTCCTTTATCTTATACCAATCCAAGTACTTTAACCGAGCTCAAGACAATAGTATCCTGGTGTTTTCTCTTAAAGGTCGAAAGGCCATCTGGGCTTGTAAGATAAAGCTAAGGATAACTATGGGCAATCTAAGATATACTGGTTGGGTAAAGGTGGTTCTGATCTAGTAGCTTGATCAGACTGGTCAGGCTGATGAACCTGATCTTATCAAGTGGTTTAAAACCCCTAAATAAAGGAATAGCTAATACATCTGAAAGATCTATCTGTAGAGTAGATCTTGGCTTTATTAAACTTTGGCCAGGATATCTTGGGCGTATGCCTGAGGAAGATCTTGATGCAAATACTGTCTGTCTCAGTAGTGAAGAGAAGCGAAAAACTGAGGGTTAGTGCTTCTTGTGCGAATTCCAGGTCTGTAGCGTATGGACGTCCTACAGTATCGAAGGGAATTAGAAAAGCGAACCAGTAAGTTCAGGATGGTCGCCAAAGACCCGCATTCGCACCTTGCAGTTGCTTGTGATATCTCCTCGCTTCCGACAAAATGGCGAGTCTATTAAGCCGGACAACGGCCGCCTCGGAGATGTTCATGTGGCACCCTGAATCGCTTCAATCTCCCATACCTAGGACAGAGTGCTCAAGTTGGAGTATAGTGATGATAGAACGAACTTTGGCAGGGGAATAAGCAAATGCAGAAATAATTATTGAGCTAGTGCGGCGTTTAATATATATCCCCTACTCTAACCAAAAAGTACGCTCTAGACAGGGCAATACAGTGATAAGATGTTTCATTCCGTGTATATGGAATGAAAGCCAAGGGTCTAGATAAAGTCCGAGTTGAAACTGTCTGGAACTAACTGTAAACCTCTGCCATGTCAAGCGTGTAAAGTAGAGCTGCTGAGAAAATTATTGATGCCTCAATTCATTGTCCCACGCTTTTCGCTTTGTCTTGGAATTGTATAGCAAAATGGATTCTGCGAAGAGCCCAGAAGCAAGCAGTTAGGATTTCAAGATTCGGGAACCCAAGATCTAGACCGATAATGATTTCCAAGCTCGCATATAGTCTTGTCTCACGGTATTGCGTGATGTAGTTACTTTGGGCAGTCAGAGGCGAGCGTAGAGGAGAAGTTGACTATCATCATGGTAAGAAAAACCCTCAATGTATACCGTGGACAACTTCAAAGGCGTTCTTCTTGCTCATAAGTTCCTAGATCCGGCGACGATGATTCATTTTTATTGTCTGGAAAAAGCCGTCATCAAAGATGGCATCAAGAAGCGATGCAATGCCATGCTTAACGGAGACTCATGCGATCGAATTCAACTGGGTGGTGGCCCTTACTAACTTGGTCTAACTAGGAATCAAGCCTATCTCGAGAGACCTCCGGACACCCTGGGTTGTGCCATTCACAAAGGCGATCGGGGCCCGACGAAACTGATCAAATGGCATCCAAGAATTCCACAAGAGATAATCCATATGTTTCCCTTATGAAAGTGGCCGCTCGCCACCCTAATGCAATGCCGAAGCTAACAGTCCGCTACCGGACTCTTGTATTTGGAGCTGCTGTCCATGCTGGCAACATTGACGTCTTTCATTTTTTTCAGTTGCTTTATATGAAACTCGTGAATACTCTTGATAAAGTGTCAGACACCATCAAGGAATCATTGCTCGTCGTGAGACGCATGTATAACGTGGTTTGCATAAGTTGACAAAAACTCACTGGTGAAAATATAAATATTCATTGTTGACCGTTAATAGAATCGTCACAAATATCACGGGTTTCAGCGAGCTAAGGATGAACCGCTGGTCAGATGCTAGACGAAATGAAGAAGAGCTATAAGGATGATATGAATGCGTTTGCTACTTGTTTCGACACTATCGACAAGACCTATGGACTTAATCTAGGTATATCCCTTCGTATTATCATATTGCCCCTTTCTCGAGGGTACTTTGATTTAGAGGCTCACTAGCCTTTTGACTCCTCCTATACTGGGCCAGCCTTCTATAAATCCTAGTTGATAAACAAGATGCTCAGAGTATACTGGAGAGACTGATAGTACGGCGTGTGTACTGCTAATCACGAGATAATTACTAGCTGCCAAGCTCTTCAGCAGTATCAAGTGTCTTTACGAGGTCATCCTCAAATCAAGAGTTTAGAAACCACCCCAGCGTAAAACACCAACGGTTGTGACTGCTGTGTCCTCAAATGGTAGGGGTAGCTAGGGACATGTTTAACGTTACTCCCCCCATAGCCGACTCAGTCCCTTCACCACCGACTTCCAGTTATGCCGTGCCCCTCGCCCACACAGCAACAGCTTTGTGTGGACGGGCTTGATCACCATCAGCTTCGATCACCTGAACAATGAGGAATTCTGATCGCCTCAGGGGCGGTAAGCTTTCCCCCTCAACTCCCACTTAGCTTCCTCTCTTGAGACTGACCTGTGGCGAATAGATTATGAGAGCGTGCTTCTGGCCGTGAACCTTTTATGGGCAAGGCTCTTTGACACAAGTGTCTGAGGGGGAGTTCTTCCTATAGGTGACGGTTACAGGCCCCGTTCGTCTCCGGGGATAAAGCTTGGCGAGGATAATGGAATCTGGCAATTTTCACCGGCCTATCCCGAGTCAAGGATGCGGAAGGAGAGTGAATAGAGACGGTAGTGGGGTTGTCCCCAGATGGTGGTAGTGGATGAGCACCAAGATCAACTATGCAAAGAGAGTTGCTTCACTGGAAATCTATATCGATTGCAAGGCGCCATGTCGTTTTTGCCCAAGTCTTTTGATCTCTACAAATCTTAGATTTCATCATATAAAAGATGGTTTTGTATGTATTGACTGTGGAATAAACACATTGCCTTCAGCCCTCGGTGATTTTGACTAGCTATGGCCAATACCAACGATGCAAATATCGTTTCACTGAAACTTAATTTGCAACGAAAAGTAAATAGACCAAAACCACTTGATTTCTTCTCATCGAGAGTGAGAGTAGACTGTGGTCTCTCGCCGAGGGGACGTGGAATGTCCCTGCTGCCGGGCCGCTAGACTGACACCACGCACAACCCAAGCTGCAATGACACCATGGAAATATGCAGTACCCGCCCCACGCCGAGGGTAGCAGGGCCACCTCCCAAGGGCCGTAGAGCGAATACGTTGTATGACTACCGAATATCTGGTGCTCCTATGTCGGCCGGGCGGCAAGCGATGGAGTGTAGCATCAGGAAAAGATGGGCCCGGCAAGGATCTTCGATCAGGCCAGAAATTGCTTCCAAACTTGTTCTACAACTACATGGGAGTTTGAAGGCAAGCAGCACATAAACGCCCAGAATTACATGATGCCAGGTCGGCCTCGACGTCACATGGGGCTCACGCTCAGCTCCCAGGCATTACTGAGCCGTCATTTGGGTCATGATATCGGAGAATAGTATCACGTAGTCTACCGGGAACGGCCGGCAATAGCAGCGGATCTCTTAGAGAGTTTTCGGTTCATGGGATCTAAGTTTCTCAATAACTTTGTTGGATTGTGCGGCACATGGGTTAAGGCCCGAAGTGGCGACTTATGACATGCTCGTGCCTTGGCAGAACGTGGTTGGGACTTTATTGTTGACAGGTCAGTATGTGAAGCCGAGAGAAACTAGTAGCGTGAATGATGGGTATTCACGTGTGTAAGTCTTACGATGGATCAATGACAAATGGCCCTGATGACAATCACCAGAGGTTGACGGCGAATTGTGTGGCAAGATGAGCGCGATGGAAGTGTTTGGTGATGCGCTACAGGGTGAGCTGATTATAGTTTAACTGATCCATAGCACGGGTTCAGGTCAGGGCCTGCTGACAGCGAGTCTAAGCAAGCGCTTATAGCGGGATTGTAGAGAGCAGCAAGTACCGGTACCAAGCCCAAACACAGCCAATCAGGGAGGCTTCCATGCTTCTTACTCAGAGGGCCGAATTACGTCACTCGAGAAATGGCAGATGCCCCTTTGGGACCGATTCAGATCAGGTGCGTGCCCAAAGAGTCGGACCCCCAGAGCCTCCGGAGCAGGCAAGAAGGCCCGTTTCCATTGTGCAGTTTGGAGGTACCTACCTTAACATACCTAGGCATATATTTGTAGAACAATGCTAGCTCCAACCATGTATCGACGCTGCGCCTAGTAATGTTCGAATACGATGGTCTACCCGCCAGGCGGAGAATATTACACGACTTACAAAGCCATTATTACAGCTCCCTATTCCCTAGCTCAGAAGAAGATGCGCAGGGAACAATATGATCATAAGGGCTCCCATGGGATAAATGAAAGAGGGTCGATCCGGAGAGATCAGAAATAGACGAGTAAAAGTACGGGGCCAGCAACAAGGGTGCCTCATTCGCCAGCCAGTGCCATGTCCAATTCGCAGCTGGGCCAACGACTCAGGACCATGTCAGGCAGTCGGTAGAGCTCGAGTCGGTGAAATTAAACAAAACACAAATCCCGCTCCTCTAGCTGCATTGAAAGCAGACCAGAGCGTCATTTTACCAGTCCGGTGCTGCGTGGGGGGAAGTCAGGGCCTGGGCTGGTCTCGTCTCGTCTCGAGTCGGCAGTGAGGCATTTTCCAACATCCCCTCCCCATCCATCCATCCTCCCCCCAAGGCAAGTCTGCTGAGGCGCCACTGAGAGCCAGCTGGAGGGACCCGGCCGAATAGGCTAGGGTGCTTTCTGCATCCCTTTCCCCCCTTCCTTCTTCTCATAGCAGAGAGAAGAGATAACATGGTTTGGTCACCGTCGGCATGGGCTGGGGGAAGCGAATAAGCACACGCCCTCTCACCTGAGCGAGTTCTGAAGGAAAGAGGCAATTGCTCCTTCTATCCGAGGTACTATGTAGATGTTTCCCCCCTTCTCTTTCAGGCAGACCCTGACAGCTGAGGTTGGAGCGAGTGAATGGTGCGAGCCAGATCTTTTTACAATTCGAGATCCCCAGGCCGGTAAGTGGGCAGCGGGATACATGTATTTCGCACAAGGGCCAAGGGAGGATGGGGGTAACGTATCCATCCATCCACATGTATGCATACATGAGGATTAAGGTATTGAGTCCGGCTATCCGTCTAATGCTACGCTGCCTGGAAGGGAGGTGGGAGGATACAAAGGAAGAATGAAGCAGAACGAGGCCGAAAAGGCAATCGTGCATATATGGCAGCAGCACGCGTGCATGCTGCTGGGGCTATATTGATTGTCAGGCTTAGCATGTCCAGGTGGTTGGATGCAATTCCCGGGGAAGCAGGAACCTTCTGACACGTCACTTGGCTCTCTCTCCCTTTGCGAGGGCAAAGAATAGCAAGCCGAGGATTGATCATTCCTTGTTGCTCTGCAGCCATGTAGCTCGAGCCCAACACCATAACGACCGCCCGTTGGGGGTTTCACGATGCCACGCTCGCAATCCCCCATCGGCCGGCTGCGCCCAATCACGGGTGCCGGGTGTGCGCTCATGACATGCCGGGCGGTTTGGGCAACCGGCAAGAGGCGTCTATTGTCTCTCAATGGATGGTCCCTCACGAACCTGTGATGTGTGTGTGCAGTGCCGTGATGATCCGTAGAACGACCTGGAACCTGCTCTTCCCACGGCTGGTGTTTCATCCCTCGTACGGTTGAGACATGACCGGCCAGCGTATTCGCGGCATTCCCTGCTGAGATCGGGCGTGGGATAGGGACAATTGTGCTCTGGTGCCTGGCGGCGCTTCTCCATCATTGACACCCACCTGTCGCATAGTCTATGTAGGTTTTACCTCTGCCTCGCTGCGGCCATTGTCCATCACCCGGCAATTGCACAGGACCTGCCACACCACGTTTGCGTTGGTGAAGATGGGAGCCAGGCCCGGCCGGATGGGTGGCATTGCCGAGAAAATCAGACCAGACGCCTCCCTTCCCGCCTCTCTGTCTCTTCCTTCCCATTCCTGCTCTGCAGGTGAGGTGGTGTGAAGTGTGGACGGGGAACGGCGATCTCGAACAAAGGCCGCGCTTCCACCCAGCGACCTTTGGAACCTTGGGGCATAAGGTACATAACAAGAGAGCCAATGGGGACCGCCGCTGATTGACTCTTGGTGTGTTGGGTTGGTGGAGGGCGGCATGTCACTTCTCGCTGCTGCAAGCCACGGAAACTGTGCGCCAGACTACTGGAAATCCCATGCAGCTATAAACGCAGATGTCTCGCGATGCCTACCTACCTGCCTACCTATGTACTATATGCACCGGAAGGGATTTTCTATTTCTGTTCCTCAGGAGTCGCGGGCCTCCGAGGCGTTGGTCGGCGGGTAGGGTCACAGCGTCGCTCACATTCCACAGCAGCGCGCATCACTTGGGCATCCTTATTAAACTTAATTATAAGCTCAAATGCGAGGACGAGACATATGTTCCTCCAGGGAGGGACGATTACGTGCGACGGGGCCGGCTGCCTCACACAGTACATGCCATCCAGAGCAGAGCAAAAAATAGGGGACTTTGGTTAGTCTGGAAGCCGCTAAAGTCTGAGCCCAGCTGACAGCGAAATGTCTTCAATTTCTTGCCGACCTGAACCCCAAGCACGTACGATAGGGGGAGAAAGAGCAAAATAATGCAAGACAGCTGTCAATTCCCGCGTCTCCCTCCATCAGGACCCCATCCCTATCAACCGGTCCCTCGCTCTCGCTCGCTTGCTTCGTACTCGGGTGTAGGTACATACATGCAGAGGACGCCGTGTGCGACCTGAAATTTGTTGTGGGGGTCCCAGCGCTACCTCGTAGATCGGCGTGAGCGACCACCTTAACCCTCCTCCCCCTTGGCCGTAGCCCTATCAATTGGGACTGGGAAGGGCACGTTGGATGGACGGATGACATTGTTTGCCTCTGGCGCTTGCCTGGATGCAATGTAGTACGCAATCGCATGGGAATACTACATGATGTCGAATGGCGATCAGTGTTTCAATCGGCTGCCCCTGGTGCGCCCACGACCCGGACAGACACGGCGAGCGAGGCCATTCGCCTTCGTGACGACTCCTGTTGCTGTGCCGTGCTGTGTTCTGATGTGCTGGTTTTGTCTCGTTGGCCGTTGCTCCGCAAATATTCTGTGGGCAACTGACCCAGGCAGCTCCATCGTACCCTTTTTTTTTTCTCCTAGAGAAAGTTGGATCCCTGTCCTGGAAAGGAGAGAAGGGACAAAAAGGGCTCGCGGGATATGGAAATAGCCAGCAGGGCAGCCATCACCGCCTATCTCGGCAAAATCAGAGAGCGCGGCAACCCTTGTTGGGAAATGCATGTTGACGATGACGATGACGACGGGCGCATTCATAGAGAGTCACGCTGGTGCGTAGAGGAGGAGAGAAAAAAAAAAAAAGCAAGGAAGGCGAGATGCATGATCACAGGATAACCATGTCTGATCTTCACGGCCGCGCATCAAGCCCACGTTGAACGGCATGGCATGCCGCCTCCATGTTTGCTTGACCGTTTCAACTTTCAAGGTTAATTGACCCAGCGTCTGAGCAGCGTTGCTTGCTTTTTCCCGTAAGTGTTTGCTATCTCGCCGCACTCTGTGATAATCTACTATGTACGTCCCACGTGTGGGCTTGCTGGGTCGCGATCTTGGATGAATCTCGTCCGGGTTTCAGGACGGAAATCGGCAGGTCAAACGGCCCCCATTCCCACCCCTTTCCTTTGCACGCTCTCTCTCTTCCCCTCACGAAGCCCGCGCCCCCTCCTCGCGTCTGCCCAAAATGACGGGTCAGGTGGCCGTCGAGGCGGTGGGAGAGCTGAGACGAAAGGGACTGAAGGCCGACCGAGCGTGCCTTCTTATCCGGGGGCCATCAGCTGGAGCGTGGGTTGAGAGGGGTGTTCCGCCGTGACTGGTCACAACGAGTGCCGAATCTCCGTGGGCGGTGGAGAGCTGGCGTCTGGAGGGCGGCCAGCACGGCGAATCGGCGCCGAGGAGATCCGCTGCTCTGTTCTCATGCAGCCTGTGAGGCTTTTCAAGGGTTGCTGTGCCGCCGCCATTGCCTGCATTCGAGCCTCTGCCTCCTAGGAGGAGGGTCAAGACGCTGAGAAGCAAGTGTCGCGCGACCCGACTGCTGCTGCGCATCGCGGCTCCCCTGGCCCCTGGCCCCGCGGACTTCTCCATGTATTCGTGCAGTAGGCCGGGCCGGTAGCTCCCAGCCAAGGCATTCAGCGGCGCTGCGACTGGTCCGTTGACACAGCACTGCAGGCAGGGGCTCGGGACTTGGGCAGGCATCAACGTCAAGGGAACGAACGAGTCTGTCTCAGGGCTAGGGGGGAGGGGGAGGGAAGCAGAAAAAGATCCGATTTCATTTGTCCCATCTGGGCATTTTGTCAAGACGCATGCCTGTGCTACGTGGTAGCGGCAGTGGGCGGATGCAGTCTCTCATCGAGTCTCCCAGATCGCCGCTGGGAAAAGGCCCGGTACGTAATCTCGAGTGCTGAGATGGCGTCGCCGGTCGATGGCCATCTCTAATTTGCGTGTCGATCAGTGCTGCTAGTGACATGTAGGGCCTGCGCATTGGATGTTGGAGTGGGAGGGCTTCGGAGCCGGAGGGGCGTTGGGGCGTTGGTGTAGAGGTGCCAGCGCGACCTTTCAACGTGTACTTGGCCTCGGGTTTCACAGCGTACTGTACGGATACTGTAGTAGCATTGGCTCCAAGCCGGCATGGGTATCCTTCAAGCCCCCTCCGGTGCAGATGCAGAGGACCTCCAAGCTAGAGTCTTACGGGGTGGGAGTGAGCGAAGGCATGGGGAACACAGGGGATACTGGAGGTATCAAGAATAGCAGCAACTCACGATGGGACAGACGGCGCTGGACGTACTGTGTAGTAGTGCATTCAGCACAAAACAGCACCAGACAAGCCTCGTAGGAGTGGCAGACGGTGGCTGACTGACCAATATTGCCTGTCCTCTTCCTGTTGCGGTGCTCATGCATGCTCGCGAAACCTTCCTGGTGACCGGTCCTCGTACTTCGGGGACGCCTCCTCCTCTTTTCCTGCCTCACCTCACCTCTCATCTGTCTGCTCGATCTGACAAGTCAATCGCCAGCTCGCGTCTGCTGCTACCTGGCTGCCAATCCCAAATTCCGGGGGAGCAATTACGAGCCCATCTCTAGCGCTGGGTGAGGTCATTAGCCTGGTGTCTGTTGCCCGTTGTTGGGCCCTGTTCTGTCTTAGCTGCCTCCCTCCGTCTCAAGGTACACGCTACGGTCGCTATATTACACGCTACAAGCGACCGGCTCCAGTGCAGGTCAGGTACTTTCTACCGCCTACAGGTACCGCCTACGGCTCAGGTGTAGGTGCATGGAGGTGTCCACACGCCGTGACTCCAGTATTTCCCCCCACCATTTCTTAGTTGCAGCTATTACCAATTTGCCAATGTACTTCATTCATCTCGCCTCGCCTGTCGTGAGTAGGTGTTGCCTATCAATTATCTGGTCTGCATCTTTGGCCCGGTTGAGGTTGTGCAAACGTTTCTTCTCTTTTTTTTTTTTTTTTTTTTTCTTTTTACCTTCCAGACCGCATTATAGTTTCTCTCCGAACCCAAAGGGCCAATTTGCTGCACGAGAAACCCTCGTCGGACGGGCGTAATAAGGTATGGCTTCCCCCTCCAATCGTCGCGACCTCTTTATTAGCGCAAACTTCAATCCGCCTGCTGCACATTGGGCCCTGCATTCTTAATTCCCACTCACCCCAATTATTTCTTATTTACTATCGCCCCGTCTCCTTGGATCACCTAAACCTTTTCCTTCTCCCATTCATGCTACCCTTTGTGCTCGCTCGGCTGCTTGTCTCTGTGCGCAGACATTGTTTGCTTACACCCGAGACTCAACACCTCGCCATCCCTCGCTTTGCCTCGCTTTTTTGCCTTGGGGTGCTGCTACAAAGTCACTCACACATTACACCATCAGCAGGCCAAGGCGACACCAGACAGAAGAGAGAACAGAGGAAAGGTCGCATTTGCTGTCACCAACCAGCCGACGGTGGTGTCTCAGCATCTGGCACGGAATCGACATACCTCTTGCTCGAAGCAGCCGGCCGTATTCCCACCCGTCTCAGACAGTCTCGAGCGATTGTGAGACGAGGCTGTGGCTCAGCGAATCGGTTCAGATTCTCTGTTTAAACGTGAATTAAGCCCCGACTCACATCCGGCATCCCTTGTGGATTCTTGTTCTTATTCTTATCCTTATTTTAGTCCAGGTGATTCGCCGGGACGGTATCGATGTTTAATCACTATTTCGAACACCCTTCCCTGTCAATCATTCGCCAGCTCGAAGAAAGGCATTCCTAGTCACTGCCCCCGTCGGCCTGTTATAACACAGCTCGACCCCCCGGCGTCCGACACCACGACGGACCCTCGCATCAATTCAGATCTGCCTTGGCCCGACGAGTCCATTCAACATTTGCGTTTGTGCTGGTCATTGTTGCGGAGCGGCAGGCAATCAGCGCCGACATCGAAAAAAGGGCAACCTCTCAACGAGCGATACACCACGACTACCACTGCTACGAAGCGGCCACGGTAGTGACACCGACGACACGCAGAGCAGCAAGCCGAAGGAAGCCTCGCACCCCGACAATCGACGACGACATCGACAGCAACGCCCCTCTCCGGTTCTAGTGGCCGACGTCCTGCATTCCAGCTTCTTTTTATTTTTTTAAATCTCCTTGGCAATTCTCGCCTTTCCCCAGCGCGCACCGTCATCTCCCCGGCCGTCGCCTCCCCAAAAAGGGAAGCGGAAAAAAGAACGAGTGACCAGCAGCCAGGATCCGCTAGACCGAAGTGGGACTGGATCAGATTTCGAAATGGCGCTTCAGGGCGGAGAATCAGGGATAATGGCAGCCAAACCGCAGCCAATCCCCGGGTCGCACGGTACGTTGATCTTTCTACTTGCGGTCTTCCCTTCCCCATGATCTTCACTTGATTGTTTGGTTTTTTTTTTTATTGCTTTTCATATGCTTTTTTTTTTTTTTTTTTCTTTGGGTCGCTCTGCATCACCCCCAACACCTTGCCCCCATGGATGCACTGCAGCCACTCACTCTCTTGGGGCGAGCGACTAGCTCGCCTGGCTGACAGGTTAATCCTGTTGGCTCCCCCGATGCAAGTGGAAAGCACCCTGGGTGGTACCTGCCCCAGGCCAGCTTGACTTCCCCCAAGCTGCATCTCCACCTTTGCGCGCTAGCTCGCTTGTGGTACGTACCGACGACAGTGCTTGACGGCGCCGCTAGCGTGTCGCTACGGCAGAAGTCCTCTACTTGCTCAGCGCCTCTGAGGGCCACGCTGCACTGCACTGCGCTCTGCTTCGGGTTCGCTACCGATGACACTCGAATGCACCGTCTCAAGCCTCTGAAGCCCTCGACAGACCAATCGGCCCCGGCGATCCCCCCACCACCCATCCATCTCATCGTCGGTCGCTGGATGACCACAGCCAGTGCCTGCTGCAACACGAGGCCGTGCGGTGGACGGCGCACTGCGAAGGTGCTTCCTTGGAGGTTGTTGCATCGTGAGATGTCTGGTTGGCATGAGATGATGCAGGCGATCCCAAAGCCCCAAAGCCCATCTTACCGGTTTCCCCACAGCGGCCAAAAACAGCAGCACCAGGCGCCAGCAGGCAGAGCAGGTGCGATGCGGTGCTGATGTTGCCTTCTGGGTTTGCGTCCTTTGGCCCAGCGTCATCGTCCCTTTCTCCGCTTCGGATCCGTCACCAGCATCCATCCATTCATCCAACCAACCATCCACCACACATTGTCAATTTACCCAGCCAGTGCGCTGCCCTTGCCTGCGCTCGCACCCACCTCTATTCACCGTCGGTGGGCCAATATCCATCGCCAACCTGCCAGGTGGTGAGTGACGTGACCCTGCCGACATCTGCGCTTCGCTTGGTCTGGCTTGGCTGTCATTCGACGCCCCGCTGGCTGTCTGCTTGCTCTCAAACTCAATTCTGCCAATTGCCCCTCTCCAACCTCGCGTTCGCTTGGCCCCTGGACCAGCGTGCGGCTTTCGCCTGGGACAGACGGTTCTTGGAAGCAGCAGCAGCCCAGATCACAGGGCCGGTGCATTCCCGGGGCCTCTTGACCAATCCTGGCCTCTGCTGGGCTGGTCGCTCGGTCACCACTATCTCAGTGCCTGCCCTCGGCTCCAGCGCGTGCACCATCCACTGCCCCCAACCACACACCCCTACAGACCCTCCTCTACGTACCGACAGGCTTCTCTGCAGGCGCTCTTCCCCCCTCCCCTCCGTTCATGCTGCCACCGAAATCCCTGCCCACCTGGTCCTACGATCTGACTCAATTTTTATTCTCTGCCTGTTCTCGATCCCTACCCCACCACCCAGCATCTCACCCCTGTTCAGCCTCGTTCTTGTTTGGTTTTTGTTCTATTTTCTTTCTCTTGTACCTGTACTCGCCCTGCATGCATGCATGCGCGAGCCGCTACTGATTGCCCGCGCCCTCGCCTCGCTTTTCGCCCGTCGGTCCTCTGGGCCACATTTTTTTTTTCTACACTTGTTTTCTTATTGCTTCGTTTCCCTGCCGTGCCGAGCCGTTTCGTGTCGTTTCCTGTCCCCTCTGACAAATCAAATTTCCAGCCCATCAACCGATATATGCCAATGGCTCCGCGCCCTCGCCTCAATCACCACAGCCGCAGTCTCAGTCTCAGTCGCTCGCCCCGTGCAATTCCAGCAGCTACTCATCGTCGCCTCGTCAGCTGCCCTCCGACCTGCCCGACCCCATCCTCGAGGAAGGCATTGAGTCGGGAAGTGACTATCCTGTCGAGCCTGTGACCCCCACCAGTGCCAGCACCAGCGGACGTCATTCGCAAGAGTGGGCCAGCTTCCCAACCGGCGCCCACTACAACTACCTACAGCCATCCTCCTCCGACGAGACCACCCAACAGCTTCCCGCCAACCCTCCTGCCTCTCTCCCTAAGACCCCTATCGTCGCCTCCGAATCCTCGACCCCGACCGATTCCCTCCAGCAAGGCGACGGCTGGAGGCCGGCAACCACCAGCACCCTCGACGCCAGCCAGTCTGTTGCCATTGACGAGACAGAGCCCGAGCTCGACTCCGCTCCCCTTTACACGACGCTCTACTCGAGGTTCTACCAGCAGCTTCAAGCGCACAATGTCGAGTCTTTTCAGAAGATCGGCCCCTCAGGTGCCGATGCCCGCCACACAGCCCAAGGACGACGGCGTAATATCCCGCATTTCTACCTCCGCCGCCGAGTCTGCTCGCCCTCGCATTAGCACTGCCACGGCTCGTGAGAACGGTGGCCCCCCGCCCAGCAAGTCGAGTCGCCGTTTCTCCATGCACCGGTCAACTGCAACCACTCGATCAAACACCCCGCCGTCGCCCACCTCGCCTCTCGAGATTTCCAACGGCGGAAACCACACAGGCTCCCAGCCCGCCCGTTCAATTGTGTCCGAGTCTCTCCCCAACTCGGACGATTTTTCGGCCAAGAAGAAGAACCGATCCTCCTCAGGCCTTAGCCTTGGCCTTCGCGGTCGCGCTGTTAACTTCGTCACCGGTCACGGCCCGGGCCCCCGCCCAGGCCACCGAAGAGATCGTGCAAGCAGCTTCGACTCGACCAAACGGACCGACTCCCCCCACGTCGTGCAGCAGCCCCCCTGTGAGAATGACAACCAACAGACTTACCCGCCCGAGCGACTTCCCTGGCCCCTGCCACCAGATGCTGGTACCGGTGCCAAGGCTCGCCGGATGAGTCTGAGTCTGCCCGATGACTTCACCGTCGATATTGTCGAGCTCACCAAGGAGTTCGAATACGAGTCCAAGTTTCTCGGTCGCCATGGAAAGCATCTCGGAAAGGGTGCCGCCTCCAAGGTCACCCTCATGTCTCGCAAGGGTTGCCCCACCGAGTTGTACGCCGTCAAGGAATTCCGAGGCAAGTCGGGCCGTGAGAGCAAGGACGACTACGACAAGAAGATCAAGTCTGAGTACAGCATTGCCAAGAGCTTGCATCACCCCAACATCATTGAGACTTTCCGCCTCTGCACTGATCACTCGCGCTGGAACCACGTCATGGAGTACTGTTCCGAGGGTGATCTGTTCAGTCTCGTTTCCAAGGGATGGCTGAAGCCTGAGGACAAGAAGAAGGATCGTCTCTGCCTCTTCAAGCAGCTCATCCAGGGTGTTAACTACCTCCACAACAACGGTATCGCCCATCGTGATATCAAATTGGAGAATCTGCTCATCACCAAAGATAGCAAGCTCAAGATCACTGATTTTGGTGTTTCCGAGGTCTTCTGCGGTACTCACCCTGGTTTGCGCGAGTCCGGCGGCCAGTGTGGCCAGAATATGGGCGACATCCGCCTTTGCTCGCCAGGTATCTGCGGCAGTGAGCCCTACATCGCACCCGAGGTGCTCGCCAAGAAGAGCGAGTACGACCCCCGTGCCCTGGATGTGTGGAGTTCCGCCGTCGTCATGATTTATCTCATCTTCGGTGGTGCCATCTGGCCTCGTGCTGAGCCGGGCATCAACAAGGTGTATGACAATCTCGTAAAAGGCTGGGACAAGTGGTATAAGAACCACCCTGATCCCGATGCCACCATCACCGAGACGGACTACCCCCATTGCACCGCTCTTGATTTTGCTGTCAGCCCTCCTGCCTTGAGACGCCTCATGCTGCAGATGCTCAACCCCGATCCTAGCCGCCGCATCTCCATCAACCAGGTGATGAACAACCGCTGGATGAAGAACGTCGAATGTTGCCAGGCCGAGTCGTACGACGACCCCACCCGCGTCATCGACGCCAGCAAGCCTGATGCCTCCTGGAACGGGCCCAGAAAGATTTTCTGCCACAGCCATCTGCCTCCCAAGACGAAGGGATCTCACTCTCTCGGAGCCATGCCTGGCCAGCCAGGATATTAAGAAGTCCACCACCTAAGGGGACATGGAAAGGAAACCCGATTTCCATTATAAGCACACCTACCCACATTGTAAGCACGATAGCTTACATACAAATGCACCACTACACCGCATCATGTTACTCTTCAGCGAGAGAAAAGAGAAGCAAGCTACTACTACTTTATTCGTTAAATGATATATACTTGACGCCCGGGATTCGGAAGAAGACCTTCCGGGACACAACTTATGGTTGTAATAGAAGACTACAGTACGGCACATTGGCCACAAAAATGACTCAATTTGAATCTGTTTCACCCTTTATGATTTTCCAACTTTCATGACCCGCTAAGCATGCGCGCAATAATCTTCATTCTTTCGAACCGTGACGCCACCAGCACGACGACCACCGAGCGGTGACGCAACACAGATGTTGGGGTGGTTGAGCCGGGGCCGGTTAAGGTTGGAGTAGGACAAGACGAAATTGGCTTCCGTCGCAGACTGTTTTAATCTCCTTCCTCGTCCTTGACTCTAGGGAGCATAATTAATTTATTTGGTGAAAGCGAGGCGTCGGATACGGGGAGGTCAGTGAGGGCCTCAAATGAGAGGTGCAAATTGTGTTTTTCTTTCTTTAAATATCCCTCTGGCGCTCCCCCGTGGTCTAAATTGACTATTTGACATTTTCCCCGAATCACCACCTTTCGTGAGACGTCTGATCTGGAGCTGCCTCCGCCCCCCGTAGTTTTGGCTTGGTCTGCGTGGCTGAGACTTGGCGTGGTTGCTGTGCGTTCGGGATGGGGAATTTAGAGTATTTAGGCTCTGGCCCCGAGACATGCGTTGAGCCCAGCGGCTGCCTGGCTCCTGTTACACGAGGGTACGGTAGAGTACGGTGGGCTTGATATGGTGCGTAGAGAGGCTCTAAGTATTAACTAGATATGTGGTATCCCTGTGATTAAACCATGCCAAAAAAGAAACAAGAACAAGACGAGCAAAAATCCCAAGTTAAGGTATGCCGAGCAGAGAAGACAGAAAAGATGTATCACGTATAAGACGGAAGAGTTCCACGCACGCCCATAATCTCATCCCTCGGTAGAATCGTGGCCCCTCACGCCAGCTTCTTCTGCATGAGGTCGGCCAGCTCGTCGAGCAGGTCGACCGTCTCGGCCGGGCTGGCGATCCAGGCGGTGGTGCCGACGCGGCGGGCCTTGAAGTCGTTTGCGCCGGCGCTGAGGAACTGGTCGCCGACGTGGAGGGTGTTCTCGCCGCGGATGGCGGCGCCGGCGGCGCCGAACCACTGCTGGCAGACGGTGACGCCCCACGACTTGTCGCCGATGTCGACGAAGACGTCGCGCCCGCCGTTGAAGGCGCAGAAGGGGACGCCGCGCCTGGGAGGCTGGTTCCCCCTCCGCTTCCTCCTCCTCCTCCTCCTCCTCCGGCGGAGGCAGCGGCGGCTGCGCGGGGGGCGAGGCTGGTGCTGGTGGTGGCGGAGATGCCGAGGGAGTGGGACTCGAGGATGCGCTGGACGACGAGGACGGTCTCCTCGAGTGACTCGCGGGCGATGCGGGTGTCCGGGTCGGTGGGGATGATGCCGACGGCGCGGTCCTTGCGGAGGGTGGTGGCGGGGAGCTTCATGGTGCGGACGCACTCCTTGAGGGCGGACTCGGCGACGTCGAGGAGGGCGGTGATGTCGGCCTCGGACCAGGCGGCCATCTCCGGGGTCAGCCAGCTGGCGCGGGGAACGGGGGCGAGGCGGTAGGGCGAGGAAGGGGAGAACTCAAAGAGGTAGTTATCCTCGCCGCCCATGATGACGATGTTCTGCTTCTGGATCGGGTCGAGGTCCTTGGAGGTGGCGATGGCGTCGAGCAGGCCGTGGAGGCGCTCGTAGTACCTGTCTGCCGTGGTGTAGCCCGCGGCTGTGACGATGCCGATCTTGATGTTCTTGCGGAGGAGGTCTGCTCATGGTCAGTAGGCACATTCATCCACCCATTGGCAGAGGCTCTGCCACTAAAGGCACAGAACAGAATAAAGATGAAGCAGGGAAAAGACTGACCCAAAAGCCTGGGCACGACAGGACTGTCCGGCTCCAGACTTTTCCCGTCGTCGTACAGGGTGACATCACCATCAAACGTGGCCAGCTGGAGGGCGCCCCCCGTCACGGCCATGAGCTGCGCCGAGTTGAGGACGAGCCGCACGTCGTTGAAGGACGGGGCGACGTACCTCCGCGACGAGATGTGGCGCTTGCGGTCCTGGTACTTGAAGGCGGCCTCGAGGGGCAGGCGGGTGAAGAAGGGCCCCGCCGTGGGCACGAGCATGAGTAGCTTGGAGGGGAAGGCCTCATCGTGGCCCTGGATGGTCACTGCCGGGCAATGGTTAGCCTGGAAGACTCATTTACTCATGGAGGCTTGAGGTCATGGAGCTACGAACTGTGGTCGTCAATCATCCGCTCGACGTCACGCATAATCTCAGCGTAGCGGCGGTGAGACTCCTCGGCCATCCTGTCGACGTTGGTGCCGTCGCCAAACACTCCCGTGGGCTCAGAGTACAGCACGAAGGGCACGGCGAGGAGGCCCTTGACCCATTCTAGCAGTCACGTTCCATGTCAGCACATGTGTTGTGGGAGCAGAAGAATGGACTTGCGATATGCCCCGTCCATCGATCATGGTGCCGTGGGTGTCGCACGAGCCAGACAGGCGGCCTCGTACCTATGAATTGGTCACGCCTGTGCGTCTTGAGAGCATCTAGACGGCAGCAATCTGTCAGCGATTATGCCAGAGCAGACCCATTGAGCCGTGGAGATCGGGTTAGGGTATGGGAGCCTCACACTCGACGCGATATCGGGTCGTCATGTTGGGCGCGTGAGGTCGGGCAAGCAGGCGGCGGGAGGGAGAGAGGGGCCGAGCTGATGATGTCACCGAGCGGATGCGGGCAGGCTTCAATTTGGCCCAAGGAAAGCCAGGCTGTCTAAAATATATTAATTCCCCGGGATGAGGCAATAGAAGATGAGAATTGGCCGCTGGAAAGCAAAGGATGGGCGTCGTGGCCGCCGAGACGGCAGTTGGGCTGGTGAGGGGGAAAGGCGGTGGTCGTGAGTGGCTTGACCGGTGTGGCAGCGGCGAGCTCCGACACCGCACTAGCAGGAGCTACTTGACGGTACCCTGCCTCCCAGCTCGGTCGTGTGGGTGCACAAGTCCCTGAAAAGTACCGATATTATGCATCTGGTGTGGCGCTGACCTCCGAGATGAGACACTGTCCGTCATCTTGCACATGGCACATGACTCCTTTCTTCTCTGCCCCTTTTCCTGTCCAATCTCCCAGGTACGGTGGGCAGCGGTGAGGCAGGCGATATCGTGAGCCTCAGTCTCGTCTGTTAAAAGTAAAGAAGTGCATGTTTTCCCTTCCAACATAGCTAGATGTAGCTCGCTCCCCCGCTCGCTGTTTGGTTAGAGTTCGCAAATCCCGGCTGTCACACAAACGCCCCAGTCAATCGATCCTCCGGCAGATCAGCTCCATGGCATGACATCCCTGGCTATGATGCATTGCCGTCCATCTCGTCAAACGGCAGGTTTTATTAATATCCCCCCAGCCGTACACCCACGGACGTACGTCCGTCCATGCAGCTGGGCCTGCGCATGGCAGCCTGGTCCTGTGCAACAAGAAGATCCTCAACTCACTGCCAAGGTGCGACACTCACACTCACTCACACTCTCACTGAAAGGAAGATCACACTCGTTGGAACAATCAACAGTGAATAGTAGTCATTCGCTCATGCCTCCCTCCCGCACTCTCTTCTCCACGCCCGTCCGCGCGACAAACAAAAACCACCCAGGCTCAAAATTAGTAGGCTAGATGAAAACGTATATGTCACGAAAGATTGTCCATCGCCAAGATATATGCCCTACCCAGACTCAAGTTTCCAGACACGTCTGGAGTGTGCGCGTGCAGACGGGCCGACCTCCCCCTCTCCCAGCCTTGAATAAATTTGCGCCATCTAAGTAATGTCCTCTCGCTCTCGCCCTCCCTCTCTTTGTGTGTTTGCGTTTTTTGTTTTGTCATGTTTGGATTTTTTTTTTCTTTCCCTAGTGAGTCCCAATACTTGCTAATCGTCATGTTTTCATCAATTTTTTTTTTGGTGGGATGGGAATTTTAGTCTTGTTTTTTGTTTCTTGGCTTGGTCTTTCCTCTCTGACTTGCTTTGCTTTGCCGCTTTGCTCCCTTGAAAGAATCCCCCCCTTCGGCTCGGCTCCTCCACAGCTCTAAAAAGTGACAATGCTTTGGTCGGAACACGGCTTGGTCCCTTTCAGATGCTTTCATGACAGTTTCCACTCGACAGTATCTTGGTATATATGTTCCTCCCCTATCACCCGCCTCGTCATCAAAGGGAGCAGCTATCCCTTAGCTGGCGGCCGGGTTGCCCCCTGCTGCTCGGCAAGGAGCTTGGCCTGCGCCTGCTGCTCCAACTGCAGCTGCTCCATCGCGATCTCGTCCGCTCGCACCATGACGCTCTGGATCACGCTCTGGTTCTCGGCGGAGAGGGAGCTCGTCAGCGAGCTGTAGAATTCTGGCTGCTCTTGTTGCATTCCTAATGTCCGGCTCGTCAGTCTCTGTCCGTCCTCCACGTACAAGGGCACATCTCTCCACTCACTCATCATGGTGGCCTTCAGCAGACCGTATGGCTCAACTTTGTCCAATGGGGAGTCGAGGAAGTTGTCCTCGCCCAAGTCCATATCATCCGATGGCATAACGCTGCTAAACTTCTGTGCCTGTTCCCGTGCCATCAGTCAGTATTGCTATGCTTGCGTAATTGTATATGTAGCTTTCATCTGGACTAACCTCGTCGTGCAGCAGCTTCAGGTAAGCTGCACCCTCATCTGTGACATCGGCAGACGTCTCCTGCTCGGCAGGCTCTTCTCCGACCCAGTTAGAGCCGTCCTCGGGCCACTCCTCGTCATCAGCATAGTCGTATGAGTCCAAGTGGAAGTCGTCCTGGAGGGCCTCGTCGCGCTCTAGTTCCCGTTAGCATTATCCTTGTGTCCACTACGTCATCACCGCGGGTCAACACTCACTCTTCATAGCACCGGGTAGGGATCTGAACAGCTCTGTAATACCCTCCAGCAGCTTGGGCCATCCCACAGAGATGCTGGCCGGCACCTGGTCGTGGTTGAGGTTCAGCAGGGCGGTGATGGCGATGATAGAGAGCTTCTTGTCGTGGACTCGGGTGAAGTAGGACATATTTCCGAACCACAGGGTGAAAAAGCGGTTGGTCCAGCCCTTGTTCTCTAGAATCTGCAGCGCCAGGAGGGGGTTATAGTTGATGGCGTTGATCACCATCTCCATGAGGTGGATCCGGATGCTCAGCACCTTGACCTCGTCCTCTGCCGCCAGAATGCTCATGGCCACAACGATAAAGCCCTCGATGCAGTTGTCAATGTGGCCCCGGAGGCAGAGCATCATGGCTTCGGCAAGCTTGCAGGCGCTGACTCTCTCCAGACCCTGGGCTTGGGTGGTGAACATGTCGGTGATCATGGAATACAGAGCCTGGACATATTCGGGCTTCTGCACCAGCTGGGGCGCACCGTACTGGACGATGTTGTCGAGGGCCGGGAGCATGTCTTCGAGGTAGTACTCGGCACCTGCCTTAAAGGTGCTGTGAATCAATTCGAAGGCTTGCCACATGTTGGGCGAGATTCTCTTGGCAGCAAATGTGCAGCTGTCGATGATCTCAAATACCTCGTTGTACAGATCTATCCCACATTAGCATTATTTCAACAACCACGACCACCGCAGCAAAATCAAGCCTGGCGCGCAGGAAAAGGATATCATTTTACCGTATAGCTTGTTTTCCAAGGTAATCTTGATGACGGGCATGAGAACCTGCTCAATGTGGAGCAGCACGTCCGGAGTGCTCTCCAAGGTCAGAATCAGAGTACCAATTGTCTGCAACACACCGAGGGCGGTAATGCTCTTGTCATCGTACTCGCTGAATGCCTCGCCGTCGTCGTTGCCCTTCTCCTTCTCGAGAACCTCGTTGACGATACGCAGGTACGTGTCGCGGAGCTGCTCGGAGAGAGCAACGGCGTAGGGCGTCAGCTCGGTCGAGAAGACCTCGACGAAATCCTCCATCACGTTGGCGAGGGCGTCGACGTCGGCTTCGTTGGCCAGCTTAAGGAGCTGCTGCATGATGGTGGGGATGCTCGTCTGCATGGTGTTGCGGACCGCGTCGTGGCGGATCAGCGGCTGGAGAGCGAGGGCGGCCGTGATCCGTACGGGCAGGGACTCGTCTGCCATGCAGTCCAGGATGTGGCGGTAGATGGTCATCAGGTTGTTCTGGTCCTGGAAATCAAGCTGCTCGAACTTCTCGACCGTATCGCAAGCTCGGGCTCGGAGATATCCTTGGCTGCTCTTGAACTCGGGGATGACGTAGCGGACAATAAAGTATTCTACCTGGCCCGCAATGGGGCTCTTCTTCCCAAGGATGACGGGAGCAAGCGTACCGATCATCCTCAAGGCGCCCTCCTTGGCCACGTGGTTCTTCTTGTCGTCTGGGTTCTGCTCATACTCGTTGACAATGTCGTTGACGAACTTGAGGATCGAGAAGGTCTCGAAGCGCCGGTGCTTTGTCAGGTTGACCAGGAAGTTGACACCGGCGATATCGGGCGAGGAGCCGTCTTCGAAGTAGTTGAGCTTGCGGTGGAGGTACTCCTCGGGCTCCTCCTCGAACTGCTCGAGGTCTTCATCGGTAAGACACAGAATGGGGAAGACGAAGTGGGTGACGAGGTTGGTGAGATGGGGTTTCAGGTGCGTCCACATCTCCTTGGGTCGGACTGACTCATCCAGGAAGACCAGAGTATATGTAAGGCAGGGTCGGCTCAGCCATGACGTCTTGGAAACCCACTTCTCAATCTCCTGCAGATAGTGCTTCAGGATCTCGGGTGCGATGTTGGCAACAAAGTTCTTCGCGAATCGGGCGCCGACGTCGCCGTCTCCCGGCGTTGTTGGGTTTCCTTGCCTGGGATGGAAGTCAGCTACCACGAGGTCTCAGATGGGATCGGCAAACCCCCTTCACACAAAAAAAAAAAAAAAAAAAAAAAAGCCGAGAAAAAAACAGGGTCAAGGACAGTACCTGATGAAAAGACGGTTCAGGTTGTAATATGCCCACTTCTTGGCCTTCCACCAGTGGTTCCTCTCGCGGTCGACACTATCACCTGCCATGGCGCTGGCCGGGGGCGTTTTGGAGACTGTTTGGAGCAGGACGGTACACCAGCCGATGTTGACCTGCTCCTGGCGGAGATGGGGGGTCAGTTCCAGCTGCAAGTCTCCCAGGTTAGCAAAACAACCGACGAGACCAAAATTCCGGCAGCGAGATCTCTTACGTATGTGGCATGCTTGTAGGTCTTAAGGGCAAGGTGCAGCATCTGGCCCGCCTCGTCGCTCTCCTGGGTCACCAGCTCGTTGCAGATGGCCAGCAGCCGGGGGAAGCTGGCCTCGATGATCTTGCCGAAGTGCTGCCTGTCCTGGCTCTGGACCGACTTGTAGCGGAATGCGCGGCAGATGGCCAGCAGGCACTGCACACCGGCGAGGACGGAGCTGGGGGTGTTCGTGTTGAGGAGCTCCATGGTGAAGTCCATGAAGCGAGGCCACCGGCTGGGGAAGTCGAACTGTAGGATTCGTTGCAGGACGGGGATGAGCTGCTGGCGGACGAGGGGCTCGGACGAGGCCAGGAGGGGCACAACGCGATCGCGCACGCGGGACTTTTCTTCTTCGTTTATCGGAACCACATTGTCGGGGAGTTTGTGGTCGGGAGCGTACCAGGCTCGGTTGACTCGGTTCTTGATATAGATAACGGCTGGGGACGGGATATCGTTAACGCAACTTGATTCTGATCACCTCGGCGAGGCCACGGCGTTGGGTACATACTTGAAAGACGGATGCTCGCCTCCTGCTCCGACTCGAGGATGCCGAAGAGGCAGTCGAGGAAGCCCGTCTGGTCCTCAATCTGCGGCGGCACAAGACGTTAGCGACGCTGAACAGGGTCTGGGCAGGTAAGGCACGGCTCCGGGAGGGCTGTCGGAGGCCGGCCCTGCCGCCGGATGAAGTCATTGGATGGACGAGACAGTCCCGGAGGCGGACAACGCGGGCAGGCTGATCGGAGAAGGGGGTTCAGAAAGTGCGTACCTGCTTCAGCTGGAGCTCAGCGCGACGCCTGTTGTCGGCATCGGGGTCCAAGCTTGCAACAAGCAAGGCCCTGACGGCGACTGGATCCATGACGAATGCGCTGTTTGGAGGGAATCAATCTGGTCCTGTTGGGCCGTGTTGGCGGCGGTGATAGGAACAAAATGAATGAGTGATCAGGTAGGGAGGGCTGGATAGTGATGGCGGGGCATTGGGGGACAAACAACTGGGGACTAAAAAAAAATGGTAGGAGGATGGATCGACGCTCACTGGCTGGTTTGCCAGGCCCTAGTCAGTCAACCCAAACAAGCAAAAGCAGCAGAGGCGCCCGTCAACAGATAAAAAATGAATAAACCGAAGCTGGCGTCTGGTCATGGCCGGCCCAGCAGAACGGTCGATGCCGAATGGATGGATAGACGGATGCGAAATACTGACCGACAGCCATCAGCGAGATGGGCCCGGTGTTGGCTGTCTCGAGGCCTGAATCTCACCGCAGGCGACGGAGTACACGCAGCACCAATCCAATCGGCCGCACACACACACTTACCGAAACACAATCCTTTGCTGCTAACCTGGACTGACGTCTGTTCTGGTGGGCCTGGTCGCTGCCCACTGCCGCCATAGGCCACGGGCTAGCTGCTGTAGCGTGCACCTGTAGCGAGCGCAACACCGCTGCCACAGGGCACACTGGAGCTGGCCCAGCAGTATCAGTACCAATTTTCAAAGTACACCGAGCAATGAATAACGTGAAGAGCTACAAAGTCAAATGTACCCCACTCTTAGTACGTCGTTCACGTTCACTTCAATTCACAGTGGAAGCCTGCACACACCAAAAAACGCAACAGAACAGGCTTCCATCCCTGCCAGTTCTAGAGCAACCAGACACCCATCTTCCCCCTCTCACACAGCAATCCAGCCCGCTAAGAAATCCAGCCAGTGCCGCTACTCCAGGGCAGTTCCAACGCAAGGGGGGGAAAAGAGCTGACTGGCAAGGCAAGCTAGTCATCTAGCTAGCAGGCACCCAGCCGTCTATGGCTGGCACATGATATTACGACATAGCGCTGGGAGGTGACCGCCTTTATGCATATCAGCACGACAGCCCATCCATCAGCCTGCTCCCCCCATCATCCCGCCCATACTCCCATCTCATCTCCTCAAGACAAATCCGTGCGAGCAGCAGTCATCCAGCGAAACACCATGCGAGCGCGCGACCACTAGCTGGCGTGCAATGTCCCACGGAACCCCGCGATAGCCTCCCTCCCATACAGAGGACCGTGCATTGATTCTGTTGGGAGGAGGGGAGGAGGGCTTTCTGTGCCCGCCCACCCAGCAGCGCCCAAAGGAGCAAGGGGGCTTCCCTGCAGAGCCCTAACAGCATTAATTGCCCATCCCAATCCTGGTTTGCTGAATCCCATTCATTACTAATCACGCCTATTCCCGGTTTGCCGGCCGCCGGTGTGGTTTTTTTTTCTGCTCGACCACCACCAACAACTGCAGCGAGCGACGGAGGAAATTGCACGGCAGCACCTGTCCGTGGGGGTTGAGGTCATGGTGGGGCAGCCAGGAGGAAAAACAATACCACCTCGCGATATTGGTTCTGTCGCCTGCCGAGAGCCCGGACCATTCAGTCCAGGCAGAATATCTACGTTGGCAGCAAACAGCCCAACATCCCCCAAGATCTTCTTGACAGTGCCTCGTTCCCAGTAATTTACTACTCCCATCCACGTCTGATAAGTACTTGCTGCCTTGCACGCTACCACGCAGGCGACCAAGAGAGACCCATCGCCAAGATGCCATATACTTGGCCTGTATGCACCAGCACCAACGGCAGTGCGACCTGACTGCTGCAATGCAGAGTAGCATCCTACAGTATCGCGCCCGGTGGCCAACCAACCCTCCAAGAAGCACGCCCACATGCAGACCGGTAAGGGAGTGCAGCCACTCATCTCAGTTACGGAGAAATCCCAGGCGCCGCTGTGGCGGGAGCCTCTCAATCCCACGTTTTGGGCAGTCAGACTGTCACTAAGTACGTAGACATGTATGCATGGTGTCATCATATAAAAATCCAGCGATGTACCCATCGCGGTTTGGCATTGATCATTAGGCATCAGACATTCCTCCCATGCCCCTTGTTCTAATCAACAGCTTCGTTCCTTGAAGCCCACTCTCATACACTGAAAAGAGCCAGCCAGCCATTATTCATAGACCATCCATTCTGGAAGTAGAAAAATAAATAAGAAACAACAGAAAAAGAACAAGATGAAAAAAAAATAGGAATAAGAAAAAAGACCCGAGAAAACCCACAATATTTGTAAAAAAACGAAAAGCAATTTCATGTCCCCAGCCTGCTACTCCTGTACCGACCCATACCCAAAAATGCTCAGAACATTACCAACGCCTCCCATTTCTTGGATGTGCACTCCTTGCCCGCCATGCAAATCGTTCAAAATGTAATCAAATGTCCAGGCGCCTGCCTCAAAATGGTATGTCCGAGGTTCGGATCCAAGATGGGAACAGTGATGCGTGTTTGAATCTGCCTGCATGTCGCGTCGCGTTCCCAATTAAATGCAGACAGTCCAGAGGACTAATATGCCGACGCACAACACGCGTTTGCCCCCGTTCAAAATAAAATACAAAGAGACAAATGTCGGGCGGGTTGTGCGACAATTTCGTGCGCGTTACCAAGAGTTGTGCCACACCTGCCGGGAAACAACCAACAAGTCCTGGGAGAATCAGACGCATTTCCTGAACAGTGGCTGAATTGTCACCCAGATGAATTTGGACACTCTCGGAACACGAAACACGCCAACCGAGGTGGCTTGAGGGCGAATGCGCAAAGCGTGCAGCTTACACATTGCCGATTCTTGTCGGGGTACCAGCCCCTTGTGCCACCATGCAACACAAGTTGTCGCAGGATGTGTAAAAAAAAAATGATGCAACTTCCCGACACCTCCTGGACAAAGATCCATGTGGAGGCAGGCACGGTGCCAGAGGTTTATCCTCAACAGCAACCAGAAGGATCAATTCCGGAGAGGAAGAGATACATAACAAGCGCCGAGACTCAATGATAGAGTGAGGATAAAAAACAAGTGTGGGTGCTCCTTTGAGATAATTGTCTCATATATACAAACCCGAAATTGACTTACCCTGCTGCCCGGACTCACCATCTCTCATTCAAGATGTGAGGTCATTAATAGAACCAGCCTTCAATGAAGGAGGTGATCCTAAGTGCGCTAAGCGATGGCTGGACCTGGTCAACGGTGAGCTGGAAAGCGGCACTGGGAATCCGGGCAACAAGGGTTTCAAGACCAATCCAGGGAAGGGAGTAATCGAGCAATGGCTCAGTGGTGCCAGGGGATTTTGTGCTCATCAAGAAACGCCAGAGAAATTTTGTAAAGGCACTTAAGCCAGGATCCAGGGCCTTGAGGCAGGGTAAGCCAATCCGAGACGTGGAATAATCGATCTTCTCCTAGAATGGGGGACATATTCGACAAGCTGATGAACCTTGGGTCCTGGCCAGAGAAATATATAATCATGTGGTAAAAGGGGTTTTTTTTTTCTTCATACTTCGTGCGGTCTGCGATGTTGTCCATCTCAGGTCTTTATTTCAAGACGCAACCTCAAGGGGCTTCAAGCCCACAATTAAACGAAAGAAAATGCTGCAAACTCCAGGAATGGGTTGTGTCGATCCATGGTCCGGTGGAATTGGGTCAAAAATGATAACAAAGTACAGAACGCCGGTCCTTGAAAGGGTGAAACTCCGCTGGGATCCAGGTTATTACGCCACAGGGGAGAAAAGCAGAAAACAACAAGTAGCTATGCTGGCTTGGAACTTGGGACCCTGTCCTGCGTGGCAGGCCGGTTGATAGCCAATATCATGCAAGTTTACCGACGAGGTTGCCGGTGGTGGCGGTCAGATGGGGTGTGCCTGTCGTCATCTCGGTCACTACGTCGCTTGGAGGAGCTGTTTGATGGAGTGGGCGCGGAAGGGGGGCCACAGAGGCACGACCACTGGAGACTTCTGCATACTGTCCTTGGGAGTATCCTGCGGGGGGAACCTGGGTTGCTGGTGACACTAAAAAATCAGATGAAAACGCTTTGGGACAGGCGGTTGTGGATGATGCTGGTGCTATACTCACCTCGACTGAAGGATGAGTCGGGAGCCTGCATACTCGAGTACGACGGCCCGTTCGTAGTTGGCACCTGCGACTGATAATTGTAAGGAGCAGATTGATATCCCGGCTGCATTGGGGGGGCTGTGACATAGGTAGGCTGGGGCGGGGCACCGGTCCGGTTGAGGTTGGCGCCCGTGTGGATGTAAGCGCGGTCATCGAACCCGTCCATAGGAGGCTGGCCGCCCTGCGAGTACGATCCGGAATACCTTGGGTCTGGCGGAGGGGACTGCTGGTAGCCGTAAGCACCGCCGGGGCCACCATAGCCAGGTTGTGCGTATGAGGGGGACGCTCCAGTGTAGCCAGGGGCGCCAGTTCCGGGGTATCGAGGTCCGTCGTGGCCATATCCATCGGGTGGATAGTGACCTTCGGTTGGACCACGGTTCTGGCGAGACTGGTGCGTCTCGGACATACGATATTGGCCTAAAGGTGAGTTAGACGTTGATCTGCCAGGATAGCCGACGGCAAAGCTACCTCCTGGGGTATTGCGGGACGTCTGCGCACGCCTCTCGGCGTCCCAGCGCGCAGAGTCGGCTTTGAGGTCCTCAATCATGGCCTGGGAACAGATTTAGCACGGGTTCAAGAACGGTCGGGAGGAGGGTTTCGTGGGCGCGAGGGGGGGGGGGGCGTGCTCACCGTCGTCAGGTTTCGGTAGCCAGTGATGTAGTAGCCTTGCACGACTTGGCCAGTCTGGGGGTTCTACAGGCCGTCAAAGGTCAGTATTGGGATCATCGGCGCGCGCGATCGGATTGGCATGCAAAAAGGGCAGCTGCAGGTGGCCCTGGCATGTGCTACCAGCGCTGGAGCAGCAACGGCCTAATCTGACGCCGTGATGAAGTCGAGACGCACCTCATACTGGCCAGGCCGTACCAGGGCATCGTTACCCAGGTAGCGGCAGATGTCGGCCGAGATGACTTCGCGGTCGATGCCATCGCGGGGAACGAAGTATTCGTTTTGACGGGAAGTTGAAGGCGCGGAGGCCCCCTGGCCGCGGGGTTGTCTAGACATTTTCCTCGAAAAAATAGCGAAGAGCACGGATGGGAGGTGAGGGGGGAGGAAAGAAGGGAGGATGGGAGAGAAGATGATAGATGAGAGAGGATTTTACCGTGTGCAAGAACGGGATAAAGAGGAGAAAAGGAGGAAGGGAGAGGGGAGGGAGGAGAAGAAGAAGACTACGGATGGGAGAGTCAGAGTAAAGGTGGGAAGAAGTAACCTGGCGGCGACAGGGGGATGCAGGAGGGGAGCCAGACTGTAGAAAAATCGACCGGGCAGGCACCAGTGGTGTGCGGTGGGTGTGTGGCGGGCTGGGCAAGAATAGCGGAGTGGGAGCATAATACATCCATCCAACAGAATCGAATCAAAGTCAGCCAAGCCGGAAAAGCAGGCCAGAATCGAATGGATTCCTGGTCCTGGAGCCCTACTCCCGACCAAACAAGCGGTCCCGGCCAGGGGGGTTGGATTGAAGCCAACGACGACGGGACAGCCACTGACTGGACCGTTGAGGGAATAGACGGGGCTAGGACGCCTGGAGCTAGGCGCTGGATGGCGGGTTGAGGGAAGACGTCCAGATCGCAATGGAGCCAGAATGTGAACAGCGTAGCCGACGGGAGTGGACTGGGAGGGGTGGGGCGCATCTGCCTCTGTAACCCGTAACGACACACGGGTGGACTGCAGCGCGCACAGAACAGCAAGGAAGGACCCTGAGGTACGGTGCGTGTACCGATCAGGTGCACTGGGCGGCGCCGGGGAACCTGCTGAGTACAGGCGGAGCTCGCAGCGACGTTTGCAGCTCAGGCGGTGGGGCTGGGCGCCTGGAGCCAATCCCGGACAGGCGAGTGCTGGCAGGCGCTCCACCCGGCAGCGCTCACTGGCTGTGGCTGCTGAGGCCTAGTGCAGCGACCAGGTCGTTGGGCAGCGTTGGCACAGATCAGGCAAGCCATGAGGTCAGGCAGTTGGGCTGCAGCGCAGTAGCACGCGCACAGTATTGGCTGGACAAGACCGACTTGTCAGTGTCATCCATTCGGCTGACCCTGGGAGGAGCGCTTGCAGGCCTGTGGGCGGTGCCGTGCGACCAGCAGGTTTCTGACAGCCCACGGCGAGGCAGATCCTGCCAGCACACCGCAGCAACGCACAGCGCCATGCGTCTGCACCGCACCGCATCGCTGCCTGTCTGCCACCGCCCTCACGTCCCGTCTCTGCCTGCGACTGGTCCGCGGGGTTCGTTGGGGACGGAGTCATCCCCGGCGCGCTGGCCAATCTCGCGGTGACAGGATGTGACAGCCATTCGGACGTGCGTTCGGCCCGGCGCAGTCGCTCGCCCCAACTACGTGGACAACGGCTATTGACGAGCCAGGTAGACGCCCGGTTCAGCGATCAGCAAAAACACACATGAATGTATGCACTATAAGGATGGTAGGTACTACTCGACGATGCAGGGGAGTTTCGCGTAGTTTCGCTTCGCTTCGCGTCGTCTCCCGTCCCATCCCATCCCATCCCAGCGCTTTCCATCTCTGTGCTAAGCCAAATGACCAGTCAAACTCTCGACACTGTGAATGACATGAATCAATATCATTGTGCCATATATGTGAAAAATTGGAAGGAGACCGTGAATCTCCACCAGATGCGCTAGGGCCAGCCGGACCACACACTGAATAAACAACGGTCAGTGCCGTGTTCTTGGCTCCAGCAAGACTTGGGCACCAGTTTGCTTTCTTCCCAGCTGATTGACGATCACCAACAAGGTTACCCATTCTTCCATCTCGAGTGGCGACCCACATGCATCTTCAAACGCTTTCTGGCCTGTGTCTTCTCACCACATGTCTTTTTGTGAGTACCGTGTGCAGCTGTCTGCCACCCACCATACACGGTCCTGCCACCTCTCGCCATCGGACGGTGACACTGGGGCGCAGAAGCGCCCGGTTGGAAGCCCTTTCCTCCTGGTCGGCATGAAAAACCGACACTCGGGTAAGCATGGACAACGCATTCACCAGTCTGGGGATAAGATAGGCGGCGGGAATGGAACGCGGTGGATCGATATATTAGGTCAGCTACAGGATAATGCCGGTGGCTAGCGCACGGGAGCAAGCTCGTCACGTTCAGGATGGATTATCACGGCGAAAGGAGATGACCGAGCGGGCGTTCTGGCTCGAATGCCATTCGACGACGAGATAGTCGTGTGTGATTCATTGTGACCGCGTGTTTTAAAAGTGAAGTGAAGGATGGCAGAGGCCAGCTCGAGCTCGCAGGTAGGTGCGCGGTGACGTGGCTCCATTACCTCCTTGTGTCCCCTCAGCGTATGATATCAACTCTTGGGGATATGTCCGCGGCGCCATGCCCGCTCGATGGAGTTGGGTATCAATGCCGCCGTCATGAGGTTGGTGTGTGTGTGTGGATGGAGTACGTACCTCGATAACTCACCAAAACGGAACCAACCAACCTCCCAGCTCTGTCCCTCTGCTCCGAAAAGGTATTATACATATCCTGAATTCAATATTGGCATCCTATTGCCACCCTGGGCTCTTGACATTGCGATAGGCCCTGTATCCACTAAATTTTGCCTACCATCGCAAAGTGAATCGGTGGGAGTTGACAGCCATGAGGACCTGTCCTGAGACCCAGTCGGGAGATCCATGGCTTCGACCGCGCACAAGCGCGCACCATATTATGCCTCATGTAACCATCGACTCAAGATGCCGAGGAATCGCCCACGATTTGTGTCATTACTGGTGGAACTGGCACGACCTGGTGTGGAGTACTGGATGACATTGTGCGCTTCGAATCAGCGCATCATGTCTCAGGCAATCGCGAGAGGAGGCGGCCTCCTCTCCGGGGGAATCCCTCCAGCAAATGTCGGAGTCCCGCCATGCTTCTGCCTTCTACCTACTGCGCTTCACACCGCTGCCGTACCTCCTTTGGGTGGAGAGCGAGACGACGGCGGTTACCAACCTAGTGCTAAGCTCCACTCGGTGACCTGGCCATGCATCTCCGGGCAGAACTGTTCAGATGGATTCAAAGCAATTGAAAGTTGAGAAGTGACCCGGCGTAAGAGGAGTAACTTTCGCACCCTCTCCGGGCCTATCATTCCCCCGGCTCCCCTTCGCTGTGCATCGCCGCGCCGTAATATCAACGGCGTTGGGCCCCCTTGGTGATGACCACTCAGCCAAACCGGAGGCGCTTCTGTCCTGGCTCGAGCTTCCCCTTTGGCCGCTGCCTGCCTGGCCCGTCTGAGCTGTTCGGGGTTGAGCTACGTGAATACGCCGGCCGACTGGCGAATACAGGAGCGACACGTTCTTGATCCTGCAGGTCTTTGGCCATGTGCCAGTCCTGGTGAGTCTGCAGCTCCTCCACATCATCAAAGCGCCTGCTACAACGAGAGCAAGAGACTCCTGCAGCCAGGGCTTGCTCGTCACCCGTGTCATCCTTCGGGATACCCTCGCTGGGCGAGCTGGCTTCCGATGCTCCCGCGTGATTGGCCTCTGGTGTGCGGGATGCAGGCTCGTCACCACCCTTTATACTGTCGCCAGGTGGGCGCTTCGTGAAGAAACGCGCAATACCTGCCTTTTCAACCCGAGCTCTCTTGGATAACCGGTCGGGTTCGGCTGCAGTTGGAGTTGCAGCTGCAGTCGGGGGAGGGTGGCTGACGGACGCAGCAGCATTCAGAGCTTCGGCCTCTTCACCCCTGACGAGAAACGCACCGATTCCCATATTACCCTTCACGCTCTCCTCGAAACCACCCACGGTCAAACTCAGATTGGCGCATGGCCATACCCTGTGCTCGGAGATGATCTGATCCAGAAGGTTCTTCGCCAGGTTGAGCACGAGGTCTTGGTCTATTGCGCTACCTGGGGGGATTGAAGCCTGGCGAGAATACGTCTGGCCTGCATGGCGGTGATGTAGGTTGATCGACTTTGGGCGGCGCTTGTGCTCCAACACTCCTTCCTCTACCAGTCGGGCAAAGATGTCGGCCGCAAAGATTCGTAGCCATTTCATGGCCTGGTCAACGGTGTTGATGCTGGGACGGAAGGACTTGGCGGACAGCATAGACTTGATCTGCGTTCTCGAGTTCACTTCACTCATGTCCACCCCTCTTATCGTGTTGTATATCCATGTGCCCGTCTCGTGACCAAGCTTTTGCCTCATTGTTTCAAAGGGGACCTCCAAAAGTTCCGCGATGCTTTCAGTATTGAATGTGGACACCACGTTGTCCCCCATCTTGCCGCCCAAGTTTCGCATCTTGGTGATTTTCATGTCTCGTAGAAACGCGGGGATCGCTCGCCCTCGCACGACGGTCTGCCGGTTGGGCTTCTTAAAGGCCGAGCCCAACTTGCTCAAGAGCTTGTTACATGCGACGCCTCCTGAACAGGTATAGCCGAGCTCCTCCCAGACACGAGCCCGTACACCGCGGATGATCTCTGACCCGATGAGGATGACCACGTCGTCCCAGTCTGGATCAATAGCCTCCTCATCCTCGTCCAGCCCCACGAGCGCGTCCTCTCCCCAGTCCAGAGCTGACGTCGGTGGCATGGGCAATTTCTCCGTAGGGTCATCGTAAGGCGGCGGGCCGGAAAGCTCCAGGAAGCGTTCGAGGAGAATCGAGTGCACCTGCGCCGACAAATCCATAAACACCTCGTCGATACTGGCTTTCTCGACCCGTCTTTGATCGGGAGGCAGCGCAGCGTTGATGGTAGACAGAATCTTGCGCGACTCCAGCCGGTAAGGATCAAGAGACACCTTGTCGCTGGCAATATTGGCGGCCGCGTCGTCGCGGTAGGCCCATTTGTCGTCGCCCTCTCTCCAAGTAGCCACGTGCTGCGCGATCAAGTTGGGGCACAGCTTCTTCGCCTCCGTAACCTGGCAGTGACGATTGATCCCCGCCTCCCGGGCAGCGTAGTTGACCGCAATCAGCCCTTGCCTTCGATTGATGATGACCTGTCAGCACCTCCCGTGCACTGGAAGCAGGTCAAAGTACGTGGAACATACCATTGTTGGACAGCAAGCGGCTGGTCTTTCGGAACGCCGAGGCGGACCATCTCACACTGGGCGTAGAATGCATCAAGGTCAATGTGGGCAATTACGCGTAATGGGTTCGACGTGTTGTATGAGGCAAGCTGCGATAATTGCCGGTAGGTGAAGCGTGAACGGCGAAGCCCTGTTTCGTGATTGACTGGGGATGATGTCCCAACAAAGATCGGTGACGCCGGCATGCTCTCCCATTAAAACAAAGCCTTACACCAGAGAAATTGGAGCGGCGATCATTTCTGCAGCGCATGTAAATGTCAGTCGCCACGTCGCGGCTCTTGCATCATGCGGTCATCACGATGTTTCTTAGGCTATCGAGCGAGGCTCTACCGGTTGCACCAATCGGGGAGTAGCGGATTTCTCAGATCTATGCATTTATCGGGGAGCTACATTCCGATGCTCACCTACCCTAGACTGCCCTTCAATCGTGACCACCTCTGATTGTTGACCCCTAAGGGTCCGAATGAAATGTGTAGATACCAATCGATTCACTAATTTTAAAAGTGATAGAGCAAGAAAACATTTTAAAATCTTGGTACTATATTGAAAATGCCTATATCCTACATTGCCGATTGAGACACTCCAATTAGGCACATCACTACCAGACAGATTGTTGTGTGACGCTAGAACCTTTCACTCTCTGAGTCGGGCTGGAAGTATTGCACCCGTTAATAATCCTTAAATTTGCACAAGAAGTACTCTAGGGGCTTTGTAGCTCAAGGGCTTGTATATAGGAAGAGCTTTGCGCTTGACACATGTCATAATCGGAGGGCAGTAAGGCTTGTATTGGAGTCAGCAGATCCTGTTGCATGATTCTTTGTAGTTGATGTCTTCAAGATAATCACTAAATCGTAACAACAGCATTGTGTTTAGCGGTCCTATATAAGCATGAATCACAGCCATCCACGCTCGAAGTTCTTTCGCAGTTTGGTGGCGCGTATATCCAACTTTTTTGGCCGATCATGAGCTCTGTTGAATAAAGGAGGTTATCTTGATCTTTGTATCGACTGAACGCCATGTGATTATCGGCTTACTATTGCTGTCTTGAAATCTAACAAACTAGAATTATTTGACCTGCAAAGCAAACATGTGAGGCAGAATATGTGGCCAGAGAAGAAGTGGCGGGCATATTATGTTAATAGTAGTTGAGGTCATGCTAAAAATTAGTAAAATAAACCCGACCCAACTGACCATTTCAAGCGGAACCTATAGAATAATCTTCCTGCGGTTACAGCGCTGAACTAACGGTTGCTGAGTGTCCCTTCTCATCCCTAGACGCCAGCTGAGTATTTTCCACTTGCTCCTCATCCTGCGGCGCACGATACAGCTCTCCAACCCGGCTGACAACGAACCATGCTGGTATGATGGAGACAGCCCAGAGCCCAAAGTTGAGGTAGACGCTCCCAATCGAGGCAAAGAGTGGGACGGAACCCAAGCCGTAGCTGATCGCCTGCCATCCCGACTCAGTCGCGCGCAGAAGTGCCGAAAGCCGGATCGTCTCCTGCGAGTTCTTCGAGATCTGCCCGATTAAAAAGAAGGCGAAGTTGTAGTTGAGTTGGAACCCAGCCACGAGGAACACGAACACGCCAAAGGCCCTCCCGAAACCAGGGTCACTCCAGTCAAAGGTCGGCAGCTCTCGGTGATACTGAGTGACGTTGATGGTCAACCAAATCCACCACCCGCCCTGCAGAGTCATGATGACGGCGAATGCCCATCGGGATCGCTTCTGTAGAGCGATGTGATTCTGATCCAACCATAGCCCCAAAAGATTCCCAGCAATAACTGCGACGATACCTGATACGAAGGACCCCAGTGCTCGCGACCTGACACTGAACCACAGAGCGATATAGCTGAAGAAGACGGCCTCCGAGTATACTCCTTGCCCAATCCACAAAACCAGCAGCAAAAATTCCTTCTTGAGGAACGTTTTGGACGTCGCCTTGAACTCCTTCCACGGGTGGTCAAAGATAGCTAGATCTACAGGCTTGCCGCTTGCTCGCTGCACCTGGGAAGGTTTGTTCAGGAGCAGGGCAGCAAAAGGACCAAGCGCCTGGAGAACAATGAAGACAAGGTAGACCTTCCAAGAGACCTGTCCCGCCTGGCTCCTGTCCGCATTGAGGCCGAGATTGATTGCACCGCCCACGATCTGGCCAAGTCGCGTCCAGGACAGCCAGTACGCGACCAACCGGCCCCGGTTCCTCGGCTCCGGATAGACAATCGCAATGGCCGCCTCGGACGCCCAGAATATACCGGCCGAGACACCGCAGCAGGCAGCGCCGAAGATGACGAGCCACTCGACGCCGTACCTGTTGTTCAAGTACAGGCCAGCGCTGTACACCGAGAAGCCAATGGTGCCGATGACGAGGCTGCCCTTGATGCCGACATACTTGACGAGGCCGCTGGTGAGCCAGCACGATACCACCATGAGGCAGAAGGTGAGGGCGTTTCCGGTGTTGACCAGGTACGGCTTCTGCAACCCTCCAGCGCCGAGCGAGTTCATGGCTCCCCACAGGCCCGGGGCAGCGAAGCTGCAGATGCCCAGGATGGTGGCATTATAAAATGGGGTTCTGTTCCATTTGGCTTTTATCCATGTTAGCCAATCAGGTATGGGATCTTGGTAGTCCAGGACCAGAAGGTTTCTCACCTGGCGATGCAGGTTGTCTGACGATATCGTCCGCCGGCGGCGAGGGGGATTCCGTCTCTCTGCTCATGGTGTAGAACTGCCAAAGGACACAGCTAGCTGGAGATCTCAGTCACGAAAAGAAAGTTCAATAGCTATCGTTCTCAGGGTGCTATTCAGAGCACCACTAAGTATAGGATAAAGAGGGCCTTAATAGAACCTCACATCTTGATAACGCCATCTGCCCCCTGCCTGATGAACGGTATTTGATTCGGAGGTAACCCATACGTGCATATATCTGGATAACCTTATTGGATCAGACGCTCGAGATTTGTAGAAATTCCGCGTGGAAAGCGGGCCAAAATGGAGGATAAATTGCGTGATACCGGGTTTTGGCGGCGCAATCGATAACCCCCCCCCTTGACTTGAGCTAGCATTCAATTTCACCTTGGCACCTGTCACTTGAAAAAGCCTGTGACATTTCTTGCTATCCTGATTTGACGATCCGTCACGATCCGTCAAACCAATAAATGCTGAAGTGAGTGCTAAGCATTAGTTGAAAACGCCATGAACCTGGTGAGACGCCGGAACCTCGGGCTTGTTAATCAAACGGCAGTTCTTCCGGCCACAAACCAGAGAAACGGGACAAAGGTCCGATCTACAATACCGAAAGAGGTTGAATATCTGAAAAGTAAGGCCGAGCTTAGGAAGCGAACTAAATTACAAGGTCGGCCACTGTCATCAGCAGTAGTCATTCGAATTTGGAAGTTTCTCGCTTTCAAAATAGAGACAGTTCACTTCAATTTATTGACGCCTCTGCACAGGGCATAAAGAAGTCAACTGTCGCATCCCCTTGACCTGAGCTCATTGGGAATGTAGACACAGCATGCCTCGGCGGTTTATTTAAGCTCATCGCTATCTCATCCCACCGTCAATAAACTAGTGCCGACCATCTCACAACGCTAGGCAATATTAGAATCGAGCGAGTATTTGGCCGTGCTGATGTCTGATACTGGCCACGAGCTGGATTCCCCATCGGTCTGCAAATTACCTCAGTTCCACCATGTCGTGTCCTTGATGGGAAAGTAGCAAACTGTGCATCTGAATGGGTTCTAGCTATATAGGATACGGGTGATCAACCACAGCGTACAATTGCACCCTTGGAACTGGCTGAAAGGCAAGAAGAGGCAAAATGAATAGAAGACGGCAAGTCATAAGATGTGTTGAGAGATTCCATACAAGGATAATAAATAGTGGACGGAGCTATGACAAATTGATCTAGATCAAGCCCAATATGACTATGGGAGTTGTTCTAGACATGCTACCGCACACTCATCAAGCTGAAGAGCTCTTGTCCTATCCTGAGTATGGAAATCAGGAGTTCAGATCTCTCACACTATGATTTAGGCCAGACTATAATAGGCAAAGAAGAGCCGCCACCCTACTTCAGTCCTTCGCGTAGCCTCCCCAGTAGCACCGAGAGTCCATCTTGTCCTGTTCTAGTCGATGACGCCGGTCCATTACCACAACAGGGTTGAAAGCGTCACATATGACGCCGGAACTGTCGAGCGCACCGTATTTTAAGAATAGATTATACTTGATTTTTGCAAAGAAAATCAAAAACCTCGTCAGCGACCTAAGTTGCTCGCCTAATCTTTCTGAGAGGAAGATGTCAAAACCATCGTGACTTTCTACCGTGCGTTCTCGGGCTGTTCGTCACCACGTAGGCTGTTCAGTTTCGATACAAGGCGGCGAGAGTTACCTCTATCATCACAAAAGCGAAGGAAACTCAACTCTACCAATGGAAGTGGACTTGGCATCTCCGAAACGAGAAACATAACGTTGGTGTCTTTCACTAACATCTTATTTTTGATCTCCAAGAGATGAAACAAACAAAGGTGCTGTAGAAATTGGCTGCTTAATATAGCCTTGGCTAGAGCGCTTACAGGAGAGAGGACATATCGTCGCCGAATTTAAGATGTATTCTATAACCCCTAGCGATGACAACGCAGAGCCATCTTGCGGAGCAACTTTTTTCGAATTAACTTTCAGAACGGGATAAATTATATACCAAATATCTCGTTGTGAATCAAATATTAAAGCGGCAGCCGTACTGACAGCCTATGCTCGCTAGGGTCAACGGGGTAGGGTCTGGTTATGCCTAATGTTCAATAAAATTCCTACATTATAAATTGACTTTGCGGAATCTCCAGACACTTCTGGAATCGAATATCATAAGACGGATTTAGTTTCAAGACGAATCGACTGCATGACGCTAGTGTCTGGCGCACAATCAACATACTCAATTTCGTCTCTCCTTCACACAGAAATGATACCTCGTGCCAGGTCCGAAGCCTTCTTTTGTCCTAAAAGTCTTGAAATGAGCGGGTGTCCCACCGTAGATGGCTGGATGAGATGGATCGGATTTGGCTGAATGCTCGAGACTCTTTGGGTTCGTGAAGAAACTAGCACTACACAACACTTTCTTTGGTTCTTGATCATTGTTCATCTGATCTTTCGTTTCTGTATTTTTAAGGTATCAAAGACCGACACACCCAGACTCCTGAAGGCAATCTCATAGATATTCCAAGCCTGGTCCTAGAGTTAGTAAAAGCTGAAATTCCCCCAATACTTCCCAGAGCGAATGCGAACTAGATTCTGATAGTTGTTTCCAACCAGGAGCTTTGGGGCCATATCTGGTGAAGTTGTGTCCGTGGTAGGCGGGAATAGATCCCAACCTGAATCAAAGATCCTATCTTGGACAGCTCTCCAATAGGCTGAACGATCATGCTCTTCGGTACTTGTACTTGGTATTCTGGCCAACCCTGGTAGATAGACTAGCTAGGAATAAGTGGTTTCTAGTCGAAAATCAGATGAGCTGAAACTCTCGCACCACAGTCTAATTCCGCTGCTAACCCGACTGTCACACTTCAAGATAGTTGGGAGAGAAATATGCTCAAGACTCAGGGTATATTTCGCAGCGTCGACCCAGTAGGCTTCGGGCCCTTCTTGATTGTCCAGCCGCTAAATAGTTCATTATCCTTTGCGTCGCTTAGACTCCGCTTGGCAAGAATACCCATCGCTAGACCGTTTCTGAAGACCAATGTACGCCGTGAATGCCTGTGCTGTTGCCCGTGGAAATGCTAGCTGATGTTCGAATGGGTAACCGATGGTTTTGGGGCTTCTGCAGCAAGTAGATGCGAGCTTGGCAAGACATGTGGCTGGCTATCGGCTATCCTAGGTATCTTGGTAGGTCCCTGATCGAGGATACTCCGGCGAGAATTTAGGAAAAAGGGGTCGCTTTCGTCTCAGATATGTTCACGGAGAACAGACGCAGGATTTGGTGACACAGCGCCAAGACATCCATCGCTTGTCATGCCTCACTAGACAGCTCTGGGCAACCATATGTACAGGTGAATCCCATTATCTGGTGCCCATGCACGAACAAGATCACGACACAAGCGACGATGTTTCTCGTTTCCGAGCCAATATCTCACTCTAACGCAAGGAGAGGTTGTACAACAAGCTGGACAACGTGGCACAAGTAGAAAGACAGTGTGGGGATTGAACCAGGTTCCCCAGGCCCATGCAAAGAGTGCAGGAGGCCTAGTTACACTTGTTTCGATATAATGCCTGTTTTGTACGATTGGCCATTTGTGAATGGCTCTACGAGATGCGTACTGCAGGTTGAGACACGGTTCCAACAGCACAGGCCTACCCTGTACTCCGTGGAGCCGATAGCTTATCGGCAGATCGGTACGTACCGGCCCGCACCACCAGGCACGACCCATTAGCGCAGAGGCAGAGGCAGCAGTCACTGGAGCATTTGGTGTCACGTAAGGCAGAGGAACCCCGCCATATGATCCCCCTCAGCGGTCGCCCAGCCAGTCACATGGCGGCCGGTGACGCGCAGCAGGCAGTGACCGACTGACTCTGTTTGGCTCATACTTCTCGCCTTATCCATCTGAACTTTCGTTTTCTTCTCGCATTCCATCCAACCTCCCATCTCTCAACCAAGACCCTTCTCTCGCCCATCCAGCGTCCCGCCTACCAGGACATCTACCTCCATTCCCTGCAGCGTACCCCGCGACGTCATCCACACCCACCGAACAGCAGCTGCCTTCCTCCTAGGCCGAGCTCGCCAGGCTCAACAACGGCATCTCCCACTCGACCTCCCCCTCCGACCGCCCACCATGAACTACATCTACTCGACGGTCAACACCCTCCGCGACCGCTACACCCCTGTATCCCACACCTCCACGTTCCGTGAGACTGGCCAGATCACCCCCGAGGAGTTCGTCGCCGCCGGCGACTACCTCGTCTACAAGTTCCCTACCTGGTCCTGGGGCGACGCCGACGCCGAGTCCCGCCGCGTCAGCTATCTTCCCCCGGGCAAGCAGTTCCTCGTCACCAGGAACGTCCCCTGCCACCGCCGCCTCGACGACAACTTCGCCGGCGACGCGGGCCACGAGGAGGCCCTGGTCAACGATGGCGACGACTTCAAGACTGGCTCTGCCGGCACCGACGGCGACGACGACGGCTGGCTGCGCACTGGCGGCCTCGCGAGCTCCCAGCCCCTCAAGGCCAAGCAGGTCCGGACCGTGGACGAGGCGGGCAACGCCGAGAAGGACGACATCGACGATGACGACATCCCCGACATGGAGGATGAGGATGACGACGAGGCGATAATCCGCGACGCCGGCCCAGATTCCAAGAACGGGTGAGTTGAAACACTAGAGAAGACATGCGCTTGTTGCTATTTTGACCGTGAACTGACCCCGGCTTTGTCCCGTCGGCAGCGGTCGAAGAACGTACACCCTCTACATCATGTACACGCCGTACTACCGAACCCCCCGGCTCTACCTCTCCGGCTACCTGCCCAACGGCCAGCCACTCAACCCCCAGTCGATGATGGACGACATCGTCGGCGACTACAAGGACAAGACGGTCACCCTCGAGGACTTCCCCTTCTTCGCCAACAACATCAAGATGGCCTCCGTCCACCCCTGCAAGCACGCCTCCGTCATGAAGACCCTCCTCGACCGCGCCGACGCCGCCCTGCGCATCCGCCGGGACAAGCTGCGCGCCGGCCAGGCCGACACCCCCGCGGCCGCCGGCATGGAGGGCCTCGTGGACGAGATTGGCGGCCTGGACATCAAGAGCGCCCAGGAGGCCGCGGACAAGGAGGAGTGGGAGGAGGTCAAGGGGACCGAGGTGGATGACCAGGAGGTGGCCATCCGGGTAGATCAGTACTTAGTTGTTTTCCTCAAGGTATGTCACTCGTCCGTTCCCCACACCCCTCAAGAGAACCATCGAGAAATCCATACTAACATGGGGGGGGCAAAATCACAGTTCATGGCCAGCGTCACTCCCGGTATTGAGCACGACTTCACGATGGGTGTGTAGAGCGCGCTGAAATGAAACGATGATTTTGGGTTGTTTTGGGTTTTTGGGTTGTTTCTCTTGCTTTGCAGCTTCTTGTGTCGGAGTGTCCCGCCAAGCAAATGAACTATAATATAAGATAGATGATCTAATACTCGATTTCCTACACTGGGGTAATGGCAAGCAGCCCCAGTATTGTGATGGCGCCGTGGTGACCTGCACCGTCCCTCAGTCAAGTGTACAGATATTCTTTCTAGTTGTTTCCATCTAGCACCTAATAAACAATAAGGTCTTTTTTTCCTCGTCTCCCGCGTAAGCCTTCCTAGTGTGGTCTGGATCACAGGGTGCAAGCCGATTGTCTGGAGTCTCAAGTGAGTGGGGGTCAACGGTCACGAGGCCAAGCGCACTGGTTAAGCCTGATTGAATCCGAAGTCGCCTCTAACGTATGATGCATCAATCAACGAGCACGGTCTTGTGATGTAATTCGGCTGTTGATACCAGGCAGTTTGTGGAATATAAGTAGGTAGCAATTGCGGTCATCCAGAGGCGGGTGGGTCAAGAGTTCATAAAAATATAAGGCCAGAGAGTCCGGGCGTTCTCAATTTCCTAGACTCCAAAAAATATGCGAGCATCATGCTACGCCAAATGGCGCTCCAAAATTCGAGGTCCCCTTGAGCTTCAGTGGGACGTCCTTTTCCACCTCATCAGTCTTCTTCGCAGGAGCGTCTTCGCCGCCGTTGGCACCGGAGGCCTCGGGAACCACGTCCTGTGAGGCGTCACCGCCAACTGGCGGGTTCGCCTTCCATTGTTTTTGGCCGGGACTTCCAGATACTGAATACACGGGATCTTCGTCGTCGTCTGGAGGTGGTGAGCTCATAACGGTTGGCAATGCGTCTTCGCCGTGGCCAATCGATTCAAGTCTTTTATTCAGCTGGTCGAGAAAGATCTCGTCCTGTGCTGGGATATTCTTGATCATGAGCGGGCCTTTAAGGCGGATATCTTCCACAGCATCCAGTTGCTCCTCAGGATGGTCGAGCAACGATTCGTTATTGTGCCTCTCCTGCGCCTTACCGTTTGCTTCGCCACCCACTTCACCGATCCCGTGACCAGCATTTCGCTGGCCAAAGGTTCGAGGAAGAGAACAGTCTCCAACGGCAGGTGACGGCGACGATCCTTCGTCATCCGATCCAGGAACGCCCCCGCTGTCCGCCACATTCATCGAAACCATCTTAGAGAACGAATGATTGGGCGTATGGCCAGCATGCATTGTCAACCGTCTTAATTCTTCATCCCGCAGCGCTTGAACCGCAGCGTCTCGTGGAATCTGATCGGGCGCCAAAGCTTGCTCAACTGTGTGCATTTGTTCGTCTGCGACGGCGGGAGGTGACGCCGGCGAGGTGATGCTGGATCCATTTGTCCCAAACGTTGCTCTTTGCACGGCAGGAGCTTTGAGTGGAATTCCCTCGAGCTTGGGATCAAGTTCCCTTACGTCGATTACAGGGATGCTATCCTTGTCGTCACTCGATGACGTCGGTAGAAAGTCGCGGTTGGTGGAGGTTTCGGGCTGTACACGGGGATCGAGCGAGAGGTACGCAACAGGCTCAGGAACTCGGGTCGGTGATGTCCGGGAGCTACCTGGGTACGCAAAGTGAGGTCGTCGAGATGCGCCGTCGAGGCCAGGAGGTAAAGTCAATGGATCGCAAGAGTAGTTCTTGGTTCTATGATTCAGTCTTTGGTTGGGAGAGTGGACCCCGACTCCAGGCCCATAGTTGGGACTTGAGAGCGATATAGTCCCTGAATTATCAACGGCACCATCCTGCTGACTTGCTCGAGCTGGGAAAGCAGGATTCTGAGAAGAGTTTCGTGGGCTGCCTGCTTTGAGAGCGAGGTTTTCTTGCTCTAGCCCCCGGACACGGCCTTTGAGGTTGTCAATCTCTTGCAGTAACGCGGCCTTCTCTTTCTCCCACGTCTCACAAACTTCGTCCATAATGAGCCTCTCTTCTTGATAGACTTGCTCGACTCGGCGCCTGTTGATATCGAGGTACTTGCGCTCTGCCTCCCACGCTTCGCGTATGATTTCGTTCTGCTGCACCAGACGACGAAGCAGATGGTGGTCTAGCGTCTGTAGGTTTGGGGCCGCGTCGGCGGCTCCAGGCTTGGAGAAACTCGATGATGAGAGCGAAGGGTCTGGAAAGCGGGAGATAGGAGGTATCGAATTGTAGGCTACGTTGCCGGTGGCGGATGACGGTGGTTGGTAAGGCTGGTTACTGCGGCTGAGGAGGGTTGACGACGACAGCGGAAAGGAAGGGCCGTCAAGCGAGAATGGCGTGTCTTTGGAGTTCTTGCCGGGGCCGCCCGGGAAGATGGGCTTGTAGTAGCAGGAGCTCTCGTCGAGACCTCCAGAGGGCAGGAAGGCATTGCCATCCACCGCGTGGTCTGCCGTCATGGTGGTGGGTTCAAGACCCAGCCCAACCCGATGTGGAATTTGTTCGGCCGCTACTGAGACAATGTGTGTGCATGGGCGATCGACAGAAATGCAAAGAGAAGAAGGCCCGGGAAACACGGACCAGCGATGAAGACGGGCGTCGGTCGGCAGCACGTATTTGAGGGAGGACGACGACTCAGCGGACGGCACTAGTTGGAATTGATGATCCGGTACAAGGGACGGCCGGTGAGCTTTGTTTGGCTGGCGGTAGCCCAAGATGATTTGGGTCTCGCTCGAGCCAAAAGAGAGTGCTGGGAGCGGCCTCGTCTCTCGGGGATACTTTGCTGCCAAGTAGCGTCGGCCACTTTCCGGGGCCCACCACACCCAACACTGCGCCGAGGGCCCTGGAGAGGTACCTGCGCCGGGAGTACTTCCATGACGCAGGTCAAGTGGGCCTAGCCGTTTGTACCTGTAACTCAGGCCTAGGGTAGCTACTAGCTCAGCGGCTGTATTACTCACCAGCTCGATAGCGGCATGAACTACCCTGCAGCGAGCCCAGCGATGGCAAATGACGACATTCCCAAATAACCTTTCCAGACTTGAAGAATTGATCTCTGATCTTAATCGCCATACGCAGCATTCTGAGGGAAGGGCCAGGGCTACAATTCAAGCGCCATGCTTTTGGCCAGGAAAAGCTGTATGGCGAGGTTACCTGCCCTGCTAGACTGCCGCCACACAAAGTTGACCCTTGCAAGACTCAAGATAGCGAGCTGCACAACGCACCGCACAGCAAACCAATGATATCACGACTTTTCAGTCCCAATATTCACATGGGATCTTCCGATCGAAGCATTTCCCAATTGTTGAGGCAATTCTTATCTCAAGTCTCCACTATCGCCCCGAGCTCCTCTTGCGCTACTGCTATTCCCATTATTCAACAGCTGGCGGCGAAGCTTAGATATGAGCTTATGCAGTCATTCTTGCCCTCCAGCCCCGGGAATCCGGGATGTTGTTGGATTGTGCCCAAGATTCTGGAGACCGAGTGTCCTATGTTTTGAGATTTTCTGACGATGTTCGCGGCTTGGAGCGCTCTTCTCCGTGATCTCATGCCGTGAATCTGCGATCGCTTCAACTTTCCAGTCACCAAACATGACCTTTCTTCCGGTCCCAGGATGTGCGGCGGCCTGCACCCTCGACGACAAAATAACGATTTTTTGGACTACCTTATAGGGCGGGTAGAGAACACTAACAAGGCTCGAAGTGATTGAAGTCTCCGGTAAACCATTCCAATTTTGGCGGCGATAGATATTATCGAGAACATTGGGAAGGTCCTTGGTCGTATAGCTGCTCTAGAGCCCTCTCCCTGATGCAGCTTTTCAGTCTTGCTAGGCATTTTAAGAGCGGATAGATGCCCAACTTATCGTCTGGCCGTGATATCTGGTGGATCCCGAAACCCAACTATCCACAAATTTGGAGGACAGACAGATCTGCCGAGGATTGAAGTTGACGCTTTTTCTGGACATTGTCGAAAATTGTTGCAAGGAGCACTGATTTCGGCAAAGAAATAGAAAAATCTCGAAGAAGGCTACACATTTGAAGCTCACACGCAAAGGTTCGAACCTCTCTCAGATACTTTCCACTGCGATTTCAAATGTGACGCCTTTTTCGATCATTATGGCGACGTTTGAAATCAAGCCTGATTTGGCTACAATTGTAAGACTCAGTTTAAAGAGCTGCCCCCTGACAATAACAGGATCCTGGGAGAGCCGATATTGAATCTGTGCAGAAATCACTTCAGAGCTCAGTGGTATCGTAGGGTAAAGTACCTGTGCTATCGGTTAACCGTACGATTTTCGACGTATCGTAGGCATTGAGCGCGGAAGACAAGCGCGGATCCGGGGATACCAACATGAGATTGATCTTCACGATGACAATCTGCTAACAGCTTACCGTTTCGCCTTTGAGATTGACGCGGCTAGTTGTATTGCGAGCGTGAGAGTGCCTTAGCGCGCGGTGGTCGAAGCCGCTGCGGTCACCACCTAGTTGGACCTGGCATTGGGATGCCAGCCAATAATAGCCCTACTGACAAGCAACGAGCGCATATCGGTTTGCGGAGAATCCATTCTTCTAGGAGCACGACTTACGCCCTGGATATAAAGGGCTATCTTCGTCTTTGCTTGAGATCATGTGCCATTGGACTCGGCTGCCTTCCACCTAGGAATAAACATGGATAATGATCCCTTGTCAACTTCGCCCTGCGGGTTTTTAGCTGCATGCGATGAGCTGAACGACCAGGAAGCAAAATACGGTGGTGTTTCTAAGCCTACCTCGATTCCTTCATTTGGATAGGGAAACCAGTGGCCATGATAGGTTGGCCAAAGTGAAACTTAGCAAAGGCTAAGCCCTCAAACTGCATCTCTATCATCAAAGTTAGGGCGGAAATGAGCTCTGATGCATATCTAAACTTTGATTATGGCCACAGAGAGCGAATACAGTCGGTCGTCACAGGCAGTGCTGCCTGCAGCTGTTTCGGTGGCTCGTTTAGGCCGGTGCACGATCGTGATGGCCACTAACTGCACTAGAACTACCCAAAAGCCTACCAGAATAACCTCAAAGAAGTGAACGCGGATTCGTTTTCTATTGTTCTAAACTTTTAGCTGGTAAGGAAACATAGTGATACCTCCTTCTATCACTCGGCGGACCGTCGATGTTTGGCGGTCGTGGTCTGTTCCATTTCTTGAATCTGGGCTCGAGGGGCTAAATTACGACATTGAGACCGAACAATCTAGCGAAAAAATACGTGCCGGCCGTAGCGAGGAAAAAAAAGAAAGATGTATATATGTCCTGTCTCATGTCAGAGCAGACGCATGAACTTGAGCGCACGAGCTGAAATGAGAAAAAAAAAAGGAAACCTTACGCGAAAATCTTATTGGATAGAGAGAACTGAAGAGCGGCCTCATGATCTATGCGGCGGGCATGTAAGCATACGGTATACTCAGAAAGGTTTACGACTATACATGCACTATACTGATAGACACTTAGGAATTGGACCGCCGAGGGGGGCCTTTATGCTTCCAATGAGTATAAGAACCTCTGAAGCCTTAGACGATGTCTGTTTCGAGTCGTATGTAAGCAGTAAAGCGATAATCACAGCGTCACGCAAATCGCAGAAAAACTTATATGGCACTATGTCGTCTCCTTGGAGTGCTTGGGGCCTCATCGCACGTTGCTTCATTCTCATCCTGGAAAGTTTCAGTTTAGTTGTCATAACCACCCCTCGACTTATGGAAGATGGCATACCCCTCTCAGCCAGATGCAGACGACTGTGCTTGATTCTCCCACAGAGCAGGCCTTAGCCTTATACAACTTTGGGCAAGATATCCTTGGGCGTGTGTCTGAGGATGAACTTAACGAGATGACCTTAGCATTAAGTTCATCCTCAGACACACGCCCAAGGATATCTTCCCAAAGTTATACAGGGCTAAGACCTGCTCTGCAGAGAGACTGTAGAGCCAGAGACCTCATCGATTTTAATGGCCTTTGCGCAAGCTTTGGGTTGCTGGTGCTGATCTTTGGTTTTATTATCTCTGGCCAGGAATCTCATTACCTTTAAGAAAAGACACTGAGATCTCGTATATATGTCACTCTATATTTAATTGAGGTCATGATTTTCAACTACTACCTTAGGTTCTTTGGCATGATGCGTGTGTCGAAGGCTGTGGATATGTCAGTGTCACTGCTCTGGCCAAGGGGCTCCTGGTCCTCAATGGGTTGGTTGACTCGCGCTTGGTTGAAGTGACTGGATTGGCGCAAGACAAAAGAAGGAAGCCAGGTGAAAGAAGGAAGCCAGGTGAAAGAAGGAAGCCAGGTGAAAGAAGGAAGCCAGGTGAAAGAAGGAAGCCAGGTGAAAGAAGGAAGCCAGGTGAAAGAAGGAAGCCAGGTGAAAGAAGGAAGCCAGGTGAAAGAAGGAAGCCAGGTGAAAGAGGGCGGCTTAAATAGTCATTTGACGCGCAGCTCGTCTGGACGGCAAGTGAGTCATCGGTATGAAAGTTTATCGAATTTTCTTCCGCATGACCGCAGCCTTGGGCTAGCGAAGTTTTTTATTAACCTTTCGTATTGATTGTGTTGAGTTGTCGGGCTCTGGCAGCTTCCATTGCTGTTAAACTTTCTACTCAAACTCTCTCCCGGGCTTGATTCTCATTTCGAAGCGGCCTGATAAAGTGGGCTCTCAAAAGTCCGTGACGTTTTTCGCGTTTTCCGCCCCAACCAAAACGCGTTCTCCCACTTACACAATTTTCAACTGGCCACATAAATTCAAAATGACCTCTGATAAGCGATCTTTTGGTACCGTTATAACGGGAAATCGTCAGAAAGGTCAAGAATTAAGTTCTGAACTCCGTGCAGTCATTTTGGCTGCAATTGACGCGGGCGAAAGCAAGGCCGCCGTTGCGCGACGTTTTAACGTGTCGCGCGCCGTGGTCTACAAGACTATTGAACGGTTCAACACAACCCAGAACTTTGAAGCATTACCTCGTTCTGGACGGCCCAAGAGCCTTACACCTAGGCAAACTAGGGCTCTTACAAGAGCTGTGCGTACTGACTTCCGTACGCCGCGAAAATCGCTTGTTGCGGCCCAGGGTCTTGAGGTTAGCCCCTCGACTGTACGCCGCGCTCTCAATGAACAGAACTTGCGCAAATGGAGGGCTAAAAGAAAAATTCCTCTAAGCTAGGAATCAGCTGCTTTCCGGCTATCTTTTGCAAGAGATTGGGTGAAAAGAGAAGACGAATTGGTCCGGGTTCGTGGCTTTGGAAAAACGCTGTTGTTCCTGCCTCTGACTGGCTAGCTAGATGATCTTTTCAGATGAATGCACCATTCAGAATTCATCTGCAAACCCGAATGTTTGGGTTTGGCGATATTCTTATGAGGCACATGATCTGAAATTCGTTAATTTAGAAGATCATGGAAAGCCAGATATTCGAATTATGGTGTGGGCAGCGATCTGGGATTCCGGCCGTACAGATCTTGTAATTATAACGCGTGACGAGCTCGTAAAGAAGAAGGGATTTACCTCAAATAGCTATATAAAGGCATTAGAGGAAGGTTTACTTCCTAATTACGATGGAACACGTTATTTCCAGCAAGATAATACCTCTATTCATCGCTCAGCTGCTACAACAGAGTGGCTGTTGAATAACGCGGTCAGTGTTATTGACTGGCCTCCTCATAGCCCGGATCTCAACCCCATTGAACACGTATGGGCTATGTTGAAAAGAAGGCTCTATAAGATGTTCCCTTATCTCTCCAATTTACATGCAAATAAGCTGGATATAGCAGAATTCAAAGAGTGCCTGCAGAAAGCGTGGCAGTCGCTTGATCAAGTGAAAATCCGGAACCTGATCCTTTCAATGCCGCGCCGGCTAGCTGCCTGCGTTGCTGCAAAAGGCTGGTATACAAGGTATTAAAATTCAGACGCGTGGCTCCCGATAGATACGTCATTTCCTAATAAATTACTATGTGATCGTATGTATCTTGCGGATTGAATTGTCCTGTTAGATGTGACGGATGACCAAATGGGGGGTGGTGTCACGGACTTTTGAGAGCCCACTTTAGTAAACCTCACTCGGCCGCCGCCACGCAGTTGGGCGTTTCCCCGTCTCTTCACCTAGTGATCATTTTATCAAATTGGTGAAAGACCAAAGCAAGAATCTTTTCGGACGGTCCTCGATTTTATGGATGCATTTGAAAGTATGTTGGTTCATCCTTTCATCTGATGCCTCGCAGAACTTGGTCTGTCTCGGCCAAGTTGGCCGCCAGGATTTTACCACGGCTGCGTAAGCAGGGTTGAAGCTGAAGCTAGATTGCTGCCCATAGACTGAGCCTTGTGTTCTTGGAATGACGAAAGAAGAGAAAGAAGAGTACCCGATGGCTTGCTGAAAGTGTGACAAAATGAATTCCTGTTCTCATTCTCCCCGACTATCAGTTCCGGAGTGTTCAGGGTTGATGCGCACGGTTCAGCGGGATCAGCGTATAGCGCTACTGCTTACTCTCGTCCATTGAAAGCCCACACGTCATAGTTGTCTAGGATTCCTGTTGATTGTAAGACGACGCTAGATGAAAGCTGAGTGTCTCAAGTCATCTCTCGTTAATTTTCAAGAGAATGGAAGGATGAACGGCGTATCCGACAGTCGAGCCGGCTGCGGCTCTCCGCACTTGGCGATCTTCACACTGCTTCTCACCCTAGTATCCTCGAATAATCTGACATATAGGAATTGCTCTTGGACATAAACTCCGTTGAGACCACAAAGTCCGCCTAGCGCATAAAGTCCGCCGAGACTCGGCCAAGTTTGCCGAGGAGGTAGACCTATATAATAGATACTCCATCACTTTTGTCAGAGGGAATCAGTTTCATTGTGAGTGAAATCTTAAGAAATCCTTTTACTTCCATCTTCTCGCCCTGCTAGCGATGGTACCCTCATCCGTCCTCTTCGCTCTGACAGCATGCGGTCTTGTGACGGCCGCTGCTCAACAACCAAAAGTACAATTTCAACATGGAACTGTGATTGGATTTACGAACAATTCAATTGACAACTTTCTCGGAATCCCCTACGCGGACACGCCAAAACGTCTCCGCCCCCCACAGCGCCTTTCATCGCCCTTCGGAAGTCTGAACGCTACAGCAGTACCCGCCAGCTGTCCCCAGCACCCTCTCCTATTCAATCCAGAGGTTTTCAACCAGCTCCCTCCGGAAGTTTCCGGTCCTCTTTTGTCATCTGCAATACCTCCATCTGTTGTCAGTGAAGATTGTCTCAACCTGATCATTCAGCGACCTTCGTCAACAACTCCCGACTCCAAGCTTCCCGTCCTGTTTTGGATATACGGCGGTGGGTTCGCAACCGGATCCTCGGTTCCATACGACTACTCCACTCTGATTCAAGAGTCAGTAGCTCTGGGACAGCCCATCCTCGTGGTCAGGGTGAACTACCGAGTTGGGGCGTTTGGCTTCCTACCCGGAAAGGAGCTCCAGAACGATGGAAGCACCAACCTAGGTCTTCGAGATCAGAGGCTAGCCCTCGAGTGGGTATCAGAGAACATTGCCGCTTTTGGAGGCGATCCCGACAAGGTCACCATTTGGGGAGAATCCGCCGGCAGCTTATCGGTCATGTATCAGGCCTTGATCAACAACGGGAACAGCACCTACAATGGCAGGCCCCTCTTCCGTGGTGGAATCATGGACTCAGGAGCCGTGTTTCCCGCGGAAGCCGTCGACAGCCCTACAGCCCAGGGCTTCTTTGACGATTTCTCTGCAGCCGCTGGCTGTGGATCAGAGGATGCGCTGACCTGCCTCCGCGAGCTGCCCTACGAGGAATTCCTCAACGCAACGGCGGTCATCCCAGGGCTCTTTGGTCCCGAAGAAGCGTTCCGAATCAGTTTCACTCCTCGCCCAGATCCCGCGGATGATTTCTTCCCACTTTCGCCGGAGAAAGCACTCCAGCAGGGTAAAATTGCACCCGTCCCGTTCCTCTCGGGTAATCAAGAAGATGAAGGCACCATGTTCGCTCTGCCTCTGCTACATGATACAACCTCCCCTCTTCTGGTAAAGCAACTCAAGGGTCTCTTCCACACAGCCGCGGACGATGTCCTGGAGCGGATGATCAGCTTCTACCCTGCCGACCCTGTAGCCGGCTCCCCGTTCAACACCGGTTCCGCGAACGAGCTCTACCCCAGCTTCAAGCGCAACTCCGCAGTCCTGGGAGATCTTGTCTTCCAATTCCAGAAGAGAGCATCCTACATTGCGTTGGATGGTCTGGTACCCATTTGGGACTATCTGAGCAAATACAACAAAGTCGAATATCTGGGCACCATGCATGGCTCGGACTTGACCCTCTTGCAGACACAGCAACCTGCTTTGCCATACAAGGCAGTCGTGCAGTACTATGTCAACTTCATCAACTCGCTGGATCCCAATGTTGACATCCACGGTAAATGTGGGAAGAAGCTGCCGCACTGGCCAAAGTGGGATAAGGATGAGCAGTTGTCGATTCACTTCTTGGATAACGCGACCGTGGTAGCGCCAGACAATGACCGACAGGATGCATTCGAGTACTTCTCCGGAGTTCAGTCGGAATTACTCTTCTAGATATAGACACTTTTAGACAGCCAGCCCACGGTCTGGGCACGTTGATTCCCTGTATCAGTAAGGTTTCGGTCATAGAGTAAACTCATTCATACATAGACGAAGCCGTATGAAACTTATAGACAAAATAGTCTAACCATGGTTTCTATTTCTATCACTATATTCACATATGTGTCTTTTGGTCTGATCAGGGTTGACCGCCTCTAATAGCAAACAAAAACCCTAATATACGAAAATGACGGCATCATTCTATATGCACTAGCCGGCTATGCTGCCCCAAACGCCAAACTCGAAAAGCCCAATGCATGAAACACTAAAAAAAGATGCCTAGGGAAGTCAGGACGAGAAAAAAACCTATGTAGCATAGGGCCCGTAGTGCCACCTCTTCGCATTCTCCGCAGCAAAGTACCGGGCAACGAACGCGCCCTCTTCAGCCCACTTGGCCACCTCGATGCCATGCTTCTTCTCCACTCCCTTCAAAAAAGCTGCAAAGCCGGATGCCTGGACTGAGTTCTCCTCGCGCGGATCCTCGATGACGTTGCTGAACCTCCACTTGACACTGTTGAGAACGGGGATGATGAGGCGCCCCTCGGGATGTCGTGCATCCCGCGCCACGAGCTGCGCTCGCCCGGGGTTGACCGTGGTAAACTGCCAGTTCCCCTGCCCAGTCTCCTTATTGACCACTTTCTGAGGTCGGATGAGGGATTGTCCTTCGTAGTTGCGGACAAGGCCCTTGATGGCTTCGCGGCTTGCCTCGTTTAGAGAGCCCGTCTCGAGCAGAAAATCGAGGATGGTGGGGAGAACCTGGATCCCCGAAACGGCGCTGTCGACGTTGAAAGCGGGCAGTTGAGGGTGGGAGATGACCAGTGGAACATGATCGTTTCCAATATTAGGATTATAATAGGATGATGCGATGTCATTCTCAGCGAGCGAGGTGCCGTGATCCCCCACAAAAATGACCAGCGTCTGGTTAGACACACCCTGCTTGTCAAGGATATTGAAGAACTTCTGTATCCACTGATCGCTATATCCCTGCGTGTTGATATAATGCGACAGCTCATCCAGTCCGTTTGATAGAGGGAGATACTTGTCTTTCGCATTTAATGGCAAAACGAAAGGATGGTGTGTGGTACTGGTGATATGGGTGAGGAAGACTCGCTCATCCTTCTCCTTGGCGGATGCAAAAGCATCATGGATATAGTCAATAAGTGGCTCCTCCTCGAAGCCAAAGTAGTTAGTATAGGGGATAGTAACGGGGCCATGTTTGGCTTTGCTAGAACGGAGGTATTCGACATCAATAGTATTCTCTTCAAGGAAACCGATTTTCCTCATTAGCTTATCAAACTGATTAAACTGGAGCGTAGCCGTCTGATAAAAATATGACTGCCATTTGGACTTGGCGTAAGGGCCTGATTGTGTGCGGGTCGTGGATATGTTATTCAGGGCCTGGAAGATATGTGGAAGACAAGGCTGATACATGTGGTGTTTCCAATCAAGATTAAAGTCGCCAATCAAGGGTCCCATGCCACAGATTGTGGCAGGCAAGCTCTTGAGAGTGTAAGTTCCAGCAGTGTAGTAGTTGGTGAAATGGGCACCTCCTCGTTTCCTGTGGGGTTCCTTGTGATTGAAGCCGTCGTCGTAGTCCCCGGTGATGAAGTTGGCTGTTGGAGTGAGTCTCGCAAGTCTATCCTGGACGTTTTGCGGAAGCTTGTTTTCAGGCCAGGTTTCCGCCAGACGGTTCCAAACTAGACCGTCTTTCTTAATCGGGAAGACGTCATTTCTCACACTCTCCATGAAAAAGAGGACGACGTGCCGGATGTCGAGGTCCTTAAGCTTGCTCTTGAGTTCAGGGAGCAAGGGCTCGTCCAAGTTGTCAATCTTCATCGGATCTGCGGATGCGTTATAGTGCACTACGTTCCTGTACCAATCCTCAAAACCCTCCGTCTCTTTCCTGGGAAGCCATGGCATAGGAATGGGCTCAGTAAGGGCAGTCACACGGTCCCATTCGTGCTGGATGCCCACTCCATATATTGGCCGAAGGTTTTCAAGCGAGGGTGATAATGATTTGTAGCTAACAAAAGGAAGCAACCCTGTCGTCCAAGCAATGAAGGTTAAGGATCCGTCGTCGGGCCGGGCGAGCCTGAAGCCAATAAAGACAAGAAGAGAAGCCGTAGCGAGGAAATGCATGATGAAATTGAAAGCCGAGTAAAGCGAAGCGCTTGAGATAGAAATCTTGACGCTGTCGAGCCCGCGAGACAGGAGTCGGAATACGATGGGTGGCTGGGTCAGGATCTCGCTGCTGCTGCCACTATTGATGAGGTCTTCGGTGCCAGAGTTGGAGTCTGTGTAGTCTTCGCTCGGCCTATGGTTATGTTCGATGTCCTGGCTAGGAACCTTCGTGTACGGCATCGGGCGACAGCAAGGGACGCAGCGACTGAGCAGGCGAGATACGAAGGAACAACAAGCCCTGACTACATTCGCATAGAAGCCAAACATGCCATACAAGAAATCCTGGAGCAACCAGCTCAGTGCGATCATAACCACCGTGATTCCACAAAATATAAAGATGCCGGTGGGAAGGAATGCTCGTGACGAGGAAACGCTTGCGAGGGCGGCATGGTGCCAGTGAATTTCGGACCCGGTAACGGCGAAGAAGGTCGTCGCAGCGAAGCCAAGGACTAGATTATAGACAAGAAGGGCATTACCGAGGTAGCTTAGGGCGGTTCGAAGTGCGGCGGAAGAGACAGCGGCGATAGAGTTATCGAGCAAAAGCCGAATGAGGATGAGGACAGCGAAGTCTTGGGCGAGGAAGGAGTACATCCACAACCCGATCTGGTTTGTCGACAGGGCATCGTGGCGGGCGATGATGTGGACGGCTTTGGCACCTAGAACTGCTAAAACAGTAAACACGAAGGCAAAGCGACGGTTGGCGATACGTGGCCCCAGAGCATGGACCAGCCATCGAGCGTAGAATCTGGGGTTCAGCAGCATCGTGAAGGACGACGCTGGGTGGAAGAGGAGGCTTCGGCTCGGCCCATGCCTACCCGCGAAGAAAAGAAATGGAAGATCAAGAGTGGATCAATGTAGCAGATTGGCAGGGATAAAAGAAGGACAAGACTTGAAAGAACGGAGAAACTGGGGTGCCACAAGGAAGGAGTGGCTGCAGAACAGGAGGGTGGTGCAAGGAAGAAACGTGACGAGGTGGGAGGAGGGGAAGAATGTGAGATGGAGAATCAAGATAGAGTGTCCACGCACGAGATGAACCAATTCAGAGAAACCAGCTCTCTTCCAGTCCATGTCCGGGGCAGAGATGGGCAACCCACCTGGACCCAGGCACAAGTTACAGCGCATTATGCATGGTAAGGCTGATCTGATGTCTCGGGACTTCCCAAAATGGATACAATACAGCGGCTGATCGGATCTGCCTGGCCCATCCTCAGAGCATAAAGTACCTCCTACTGTGCATATTATGTTCTGGATTCTCCTTGGAAGCGTCCTGTTTCTCACTCCCCCGCTCTCTATTTGCCGACACCCAGAATAAGGATATTTCCTCGCCAAGGTCCCGTGTATCCAGTTGATTCAGTTAGGATCTAAGGTTACCTCTGTCTCACATTACACGGCACGAAAACACTTCGTATAGCCCCTGCCTACCGTAGGTGCACCAAAGCTGCTGTGTTCCACATCTCAGCCCAGTGGAGTGCAAAATGAACGCACTTTTCCTTCTGAGGGAAGATGTCGCGTGCCGAGGACCGAGCTTGGTGCACCAACTTCAGTGAAAAAGGCAAGAATTATTCATAGCAGAGTGCCTTGATCCCCTGGGAAAGCTCTACTTAGTACGTACCTCTAAGAAAGCCCACCCTGCCGACTAGCCGGTGGACATCGCTCAAACGCCGCTGTCTCGGTTCTCGCAGCTTACAGGGATGATCAATTTGCTGCCCCGCCACACACATGAGACATGGTAACCAAAGGACCTCCTGAAATCTCACCTCGTTCTTCTTCTCCTGATTCGTCCATGGAGCGAATTTGCTAGTGTGTTCAGAGTTTGTGCATTTCTAAGAATACGATCGGTTGGGCATATGGTGCTAGAGCGGAGTGACACTGAGTCATTACACCGGACGAAGCTACGGCGATTAAGCAGCCTGAAAAACCACCATGAAGCCATGAGGCCATGAAGCGTTACAATCCTGTCTCCAAGTTCAAATGCACTCACACAAGCCAGGTAGAAAGCAACCGAGGATTTTCATCGTCTGACTCATCTCCTTCTTGATTTGTTACGCTCGGACCCTCTTAGGCGAGTCAGCCGCAACAAAAGGACATTTGCTGTTACATAATTTTAATCGAGCTTTCCGAGGTCTGTTCACAGCTGAGTGGATGGATGGCTTGTGAAGTTGTGGCGCACCAACGCTACTGCACTGTATTTCTGCACAACAAACATACACAATGAAAATATAAAAAGGAGAGCATAACACTTTCATAACTCTAATGGTTTAGAAGATTAAACCCCACACTTGCTATGCAGATTGTTCCGAGGCTGAGCTTGTTGTTTTGATGTGCCCCTTTTCACCCCTTGTTCTTCCGTGACGATTGTTACCAAAGATCGCCTTTCTGGTCAGAGCTGCTTTTATCCGTAGACAAAGTAGACAAGAAGGAAACGCGACGAGTTCATATGCAGAGCAATATCCAGAGAAGGCGACTAGTCAAACAGTTCCCAGTTTGCAATATCAGTAGTCGATTGCACGCTTTGGATTGGCGGTCGCGTTCTGTGGGTGCAGATTTGTTGATCTTTTTTTTTAATTTACAATTTAATAGGTATGAGTAATTAATTCCTTAACTAGAGCTTCCTATGGTAGCAAATAAGGAGATCTCAAAAAATCGAACTACCTGTCTATGCATTCACTCGTATTTATTGCCCACAAGTGTACAAAACTGTAAGGAATAGGCTAGATTTTTTACTATGCCATTAACATGCTACCTCTCTTGGATTGAAGAATAATGCTTTATTGATGCCTACGCTCCTGGACTAGTCAAAAGCATTGAAGGGGGAACGCTTGGAAGGCAAGCAAACACCGAGAAGATCCTTGGTGTTGGCCCATAGAGGTCTAAAGATAGAGAAAAGTAGGATGCTACGTAATTAGCATTAGAAACTAGCTTGAAAAGGTCTATGAAGTTGCGAAGTTGTAAAATTGTTACATGGCATACGTTCTCTGTTGCTTTATAGTATCCAGCCATTATAGGGCTAGAAGGGTGCCAAATGCATTTCGTTATGATCCCACATGTGCTCGTGGTATATCCTGTTTAAAGTCGCAAAACGGTCCAATTGATCTGCGTTCTTTTCTCCAAGTCTAGAGAGTATTCTAGGTGGGATACTAGGGCAAGAAAAAGAGATGGCCTGTATAGTGTTGACTTAGATGAACGGAGTACGCCGGTGTCACAACCAGAGTTTATCCAAGCCAGAGAGTCCGTGAAGCAGAGTGATTCACCAATTGGCTAAAGGTGACACAGACAGTGACGCTGCGAGGCATTTACTAATGCTGAATTACGGATTACTGGAATGTGGGCATCCCTTGATGACTGAGACACGCCTTGCTCTCCCTTCCGCAACGCGGGCTATGATGACACCGCCTGGCCTCACCTCGCAGCAAATCGCGGGCCAGAAGTCGCACCGAGACGCCCTCGTCACTTGAACTCACCATCAGCTCACTTCACTTGACTTCACCATTAGCACAGTCTGGGGGCTTACTATTTAAAGAGTCATCTGAGTCAAGAGTGTCTCAATCCTCCGCCATCTTTCTACCATTGGATTGACCCTCCAGTCTATATAAACCCTTCTGTCATCTCAGCCAAGCCTCAGCCCGGTTCCAGGCATCTTTCTGCCTCACCACGTATCAGCTTCGAGTCCCTCGCATACATCATCTCACAACGCACGACAAGCCTCAGAAATCTCGATCACGTCTGTCTACCACCTACTTCATGAGAGTTCCTTCGATAACCACCATCCTGCTCGCCGCAACTGGTCTGGCAGCGGCAGAAATCCCCGTCCAGCCATGCGGCTTGAAGATCGCCCCCTGCAGGCCGGGAACGCACTGCATCCCTAACAAGAGCGATTGCACCAATCTGGACAGGTGCCTGGGCCATTGTGTCTCGAATAACGACTTCCCAATTTGCGGCGGCTACTCGAGCATTGCTAAGCGCTGTGACAAGGGATATGAGTGCGCGCAGGATCCTCGCGATCCTCCAAATATCGCCGACAAGCCTGGCATCTGTCTCCTAAACGGTTACCAAGGTCTTCGCCTGTGTGGAGGCATCGCAGACGATGATTGCCCTGCGCCGGAGAAGTGTTACGATATGCCGTGGGACGACTGCGATCCCAATCAAGGAGGAAGTGACTGCCGAGGAATCTGTCTTTAGGAAGAAGCGGAGTTTGCGAGATAGCTACAATCAATCACCAAGGTCCTGGGGCAGGGTTCATATCGGAACGAATGGGCGTTTGGCAAGTGGCTTTGTACTCTACCTTGAATCAAATCCGTGGGCCATGTTCACTCGCCACCTAACTACTTTCTGCTACGTTCTAAGCTTTCGAGTAAAGCAGGGGAAAAAAGAACTCGATCGATTGTATTTGATCTTCAATGAAAGTTGACAAGCAAAGAAGATGGAAAACGGAAACCTGATTGAAAAAAAAAACCAAAAAACCAAATACACGTGGTAGCTTTGACAGATGTATCCAGTCATCACGTGTTTAAACCTACGCCTAAACAAGATGGTGCATCAAATGATACAAGTTCAAGCCAGGTATACCAGTATTACTATTGTTCGATTTAGCTAGATACCTCCAACCATGACGGGCGACGCTTTCCAAATTCGTTTAGCCGTTTACATGTAGAACCACACGCCAAACAAAGATGAGCATGCTTCGATTTCTCCTTGAAAATCACGTGTGCCCTCGCGGGTCTGAGTAAAAATGATGATTAAGAAGTCCGATTTAGGGAAGAGAATGAACTAGGATGATGTTAAAGGGGGAACATCTTGACAACGATTGGTAGAAGGAAGTATCGGAGGTCAATGTGTAGGATCAAATTCGGCAAGCGAGCTTTGCTGGGTTCATCCCAACTTAATTAAACCCTCGTGGAGAGAATCCCGTCGGCATTTGTCAGCGGAGGCGAAAGATCTGCACTTGTTGAGTCTGCCATGGGCAGATTCGTGAAACCAAACAGGAGTCTAGAGCAAGCAAACTGTTCCAAGATACTAACTCAAACAATGCGGGGCCGAGAACAACTGGCTTTGGATCCGGTTGTTGCCAAACGCTCACCTGCTAGTATGCGAAGCCGGCCGGCTGCTAGCTTCTGGAAAGTCACTCCAGATGTTAGATAAATGAAACATCATAGTGGGTGGTCATCCGAATTGCGGTGATGCTCTTCGCGTTGGCTCTGCGGCGAGGAGACAGAGGTGTGGTATGCGGGCACATTAATTCGTGCATATTATGCAGAATCAAGGTGGGAAGGAACAAACGTTCCTCCACATAACATCAGTAGGAATTGCGGGAGTAAATATGAACTTCTTCCAGCACTAGTCGCCGCTGGCTGTTGTTTGTTTGATGGACAAACTGAGTCCAGGCGCAACACCCCTTTAATTGGGATCCTGAATACATGAGAGTGGGCAGCTCGGAGAAAAAGATCATGTTTTTATGCATCTTTGCGAAGATTTCGGGATCGCCAAAGGATTTTCTTTGTTTATTGCCGGATCGGAGGCTTTTGGAGACGTGTGTAGTCGTTCCTCTCCCAATCAACATCCTGGTTGAGAGTTTTGTAACAAAGGCGTTGCCACAGGAGTTTACTAGGCAGGCGGGAATATGCATCGTTTGTCATACTTTCTCCTCTTGGTCCAAGGATGTTCAAATTGCCTCCAGAGAAGCCGACTCAGTGATTGCTCGCCTCATTAAACAAATAACCCGAGCATTGAGCTTGGGGAGCCATCGTCGGCCACAGCGGCGGGGAACAATCAGGGTCATCCCTGTCTAGCACATAGCTTGCCCTATTAGAAGGTATTCCAAGCACATGGGGTCTCCTATATTTAGTTTTAGCTTCGGGCCACAGCCAGTTAAAAGTTGCGTTGATGTGCCGGTCTCAAGTCAGGCACAGGGCCTGTTGATCTTGATTTTGGGGCTCGGCTCCCATACAATCAGGACTCAAGTGCTACACGTGTTGATCCAGTAGGATTCCGAGGATGTTCGACTATCCTCTTTAGCAATAGTGAAACGAGACGTTATTCAGCACAAGCCAGGTCGATCGGATCATTGGGAGCTTGATCCACAAGCCTAAACATCAGGATGGCCTCGATATATAACCATGACAGGACGGCTCACTCTTGCCGATATCTGATTGTTTATCATTATCAAAGGCAGGCTTTCGCATCCTTTTACCGATTCATTCATTCATTCAACCACATTCATTTCAATCGCAACCATGGTCGTTGCTATTCCCTTCGTCTTCGCCGCCGGCGGTCTTCTTAGTCTTGCCCAGGCCAAGCCTTGCGGTGGCCACCACTCCCATCGCCCCAGCTCCCAAGTTGTGACTCCCACCAACACCATTGTCGGCACTCCCACTAGCCGCCCTGTGGTTTCTGCTTCCATCTCCCTGACCCCCTCGGCCAGCTCCGTCGCTGTCTCCTCTGCCGTCTCCTCTCCTGCAAGCTCTCCCGCCAGCTCTCCTGCCGCCAGCTCCAGCAGTGCCTCTTCCACCACCAGCGCCTCCGGACCTGCGCCTACCGAGTACAAGAACTACAAGGGAGATGGAACCGTCGCCCAGGGCTGGCCCGATATCGCTGAGTGGGCGGATTTCGAGACCCTGTAAGTTTATGGAACCCACATTCTAAAATCCCCGGTTTCAAGTTGGGTATGCTTATCCCATCTTTAGCTGGACTCGCAACATTGCTCTCAACGAGGGTGCTTGCAACGGCCTGTCCATTGCGCCCAACAGTGAGGCCGAGAACGCGGTTCTCAAGTCCTCCATCAAGTCGGGTGCCGCCCAGGCCAACCTCGATGAGCGTTTCCTCCTCGCCGCAGTCTTCCAGGAGTCTGCCGGATGTGTCCGTGTCAAGACGTCCACCTCTCCCAACGAGAAGATCCGCAACCCCGGTCTGCTGCAGTGCTTCAACGGCAGCTTCACCTGCAACGACCCCGACGCCGGTGTCGCGATACTTGAGCCTTGCCCTGATGAGCAGATCATCGGTATGCCCCCTCTTTGCCTCTAGCAGTTGACGACTCCAGTTCTAACAACATTTGTGACAGGTATGATTACTGATGGTCTCGGTATCACCACCTCCGATGGATTCATGCAGTGCGTCAACGAAAAGGCCGGCGCCTCCGACGTCAGCAAGTACTATAAGGGCGCTCTCTACTACAACTCCGGTGTCATGCCCGAGAGCGGAAACTTGGGCAAGGGACGAGCCAACGCTTGCTACTCCAGCGACATCGCCAACCGTGTCATGGGATGGTCCGGAAACAGGTCCCCTTGCAACAAGACCACCATTGGTGACCTGTAATATTTCTCAATTGAAGGGCCTGGGCTGGAAACCAAATTGTTTGGCAGCAGGCAGGCTATTAGGGATCTCCATGACAAACTGGGCTTCCACGTGATGGCTGGACCCGCTACCTGGGAGATTTATTCCAGCCTCGACCGCACCTCGGCTTGGATGGTGTTATACTTTAAGTTCAGGAGCGGTTCAGGCATAAATTTCTGTAAGTATTCAATTTTAGTGCCTTACCAGGAGATTTATCATAGACAGTGTAGAAACACGTTCAGTAATGACATCTGCTCCTAGCTTCACATACCCAATCTCGTTTAGAGACCACCCTAGAGAATTATGAAGGGTGAAAATGAATTCACAGTCGGAAATCTGTCACTGACACATTGAAAGGAGCGCTGACCCTGCAGTGCCTCACAATGTCGGGATATCCCTCTTCGGAAACTGCCAGTTCCCAAGGGAAACTCTTCGGCCGGCATCACAAGGGCCATATATATTAATCAATAGCAGAGTATATGTTGGAACTACTAGCTGGAACGATTTGGAAAATAGATAAACTGTACTGACTTAGATCCATTCTATAATGCAGATAAAAATAAGTTACGTTCCTGCTCTGGCTCGATTGACTCAATGCCTGGCCTTCAAGCCGCAACATAGACATTAGGTCCATGCCACTGGAACTCTTTTCCCGTTTCGTTACATCCTCGATCATACATCTGGGATATGCTTAATATTCAAACACTCATGATAGAAGATAAAGCTTTTATATAATATCACTTCTTGTGGCTATTGAGTTTAGTTTTTAGTTGACTTCCCCCTAGATTCAGCATGAACAAACCCCGCGTTTCGCATCATTTCTTCCGAGGAACGATTCCCTGGGTTTGAGCCTCAATCTCTTCAACCCTCCTAAGCCTCTATTCACGGCTAGGCTGAAGTTCAGATCCACTCAGCCTATGTTTGCAGAATAAACTTACGGGTTGGGGCCCTTGAGAAGGTCCTCTAGACTTCCATTGAGGACGACGGTGATCTTCTCGCAAAGTGTCGGGTCACAGATCTCCTCGTAGGCCTTTGGAAAGGTAGCCTATTAGCCTCACGTCTATCATTGTCGTCGGTAGCAAGGTACTTACGAGGAGCTTGCCGGGGTTGTCGGTACAGTCCTCATTGAGAGGAACGCGGTGGGTGATGGACTCAGACAGGGTATTCGGACCCCAATTGAAGACAGTCGGTGTCAAAGGTGCAGATTCCCGGTATTGGTGAAGGTTATCTGCGTTTCATAGAGTTAGTAAGCATAGAGGTAGAATCAGAGATAGCGTTCTTACCCTCGAATCGGTAGGTAACTTCAGGGTTGCCGGCGCCTCGCTGACCCCAGCCAACAGCATCAATGCCCCATTGGGTTCCCGCCATACGGTCAGCGATGTTGGACACGGGCTGGTCAGGGCCCTGGAAGAGGACTGATTATATTGTAAGATTTCATGTTTTTTTTTCTTTCTTTTTTTTTTTTTTTGCCTAATGGGGCTGAAGCCATACCGTAGACATTGAATCCGGCCTTGACGAGGTTGGCAGCTTCGTTACGTAGTGAAATATCAACCGCAGTCACATTGTATCCTTGGTCGATAACCATTTGGTGGTGGGCCGGGAATCCACTGTATGTGTGTGAGTTGGAGTTTACTTAAATTAGAAATCTGCAAGCTGACATACGTGTAGAAGACATTGACTTCACCGCAGCCAACGTCGGTTGGGTAGTTGATCTTGGTGTGGCTTTGACCGTTGGTGGGCTTAGGGATTGCCAGAGCACCTCCCATGAGGCCGAAGAAAGCGATGTTCTTGATTGAGTTCATATTGACTGATACTTTGGGACTTCCAGAGACTCGAGATGGTGATGATATGTGATTCTTTGAGTGGGTTGTTTAACTACTGGATGAGTGAAGTATCAGAGCTCCAAGTAGGGGCAGAGGACTGGTGATTATATACTTTTCGTCCTTCTGTTTCTTACCTACATCAAAAGCATCAACTTCACCAGCGTCACAATCCGAGCAAACAGACACCTGGCTAGGTCCGGAATCCTCGGGAGCTCCTGGAGGAAGGAGTTATCAATGCTGGCTGACCATCTTGCCTCCTCGGCAAACTCTGGGAGATCTGCAACCCGAGCCCCGGAAAGGTGAAATTAAGCATATTACTGACAACCAGCCTAACAGATCGCTGACTACATCTGGGCATGTAATCGGCGCGCGAGAAATGTAAGCGAGATCCAATTTATCGCTATACGATCTGTGCCGTAGAATTGTGTCAGCGTGCCGTGCGCCCCGTGCCTTCGCCTCTCGGGCCGCTGACACAATGCAGACAAGTAATCGAGAATCATTACCCTGGAAGATCCCTCAAATCCTCCTCGACCTCGATGGTAGCCTCTCACCACGCTGGCCGATTAGTAAGCGGGCTCGCGCATGCAATTGCTCGCTCAGTTGTGATTCGGTATGGCAACCCTCGCGTTTCGCCCTTGACATAGCACCTGCTATTAATTGCTTAGAATTACGGTGTGGTAAAATGACAGCCTCATGGGTATCAACGGTGAGAGAGGCCGTGCATTGGTTGCGTCGATCCAGTTGGTGGACTCCCGAAGTCATAGGATTTGGGCCGCAATGCTACCTCGAATATCAAAGGCTGAAACGATAGATTATGGAGTATATGCGCGGGCTTTGCTTTGGGTGTGAGGTGAAAGAAAGCTGAGCCTGGCGGTATTCCTAACCAGAGACAAAGCAGTTGCATCAATATCAGAGAGCCGTGGTGGCTAGTAATTCCAAATGCGCACCGTTCATGTTGCATCATGCCTCAATTTCACAAGGACCATCGGGTCGCCTGAACACGCCATAGATGCGGTACTAAATTAGCGGCTCGTTTGAAGGAGATAGCCGAGCGTATTATTTATGCAAAGGCGCCAACTCTCCAGCTTCGATAATCTGCTTCTCCGCTCCGTTCAACGCAATGTAAACCAATGCTTTGGCAAGATCCTGGACCTGGATCGCGCCGTACAGTTTGCCTGCGAGCTTTCCGAGCGTGCCGACATTTGAAGCCAGTATGCCGCTCGGCCGCGCGCAAAAGGCATCAAATCGACCTTCTTTATCCGCAAGATCACACAAGCCTTTCTCAACTTGACCCTGTAGACTCTGTCAGTACTAGAACGATGGATTGAGCCTCGAGTCACATACCTTGACGAGCCGAGTATCGGCCATGAATATGAGGGACTTTTGTTGATCCCATTCCGCAAGCATGCCACTGCAGAACACGAACCGAAAACGCTGATTGTCTGGTAATGCCGGCGCGAGATGCTGCTTGAACGCGCGAGCAGCTGCGAGTGTGTAGTCCACAGACACCTTTCGGTACGTGTCGAGATCGGGAAATTGGGTGGCGCGTCCGCCAATGGCCCTGGACACAAATCGTCAGCAGTTGAATGGATTTGTCTCTCGCGATGACGCACCAGATGCAAGCCTCACACCCGGCAAGCTGAGTGAGCAGATCTTCCGGGTACGCGGAGAAGTCGGCGTGAGGAATCACGGTGACCTTGGCATTGTCGCTAATCTCCTTGGGAAGATCCTTTCTCGAGAGGACAAACGCGTGTGTGATGCTGTCATTCGCGATGGCCTCGCGAATGACGGCGCTGCCCACGAGACCAGTCGATCCGGTAATAATCACCTTCATTTCTCAAGATACGCGAGAAGTGGTCAGGGCGCGAGGGATCTTTGGTGTTGTGTTACTTCTGCGTTCATGTTGATGTCACACTGCGGGGAAGATTGAGCCGGTTGGCTAATGTTTTATTAGGCTGCTTGTTTTAGGCAGGAGGATGAGACATAATTAACAATCGCCATTGGGAGCCATGCCGCACTGCATATGCGGTTGCACGTATCTGCTGCGCAACAACTGCCTACCTAAAAACAACTTCTGAGCTACCTTGCCTAAATGGTAGATATGTCTGTTGTCTGAAAATGGGGGAGAGTGGCACAGAACAGAGTGGCTGCCTACACTCATAAAAACATCCAAGGCGCTGGGATGTCTCCCTGACTCCATGAATATGATCGACTGGGTACCGGTTGACAAGTTGTCCCAAATCATCAGCGAGATTGTTCAGTATGAATATAAGCGAGGTGCCTCTTCGCTTGTTTATAACCTCGTAATCCTCGCCTGGGCAAATGGGATGACCTTGTTACGGAACTACAAGAGGCGCGGAAGCCTGCTATGACCAGAGCAGTACCTTTTCAAGATTGGCTCAAGATATTAAACGATCAAGTAACAGACCTCGAGAAGTTTCCTGTGCTGAGACTTCCGGAATTTTACCAAGGATTGGCTGCGGACGCAGAATCTTGCAAGAAGAGGCAGATTGTCTATGCCACCAACAACGGGACCGAGGTCAGCCTAACGATGAAGCAGTTACAGCCGATTGACGGAGAGGCCATGAGAGCCTGGTTAAATCAATGGAAATTCAAAAGAAATGATAGAAGTTAATAGCTATCACGATGATAGGCTCAAATAGATGAATGCCGTGGGCAGTCGGAGTGTGTTACGTAGCCAGGTATGAATAGGTACCTGAGCATGAGAGATGTAATTCGACGAAATAAGACAGGTTTGATGGGAATCAACATGCGACTGTTGGTGTCATCGACTGCTCGTGATGCAGCCATAACGCGCTCATTCATGCCGTATGAAAGCATGGCACAAGAAGATAATGGTTTGTTTGTTTGGGGAGGGGGTTGGAATAAACAGGAAATATGCCCCTCAAGGTCACCCATGATCAGTTCGTTTTAGAAAAATTCCGAGGAACAACGGAGCCAGGCGATCTTGCTTAGGGTGTATTTTTAAGTCTTTGATCTCTATCTTGACATACGACGCTCATCCGCCCCGCTCGAGCCAGCGTTGGCCTTGCTTGTGCAACAAGAAGAAATTCTCAGCTCATCCTTTGTGCCTTGGAGAAAATGACTGGAATTCCAATCGCGTGAAACTACCAGTTGTACAAGGATGCCTCACGAATGTGATGCTATAGAGATAGAATCCGCTACCTAGCCTCTATGGCGGCATGGCAGCAGCTTGAAAGCTTCAGAAACCGCACAATGACTCCACACATGCGTTGACCAAGGCCGTGTTGATGTTTGAAACGCCCGAGACGAGTTTCTCTGTCTTTTGTTCGTTTCATTGCTGCGGCGTCTCAGGGGTGGATTTTATTTTTGGGCTTAGGAATGCTTGAAGAAGAAAAAAATACCTCCCCAGAAAAATACAAGCCTTTGCAAGGTCATTCACTCGCCAACACGAGGGATGAATGCGTAGTGTGGCAGCGAACAATTCTATTGTATGGAGTTCATAGATGGCGCTGTGTTCATCTGACGAGTCAGAGAATAAGTTTGGTGGTCAAGGAGTTGAGTTTTGTCATCCCCAGCGAATATAAAAGAGCCCTGTACCTAGGTATCTTCGATTATGTTTCCCCTACCTTGGTATACATTCTTTTCTATTTGGAACGGACAGATATTAACCAGACTTCAAGCCACCACAACTGCACTCAAATCAACAACCATCTTAACCATGTCGACCTACCAGACACCGGCACCGGCACCGGCACCCGAAACCGCCATGTCGCAGCAGCTGATAATACATCCCCAGTCTGGTAAATTTCTTCAAGGAGAAATACTTGTGAATCAAACCCCTATCACGCATCAAGCGAACGCAGATTACTCAAACAGAGATGTGTTTAAGGATATCAAGATTGAGAAGGACTCGCTTTTTCTGAGAGGTGTTCACTTGGCAGCAGGTACCGCAGCAAAGCACGCGGCAGAGCCCCAAAACCAGGGGATACAGGCCCCGATCCCCCTGGTGCTTGCTGATAAGAACACGTTGCTTGATGGCAGCATAATGGTTTTGGGGCCACTGACTAGCTCTGATCTAAAGACAGTCATGGAAACTTGGCTCGAATCGCGAAAGTTGAGGGAACAGAAAGATGACAAGGAAGCCCTCTGAGCCGCTAACAAATGATAAATCAATTCTATCAGTGTCGGTCAAGAGACACATGTGCCAGTCTACCGGCGACACAATTGGATGGGTAGTCACATAAGCAGAAATGACTACGGGGAGGATCTCGTTTAGGCTTTACCTTTCTAACTTATCCCTAGCTGTTGTCTATTTCCAAATAGACAGCAGAAACAACTGTGAAAAAAGGCCTTCAATGATGTAAGCCACTCATGGGGGAGCATTTATATATTTATCAATACATCCCTTCCTTTTTGTGCAATTATTTGTCTCCCACGTGATGTCCAACGATTCCAGAAAGCAATGTGTCCAGTCAGCCCCAGGGATTGGAGACCAGATTGGGTGATGAATTATTTTAATCGAATAGTAGCCCTCGTAATTGGTGAACGGCGATAATGAATACTCTATGGCCTCTTAGTTGAACGATGAGTTATGCCCAACATATTTCACTGCAAGGTCATTCTGTGCTGAGTGTAGTGGACGTGACAATTGCGATTGGCAACTCCGTGATAGCCATCTCATTGGAAGAGCAAATTTTGTCTTCTTAGCAATGTCGAAGGCGCGGATCGAGAGATCCTCGCTTGAGCATACTATGACCACGATAGACAACTGAAAGGATGTATGTTGAGGAACGAAGGTATGGTGAGAATTCGTAAGCACCAAAGACGCCGACTTTTTGACACGCTTAGTTGGGTTAATTAACTACGAAGACAGCGATTAGATCACAAGCAATACGACCAAGGAGACAACATGAGCTTTGACTTCGTAAATGATAATGCACCTATTGGCATTGGTATCAAAGGGTACACCGTTCGACAAATCGATGATTTTCCGTCAAGGGGGCCAAGTTTAGAATCACGACTAGAGCCGGACATCCCTGCACCAGGTACCTTATGTCATATTCCCGTTTCTACCCTAATGACACTCATATGACTGTAGTCTAGACGGCTCCAACTTTTTGGCCTTTCCACTGGGGTCCGCAGGTTGGTCAACGTTATCTGGCACGAGCATAGCAACCCCATATGTAGATCTCTTTTCACTATAATGGAGTGGGATTTTTTGGCCAATTAATGTAAAGTAAAGATATCAGGGATTGCCGCCTGTTCTTTGGCTCTCGTGGTGGACGTGTAGCGCTTGGGCTTGAAGGAGCTGTGGTCGCTCATAGGAGGATTGTGGCCAGCGAGAAATCAATCTGCGGCAGTGAAAACCTCGCATACGTTCAATCTACAACTTAATGGGTAAAGAAAGAAGAATCTCACAGGAGATATCTCGGTCACACAGTATGGTTCCGGCCTGGTCGATGCCATCAAGACCACAGAGAATGAGCACCTCTATCAAGCTTGTCATTCTAACTCTCAACGATAACAACCCTTTGTCGGCTTTTCACATTATCACAATAACCATTGCTGGAGACGAGGGCGTGAAATCTAATTCTTAAGATAATAGGTATATGCATTCTCTCTTCTCCGAACCTCAAAGCCATGTAGCGTCTATTTCAAATAAGCATCTCCAATTTCCTCACCGAGCACATCAAACATGGGTTAAGCGCTGAACCATCCTACACCACCCAATCCAACGCTCTTGTACGTAAATTCTGCGTCTTCCTCGTCGATGGGTATCGGCTTCGTGGCCGCAGCCTCGGCCATAAGCTGGGCCTGGCAGCATCTCTCCAGCGACACGAACCAGAAGATGGCAGCCTCCACGGTTGATCCGCAGGTCAGGAGGCCGTGGTTTTGGAGAATGCAAGCCTTTCGGTTGCCAAGATCCCGCGCGATATTATGTCCTTCCTCGGCTGCGAGGACAGCGCCCTTGAACTGGCGATAGACACCCACATCGCGCCAAAAGGCACACGCGTCTTGCGCAAGCATGTCGATTGGGCGACCGAGAGTGGCAAACGCACGGCCGTAGATGTTGTGCGAGTGAGCGGCGCAATTAACGTCTGGCCTCGCGGCGTGGACGGCGTGATGGATCATATAAGCCGCCCGGTTGAGCAGCCTGTTGGGTCCACCGTCCACGACTTCGCCCTCGCCGTTCACGAGGATAAGATCCGAGCGCCGCACGAGTCCGAAAGCTCGGCCGAGAGGGTTGACCCAGAAATGGTCCGGCATCATTGGGTCCCGGAGCGTGATGTGGCCCGCGACACCCTGGTCGAAACCAAACTTTCCAAATAGACGAAATGCCAGAGCAAGGCGGCCCTTGAGATACTCTCGCTTCTCATACATGTCACTGAAGACGGGAGGTGTTGGTATCTTCTGAAGTTGTACTTCAACACCATTTTGCTCAACGCCCTTGGCATTGGGGTCTGTTGCCTCCATCTGGCTAAAGTTGACGGTGTTTGTGCCACCATAACCGTGCCCAGATGTCTTTCGAGTGTCCGTCCACATTGCTGAGGTAGGTTGCTGTTATGGTCGCCATTGTCTCTAAGTGGCTGTCTGATAACCAGGTTGTATAACAATAAATGAATTATGATGATTAAAAGAATAAACGTCTGAAACTGATGTCCACATGAACTTATCATCAAAAAACCTCGAGACTCCAATCAATAAAAAAACACGTTGTGTTTCGCCACTTTCTACCATTGTCGTATTCAATTTACTAACCCCTCATTCCAAAAGCCATCTGGATAACTTGACCCCAGTACAGGAACTTGGACACGTCTGAAACCCGGATGATGGATTTCCAAACATCGGATATTCATGTGTCCTGGCCCATGCCCAAATGGGAAGGGAAATGCCCGACCGATGAGGGGTCAAGCTTGTGGCTACTTTCACTAAGCAGGGAGGTTCAGAGCGTTTTAGTTCGGAGAATTAAAACAAGCAGGGGTGAAATCGACCACAAAGAGCTGCTTCCCCGATGTGAATCCGGCGAACAAACCGGGCAAGGGCCTTCACGACTAGAAACGCAGTTGCGCCCTGTGCGAGTTTGCATACTACCTCCATAATCTACCAGTCTCTTTGACTTATATCCGATAGCAGGCTCTAATTTCTACTTAGAGGGGTGGTATTCAACCGACCGCCGTGAAATGGGATGATAACAGCAGCGGCTGTGGAGGAGAGTTGGATTATATCAAAATGTCAGGTCTATATACAAAGGATCTCATGTTTCAACAAATGAAGTCAATTGCCAACCTTTTTTTCAATGGATATTCAGATGTAGTGTGTTTTTAATAAAGTGTTAACATAGAAAATCTATCGCTCAGTTGTTGTGTTTGTTGGGGAGCTACTCTCGCATTGCACAAAGGTAAAGGCGCACAACACAGTCAGGTTTTGTTGCCACAATGGGCATGTTGTTCTCAAAGTTATTTCGGAGATGAGATGCTCGGCTGTGTTGTTCTAAGCAACTTTACATGGGCCCTATTTAACAACCAGATTTCCTGATACAACATAAGTTGCACCGGAGAAGCACTTGTCTTTACTTAGTTTACTATTTCCCCTATTCTGGCTTACAACTTCGTTGGTTATCGAGAATGCCGAAGCGAACAAGAAAGACCAAGATGGCGCCGGGACGCTCTGTTGAACGGCTCAAATCGACTCGCGCGCAAGCAAACCGCCGAACTTCCCGACCGTGGTCGACAGAAGAAATGCGCATTTTGTCCGAGCTACACGGTATGAATTTCGGGTCTGTGGAGTCTGTGGTTAAAGCGCTTCCAGGACGGAGTTATGCCGCAATCGAGCAGCGGTGGTACAGAGTACGGCGGGACAGTGGACAAGCGAATGGAGGCTCAGAGAGCGCCTGTGATGCAATATCTAAATTGTGTGAGCAGCAGGACCCAGCCCGTAGAAGGCATTGGGTAACAGTTCTTGGCGATACTTCTCCTCTTGGCGGTTATTCTCCCAGAGTCAGATCTTGGTCGGAAGCTGATGATGCGGTACTGATAAACGGAAGGAAAGACGGACTACGGTTCAAGGAAATATCTAGGCTATGCCGACGTTCTTTATTATCCTGTCACTCCCGTTGGAGAATATTGCGGAATCGTTCTTTCGGCCCCACCGCTCAACGGGCGGAACGAGTTGAGTGGTCCGAACGGGATAGTAGCCTCTTGATGAAATTCAGAAGCCGAGGGATGGCTTGGACAGATATTTCTCAAGTTTTGGGTCGTACTCAGATGTCCTGTCGATCCTGCTTCTTCCGAACAGAACGCCAACAAATAGCAGAGGTATAATCCTGAGTGAATAGTTTGCGAAACGTTTAGGGTCATTTGCCTGAGGATGTCGGGAGCGGTGAAGATACGTCGGGAAGAGTATAGTGGCTAATAGACGCGAGTATTTGTTTAAAAGTATGGAAAGTAAATGGCAGACGCTCGTGATCATGCGATGGTGGCTAAACAGTATGCTTGAGGGGAATAATAATTGAACGGTAGCTACTTCGCTTCATGGTCTGGAATTATTGCTGAGAGACTGAGAAAACCGTCAGGATACGAGGAGGCAGACATCCGGCTTGTACTAAGACGACCAAGGCACGTTGGATCCGATATAGGGTGATGGCCAAGTGACACTGGCAGTGGTTGGTGAATTGGCGAAAGCCATTTAGGATTTTGAGCATCTTATGATAGTCGGAAGCCAAAACCGCTCGATCATCTCGACGGGTCCTGGATCAAAGGCAGCAAACCCTCTGTCTTACTGGTCGCTATAGTTGGGCAGTGGGTGTGGAATACGCATTTAAGGAACGGTCCGACTGGCTATGCTTCTCTGTATTGCACCTTCCGTGATATGAAATCCAAAAAGAAGAGATGTAAAAGAGCTCCTATCTCCCGGTCACCGTCTTCCCATTGTGACTGTGTCTGTGCTTCCACTATTTCTGCCTGTATCGTCATGTTTCGTGGCCTCTTGGGTTGCTGTGCCGTCTTGGACCACTACAAAACCCCAGTCCAGTGCATGAGAGATACAGCTCTGGCATCTTCCTATTTGGAAGACTTTGTAAGACATGGGAGTGGCGCCAAAGCAAGCTTACTGACAGAGGACCAATTTAGAGGCCAGGCTGGCCGAGTGTCATCCCCTCCGTTTCTCTGACGATTTGATTGGCTCCAGGTACTGCGTGGTCGCATCTTGCTAACCATCTTCCTTGAAACAACTTGGGTTCTGCCCACTGCAAATAGCTAACCTTGAATGGGTCTCATTTTACCATCAGGAGAAGGCATATAGCCGCAATGTCGACGGTCGATCTCATCGATACTAGAGTAACTGGCATGGACACAAGGAGGCAATCAAGACACCCAAAGGTCCCCTATACTCTTACTTATTCCTCTGGCCTTAAATTTCACTCAAAAGCCTTACAATCTTGTTTCCTGTTGTAATAAGAAAGCAAAGAGTAGAGTTTTGCTTGGTAGGAGGATGATGTTATCTGATGGAGTGCTTATTGTGTTGGGAGCAGGCTTGGTTTGAGGCGGTCGTGATCTGCGTCGATTGCGTCTTCATTCACCCACTGGGCTTGTTTCCATATACCACTATACTCAGAGGCGAAACTTAAGCATACCGAAAGACATTTCCATTTATAGGCTGAGCTCCTGCTGCTCTAAGCTGAGGTGTCGCTGAGCTTGGGCTGAGGTGCTTTGAGGGGCCTATTTGTGGGATTGTTGACCCTGGCGAGGGACTTAAATCTGGGACAGGGTTTTCTAATTTAAGCCCTGGCCGGCCTTTCCCGTGTCGCTTGAACGTCTTGACGAGGGCTATCCGCATGAAGAAGGACCTGTTTCGGGATGGTGAAAGAGGGAGCTTGGAGAACTAAGCTTGATTCCTGGTTATGAGCCATCTCATGCTGTTTGATCCTTATTGTAGAGTTTCATAGCGTCAAGGCCGAGCTTATGTATCCTGGATCTCTTGATCCTTGTCTCATGGTTATGTAAGTCGGGTTTAAGCCTAGAGACACCAAAGATATCAAAGATATTGCATGAAATGATGGGGGTCAGATGTTGAAAGAAGCTACCTAATACGAGGCGGTAGAGAGGCGAAGTAAGACGAGATAGAACTCGTTCTAAATTCACTCTCGGCCTTAGCCACCTCCTCATCCTCAGGTATCTAGGTGATGGCAATACGCTATTGCTTATAGTAGTCGAGGTGGCCAGAAAATTGTGGGCTAGGGATAGTCGGCATCTAGTTAGCCGAGTCAGGCGACATCGTCAGAGTCAGGTAGGCGCAGAAACAGCCAGCTATTTAGACATAGACTCCGCTGCTCATCTTACATGAGATTATGATCTGTGGAAGACTACGAGTGATTAATAGGTGTGTCTCGGGCTAACTCTAAAGTCTCCAGGGACTTTACCTTGCCAATGGAATCGTCAGGATTAGAAGGTATCATTAGGACTAAGAAGCGTTATTGACCTCATGAGGCAGTCCATAGACTAGGCCGGCGTTCACTGCCTCGCTAGATGCGACGGCAGGAGGGAGGCAGTGAAATCACACGAATGGGGGACACATGAACGTTTGCCTAGACCCAGTTCTGCGTTGCTGAGGCAAGTAAAAATCTACCCCCTCCCAATTATTGGTACCGCTCGTCGTCATCTTCCTTTCGAAATCACACCAAAACATATGCCAATCTCATCATACCCACCATGCCTGCACTCGCCATTTCCAAGCCAACAAGCCACCATGGCACTTCCCTAACTCAAGTCTTGTGAGTCGGAATAGTCTTGCTGGGAAGTTTGGAGCTTTACTGTAGCAATGGTGTCAACCCTAAGAGCTTTGAACGCATGAACTTCAAACTCACGAGAGTTAATTCCATGATAAAGTAGACTATTGCATTTATTGCTTTAGTTGTGGTACCTCTGACAATCTATTCTCTAATTGTAGTAAAAATAACTGTCACAGAACTGGTCCTAGACTAGCAATATATATACATGAGCAACTAGGAAATTCTTCTTAAACCAGATACATTAACATAATGTCTCTTAGTCAAGCTGGACTTCCCAATCAACTTTCAACGTCATATTCTTTAGCATCATCTCCAGTTTACTTTCCTCGACCATGCCCCACATTTCTTCGCTTCTCAAGGTGTCGAGGATGGCATAGTGACCCTGGAACGCTGCGTAAGCACCAGCCAGGAGCATCTCTGTTTTCCAGTTGTCTCTGGTCCTATCGCAATGATTTAGAAGTAGTTGGACCATTTCAGTTCGTCCGTGTGACGCCGCTTGCATTAAAGCGGTCGACCCATGCGGGCCAAAACCGGGAGCGCTGACATCTGCCCCGAGAGCAAGAAGTCGACTTGCAATGCTAAGATAGCCCTTCTGTGCGGCTAGCTGCAACGCCGTTGCACCCTCCCAATCGCCCACTGGCTCATTAACATTCGCTCCTGCTTCCACCAAGATATCAAATATCTCTGTTTTCCCTTTCTCAACTGCAAGTTGAAAAACTGTGCGCTTTTGGAGCCAGGGTCCTTCTGCTCGAGTCATGCAGATGTCCTGACCCGCCGACTGGAGCAAACGAAGGGCAGAGATACTGCCGGCTTCGACGGCCCAATAAGCAGGGTCCATTGCGAAAGCGTTATCACTGAAATGAGTCGTTGTAGAGTAATTTCGTAAAAGGTCTGGCAAGAATTCGGAATGCGAAAAAATCGCGTACGAGACCGTAATATCATCCAGCGGGTACCTGAGTTCAAGTAGCCGTTGCATGATGCCCTCCTCTCCACGATGTACAGCAGCAAGTAGGGGCGAAGCCGTAATGAATTCAGAATGTCTCCAAAATGGCACCCCTTTGGCGTCATGCGGTGTCGGTTGTGATGCAGGGATCCACTTCATTTTTGTGAAATGATCAACCTGTGTAAACGCTCGCCCTCGTCGAGCCGGTATCTTGCACTGGCCGGTGACTGCCGGAAGCCCTGCGGTCAAAATGTGCACCAAAGCTGAGCTGCCGTATAGCGCTGCAATCGATATTGCAGCAGCCTCAAGAGAGTCGCAGAGTTTATTCGATGGCCGACGGCCAAGTAGCACCTCAACAGCGCTGTAATCTCCATCTCGAGTCGCCTTGAAGGCAGCTGAACAAAGAGCACCCCCGTCAAAAGTGGGATCGATCATCATGGCGAGGCTGACCACATCTCTCTTTGGGCAGCAAATTGCGGATTCCAGAAATGTCTCTCTGATGGGAGACGGCTCGGCAATGGCACCGGCTTCCAAAAGAGTCTGTATCAGTGTGTAATCACCGAGTTTGAATGCATGTGCAAGCTCCCCTCCGCGAAGCTCAGCCCCATGGGCCAGCAGTGACTGTATAATGGAGAGTTGTCCATCCACGATAGCAAATTGCAAAGCAGAGATACCCTGGCTACTTCGCTCGTTGGGGTCTGCGCCTGCCTCCAGCGCCGCATTTATGAGTGGCAGGCTTTTGGTCTTGAGGATAAGAAAGAATTCTTGACTATTCATAGCGACTCCCGTTCTGATCAAATGCATGGCACAAGCAAGATTTCTTCCACTCAACGCCGATAGCAATGGTGTCCGATGATCCTTCGACACAGTAGCTATTTCGTCGCAGCAAAAGATGTCGACAGAGTGATCGTAGTGCGGAGACACAGGGTCCAACCTTGTACTTGCGGGAGCGCCGTGCTGAGTGAGTAACATTACAATCTTAAGCGAGCCGCGAAAGGCAGCAAGATGCAGCGCTGAAGGAACCGCAGGACATGTGGGAATTACCGATACCCCTAGTTGGAGAAGAAGGGCGCAGATGGAATAATGCCCATGAAAGGCTGCCGCGCAGAGAGGAGTGAGGCCGAAATGATTGTTTTGATCCATAGAAATACCGTTCTCAGAAAAGAACTTGAGCACGGCACTGTTGCCAGAGGACGCTGCGGCAATCAAGACGTCGGCAGTTACCGTCGACGGGTCCAGGCCTGGGCCTTGGCTAGAGTCACAGAATGAGTTGGACCAGCCGAGGAGGAACAAAACCAGACCAAGTGCGTGTTGGGAATCGAGTTCGGGGGAGGTTTTGACCCTTGGTTGAAAACCTGCCGCCTCGCTCAAAGCCGTTGAGCCATACTGCATGTTTTCGTCAACATTGTCAATCCGATACCAACAATGCATGTTTGCACCATGCCTGAGAAGTAAGACGGCAACCCCAACATAGCCACTTCCCATAGCACAGTGGAGTGCAGGTTTTAATTCGGTCCTATCTGCTTCGTCTGCCTCATTTGGACGTGCACCATTCGACAGTAACAGTTCAATCAACTCCTGTGCTATTTCGGGACGGCGCAGGCTGCAGGCGGCCGCAAGAGGGCTCAATTCATTCCCTTGTGGTCTCCCATTTGCATCTGCTCCGTACTTCAGGAGAACCCGCACCAGATCTACCTTCTCACTCGAAATTGCAACCAAAAGTGGATAGCAAATGCCGGCATCTGGGTAGTGATAGCTTGCATTCTGATTTGGATCTTGGCCACAATCTAGTACCCATTTGACGAACTCCAGAGAGTCATCGTCGCCTTTTGCTGTCCAGAGAACTGCATTTTCAAAGAGCTTTTCTAGGATCGCTGATAGCGTCGTGCTTTTGTGTAGTGAAAGATAGGAAGGGGCTAGGCTCGAAGCAGTAATAGGACGTAGCATGTCTTTCACCACGTCCCAGTCCTTCTTTACGTCAGGGACATAGTAATTATTTGAGACAAGAAAAAAGAAGACTTGTATAGCATAGTCGAATTGGCCTTTTGATCGGCTCACTTGTTCGAAGAAAGTCTGCCGTCTTATTTGGTCATCTTGCTCAAACTCGGGCATGATTTGGGGTAGTTGCATGGCTAGCTCAGAAAGACTTGCAGCCTTTCTCGGAGCACCAGCGACGGAGAACCGGTCGATGTTGAAACGAGAGACTAAAAGGCTGGGAATTGATCTTGAGGAGACTGTAGCGGTTGGCGGAATGACTTTCAGCCATCAGCGTCTGTGGTGTCGAGCTAGCGGATCGGGAAATCTCACATTTTGGAAGCATGACCTGAAATTGGCGCCAAGGCAGTGGCTTTGCCATACATAATGTTGGAGAGAGTCCTTCGGGCGTTTTAATATACAAAAGGAGTTCATCTGGCGTTCTCGGGCTCGGTGCTAAAAACAGTAAGATGATGGCCCTGTCCCTTGAGCAGTACCGGTGAGCTTACGCTTGTAGTATTTGTGAACTATAGACATTGGTCGGTTTCGCGCTGTTTTTTTTTGTACTTCTTTCGAGGAGAATCTGACACCAGAAACGAATACTTCGCTGTCTTTTCCTTCCAACTGTTTTCTCTTGGTAATTCGGTGGTCTATATATGTCCAAGCACTTGCCGGAAGATTGTGTCGGAAGTTCCACAACTTGAGGCGACGTTGGAGCTGGGCTGGGCTGGTCAGAACCTATCAGCATTACGAATGAGTGACTTGAATCTGGGGTTGCAAACGTCGCAAATATTCCTAGGCCTTCGATCTGCTTGAGCACTTCTTTGTGCGTCAGCTTTTTGCCATTCGCCGGATTTCTTTCAAGACATAATTTTCGAATCGCCTCCTTGTTTTCTTCCCACATTTCCCTAGTAGGCCCGTCCCGAGAGTTACTCATTTCAAAATAGTGTGAAATCGTCTCCGAAGATGCCAAAGGCTAGGTCAGTCAAGTAAAGATGAAAGGGGGTCTGGAACTCGTGCTTTCCGGCCTGCAGAGATGCCAAAGTTCTCTTATGTGCGGGACACTGACTTGAAAGGAGTCGGTGAGGACCAATGCCTTTGTTAGCAGATCGCGCAGGATCCGGATTGATTGGCCGAGTCCAAAATCTGAAGGTGTGTGGTGGAGTACAGCGAAGATCAATGAGGATTGCAGCCAATGAAACCAAAGGGTTAGAATGAGGCCCACTTCAGAATGCATTTCAGTCAACATGCATTTCAGCTACTTTCAGACCCTGGCTTCTGAGTGCCTGACCGCGCCGCTTTCAGAGATACCAAAGACATTACTCTGACATGGCTTGAAACATGAAGGTGGGAACTTGGCAGAATGAATGCGATAGTTTTTTTGGCCATAGCCATAACAAAGACAGAAAGGGAAGGACGCTGCAAACAGAAGCGGCAAAACCAAACGAACTGTACGGCTGATCACGGCATGAAATGTGTAAATGCGAACCGCGCCAGGCACGCACATAAGCACCAAGAAACTAACGAACGGATTTCCACTTGACTCGGAGACGATATTCAACAATACTAAAGTCTATTTCTGTTTATAGAATTGAGCTCCTCCCGCTCTAAGATCAGCTGGTGGTAAATAGGGGCTGAAAACCCTGAAGTTAGGCGGGCTGAACTGGGACATCCCCTATCGCAGCGTAGAAGTCGGGCTGGTACATAATATTACAGCACATTTGATGCTATCACACGTTACATAACTCAAAAACTGAGATGATATGAAAAGAACATTTCCCAAAAGGGAATCCCGGGCTGATTCCCCAATTTGGGTTGCTGTTGCGTTTGCCAGAGTTGGACGGGTGATGGGAAAGACCCAGAAGCTAAGGAACCAGAAATGGGAACAAGAGCCAGAGGGTGACCAGAGCTGATATGGACTGACAGAGGCTGCGCGGGCCTGATGAGCAGCTGAGCAGACGTGAGTCGGCGGGCGAAGAGGCCGTAAAAGTGGTCATCCGTGCCGGCTCATGTGTCGCTTGAGTTTCGTCTCATAATACCAGAAACAACCCCCTCTGACACCAGCCATGGATTTATCTGATAACGCTTCCAATGCGCACTTAGGCCAAGGTCTATGTACACTCAAGACCGCAGACACCTTCTTCGTTCATAATGGCCTGGGACTGGAAAATTAATGACACTTTTAGTGTCAAAATGGATAAAGCGCACTACCAAACTAGCTATATCTCAGCAAAAGTCACTGTTATTCGCATCGCTAGACGCGGAGTGAAGGCCATTCACATTGACGGTGAGCCTCTTAGCCGTCCAGGAAGCAGCTTATTCGATATTCGACGCGCGCACCGGAAAGCTTTGGAAACCGTTGAATCGAAGCCTCTGAGTGGATCCGAAAAACCTTCTCGATAGATTGGTACGGATTGGAGCGCCAAATTTCCTCCCGGCATAGGTTTCTGCGTGCAAACACAGAAAGCATTATACATCTGGTTGATTCGAATCTAGAAATGAATCCTGATCGGGGCTCCCACAACTAGGTATGAAGTAAGAATAACCTACTCAGTATGATACCCGCTATTCTAACGCCGCTTGGAGTGGAGCACACTTAGCGCCAGATGTTCTAAACACAACATACCTTTGAGAATGTCCTGGGTGACTTTCGAAGTAACGCTTTATCGTCAATGGGAATCCGTGGCTTGGTTGACGATGATGTACTGGAGCGACATATACGATGACAAAGCCTGTGGGACACCTCATTATATGCCAAGAAGAAAAGGAACAGGACTGTGTCGTTCGTTTACCCCGACTAGCAAATGATCCTTTCCCCGATCATCATCCTATGACCACGATTCGCAACGCGATCCTCAGGTTTTCAACCCAAGTATGTAGTATACACTTATTGCACTTTGTTATGTAGTAGCTACCTCACCTATCCACAAAGCTTGGTTACACTCAATATCAAAATACTCGAGAAAATGCGCCGAATAATCTACCCACATAAATCCAGTACGATCGCTTTATAGCCGCCATAATGCACCAATTTGCCATCCGTAACTTATCCTGGCTCTAGCCGTACTTGTACTTCCATCATGTCCACTACACAAAAGTCACTCGGATGACTTGGATGTGGTTGTTGTTAGTAAAAGCCATTGTCAGCGTCTTTCCAGATTCGTCAATATAAGGATAGGCAACCCCAGCATAGACCAGGCCTTCATCGATCGGGGTAGCCGTGTAGATTTCCTTGGCCGCTGACCAAGGTCCCTCCGGTGAAGGCGCGGAGCGTAGCAAAACCGTTGCGCCTTCTAAGATATTTGAAAGGCACAGGTTAGCTCACCTACTAAGTCCAACATAAGGGGATAGATATAATAAGGAGATTGTGATGGTTAGGAGAATACCGAGATGAACGTAGAAATAAGTCTTGAAGTATTGGCTGTACACAATCTGTCCTTGACCAGCTCCCCAGAGAACAGCAGTCTCGGCAGTAAATGTAGTCAAGAGGTCAGACTTCCAACCCTCCTCTCGCCCCCACCAATACTCGTACTTGGATAGGTCAAAGGCATCGGTGACCTTGACACGGGCTTGGTAGATGTACGCGTTTTCTGGCCACGAGGTGATCTTGCTAGGAGCGTTGCCAAGAATGTAGACGTATTCGCTGTGGATATCGCGATATGCCGCGACGTCCCCGTACTTTGGGTTCTCTTTTGCGTCCCACCAGTATCCACTGTCGCCAAGACGTTCGGTGACGATCGGGACACCATCAGTGACTTGAACCTTGGCGACTCCTGCTCCTCGGTAGTCCTCGGCATGGTTCTGCCAATCGAAGCTCCTGCGGTTAATTCTCTACCCCTCGGAAGCTTGGGAACTTGGATACACGGAGACATCTTACGACGAGATAGTAGACGGCGCCAGTGGCGTTGGCATAATCCGTCTCAACGAGGCTGGTTCCGCCAAACCCAACCAGATTGTCCTCTCCCCACTTCTCCTCGAATGGAACGAATTGCTTCTGGTGCGGAACAGGGGAGTCGTCGTTCAAGAATAGATCGTGGACAACTAGTGGGTTGTCGGTCAATGCAGACACCGAGTCCCTCACCATGCCGTGGAACTGACCATCAGTATCGGCGTTTTGATCGGATACGCCGGGCGCGCACCACAGAGTGTCACCGTAGACGGCGTACCACTTGTCCTGGATATGGCCGGCAAATCCAAGATCCCGATGACTGCAGCTGTTGTCGGCGACCTGGGTTCCGAGGAATTCGACTGAAAACTCGCCGATCGGGTTGTCCCCTGCGGGTTCCGTGTTTGTCGGCGGGCGACGGAGCTGGCGCCGCGAAGGTCCAGCCCGCCAGCATGAGGGTGGCAAGGCTATTGCTAAAAGTTAGCATGAGGGGCAAGGAATGAATAGGTAGAAAATTGAAGATAAGGAACGAATGTGAATGTTATTGAAGAGAAGGGTAGCTGCAGTTGAGAGGGATAGCGATACAGTATGGCCGCCTGAGAAGCAACTTAGGGGTTTCGTCTCAGAAGCTAGCCAGAAGCACTCAACCGACCGAATCCTTCGAGTTGCCACCTAAGCAAATCGTGATACGTCGGTAATTCCAAACAGGTGATAAGTATTGGAATGTGTCATGGATCTGTTTGATTCCCTTCAAGGATTATACAAATCAGTAGATCAAACTTGAAGCAGCAATGAGTTGACGCAATTATCTTGGTATTGTAGACAAGTCTTGATGAGATGAGGAACACCTGAGCGGGAAATGAAGCACGGATCGCTACTTTGCAGGGTTGGGCGTCTCAGTGCCATAAGTGAAACACAAACCAGGGCTAGTGGCTTGATGAGCATCGCGGGCACAGCGCGTTTTGGTAAACACCGAATAACATTCACCAGTCGGGAATGAGGTGTGTGTTTTATATGAGGCGATCTATTTCCCCCTGGGATGGAGTGACTAAGAGATGCGTAGCGCAGGTGTCTTACAATGGCACCATCAAGATGGAAACTCTCTATATCCCTAGAAACCGAATTTTGGTACGAATTCATTCCTACAACGATGTAGTTGTAGATGTTGGATTCGATGAAAAATAAGAACACAACCTACATCGGCGACTTTCATGTTGGATCTTGCGAGAGCTATTACCGAGTAGAGTTGTTTAAGACGGAGAAGAGTCAGGCATAAGTTCGTTCATTCCCCAAGCCTGGGAGTCGCCGTCTAGACGCATGAATTCGTCGAGATTTTGCTACATAAACTTACGGTCAGCAATTCATTTTGAAACTTGGGAGTTGTGGTTGACACCTACCCAACTGAACGATTCATCGGATGAGGACAGCCAGGGACCAAAGTCGAGTTCATTCGTGGGTTGAATCGACATCTGTCTAATGCTCAATACAGGATCTAACATGATCCCCATAGAGTTCGCATCTGCTTGATGTGAGCTTGGAAAATGGGTGCCAGTCCCCTCGACTGTCCAAGCATTGTTGATTTCGCCTATGGTTCCATGTGGAAGGGAAGCAAGAGGCTCACGGTATCTCTCCAGTTTCCCCAACATTTTGGAAACAGCATTTGCCGCTTTCCGGTAGCTAGGTTCGTCTTGCGCCATGATCCTCCAAATCGAAAGCGATTCCTCAAAAACACGATAAAGTCCCGGTTTGTCGAGGGATTCCCCCTTGGTATTCTCCGTACTTGCGGGGAGCTGTAAGCTGATATAAACGATCATTGCGGCGAGAAGAAAGTCGCCCATGAGTATCGGTCGTAGAAACCATGCGAATTGGACCAGCACGGCTCCTGGCCTTGTGGCTTCGAAATGCATTTTCTGGCACTCTAAAAGTCCAAGAGCCGCTCGAAGGCAAACAGATCTAGAATAACTATAGGCATTCCCTGAGCCCTTCTTTAGTAGATAGCTTCGATGGAGGACACATTGTGACTTGTGGTACACAGATGCCAGGCTGAACCGCTCCATCACAAGTAACGGGTCGTCAGTGATACTCTCTTCCAGCGGCCGGACCTTCAGAAAGGGAGGTACTTGCTCCCAGACATCTTCCAACTTGCGATCGAGGCGCATCACTTCAGTGTCGCTCATAGGCTCAGGAGAATTTGTCTTCTTCGCGACAGAGCGGAAGATTTGACCGATTGTAGTTTTCCAGATGAAATAAGTGAGAGGGGCAGTCTCGCTATCGGGGCAGCTAGGTGGCAATTCATGTAAATCTTCTTTCAGATCCTGATCGTTTATATTTCTGGGCAGTTTTGTATCGCTCTCAACACCATTGGCCATGTTTGGCAGCCCCATCTGGAAACTGACAAGCATCTCAATCTGGAGACCGAAGTGCCACATACGCCGGCGCATTTCCCCTGAGAACGGGCTGATGTTAGGCAGGTGGCAAGAATCACGATGAAGCCCCAATCGTAGCATCAGACGAATGCATGTTGAGCTTAGGAGATAGCATCTTATCGGAGTGGAACGACTGAGAATGAACTCTGCCTCGAGATGTAGTAACATTGGTGCCATTGTCTCTAATGAGGGCGATGTATAGTTGGCTGCATTCAAAGCCGCAATTCCTGCAGAGCGATAAGCCTTCACGCGAGCCGTCGGGCGAGTCAGTCTCTCAGCTAAGTTATTCTCAAATGAAAAGGAACCAGAGAAGAGAGTTGCCTCGGCCAGAATCATGAAGATAAGGGCCAGAAATTCGTAGCTAGCCGCAGCCTGGTTTCGGCAAAATGATTGATACTTGAAACTTCATTAGTCAGACGACTAACAATCACTCTCATTGAACAGCCGGTACCTGCTTATTGAAAGTCGGGCGATGAATTACAACTACATGCCCATTAGTCCCCGTTATCACATATAGCACCTTTTACTGGAACCTAATACCTACCCGTTGAAGGGGTCCGAGAAGCAAAATAGTGCATGACAAGGCTATTGAGAACCTGGTAAGGCGGTAGAATACTCAAGAGGTCCTGCTTCCCCTTGAAAGCACCCTGAGATAGGAGAAAGCTGTCCAGGTTGCGTTCTTCTGCGCTAGAAGTCGAGCTCAATATATCGTCATCCTCGGAATCTGAATTATCAAAGAAATTTTTGAGGTCTTCCAACTAGGATGCGTGTCAACAAAGAGATGAAAGAGAAGCAACGCGGCTGTAGCATACGTCATCGAGGACTGTCATGAAGTGTGTAGCTCCCACATAATTGCTTTTGCCGTGCCCTCCAACGACAACCCTTCCCTCGGTCTGGGATTGCTGGGATTTGTCTGTCGAAGAATCCTGTATCATTTCCCTCACCGTGCCTTGAATCTGGTCAAGTCTAGCGGCTATGCTTCGAGACTTTCGCATCTTGGCCGGAAGAGGTTCATAGACGCATTCTTCGGCGGAGCGGCCTCTGCGCTCACATTGCGTACAAGGCGATTTCCTGTCACATTTAAGTTTGCCAGAACGGCAATGACCACATGAGAACACAACCCGTGGTCGCGTCCGTCTCTGGTGCAAGGGGCGAGGCTTCTCAACAGGGTCGCTCATCGTTTCTTTCGCTTCCAGTCGTAGATGATTAATCAATGCGGCATCCGATGATGGCGATGATCTTGAATGAGGTAAGGAAACATTTTTCTGGGGCTTTGCGACAAGCCACATCTTTTATTGGGTGACTTCGTAGGTACAGGATGTACCTTTCCCCGCTAACCTCTTCAGGACAACTGACACTTAATGCTTACAAGCCTTGGTGGTATTAATTTAAGCGAACGATTTGCGCTCCAAGTCCACGGAATTCCTCTATTGCGAGTGGCAACCACAGTGAGAGTAATCTGTCGTGAAACCGAATCATAATATAGGGTTGTCCTAATTGTTAGTCAATGTGACAGCTAATTTGCAAGACTTGGCCTAGTTGTTTCTCGTTGCGGTAAGCAATATCTTCAAAGCTGGCCTCCCTGCCTGGGGAGGAGATGAGAAAGATTCGCGACATAGCTATTAGCACATCAATATGCCCTTGATAAATCGGTCCCCTGTAAACCGATCGTTTGTCTGAACAAAGGAGGGGCCAAATCTCATTTCCTGTTTGTGTATTCGGGCGGAATAGTTCGACCTCTGCGCCATAAGCCATCGAGGATTCCCCAATCTTGCTAGAGATTCTACAAAGCGGGGCCAGGGGATTAGCTAGCCATAGTCTTTTCCAGAATTACTTACCGATGTTTGACAAAATGGTATCATATGCTGTGGAATACTCCAGGGACGCCTAATGAAGCTTCATGGACAAGAATCAGTCGAACACGGGTTTCTTCCATATGATGTGACCAAATTCCCTGGCAGCGGTTGCTGTGTTGAAGTCATTATAGCCCTCGCGAAGCCTCTTGGGGTCAGCGCTTAGTTAGCGTCGAAGCTACCTTAAAGCCATAACCCAACTTGCTATGTGTTATGCAACAATGGCCTCTAATTGTATGACATGACTCTAGCAGTAAATGCCACTGAAAACTGTACACGCCAAAGTCTTATCAGTTGAAATTATGGCTTAGAAAGAAGGAAGAAGCATCCGAAGGACCAAGCTAGGGAGAGGTGAGGACTCGGCACTTCATCCCTCCGGCAGTCAACACCATCTACCGTCAAAGCGAAACGGAGAGCATCGTCGGACATCGCTACAACAAAGGCAAGCCAAAACTTTGAGTACGCCATCGTTCACTGACAGAGCAAATCGCGGGGTTTTAATACCCGTCAGTAAGTCCGCACTGCAAAATACGCAACCATAGAATGCGTTGAGAGTACATAATTGGCGGATCGGAATAAGGCAGGCTGGTGGATCCGTTTGGCTCTTTCGCCCGTCCGGGCCCGAACACAAACCAATCCCGATGTCACAATTGCCGTGAGATAACGTACTACAACTCGCCCGTGGGAGGTCCTTCGGGTTTAGGCCGTTAGACCACAGTAAAGATTTCATCATCGTCTTGTATTGAGGGAAGTACTAGCCAAACTATTTCCTAACTCCGGATCATTCCAGCCCTATAAGACCAGGAGGTGAACCTGCCCTCGGTTTAGCACTTCAATGGTGAACACTCAAGCACTGAACACCACGCAAATAAATATCTTCTAATCCAGATTAAAAGCCATCTCAGAAAGATTCCACATATTCACTAGTCGTACAACATGGCTTCTTCGCCCCTCACCATCACTAACGCCACTGGCTATGGCCTCATGGGGCTCACATGGCGAGCCCAGGTGACCCCAGATGTACAAGCTTTTCCTGCCCTGTCGGCAGCAATTGTCAATGGCGCTGTCATCTGGTCTACTGCCGAGTTCTATGGCACAGAAGATCCCCTCGCGGGCCTGAAGCTTGTTCGCCGTTATTTCGAGGCCTACCCCGAGAACGCGGCCAAAGTCACACTCTTTGTCAAAGGCTGCTGCGATGTCAAAACTCTAGCACCAGACTGCTCCCGTGACGGCGTACGGAAAAGCGTGGAGAACTGCCTGGCCGCCCTCGGCGGCGCAAAGAGTATCGACGTCTATGGCCCCTCTCGTCGCGACCCAAGTGTGCCTCTTGAGGAGACGCTGTCAGCTTTGAAGGAGCTTGTTGGCGAAGGCAAGATTGGCGGCATAGGACTAAGCGAAATCGGCGCAGCTACACTGGAGAAGGCTCATGCGCACACCCCTCTGACCCTCGTTGAGGTCGAGTTCTCCCTTTGGTGCACCGACATTCTGACAAACGGCGTGGCCTCGACGGCCAAGAAGCTGGGAGTGCCGATCCTGGCCTACTCTCCTCTCGGTCGTGGACTTCTCACAGGCCAGATTCGCAGTCCTGCCGACATTCCCGAAGGCGATATCCGCCACTACCTCGACCGATTCCAGCCTGAGAACTTCGACAAGAATCTGGACCTCGTTCGAAAGCTTCAGGATGTAGCTGCACGCGAGAATGTCACGCCTGCGCAGCTGGCATTGGCCTGGGTACGGGCCACCGCAAACACCGAAGCTGCAGGCGCCATCATTCCCATTCCTGGAGCAACTGTTGCCCCACGGGTAGAAGAGAACACAAAGCTCGTCACGCTTTCCAGCGACGTCAAGGCCCAGATCGATGCCATTGATTCGTCTTTCCCTCGTCACGGTGGCCGATACAACACCATGCTGGAGCAGACGCTATGGGCTTAGAGTTGGGTTATTTTGGGTTTCATGTTGTTGATGATAGGAAAATGTGCTACGAAATGCAGAATAACTTCTAGCTACCTACTTAGTTGGATAGATTCTAAATTGGATTGAAGCTATCTAGTTCAATTGGTTCGAATTCTTGCTATCGTGACAATGATTTGCATAGAATAACACGACGCCATGCCAGTTAGCTAACACTTTAAAACCTTCCTACCGATGCTCACTTGCCGCCAGGACGAGCTGCTCGCCAGACTACTATTTATTCTACCCTCTTTTATCTTCCTGCCACACACACAGCTTCCTTCGTACACTCGTCTTCTATCACACCAATCTAAACAATTCAGCCCAACAAGCTCCCTTGGCCACAAGGATCAAGCTGACTGACTTGTACCACCTTTGCATGGTCAACTTACTTTAGGTCTCTTGTGTAAATCTCATTTGTTTAACCTCGGTCCAGGTAATCGGCTTGCCTTTGGGAGAAGGCACTGAGATCTAGTCTGGCATAATGTGTAAACAGCGAAGGCTGTGCATAAATCAGCACAGTATAAGTGCTCTTGCCTTTGAGAGAAGATAGTCAGATTACCTAAACCGAGGTTATAAAACCTAAGATTAGTACCAGCAACCCGAAGTGTATTGACGTTGCAATACCAGTCCAAGTCAGTCAGCTTGACCTCCGTGCACAACAACTAACCTCCACGTGGGCTAAAGCTACTGGTTTTCGTCAAGTTCCAACATCTGATAGCCAGGCTTTTATTGAATGTTGCTAACATATTGTTTTCTTAGAGGTTGGCTGGGCGGATACAATCCAAAGATGATCCTGCCTCGTTTGACATATACATATATATGCCTGCTTTTGCGAGTCAGTCATAGTTATGCACTCTGGATTACACAATCAATTATGTACCTACAAGCACTTAACAACTCAACTAATAGCAGGGTATCTAAATATGAGGTCAGTCCATCTAATCCACATCTGCCTTGATCCGATAATATATGATTGGCTGGTAGTCCGAAGCCCCTGCATTAATTCAAAGCTGGCAGCCTCTCATTGGTTTGCTCGGACTCAGCTCGCGCCAAGCAGCGACCCCATATGGATCATTGTGGTCGCTGTAATGCTTAAGCAACCCCTTCAATTGTCCTCCTTTGCATCTTATTACCACTTTTGAACTCTGTCACCGGTTATTTGGCCCTAGGGCCCCTGCAGGACACAAACAAGCCTCAGCGATCCGACATGACAGTGGGTTAAGGCTGAAAACTGTGACGGTACTAACATGCATCAGACAGCGCCAAGCATTGGATACTCAAAAGTTCTTCACTGCAGATCCATGTATCCAATCATTCTGCGGTGTACTTGACTCCTTTCTCTGGTTTTATTTTTATATTCCATGGTCACAGATGCCTGTACGCGGTCCCCAGGTCCTACATAAGGGACATAGCCCCAAAATACGCGATATCTTTGATCGTTTTCTGCGGCCTCCCCTCATACATCATTGTCTCGGAATCCATCAGGCCGCTTCTCTTTCTCGCATGTTCATCTCAACATGCTGAAGGCTCCGACTCCCCAGCCATCGGCTCGCCAGCCAAAGTTCGCATCTGATTCCAGGACTCCCCTCGCAGGCAAAGATGACGAGATTCTCTTGTCGCCCACCCGTGACGATTTTACATCCTCTGCCGAAGCGCAAATACCTCTCTACACGAAGCCCAAACAGCCAGTCGATGCCACGTACTACACGAAAGCATGGGCTCCGGAGATCATTTGGTGTTGCCTGACCATTGGCGTCCTCATTGCCATTGTTGCTGTTCTCAGGCATTTCGACGGGAAGCCCATGCCTCAGTGGCCGATGGATCTAACCCTGAATACTCTGCTAGCGTTTCTAGCTACGATATGTCGCTCGATGACCATTATTCCGCTGGCGGAGGCCATTTCGCAGCTCAAGTGGAACTGGTTTGCAAACTGCGAGCGGCCGTTAAACGACATGTACAATTTTGACCAAGCGAGTCGAGGGCCATGGGGCGCCGTGATGCTGATTGTTAAAGCACGGGGGAGGTGAGTAGGCAGGCGGTTCAGTTGGTGGAAGATGGCAGCTGATCTAAGTGAACAGGTTCTTTTATTTCACCTGGGTGGCGGCCATTGTCTTCCTCTCCGGTCTTATTACTTCGTTTGTCACGCAGTCGGCCATCTCATACCAAAGCACATTCGCAGTCACGGAAAAAGCTGTCGCATCAGCGCCCATTCTCCGATCGTATCCAGACTCCTTCACAGTCGAAGATCCAACTCAGAAGGGTATTATTTGCTCCCCGAGGTGGAAATCTAAATGAACCTTTGAAGCACTGACACTCAGCAGAGTACCACATTTCCTACGGCATGACTCGCAGCTCATTTCAGGCTGGTACTTACACAGTGAACGAGTCATGGCCTCTCCCCCAACCAACCTGCTCCGAGATCAGATGCGAATGGCCACAATACAACTCGTTAGGCATGTGTGCAAGTATTAGCAACGTAACTGATCGACTCAACGTCACAGAAATTTCCAATGAAGGGGACAAATCAGATTACAACGCTAGCCTCCCCGGCGATTTGGGATATCTGTATTGGAAAGCATTACCAGGGGTAACTTCGAACTTGCAAGCCGAGTTTCCAATTCAGCTGAATATAACATCTCCGCTGAGCGCTCGCGTTCGCCTCCCGATAGCAGAGGAGATCAAGCGCCCCCTCAAGGACAGATGGAACTCTCTTGGGGAATGGAATAATGACGACCTACTTCCTGCTACGATATCCCAAGCCTTTTTCATATTCAGCAATGGAAACGCCGATCCTAGCAGGAAGTTTCGGGCCGTCGAGCTTCTCTGGCACGTTTGTGTCCACACCTACGAGTCGTCATTCGCCAACGGTACCGCCTCGACAAACACAACCGCTTATACCGTCAAGATCAACGAAATGCGTCCATCTCAGGGATCTCAGTACGCTTCCTTCCTCATGGCCAACGAACACGGAAACTCGACCTTCAACGTCACGGCCAACTACTTTGCATTCCACTCCCTGCAGGCTAATCTCATATTCCAACCAAGCTACAGCACCTACATTCTGACTGGTGGCTCCAGCAGTGGCGGCGGTGTGGCAGGCATGTACGGGCACAATTTGGGGCTGAACGTGTTCAGCTCCCTTCAAAGCGGCTCCCCGGACGAAGAAATTGACGAGAAGAGCTGGAAAAATATAAATAAAATGACCAACACGGTGGCAGACGGTATGACCGCATTGTAAGTCTTCTACAAAGCATCGCCAACCTCGTCATATTTGCGAAAAGAGCTGACTCAATTTGTCGTAAATTTAGCATGAGAAACGGGGATAAAGAAGGCAAAGCGACTGGAATCGCTTATAAGTCGGAGACATACGTACGAATCCGCTGGGAATGGCTGACATTCCTGGCGGCTCAGATCTGCCTCACCATCTTGTTCCTTGTAGCTGTCATTGTCCAGACGGCGAAGCTCGACATGGAAGTCGTCAAGAGCTCGAACATGGCAGAGCTGTTTGCTATCCATGCAACCGACTCCAAGGATGACAGAGCCACGGCCTCTTACGATCAGGGGGTTCGATATAAAGGCATCGCAACCAAAATTCATCACGCTTCAACCGGAAAATTGGTCAAAAAGGGGGATGGGTGGCACTATGTTACAACGAGCTCTTAAAATCTACCTTTAAACTACTTGTGCAGTCATTACCAGATCTATACATGTATCACTTGAGATGGAAGGGATCTCATTCTTCATTTGGTTATTTTGCATTGGAAGCAGGAAAAATTGATCTTAGGGAATAGAAAATCAAGCTGTGTCTGTTTATTCAGGGTCCTTCTGATGCGCTGTAATGAGTCAAATTAGTTCCCAAGATTTGAGACGAGGCCTTAGAGTGTATAAACCAGCTTGGTAGCACTGATCTTCCCAGCCTTGAGCACCTCAAAACCCTTGATAACACCCTCAAGCCCACTTCCAGTACTATTGACAGTGGGTTTAATCGGAATGAGCGCACCATCCTCGAGCAACTTGCGAGACAACTCGAAAAACATGGATGCAAACTCCAGCCCGTCCTGCTTCCCGGGCACCTTCTGCCCCATGAGCATAGAGTCTTCGCCCGTAGCGTCATAGGCGGTGGTCATCAAGGGCCCAGTAACTTTAGGGTTAAGCGTTGATATCTCGGTCTGCGGCATGTTTGTGACTCCATACACACTGGGCTCGGCATCGCTGAGGGCGGCGGTGCAGATTAGCTCACCGTTGGAGAGGTCCCAGGCGTGTTTCAGCTTATTCTTGGTGAAAGCCCTGATATCAGCACCGCAGGTTGGTGATCGATAGTCGAAGACGGCGTCTGCGCCCAGGGATTTGAGATACTCAAAGTTGGATGGAGAGGCGGTCGTGATGACGGTGAGGCCTGAAACCTTGGCATACTGGATCCCAAGTACTCCGGTCGCCGTACTGCCGCCATAGATGAGAATCGGGAACGATTCCGTGGCGGGAGATCCGGGGAGGGGAAGCTTGAGCGACTGGTAAAGACCTTGGCCCTGTAGCGATATGTTAGTAAATGCCTCGGCCGTGTGTCGTTGGGTAATCACTCACGCAAGTGACGATGCCAACGCCCAGGGTTGCAGCCTGCTCGAAGCTCAGGCTTTCTGGGATTTTTAGTTGCAAAGCCGCCTTGACTTCGATGTAATCACCAAATGCGCCATTGTTGTGGTTAGTTTGATCCCTTCCGAAAATGCCAAAGTCAGCTGGATGGTTCGAAATAATGGAAAGATCACAAATCTCAGAGAGTAACTCACCCGCCATGAACAAAGCCGGCGACCCTGTCACCTCGCTTGAAGTTAGTAACGTTGGCCCCGACCTTCTCAACAACTCCTGAATAATCGCATCCGATCTTAGTTCCAGGGTCAAGATTATCCCACACGACGCGCTTCCAGTCCGCAGGGTTGAGTGCTACGGAATGAACTTTGACTATCATATACTCGTCGCGAAGTTGGAGTATTGGAGCATCAGCAATGATGATGGTCTCCGCATCGGGAGCAACCACAATTGCTTTCGCGGTAGCGGCCATGGCTGAAAATATCGATTGAAAAATTGAAATGGTCCCTTATGAGGTGTAGATCTGAATTCGGGTGCGAAACTAGTAAACAGTGCTTGATGTCATCAAGTTTAAGAGAAGCTACAACACAAGTGTTTTTATAGTACATTGGCTGGCCACTACCTTTTTCTTTTCTGGATTTGTAAATCAGGTCTACATCCGCACGATTGGTAAGCTTTCGGCCTACTAGGTAGGATTAATGCGTTGGTGCGAAATACCATTTCCGAGATTGCAAAGCATGAAGTCGCGCCGATACTGGTTTCCACGGATCGTGAAATTATTTTCCGTGGAAAATGCGGTGCAATGGTTTGTCATGAACGGCGAGATCCATCGGTCATCTAGAAGCCTTGCGCTAGTCTAAATGAAAACGGTAGCAGCCTATCTCTGAATTCAAAAAATGCTCAAATTACTTTTATTTTTGGAATTTTACTGATTGAGTCTTGCTTATTTGATGATGCATACGTACTTCGCTTTGCCTCCTGTGACCTCCACTTGCCTTCCACGTCTTATTAGCAGCTTCGCATGTTTATTACATTAGGTACCTACCTGGAAAATTAAATAGCCTCAGAATAAGCAAAACCAAACACACGATTATGGATGCATGACAACTGGGACGAGGCATCGCATAAATAAATAGGGGGTACTCATCGAGCATATCGACCGAAAGATTGCTCGGTAGCTTCTTGGGGTTCAAGGCTGCTATCGCCGTATCATATTTCTAATACTGCTACCAAAGATTGTGTACAATTGTAATTGGCCCAAGTTTCTGGAAACATATCCACTGTTCGGGTAATGGATACGTTGGTAGGTGTATGGCAAGCTAAGTGTAATAGTTCGGCAGCGTGCCTTTGCATTTTGTGGCCGTCAGCGCAGATGCCTAAATACCGGGTGGTAAAAAGTACACATAATAGTTGAATTGAATATGGATTTATAAGTTATCGATTCTTGATTTGAATAGTATTCCCAAAATCTGATCGAAGGCGCAGCCCGAGAGGAATCAGTCCTGTCGCATGCGGGCATCGGTTTCGTCAGCTCCCACAAGTTCCATTTAAAGGTACAATCTAAACTCGGACACGAACAGAACAAAAACGACCAAAAATCCCGGATAATTTCATCCTGTAGCCGAGGAGGGCCAAAACCTGCTGTGGATCAATCATCTGAGTGCTTGGGGTTCGGTTTTGCGTTGATAGACTCCCGTTCATACACTTCTTCTTCCATTGGATCCTTGCCATCATTGATGTCTCTGGTACCATGACGTAGACATGACCCAGCGCCAGAGCACACCAACCGGCGAAAAAGATGAAGGCACCCCAGTTGTTGGTTGCTTTGAGGAGCGAGGGAATGCTGAACTTGACGCCATAGATGAAGAGCCAATGGAAGGTCTGACTCAAGGCAGCGCCGAATGAACGAATCCTATTAGGCCAGAGCTCACTGCCGAATACGTAGATAGGATCATTAATCCTGCCTATAGTTAGTTATGGTTGCCACGATAGATGGATCAGGTGTCAACTTACCGACAGCATAGCCGAAAGCATGGATGAAAAGAGCTGCAGTCGCAGCCTGGGAAGCATGTTCGTTGGTGCTTCCATCCTGATGAACTTTGATGAATACTCCGATATAAATTTGAGACAACAGTTGCGCAGTGATCCCTATAAAGAGGGATTTCCGCCTGCCAAGGAGTTCGACGAAGAAAAATGAAGCTATCAATGTAAATCCGAGCTTAGATACGCCATAATTCCGCTGAGAAAGATGCTGCGTGTCTCACCACCACCTAAGCCCTGATACCTATAATGGGAGCAAAGTAGGATGTTACTGAGTTGGCTCCAGAGAGCTGAGCAAAAACGAATGAGATGAGAGTCTGCTGTAAGCGACGTAGATTCGATGAGACTGTGAAGTTTCCTTTAGAATCGAGGCGAATTCGGATGTGCCACGGAGAGAGTGCCCTCTAGAGCGTGCAAGATCATCCTTGATACCATTCAGCTCTGTCTGGATGCGAGGGGGCTCAAGAGGAAGACCTCGGAGTGCAACGAGTGCTTCAACACCTTCTTCATAGCGGTCCACCATAATCAGCCAACGGGGGATTCATGGATGAAGCAGTTGGCAACGATCAGGACAGCCATGGAGATGGCAGGGACAAACCAGACCACCTGATACTGGAGTTGGACTGCCGGCATGTTCAAGTAGGCACCATATGCGCAGAAGACGCCACCGACCAGCCCAGCTCCCAAAGCAACGACGAACCAGGAAGATAGGAGACCACGGACCTCGCTTGGAGCAATTTCACTGAGAGTTACCGGGCCGCTGACGCTGAGTGCGCCAATGGCGGTGCCCGAGATCATCCTAGACGCGTAGAGTCCGGCCCAGCCAGGGGCGAAGATCGCTACCATCGACAGACGCCGAGGTATAGACGGTATGACCACAATCGTCCAATGCGATCATTGATCAAGAACGACAACGCTGATCCCGCAGCCTCAGAAATCGGCAGCAGTAATATTGCTCCACCAGAAATTCTAGAGCTTGCATTTCAGCTGGCCTTGATGCTAATTTACCGTCCATCCTCAAACAACCCAGCTCCATCCGCTCGCCACCTGCTCCATGGAAGTGAACCAGCTGTATAAACGCTTCTTTCGTGAGAATAAAGTACGTTTCTATTGGCACGCAGTTGAGAATGTCTTCAACGCCGGAACGTCTCTGATATAAGCATATGCTCATCCGCCGCGGTACGGGAACAATACTCCCGCCAATCACTTGACGCAGCTATCCATTCTACATCCTCGGTTCTATGGGCGATGGTGGAGCATTTCCCTGCATTTAAAGGTAGGCACGATGCTTTCGAAGCAATAGCCTCGAAAACGCTAGTAGATTTGGGTGAGCATAATGCCACCGAGGGGTCGAACTTATCAAGCCATGCATCCTTCCCGCCGACAAATGTTGGGTATAGAGACGGCAGAATGACCATGAGCCATTCAAATAACAAGGCGGGGCTGGGGACGTCACAGGTCGACGAGGAAAGTGACAGTCCCCGTCACAGCAATCCTTTTGGTACTGGTCGAAATCTTCTTGGGGACGAAGAGGAGGCATCTTACCTAGCGCTCCCTGTGAATATGGAGGGGCCTGATATGCACAGCTCGGATCTTTCAATGCTCAATGCTGACGCATTTGATATTGATGAGAACCTCGACTTTGACAAAATATCCGCCAACTGAGAAGAAATGACATATGCAACATGGCTCTGATGACAGATCCCATAAGTGTAGCAAATCCGACACTAATTATCCAATAGAAACCTGCCTTTCATAAAACAAAAAACCCTTATGGTAATATAATGAATATGAACGATGGCCTCAAGCCTCAAGTAATATTGTCTGGCGTAACCTCCCAGTGGCGATAGCCCCACTGGATCAGAGCTGCCAGAGAAATACCAACCATGCAACAGATCAGCCAACAAGAAAGTGAGAGTAATTTTGGCCACCCCTATACATGCGGCGCCTACAGTACAACGAAGTAAGCTGCAGAGTGGGCAAAGAAGCATCCAATGCCAAGAAGCTGTTGGGCGTTGATTCCGCTGGGATGAAACATCAGGCCCAACCAATAACCACTAAATCAAAGACTTGCGGTAACATCGGCGTGCGCTAGTCTGAATAGAATCCAAATTACTACACATCAGTTTACCCGTAAGACAATTGATGCACAGCGATTCCATTGTGCGCCCAAATGAAGGACCAACTGACTTCCCACCACCACGAACTTTTTACGGCACATCCCCCTCACGAAATCATCCGTTGTCCTCACCTCCTCCTCACTTCGCCCACCTCGTTGTGACCCAGCACTGATCATTCACTTTACACAGAGCAGAGTTTAGACCACCTCCACTTATTTCTCTGCCCCTTGGACCAATATATCGCCATTCCTTGCGCAAGACGAAGCCATGGCCCAGCAATTCACCATTTTCTCGCAGCTACCGCCAGAACTGCAAACGCACATATGGTACTGGGCGATTCCTGTGTTTGACAACCGCCAGATACGCATGGCAATCCACTACAAAGCCTCAGTGACCAAACACAGCTGCTACGCCGAGACAAGACGGTTCTGCGGCCGTCACGGCACGTGCGAAAGGCCAGTCGAGGACACCCCGTGGAAGCCAGCCGTCTGCATGATAGACGGCTATTTCGCCCTCTCGCCAGACTTCCCCGGGATGAACATGGCTTTCCGGGCGCTGCTGCTCAACCTCCAGCTGGCCTGCCGCGAAGCCTGCAAGATGGTCCGCAAGCAATATTCCAGCGCCATGAAAGTGTACGAGGAGAAATGGCACCCGGGTGTTCGTTTTCGCATCCTGCGCTGCGACCCCGCAAATGACGTCCTCATCGTCATGAACGCACATTCCGAGCTCGACACTCACGTCCCGCCCGGCCAGGAGCAATACGCCCCTTCCAATATCTCGACCCTCACAGCACAAGAAAGAAGGTTTCCGCAGGATCGCCAGCAATTCGACAACTTTCGCCGAGTGCTCTCGTCCTTCAAGAACGCTGCGTTTCGGCATGTAGACGAGGTTCTGCTCAGGACTCTGTCTTTCGACCCTCCACCACCTGGGAGATCCCTATCCCCGGTTCCAGGCAACGATCTTGAGATCCTTTCGCTCTATATGGAGTCGAGGGAGAACTTCTACCTGTGGATGGACCCGGATTCGTTCCCAGAAGTTCAGATCAGCGGCCGGAAGAGAATAGAAGATCTTGCCATGTTTCGCGATCGGGAGTCTGGAAACTCCGTGGTCATGTATCACGACGCTATGGCTGTGTTGAATTCTTACAGGGCGGGTGCGGAAGCCGCGAGACGCCATTATATTTCAACCGCTGAGCACTGGACACCAAAGCCACGGGATATCGAAAAGGTCGGATGCTACATTCCAGCCTCGTGGCTTGGACTGATTACTTTCGAATAGCGCAAACGGCTTTATTTTGGTAGGATAGAGATGAGATAACTCCCCGGACACACAAAAGCAAGAACAAAAGAGAGCACGAGGATGAAGAGGCAGAGGAATAGCAATCTAGGGACTGGTTGGCTCACAAGAAATATGAACAAGGTAAAAAGGTATTCCGCTTATCCCCTATCCCGTTCGATATTAATCAATATTTCTTGTCGGTGTTGACTGATTGCGTAGGGGTCCATTCCGAGCTGTAATCCGCCGGAGTGATGAATTGATTTTCATTTTGAATGCTTCAATGTCTGCTCGATTTCATTTGGATGATTTTTTTTCTATGTTATTCCTATTTTTCAGATTTTGAGTTTGCGCGAAAGAGATGTCTACTTCTAAGTGACAACAAAGAGGGCAAATAGTATGTTGGCTCGATCAGTTGTAAGGGGAACAGGGCAGGCAAGTCTTTATAGGAGTAGGAAGGGATAAAACTGGATTTCTAAGCCTAAAATCCGAAGATTAATTACACGCTGCATTCGAGTTATGCCTATGTGTACAGACACCACGACTACGATATCCGACACAAAAAGAGGGCACCTAATGATTCGAAACTATACTCTTTTATTACTTGCAAACAAACTACAAAAGCAATAAGGAGGAATGCATCCATTGAGATTAGTCAGAGCCATTACGGATGCGCAAGTTAAATAAGGCTTGAATGTCTTGCTTCGCGCTGAGGATCGCATCTTCGTTCCATTATCTCTGATCAGCCCGCAAGAGCTCACCAGCAGTGTGTACCTTGCCTTGAACCTTCCTTCAATTTGGGCTTCAGTTCGGAAACCCAAACCGACTCGTTTCAATGCCGAGCTACTCTCCAAACTAATTGCTCTCGAAAACAGTTCAAGAATCGGATCTACCGCTGCATCGTCGGGCTGGTAGCGGAAACCCTCCATGTCGCCAAGCTCACCTCCACCATGCTCTTCTAAGAGGAACCATTCGCCTGTGGAAGATATTTCATGAGGCAGAACCATGAACTCTTCCAAAGTTGGCCAGCTCATCCTCGCTTCGGGATTCAGTGTATCCTCGAAAAGCTCCCTAGAAATGGGGAAGTGCTCTATCTTGAGGTGCTTGAAGCCCCTTTTCTGCGACAGAAGCCGCAGCTCTTGGCATAACCTATCAACGCCGGCTTCATTTCTCATGTCCTACGGGTGGAATTGTGGCTTTTGTCTAATTCGGATATTATACTCTCCCAGGATTGCAAGGCTTTCGAGGTGTGGTAGCTTCTCATCCCACGTCCCAATCTCATCAGCCAAGTCGAATCGTTGTTCTTTTGTGTGGTGCTGAATCGCAAAACGAAACTTCCTCAGCTCTGGCATTCGTGTCGCCAGCTTGCACGAGTCAACAGGGTCCATATTTTCGACGATACAGCTAAATGTCGTTATGTTCTTAATAATAGGGAACTTGAGAAAGGACTTCTCATTTAACCGGAGGTAAGTACCCGAAATCGAGAAGAAGATTGGGTACCCGAACTCCCACTTGGCCATATGTTTCATGACGGTGGTAAGGTTAGCCAATAATGCCGCCTGGTAATAAGGGGCGCATACATGTACGCCATTACCCTCATACTGCGGATAACGTGCTACCTCGCCTACCCCAAGAGGTTTGGGGTAATTGGGCATGGCATGGAAATGAACCTCTCGGACATAGCGAGCTCTGGCGGAATTGACTTCACCAACAAATTCGTCGGCTTTATCACTGAGTATTGGAACCGATGCGTACGCCTTTCTTTCAACAGCCGCTTGCCATTGTCTGGAGAGACCGCGGTAGGCCCACAGTTTTAAACGCTCTTCATTGTTGCTCATGAGATGGTGGCAGATGAGGTCGATAATTTCTTGGCCCAGTTTATTCATTTTATTTTTCTTCGAAATTCGATGATACGTTGTTTTTCGATATGGCCTAAAGGACCAAGTTCTTCCAGGTTGATCGAAACAGGTCTCTTCTTTATGGACCATCAACGGTCCGGAGTAGACAATCAATACGAAAGTAGCCACACCACTCCATTCATTCACTCCGCAACAAAGGTTTGTTTCGCAAACACCGACCTTGGAGATTTCTTTGAGTCGGCTATTACTTCAGTTTTTACAGCCGATCTAAACCGCGATAAACAAGTGCGAATGTTTAGTAACAACAGGGAGGAGTCTCACGGAGTCCCTTATCGAAAAGCCTTTCATCACCAAAAATAAGTCAAACAAACGTATTTAGCGTCTATTTGGAGCTCCCGGCCCGTTGTCCTTGTCCAAGTCACAAAGATGGAAACGTGAGCCTAAACATGTCTTCTCTGCGGAGACAATGCTTTATTCGCCGCTTAGCATCGAGGCTTGATCTACATTGTGCAGTCGCACACAACAAGGGAGCAATTCAATAGTGGCTTTCAAAGGACCTGCGCAACAAACAGATGTTCAGACCATACAATATTCATGCGAATAATAAACATTTTAACGTGCTTCAGGTGCCAACCCGATAAAAGGCCGACACATTATTGGAAGCTCGTTAATTCTTGCCCAAATAATACGAGATATAGCCAAAGCACATATGCACCATGAAGCAGGCACTCAGATAGCCCCTAAATGCGGCATCTGATGTGTGTTAGGAATTTTGTGTGTACATGTAAACAACATCCACAGCTTTCAAGTGCCTATGGCGAGAACCTAGTGGTAAAATCCAAAATGAGGAGAATGCGCTATAATGAGACGTTAGAGAACAAGAACACCTGTTGATCGCAAAGACGAAGGTACAGGGTAGCCACCGGGGATGAAATTTGCGATGAAAACTTGGTGCAGAAGGCAGCCCACCCCAACTCAACCTAATATCTAACATGAAGACTCTACTGAAGAAAAAAAGGAGGTTAATCCAGACATTCCGAAGAACCTCCCACTTGCCGGCCACCCTGCACCCAGCTAGACATTGCTCTGAGATTGAACATATGTTGAAGCCCGGCTATGAGTTGCCGGGTAGTATGTAGCAGTGCTAGCTCTATTTCCAGGTCATATAGGATCCCCAATAGTCGTAGAAATATCGCGGTCCGTCGCTTTCGCAGTATCGTTGGCTCTACTCGACCGGATAATGGGGCAGTGATGGGCTGCTTTAAAATGGTCTAGATGTAAGCAAAGTCGATAATTGATTTCGCCCTGATGCAACCGGCCAGCACGTGCCAGGAGGAGGAGCTGCGAGACGTCGAGAGACTGTTCCCCACACTCCACAGACGAGAGCAAGGGCGGGGCTCATTTAACTCACTCCACAGCTCGCTGTCCCGAGAGCAAAGGGCAGGTCACTTTATGTGATATGCACGACAGCCCAAAAACCCCTCCCCCAACGAGCCGAGTATAATAGGGGAGGGGCACCAGGGGATAGGAAAGAAACGTCGTACACAATACGCCCAACAAGCACTCGCACAATGTCAGTCTTACGCTCCTCGCTGGCAGCTCTAGCCATCGCGGTTCAAGCCGTCGTAGGCGCGCCCGCGACCACCCAGGGTTCAGTTTTCTCGACTACGTGCCAGGGTAAATCGTACGCTTACAATGAGCTTGCCGGGTACGGATTTGTGCCCAGTGATGCTCTGGATAAGTACGGCGAGACCATCAGCATGGGCTCCTCGATCGCCATGGCCTCTTGGACCAAGCAGGGCTCTCAATATAAGGGAATCCTCTATGCTCTCCCAGATCGAGGATACAATACAGGCGGTACTCTCAATTTCCAGCCCCGAGTCCACAAGTTTGAGGTTACTTTAACACCCGCATCGGGAGCAACGGTTGCTAACCCTGCATCGCCAAACCTTGCCTTTGAGTACAAAGACTCGATTCTCCTCACCAGCCCCGATGGCCAGCCCTTAACTGGGCTGGATGCTGACCAAACCGGTGGTCTTCAATACACCGGCTTCCCTATCGTTCCAGCCGCCACGTACCCAGGTGATGGGTTTGGGGGTGCCGGCCCAGGCGGCAAGCGTGCCACACTTGATGCCGAGGCGTTGGTTCTCGCCGAGGACGGAGGTTTCTGGATCAGCGATGAGTATGGTCCTTATATTTACAAGTTCGATAGCAGTGGCAAGATGGTTTCTGCCACTGCTCCACCTGATGCTTTGCTCCCTCTTCGAAACGGCGTTGTGAGGTAAGTTACTTTCCCCAATCTACACCCGAATCATTGGATAATCTAACGCGGTGGCAGCTTCGCCTCAAACAATCCCCCAATTTATGATCTGACCAAAGCCCCTTCGCCCGCCAACCCAACCCAAGGCCGTCAGAACAATCAGGGCTTTGAAGGAATGACCGTCAGCCCAGATGGCAAGAGCCTCTGGCTCCTCATCCAATCTGCAGCGCGCCAGGAGGGCGGATCCAGCTCCAGCACGCGCGATCACTGTCGACTACTCCAGTACCGGATCAAGGACTGCAAGCACACCCAGCGTCTCGTGTACAAGGCTGAATACGTCGTTCCCCTGCCAAAGTTCCAGGATGCCACTGGCAAGCAACTTGTTGCTGCTCAGTCCGAGCTGCATTTCATTTCCGACACACAGTTCTTTTTCCTTCCTAGAGACTCTGGCAACGGACACGGTCTGTCTAGTTCCAAGTCGATCTACCGCCATGTTGACATTTTCGACATCTCTGCTGCCACAAACGTCAAGGGTACCGCCCATGACAGCTTTAATACTTCTATCGCCAGCTCAGGTACGGAAGACCGAATGTAGATGTAGTTGATCAGCTAATTCTAATACCATCTAGCCGGTGTTCTCAATGCGGGCATTACCCAAGCTACCGTGTGCCCCTTCATCGACTTCAACAACAACGACCAGCTCAGCCGGTTCGGCCTGCATAACGGAGGCGCTCAAGACAGCTCTCTGCTAAACGAGAAGTGGGAAGGTCTCGCTCTAGTCCCTGTGGATGGCGGGGCCGGCGCTGACAGCAACGACGAATACTTCCTCTTTGCGTCGTCTGACAACGACTTCATCAACCAGAACGGTACGTAATATCTTTATCTGTTGACAGGATCTCAGCTAAGCCCGGATGATAGGTGTCACCAATTTTGGAAAGTTTCATTTCGCGGATCCCTCGGGCTATAATGTTGATAACCAGATGTTAGTTTTCAAGCTTACCCTCCCGAAGGGAAGCCGGCCTCTGGTAAAATAATGAGGTGTAATCTTGCATAACTGTTGAAAAGCTTCATCCCTGATTTGACTTACAGCCCAAGGAGTAACAGCTCATGTCGAATGTCCCATAGCAGTTATCTTTTTGTATGCGGAACATTTGTCAAGCATAGAGTGTACATCAGTCCATAATACTAATTGGAATTTATGTCTATGGTGATCACCTCTATCCTTGTCATGATGCTCTGAGTCTTGATACCTCTCTGATTCTGAGTGATTTAGGCGTCAGTATGCCTTTTCAGAACATTAATATCAGTTTCATGGATATGTGCATTTCGACACCTCAATAGAACGTCACTTCATGATCATCCCCAGCTAGTTGTGTAGCTGTTTTTCCGAATCAATCAAACGGAGGTTTGGTAATTTCTTTCCATTATTCTGCTACGAGAAGATCATAGGTTTTACGCCCTGGAGCAAGGTTTTAAAGGTAAAAACAGATTCGACTCCAACATTTCAGGCTTGAGCCGAAGTCATTTCTAGTCTCACAACACCCTAATCCTCCATGGATCTGCCAGCATTACTACTCTCCACTATGATCCATCTCCCCCATTTTTCTCTATGCGCTCACTCCTGACTCCTCAAGTGCAACGTGACCTCAGCACAGTATAGTTGATCTTGGATAACAACACACATGTTCTGTAGATGAAGGAGCACAAATGGGCAAGAAAGACGACATAGCAACATTATGATGAGGTCCGACTGCATGTATCCAATTCAGGAGCTCCAGTCCTCGACCCCAAAAGATGGCTGTATCTCTTTACGTAGATCCATCCTTCTTGCTTGCTTCTTGCAAATCATTAATCTTCATCCACATCAGCCCAATGTTCTCTGAAGAGTTCCCTCGGCTTGTCTCGTATTGCGACTTCGCCGCTTGCCCCTCCGGAGTCGGGGTCAAGCCTCTCCTTTCCCTTGTTTCAGACCCAGCACTACATAGTAATGCCAAGTTCGCGCTACTGGCCTGGTTGCTGATGGACAAGATGCCATCCATCTGCTGCAGCTTGCTATTCGCGTCTGCGATGCTTGAGTTAAGCGCCGACCCGTACTTGCTCAAATCGTCAGACATTTTGAAGGTTGTTGCTGAAAACGATCAAGGGGTGTCGATATTTTTTAAGCGTCCAATTCTCTCCTTTGAAACCTGACGTCTGGCTTCTATCTTGAAGTCCGACTTTAGTAGCGGGTTCAAGTTGATGAAGATTGTTAGAGACTGTAATATCGACTGGGCAGAGTGCACCGGGCTTGTCAAGAGGGCGTCTTGCGAAACGATTCCGAGAAGAAACTTACTGAGAAGAGAGGGTTGGATGTCAGTCTCCTCAGGACGTATCTTGGAATTTATTTCCATTGCAGAGCATAGCATCGCGATGGTCCATCAAACCGACTAACAATGGAGATGCGATTGCTCGTACAGCCCATTTTTGAGGCACACTTTGACCTGGGATTCTGTATCCAACCTGCATTTGGATCGATAACAAATGTCACGACAAGGAATTCCCATATGGTCGAGATACAATGAGTCCGAGCTATTGTGGGCTAGCACTAGCCAACAAAGAAATCACCGTTCCCGAAGTCTCTTGTTTAACTACCAATAACAATGCGCATGGACCAAGCAAAACAAAATCCCGATAGTGTACACTCAAAGACGCGGTGTCAGTGGATATTATACCTTCATGTGATTCGAAATATACCTGTTTTCTCTTGTCATTTTGGTTTACAGAAAGTGAACGATTACAATGTAAAGTTTACTCAGCTGCCTTCACTTTCAGGTACGTCCGAGATCTTTATTTTGTTTGATAGTTACGTCGTTGACTCTAAGGGGACTCTTTGTGTTGTATGCAATTTAGAGACAATCTATCCTGATTGAGACTTGACATTGTCTAACGAAAGAATATTATAGAACTGAGTCGCAGCAAAACATTAATCTCAGCGATAGGTTAGCTACAAGCCGTGGAACTACTTCCTTGAGCGCAGTTCAGTTTCATTGCATGAAACGTGAAATGAAGAGGCTAGATCGAAGCCGAGGAGGTCATGCCTTAGTCAAAGAAGAGAATTCCCAGTCCCTCCCCTTTACGCTGGTTTCCTCTGAAGAATTTTAGGCTTTTGGAAAGCTACTGAACGGTTTTGAGTTCTAACCTGTGTGCACTTCTCTTACCAATGACCACCTTGCATGTAATTAGAAATATATGATGATCAGTACTTGTTGAACTATATAGTCAGAGATTACAGGGATATATGTATATTCTGTAGCTATCTTACCTCTTCTGGGTCTTCCGGAGAGGTCTTATATATAGTTATCTGCTTTACTACTTAATATAGCCTAATTTTATTATATAATATCTCTTCCTTATATAATAAGATATTTTTAATTAAAATAAGCTTTAGCTCTTTAGTTAATAGATTTAAACTTTATAATATCTTAATTTAATATACTTCTTTAGATTTAATTTAATTCTTTAATATTAAATTTATAATTAAATATATTTTTTATTATAATATAATCTACTAGTATATAATAAACTAATATATATAATACTTTTTATAAATTTTCTATTTTCTAATTTTAAATATTTTTAACTTAATAATTAAATATATTATAAACTAGTAAAAACTATTAAATTACTCTAGCTCTTTAAATCTTAGTAAATAATCTAAAATTAAATATTTAAAAAACTATAAAAATCTATAAGATTAATTATATAACCCTAGTTTATTAAAAGAATAGTTATACTACTTAATCTTATTCTTAATCTAGTAATTAGAATCTTATTAATCTAGAGAAGTAAGTTATTATTAGAAGGGTTTTTAATCTAGATTCTTAAGTATTTTTACTATATCTTATTAACCTAGAAGATGTAGTTAATCTTCTACTATATAATTATAATATAAAGTATATTAATATTAATTAAGCTTCTTATTTTATTTAATACTAATTACTATTTAAAATAATTCTATCTTATAAATATAACTATTAGAGAGCTTTATATAAAGATTCTAAGATTATCTAACTATAATTTAATCTTATATAAAATATAATAATTAAATATAGTATTCTAAATAAAAATATTTATAATTTTTATAAAACTAGCTTTTTAATAAGCTAGATTAATATTTATACTATAATTATATATTCTAATTAAATAGTAAAGTTGAAATTAATATAATTTAATAATTAGAAATAAGTTTTTTTAATCTAGATAATTAATATAATTAATTAGATAATTCTACTATTTCTAATAGTAAAAAAATTAATATTATTTTTTATTCTAAATCTAAAAATCTAATTTATTATTTAACTAAAGAATTTCTATTAATAAAAATAACTAGATTTTAAATATAATTACTATAAATTAAATTAAGTATTTTAATAAAAATATTTAAATTAAAACTAAGAATAAATATTATTTTTTTATACTAAATAGCTATAAGAGCTATTATTTTTAATAGAATTTAAAAAATATTATAAAAAAATATTATTACTCTTTATATATTTTTTTACTTTTTTTATTTATTCTAATTACTAGATATTAATTATTTTAATATATTAAAAAAAATTATAATTAGAAAATTAAATATTTAATAAAGATCTAGATTATTTATATTATAAAAAAAATTCTTTTTAATATTTAGAATAATATTTAATATCTTTTTTAATTAGTAGACCAACCTATACAATAGGCCAGCCTACAATAGGCCAACCTACATAATAGGCCAACCTACACCTACTAGTATCGAAAAGAACCAAGAGCTATAAGAGGTTAATACTAGTACCCAGGCACCTGGATATAGGTATAGCTCCTAGAGTCTGGCTTATACTAGTCAAAGAAAGACAGCTAATACAAAATACTAAGATTTATATCCCTGGCCTGCTGCGGACTGTATTATATATTATATAGTATACTCCCGTTCTATAGCTACCTGGAATTATCTATATAACCCTAATATCTGCTTATTACTGCTATTATATTATTCCCGGAGCTAGGCCTCTGGCTAAATTATAAATATAAAGCTTATATAATACTTAGATATAGGTTAATATTTTACTTATAAACTACTGGGTTTATAGACCCCTGCTATATCTATATCTAGTTTTAATACTGTCCTGGGTTTATATATTACTAGCTATATATATAGTACTTATTATTCTATATAGAGTATACTAAAAACTCGAGTTCAGTAATAAAGAAAAGTCTGCAGATATTGATATTATTTTATCAAGATACTGCGCTATAACTATAATAGAATTAACTATATAAACTCAAAGCAGTAATTAGCCCTTTTAAAAAAATTTCTATTCTTATTATTAACCTACTAGAGTACTAATCAGATTATAAAGAAAAGATACTAAAAAAAAGTCCTATATAACTTTTATATTAGCTATATATAGGTTCCTTATAATTTTTTTATAAATTAATTAGGCTATCTCTAGCTAAAAGACTAGGTTAGAGATATAAAGAAAAGTCTTATTATAGCTAGCTTCTATAGAGCCTATAGCTTTATAACTAATAATATATTGCATAGCTTTATAAGGCTGCTTTTATACCAGGGATTCCTTATCCTATATAATCTGCGGGTATATAGCTGAGTTATCTATACCCTGTATCTATAGCCTAATATAAGCCTCGATTATTTATACGGATTATAATAATACCTCGCCCTACTAGAATATAACTTCCCTTACGCTATTAATTATTAAGTAATCTCTTTCAGACCTTGTGATACAGCTATTATAATATAATAATACAGGTAACTATAGTCTTACCTAAAACCTTATATATAAAGATACTCCCCCGTATATAATACTTTCCTATATATAGAGACTGGATAAGGTAGTCTTTGCTAATATTAAAAAGATATTAAGGGATTAATAGTATAAATCAGGCTATAAAAAGATTAAGTTCTATACTAACTAAGTAAAGTAAGATAGTTTAATATACTTTTAGATTAATACCTATTATATTAATAAGTCTGATAGTATTAAGCTTCAGACTATAATTAATAGTATATTTTAATAGTATTACAATATAAAATAATACTATATCTACCTGCCCGATATTTCTAGTACTATAGCCTCTAGTTAATAGCAAACTATAATACTATAGGAAGATACCTTTTAATAAAGCTAATAGTTTATATACAGGTAGATACTATAAAAGCTTATTATACTAATAATAGTTAAGTTCTATTTAAAGGAATATACTCTACTAGGCAATAAGCAGTCTCTGGAACCTTTAATTTATAATATTACAGATATCCCTATAAGTATACTTTACTATATACCTCTATCTGACTTTCCTATTATAGAATAAGAAGTATAGATATATAGTTATTAAATAATATAAGAGGAGGATATAGTATATTCTCTACTAGGTATATTTAATACCTATATACTGCTTATTTATAGTAAAGAACGAGAGAAAGTATAGAAATAGCTGCTTAAGGAAGTTCAGAAAGCTATAAAAGGTAAATATATCCTAATAATTATTAAGAATAGGCTTATTAATAGGTATAACTAGGAACCTATATAAGCAACTTCTCTATTACCTTCAGCCTATTAGAAATCCCTGAAACCTAATACTTTATTATATAAGAGAGTAAAATTACAGAGATATATATAGTACTAAGTCCAGATAGTAGCTATTAAATTATTATCCTATATAATTTAGGCAGTATTAGTAAGATATTACTATAATATATATAAACTAGTACTAGGATAAATACTCTTTAATATTTTAGCTTAATATTAAAAACAGATTATCTATTTAATAAAGCTTTACTAAAGTTATAAAGCAGATCCTATAGCAGTATCCTGATACTACCAGCCTGAATATACTAGATCTATAGTTTAAATCTGAGGAGATAATTAAAGCTGTTAAGATATAACTTAGCTTATCTAAAAATATAAGATAACTTATTATATATAATAACTATAATAACCTGAGACTAAGTAACTATAAAACTAATATAGGAGTTAATATTCTTTAATTCCTTCCTACTTTATACTAAGGCTTGATTATAATTACTATATAGTTATTATAGGTCGATATAGGTTATTATATCTATATTAAAAAGCTTAAATTGTGTTGAATTGAGAGACTATTGTTGAATTGAGAGACTATAGCCACTATAAGTTAGTGATCGTATCGCTATAAGTTAGCGGTTGCAACCACTAACCTCTAGCGGTCGCAACCACTAACTGTTAGCGATCGTAGCCACTGACTGTTAGCGATCGCAGCCACTAACTATTAGCGATCGCTATCCCCTGTAACAGCTAGCCAATAGCGATTGAGACCGCTATCCGATAGCGACTACGATCACTAGCCAATAGCGGTTGCAGCCACTGTGGGTCAGTGGCTACAGGCCGCTATGACCGCTATGGCTTAGCGGGCTCCAGTTCCCCTTTAGGGCTAGGAGCGTCAGCAGCGTTATTTTAGGTTATTAGGTTATATTAGCCTAAATAAGGGTCTAGAAAATTCAGGAAAAAATCTGAGTAACTTCTAGTAGCTTAACCTATACCCAAGCTACCCTATAACCAACCTACCCTAGACTAGATCTTAGATCTTAGATATCTCTTTCAGCTTTAAAGATAAGATATCTAATATCTATACTTAACTGATCAGCTTAACTAGCTCTTTTAGATAAAAGTAGGTCTTAAAAAGGTTATATATATCCGTCTTATGGTTTGGTGGTTGTGAGTTGATTTTTTAGATTTCCTATAGTAATGAATTTTACGGAAAATCAAAAGTAGCTTGGGAAGCTGCTATAGCGGGTTTTAGAGTAGTTTTTAGTCAGTAGACCTATGAGAGAAATTAGTATAATTTTCTGATTCCTCTTACTAAAATAAGATTCTTTTACGCTATAAAATATACTATAAACCGACCTTCTAGTATGAAGTTTAACTAAGTTATAGAGGAGTGTTCGCTATAAGTTAGAAGCTAAAATTTCTACTGCTGCTAGTTATAGCGGTCTTAAGGCCTAATACACCTTGTAGGCCACTGTAATTTCAACAAATTAATTAATAATAGTCTGAAAATCCTATCTATAACCTCAGGCCGAGATAGCTTATATAATAGTAAAGCTCTTATAAACTACTAGATTTTCCTAGCTAATTATTACTACAGATATAGATACTAGAGATCTTATAGAGAAGCTTTATAGCCTTCCGCTTACCCTTATAATAGCTAGAGTATACCTTAGGTATATTATAATCAGCTTAGGTAATTATATTTATCTATATATAAAATTATAGGCGAGGCTTTATATAAGTACCCTAGACTTAGGATCCTATTAAGACTATATACTCTCCTCTATATAGTAAGTCTTATATAAGAAATTATAGGAAAAAGATATACTTACTGCTTATTTACTCTAATAGTAAGCTTATTTTAATAATAAAGATATATAGTTCGAACTTATCTAGTCTTATAATAATAAGGGTATACTATAGATATTTAAGCTGAAGGATAAGCTTAACTTTAATAATATAATTAGTATACTATATAACTGGGTTTATTAAGCTATATAGACTAAGTTCTAACTTAATCGAGTTAAAAAGATATAGTATTTATATATACTTATACTCTTAGATAATTTACAAACTGAATTAGGGTTATAATAATAATCTGAAAAGGCTTATATTAAAATATATAGTATTAAGGGTACTATTATATAATAATAATAAGTTCTGGCTGCTTTAAAGGCAGTTGTTATTATATATAATAATAGTTTGTACTATAATCCAGGATAGTAATAAAGGTCTGGATTAGGCTTTCTTTAACCTAGGTCTCCTTTACTCCGACTAAGGTAAGATATAAGAAGCTGAGGAGATATACTTACAGGTACTTTAAGGGTATAAGAATATATAGGGACTAGATTATATATTAATACTTAATACAGTTAATAACCTAGAGAACCTTTACTCTAGCTAAGGTAAGATATAAGAAGCTGAGGAGATATACCTACAGGTACTTTAAGGGTATAAGAAGGCTATAGGGTCCTAAGATATTATAAGATACAGACCAGCAATTAATATAATATAGGGCTTAGGGGCCTTCCTATAGTATTAAGTAAGCTAGTTAAGGCAGGGGAATATTATTACCTAGCTTATAGTAATCTTAAGGTATTATTAGGACCCTAATATTATAATATTTAGATACTATATAATATCTTACTAGAATTAAATCAGAATATCCCAGGTAAGTCTACGAAGAAGCTAGGATACTATATATTTCTAATTAATAAGTATAGAAACAATAGTACTATAGTAAGCCTAAAGGAACAGATACTGAGATACCTTAAAAAGAGCCCTATATATAATATTACCTGTAAACAGATACTTAATAAAATAGAAGATATAGATATAAATTATCTCTATCTATTATTATAAGGGCCCTTCTAATAAAGGAATTCCGGAAGCAGGAGAAACTATATTATATTATAAATAAAAAGGAGCTATTCTTCCTATTTTAATAAAGCTTGATTTATTTAACTATAGTTACTAGCCTATTCTAGATTATATATTTTATATACCTAACCTCAGCTTAGAATAATATACTATTCGGATAACTATAAATAAATAAAATTTATTATACCCGGAAGGATTTACCTTATAGGGCTAGGTGCATTTAGCTATATATACTTTAATAGTTTTATCTGTATCTCCTAGAAGCCCTATATTCTTTATCTATTACTTCTTGCCTTACTTAACTCTATAACAGGCCATCTTAAAGGCCAAATTCTCCAAGTATTCAGTATCCTATCTACAGCAGCTAAAGCCTAGTCTACTAGCTTAAAGCTATAATTAGTTAGTAGTAGTACTTTCTACTTATTACTATATACTATTAGTTAGTTTATTATTCTATATAATAAGTATCTAGTCTTTTTATCTCTATTATAAACTGAATTACCGCCTATACTACCTGTAGATTAGGGGCCTATTTCAAGCTATCTAATACTGCTTTTCCTCCTACAAAGTATAAGATATTACCTATCTTAGCTTATACTACTTACTATATACCTTTATACTATATATCCTATTTAGTATATTAAAATAGAAAGTATTCTATTATCTCGGGTGTTTATCTATAGTTGTATATATCTATATCAGCTGCTCTAATTAAGTATTAATTCGTATTATCTATTAAGATAATATATTATAGAGGTTAGAGTATATCTACCTATATAAACCCTCTACCTTATATCCCCTTAGATCCTATTCTGCCTCTTTATAGGGCACTGCCAGTTTATAAGTCAATACCAGTTTGCACCTTAAGCCTATATTAATAGATAAAGCCCAAAAGTTCTATCCTTAATAGCTATCTTTAAGATTCCTATTCTCTAGTAGATTAATATATATATCCGTCCTCTTAGACTATATAGAAAGTATTATAACTATAGTCCGCCTACCCAGCCTCCTATTGCTTCTATTATATACCACGCCCCGCAAACTATTAGTCCTGAACTATAATAGGGCTAATCTCTATAGTTATATTATAACTAGAGTTAACTGCTAATATAATTTGTATATCCGGGCGCCTCTATAGCAGGTACTATACTGCTTCTCTACTTTCTACTAAATACTTAGAGAATTTAGCCTTTAAGATAGCCTATTATAGAGTTAAGTAAGGTAAGAAGTAACAGACGAAGAATATAGGGCTTCTGGGAGATATAAATAAAACTATCGAAGTATATATAATTAAAAAGCACTAGGCCCTATAAGGTAAATTCTCCTAGGCATAATAAACTTTATTTATTTATTTATTTATATATATACTATTTTAACCCACTTTACTACCTTATAAACTACTAATAATCTCTGAATCTCAGGTTTTTATTAGTATTAATATCTTTACAGCCTTTAATAATATTCTTTATTTACTACTAATAGTTATACCAGGAGAAATAATACCTATAGTATAGTTAGCTAATACTATATATATCTTTCTAGATCATTCGAGGTTATAAAGTATTTACTTAAAGAGTATCATGCTATAAACAGGGGCTGTACGGAGCCCCCTATAAAAGGGCTGGAAACAGCCAACAGATAGAAAGAGGAGACAAGCCTTAAGAATCATATTATCTCGCACACAAGTGAAGGTATCATGATCATAGGCTTCAACCACAACCCGTTATAACCCGGCTACCCTGTAGCCAACAATCCAGAACCCATTAACAACGCCCAGGCTGGTTATGGCCAGTTTTGAGTGTAACAGGTAGTAGCAATTCTCTGTTATCGCAAGACCTCAAATACTTAATTCAGCAGCCCAAGAGAGGACAACAAAAGAAAAATCCCGGCCAAATGCTGGCTGGAGCCAGTTCGAGAAATAATTACCTCAGCATATCCGATATCGAATATATATACTGAGTTTCTGACTTCCTTGAAAATAACCCGAACTTCATACTGCGAAGCAGGTTATTACAAATAACAGCTACAGCCCAATTAATTAAGACTTTTATTAAATAAATCAACTCTGAATATCTATTTTTTCAGCCGCTAAAAGAGCGGAATATCAAAGCTCTAATCTATTAGAACTTAATTAACTAATATACAGTTAGAGCTGTCTGGAACTCTATAAAATATATTATTTTAAAAGCCCAGGGACTAGGAATTATACTAGTAAGCAGACTAACTTCACTATATTCCGGAGACTTAGAAGCAGAGTCAGTAGAAGACGAGACCTTAAAGGAACAAACTAAAGTAGGTGTAGGTAAAGATCTCGAAAACGCCCCTATTATATCCTTAACTATATAAAGGCAGAGGACTCTAGTTAAGATATAGCTGGACCTAGAATATCTTATGCAATCACAAGGGCAGCCCCCGCTAGTAAAACCTATTCCTAGGTACTTCCAGGTATATATACCAGGAAGAGAAAGGCCAGATAGTTCTGAGTTATTACTAAGCGACAGCTAAATATAGGAATAAGGATCTCCCTCCCTAAATCCTATAGTTAGCTCTAATAAGAGTTCAGACTTAATAGGAATAATATGAAGAAGAGATACCCTAACCTAATACTCTGTTCTAATAATATCCGAAGACCTACTACTAGGGAAGGGTAAGGAACTACTCTTCCTAGAGCTAAAGTTTACCCTGAGAACAGCTGACCTAAGGATAGTTATAGAGGAAGTTAGAAATAATTATACTATTCTAATAAATAAAATAACTAAGGGCCTCCAGAGGAATTCGAACATCCTTATAGAGATAAGAATAATAACTATTACCTTACTTAAGCAGATACTTATCTAACTAACTATATTAAACAGCAACTAAATTATACTAGCAGTATCTACCTCTGGGGGTAACCTAGCTTAGCTAGAAAAACTGATATCTGTACAGTTAGATAACCTAACTTGATCTAAGGATAGTAAGGCTGGTTATAGTCAGGCTAAGGCTGAGTAGATCCAGGATAATTAAGGAAAAGGAACTATAGCTACTATCCCTCAGACCGCTAATTCAAACGCAGGAGGAGCTATTCCAGTAGTACCAGGGGTTAGTATGAACTCAGTATAGTTGAAGGATACTATATCTACAGAGTAGAATAACCCCGTCTAGAATATATCTAATATACTAGGGTATAATTAAATAAGAGTTATCCAGCCGGAGTAGAACTAAGAATAGTTAAAACTAATCTTAAACCAGTAAGAAATAGTTAAGACCCTGCAAGAGGTATATATACCTAAGTAGAAATTAACTAATATTAGTATCTTCTAGCTAGATATAAGTAAGGAAATAACTAGTAATAATAAAGTTTTTACTAATAGACCCTAGCTCGGGTTTACTAATATCTCTATATAGCTAAATACAGTAAAGGATATTATAGTATTAAGCAGCCAGGAGAGAGCTGAATATATTAGAATAAACCTATAGTAGCTATTTTAAGGAAAAGTATTAGCTTAGTAGTAGTAGGAGTTAGATATAATTAAGAAGCTATTAGCTAGATTATCTTTCGAGCAGTAGGAAATAGTACTAAAAAAGCAATTTAATATATAACCTGCTGAAGCTTTAAAGAAGCTAGTACTAGTAATATTCTCTGAGGAAGACCTATATAAAGATCGCTCGCTATATAATTATACAGCTAAAGTATTCTGCTAGTTAGCTATATATAGAGAAATAAGTATACTCCAGTAGCTGCTAAGAGTATATAATACTCTTAATCTGAAGTTAAAGGTAATATATATAGAACCTTCTATAAATAATATAAAAGCTGATTAATTAAATAAAGCAGAACTTAGGAGATAAGATATATTAGACCTCCTGAAAGTAATCAGGCTATAATAGTATTATAAAATAATAGACCTTACCAGTCCAGATATAAATACTACCTACTTCCCCCAGGGAGAGTCTGAGACTAATAGTAAGGCTGAGGATAGCTACTTCTCTAGTTAAAACTAAAAAGATAGTTATAGTAATAGGGGATACTAGCTATATAGTAAATAGTATTAAGACTGTAATTAGTCTTTATAATATAAGAACTGAAGTCCCCCTCTATATAGTAGCAGGGACTAGTAAGAAAAAAGAAACTATAAGATCTCTTTCAGAAGAAAACTAAGATTCTAGTAGAAGTAATTTATATACTAATAATATAGATTATAAGAAGGTAGCTAATTTAAGAGTAAAGCTTAACTTAGGATTAATAACTCTAACTTTAATAATAAAGAAAGAGAGCTAAAGGATAAAGACTATACCTTTATTAAAGAATTCTCCGAGGAGAAAGATAAAGAAGCCTTAGAAGAGGAAATATTAAGTTTTACAGACCGCTAGGAGACAGTAGCCTATATCTAGGAATAAGCTAGACCTCCGATATTACCTAAGGAATAAGCCTATATATAAATTATACTACAGCCAGAGCAGATAATTAAGGCTAGCCTATATCTAGATATATCCGAAGAATTAGAGAAGAAGGTGTATATATACCTTAAGATCCCTTTGAAGTTTAATAATAAAGATAACTCCTACGAAGTATATATTAATACCAGCACCTTAACTATCTTAGTTAATAAGGGATAGCTCAAGAAGTATAGTAGGAATATATACTATTATAGCTAACCTTTAAAGTAAGTAACCAGAGTTAACTCGAACTTCTCTATCTCGGAAGTAGTAATATTTAACTTCTATATACCTAGTATTACAGTAGGAGTAGAAGTATATACCTACTTTATAGTTACTGCTAATATTATAATAGGACTAGGCCTAAAATTACTACTAGGGACTTACTTCCTATATAACTATAGTATAAGAGTAGACTTTATTAACCTAAGTATAGTCTTCAGGTCAGTATATAGTATAAAGATATAAGGTAGTATATTCCAGCTAAGACTAAGGAAAGTAGTCTATAATATCTAAGTATAGCAGAATACTAAGCTATAACCAGGTGAGAAAGTACTAATTATAGTAAAATAGAGCTCCTTACTGTTAGAAGTTAAAGCAAAAGTATACTATTTTATATTAAACTATAAGTCTATATTTAATACTATAATAGATATAAATAGTATATAGCTAGTTATATTTAGTAATAATACAGAAAGACCTCTAATTCTTATAAAGAACTAAACTATAGGTAAAATTAAGGAATATATAGGAAATAAGTAAGTAATATTCCTAACTCCGGAAGAAGCCAGCTAGGTTATACTGTCCAGTATAAGCTTTAATAGTATAGATAAGTATTTCAACTTTATAGAAAAGAATATAGAGCAGATTGAAGAAAGTAAGGAACTGGAAATTCCTAGTATTAATAATAGTCTGCTAAATTACAGGATATTAAGAATATTAGATATCCTAGCAAGAAAAAATAAGTATAGTATATATATAGCTAACCTTAATAAAACACTAGCTGAGTTTTTTATTAAACTATTAGATAAGTATAATATCTACTGCAATAGAGGTATAATCCTAATACCTGAAGAGATAAAAATAAGAGTAGACCTTGTAAACGGATAGTAAGACTAAAGAAAGATAGTCTGTCCCTACCTATTAGGTTATAATAACTGCTAGTTCCTAGATAAAATATATAATAAGCTAGTAGCAGAAGGGAAAATAAGTCCAATAGATCAACCAGCCCAGATTATATACCCGGTATTTATAGTATAGTATACAGTAGAAAGCAAGAAGAAGGGCTATATAGTAATTAATCTATAGCTACTTAATAGTAAAGTTATATCAGATATATACCTATTACTAGACTAGAACAATATAATCTTAAATATAAAAGGAAAGAAATTCTTCAGTATATTTAATACAGCTAAATTCTTCTTCCAGCTGTCTATCTTCTCAGAGCACTATAACCGGATAGTAGTTATCTCTGAGAGAGGCCTAGAGGTATTAAATATAGCCTTAATAGGTTTTTAGAACTCGCCAAGCTTCAGCTAAAGGTTTATAGATAGAATCCTATAGAAATATAGGTATTTTGTATAAGCCTATATTAATAATATTATAGTATTCTTAGATTCAGCTAAAGAGTATCTCCAGTATATAGAAGAAGTACTCCGGATCCTGGAAGAAAATTATATTTATATCTCTACTGAGAAATCATTTATTATATATCCGAGTATCAAGCTCTTAGGATATATTATAAATAGTAATAGTATAAGTAAGACTGATAAGAGACTAGCTGTATTTATTAAATTAGAATTCCTAAATAACCTTTCAGCCTTAGAAATATACCTAGGTATAGCCGGTTAGCTCTGCGATAGGGTTCTATAGTATAATATAGTTATAAAGCCTCTCTAAGTAAGGAAAACTATATTATAAAAGTTAGTAAAAGATAATAAGATTACTTTAGATAGTATAAATAAAGCAGTAAGAAAGGCAAGAGTAAAGAAGCTAATATTTAAACCTACTAAGGAAGAACTAAACTCTTTTAGCTACCTCTAGTAGGCTTTATCTAAACAGTTTTTCCTATAGTACCCGGATCCGGATAAACACCTGTTTATTAAGGTAGATATATATAAAAGCGGGTTTAGTATATATATATTCCAATTAGACTATAACTAGAATAGGTCCAGTATTCCTAGTAGGGATATACTATCCTCCAGATTACAACTAATCCTATTTATATCTTAGATAGTATTAGCTACTGAAAGAGTATATAGATTAATAGAAACAGAGGTTATAGCTATAGCTTAGGCCTTATAAAAGTTAAAATATATAGTATAGTCTAACTGCTATACAGTAAATATTATTACTAATTACATAGTAATAAAGGGGATTATTATATATATATTATTAAAAACTCTAAACCTAAATAAAGCTAACCTGAAGCTAGCAGGAACTATAAATTAGCTTTCCTAATTCAGGCTAAATATCTTCTATATTAAAGGTAAACTTAATATAGTACTAGATATACTATTAAGGCTCCTAGTTACTAACCCAAGGGGAGCAGTTACAGTAGAAAGCAGGTATAATAAGCTGGAATATAATATAATAGAAGAAAGCTATAGTCTAGTAGAGTCTGAAGCTAAAAGAGTAGACTATATACTTAACTATATAGTAATAAATATTAAAGTAGTAATAGACTCAGCTTTTATATAGCAGATTATATATAGCTATTAGATAGACCTGAGATTCTTAAGAATTATTAAGTATCTGAATCTTATTAAAGAATTAAAAGCAGGTAAAGCTAGTAAGATATTAGTAAAGATTAAGGGACTAAAGTTTATACTAAGATTCCTACTAAAACAGTTTTACCTGAATAAAGATAGCCTTTTATTCTATATAGTAGGTAATAGCTAGAGCAGACTATATATACCGGAAGACTATATAGCTATTATAATATAAAGTATATATAATAATAAATACTACTTTAGTATAAAAAGAATAATTACTGAGCTTAAAGGATATTAAATCTAATTACTTATAAGAAAAGTCCAGTAGTATATCTATTACTGCCTAACTTACTATAAAGTAGGAGTAGCTAGAAGTATACCTATAGGAGAGTTAAGACTAAGCTAGGCCTACCCTTAGCTATTTTATATAATTATACTGGACTTTATTATAGATCTGCTTAAGATTCCCTTAGTAGGAATTTACTAAGCTATAGAAGGATTTATAAAATTAAATACTTTAGCCCCTATAAATAATATATTCTTAAAGAAAACTATACTTCTTACAGGATATATATTATATATAGCTACAGAGTAGGTAATAATCCTAATCAGAGAACTCTTTCTTACGGATTAGGGTTATCCTAAGTATATTCTTAGTAATAGAGACCTGAAGTTTATATTAAAAATATAGAGAGAGGTATTTTATCTTACTAGGACAAAGTTACTAATATTAACTGCATACTATCTGTAAATAGATAGAATTTCTAAAAGGAAAAACTAAATAGTTAAGATAGTAATATAGTACTATATACTAAAAGAACCTGATATTAAATAGGTAGATATACTCCTAGCTTTATAATACTAGCTAAATAATATGAAGGTTGAAGCGCTTGAGAGATTACCTAATAAACTAGTTATAGGATTCTGACTATACTCTAACCTGGATATTACAAATCAGATAAATCTAATTCCTTTAGAAGAACAAAGTATTATATTAGAAGTACTTAGGAAGTTATACTAAAAAGAGGCCGTACTTACCCTAGATATAGCAGTAATACTAGCAAAGGAAAGGTATAATAAGTTAAGAACAGTAGCAGATATTACTAAAGATAATATTATCTACTTATACCTCTATAATAGATATTAGTTACCTAGAAACCTAAAGAAGAAGTAGTCTCTAACCAGATCTAGCCTATAGAAAGTCCTAGAAGTAGTCTACCCGCAGGCAGTTAAACTAAACCTACTAGAGTACTACAAAGTATACCCTATAGTATCAACTGTACAGCTATAGAAGCTAGCTTAAGGAAAGGATCCTTACAGCAGAGAGCTATAAGAACCTGGCCTAGTTAAATTAGGTAAGGGAGCAGATAATATATATAAAGTTAAACAGATACTTAACTATAGGAGAGTAAGAGGCTACTATATATAAGTTGAATATCTAGTCTATTAGAAAGGTTAGGGAAGTAAAGATAACTCTTAGGTTAAAGAGAGAGACTTAGCTGAAAGTACCTAAGAGCTACTTTAGGAATATAAGACAAGCAAACCTAAGGCCTTCTTTAGTAAGGAGACAGAGTTAGCATACTAGTACAGTACCTGGCCTACCTACAGACAAAATATACTGCTAAATAATATAGAGAGCCTGCCTGTAAAGCAGCAGCTGTTAGCAGCTAATAGATAATAATAAAGCTGATACATTAAATATACTGCAGCCTGCTCGGACTTAATAACTTCTCCTTATATAAAGTATATATTTATTATTTTTACCTTCTTCAGCTAACCTCTAATAGCTAAAACTAACTATATTAAGATTAGAACTCCTTTAAGTAAAAACTTTAAGATACTGTAAATACTAACCAGAAAGCAGGTAAGATTCCTATATATAGAATACCTTATATATTTTCTCAGCCTTAGTATTCCTAAGTTCAGCTATATTAGTGAACCTTAAGTTATATAGACTTAGAAGTAAATTACAGCTGTACTTAAGAAATACCCGGTCGATAAGGCGCTCAGTAAAAAAGGTAAGAAGCTTAATAACGCAGCTTTAAGAAATCTAGCTGAATATAACTATAAAGCCCTCCCTGAAGCAGTTAAAGGTAACTTTAAGTAACCAGCTAAAAACAAGTCCTAGTAAGACTTTTATATAGAGGTATTAAGGATTATAAAGCAGTCAGAAGAGTTATTTACTATACTTTAATAATTACTTATACCGGAACTAATTACCTATCAGAAGAGAACCTCTACTATACCTCTAAAAAATATAAAAGCAGTATCTTATAAGAGCAAAGGGGAGGCCCCTAAAACTCCAGCTAAGAAGGCTAATTAAAAATTATTAGCTCTAGCTATAATACCTTTGAAGAATAAAAAGGTATAAGTAGTAGCTCCTGAAGAGAGCAAGGAAGACCCCTTCTGTAATCCTAAAGGAACCAAGGCCTCTGTACAGAAGGATACTGATAATAAGGATATTCTAGTAGCAAGACAGAAAAAGGGTACTATATCAAAGGCGAAGATAACTATAATCTTATCCAATAAAGAAACAACCTACTCTACTTCTAATAAGGACAAGCAGCCTATAGCAAATACTAACTAGGAGGGTACTAATAATAAATATCCCTTAATAGTAAAAAACTATAGCTACTATACAGGCCAGATTATAATATACTAAGCTAATAATAATATACCCTATTAAGTAGTATATTTTAACTACTACTAAGCAAAGGGTAGTAATAAATTACTTAATATCTTAGCCCTTAACTATATTATAGCTAGCTTTCGAGATATAGTAGACCCTGAAAACTCAAATTACCCCCTTATAGAGGAGTACTATAAAATTAAGAATAAGGTTAAAGAAGTCTAGGAGGAAATCCTTAAAGCAAAGGAGTTAAAAGCTACTACAGACTGGAAGGAGTATATAAGTAAGAGTATATAGATTCGCTATATTAAGTAATAAGTAGATACTACAGTTAAAATATATATCTGAAACAGAGTTAAATATGCTGCTAATAAGTATAATACTAAGGATCCTAATAACTAACTGCTGGCTAAAGTTAATATCCTAGCCCTTCGCTATATTAACCCTTATACTTTTAATGGGCAGATTATAATTAAACTAGTATTTTTAGGATATATAGACCTTATAATTATTAGTAATATACCTAAAGCTGAGGTAAGAACTACCTTTGTACAGGAGATATACTTCAGACGGATTAATAAAGACCTCAGGTATAAGGTAGAGCACTCTAACTATAAAATAGTCAATCAGTTAAATAATAAGATATTTAAAGAACTTAAAGAGAACTTAAGCTATATTAATAAGTTAGAAGAATCCAATGCAGTATTAGAGAAAAATACAGCTCTGGAGGCAAGTATTACTGCTGTACAGCTTAGGCTCAATATCTTTGAAGAGGCTGGCTACAAGGCAGGTAAAACTTCAACTAAGTATAAAGTATCATAGGGAATTAATAAGGAGGAAGAGCCAGAGTCAGATAGAGCTAATATAACTCTATCCAAGACCCCAGTCATATATAGCAAATCGAAGCAGGCTACCGAAACACCATTAAAGAAGATACCTGCTAAAGTAACTCCAGGGAAGTCGGCTGTAAAGCTAAAGACCCTGTCTAAGTATAAGCTGGAAAATAAACCAGAGGGATCTGCGAGCTGATAGGCTAAGTAATATAATTTGGAGGTATAAAAAGCGGACTGGAGAAGGGCGGCACCTACTGTAATAAAGGAAAAAGCACTAAATAAACTCAGCGTAAAACAGCTAGGTAAAAGGCAAATACGAGCACACAACTAGCAAAGGTAAATTAGAGCAATTGAATTTTATATAATAATTTACTTTCACAAAGATTTCTTTTATTAATTAAAACAGGCTGAATACAGCCAGGCTACTAAGGGTAGTAGTATTTTTCCTTTATCCGGGGCACTTATTATACTACGAACAGGGGCTATACGGAGCCCCCTATAAAAGGGCTGGAAACAGCTAACAGATAGAAAGAGGAGATAAGCCTTAAGAATTATATTATCTCGCACACAAGTGAAGGTATTATGATCATAGGCTTCAACCACAACCCGTCATAACCCGGCTACCCTGTAGCTAACAATCCAGAACCTATTAACAACGCCCAGGCTGGTTGCGGCCAGTTTTGAGCGTAACAAAGAGATAATTTAATACTCTTTAATATATAAGCTATCCTACTAATTAGGGTCTATATATAATCTGTATATTATCCTATTCCAGCCTTATATTAGCTTTTATATAATAGATTTTTTATATTATACCTGAGAAAGCTATCTAGCAGCAGTATTATATAACTAACCAGCTCTTATACTACCTATTAATTCTATATAATAAGCTCCTCTCTGCCTTTATTATTATTATAATTCCTTTATATTAAACCTAAAGTATACTCTTATTATACCTAAGTCCTATTTAACTTATAAGGGTAACCTAATAGTATTAGATTTTATCCAGTATCTATCTTAACTAGAAACTATATATATATTATATATAATATAATATATAATAGTATAACTAATCTAAATAGTATAGAAGCAGATCCCAGCCTTACTCTATTTAATAATACTAGGAGGGAGTATATAAAATAATTCCTTAAAGATTTAGAGTCCTATAAAAATAAGCTAATAAGGCAGAGACTATACTAAGAGAAATATAATAAGCTATTAACTCGGAAGTATAACTTAAAGGTTAAATTTATATTCTATAAGTCGGTTTTTATCAGATAGATTTAGTATAATATCTCAGAGTACAGTCCGGAGTAAAGGGAATTTACTAAAGCTGTAAACAGAGGTGCTAATAACCAGATATAATATATAAAGGAGCTTAAGAAGGTAGCGAGCTACTAGGGCGAGGATATTATTTAATACTATATTAAAGGTTATAGAGCTAATTTTATAATACAGCTCGCCCTTATAGCTAAGATATATCAGAACTTCAAGATATAGGCCTTACCCTGACTCTAATAGCTTATCTATTAATATATCCAACTTAGCAGGTATAAATATAAGTATACCCTTAAGTATATTAATCTTATTAATATAAGGTTATAGATCTCTAATACTTTATATATAAAGTTAAATAATTATAAGAAAATTAAGCTCCTCTTTTTAATACTAAAATTAAACAAGCTACTAAATAGTTATATCTTTAATCTCTACTATCTTATTATACCTAGGTAACCTGCTATTAAGTTAAGTTACTGAAAGCTCTTCCTACAGCAGATCTAAGACTACTAGGCGAAAATTATACCACCAGTTAAAGTAAGGGGCTAGTTCAGCCCGGGATCTCCCGTACTTATATTACTACTATAAGTAATAGTAATAATAGTCCGGATATAAGCTTAATACCTACTGACCTACCTAGTAATAGTTAAGTTATATATATACAGAGTATAGTTTATAACTCTCTAATCTGTATTACAGACTACTTAACCTAAGTTCCCTATAAAAAAACAGTCCAGATAGTATTCTGAAGATTAAACTGTATTATAGCTAATAAGCAGGCTATATATAAGTCAGTAGAAATAATATTATAAAGGACTAGCTGTACTACTAAGACCAAGACCCTGAATAATAAGAGTTAAAATAATTAATTAAAAGGGAATAAATTAAGTTCAGATACTCTTAACTTAGCTTTAGTATAAATTAATTAGCTTACCAGGGAGCTTAATAAATATAGCTCGCTGGAGGAGGTACTAGTAGCTCCGGATAAGCAATATATAATATCAGTTCTGCTAGATATTAGTAAGATATATAAGCAGCTTTACAACCAGATAGTTATTAGCCCTTATAGCTTCTGCTCTGATATATTACCTTAGTATAACTCTGCCTCTGATTAGGTATATCTTGCCTAAGCTATTAGCAAGGTGTTCTAGAGGGCTAAAGATATATCTAGCAGCTATAGTACTTAAACTATAGTATATCTACTCCCTATCTTAAAGAACTATAAATACCCTAATACAGATATAAACTACAGTATATTAGACCTCTATCTAATAAGTAGAATCTAAGCTAAGAAACTCCTTAACTCTAATATACCTGATATCCTACTTATAACAGAGGGTCAGCAGATATTTAAATAAGATAATTAAGAGAAAGCTATTACTAAGTTTTTATTAATAAGTTAGGGATAATAATAAAACTATCTTAGTTTAGATTCTATCCCTTAAAGCTAATAGCTGCTCCTGTAAGGTATATAATCTGGGATAAGTCCGAAATTAATTTCTCTTATTAAATAATAAGGATAACCTATAGAATATCCTTAACTACAGCTGCCTAATATCTTCTGCCCTTCTATCCTTTTTAACCAGAAGAAACTACTAGCTTCTTAGCTAAATATAGGATTAAGTACTAAATAGTTATAGTACTAAAAGGGTATAGGTATCTAGGGATAATTAGTTAGAATAGAAGGATATTAAGTACTAGGTACTTTTATATAAAGGGGGATATTATATAGTACTATATATAGATAGCTATAGCCTTATAATATAGATAACTGTTCAGCAGGGCTATTTTAGTTTTATTTGGATATCACGCCCAATCGGGGATCAGTAAAGAGAGTAGATAAAGGATATATAATACTATAATAATAATCAGAGATAGTACTATTAGGTCTTAAAACCCAGCTAGACTGTCTACTTTCCCTCCGGAATAATCTATAGTATATTCCGGCTTCAGGGAGAATAGATACTTATACTCAGCAGCTATATCCTTTAATAGTTCGGAATTAATTAATAGGTAGATATATTCCTTAAGCAGGTTAGATATCTAAACTCTACTAATAAAGATATAGAATTTCCCTTAAGATAGTTTTTAGCTATAGAGCAGCTTGTTCAGAATAGGTTAGAGCAGAGTATAAAAGATTAATTTAGTTAGAGGATAATAAAGCAATAGATATAATCTGTATAGCTATTCTACCTATCTAAGTAGGTAATAGGAGAAATAAGGTACTAAATAGAAGAGTAGTTATTAATATACTACTTTCTACTATAAGTAGAGAAATTTAGTAATTTAGAATAAAATAAAGTAATAGCAAATAGAGTATTCTCTCTATAGTATATATTATTAGGACTTAATAATCTAATAATACTAGCCCCAGACTTAATAATAAGTAGCTTAATATTTAAGTATCTTAATTTTAATATTACCTACTTACTATTTTAATTATCTACTGTAAGCTTAGTACTATATATTAGGGTCTGACTTAATATATAAGCCCTAGGCAGAATAACCCTATTATACCTCTAGCTTCTTATAAGCTTCAGGGTTCTATATAACCGAGGAAGGATATAGAGGGACTGTCTTAAACTTATATTTAAGGAAGAGTCTGTATAATATTATAGCTTCCTTCTAAGCTTGCTCTGCCTTATATTAATACCTATTCTAATTCCCTTCCCAGGTAATATCTTAGATTACTATACCCCCGCTATCTTTATTACTTATAATATAAAATATAAATAATTCAGTATATTCCTAGTTTCGAAGAATATATAGAGAAATATTACCTTTATTATCAGGGTCTTTAATAAGTAAATCCTATTTATTATCTATAGAATATATTCAAAACCCAGCCTTAAGCTTCTCAAGGTCTTTACTACTAACTAGTAGACCCTAAGATACTGTAAGAGGTATATTAATAGGCTTAATAATACTCCTGTTATACCTTGCTATCTACTATAGTTATATCTCTTCCTTAGTCGCTAGTTCAATATTAATATATAGCTTATTATTAATATATAGTTTATTATTAAAGCCAAAGTCTGGAATATCTTCTGGATTTATAAACTCCACTTATTCCGGATTATATAATATTATAATATAATCTATATAAACTTATTAGTTATAGTAAGGGTTATTATAAATTCAGATATATATACCTATTAGTAGTAAATATATTATTTAACTTTAGGAAAGAAAACTGATATTACTTAGGGTTATATTAATTATTTATAGAAAAATACAGGACAGGAAGGAGACTTATTAGCACTAACTAATAACTATATACTTATATATAGTAATCTATTAGATACAGAAACAGTTGCTTATTTAGGTTAATTCAATATATATAATTAATCCCTTAAGTATATTATTTAATATATTAAGGAGAGGCTTATCTGATAGCCCCTCTTTTAGATAGACCTCTTATAGGCCTACCTACAGGTAGGTACTTTAACTCAATAGTATTATTTACCTACTAGCTTAGCTGAACTTTTACCTACTAACTTATAGAATCTATTAATAGGGTGTTCTTATATAGAAATTAATTATAGAAATACCAGACCTGTTTAACTAAGTAAATCTTTTTTATTACTATATTTATATTACTATTTCTATATAAGGTAGGATATTATCTATATACCTATATAGTCAGGCGTATTCAGACTCCTCTAAGAAAACAGCTGTCTTTATATACTTCTAAATAGTATATCTATTGCAAATACCCTGTAATAGAGACTCTAGTATAGTATAATAGCTAAAGATATAGTTCTCTAGTTAGGGGCTAGGTTCCTATTATACTTCCTACCTATAGCTCAGCTGTCTTATTCTAGATACTCTAGATTCTCTCTTAGTATAGGTATATTATAAATTATATTAGCTATATTAATATAGGTAGAATAAAGAGTAATAAGAAAGCTTACCTATACTTAAGGACTTCTGGGAGATAGATAAGGGAGACCAAATTATATAATATTATAGGTACTCCAGTTATTTACTATAAATATAACCTGGCAGCAGCCTATTATACGCAATAGTAAGCAGGGTATAGTATCTTATCTGATTTTATTTAATTACAGGTCCAGCTGTCTAACTAATAGAGCGTTACAGAGGCTATATAAATATAGACTATCAGCTATACTCTCTCTCTATAGCTAATATATTTATTAGTAGCTAAGTAGATAAAACCTCAGCCTTAAGAGGGGACTTAGCTATAATATTATAAGTATATTTACTATAAGAATTACTAAATAGGTAGTAATAAGTATTAGGGGAGGAAAGTACCTGGGTATAGTATAATACTTATCCTATATCCTCTACCTGTAGGTCTAGCTATCTACTAACAGAGTATTAAAGCTTAAATATAGATTAATAACTTAATATCTGCAGTTAGTATATTTATTAGTAGCTAAGTAGAAACAGTTAAATATAACCCCAGCCTAGGACCTATATATATTTAGTATTACCTTAGTAGGGTATTAAGGTTATACTGCTATTACCTGCTGGTATATTAATATACAGGCAGCTTTTTACCAGGGGCAACTAAGCAATATTACTATATATAATATTATATATTAGCTCCAGGCCCTTAGCCCCTGCTCTTAAGGAGCAGGATTCTCCAGATATTATACTAGTAAGACTGAATATAGTATTCCAAACTGCTGTTAGCTATTAGGGGAACCCTAGTATCTAGTAGCAGTACTCTACGGAACAGATCGGAAAGGAAGTCTTATCTTAGCACTGGGGGTAGGAAAGTATAATAAGGTGGCTGGTAAAGGAAATTAGTTATTAAATCTTTATAATCTTTCTAACCTTTATAATCTTTATAATCTTTATATCTTTCCTTCTTCTAACAGGATATAGAACTTAGTACAGCTGTAATAGTATTATAGAATAAATATAATTACTAATATAGCCCTGGTATAAGGTAGAGATTCTATTATAGTAATATATTAGTTATTAAGGCCTATAAAGCTGACTGCTAAACTAAAGAAAATCTATAAGTAACTGCAAAGATTAATATAATAAGGAAAATAAGGCTATATAGTTTAAATAAAGTTGGAAGTAGATATAAGAATAAACTGACTAAAAGAGCTAGAGAATTACTAATAATAGTAGAGAGTATAATAGGTAATAATATAATACTTAATTAAAGCGGGGTAGTCTATATTAATAAACTTATAATTATTATAAGTAGGAATAACTAATAAGATAAGCGCCTTAATAAGCTTAGTTATAAAGCGGTTATATTATATATTATATAAACCCTTCTAATAAAGGAATTCCGGAGGTATAAAAAACCATACTCTATTATAAATAAAAGGGAGTTATTCTCCCTATTTTAATAAAGCTCGGTTTCTTTAACTAAGATTGCTAGTCTATTATAGATAGTATATTATATCTAAACTCAGCTTTAAATAATATAACGCCTACAGGCTAACTAAATTCCAAGAACTTAGTCAGCTAGCTATCTATATAACTCTATATTTTACTACAGGTTATAATCAGCTATTATAACTATATAATAATAATAAAAGTATAACTCTGCTATTACCAGGTTCTAGCTAGGTCTAAAGTCAGTAAGAATCTAGAGATAACTAGTATATATAAATAGCTATAAGAAAAGCTAAAGGTCCTATATATATAGTATACTATAATTAGCTTTAGTAACTAGGTAGAGGGAAGGGGAAAATTCCAGTAGCTTTATTCAGCCAGCTAGCAGTATAGAGTATATATATATTACAGCTTTAACCTCTTCAGTATAATATATAATAATCCAGATATCCTCTTATACAGTAGCTATTAATTAAGATATAGTAATTAGTTTACTTTCTAAGCTTATTTCCTATACTAATATAAGCAGTTACTACCCTTAGCTATATATTACTATCTTACCTTCTTTTACTGCCTTTATTATACTTACTCTAATAATTATAGGGTAATACCCTAGATAATATAATTAATAGCCTTTAATTATTAGTTAGTACTAGTAGAAGTACTATAGGTCCGGCCTCTGCTCAGTATATAGTTTTCTATATACTAGGAGTACCCGGGTAACTATTATACAGAATACTTCCTTATTAAAATACTCCCTAATAAAGAATATTATCTTATATTATATAGCACTAGCTTCTTTAGCTAAATTATTACAGATTATATCTAATATTACTAGGATAATTATAGGTTCAGGACCAGTATAATTTAGTAGCTTAGTTATCCTTCTAAACTATATATAGATTAATCAGGTTCTACAGGAAGCACGCTCAGTATAAAGATATAGTATTAATATTATTTTAATTCGAATATCCTCGATCTAGTATAGGAGGGAGCTATTTATACTAGGCTTTAGTAAGTCAAGGAGTTACAGTAGAGGATATAGACTTTATAAAAGGAATAAAGTAAAAGCTTTAATTCTATATTATTCTCTAGGAGTATATATAGCTAGCAGCTTCTTAAGAAAAGAAAATAATATAAGTATAGGATAGATACTATATATAGAATCTGAAATAATATTTAAAGTAGCCTTTGCTAAAGAAGAGCAGCTGATTAAGTAACTAATATACTGAGTTTGTATAATATTAGTATATTAGCAGAATATAGATCTGAGACCCTTTATAGCCCGCCCTTTAATAATCCTGTATCTCGGCCTATATTTATAGTCTACCTTTACCTATTTCCTATTCCTTCAAAGCTCTAGATTACTCTACTATAGAATACCCTGTTTATAATTATAAGTTCAGAACAGAAGGGAGCTTTAAGTAATACTATTAAGATAGTTATCTGAAGATATATTATCTATAATACAAGTATCCTTTTATAAACTGCGAATCTCTCTAATAGTATATCTCCTTATTATTAAACTATTACAGATATAAATATTATCCTTATAAACCTGATTTTATATTATCTATAGTACTAGAGAAGTATTAAAAAAACTCTTATAAGCTTTATAAACCTTATATAGATCCTTTAATACTCCAGAAAGCCTCGAATAATATAATATAGCTATATATAATTTCTATAAGGACTATAGTAATTTTTTTAATACTAAAAACAATCTCCAAAATATTTATAATCCTATAAATACTATAGTTTACAGATTATATATTAACTTCTATATAGTATTAGAGGATATATACTATAAAATTTATTCTATATCCAGAATACTTAAGAAGCTTTAATAAGGAGTTAGTAATAGTATTATACCTTAAGGCTGGATTATACTTATCTAGTATAACCGCTGATATTATTAATAATCTTATCTACTAGTATTATTAGTCTGGCTGCTATATTTCAAATAATAAGGAATATAACTTTAGCTATTCTAACTATAAAACCCTTTTTATCTAGATAAGTAGGCTTCTATAGTATACAGAAAGTAATACTTATAAAGTTAGTTTTAGTAAGGACTTACTATTAGGCAAGTTTCTATACTTCCTATAGCTCTATATTTAATCTTAAAAGATTTACTATAAGTATATAGTATAGTTAGAGCTTAGATAGTCTTAGCTATATTATAATCAGTTTAAGACCGGTACTAAGGATATATATTAAGAATATTTCTATAAGAACTTAGAACTACTATATATAATAGCCCTGAAATACTTAGAGCTAACTAAAGTACTTTTTTATTATTCCTTATCCTAGTATACCCTAGTATATATTTCCTTATTTTATATATTAAATATATAATTATATAAATCGCCCCTGCAATAGGAATATCCTGGGATATAGAGTTTAGGAGTAAGAATATACTAATAGAACTAATAGCTAGCCTGCAGACCGGGTATAAGTAACTAAAAGCCCCTCCTAAGTCCCTTACAGTTAATATAATAAGATACCTTATTTAGTAAATATAAACTAGAGTAGTTACAGTTAAGTATAATCTTTCAGTATTAAAGGTTATAGTAATATATAACTATAAGCCAGATATATATCCAGCCTATATATAAGGATAAGGAATAAAATCCTGAGGAAGATAGTTAGATAGGTAATAGTATATTATTTTATAGTAAGTCCTATATTTATTAGTCTGAAGAGCTTAAATATACCTCTAGAATAGAATTAATCTAATTACTATTTATATTTCTCTACTAGTATATAATAACTTTAGTATAGTTCTACTATAATATTAATAAGCTTTTACTATTTAATAATATCTTACTTTATATAGCTGCTTTTATTCTACCTAATTTAATATCTATAGAGTAATACTATACTGCTCCTGTATATAACTTCTGAAGTAGTTAAGATATATAAACTTAAGGTCTCAGTACTTAGGATATTTATATTATATCTTCTTACTACTCTGCTCAGCTTGCTTATACCTGGCTAGATACTAGTTATTAAAATAATTATTTATAATAGTTAAATAGTAATATATAAAGGTATACTCTTTATAAAAGAGTTACTTATTACTAATATAATCAGAATACTATATAGTACCCAGGAGAAGGGGGAATAGATCAGGACTAGGTATAACTTTACTATATACCCTAGGTAACTCAGCTTTAATAGAAGGTTTAGGGCTAACCCTTAGCTAGATATAATCTTATTTAATTATCTCTCTCTTATTATAGAGTACTACTATTAAATTAATAGCCTTAATTCTATACTAAAGGATTTAATCTTTATTCAGATTATTAGGCTAGTAGCAGAGAATCTCTACTAGCTGAGCCTGTATTAATATAATAATATTAATAACTAGCTCTATATACTCCTCTTCCTCTTCCCCCTGTACTTATATCTTAATATCCTAAGTAGGCTAGTAATAAAAGTAATACTTATAGTATACTTTAATAACTTCCTTTTAATACTATATATACTTTAAGCAGATTTTATTTATAAGCTTATAGATCTTCTTCTTATCCTAATAGCCCTTAATCTAGTAGTTCCTCTATCTGAGTATATTATATTACTATTTAAGTTTTTAGATATTCAGATCTAGTACTAAGCCTATCTATACTTCCTTAGGTACTATATCGGAAGTTACTCGAGGGTTATATATAAGGCTAATATATATAAATAGCCAGAATAGCTAAGTCTCCTTCTTTTTCTTAAGGAAAGTATTCTAAATATTAAAGTTAGTAATCTTATTAAGATAAGTATAGTAGAATATTATAAATTAAGAATTATAGTATATTATTTAGTTATAGATAGTATCTAGTATATCTTCTAGAATAATAAGTCTAGTTAGTACTATTTCTAAGCTCTAGCTATCTATTCTGGGTAGGTAATAAATATAATATATACTATTAGCTATATTAGTAGTACTCCTCTAAGTAAATCTGGGTATCTATCTTCTCTTATACCCTGAATTAAGACTCTATTAGCTAATATTATCTCTAAGTTTTAAATATAATATAGTATTAGTATAAGAGAGTATAGTACTATAGTACTAATAGAATATAGGAGTTTTTAGCTTAGAAGTCTTCTATTAGAGTAGAGTATATTCCTTAAACTATAGTAGCTTTAACTTAAAGATACTCTTTATATCTATTAAGCTTACTATATTAAAAGTATTATTATATAGAGTAAGGGTAATAATAGTAGAAATAGTATAGAAGAGAATCTTTCTAGTAGGGATAAAGTAGAAGATTATCCTAATAAAGCTATTAGTATATATAAGATTTAACTATTTAGATTAAAGGATAGAAGAATATATAGCTTAGGTTTCTTATTAGCCCTTTTATAATAAATAAACTTAATAGCTATAGTAGGTATATACTATCTGGTAATCAGATACTATATAATCAGTATCTAAATATCTTTATAATAGAGAGCCTTTAGATATTTATATCCTATAGTCTCCTAGGAGAGAAAACTCTTAAGTTTAGAGTTTTTATCTAGAAGAGAGCTATTATCTTTATTAATATTATTAGTATCAGAAGGGAGTAACTAAATAAATTAGTTCTTAAAGAGCTTTTCTATAGACCTATCTTTAGGTTTCTTTTACTTACTATCTATAAGTTCAGCAGGTTATACCCCGGTATAGTATAATAGCTAATAATAGCTAGTTAAATAGATATAGTACTACTTACCTGGGAAAATACTTATATTATATATAATATTAAATATTAAAATAATATATAGATTATCTATATTAAGGATTAGCTTACTATTAATATTAGGTACTTAGTAGTAGAAATAAGGAGCTAAGATATAGTAATAGTACTAACTATCTATTAGCAGAGCCTATATAGTACTTAGAATAGCAGCTAGCTGTACCTATATAATTAGAAGGAGTCTATCTACCTTATATACTTTCTTAGTATTATTTTAGTCTATATACTAGCTAGTAACTATAGTATATAGCTACTAGAACTAATAAATATACTCCTTACTAGTACCTTATAATATAATTTTAGATCTTTTATAGATATATAGGAAGAAGTCTTATATTATTTTAAGCTTAAAATTCTAAATAGTTATCTTTTAGTATCTAATTTTTATATTAGTATAGTAACTATATTAGTTATATTAAAAAATCAGAAGTAAATAAAATAAATCTAATAGAGTATTTCTATATATTATAACTACTTATTAAAGATCCTATTTATATTAATTTTAGTTTTAATAGAGTATTTAGGCTTAATAAAATATACTTTACCTAATTATATATAATAAATAGTATACTATTTAACTAAGAGTATAGGCTTATTATTTATAGCTTACTTCTCTACTTTACAGATAGTAAAGTCTTAAAGAAAGCTTATATAATTATATAGACTATTTATAGCTGCTATTAAGGGTACAGTAGTCGAGTTTGCTACTATTTAGTTAAGGCAGTAGATAGCTAAAAGATAAAAATAGCTATATATAGGAGGAAGGGAAGAAGGGAGAGATATAGAGTATTATTAGTATATATAGAGCTAAAGCAGCCTACTGCTACTAATATTTATAGGGAGGAATAGGTCTATTAAAGAGTTAGAGAGATAAGAAATAGAATATAAGTTCGATATCTATTTTAAATACCTATTTTAATTAGGGGGAGTAGATAGATAAATAATACTAGTACCCCTGGGATATATTTTATATATACTATTTATTAAAGCAGGGGTTTACTAGGTACTAATAATAAGTATAGAGTACCTTTCTCTTAATCTAAACCTTAGTTATCCCTATACTGTAGGTACTAGCTAAAATAGTAGTAAAAACTACTAGATTTAGCAGTACTAGTAGTACTTTCTCTGTTTAATAAGTAAAATAGATTATTTATTATTTATAAGTTTACTACTAATACTATTAGTTATTAATTCTTATAGCTATAGTTATATATTTATAAATACTTACTAATCTATCTTCCTTATAGAGTTTATTCTAAACTTCTTTTTTAAGTTAGTTAAAATAGTAAGATATAGTATATTCCTTATTCTATCTAGTTTTAACTAGTAACTAAAGATAATAAGTACTAAAGATTAAATATAATCCTTTCTAAATAAATATATTAATTTTATATTCTATCTTATACTTCTTATTTTAAATACTAAAGGTTTACTTAAGAACTTCTATAAAGTAATTAAAACTTATTATAATATTAATAGTTTATTAGTTTCCCTATTTATTAAGATATTCTCTTATAATAGGTTTAGATTAGTTAAGTATAACTCCCTTAAGTTATAAGTAGGTATATATAATTTTTCTTTTATTAGTATTAAGTATATAGGAAAATAATTAAAATATACTTAGAGTTAAGTTATAAATCCTTAAAGTTTATTTTAGATTTTATTAAATACTTTAAATAATAGTAGTTTAAGTAGTTATTCTAACTCTTTTTCTTAAATAGTAGTTATAGCTTAAATCTAAAGATTAGTATATATAGTAGCTTATTATATTATAATAGCTATAATATCTTCTTTATTATTATATAGTAATTAAGATAAGATAATTAGCTAAATAAGAGTTATTAATATATAATAATTAGATAACTTATACTAGATAGGGTTTAGAGTAGATTAGAGTTAAACTAATTAGAGTATTATTCTAAGTAGTATAATTAGATTATCTTAAGCTATATAATATAAGTTACTATTAATATATAAGTATTATAGAGCTAGTAATAATAGATATATAGATAATATTATTAATAACTATCTAAAAGAGTATTCTATCTAGTAAAATAAATATATATATATACTAGGGTAATATATATAATATAGAATATATTACTAGTAATTAGTTAGTATTATAGTTAATATATAGAATATTAATTATACTACTTAATAGTATATAATTATATATAATAACTAAGGTTAGTTCTGTTTATATAATATAGGGGTTATTTATAATATAACTATAGTATAAATATTAATTTAATCTATTAGAAAGCTAGTCTTATTAGAATTATAAATATCTTTATTAAGAATATTATATTTAGCTATTATATTCTATATAAAATTAAACTATAGTTAGATAATCTTAAGATTTTTATATAAAGCTCTCTAATAGTTATATTTATAAAATAGAACTATCTTAAGTAGTAGTTAGTATTAAATTAAAAGACTATTATTCGATCTTATATATTAGATAGGTAGAAATTATATTATTATATTTATCTAAGTTATACTTATAATAGTTAGATAACTTATACTAAACAGGGTCTAGGGTAGATCGGGTTAAACTAATCAGAGTATTATTCTGAGTAGTATAATCAGGTTATCTTAAGCTATATAATATAAGTTACTATTAATATATAAGTATTATAGAGCTAGTAATAATAGAGATATAGATAATTATATTAATAACTATCTAAAAGAGTATTCTATTTAGTAAAATAAATATATATATATACTAGGGGCTTATAATAGCTTACTAGTAATCTAGAGTAAGTTTAACTAAGAATTATTTAGGCTTATTAATAATCTAGAGTAATCTATCTCTTATTAATAAAAAAAGATAGGGTATACTATATAATATAGTAGATATATACTTTATTTATAATATATTACTCTCTTCCTATTAGTTTTATTCTTAAAACTAGTTTTTATAGCTAATAGCTAGTATATAATTTCTTTATTCTTAATTATTCTATATATTACTAATTATATTATAGTCTTTATCTAAGAAATTATAATAATATAAGTATTTTATATCCCTAATTAAAGAGATAAATATTAAAATTATATCTTATTTAAATTATTTTAAGTATAAGAAAGTATATTATATAATTAAAGCTTTTTTCTTACTATAGGGAGTATATAAAGCTAGATTAATCTTATAATAGTATTAAGATAGTATCTTAGTATATATAACTTTTATTCTTTATTTTTCTAATTCCTACTGATTTTATATATAATAAAATATTTAGTTACTAGAGAGTAGTATTTAGAGTATAAATTAGCTTTATTTAAGCTAGCTCTTTAGGAGGTCTTAGTAAAGGTTTCTTATTTTTATTATTAGTATTAAATAGCTTAGGAGAAATTCTAATATTTATTTTATTATAGAGTATATAATCTGAATAAATAGAATAGTATTTATATTTAGGAGAAGATAATTTTAAAGAAGTAATAAACTATTAGTATAGTATAATTCCTTAGTACTATAGGAATTATTAATTAGATTTTAATTCTTTCTAATTTTTCTAATTTTTTCTTCTTTTCTAATATTACTAATAGAACTATTAGATAAGCTTCTAATAATTCTTTAGATATTTAGTAGGTTTCTAAATATTATTATTATTAGTATATTCTTTCTATTTAATAAAATAGAATATTTATTTATTTCTAATTTCTTTTTTTAGTATTTTTTCTAACTTATATTCTTCTTTATAGATCTTAATTAGATAATCTTAGTTTAGAGTATTTTCTAATACTTTTTTAAGTAATAATATATAAAAAACTAGATAGATATATATTATATCTAGTAGTAATAGTTTATAATTAATATCTGATTTTTTCTTTAGAATTTTAAATAGTTCTAATTTTTTATAATCTAAATTATTATTTAGTTATATTATTATAATATTTTTATAGAGTAGATAAACTTTATTTTCTTTTTTTAAAATTAATCTTTTTAATCTTATTTTATTATAATATTTCTTTATTCTTTTTTAGATAAATTCTAATTCTATTTTTATTTCTATATATAATAAATATAATATTTCTTTTATAAGTATAATAGTAGATATATCTAGTTTATTAAATATTTATTAGTTTTAGAATTCTAATTTATAACTATAGTTTATATATATAGATATAAGCTAGATAAATTCTTATATTAAACTATTATATATAATCTATACTATAAGTAATAGTTATACTTAATTATTTTATTTATAATTAATATATATTTATAAGTATTATTTTAATATTTAATTTAAATATTCTATTTATTTATTACTCTAGGGATAGTAAGCTATTAAAAGCTTATACTTTATATCTATTTATACTATTAATAATTACTAAAACTTAGAGATAAATATTATTTCTCTATTTAAAATTATTTCTTTAGATAATCTATAATAACTAACTATATATTATAGAAATTAGTATATAAGATTTTCTATAGAGCTTATTTCCTTATATAGAAGAAAATACTTATATTTTATAAGTCTATTAATAATAATTAGAATACTATTATATTATACTTCTATTATTAGTTCTATTAATAATAATAGTTTAATAATATAGTTAAAGAATATTAATTACTATAATTATTCTAATATTTATACTAGTTTAAGTTCTTTATAGAGTTTATATTTTATAGATTTAATTTATATATAAATATTATATTCTGAAACTATAGTTTATATATCTTTTTATAGATTAGAATAATTATAATATTATTTTATTCTATTAAATATTTTCTTAACTTCTTAATATTCTAAAAGTAAGTACTTATAGATTTTCTTAATAAGTACTATTTTTATATCTTACTATAGTATTTTTATATCTAGTATAATATTTATCTGGATTTTAATATATATTATTTCTTTTAATATAATATCTAAGGTTTATTATACTAATATTCCTTTATTATTTATTAAAAATAATTATCTATTAGCTTTTAGAATTATTTACTTATACTTAGGTTTCTAGCTAAGAGTATTAGCTTATTTATTTTCTATTTCTTTTTAATATATAATTTTATAATTAAACTTAGATAAGTATTTAGTATAGTATATTTATCTCCTATTAAGTTATTAATATATTAATACTAAAGCTCTAAATATTTAGCTATATCTCTTGAGATATTAAATTTAATATTATTAGTAATACTAGAGATTCTCTATTAATTATAAAGTTATATAAGTTTAATAAATATACTATTTTCCTCCTAATCTCTTCAGAAGCTTGAGCAGAGATCTTATAATAAAAATTTATTAAATTTATAATATTTAAAGTATAAAAAGCTATTTACTCTCGTAATTACTATATTTTCTGTAACTCAATAAATTGCTGCTGTTATTAGGGGCAATAGGCCGTCTGCTGCCGCGATAAGTAATTATTGGATCTCACATATTGGATAGGCAGAAATTGTGTTATTATATTTATTTAAGTTATACTGTTCCGGTGCTTCCGGTAGGAACAATTATACAATTTAGTATATACCTCTTCTTTGAGCCTAATGCTCTTCCAATCTCATATATTAGATAGGCAGAAATTATATTATTATATTTATCTAAGTTATACTGTTCTAGTACTTCCAGTAGGAATAATTATATAATTTAGTATATATCTCTCCTTTAAGCCTAATACTCTTCTAATCTAGGAAAAGAGATATATTTAGAGTAAACTACTCTTAATTATAACTAATTATATTAAATTATATAAAGCCTTAATTTTAATATATCCCTCTAGAGCAGAAGCTATTATCTATATTATAGTATTAAATTAAATACCTACTAATAGTTTATCTATATAGTAGTATTAAATTATTAAAGAGAAATTAAAAGTTAAAATAGAATAATTAAGATTAGGTTTATATAAGTAAAGTTAGTTTTAATAAAATAATACTTATAATATATTATTATTATTATTAGATTACTTAAATAAGCTAAGTAGTTAGTTTATATTATAATATTAAATTTTATTCTACTTTATTATTTAGGCTTTTTAAAGTATATTTATAATAAATATATTTATTTTCTCTATTAAATAGTATATTTAATTAAACTTCCTATTATTATATAGTTTAAATAGGTTTATAATTATAAAAGTAAGCTATAAGATAAAAACTCCTATTAAATATAACCTTTAATATAAAATATAAAAAGGAAAGTATAAAATAACCCTTAAATAAATACTTTTATAGTAATCTTATAGGAAGCTTCTCTTTTTCTCTTTTCCTTAGTTAATTATATATTTATAAATATTCCTCCTTAGTATATTTTTTATATTATAACTCCTATTAGTTAGTAGTTTTACTAATATTATTATAGGAATTAATTTTTTAAACTCTCTCTCTCTTTTTTATAAGTAGTAAGTATATTCCTAGCTTTATTTATTTATTTTCCTAGATTATTTTAAGTATATACTAATAGTTTAATAAATTAATTTTATTATACCCCCTACTATCTCCCCTTTATAAATATTTTAAGTTTAGAATTATAGTTTTTAAGTACTAATTAGTATTTATAGTACTAGTATTTATACCTCTACTATTACTATTACTACTAAGAAGTAGTAGTAGAAGGAAGCTAAGAAGAAGTATAAGGAGACTTATATATACTACCTCTAAGAGGAGGAGGAGTATAAAGCTATCTGCTTTATCCTCTAGAAATAAGTTTACTTTTTTATCTATTATTTTAAGCTTTATTTAATTATTTTATAGTACTCTAGGACTATAGATAGTTCTCTATAAAGGGTATTTAAACTTAGTCTTTATAGATCTCTCTTATAGATAGTATTAGAACTATTTTAATAAGAATAGGAGCTCTCTTCCTAGCTACTATAAATAGTATAAGTTAGATAGCTCCTATAAGCTAATATAAGTTTCCTTTTACTTATTTAATACTTATTTTATAACTAATATTAATATTTATAGCTCTAAGAATACTATTCTAATAGTACTCTTTTTCTTAGACTATATTTAAGAGATTAAGAGCTTAGCCCTTATAGCTAATAATCCTATAAGTATTTTTATTCTATAGTTTTAAAACTTATATACTAACTTTAAGAATAATTATAGCTAAAGTACTATAAGGAAGAAGAGAAATACTATATTATAGCTAAGGTAGTTTTATATAAGTACTATACTAGTATATTCCCTTCCTCTAGAGACTCTTATCTTCTTTAAATAAATATAATTTAATTATTTTAATAGGCCTTCTAGCTCTTAGAGAGGAATTTTCTTTTATTAGTTTATATTAAGCTTTCTAGCCCTAAGGTTAAAATCTCTCCCTCCTACTATAGCTTTTATAGCTAGAATTAAAGTTTATTTTACTACTTCTAATATTTATTTATATAAAATACCTTTTATTATTATAGTTCTATAATAATATTTTCTATTAGGTTCTCTTTAAGTTTATCTTTTCTCTTCTTCTTAATCTTTTCTTTAATCTTAACTAGCCTAAGTTACTTATAGCTTTCTTAGAACTAGGCTTCTTAGAGAGATTTAGTTAGATTATTAGTAATTAATTTTATACTTTATTTATAGGAAATATAAATTATTTTATTCTAAATATACTCTCTTAATTAATAATTATAGATATCTATATATTTTAGCTTTATCTTTAACTTTTTAAATAGCTATTAAAGAATACTAATTATCTATTAGTTATTATATATAAGATATAAATTAGGCTTATTAAGCTTAATTCCTAGCTCTAAGATTAGTCTCTACTAGAATAACCCTTTCTTAGCTGCTTATACTAATAATAGTAACTTAGCTTTTATTATTAATATTATAACTATATTTTACTTATTAGCCTGCTAGCTAATTAGATTACTAAATAGCTTTATTATATAAGCTTATAAACTCTTATAATTAGATATATTATTAGTAAATAAGATATTACTATAGACTTTATACTTATTTCCTCCTCTAAATTACAGAGTAAGATAATAAGTAGTATTTAGGTAATTTAAAACTTAATTTACTACTTTATAGTATTATTAGCTAGAGTTAGTTATAAATCTAACTAGTTAGAAAACTATAAAAGCTATATCTAGTCTTAAAATTACTATAGTATATAGAATTAATCTAACTGCTTATTTATATTAGTTAGCTACTTTTTATATTACTATTCTATTATTTAGGAGAAGCTTAGTTTTATCTATAGGAGTTATATTCTTACTATCTGAAGTATATAATCTATATATCTTTTCCAGATATATAGTCTATATTATCTATAGATATAATATATTATACTCTTAAATAATCTCTATCTTAAGAAACTATTAAAGCTTATTTTTACTAGTTAAATTATATTTTATCTTTAGAGCTTTAACTATAGTTTTTATAGTAGCTTTATTACCCTTCTTATATATAATAATAATATTATCTATATAGAAGAATAATAGAATTCTTAACTTAATATAGTAATATAGTTTATAGAGAATTAATATAAAGTCTAGGCTTTATAGTATTAAACCGAGCTCTATTTACTATAAAAGAGATATAATTTATAAGCTATAGAGTACCTTCTTAAATAATAAGATATTTAATTCCTTATTATATTTCCTATAATTAGGTAGTATTTATATAAATATATTATCTAGCAGATTAGTATTTATAAATATATTTACTATATTATATTATAGTATTTTAAAATTAAATCTTATAGCTATTACTAAGAGTATTCTAAATAACTTACCTACTAATATTATAGTATAGATTTCTTTAGTAGTAGCCTTCTGCTACTAGTCTCCTTAAGTAATAAGTCTAGCTTTAAACTTTTAAAAATAATTATACTTATTAAACTTATAAGTATATCTCTATATACAGTCTAAGATTTATAAGTCTTAGATCTTTAAATTAAACCTTAAAATCTTAATCTAAGTTTTTATTTACTTATAGCTCTCTAAATAATTAATTTTAGCTTATTTAAATTCTCTTTTAAACTTATAGCCTTTAAGATCTCTAGGTATATTAGGGGTAGCTAGTAGCTAGTTCTAATAATATATCTAACCTTAAGATTTAGATTTAAGAGGTATTTATTTAGTTTAAGCTTTAATCTTTAGTTTTAGTTATCTATATATATATCTAATATATATAGCTTTAGTTTAGACCCTATTTTAGCTTTTTACTAAGAGGATAGTTAGTAAATTAATATAAAAAGCTTAGTTAAGAATAATTAATAGTTTACTAGAGGGTTTAAAAGTTTATAGTAAACCTTCTAATTTAATTAAATATATTAGAAAGCTTATTACTAGGCTCTTAAATAATATTAGGAGAGGTATAAAGTAATATATTAGATATTTATTATCTTCTATATATTCTTCTTCTTCCTATACTTTAATACTAGCCTCTAGATTATTAATTAGTTATTTAAGGTTTATTTCTTCTATTTTAAGTTTATCTTTTTATTAAATTAGCTCTATTACTTAATTAATCTGTTCAGATTAAAGTATTAACTAGAATCTCTTTTATATTTCCTCTAGGGTTTACTTCCTAATAATTTTATATATTTAAGCCTTATTTAGATTAAATAACTCTTTTTTATTAAAGATTATATCCCTAGTAATATAAATACTATTAGTAATTAGGTTCTAAACTTAAAAGATATTTTAGGAATTATATCTAATTAAATAGTTTATCCAGGCTTTTAGATCTAGTTATAATCTAAGTTATTATATCTTTAATTAAGCTATCTTATTTATTATAAATACTTTATAGCTAATTATTTTTAAATAAGAAACCTTTAGTTAAGTCTTAGCCTCTAGGTTTATAGTTAGTATTATTAAAAAGAAGCTCTAATATAGTATTTTCTATCTAAACTTTACCTTTAGAGTTCTATTTAGTAAATATATAGCTATTCTTACTAGTTCAGACTATAGCTACTTAGGTAAGTTACTATTAATTACTAATAGCTTTATTTTCTCTTTTATTACCCCCTCAGAATACTTACCTAAGCTATTCTACTATTAAGTATAAGAGGTATATTCTTTTATATTAATTACTTTATTATATAGGAAAATATAAATAAGAGAGCTCTTTTAAAGCTTATTATCTATTTCTAAGTATTTAATAGTTATTTTATATCTAGTTTTAAGTATCTAAATTAGATATATTAATATTTAAAGAATACTTTACTCCTTCTAATCTTTAAAATAATAATCCTAGATAAAGTTAGAATTCCTATCTATTATAATTATATATAAGTTATAGTCTCTAATTCCTTCTTAGAAGTTATAGAAATTAATTAATAAATACTCTTCTAGATTTAAGCTTCTTTCTCTTAGTTTATAGCTCTCTTAGTATTTTATTTTTACTAGGCTATATATATTATATTTAATAGTTATTAGGCTTATTATTTATACCCTATTTATTAAGATTACTAAGTATTTAAATAATCTTAGCTCTAGATATCTAAGGTACTAGTACTAATAAATTAAATTACTTCTATTTAGTTCCTTTCTCTAAGTTATAAATCTATATCAGAACAGGGTAAATATAGTTTATTTTAATATTTCTATATTATATTTAATAATATACTAGTTATAGTAATTATCTAGTTTATAAAGTATTAATCTACTATTATATTTAATTAAATCTTTATTATTCTTTTAGTTCTACTAGTATTCTTATTACTATAATTTTAGAAGTAATACTAAGTTAGCCCCTATTTATAGATAGTAAGCTACTTAGTTAAAATAGAAGTAATATAGTTTATTTTATTTATTTTATACTTATAGAGTTATTTTACTATATCCTAATATTAGGAAGCTTATAGAACTTATAAAAACCTTTTTACTTTTAATAATCTATTTAAAATTTCTAAATCTTATTATATTATTAAATAAATATAATATAGTTTCTAAATTAAGAAGAGCTAAATATTATAATATATAGCTATTATTCTTAATAAGGAAAGTAACTATATAGCTTAATATATAATTTTAATTAGCTAATTATTAATACTACTCTCCTTTTATTTAAATAAGTTTATTATAAAGCCTCTAAGCCTTAAAGATCTCTTCTAAGTATTTCTTCTACTTATTAGACTATAGTTTCTCTTTATTAAGATAGAGTAATAGGTTTTCAGAGAATAGCAGCTAGTAGTTCTTTATATTAATACCCTTATATTTATTCCTATAAAGAATATAGTTAGATTTATTATTCCTAGCCTTCTTTTACTATTTATTCTTATATTTAGTTATTTCTTCCTCTATTTCTTACTTTTACTTTTTATCTAGTAGATTTTCTCCTTAAAAGATTAAACTAAAGTTTCCTTTAATAATATAAGGTTTTAACTTCTTATTTAAGCCTCTTTTAAAGATTCTAAACTTATCTCTAAAGAATTTAATAAATACTAATAGCTTATATATACTATTATCTATCTTAAATTAGTTCTAGCTTTTTACTATTTATAAAAGTAATTTAAACTTTAAATCTAAATACTCCTCTAAATTACTAAACTATTTAGAAGAGCTTAGTATATTAGGAACCTTCCTAAGCCTAGCTATTCTTATTACCTTCTCCTAACTATTAATCTAGACCTACTAATTTATTTTAAGCTTTCTAGTCTAATTTAGAGAGTTAGAATATACTTCTTATATATATTTTCTTCTATTAGCTTTATTTATACTATATATATCTTTTAAATTCTTAAAAAAGAAATAAATATTATCTTTCTCTTCTATATAAATAATTACTAGAGTATAAGTCTTAGTATAATAAAAAACTATATATTTAGTTATCTACTTAAATATATTATATATTTTATTAGTCTCTCTATTAAATTAAATAATTAGAGTTTAATAGGAGGTTTATTTAATCTTATAGATCTCCTTATCTTTATTAAGAAGCTTAATATATAAGTATATAGATTATTCTCCCTAAATAAAGCTTAATATTCTATTTATATCTATAATTAGAACTTTTACTTTATATTATAAATATTCTGGAATTACTAGCTCCTTAAGCTAATAAGTATAAAATTTACTTACTTCTTTAAGTTATATAAGATATAAGACCCTTTTACTAACTATATTTATTATAGCTATCTATTTAAAGGTATCCTAATTATCTAGTTCTTTTAAGATAGTAAATATATTAAATACTTTTATAATATCTATTTACTATTTAATTAAGTTAAATATACTTAATATTACTAGTTTAGTACTTATCTTTATAGTTATAGTTACCTTAATAAAATATAGCTCTAAGACTCTTAATTATTAGATCTTATATATTAGATAGGCAGAAATTATATTATTATATTTATCTAAGTTATACTGTTCTAGTACTTCCAGTAGAAATAATTATATAATTTAGTATATACCTCTCCTTTAAGCCTAATACTCTTCTAATCTGGGAAAGGAGGTGTATTTAGGGCAAACCGCCCTCGATTATGACTAATCGCATCGAATTGCACGAAGCCTCGGTTCCAACAGTAATCGCTGCAGACCTGACCTCTCTGTCTTCCGTTAAGATAGGCAATCACTGCAAGCCGGGCCTAGCAGTCAGCGGCTGCAACAGTTAGTTCGTACGGGCCCGACCTCTCTATCTTCTATCAAGATAAGTAATTACTGTAGATGTATAAAATTATACTAGAGGAAAAGAGTACTTTATATAGGTTTTAGTAGATCCGAGTAGCTTATAAATATATCTTTTTAATATACTTATTATATCTTTATAAAAAAAGTATATAAGCTGATTACAGCCTTATAGAATAAATATTCTATATAAACTTAGTAGGGTCTATATTAGAACCCGACAAACCTTCTTTACTACTATAGTATTGTTAAGGCTACCGTAATATAGAAAGCTGATATAAACAGATTCTTAGCTAAGTTCCCCCAGTATCTACAACTTTCGAAGGTACTCCACCACAGTTTCCGGCAGAGCTCTGTAGTTTCCACATTTTCCTTCTAGGATAATATCCTCCAAAGTTGCTTTCTTATAGCCTTCGACTTCCCATAACTCATCAGGAAGCATCTTTATCATTTCTCCCGTTCCCCAGATCTTGCGGCAATAGGAAGGAACAGCAAGATTGCTCCCGTTGCTAATATAACCCTCGATCGTTCGGTTAACATCCTCCAAGCTTCGTGTTTCAGTAGTGGGGTCACTGCCGTGCTTTTTCTTCATAACCGCGGCAATCTCTAAGCCGGTCGGTGTGAGCTCGGACAATGTGATGGTCCGGTTCTGTATGGTAGAGATAGGTCTGGCAGCAAAGATATCGACGAATGCAGCTGCCACATAGTCCTTGGTACTACGAGGAATTAGTTTAATCAGGCCAAACGAATTATACAAGACCTCAAGCATATTCGTACGCACCACGTAGTAACTCTTTCATTAGCGGAGTTGCCAGTAAAGACCAATCTGTTATTTGGCAAGTCAACACCTACTGCCCTGTGGTTTACTATAGTCAGTTTCAGATAAACTTCACCGGCGATTTTCCAATGACTGACAGTGTGTTGAAGGTGTATTCAGCGAAATTTCCTTGGTGAACGACAGTAACTGGGATGCCAGCGTCATTTGCAGCCTTTTCAAGATCGGCTTTTGCCTTCATACAGGGAATGCGCATTCCCTGCTCACCATATCGCAGACAGCAGTCGGAAGGGGAGAAAAGCTGGACTTTGGTCCTAGGGATGGCCTTAACAAAGCCATACTGGCTGGCGGTGCCCGCGTCTCCAACAAGAGAACTGGGAACCTATTAGCATAGACTCGAAAAAGGTACATTTAGGCTGTAGCTGCGACTAACATGACAATGTCTATGTCTTGCAAGGCAGCAACCAAAGCGTCCTCATCAAGATCGTCAACTTCAATCTTTTTCACATGATCGGGAAGATGGGAAGTGTCCGAGCCCGGGCGATGCAGAATGGTAACCGGGGCCCCTGAGGCAATTAGAGCAGTAACAACTGCAGAGCCGACGAATCCGCGGTGACCCCAGACAGCGATACGGTTGAAGGCCATGATTCGAGAGATAAGAGATTTGCAGAAGAGTGTTTGTTGGGACAGGACCGACTTCAAAATGAAGATTTTCGAGGTTTGGAAATTTAATCAGGCACAACTCCTAATGGAAAGATTCTGGATTTCAAGCAAAAGAAAGCGAGTCACCTTCCACCTTTTATACAAGACCTCGGCGATAAAACCATGACTATTTGAGGCATACTGGGACATCTCATAGGGATATCATGGGACGAGCTCCACCCGAAATACCATCGTTAGTCCCGTTCGGATAATCGTGACTTAGATCTTCACGGATTTCCATAGTCAACTAAGATATATGTATAAGTACATGCTATTTCTGTCCAGCTCGGTAGAGCTAGAGGTACTAGTTCAAGCCAACCGCTGCTTATTAAGACAGAAGTTAAAGTTTAGGTCACGATGAGCCAAGCTTTCACGCCCTTCAGGAGTTGAGCTATGAGGGGTGGGGTAGCTAGAATGATATCAATCCGAGGGTCCACGCAAGCAGGTCGCAGCATTCGGGCATTCTCCGCTCAGACTGGAGCAGCCGACAGACACATCAGGGAAAGAACGGCAAGGAACAATTTAGTACTTGGAGCACGGAGATATCATGCGGTGGGGTGGCGATTAAAGATATCGGACCCCAAGATCAATTCTGTATATCGCGTTTTCAGCATCACGGCTTTTCCGATACATCGCGGCCTCAGGCATTAACCTCATATCCGAAGATATCATAGATTGAACACTTTTTCCGCCTCATATATTAAAACCCTTGTTTCGTGGTATAACTACTTATTATTGATAAACTTTCCTTTTTCGGGTGTTTTGTGAAACTCAGATTTACTAATATACTTTGTTTTATTAGGTAATAAAGCCTCTTTCCTTATTGAGCGTATATCCGAGAACACTAAAGAAAGCATACCACCACTTCGCAATTCTAAACGTTAGCTCAGCCGCTACCCACTCTTAAAACTGGGTATAAGCGCGAGGTCCAGATGTACCGTGCCTTCCGTTTCCCCTGGCTGGGCACGCCTTCAGCCCCCTCCTGATGTCTTCGCTTGCCACCCCGACAATCAGACCCAGGTTTATATGCACTGGAACGGTGCCACTGAGCATCAGACCTGGAGTGTACTGGCCGGAGACTCGATGAACAATCGAGTGTCAGACCAATTGAGAACCCCCCCCCCCCCCCCCCCCCCCCGGTTAAACCTGTGATCTGAGATCTATACTACCCCTGATCTATAACTCTCTATTAATCTAACTAGAAATTTTTTATTAATCTAAGCTAAAATTCTCTATTAATCTAATCTAAGATTTTATTTTTAATTAATATAATAATTTAATTTAAAATAATATAAAAAATTTATTAAATTAATATAAAAATTAAAATAATAATTAATATTAAATAATATCTTAATCTAAATATAATTAAAAAAAATATAAAATTTAAATAATTAATTTTTAAAAGCTATTTCTATTCTAATTATTTTAATATAGTATATAATATATTAAAACTATAAATTATATATTAAACTATAGTAGATCTATATAAAAGAGTAGTTCTTCTTAAGATATAGTATTTTTTTAAACTTATTTTAATTTTTTATAAGTTCTTATAATAGTAGTTATAGATAGTAAGCTATATAAAATAATAAACTAAATAGATATATATTATAAATTTAACTAATATATATTATTATATATAGATCCTACTTTTCTACTCTAATTATAACTAGATTATTTAAATTTTATAATAATTCTTATAATTCTTAAACCTAGATTATTACTAAGAACTAATAATTCTCTAATATATATATATATATTTATTTTATTAGCTAGAATACTTTTTTAAATAGTTATTAATATAATTATTTATATCTCTATTAGAACTAGCTCTATAATACTTATATATTAATAGTAATCTCTATTATATAGCTTATAATAATCTGATTATACTACTTAGAATAATACTCTGATTAGTTATATTCTAATCTACTCTAGATCTAGTCTAGTATAAGTTATCTAACTATTATAATATAGCTACTAGATTTATAATATTAAGAGTAGTTTTATTATTATAAATAAACTTTTAACTAATTAGAGAAATATATTATAAATATAGTTAATAAATAGCTATATTAGATTCCTTCGGATAACTATTTATATTATTTTAAGAATTTTATTAAAAGTATTAATTAGATTTTAAAAGATTAGAATATTTATATTAGATATTATAATTATTTAAAATATTTAATAATTAATTAATTAAGTAATTAATTATAATAAGCTTTAAATTAGAAAGAAAAAATAGTTATTATTATTAAATAATAAACTTTCTCCCTTAGAAGCTATAATTATAACTAGATTATTTATATCTAGCTATATTATATAAATACCTCTTATTATTAAAGTTTTTATAAAATCAATATTTATACCCAGATATAATTATTAAAATTACAGTAGCCTATAAGGTATATTAGGCCTTAAGACTGCTATAACTAGTAGCAGCAGAAAATTTAGCTTCTAACTTATAGTAAATACTCCTCTATAACTTAGTTAAATTTTATACTAGAAAGTCAGTTTATAGTATATTTTATAGTATAAAAGAATCTTATTTTAGTAAGAGGAACTGGAAAAATATACTAATTTCTCTCACAGGTCTACTAACTAAAAACTACTCTAAAACCTACTATAATAACTATTAGTACTGGGTAGTATTATGTTACGAATTTGACCAACGTGCAGCGTCACGTGTGGCCCCCACTTTTTCTCTCCAACTATAACTGGATTATCTGGATCTCATGATAATCCCTATAATCCTCAACCCAGGATTATTACTAAGCCTTAATAATCCCCTAGTATATATATATATTTATTTTACTAGATAGGATACTCTTTCAGACAGTTATTAATACAGTTATAACTCTACTATAATATTATCTATATATCTATTATTACTAGCTCTATAATACCTATATATTAATAGTAACTCGTATTACACAGCCTAAGATAACCTGATTATGCTACTCAGAATAATACTCTAATTAGTTCAACCCCGACCTACCCTAGACCCCCGTCCAGTATAAGTCATCCAACCGTTATATATTATAAGGAGAGTATTAAGGTAAAGCCCGATAGATAGCTGTAGATATAACTAAGGGTTACCTGAGAGGAGTACTTAGGTTACTATTAATAGATTTATTAATTCCTAACCTTTAAAAAGGAAGCTTATAATCTGGACTAGTATTAAATAATAAGCCCTCCTGCAGGTATATATAATCTATTAAGTAACTACTAATAATAACTTCCCGGGCTATTTTTAATTTTCTATAAAATTTATTACTATAGGAAATCTAAAAAATTAACTTATAACTATTAAACTATAAGATAGATATATATAACCTTTTTAAGGCCTACTTTTATCTGAAAGAGCTAGTTAAGCTGATTAGTTAAGTATAGATATTAGATATCTTATCTTTAAAGCTGAAGAAGATATCTAAGATCTAAGGTCTAGTCTAGGGTAGATTAGTTATAGAGTAGCTTGGGTATAGGTTAGGTTACTAGAAGTTACTTAGATTTTTTCCTGAATTTTCTAAACCCTTATTTAGGCTATTATAGCTTAATAACCTATAAATAACACTGCTGACGCTCCTAGCCCTAAAGGGGAACTGGAGCCCGCTAAGCCGTAGCGGTCATAGCGGCCTGTAGCTATTGACCTATAGTGGCTGCAACCGCTATTGGCTAGAGATCGTAGTCGCTATCGGATAGCGGTCTCAATCGCTATTGGCTAGCTGTTTGTGACAGTTGGATAACTTATACTGGACGGGGTCTAGGGTAGGTCGGGGTTAAACTAATCAGAGTATTATTCTGAGTAGTACGATCAGATTATCTTAGGCTATATAATATAAGTTACTATTAATATATAAGTATTATAGAGCTAGTAATAATAGATATATAGATAATATTATTAATAACTATCTAAAAGAGTATTCTATCTAGTAAAATAAATATATATATATACTAAGGTAATATATATAATATAGAATATATTATTAGTAATTAGTTAGTATTATAGTTAATATATAGAATATTAACTATATTACTTAATAGTATATAATTATATATAATAACTAAGATTAATTCTATTTATATAATATAGGGGTTATTTATAATATAATACCCTCTTCTATTAGTTTTATTCTTAAAACTATATTCTATAGCCTAGTTAGTATATTATTTAACTTCCTTCCTTTATTATTTATACTAATACTATATTATCTAGTTATATTTTAAAAATAAAAGTATTAAAAACTAAGTTATCTATAATTTATAGAAATACTTTTCTTTTTATTATTCTAAATAATTCTTCTATTATATTAGTATATTCCTACTATAAGGATTATAATAAGTACTCTTATTAGTTATTTCCTTTAGATTCTTCTTATTATATAGAATATATATTATATAGTTAGTTATACTATAATATTTAAGAGTTATCTATATAGTAGATTTACTATATTAGGGTTTATTACTAATAGGCTAAAGAGAAGCTAGATATAGTAGAGAAAGAGTTAGAGTATATAAGTATTAAAATATAGTATTTATATAAATAAAAGAAAATATAGCTTAATAAGATAATATAAATAGTATCTTATAGTATTAATAGTATTAAAGAATTAGAGTAGGTAGAATATAAAGAGGTAGAGGAGATAGCTTATAAGATAGTTTCTTCTTTAGTAATTACTCCTTCTTCTAAGTTTGTATTTTTAGAAATTAAGATTAATCTAGTATTTCTTTAAAAGAGTATAAAGTATTTTCCTTCTTAGTTTATTAGAATAGATATCTCTAGGCCTAGTAATACTATTAGATAAACTTCTAGTAGTTCTTTAGATATTTAGTAAGTTCCTAAGTATTATTATTATTAGTATATCCCTTCTATTTAATAAAATAAAATATTTATCTATTTCTAATTTCTTTTTTTAGTATTTTTTCTAATTTATATTTTTCTTTATAGATCTTAATTAGATAGTTTTAATTTAGAGTATTTTCTAGTACTTTTTTAAATAATAAGATATAAAAAACTAGGTAGATATATATTATATCTAGTAGTAATAGTTTATAGTTAATATCTGATTTTTTATTCTTAATTCTAAATAGTTTAAGTTTTTTATAATCTAATTTATTATTTAATTATAATATTATAATATTTTTATAAAATAAGTAGATTTTATCTTCCTCCTCTAAAATTAGTTTTTTTAATTTTATTTTATTATAGTATTTTTTTATTCTTTTTTAGATAAATTCTAATTCTATTTTTATTTCTATATATAATAAGTATAATATTTCTTTTATAAGTATAGTAATAGATATATCTAGTCTATTAAGTATTTATTAGTTCTAGAATTCTAGTTTATAACTATAGTTTATATATATAAATATAAACTAGATAGATTCTTATACTAAACTATTATTAGAACCGAGGCTTTATATAATTTAATATAATTAGTTATAATTAAGAGCAGTTTACTCTAAATATACCTTCTTTCCTAGATTAGAAAAGTATTAAGCTTAAAGGAGAGATATATACTAAATTATATAATTATTCCTACTAAAAGTATTAGAACAGTATAACTTAGATAAATATAATAATATAATTTTCTACCTATCTAATATATAAGATTAAATAATTAAGAGTCTTAGAGCTATATTTTATAAAGGTAACTATAACTATAAAAATAAGTACTAAACTAGTAATATTAAGTATATTTAACTTAATTAAATAGTAAATAGATATTATAAAAGTATTTAATATATCTACTATCTTAAAAGAACTAGATAACTAGGATATATTTAAATAGATAGCTATAATAAATATAGCTAGTAAAAGGGTCCTATATCTTATATAACTTAAAGAAGTAAGTAAATTTTATACTTATTATCTTAAGGAGCTAGTAATCCCAGAATATTTATAATATAAAGTAAAAGTCCTAGTTATAGATATAAATAAAATATTAAGCTTTATTCAGGGAGAATAACCTGTATATTTATATATTAAGCTTCTTAATAAAAATAAGAAGATCTATAAGATTAAATAAACCTCCTATTAAACTCTAATTACTTAATTTAATAGAGAGACTAATAAAATATATAATATATTTAAGTAGATAACTAAATATATAGCTCTTTATTATACTAAAACTTATACTCTAGTAATTATTTATATAGAAGAGAAAGATAATATTTATCTCTTCTTTAAGAATTTAAAAGATATATATAGTATAAATAAGGCTAATAGGAGAAAATATATATAAGAAGTATATTCTAACTCTCTAAATTAGATTAGGAAGCCTAAAATAGATTAGTAGGTCTGGATTAATAGTTAGAAGAAGGTAATAAGGATAGCTAGGCTTAGAAAGGTTCCTAATATACTAAGCTCTTCTAAATAGTTTAATAATCTAGAGAAGTATTTAAATTTAAGATTTAAATTACTCTTATAAATAGTAAAAAGCTAGAATTAATCTAAGATAGATAATAGTATATATAAACTATTAGTATTTATTAAATCCTTTAGAAATAAGCTTAAAACCTTTAAAAAGGGCTTAAATAAGGAATTAAAACCTTATATTACTAAAGGAAACTTTAATCTAATCTTTTAAGGAGAAAATCTACTAAATAAGAAGTAAAAGTAAAAAATAGAGAAAGAAATAACTAAATATAAGGATAAATAGTAAAAGAAGGCTAAGAATAATAGATCTAACTATATCCTTTATAGGAATAAATATAAGAGTACTAATATAAAGAACTACTAGCTACTATTCTCTAAAAACCTACTATCTTATCTTAATAAAAGGAAACTATAGTTTAATAAGTAGAAGAAATACTTAGAAGAGGTCTCTAAAGCTCAGAAGCTTTATAATAAGCTTATTTAAGTAAAAGAAGAGTAGTATTAATAATTAGCTAATTAAAATTATATATTAAACTATATAGTTACTTTCCTTATTAAGAATAATAACTATCTATTATAATACTTAGCTCTTCTTAATTCAGAAACTATATTATATTTATTTAATAATATAATAAGATTTAGAAATTTTAAATAGATTATTAAAAGTAAAAAGGTTTTTATAGGTTCTATAAGCTTCCTAATATTAGGATATAGTAAAGTAACTCTATAAGTATAAAATAAATAAAATAAACTATATTACTTCTATCTTAACTAAGTAGCCTACTATCTATAAATAAGGGCTAATCTAGTATTACTTCTAAAATTATAGTAGTAAGAATATTAATAGAACTAAAAGAATAATAAGAATTTAATTAAATATAATAGTAGATTAATACTTTATAAGCTAGATAATTACTATAACTAGTATATTATTAAATATAATATAGAAATACTAAAATAAACTATATTTACTCTATTCTAATATAGATTTATAATTTAGAGGAAAGAACTAAATAGGGGTAATTTAATTTATTAGTATTAGTATCTTAGATATCTAGAGCTAAGATTACTTAAATACTTAGTAATCTTAATAAATAGGGTATAAATAATAGACCTAATAATTATTAAATATAATATATATAGCCTAGTAAAGATAAAATACTAAGAGAGCTATAAACTAAGAGAAAGAAGCTTAAATCTAGAACAGTATTTATTAATTAACTTCTATAACTTCTAAGAAGGAATTAGAGGCTATAACTTATATATAATTATAATAGATAGGAATTCTGATTTTATTTAGAATTATTATTTTAAAAACTAGAAGAAGTAAAATATTCTTTAAATACTAATATATCTAATTTAGATATTTAAAACTAAATATAAAATAACTATTAAATACTTAGAAATAGATAATAAGCTTTAAAAGAGCTCTTTTATTTATATTTTTCTATATAATAAAGTAATTAATATAGAAGAATATATCTCTTATACTTAATAGTAAAATAGCTTAGATAAATATTCTAAGGGGGTAATAAAAGAGAAAGTAAGGCTATTAGTAATTAATAGTAACTTACCTAAGCAGCTATAGCCTAAACTAGTAAGAATAGTTATATATTTACTAAATAGAACTCTAAAAGTAAAGCTTAAATAGAAAATACTATATTAGAGCTTCTTTTTAATAATACTAACTATAAACCTAGAGATTAAAACTTAATTAAAGATTTCTTACTTAAAAATAATTAGCTATAAAGTATTTATAATAAATAAGATAGCCTAATTAAAGATATAATAACTTAGGTTATAACTAGATCTAAAAGCCTAAATAGACTATCTAGTTAGATATAATTCCTAAAATATTTTCTAAATTTAGAACCTAATTACTAATAGTATCTATATTACTAAGAATATAATCTTTAATAAAAAAGAATTATTTAATCTAAATAAGACTTAAATATATAAAACTATTAGGAAGTAAACCCTAGAGGAAATATAAGAGAGACTCTAGTTAATACTTTAATCTAAATAGATTAATTAAGTAATAGAACTAACTTAATAAGAAAATAAGCTTAAAATAGAAGAAATAAACTTTAAATAACTAATTAATAATCTAGAGGCTAGTACTAAAGTATAGGAAGAAGAAGGGTATATAGAAGATAATAAATATCTAATATATTACTTTATACCTCTTCTAATACTACTTAAAAGCTTAATAATAAGCTTTCTAATATATTTAATTAAGTTAGGAGATTTATTATAAACTCTTAAACTCTTTAGTAAACTATTAATTACTCTTAACTAAGCCTTTTATATTAGCTTACTAACTATTCCCTTAGTAAAAAGCTAAAATAAGATCTAAACTAAAGCTATATATATTAGATATATATATAGATAATTAAAACTAAAGATTAAAACTTAAACTAAATAAATACCTTTTAAACCTAAACCTTAAGATTAGGTATATTATTAGAGCTAGCTATTAGCTACTCCTAATATACCTAGAGATCTTAAAAGCTATAAGTTTAAAAGAGAATTTAAATAAATTAAAATTAATTATTTAGAGAGCTATAAATAAATAAAAACTTAGATTAAGATTTTAAGATTTAATTTAAGAATCTAAAACTTATAAATCTTAGACTATATATAGAGATATATTTATAAGTTTAATAAGTATAGTTATCTTTAAAAGTTTAAAGCTAGGCTTATTATTTAAGGAGACTAATAATAGAAAGCTACTACTAAAAAAACCTATACTATAATATTAATAAGTAAGTTATTTAGAATACTCCTAGTAATAGCTATAAGATTTAATCTTAAAATACTATAATATAATATAATAAATATATTTATAAATACTAATCTACTAGATAATATATTTATATAAATATTACCTAGTTATAGGAAGTATAATAAGGAGTTAAGTATCTTATTACTTAAGAAAGTACTCTATAGCTTATAAATTATATCTCTTTTATAGTAAATAGAGCTTAGTTTAATACTATAAAGCCTAGACTTTATACTAATTCCCTATAAACTATATTACTATACTAAGTTAAGAATTCTATTATTCTTTTATATAGATAATATTATTATTATATATAAGAAGGGTAATAAAGCTACTATAAAAGCTATAGTTAAAGCTCTAAAAATAAAATATAACCTAACTAGTAGAAATAAGCTTTAATAGTTCCTTAGGATAAAGGTTATCTGAGAGTATAATATATTATATCTATAGATAATACAGATTATATATCTAGAAAAGATATATAAATTATATATCTTAGATAGTAAGAATATAACTCCTATAGATAAAACTAAGCTCCTTCTAAATAATAAAATAGTAATATAAAAGATAGCTAACTAGTATAAATAAGTAGTTAGATTAATTCTATATACTATAGTAATTTTAAGACTAAATATAGCTTTTATAGTCTCCTAGCTAGCTAGATTTATAACTAACCCTAGCTAATAATACTATAAAGTAGTAAATTAAGTTTTAAATTATCTAAATACTACTTATTATCTTACTCTATAATTCAGAAGAGGAAATAAGTATAAAGTCTATAGTAATATCTTATTTACTAATAATATACTTAATTATAAGAGTTTATAAGCCTATATAATAAAGCTATTTAGTAGTCTAATTAGCTAGCAGGCTAATAAGTAAAATATAGTTATAATATTAATAATAGAAGCTGAGTTACTATTATTAGTATAAATAGCTAAGGAAGGGTTATTCTAGTAGAAACTAATTTTAGAGCTAGGAATTAAGCTTAATAAGCCTAATTTATATCTTATATATAATAACTAATAGATAATTAATATTCTTTAATAGCTATTTAAAAAGTTAAAGATAAAGCTAAAATATATAGATATCTATAACTATTAGTTAAGAGAGTATATTTAGAATAAAATAATTTATATTTCCTATAAATAAAATATAAAATTAATTACTAATAGTTTAACTAAACCTCTTTAAGAAACCTAGTTTTAAGAAAACTATAGATAACTTAGGCTAGTTAAGATTAAAGAAAAGATTAAGAAGAAGAGAAAAAATAAACTTAAAGAAAATCTAATAAAAGATATTATTATAGAACTATAATAATAAGAGATATTTTATATAAATAAATATTAGAAGTAGTAAAATAAACTTTAATTCTAGCTATAAGAACTATAGCAGGAGGGAGAGATCTTAACCTTAAGGCTAGAAAACCTAATATAAACTAATAAAAGAAAATTCCTCTCTAAGAGTTAGAAAGCCTATTAAAATAACTAAACTATACTTATTTAAAGGAGATAAGAGTTTCTAGAGGAAGGGAATATACTAGTATAATACCTATATAAAACTACCTTAGCTATAATATAGTACTTCTCTTCTTTCTTATAGTACTTTAGCTATAACTATTCTGAAAGTTAGTATATAAGCTTTAAAACTATAGAATAAAAGTACTTATAGAATTATTAGCTATAAGAATTAGGCTTTTAGTCTTTTAAATATAATTTAAGAAAAAGAGTACTATTAGGATAGTACTTTTAGGACTATAAATACTAATATTAGTTATAAAATAAGTATTAAATAAATAAAAGGAAACTTATATTAGCTTATAGGAGCTACCTAATCTATACTACTTATAGTAACTAGGAAAGAAGCTCTTATCCTTATTAAGATAGTTCTAATACTACCTATAAAAGAGGTCTATAAGGGCTAAGTTTAAATACCTCTTATAGGGAACTACCTATAGTCCTAGAATATTATAAAATAATTAAATAAAGCTTAAAATAATAAATAAAGAAGTAAACTTACTTCTAGAGAGTAAGATAGGTAGTCTTATACTCCTCCTCCTCTTAGAGATAGTATATATAAGTCTTCTTATACTTCTTCTTAGTTTTCTCCTACTATTACTTTTTAATAGTAATAATAGTAGTAGAGGTATAAGTACTAGTACTATAAATACTAATTAGTATTTAAAAACTATAATTCTAAACTTAAAATACTTATAAGGGGGAGATAGTAGAGAGTATAATAAAATTAATTTATTAAACTATTAGTATATATCTAAAATAATCTAGGAAAATAAATAAATAAAGCTAGGAATATACTTACTGCTTATAAGAAAGAGAGAGAGTCTGAAAAATTAATTCCTATAATAATATTAGTAAAACTACTAACTAATAGGAGTTATAATATAAAAAATATACTATACTAAGGAGGAATACTTATAAATATATAATCAGCTAAAGAAAAGAGGAAAAAAAGAAGCTTTCTATAAGATTACTATAAAAGTATTTATTTAAGAGCTATTTTATACTTTCCCCTTTATATCTTATATTAAGGATTATATATAATAGGAGTTCTTACCTTATAGCTTACTTTTATAATTATAAACCTATTTAAACTATATAATAATAGAAAGTTTAATTAAATATACTATTTAATAGAGAAAATAAATATATTTATTATAAATATACTTTAAAAAGCCTAAATAATAAGTAATCTAATAATAATAATAATAAATTATAAGTATTATTTTATTAAAACTAATCTTATCTATATAAACCTAACCTTAATTATTCTATTTTAACTTTTAATTTCTCTTTAATAATTTAATACTATTATATAGATAAACTACTAGTAGGTATTTAATTTAATACTATAGTATAGATAATAGCTTCTGCCCTAGGGGAGTATATTAGAACTGAGGCTTTATATAATTTAATATAATTAGTTATAATTAAGGGCAGTTTACCCTAAATATACCTCCTTTCCTAGATTAGAAGAGTATTAGGTTTAAAGGAGAGATATATACTAAATTATATAATTATTCCTACTAGAAGTACTAGAATAGTATAACTTAGATAAATATAATAATATAATTTTCTGCCTATCTAATATATAAGATCGAATAACTATTATATATAATCTATACTATAAGTAATAGTTATATCTAATTATTTTATTTATAATTAATATATACTTATAAGTACTATTCTAATATTTAGTTTAATTATTCTATTTATTTATTACTCTAAGAATAATAAACTATTAAAAGCTTATACTTAATACTTATTTATACTATAAGTAATTATTAAAACTTAAAGATAAATATTATTTCTCTATTTAAAATTATCTCTTTAAATAATCTATAGTAACTAATTATATATTATAGGAATTAATATATAAAATCTTCTGTAGAACTTACTTTTTTATATAGAATAAAATATCTATACTTTATAAATCTATTAATAATAATAGCTTAATAATATAGTTAAAGAATATTAATTACTATAGTTATTCTAATATTAAAACTAGTTTAAGTTCTCTATATAGTTTATATCTTATAAATTTAATTTATATATAAGTATTATATTCTAAAACTATAATTTATATATAATTTTATAGTTAAACTTAAATAAGTATTTAGTATAGTATATTTATTATCTATTAAGTTATTAAATTATAATAAAATACTAAATATTCTTATAATCTATATATATCTTAACCTTATATTATATTCCCAGATAGTAGTATTTAAATTCTTTAAATATATATATAATAGTTATAAATTCTTTATTATAGATAAAGTAGTTAAGTTCTATACTATATAGTTTCTTTAAATAGAATACTATAGGGTATAATTTCTCTTTATTATCTCTTTAGCTAATTTATATACTAATTATAAAATCTGAGATATTAGTTTTAAGTTCTATTTCCTTTATTAGATTAAATATCTATAGTATAGATTTATTAATTATATAGTTCTTAATATTATTAAATATATTTTAATATTTTAAATTCTATTAAAAAAAATTTTCTTTTTTATTAGATTATATAGTAATATAATAATCTTTCTATAATTTTTAATAAATTATTAGTAATAATTAATAAATCTAAGGAAAGCTTATACTTTTTTAATATTTATTAGTTCTTTCTATTTAGAAATTATAGTAATTTTACTCTTCTCTATTTATATTTTATTTAGTTAAATAGTATATCTTAGAAAATTAACTTTCTTAATATAGAATTAACTTTTTTTAAGTTCTATTAGAAGATTTATATTTTCTAGTTTCTTTAAGATCTTATATATATATTCTTTATATATATCTAAATTATCTAAAAATATTAAAATATTATTAAGATATATAACTATAAAGATATTAAGATACTTCTAGAGTATTTAATTAATTATTTATTAGAATATTATAAATATATTTATTAGTCTGAAGAGTATAATAAAATACTTATATAAATTAAACTTTATTCTAAATACTATTTTTTATTTATTTTCTTCTTTAATTTATATTAGATTATAAGCTCCCTTTAGATCTAGTATAATAAATTACTATTTACTCTATAACTAGTTTCTAAATTCTATAATTAGTAGTAAGAGTATTCTATCTTTATATATAATCTTATTTAGCTAGTAGTAATTAATAACTAAATAGAGTTTACTATTATTCTTAAGTATAAATATTATAGAATATTCTATAAATAAAGTTAATAACTATATATAGCTTTTTACTAATATATTATTAATATATTTATAGAGTATTTATAACTAGAGTTCTATAAGGTTATAGAGTTTATAGAAAGCTAGTTTTTCTTCTTTAATAATAGAGATTTTATAATTCTATTAGCTATATTATAATAATCTAGTTTCTAAGGTTTTTTTAAATAGTTTATTATATTTCTAGTATTTCTTTAAAATATAATCTAGTTTTCCCCTTTTAAAATATTCTTCCTTATTCTTTTATTATTATTTCTTTCTAGTTTATTTATACTATAGATTAAATTTAATATTATAATTATATTTTTATTAATTTATTATATATATCTAATTAATAAAGTCTATTTCTAGAGATTATTCTAATTTTTATATTTAGTTTAAAATTTATTTTATTTATTATAATTCTTAGCAGAATAGATTTTTTAGAGTATTAAATTATAATATTATTAAAACTATAACTACTATATCTACTTATTATTATAAGTTATTATATTAATTTTTTATAATAGTACTTTTAGTTATTAAAAAATTATTATATTCTTCTAATATCTAATAAAATTTTAATTTCTATTAATCCTAATATAGATTTATAAAAGTATTCCTCTATTCTATATAGTTAGTAAACTAATCTATTAGTAAGTTTATATCTTATAGCTATAATAATTCTAATATAATATTATAGGAATTTAATAGTACTAAATTATATATAATATTAAATTTCTTTCTTTAGATCTTAGTTATAAGATAATTAATCTTAGAGTTAATAATTTTATTATTATATTTAAATAATATTCTATCTAGAGTTATAATATTATAGAACTTTTTCTTTATTTTCTATAATAAATAGAGTTAATTAATTACTATTAATAAGATATAATTATATAATACTCTATAGTCTATTTATACTATAAGCTAGTATCTCTTAATCTTAATATTTATAATAATATTAATTAAATTTTCTCTCTTAATAGCTTCTAGAGTTTTCTAATTTAATATTATTTTATTATACTATAGTTCTATTATAGATAGTTTATATTATTTTTTATCTAATTAACTTATTATTTAAATTATTTTTATTCTTTTTTATTTTTAAATACTTATTTTAGAATATCTATAAAGGTTCTTAGTTTATTTATAGAACTAAGGATAAATTATTTATATTTTTTTTTTAATTATTTAATTTATTAATTACTATTAGTATTCCTTTATTAGAATAAGTTTTATTCTATTTCTTTTTATTAATAGAGATAATTTCTTATTCCTTTATATTATTACTTTCTCTATTATCTATTAAAGATAGTATATCTTATTTATAGTAATATCTTATTTTTTTCTTCCTATAGTTAGTATTATTAAAGGTATAGTTTAATAGGATTTATATTATTATTATTATATTTAGCTAGTTCTAATATTATCTTTTTAACTTCTAAATAGTTTCTATATTTCTAGTTATAGTATTATTTAATTTAATTATTATATTTAGTAATTACTTAGTCTTTAAAATTCTTATTTTTATACTATAGTTTAATCTTAGCTTTTTTATAAACCTTATACTTTAGCTTAGGATATAATTCTACTAATAGTTTACTATAAATATATTCTTTAGAATATTCTTCTAGATTCTTTTTAAAAATAGTATATTATTTTATACTATATTATTAATATATAAATTATTATATTTATTCTATAGTATATTTATTAAATATTCTTCTATTAGGGTATAGAAAGAAATTATTCTTTACTTTCTCTATTTAATATATTTAGTACTAATTATTATAGTAGATTATCTAGGATTCTAGGAGGTAGTTATATATTTATATTATTTCTATATATATTAGTATTTTATATATACTATTACTAAGCTATATAGTACTAATAGTATTATTTCTAAAAATAACTAATTCTTCTAATATATCTAGATATTATTCTTATATTTTTTTCTTAATAATATATATAGAGTTTATTATATTTAGCTTTAATTTCTATTCTTATCTATTAGTATTATTCTCTTTTAATAGTATTTTATAGAATAATTCTATTAGTATAATAGAATATATATTTATATTTAATAGATAGTTTAAATTCTAGGATTTATTTTCTTTATTTAAGCTTTTTCTTAAGCTCTTAGAAGATTTACTAAATTTCTTCTTATTATTTTTTAGCTATACTGAGTTTTATATATTTCTTAAGTTCTAATACTTCTCTAAAGATAGATATATTTTTAAGGGAAATTTAGAAATTATAATAGTTATAGAAGTTCCTTTCTAATTAATTTTATATATTATTCTTAAAACTTTAGTATTAGTTTTTCTAATTACTTCTAATTATTTCTTATTATTCTTAGTAGATTTCTAGTTTTTCTTCTTTTTATTTTTCTTAGGTTCTAAATATTATAATAAGATATATCTAATCTTATTATAATTATAGTATTTATATTTTTCTATAGCTCTTAGCTCTATAGAACTTATATATATCCTAGAGACTATAGTATATTATTACTATAGTTTCCTAGTATTAGTAAAATAAGTTATTTATTATTTATAAGTTTATTATTAATACTATTAGTTATTAATTCTTATAACTATAGTTATATATTTATAAATACTTACTAGTTTATTTTCCTTATAGAGTTTATTCTAAACTTCTTTTTTAAATTAGTTAAAGTAGTAAGATATAGTATATTCCTTATTCTATTTAGTTTTAATTAATAACTAAAGGTAGTAAGTATTAAAGATTAAATATAATTCTTTCTAAGTAAATATATTAATTTTATATTCTACTTTATATTTCTTATTTTAAATACTAAAGATTTACTTAAGAACTTCTATAAAATAATTAAAACTTATTATAATATTAATAGTTTATTAGCTTCTTTATTTACTAAGATATTCTCTTATAATAGATTTAAATTAATTAAATATAATTCCCTTAAGTTATAAATAGATATATATAATTTTTCTTTTACTAGTATTAAGTATAATAGGAAAATAATTAAAATATATTTAAAGTTAAATTATAAATCCTTAAAGTTTATTTTAAATTCTATTAAATATTTTAAATAATAATAGTTTAAATAGTTATTCTAACTTTCTTCTTTAAATAGTAATTATAATTTAAATCTAGAGATTAGTATATATAATAACTTATTATACTATAATAGCTATTATATTAACTAGCTCCTAGTAGGTATTTATAAAATATATATAAAGTTAGTTAATTTAGTTTTATAAGAGTTATATTTCCTTAGTATAATTATTATTATTCTTACTACTATTATTACTATCCTTATCTATAGTATTATTCTTAATAATTAGAGTAGGTAGATTATTATTAGTAATAGGAGTATATTATTACTAAGCTTAGAATACTATAGTAGCTATAATATCTTTTTTATTATTATATAGTAATTAAAATAAGATAATTAGCTAAATAAGAGTTATTAATATATAATAATTAGATAATTTATACTAAATAGAGTTTAAAGTAGATTAAGATTAAACTAATTAGAGTATTATTCTAAGTAGTATAATTAAATTATCTTAAGCTATATAATATAAGTTATTATTAATATATAAGTATTATAGAGCTAGTAATAATAGATATATAGATAATATTATTAATAACTATCTAAAAGAGTATTCTATCTAGTAAAATAAATATATATATATATTAAGGTAATATATATAATATAGAATATATTACTAGTAATTAGTTAGTATTATAGTTAATATATAGAATATTAACTATATTACTTAATAGTATATAATTATATATAATAACTAAGGTTGGTCCTGTTTGTATAATACAGGGGTTGTTCATAACACTGTTACAGGGGATAGCGATTGCTAACAGTTAGTGGTTACGACCGCTAAAAGTTAGTGGTTATAACCGCTAACTTATAGCGATATAGTTACTAACTTATAGTAGCTATAGTCTCTCAATTTAATAATAATAATTAGATAACTTATACTAGATAGAATCTAGAGTAGATTAGAGTTAAACTAATTAGAGTATTATTCTAAGTAGTATAATCAGGTTATTATAGACTATATAATATAAATTACTATTAATATATAAATATTATAGAGCTAGTTCTAATAGAGATATAGATAATATTACTAAGAGATAGTAACTATATTAATAACTATTTAAAAGAGTATTTCCAACTAATAAAATAAATATATATATATACTAGGGGCTTATACTAGCTTAATAGTAATCCAGAGTAAGTCTAATTATAAATTATAAAGGCTTATTAGTGTTGAATTAAGAGACTATAGCCACTATAAGTTAGTGACTATATCGCTATAAGTTAGCAGCTGCAACCACTAACTGTTAGCGATCGCTATCCCCTGTAACCGCTAGCTAATAGCGATTGAGACCGCTATCCGATAGCGATTGCGATCACTAGCCAATAGCGCTTGCAGCCACTGTGGGTCAGTAGCTACAGGCTGCTATGACCGCTACGGCTTAGCGGGCCCCAGTTCCCCTTTAGGGCTAGGAGCGTCAGCAGTGTTATTTATAGGTTATTAGGCTATAATAGCTGAAATAAGAGTCTAGAAAATTTGGGAAAAATCCCGGGTTATCTTAGACTACCTAACCTATACCCAGGCTACCCTATAACTAGCTTACCCTAGACTAGACTTTAATTACTAAATAATTCCTTTATCTTTAAAGATAGAATATCTAATATCTATACAGTAGGTATGCAAAAGTTTGCAACCACCCGACCCTACTGCCTTTTCATGCTGACGCGTTCGCGACCCAACCTCCTTCTTTTAATATACACAATATAGCCAATTTATAAGTAAAATATATCGCTTTAGGGTCGAGATATTAGGAAATTATAGTCAAGGCTGCTAATTTTCTCCTAAAGCAAAAGGAGCTATATTGGGGCAGCTAGCTGCAGGAAGGTCCGTATATATAGTTGCTTATAAGTTCCGGACTATATATACTACAGTCTTAGCCCTTAAAAAGCAGTTTGAGGAAACAGGCTCTATAGATTATAAGCCAAGATCCGGACAGCCTAATAAGCTTATAAAGACAGAGAAGCAATATATTATATATATAGTATATAAAGATTATAATATTATATAGGGAGCCCTAACAGCTAAGGTAGATAGCTATATTAGTATTAATACAGTTCGATGTATTATATACAGCTATTTTAAGTATAAATAGAAGGCTATAAAAAGGCCGAAGCTAATAGCAGAAATAGCAGCTATCCGGCTTTATTAGGTATAAGATTAGTTAGAGGATATTAAGGATTTAGTTAAGATATTACTCTTTGAAGATAAGGATCTTATATAGCAGCTTACACTCTTAGATAATTAACTCGGATAAGGTTTCTATTCAGAATAAATTAGATAACCCTAATATATATCTCTTCTAGCACCCTTATAAGAAGTATAATAAAGAGCTTATTAATAAAACAGATTATAACCAGCCTATACTTTCTCAGATATATTAGGGAGGAATCTGAAAGACAGGAAGAATACTACTTATACTAATAACTCACAATAATAACACCCCTCGTAAGGGCTATACAGCTTAGAGCTATTAAAAAGCCCTCTATAAGGGGCTTCTGCTATTATATAATAGAATCAGAAGATTTCAACAGGATAATATAAGGATTTATATATCTAAGAGCTCTATAGCATAACTAGCTGTATATAGGATTAAGCTGCTGGAGTAGCCTCCTTATTCTCTAGATTTAAGCCTAATAGAGAATATTTAGAGCCTTCTTAAATATTAATTAAGGAAGAGATATCCCTTACTTTATTACCTTAAAAATAATACAGCTGATAGAGTAATTTTTATAGAATACGTTTAGCAGGCGTAGTAAGACATCCCCCAGCCTCAAATACACAGGTTAATAAAGTCACTGCCCAATAGATTGCGTACAGTTATCCGTACATACGGATAGTATACAAAATATTAATCTACTAGCTTTAGGCTATCTAGAAATATATTTATTATTCTAATTAGATACTTTTTAGGCTAAAAATATATAATCTAAATTGGAAGGTTAGAATAGGTATATAGTATTATAGTAGGGGTAGTTATAAACTTTTGCTAGGTTAGTTTACTTAATAGATCAGCTTAAGAGCCTCTTTCAGATAAAAGTAGATCTTATAAAAGTTATATATATCTTATCTTATAGTTAGGTAGTTATAAGTTAATTTTTTAGATTTTCTATAGTAATAAATTTTATAGAAAATTAAAAGTAGCCTAAGAAGCTACTATAGTAGGTTTTAGAGTAGTTTTTAATTAGTAGATCTATAAGAGAAATTAGTATATTTTTCTAATTCCTCTTACTAAAATAAGATTCTTTTATACTATAAAATATACTATAAACTAACTTTTTAGTATAAAATTTAACTAAGTTATAGAGAAGTGTTGAATTGAGAGACTATAGCCACTATAAGTTAGTGACCGTATCGCTATAAGTTAGCGGTTGCAACCACTAACCTCTAGCGGTCGCAACCACTAACTGTTAGCGATCGCTATCCCCTGTAACAGCTAGCCAATAGCGATTGAGACCGCTATCCGATAGCGACTACGATCACGAGCCAATAGCGGTTGCAGCCACTGTGGGTCAGTGGCTACAGGCCGCTATGACCGCTACGGCTTAGCAGGCTCCAGTTCCTCTTTAGGGCTAGGAGCGTCAGCAGCGTTATTTATAGGTTATTAGGCTATATTAGCCTAAATAAGGGTCTAGAAAATTCAGGAAAAAAATCTGAGTAACTTCTAGTAGCCTAACCTATACCCAAGCTACCCTATAACCAACCTACCCTAGACTAGACCTTAGATCTTAGATATCTCTTTCAGCTTTAAAGATAAGATATCTAATATCTATACTTAACTGATCAGCTTAACTAGCTCTTTCAGATAAAAGTGGGTCTTAAAAAGGTTATATATATCTATCTTATAGTTTGGTAGTTGTAAGTTGATTTTTTAGATTTCCTATAGTAATGAATTTTGCGGAAAATCAAAAGTGGCCCGGGAAGCTGCTGTAGCGGGTTTTAGAGTAGTTTTTAGTCGGTAGACCTATGAGAGAAATTGGTATATTTTTCCGGTTCCTCTCACCAAAATAAGATCCTTTTGCGCTATAAAATGCACTATAAACCGACTTTCTAGTGTGAAGTTTGACTAAGTTATAGAGGAGTGTTCGCTATAAGTTAGAAGCTAAAATTTCCACTGCTGCTAGTTATAGCGGTCTCAAGGCCTAATACACCTTGTAGGCCACTGTAATTTCAACAAGAAGTATTTACTATAAGTTAGAAGCTAAAACTTCTGCTACTACTAGTTATAGCAGTCTTAAGGCCTAATATACCTTATAGGCTACTATAATTTCAATAGTAGTTTTATTAAAATAAATAAAATAAAATAAAGTAGAAAAAGAGAAAAAAAAAAAGTATTATTATTATACTTATTAAGCTTTATAGCTTAATATATATAAACTAATTTTTAAAAAAGTATTTTTTTATTATTATATTAATATATAATAGTAAAATAAAAAATAACTATAGAAAATATAAAGCTTTAGAATAAGAATTATAGATTTTATTAATTATAAAGTTAAGAAAAATATTTAATATACTAGTTTATTTAGTATATTAATAGATTATATTAATCTATTAATATTAAATTAATTTAAAATAAGATCTTAGATTAGCTAAAGATAAGATCTTAAATTAGATTAATAGAGGGTCTTAGATTAGATTAATAGAGAGTTACAGGTCAGGGGTAGCACAAGTCTCAGGTCACAGGTTTGACTTGGGGGGGGGGTCTCAGTTGGTTTATGCACTCTGAACAATCTCCGGTCGGCTGGCGAGGCAGAGAAGGCTAGCTTCGAGACCATGATTGCTGTTTCAGGGCAACGTTCATTCGTGCAGGCTGTTGCTCGGGGAAAATCTATTGAGGAGGGTCGTTCTGAAGTTTTAGCTGTGAACTCTCAGTCCTATGATATTCACGTTAGAAAAATAGGTCTGTGCTACCACTCTCAAAAGTATCAGGAAAGCATTTTTTTTGTCATATTACCGACCCAGAGCTTATTTAACAATACTTGAAACTCATTTTGCCGATACTCAATGGTGGTCAACATCTCAGACAATGAAACCTCGCCCTCCTGATGAAAGTTGCCACTCTGTTTCTTAGCTTGGCCTTGAAATCCTGAGGGGACTCTCACTTCTGCCAGGGGCTGTGGAGGAAGGCTGTGGTGAGGTTCAAATACCGGAAGTAGACCGTATACGTGTAAGAAATGCCTTCTTCTTCTCGGGTGAGGCTATATCACATTTTAGTATTGTGTCGTTAGCTATGAAGAAGCTGCTGATGAATATCTGATGTTATGCTCTAGGGTAAGACAATCTGCAACAGCAATGATTAGGTAATCACTAAGCTCCTCATCTCACCGAAAGACCGGAATGACTGGCTCGTCCTCTTCGTCTCACCTCACAGATGAGCAAAGACACGCCTATCAACATTGTACCATGTCGGCAGTCCCAGCATCGTTTCAATTTGTCGACCACTCAGCCATCGACAAAAAAGCCCGGCGATGCATCCGCAGCCATGTTATGAAAGGCAAGAATGTGGGCAAGGTGCGCACTCCACGACGACATCTGGCTGCTACCAGCGCGGTTTTAGCTACTGCCCCCAAGCCTAAGGCTGTGAATCGCACCCAAGAACTCGCCATGGGCCATGAAATCGACTTCTTCCAAGCCAGTTCCTCTCCTAAGCTCCTCATTCAGCTTGGAAATGAGTTGTCGGGTGTCAATATGCCATGCTCAGTGTCGCGTCAGTCAAGACGGTTTATCCATGACTGTTTGTGTGTGTCCATTCTTTCGCGAGAGATCCAATATCGCTAACAAGCGGTATATTCCCAGTCATGTGTTATGTTGCCGACTCGATTTATCCGCCGCAGTTGTGCCTAGAACCATACGACATTGTAACAGATATCTGGATCAGGTACATGTTCGTTGATGAGGCATGTGAGTCTCCATTTATTGCACAGATGCAGGGACTTCTACTCATCGCTTTCGTGCAGACTACCATTGCCTTGTTGCTCTTTCTGAAGCGTGTATTAGTTTCATAGTCCAACGAGAACAGGACTCAGCCGAATTTACCCAACATCTAACGAGAGGGTTGCAACTCGTCAACACCAAGCTCTCGGGGGTCCACGCCCTCTCAGATTTGGCCATATGTACCGTCATTTTGCTCTGCCTTGTTTCTTCCATCCGAAAGCTTCCATCACAGACCAAGGTTCATTTCGACGGCCTGTGTCGGATGATCAATCTACGGGGCGGTCTGGACCAACTTAAAGAAAACCCATTTCTGACAGAAAAGGCCCATCGGTATGTATTAACCTCCCTCTTCATAGTTCATTCTCAGCCTGCCACTAACCCTTGCCCGAAGACTCGACATAGAACTAGCCCTCCAACTAGGCTGTCAGACTCAGCTAAGCGCGACAACAAAAAGACTTGACAATCTTCTTCCCAATTATTACGACCCTGCCTTTGAATCCCCGTCGCCTTTAGCCAACGCCGTCGCACAGGGAGATTTGAGAGTCTTCATGATTACTCGAGAGATAACCAAGGTGACGCGCATCTTGAATTCAACAGTTCCGGCCAACAGACTCTATCCGATCGCTTTTCAAGACCTCGTCACACACCTGACTTATCAGTTGCTCGACATTGAATCCGTTGATGGGTGTCAACTTGTCGGTGCTGTCACTATAGCAGTCCACCGTGGCCTTCTCGCTTTCATGCTCACTTTTGTAACTCAAATCAGCCGCCAAAGGCAGATACCTTACCCTGTTCTCCGAGGCAGTCTTATGGAAGCTCTGGATCATCCCGACTTCATAAATAACGTCGACCCGGCAACTCACGTTTGGCTACTCATTGTTGCCGGTATGCATGTGCTTGACAAAACTATCTCCGTTACCTGGCTTAGACCACGACTTGTGGAAATCATGTCGGTCTTCGGCACAACAGACTGGAAATTTTGCCGTACGTTGCTTGACAATTACCCTTGGGTTGACTTCCTCCACGATGAATCAGCTTCTCGGATTTGGCGCGATTGTTTTGGGACCACGTCATTACCCAACAGCACGTCCTATTAACCCAAGTATACATCCCAACATCTAGGTACCACGGAGGATAAACGGACATAATCGAAATCATATGCATCACCAAAACTTTGGCGCCTATCTCCCTCCCACCCTCAATTCTCATAGAGAGCCTTTTTAACACAGCCGGGCTGTGCACGTTCCAGCTCTACCACAAGCTGATCCCAGATCTTTTCCCCTAATTCACGACCACTAGCATCAGTTACGTACGATGGCAGTTCTTTTCTGTTTGGATGTTAACATACGAGCGTCGTTCTCGGGAAATTTCTATTCAGCTGGGTGTCTTACTCGACAATCTCGCAATACGAGATATACTTCCCATGACTCTCCTCCCCAAGAGAGACGGCATACAACAAATTGCGGGACCCCCATTCTGCGCTTCTGCCCATCACCCCTCTGAGGACAGCAACCATTACCTTCACACCGTCATCATAGTATCGGGTAAGGCCTGTATTGCAGAGCCCCGGGCTGAGATAGTTGATAATAACACCTGTCTTTGAAACAGGGGCAAGTGTGGCGAAGTGGCGGATAGCATAAATCTGCAACAGCTTTGAGAACGCATAACTATGAACTTGATATTAGAAATCCAGAGATGAAGTTCATACAGAGGATCATTGACCATAGCCGTAAGGAATATCTCAAAACTTACCGATTCGTCCCATCAATCGACCATTTTCGGCTGTCACTAATATCGCTAAAGATGTTATTCTGATCCATTTTTCTCAGGTCTTCTTGCCTAACGAAGCCGAGATCACTTGTAACAATATTCATGACCGGTTTCGTGCCTGACCTCTTGGCAAAGCTTTTGAGGTATGGCATCATCAAAACCGAGAGCAACATGGTCCCCACCACATTGACTGCCACCGTGCTCTCAATACCTTCGTTGAGGGTCCATTCGGCACTCGCGGCAGCCGCGTTTGAAATCAAGCCATCTAACCGGTCGAGCTGTACCTCAACGCTATTGACGAATGCCTTGATTGAATCGAAAGAAGACAGGTCAAGGATCCAGACCTCAGCAACGCCGGATCGGCCCGTCTCAGATTCGAGCTCAGCGAGGGCTTTTTTGCCTCTTGACTCGGACCTCACTGCGAGGATTACACGCTTCGACTGGAGGCGCACCAGGTGCTTGGCACATTCCAAGCCGATGCCTATGTTCGCCCCCGTGACAATGTAGGTCTTGCCGGAGCATTGTTCTTGGGTGAGATTTATGGGGAGGCTGGTGTATTGGTGACGAAAGGTATTGATGAAGCCCATGATTGTCGGTTCTAGTTTATTTTCGGTAGATTAAATCTGGGAAAGGAACAGATTCTTGCAGTTGTGCAAGGGGGTTATACTGAGAAGAGGATAAGGCTGTTTGAGCTTGGTCAGGAGAAAAAAAAATACCACATTTCGAACAGAGTAGGTCTTTATATAGTTATAGCACACAGGGCCAGGATGTTTCGGTTTCCTCTTCAATTTCTTAATTCCGGTTTGCTTGGAGTCACTTGGATACGCTCATCATGCCTCATGCCTACCTGACATCTCGCCAATTCGGGCAAAGCCGAGAGAAAGGGCCAATCAGGAATTGGTTTCCCTTTTGGGCAACCAATTCCTGATTGGTGGTTTGCCCTGGATGGATCCTCATCTCTCTCCGTTCACGCACCCAAATAATCATCTCATGTATCTCAGCTGCGCCTCACCGAATCAGATGGTATACATATCACGCATGAACAATTTTTCATATGAACCCCACGCAACCAGGTAGTGAGCTGCCGCACGTAATCTACCCCCCATCGTCCCCTCATCAGCATCCTTTATCTCAAGCAATCATCCGCCCACCTAAAGCGCTTAATTTAAATGTACTGAATTGATTTGTGATCCGCTCTACACTCGCGACAAATCTCATAGCCACCCACCACTTGTGGCTTGACATCCAATCCTGCAATTATCTCATACACGCCTACTAAGGTCAGTCTCACAAACAGCTAATAAATTGCACACATGAAGAGGCGGCCGCAAGTAGTAGCTAGCTGGCAGGTCAAAATAGACAGCCAGATCAGAGGTTAAGCAAAAAGGTATCCTCGGCAGCTACTTAATAGAGCCTGATAGACTGAATCTTGCAGATAGGTACAGTATCAGTCTTACACCTCGCATCCAGCGACAAGTAGTAGGTAGGTAAGACTTTTATGGTGGATATAGAGCAGACTCTTTTGATTTTGGTAATTTTACTTTACTAGCACCTAGAGAGGTGTCGCTACTTTGTTTGGAAGTTGAATTACATAAACATGATGTAATGGTTTTTAGGGGATATAGATCGATCTCATGAAGGCATCGGAAGCTAGAGCAAGTAATGTGTAGGGTTAACCATACGAAGTGCTACGTCAGGCATGAAGCCATTGCCGAGGGTTTCCGTTAGCGATAGTTTTGAGCTGGGGACATGCCGTGAGCCAAAAACAGCATAGCGAGTTTACCAGTCTTACTAGATTGGGTTTCCAGCCCCTAGCTAGTGACATAGTTGGGACATGCGGGCGCTGCCGCTTCCATCTTAATGGTCTGCAAGTACACATTCAGCTGTCAACATGCCTAGGATAGCCAACAATATTTCCCAACTTAGGTCTTAGTGTCTTAGAATCCCGCTCCAGCATCCCGCTTTTATGACTGACAATGAAGGATTAGCGGTAGATCTTGCCCTAAACCGCTATTTCAGCTGAAATAAAGCTCCATGATGAGGACGCGATGGAGAATTGATGCGAGCCTATTGTTGAGAAGGTGCCGTGCCGTTGATTGACATTGTATTGACATCTTGGACTAAGCGAGATTAGCATGTCTCAAGTTGACTGCCTAGACTGCTTGCAGACCGCTTGTAGACCTCTTGTAGACCGCTTGGCACATGATATCTGACTGCATAATCTGATAACAGATTGAAACCTGCTTATTGTAGCAACTTCCCTACTTTCTTCTTTAATCACGATGCATATTAAGCCCTGAATTGGGTGATTGTTCTATTCATGTGATAATGAAATGTGGTCTAAGTGTACTCCTCGAGTGTGGAGCTAAACCTCCTCAATATCAAGCGCGGGTAAGCCTTGGTTGGGATCATCAAGGATATCCACAATGCTCTTGAGATCACTCTGATTGCTGATCTGCAACAAAGACTCATCAATAGCGTTGAAGAAGAAGAACTGGCCGCTACCAACCTCGAAGAGGTACAGTGCCTCTCCCGTGTATGATGCCATACCGTAGTGCGGCCTGATATCCCCCTCAATGCCACGTCCACGGACTTCTTCTTCCAGTTGACCACCATCCCCCCAAAGCATGTCCCCTCCTATCTCCTCATACGAATTGACCCAATTCACTGGGGGCGGGATCTAGATTGAAGCTGTCAGTCACACTAGGCGGCGAGAATTGGGAAGAGCGTAGAATGTACCCCATTGTCGGTCACTAGCACGCCATCGGAGACCGTGGTGAATTTACTCATCTTGAGCGACTAATGTGTGAATAGGGTGGGTGATGGTGGTAGAGTAAGACGTGATGTTTGAGTTGTTGAAGTCGTGATTGTGATGGGGGAGGAGATCAAGTGACATTTATATACACGGCCGCCTTGGCTGGCGACGTCACCCAGATCATGATTAATCCTAATAGGGAATAACCTTTCTAGTACATAGGATCAGTATGAATGCACATTGGCGCGCCAAAAACAAGCGTTAGTACTTCTTCTACTAAGGCAACCCGATTTGGTTATACCTGTATAACTACCTATCATTGCATTTTCGAAAGTATTTATCATCAATAGAAAGCGGGATTCTTCTTCTCTTCCACGGACTACGAGCGAAATGGCTATCAACACGGAGCTGAAATAGCTCAGGTTCTATGAGCATCGCCCGGTTAGATTGTATCAATGGGATAGGGAACAGGTGTGAGTCTTATACCAGCACAGTTTGATATCTCACTAACATGGCTAGTTACAGATTTTCGACTTTCTTTACAACGCCTGCACCCACCATCCAAATGAAAACACTGGGGAGTATTAATCCCTATCTACAAACATCGTCCTTCACCATGGTTAGTTACTTATCCAATCCAGGAGATGATTGCTACTATTGCTTCTGCTAACAAAATATGGCTTTGTAGCCGTTTGGATAAAAAGGTTCCAAGAGATTGGGGCGACTAGAACGATCTTCACACGCTAGAAAGGGATAGCGAAAAGTGGGATTTCCATAATTCACTCAACTTGAAGAAAAACTCCCGAGAAAGGCAATTTGGAAACTGCGGAGAAACGTATGCTTTTCTTCATATATCATGATTTTAAGCGCCCAAAAGAATGCTTGCGCCCAAAAGAATGCTCCTTACAAGAGTTTAGCTAACCAGTCTTTGAATAATTCAGCGACTCATAGAACAGGGGTATTAGTATTAACGTCCATGGCCTAGCCCGACAACGGTGTTTCGATCGATTGATGGATAGCGGGCCATTTTGTGAGCTGTCAATTACACCTTCCCTCGCTACTTCTCATGATCCAGATCAACCAACTCAATCGAGATTGGTTGTGCTTTTCGCATGGCCTCACCAAACATTAGTCCTCCAACAACAGCCTCACCAACTACACAGTACTGATTCTCACCGCACTCTCGAAGCACAGCCGGGAAGCGACAACCTAATAAAACTGCAATCTTGTCTCCAGGAAGGGCATTCCTATTAAACCACCCCAGACGGCCATGGCGTGTACTCCCTAGGCGCATCTGCAAGCCTAGATTAGAGTGGATTCTATTAATGTCTTGATCCTCACATCAGATTTTGGGGCTTTTAACCCTTCTTTGCCAGTAAGCCAGGATGGAAGAGGGTAGCCTTTAATGTCAAAAGAGTCTTTGCAACAACAATAAAGCCACTGGATCAGCTCCTTGGCAAAATTTGAAATATTAGCCAATTTTCGGCCTTTTCGGAGGGTGTATAGCAAATCTTCCAAAATTGTCTTGTGTACTTCATAAGAGTTCGCAAAGTTATGGCGTAATTTGATACCGTACATGAGCCAAGCCAGAATCCGCGATTGCTTTTCTATTTGGCTTTCTGGAATATCAATTCGACGATTTTGTTTTTTTACGTATTTCCAAGAATACGTCTTCATTCCTCTCTGTAGGGCTTCGGATAGGGTGGGGGAACACTATATGATATCATCCACGAAGAAGCCTTTGACGAAGAGCGAGTTGTTTCTCATTTGAAAGTGTGCGGCGCTCCTTTTGGAAGCATTATAATCCGATTGATCATCAATAGAGTCTTCACTCTTCATCGAAGATTTGATACAGCATTGCATTCGCCGATCGGAGAACGACTCGGGGCTGAACCAATCGTGCCACCATGGTCCCACTTCTTGAAAATCACAAGATCAAGCGACTTGGTTCTTTGGATCATCCGCACCGTCATGTCTCTATTTACAGCAGAATCTGGCTGCGAATAGTTGGGAAACGGAACAAGGATATTGCCGTTCGATGTCACGCCAAAAACGGCGTATATTCTGTCGCGAGGCTCTGACGCTTTTGTATTGCGTATCAATGGCAAAACATCTAAAATGGAGCGTGGTCGCATCGTCAATTGGGCAGTGCGAATTCTGTCAATGTCCTGGATATGAGCCAGCTGCCCAAAAATCCGAATGCCTTTGGACTCGGATGCTAGACGAGCAACCCTGATCAAGCTCCTAAGCTCGAAAACCTGGTGACCCCAGATTATTTTCAGTTCAGTATTTGTCGAGACTTCCTGTATTATCCAGGAGCGGCACCAATAAGGGTTATTTAACAGTTTGGACAAAACATAGTGCTCACGACCGTCGATCTGAACACGTAGACGTTTCGGGCGTCGCAGCCTACGCGGCTTAGACTCATGGTTTCCGAACAAATATGACCATACTGACTCTTGGGACCGAACCTGGTCCAATTTCCTCTGTCTTTGTCTTTCATTGTCTTCTCTTGCCTTATTCGCCAGTCTCGTCACTTCCTCCTCATTTTTGATCCGTAGGAAGAGCGCTGACGCCAGTTTTGCTTCGGAAAGTGTCGCGCCGTGCAAAAACGCCACCACTCTCGAAGCCGAGCGGTATATTCCTGCCATTCTTAGAATCTGTTGGCTGCGTTCCTCTAGGTTGCTCTGGTCGATGCAGACTGCATCAGCCCAGATGCGGAGATATCCGCGGTCACGCAGATCTTGCAACGCGCTGATGAGATTTCTCGTGACCATCATAGGCCGTTCTGAAACAATGATATTTTCCTTGCCCCCGGGGTCACCCCAACAATAAGATAGGGCAGTGTAGCTTCCGGCTGATCCGAGAGATGTGGTTAATAACTCACACTTGATTTCTGAACCCAGATCTCTGGAATCTTGAATCTGAAGCAGTCTGATTTCATCGTCGACGACGCTTAAACTCCTTTGGTACTGATAGGCCATGTCGAACTTCCGATCACAGAAGACCTACCCAAGATGGTTTGAACCTTCAAGCATATTTGGAAGGAGATAAAGGGGCTTTTGGAATGTTGTTTTAATCATGGACGACTTGTGGCTATGTCCTTTGCAAAATATGCCTTTCCACCGAAACATAGAAATCATTGGCTACAGTGCTCACCCCCTCACTTACATGCAGCAACCAAGACAAAGCGGGGTATTACTCCATTCATCATGATTGATCGGAATTTTAGTTGTTGCCTTCTATATCTTGTTACAATGCAAATTCTCGCCAGTGAGCGTGCAAGGTGGGTAGCATCCAGGCAGCTTAGAGCCAATCCGCCTTCCAAACTCTCCAGCTACGGGCTGACTCGACATGTGAAGTTACATCAGCTGACATTGAACAGCCACTCATTCCCATCTCAATGAAGCAAAGGCTTGTCGCAAAGAAATGATTGATGAATTAGGAGCTATCAAAATTATTTGAGATCCAACCGTGTGAGGCGATATATCTATCAGCCATGTGCACCTTTATTTACCGAACAGTACAAAGATGCTCTTGCTGAGGAGGAATCTAAGGCCACTTCGAATTGATACATTCGAATAACTTTGAGCGCGTAGCACTCGGCATAATCATCCGTGCTTCAGAGCTTGCGAGGAACGTAATTGGTGGTCCCAGTCGGCCCCGAGGCAGCCTAACACGGAGTTTATCGAGTGTCCCGTCGCGGAGAGCTACAGAGCAAATTGAAATAAGTGTAGCCGCTGATTGGTGGATCATAGCCAGGCCCGAGCTGTGCAGCTTCTAGAGAGTGGAGAAGACTTCGGCCGGTTCTATGATCCGGAGGTTGGTTGGAAGAGAGCCTCATCCATCCCCGAGCCCGACTGGATCCATAAAGTGCCCGGAAACGCGAGTTCTGGATGTTTTCTCTTGTTTTTATAAGTAGACACGCTCTTCCACATGGTATGCAAACCTCATACTCGATCACTACAACCAACGAGCCACAACAAAACTTCGAGCCCCAAGGGCAAACCACCACCAAAAATATTACGATCAAACTGCGCTACATCCAGAAACAAGCATTCTAAGTTCAATAATACCTCGCCATGGACTCTCCGCCAAGAATTGCAATTATTGGTGGCGGCCCTGCTGGGCTGACCCTCGGTGTCCTGCTTCATCATCAAAACATTCCATTTACCATCTTTGAGCTACGCCCAGAGCCCACCAATGAAGATCTTGAACAGTTATCGGGCATGCTTGATCTTCATCAAGAATCGGGCCTCGCAGCTCTGAAAGAATGCGGCTTGTACGAGGATTTCTTGCCCCTAACCGGCGAATGCAGCCAGGACTTCATTGTTGCAGACAGGAGCGGGAGTGTTCTTTACACTCACGGAGGCGGAGATGGATTACGTCCTGAAATCTCTCGCAACAACCTCGCTAAGCTCCTGTCCCGAAACATCCCTTTCGCCAAAATCAAATGGGGCCACAAGCTCGTCTCTGCGGCAAGACGAACGACACCCACCCACGTTGAAACTGAGCTGGACTTCGGCGCTCATGGGAAACAAGCCTTCGACCTTGTGATTGGCGCTGATGGAGCTTGGTCAAAGGTCCGGGGCCTCCTCACAAATGTACAGCCGCAATTTACCAACATGTACATCATCACACTCACAATCAAAAATATTACATCGAAATATCCACACCTGGCCAAACTTGTCGGCACGGGATCTTTCTCGTCGCTTGGAAAGAAACACGGCGTCATGTCCCAGCGAGGGCCGATCGACTCATCTAGGCTATATCTCTGGCTCACAATTCCTGATGAAGACTTCGGCGCTTCTTCCGGGGTTGCTGGGAAGCCAGCTACAGTTGCAAAGCAGAAGCTTTTTGGCGATGACACGCTTCTAGGGACCTTTACGGGCTTATCAAAAGAGCTGGTAGAAACTGCCTGCGACGAAGAGGCCAACAGCGGTGAGAATCTCGATATCCGAGCGCTGTACGCCTTGCCTCACGGTACATCTTGGGAACACGCATCTGGATTGACTCTCTTGGGGGATGCTGCCCATGTCATGCTTCCAAACGGCGAAGGGGTCAATGCTGCCATGTTTGACGCTCTCATGCTATTCAAAGCCATTAAAAAGTCTTATGAAACGTCCGGGAAGGATGTCAACTTGTTCTATCAGACGTTTGATCCCCTGCTACAAGATTATGAAGCAGGTTTGGTAGAGCGTGCAAAGAAGTTAGGCCAAGAAACAGATGAGTTGATCGGGCAAATGTTTGGGAGTGAGGATACAGCGCAGGATTTTGCTCAATTTTTCCGAAACATAGCAGAGGAGGTACCCAAGCAATAGATGGTTGCTAGAACATTTTCAGCAAACTCCAACCAGTTATAGATAGGTAGCCATAGGTAGAATTTCCCACTCAATCAATACGTTGGCGAATCAAGTCTTTTCTAATCTCAAATTAGTCTCTGTTGATGTAGTTGCTCGTAACCAACGAGAATCCTTACTCTTTTAATTGACCTTATACAAAGCTTACCCTTCGCAATAATACAAGGTTCAACGTAAGAACAGCAGGCTGCCAAGGTCTCTTTGAACTTCTGTAGGGTAACAAGACTGGTCGATTGTGTTCTCAGCTGGCAGCCCCACTCATCAGGCCAAGCCTGCTGGCGCGCGTAGCCCAATAAACAGTGCGGTCGCTCCTTCCCTTCATCAACAGTTCTTTACCAAACACCAATTCCGCCATCAGGGACAAAACTTGAAATCTTGCCATGACGGGTGTCCGCCGTTCGCAAAAATGCCAGAACTGCAGAGCAAGGAAGATCAAGGTACGTAAATCACAGGTTCCTGATGCGGTCACAGCATTGCTCCCGTGGAGAACGACCAACTGACGGTGATTCAACAGTGCGACCAAAATTGGCCGAGATGCGGGCATTGCAAGCGGACGAACCGAGTCTGCCCCGGACCCTCACCATTGACAAAGTTTGTCGACCAAAGCGGCGATCTCCATTTGCAGTCCGACATCAACTGCAAATCTCAAACTGCTCCCGTCCCCCCAGCTTCTGAAACAGAGGCTGCGATCCTCGTCAATCATCATCCGCTAAGGCCATTCAACGACGGGTCCGCCTCATACGGCGTCTTCCGCCTAGAGGCGCCCTGTCTCGGGATACCTCGCGCCAGACTCACCACATCCGCTGACCGAGTGTCTGCCAGGCTTGCGGGTCTCCTCGAACGAGGTTCTGAAGCTGGCGTCCGTATACAAATGAGCTATCTTCCTTTCTTGCCGCAGAGGCTATCGCGCAGCGCTTGCTTGCGCGATTGTACCGGCCTTTTCTGCTTCGCTTGGAATGGGTATCGGCGTCGGGAGCCAGTCTCGAAGCTTCTTCTGACGAGCCATTACAACAAGGCGATTCGAAGCTTGCAACATGCGATAAATGGAGGGCAGGCATACGATGTCGAGACTCTTGGTGCAATGGCCCTTTTGGAACGTGCCAGTTCCTTGTTTGGGGAAGGCCAATCCCAAACCGCCTCGGCTCATAGACGTGCAATACATCACGTACTTGGGGCAAGAGGAGGGCCAACCATTGGGGATGAACTTGATGTTGCTCTCACCTACGAAAATCAATGGCTCAAGGTGACAAACAATCTATCTCTCATTCGAGTTTCATGTTATTGACACGATATCGCAGGCACTACCAGCAGTGACCGATCCGTCCGACAACGATGTCCCCTTAGATCCAGGTTGGCTTGAGATTATTGAGAAATTTCAGAGCGAGCCTCCAGCCGCTGAAGAGTTTTCTTGCTTTTCTGGAGAATTCTCTTCCATCAAAGAAGCTGCGGGCAAGATGATTCCTTGGATTGGGGATATCGGGCAGATCTTAGGCAGCCCGGCCACGATGAAGGGTCTCCAAGAGACCTTAGTCCAGGATCTTCTCCATCACGAGAAAGTCCTGGAAGCTGTCACCGTCAGAGTTTTGGACAGGGGCTTGGTCTTGGGTTCGATAATTGAGATGCCTGACTTGACCTTTTTTGCAGGTCGTAAGTATGACTTTGCGTCCGTTGCCTTGGCTCACTACTTTGCAGGATTACTCGCCGTTCGAAGAGGCATTTTAAGGATAGCCAATGACCTAATTGCGCTATACGGGCCTCCAGACGAAATTATTCTTGAAAGCTTTCGACAGATGTCCATCCAACAATGGATGATCTTTCCCTACCTCTCACAGATGAATGCGCTGTCGCAGCACTTTCTTACACCGTGTATGAAACCGTCTCTCGAGGTGGTCAGTGGCTTAGAAAACAAATTCCTGGTAGATTTGTTATCATCTGCAAACAGACATCATACTACGGTTGAGAATTGAGGTCAGAGTTGAAGGCACAACAGCCGTGAGTGCAAATGCGGAGACATCAGATATTCAAAGCGATGTCTATACTTTCCCCGATTTAGAAAGTTTCTTCTAATAACCCAGACCTTAGGAATTTATCGCTTGCCATCAAATTTGTCTATATCTTCCTCCCTCTTCTCAGAACACAGAAGACTATTGGTGTCACGTGGGTATAAAGCAATCTTCTGGTTGACCAAGTCTACACCAGGCACCAGGACTAGCGAGCGGGCATTCTGTTTCAGATGAAGGGTTTGCGGCCAGTAGTGGCTAACTTGGTTACTCTATCGTGAAGGTGTGAACTTAGTTCCCTTCGTGGCCCGTCTCCGAGCCATCCGGCAACTATTCGGAATTTCCGTCCGGCCTCACCCCTGATTACGAATGCTGCGGCGGAGAAGATCAATTGCGTCCTCATCACGTTCGACGACATCTCTTTGTCAATGGCTGATGGAAGTCCCTCAGTATTACAGCGCAGGGTGGGCCGTTATGACGAAGGTATGTTTGCACATTCCACATGTTTCTCGTATACGGCCCAACCGTCGTCAGAGTGACCGAAAATTCACCGATATGGGCGGACCATTTTCCCAATAATGAGGCCTTTTCTGGATCTCGTATTCGATTTTCATTGGCTATTATTGGATCCGTGAAACGACAATGGCGTAATGATTTATATGCACTGCAACGAATAACCTTCTCCGCATCCAAAAATATAAGTCAGTAAGAGGAGTGAGCACGGATGATATCATAATTTCACAACAATCCGATGTTTTAATGGATTTTTGGCAAGGCCTTCGCAAACCGGACCCGGCAACACTCTTCATGTGACATTACGAATTCAAATGCAACACAATGGGTCGTTGAAGGAAATATCAGGAGTAATCTGGTGGTCTATGTGGCATGGCCAGAGTTGCAATCCTCATTCTCTCGGAGCATTCTTCAAGCTCTCAAAGGAAATGGTATCATCCACTCCATATTCTTGTCACACTCAGAAGAATCGCTCCGGTCGAGGTATGATGGCGGATGGTCCGGGCGAAGTTTGCATTGATTCTCCTCACCCAACAATCCAACCATGACATTGGCGTTACAGAATTGTCACCCTATATGAGCTTTGTGGGGATTCGCTAATGGTTGAGTTTGAAGTTGCTTGAGCTAGAGTCGATCATTCCCCGGACCAAGCCAGAGGACTCCATTCTTAGTCCGGGGAGATCGCCTGGAATTTCCCCACTTCGATCTTATTAGTCAATGGGAAGAAACTTCTAAGCGTCTAAGAAGTTTGCTAGGTAACAACACGAGGTGTCAATGAGGGGTTACCGATTCAACCCATCAACGCCAAAACCGAACCTTATTACCCAGTTGCGCGTCCCTGAGGGCTGGGCCAACTGGACCAAGCCAGATGATGCTACGGATTACTTGGCGCATACACATTACCCGGTGTCAGTCCACAATTTGGTGACTTGGCCTTGATGTCAACATAAGTCAACTCCTAATATTGTGTCCTATATGGGTGATGGCACGCGGATAAAAGGCCTAGGTACTTCCAATACCAAGGGATGAATGGTTACATAGCATTGACACTGCCAGTTTGTTGCACTTCTAGGTTCAGGGTTGCTGCAGAAGACACAACGTGTTGCAATCAACATAAACTCTAACGACAGACAGAGGGATGAGCAGCGGCTTGTGAAGGCTTACCAGTCTCTCCGCATGCAGAATAGACTGGTCTCGAATGGCATCCTCAGTATCACAAGCGAGAATCCATGGGTTTGTCCGGTTTTCATGTGATCGTGAGATACCATCCTCCAATCTCAATGCCTCAAACTAGGTTCAGGGAATCTATAATAAGAATCGGCCTACACTCCTCCTCGACTCATATCTTCGTTCTCATTGCCATCAACTTGACCAAGACACTTCAGACTTGTCTTGTCTTCCAGACTTCTCTTATCATACTCAAGCTATATCATCTGTGCAAAAGCAGCAGCCATGATGCAATTCCTGGGATCCTCCGACCAGACCAAGCCTGATCACCCCCCAAAGGTGGTCAACATTGGCGCGGTCAACCCTTATGCCCTCACCGAGGTCATCCTTGGCCGGCCAATCGACAAGACCTCCCCAGTCGTGGCAAACATCATCAGCGAGGTCCTTCAGACACAGTACTCGCAGCTCTTTGACATGAAACATGACTCCGTGCTCTATCCCGGCCTGAAGCTCAACTCCAAGGGCAAGGAGGCTGAGCGTATCAAGAGTGAGGACATGAAAGTTCTCAACGAGGACGACTTCATCACCCCCGACTTGTCTCGCATCAACAAGCTGTCCGACCTTGAACATGTTGGCCTCAAGAACCCGCTTGATCTCAAGGTCGAAAAGGCCTTCTTGCAGGGCGGCCAGTTAAACCTCGTTCTGCACCAGAAGACCTTGGGCAAGAACCTGTCCAATCATGCCCTGACCAACTCCCTGATGGAGACCATCACTCCCTACAGGAAGCACAGAGGCCAGTGGACGGCCCCCAACTGCGTCTGGGGAACCACCAACGAGCTGAGCCTCAGAATCCAGCGCAAGCGGCTGGAGAACCTAGCCATCAACCTAGGCATGGGCATGGGCATGATGAACAGGGCGAGCACCGTGGGACCCCTGGGATCTACCCAAATGGCCCAGCAGGAAATGGACCAGGAGATGGTTCAGATGGCCCAGTTCAACGACCCCGTGCAGGGCGCCATCGCCAACAGCTGGCTCATCGCGGCCATCCACGCCGTCGCCTGGTCAGACCCCTACAGAATCTGCCGCGACGAGTCGTTCGTCCTCGACTCGACCCACAGGGAGAAGGAGAAGGAGAAGAAGCGCGGCCTCCGCATCAAGCTCTACAGCAAGGGCGGCGAGAACGACGCGCACACGGCCGAGATCGACGTCGACTACGACATCCCCGTCAACAACGTGACCAACTGGCCCGTCTACTGCCGCTCCAGCAACAGCCTGGGCGCCGTCTGGCCCGCCATGTACGAGAAGGCCTTTGCCAAGTGGCTGACCAAGGGCACCGGAGAGCACCCGGACATCACGCAGACGTCCGCCGCCGCGGCTGGCGGCGACCCAATCAAGGCCATGGCCCAGATCAACGACCGCACGCCGCACTACTTCTTCACTAGCTCGCGCTCCGGGCAGGACCTCGTCGGGCTCGTGCGCGCCAACTCGGTCAGCTTCAAGACCATCCACCCCATGTGTGCCTACACGCACGCCTCGGGCGACGGGTTGTACAGAGGCTCCAACCTTGTAGCCAACCACGCGTACTCGGTGTTGGGCTGGATCTCCTCCCCCGGGACACAGCAGTACATTGTGCTGCGCAACCCATGGGGGGTCACCGAGCCCGTGGGCATGACCAGCTACTCGGGCATGCTCGACCTGGTGGACAGGAAGATCTGGCCGCCCGCCGACATGCTGGACCACCAAGGCGTGTTTGCCCTCGAGGCTGACTCCTTCAAGCACTACTTTGCCTGCCTTGGAATTGCCAAGTAAAGGCAGTCAGTGTGAGTCAACATCTGTCCCGAGGAATTCTGTTTCAACGGAGCGGTGGATAGGGACGAGGGTTCAATGTAGTAACCAAAAAGGTGCGGCCGAGTACGGCTTCTTGCTGATGTGGTTGGATGATTAAGTCTCGACTCGTTGGAGGGAAATTGAAATTTGGAACGGGGGCTAGCTGCGCATTCTCAGTTCATTCTCAGTTCTACTAGTTTATTCTGTCCCTGCTTGGGGAATTTTCCTATGTCTCGCATCTTCTCTTCCTCTGGTAGCTGATCACGGATTGTTGCCACGGGATGTATTCATTTTTATTTCGGTAGCTTGATTCAGAAAGCATTGTATGTGATATCTGATGGGATAAGTAGCTACCTACCTGACTACCACAGTCTCTACTTTGACAATAATCCAAAAATGGCAATTCCAAAATTGAATCAAATCTTTATGTTTCTGAGCGGGATTGGAGACATGGCTGAGGCGAAGATGAAATGTCTCAGGGTAGGTGCACGCGAGGGAGAGGTGTTCATTGGGATTGCCGCAATTACTCCTAATGATATCACATCTCGCATTCTGTAAGTCTCATCAAGTAACGATGTAGACAATTCGATAGATCTCAAGCTATTCATACTAATAAATCATAGTGGAGTGATGGAGAGAGACACGGAATCTCAGTTGTGGATGCAGTAGACTCACACTACGTCAATCAATACTACCTCCTTTCATGTTCCCTTGATGAATCTCGGAAGCCATTCTACGATTGAAACAAGTGGGGAATTTATACCAGACAGCGGTCTAGTAGATATAAACATAAAAATAAATGTATGTTGTGCAGGCAGATGGGGTCGTTTATGCGCAGATGGATATCTGTGCTGCAAGTAATGCTGTGAATGGCGGGGCATGACACGACGGACATGCCGTTGAAGCCTGGAGCCAGAATAAGGCTATCAGGAGCATGAAGGTCTCTTCCGTCTCTTGTAATTCATTTGGTTTATTATACGGAAAGCTGCAGGGAATCGCACGGATGCCTAGGTCTTTCCACACTCAACCTGTTGATATTAGGTACATATAGTGAAGGTCAGTGCTAGTGGTGGTCCCTACAGGGTGATGTTTGGGAACTATTTCCAGGGCATTTCCCAAATTCCGGTGCGTGGTTGAACGAGATTTGAGTATGGCCATCAGGGAATACGTAATTATTCCAAGTTTCCCAGATTAGGCGGGGAGTATTACCTCCCCTCATCAAAGGGAAGTATAGCCCTTTTTACATACATCCTAGATTTGGAGGAGTATTGGCGGTTGTGATTCCGGGTAGATCCGATAGCTTCAATTTTTGGGATTTCTGGGCGTTTACTGTGCGGGGTCGCGTGTAGCTACCCTATATCTACCTTCTCTAATTGTAAATCTCTCGGCTTAGTGAACGAGGCTGTCGTATCCCCTTTTCCAAACGCATTAGTTTTTCTGTTGTATCTTGTAGTAATTGGTCTGAACGTCATTTACGAAATGTCGGTGCCGCAAGGCAAGGTTCTCCGTGCATGGGATCCTAGAAGTAGGCTGAGTATTTGAAAACGAACTACGATATTGACCGCCTCGTCTGAGGCCGAGCTGAGGGGCAAAAGGGTCAGTGCTGAGAAATTGGCCTTAGTGCCTTAGTCAGCGCTCTAGCCGAGCATTGAACACTTGGTGAAGGGATAAATTCATCTACGATATGCATTACAATGCAAGCAATTGTCTGCTGGTCAACTATTACGTAGATAACGGCTGGGACTCGCTCAGCTCGAGGCAGTGCCTTGGCCATGGCAAATTCGTCCTGGAGGGAGCGATGCTGGGTTTCATCATCATACGTGAAGCCACCTGATTGGCCACAGCTCCCTTCCAGGCTTTGATTGCTGGGTGCCTTGTGGGGATGAAAGCTCGACTGTCTAATTACGGCCTGCGTGGCACTGTGGCTGCACGTTGGTGTGCGAGGTCATGCGTGTCTTGTTGTGCGGCTGGTTGTCTTGCATCTTCACTGGCCCAGCGAATTCGCCTCTCCCCACCATCAATCATGCTTGTCCAGCGCATCGTGCCGCGATCAAGATCCAAAGGCCGCCTCCCTCCACGGCCGCCGTGTCGGCCATTCGCAAGATGGGCTGGCCTTCTCCCCAATGAAAGATGTTCCCCCATTTTACCTGCCTGCAAGGGACTATCTGGCCGGCAGGATCCCTGGTCCTTGTTCAGCAGGCTCCAATTGTCATTTAACTGCCATGCCTGCCCATGACGGCGGCCAACTTGGGATAAAGGCCGTCATTCTTCTCGAAGAAGGGACGGAACGACTAGCGGGATGTCCATCCCACCCAAAGCGACGGAAAAAGCATTAGTATTATTATTAAACCGTCCAGCTATGAAATGACTCAATGCATGATCAGCGGAGATCTTATCTCATGGCCGTCGAGCGAGCGTTGTCGCGTCGGATTGTCTTGCTAGACTAGCTGCCGTGGACCTTCAGCCAGGGCCTCGATTCCATCTCGTAGATGCATGCTGCGGCCCCAGATTGCTCGCTATGATGAGCCGATTCCCACATTCACCCTTATTACCTGAGCGGTCTGCCGCGCTACGTAGGGACCTACATATGCACAGGGGCCGCCCTTCGCCGCAGGAGAAGGAGAGCCTGGTCGGTAATTCCATCCCGTGTGAGACTGTCGCAGCAGACGCCGACAATAGGGCAATCAAGTTCTCGGCCAATGCTACTCGGGCGGACTGCTGAACCTATCACAGGCGCAAAGACTGCTTTGCCGGCATGAACGATGTTTGCTGGCGCGTGGTGAGGAATCCGCTAGGGAAAATAAACAAACGATCGTGGTGGATGTATCGGTACACAGCGTCAATGTATACACTGTCCCGCACTCCGACGTAATGTTATGTTCCGCGGTGCGAAAAATAAAAACACACAAAACGCAAAACATGGCCAGCGCCTGCTCCACTGGCTGCTCAATGCGCAAACCTTCCCAGGCGAGGCGGCTGTTTCTTGTCCGCCGCCCTCGCCTCTCTCGTCCCATATCTAGCTCCGAATGGACGGCGTCGCTGCACTGCTTGGACGACGAGATATGCGCGAGGATGGTCAATGTCTTATCTGCCCAAGAACCGTCTCAAAGAGGGGGAGGGGTTTGAAGCAGAGCAAAACAAAGCAACCTCGAAGGCAAATGAAGACGCGCACCCTGGTCGGTACGACGTGCCTTGCTCTAGTACATCGCATCATGGGCCACTAGCAGCGCCCACTCGCCCCTCTGCCACTATCCCAGGCGCACTGAGGAATTGTGTCGCGCTCACTGGCTCAAGCGCTTGAGGGGGGCCCCTCCCTGGCCTAGCACGTAGCAGGTACCTGTCCAGAATGGAGCTGAGAGCTGTCAGTCACATGTGGAGCTGGCCAATAAATGCTGGCAAATGTACCATGGTACCTCACGCAAGTGCTTAGTGCAGGCGCAACCCACAGTCACACCCGCTCCCTCCTGGTACCTGCCCGCAGATGAGGCAGGTACGGACTGGGCCTGCTGGGCCGATGTACCTGTACTTGCACATGGGTTGCCGATGTCAGCATCTCGTCTGCTTCCCGTCTGCATCGCCATTGACTTTTCCTTGCTCGTCTCCTTCGCTCTCCTCCTCATTCCTCACGGGCTTCTGGCTCTTTGTCAATTTTCCTTTAGCCTCATACCCTCTCTCCTGGAACGGCGCGAGATATCCGGACGCTGACGATCCTGCCATCGTCACGCAGCTTCGGCTCTCTGTGCTCTCTCAGCCGCCCTGCGCCGGATGCTGTAGCCCGCCCGTCGTTGAATCAGTCAATCAATTACTCAATTCCTACGCGTGCCGCCCGCTCCTCCGCCAGGTTTCTTTTGCTCTTTTCCCCCTCTCGTTTTTTTCTTGTTTATCGTCTGTCTCTTATTCTTTTGTGCCTTTGTTCGGAACTCGCAAACTCTCTTTCTTGCCTTCTCTCCTTTTCCCCGCCGACTTCTTTGATTTTGGGGTGTAATACTTGGTGATTGAATGTGTGTAATGCTCCGACCTGTTTGTCCCAACAGAATTCAGCTAACCAACGAGGCGCCCCCCTCGTTGAAGAATTTAGCTGTCTCCTGCTGCTAGTACCTGACTTAATACTATTGCGACGTCAACACTCCGCCTCGGCGCCCCTCTCGAGCTAGACCTCAGAAAACGTCCCGAAATTTACACTTGGACTGGGGAGTAGAATCGGCCACTGCTGTCATCAGCCCTCCATCTTACGCCTGCAACCTCGAGACGTCGTGCTTTTCGAGACTAAGGTCCGTTTTTGGCGACACTAATTCCAATACCTACCGCCCGTTCCTGTTCGCCGATAGCTTCTTGCGCCCTTTGCCGCCGCTGACTGTTCCAACGGCCAATTTCCTTTTTACATTTTGGTTTCGCCCACTCGTCCAATTTTCTCTTATCCAGGCCATCCAGGCAGCTCTTCAATCTTTGTGCTCCTGTGAATTCTGCATTCTGCGCGCTCTCTCCCTCGCTGTGGTCCCATCGACCCGTGGCAGCTGGTCCTGCTCATCTACCTACTGTCGCTCTCTACCTTGGCTGCAGCTTTTAGCCTGCTCATCTGCACACCCCTGCCCTCGCTCGCTGCAATCGCCGCTTGTGCGCACGGTTTCTTCTCCTTCTCCTTCCAGCATCGCCGTCTCGTTTTCAGCTGTTTTGACACCACCACCGTAGGCGGCGTCTCTGAATTCGAGCTCCGGCCTTGGGATTGAGCGCTCTGTTCATTCCCGTTACGGACTCCCGCTAGGATCGTGCTGGGCTTTATCAGCTGCATCGCGACTCTTTCCAGCTTCTGTCACTGTGCAACCCAACACGTGGTTGCAGCTCCAACGGAAATTACCCGTTACATCTCAACACCTGTTCTTTTTGATGGTCGCGCGTGGTTGTCGTTGGACAGGCCGCCTGTCTTGCACTGTTTAATTTTTTTTCTCTCATCTAGATGCCCAGCATGGCTACCTCATTCGCCCCCGACAACCGGCCGAATCTCCCTGCGCCAGAGGGCTCCAACGAGTACGATCCTTTCACGACGGGGAATTCCTCGACCGCGCACCATCGCTACTCCAATAACTTCGACAATGGGCTCTTTGCATCCAGTCCCGGGTCTTCCCCGCGACAGGCCAAGCGAGCCTTGGAGGCGCACCTGGCCGAGACGGATCGTCGCCTGGACGAAGCTGGCAAATTGGGCACCGCCCTGGTGTCGCAGCGAAAAGCTCTCGCCGAGCAGTTACAGGAAGTAGAGAAGCTCGAAGCAGAGGGAGAACTCAACCCAGAACTGCGCCAGAAGTTGGTGGAAATCGAGAAGGAGTACAATGATTTGGCACGCGAGTCTGCCCGGGCCTTCCTGCCCAAGCAGAGAGTACCGAGTAATGAGGCCAACCCTGGATCTCCCTTCCCTGGCGCCAGGAACGGTAGGGTAAGTGTATTACTGCTTTCGCTCTCTCCTCGCAAGGGGCTTTTTGGTATCATTCAGGAATTAACACGTGCAACTAGCGGTCTGTCAGTCCCTCGAAATTCGAAAGTCAGGCCACCGGGTCTCCAACCAAGTTGAGCGTCCCGAATAGAAAGATCAGGAACCAACCAGCGAACCGGGTACACGATATCGAATTTGCTGCCGAAATCAGCACGTCGTTGATCGGACAGGTGCGAAACCTGCAAGCCCTCTTGGCCGAACGCGATGAAGAGGTACGAGATTTGAAGACCGACAAGTCCGCCCTGGAGATCGAATCCGAGAGCCTTCACCAGCGTCTCAAGACGCTCGACGAAAGTGAGCACCGATACAAAGAAGAGAACTGGAACCTCGAGACCAGGCTCCAGGAGATGTCATCGCAGCAACGTGATGCGTCCGACCGAGAGAAGAAGCTGCAACAGAGCCTCAACGCATCCAACACAGAGAAGGTCGCCGCGCAAAAGGAGTTGGATGAGGCCAGGCTGTCGCATGCCAAGCTTCTCGAGGAGCACACTGCATCTGTCAAGCACCACGACATTGAGCTAGGCACAGTCAAGAGGAACATGGTCATGGCCGACAGCGAGAGGACGACCATGCAGCGCAAGATTGATGATCTCATGCATCAGAACCAGGAACTCGCCAAGGCCTTTTCTGTACAGCGTGGCAAGATTGCTGAGCGAGACTCGCTCTCTGGGCCGAGTGAAGATGACTTCGAGTCTGCTGCAGACAACCTCACACCTGAGCATTCTCCTCCTGCTTCTCCCATCAAAGGCACTCCCCGTCACTCAATGCTCGAGACCGAGACCCTCAAGTCTTCTCTTCATCATGCGCACAGGACTATCCAGAGCCAGCGCAGCCAGATCCACCGCGAAAAGACAGAGAAGGTTGAGCTTCGACGCATCATTCAGGACCTCCGAGACGATCTGGAGCGAGTTAGAACAGACTCTGGATCTTCCACGTCGCAACATCGGAAGAGCCGCAAACTCGACCCTAGAGATTCTAAGAGGTACTCCCGCCTGCTCGGAAGCCACCGCTCCAGTCAGAAAGAGATCATTCTTAGCGAAGAAGAGCCCGATTGGGAAGATCACGACGATCATTCACCACAGGCATCTTCGACTCTCACTGGTGGCTCTTCTCCCCTTGCTCATAGACAGGGCGCTGGGTTGGGAAATGTCTCCGAGGAGTTCGATACTGCCAACGAGGCCAGTGAATCTGCATTCGAGACCGCAAATGAGCGTGCTGGCACCGAGACTGACGACTTCCAAACCGGTAATGAAGCCTTCTCTGGAAGCGACGCTGATGATACCGAGACGGAAACAACATCCCGGGGCTTTGGAAGAATGAAGCGACCTCCCCCTCTGCCAGCAGGTCTCTCGAGGCATGCTGGCCCCGATCCTTTCGACAGTACAGCGTCGACATCGGGTGACGAGCTTCCCCAAGTCAGGACGCCGACTGAGCCCCTCCCGCCTAGAGGACGATTTAGACTTAGCCGTGGCCTCGGCCGGAGTTCGCGCCAGGGTAGCGAAGAGCCTTCCTTTAAGAGCAGCCCTGCTGCAAGCTTCACTGGTAGTAGCACAGCAACCCCTCAAGGCATTCATCAAAGCTTGTTCGCTGAGTTGCAAGATTTCGCCGGAAGTGACGAGGATTCTATTAATGGTACGCCTAGTAGGAACGTCCGTGCCTTCACTCCTGGTTCAGTCCGTCTTCAAGAATCACTGGCTCCTGCAGCTCCTGTTGTGCCCAAGCCGGTCATGGTTGATAGTGGAGTTATGACAGATCCTATTGATCTCAAGGAACTGTCCCCTGCTCCTTTACCGTTTGATCAACACTCGGACCGTCCTATGTCAGTGGTTTCAGCCTTCCATGCACCACTGGGCAACCGCCGCCTCTCTCAGGTCTCTTCCCGAGACTTTGATGCCCACTCGCTAAGGCCTCTTTCTTCGGGCTCTTTCAGCCAGCATAGTGAAGGCGATGTTGACCCAAGGCTATCTCAATTCCCGGCTCCTCCGAGTGTGATTGTTCTAGCACCCGAACTAGCTCTATCTTCTGTTTACTCAGAGAGCGTCGAGCCAGTAGAGGAACCCATCGTCATTCCTTCCTTGGGTCTGACTTCGATCACTGCCGAAGCACTGGAGCCAGTGGAGGAAGTTGTGACGCCACCTTCGCTGTCGATCTCTTCCATTGGGGCGCAACATTTGGAGCCCGTTCCAGAGCTTCCACCAGCTCTTTCTTGGGCCGCCATCAGCACGCAAAACCTGGAGCCTGTCGCAGAGCTCCCTCCATCATTATCTCTCTCTTCAATTGGGGTAGAGCAGCTGGATCCTGTGCCCGAAGCACCACCTGTCCTCTCATGGTCTTCAGTTGAGTCGGAGCATGTGGAGCCTGTCATGGAGATTCCACCAACCTTGACACTGTCATCGATTGGTACCGAGAACCTGGAGCCAATTGCCGAGCCTGAGCCCAAGCCTCTCGCCCTGGCTTTGTCCTCGATTTCTGCGGAGCACTTGGTGCCCATCGCCGAGCCCGAGCCCGCGCCTTTGGCCCTGGCGCTGTCTACAATTTCTGCGCAGCATCTAGAGCCAATTGCAGAGCCCGAGCCGGCGCCTCTGGCGTTGTCTCTGTCCTCTATCTCAATAGAACATTCAGAGCCAGGACCTGAGCCTGAGGTTCCAGTGCTGTCAATGTCTAGCATAGCTCGCGAGCATTCTCCTCCCAGAGAAGTACCAGAGCCTGCCCCTCCGGCTCTATCTATGGCAGCAATTTCACGGGAAGTTGTTGAGCCTATTAGCCCCGTCGAGGTCGTGGCTCCAGTGCCGGTGCTTGCTCTGTCGAGAATCGCCTCCGAGTTTACTCAACCCATCTCGCCAGTCGAACCGGCGCCTAGGGTGGAATATATCGTCCCGCCTCCTCCTCAATTGAGCATGTCCTCTCTCATCTCAGAGAATTTGGAGCCTATTGTTGAGCCCCCGGTTATTGCTCTTCCTCCGTCACTGGTCATGTCCTCTATCGCCGCGGAGAATGTTGAGCCCGTCATCGAACCCCCGGTGGTTGTTCCCACACCATCATTGGTCATCTCCTCCATCGCAACGGAGAATGTGGAACCCGTGATTGAGCCCCCCGTCGTTATTCCTCCGCCATCTCTGATCATGTCCTCTATCTCAACCGAAGATGTGGAACCTCTCATCGTTCCTCAACCATCCCTGATCATCTCTTCAATCTCTACTGAGCACGTGGAGCCCGTCATCGAACCTCCCGTCGTCGTTCCTCCACCAAGCCTCATCATGACCTCCATTTCTACACAGAACATTGAGCCAATTGCCGAGCCTGAAGTCATTGTACCTCCGCCATCTCTCACTCTATCAAATGTTACTATGGAAGACGTCGAACCTGTTTCCGAGCCAGAAGTCCCTGTCCCAGAATGGAAGTTGTCATCAATTTCCGCCGAGAATATTTCTCCAATCAACGAACCTGTTCCTGCGCTCGTTTTCTCATCCATCGGCTCAGAGGCCATTGAACCTCCTACCCCAGTGGATGAAAGCGCAGATCATTCTGCATGGCGTTCTCTCCTTCTCCCTACCGCTGCGGGGGCATTTGGCAAGACACACTCCTCAGTCAAGGCGTCTGATGACCGAGCTCTCAACTCTTTGAACACTGGCAAATTGAAGGATGTACCAGTAATTATTGCCGAGGATGAGACAAGTCAGTCGTTCGAGACGGCCGGACTCACCAACAATGCCAACTCTGCTCGGCCTCCTCTAGAAGAGATCTCAGCAAACAAGAAACCGGCTATGTCCACCAGCGATAATGGCGCTCAAACCTCGCTTACCGCTGATGCTATCGATCAACTCTTCCAATCAAATTCCCGTCGCAACCACGTCAAGAATCTGTCCATCCCCAGCGTTGGTACACCAGACACCACGGGTACAGTAAGAATCACTCGATCAGACGACTACACCGGCAGCCCAATCGCCGCCCGAGGACGCAAGTTCGACGACTCATTCTTGGAATCTCTCTCTACCCGCCGACCTGGAAGTGCCACAAGTGGACGAGGGTCTGTGTTTGATGCTCCCCCTGCCAGAAAATCATCGCGAGGTCATCGAGGCTGTTAGGAACGGATCGATTGCCTCTCAAGGCAGCATGGGACCTCCTCTCTGGCCCGCATCTGCGACAAAACTACGACCGCAAACCCCTAGCCTGCACAGGCCTGAGTCATCCCACTCTGTTCTCGTTGGAGGTTCACCGCGAACGATTCGTGCCTCTCAGACACAGAGGAAGAGTGATGTCCTTACTCCAATCAGGACTCTGTCTCGATCTGGACACTCGTCTGTCTCCTCTTTTGCCTCAGAAATGGACACTCGTTTCAATATTCGCCATGGCGAGCTGGACCCTACCGGCCTCGGACCCAACACGGATCCCCGCATGATCCAGGCGATTACCCAGACAATGATTGGTGAATATCTCTGGAAATACACGAGGAAGACGGGCCGTGGCGAAATGTCAGAGAAGCGCCACCGACGCTACTTTTGGGTTCACCCGTACACACGCACTTTGTATTGGAGTGATCATGACCCATCAAGTTCAGGTCGTCAGGAGCACCGAGCCAAGAGTGTGCCAATTGAAGCAGTGAGAGTTGTCACCGACGATAACCCAATGCCGCCCGGACTTCACCGCAAGAGTATTGTCATTGTTTCTCCCGGCCGCACCATCAAGTTTACCTGCACTACAGGCCAGAGGCACGAGACCTGGTTCAACGCCCTATCCTACCTGCTGTTGCGCACTAACGGCGACGGTCACAATGACGCTGAGGAGATGGTGGGCAACATCACCCGCAGCGATGTGGATGAATTCAACCCTCAGCCTGGGCAGCAGCCGGAGAGTGGTACCCGCAGACGCCCTCCTCCCTCGCTGTCGTCGTACAACTCCAGGGCAACCCGGTCCCAATCCCCCACGATCGATCCCTCATCAATGGCCATTCCCACCCTGACACCCAAGAACAACCAGCGCCCCTCGGCTGGCACGCTTAGCAAGTTCAGCGGGTACTTCAGACCTGGAAATTCCAGGTTCTCTAGCATGCGTGGGCGTGGATCTAGTGCTCAGAACGTGAGCATATATGAGGCTAGCGAGGTCCACGATAGTGCCGAGGATCTTAGAGAGATGATCGAGCGGCAAGATAGGGAATCTGACCGTTTAGAGAACGTCAGAGCTTGCTGCGATGGTAAGCTTTAGAATCCCATCCCCTACTATTTCATGATATACTAATTCCTCCTTAGGCAAGCACGACGTTGGCACACTACACCGCAGGACTAAGAAGTCGGGTGCTCACACGCACTCGCACCCAGGACCGTCTACGACCACTGCCCAAACCTCGACGTTGCGCTCACGAGCCTAGTTTCTTCTATCCTCAGCGTGAGTTGGCAGATGAGGTGTCATTTAAACAAAATGGGAGATCCAACTCCCTAATCTCACAGTCCCTCAATACTACTGAGGACCGCACTCATTAATTTTTCTGCTTTTTTCTTACGACAATCATGATATCTGCACGCTCATCCTTCTGCGATGCTAGAGCTGTGTCACGATGATATGACGCACTCGCCTTTACTTTCTTTATGTCTAGTATCTAATGGATTTTCCAACAACTCCTCAAAGGCCACGCGGTAACCCGCTGATCCTCTCATCGCCTTCCTCACAATACATCTTCATCTGAAGCCATGCCAGATGGCCCAGCCTTACCTAATTTATGTCTTCTTGGCTTTACTCACCATGGCCACTTTATTGCTCCCTGGGCGATATGAACTTCTCGGTCCCTATTAATGGTTATTATCATGGGAGTTTGTTCTAGTTTCTTTGGTTTCAAACGATGGTCTGGCTACACAGCACAATTTGGACACCTGATTCGGTTTTGAATCTTGTGTCAACGAATTTGCTCTCTGGTTTTCGCCGATTTGGTTTTCTTGGGGGTGTCTTTGCTTTGAAAAAAGTGTACGAGTTTTCTTTTTACTTTCTTTCATATAGGTTCTCAGTAGGAGGACCAACATGGCCGGGAAAGAGACGTTGTACGGGGACTGTTTGGGATGATTTCTGGAGGCGAGTGCAATCTCACCATCACCAGAAATGCTTACGGTGAAACACGGCGGCCTGAAGAGGAGGGGTTTGACTGAGGTGACCCTCGATGATGAAACGAGCTTTTCTTAGTGTGTAATTCCATTATTCAACATCATTATTATAATTGCCTTTGGTCCTAGTGTTTGTACGTTGTTGTCATTTAGACGACTGATGACGGTCTCCGTGCCAGAGGCTGGGTCAACATGACTGAAACATCTGGTGAATGGCCGGGGTCTCAAAGAATGCAGATCGCTCCATAGTGGCTCAGCAGCGTGAGAGCTGTCTTGTTTTAACGATTTGCTTTTATATACGAAGACTGACACACAAGTTGATGCGCCTACTGGTCCTTTTCCCACAGCACAGGCCCAATTGACAACTTTGATAAAGTCAGCTTGTCTACGATGGCGATCAGCCCAGAAACAGTGCTTCTTTCCGAGCCAACTTTCGATGAATGACTGTCATTTCTTATGCATTATAGATACCTACTAAACATCATTACTCATTAGAGGTCGTTGAATGGCATGTTCGAACCTTGCACGAACTTAAAAAACAAGAGAATGCCTTTCCCGCAAAAACCACGATGCTATGAGGCGAAGAGATGGGGACATCTCAACCCCCCCAATTGATGAACATGCTGGACTTGCTCAATTTCGCTTGTGAAAATTCTCGGCAAAAAGAAGGAACTATGGAGAGACCAAAACATCTCCCTCCCAGATTCCGCGCGCATTAGTCACAAATCCTGGTATCTATTTGGGTTTCTGCCCGTAAATGACGTAGCTGCCCCCCGAAGTCAATTCGTGAAACGCCAAAACTCGGAGTTATGAAGAGACTTACATAGGCCAGTAAGCATGGATCGCCGGATTCTTGATGTCCTTTCTGACCTGAACAAGGAAGACGTCAAGCTCTGGTTTGGTCCAGCCCAAGACACGCGTGAAGAGAGCGTTGCTGATGGCTTCAAGAGCGCTGGAGATGTTTTCGAGAGTCCAGGTACCTGTAGCCTGGGTGTTAGTTTAGTTCTCTACCTTTGGACTCGCTGTGATGTCGGGTCGCTGGACTTGCCTAGCTCCTTGTACTTGGGATCCTTGGGCCACCGGTTCTGCGGCCACTTGTAGACGTGCTGCACGACGTTCTGGTATCCCGCATCCTGCATCTGCTCCTTGTACTTGGCTGTCCCTCCAAAGGGCCGGCCGATCTTCTCGGTGCTCTCGAGCAGGTAGTTGGACCACTTGTACAGCGCCGTGTCGGGGGACATGGTGCCGTCGTCGGAGATGGGGGGCAGGATGTCGACGACCTCGAGCCACCCACCGGGGGTCAGGTGCTGCATGCTCTGCTCGAAGAAGCGCGGCCAGTTGGCGAAGGAGACGGTCATGAAGCGCGTGTAGATGTAGTCGAAGGGCTCGCTGAAGGTCCAGTCGTCCTCGAGGTCGTCGACCTGGAACTCGACGTTGGGAGGCACGAGGCTGGGCTGGATGGGGCTCAGGTCGATGCCGATGACGGTGGCCGAGGGGTGGTCGTCAGCGAAGTCGATGGCCCAGCAGCCCGTGCCCGTGCCGACGTCGAGGACGCGGCGGAGGGGCTGCTGGTCGAGGGGCGCAAAGTACAGCCGGTTGTCAAAGGTGAGGAGGCAGAGGGCGTGCTGGAAGTCGAGGCGCTCCTGCTCGGGCTGGTCGTTGGGCGCGATGTAGGCGCCGTCCTTGTGCGCGTGGTACGTCCGGCCGTTCTCCACGCGGAACTTGTAGATGGTGCTGCTGAGGGACGCCGTCGAGCTCTGGACGTCGTCGGCGCCGGGGTCGGAGGCCTCGTCGCTGATGGCGCCCTCTTCCTCGGCCTCGAGGTGGCCGGTGGAATCGGGCGGTACGACAGCTCCCTGAGGCGACTTGGATGGTGATTTGGAGGAGAGCGGCCCTGCTGCTGAGGGTTGTTGGGTGGGCGACTGGGATTTGGCGCGAAGCTCTTGCGCCTCGGCCTTGGTTTCCTCGGCCATTTCCTGGGATATATGGCCTTTAACTGCGCGGACGGCGATGTCCAGACCTACGAGAGCCTCGTCTTTCTTCACTGGCTATTCCCCGCAGATTGAGGAGCGGTATTTTCCCACAGTCGCGATGTGTGTTCCCAAAAGATCTGCTCGGTATGAGGGTGGTGCATTAGGGCCACCGCAAGTTTCTGGAGGCATCGCCCCACAGAATGATTCGATGGACTGATCTCTCCCTGGTCAGCATCGAACTCGGTTTGGATATTTCTTGATTGTGGGAGGGAGGTCAGAGGAACTACTGGGATGCTGCTGGGGCTGACACCCATGTTCTCCCGCCAGTCTTCTCGGCTCGGTATATCGTCACTACATCGTCACTATAATGGGCGAGAGTGGATCCGTTTCAACGATAGTGGCCCGTAGGAAACTTGAAAACGCCCCAGAAATACAGCACATGGCATCTGGGGTCCATCCAGTTCGTGGTTGAACGGGCACTAGGCTTAGTATCTACCCAAGTACGGCCCGGGGCGAGCCTAAACTGGTGATTGGGGACGGTTCCATAACATTATCAACCTAGGTAGCAGGCTGGTCCTTGGACCTTGACTCAGGTATGCTCTCCTCTATACCCACCAGAGAACCGTCCCATTGATGAATTGGAAATCATAGCGAGTTTGTTGGGTGGCCAGCCATGGCTATACTCTCTATCTTGGCATCTGGCCCGTGGAATCCTGAATAGGATTGCTTTCCGGGCTCCGCTCGCTAGATTCAAAGAGGCAAGTCTGAATAAGAAGGCGACACGTGTATCACACAGCTCTAAATGCTGAAGCCATTGGGTGGACAGGGCTGCTGATTGGAGGAATCTACTCAAGGGACCTTTAGCCTGAGGGATATACGCAGACAAGGAGGTCAACTATCGCTGAGGGGTGCTTTCAAAACACGGGCGATAGACTCATGATGGCTTCTCATTGATCAGTCGAGAAAACGAACTGACCAACCAGACAGCAAGATCCGTGCTGTATGCACATCATGAATGAATCAAATGCGATGTCATGCGTTGCTGCCCTGAAAACGACTATCCGATTGGTTAAGAACCCAATATAAGAACCGATGTTAGAATAATTTTGGGCCAACTCTACACAATTATGATGAAGAGGAAGAAAAGGGCTTCATGTATGAAACTTTAAGCTGATTGCCCACAAGCATATCATGTCCCTTTCCAAACTACTACTCTACCTGTAGATCCTTGAAATCCTCAAGTAGCTCGGGCTTCTGCTCTTCCGCATTGATTCTCCTCCAGGACTTGGGGTACCCTCTCTGGATCCTCCACTTCTCTGCACCACGTCGCACCGCCTTGACATACTTCTCCCTCCAGCCCCCCTGCACGTCTCCAACATTTCCGATCGCAGATCCGAGCTCCCAGGCAAGTAGGCTCTCCGCTCTCGCACCCTCCGGCGCACACAGCAGCCCGGCCGCCACATCCAGCAGCTCCGGACGGTCATCGACGGCGTAGAACACCGAGGCCGAGCAGCGCGAGCAAAAGTACCGCTGCACGTCCGGCGAGCTTGCGTACAAGGACAAGGTGCCCAGCCGCGGATCTCTGTTGGGGTCCAACACGGCCTCCTTGAGCTGGAGCGTGTCGGCGGGGAAGGGCTCGCCTGTGTTGTTGTCGGCAAACTCGACCTGCTGAGCGAGGACAAAGGTCCAGTGGACCATGTCGACGCCGAACATGGGCCGGCACGAGTCGCATGGATCGAAGCCGCACATGTGCTTGAGGTTTCGGGGATTGACGAACCAGGGGAGCTCCTTGCCTGATGCTTTCATTTTCGAGAATTCGCTGTCCATGCGTCGCACTGTTAGGTTCACGCCCTTGCAGTGACATTGGAGGGGGATCAGGTCCGGCCCTGTCTTATCCTCGGCTTTCATGAGAGAATCGATAGCAGGCCAGGGCGCCTCGAGCTCCTCAGTAGTATTCATACGTCCCTTCCATAGTTTCGGCGGGGTGCCGTCGGGATTGATGTCCATCAGCCATGGGGTGGCGCCGCCGTCGATGGTGTCCTCTACGAAGATGTGGTCCACGACCTTGACGAATTTGTCGACGGGGTGGTTGGTGAGGACGCCGATGAAGACCCCGAGTGATTCGGGTCTGCCTTCGTAATGCTCGTGAAAGAACATGGGGCTCGAGCATGTGGCGCAGAACCTGACGGTGACGTTCTGCGTGAAGTTGTACCTGGCCAGAGTTGAGTTGAGGATGGTCTCCTGGGGGCCGGGCCACGGCGCGTCGCAACTGTACATGGCGCCGGTGACGTGTCTGCACGAGTTGCAGTGGCAGTAGGATGCTTCCAGAGGCAGGGAAGATGGCGGGATGGAGGCCGTGAAAGTGTGTGCCTTGCAGAGGCATTGGGCGATGATGTCCATCGTGGGTTCGGTATTGCTAGGCATGGTTTTTGTTTTGGGGGGTGGAAAAGAAAAACAAGAGAAGGTAGGTTCAAAGAAGGACAGACAAGGACTAGGTAGCGTATAAAACAAGACTACATGTATTCAAGGCCAAGTTCCAGAATCGAATGCGGGGGATACGAAACATTCACGAGGACGCACTTAAAACAGGTGAGTGGCCGTGAGACGTCACATTGGCGCGTTGGACGATGATCTGACTGTCGATCGTTTGATAAAGCTAAACTTGAAACTAGAAAGGGACGAAAAAAAATTTAGGACTATATCTTCAGTTATTCGAATATAAAAAAAAAAAAACGTTAGTTTCGCAACACTGATCAGATTCCTGTTCATTGCGTTCCACCACGATAAATAACTGAAATATAGTCCATTCATTTCAGGGGTAAAAAAATCCCGACTATGACAGAGATCTCCATTTAATAAATCTCATAATATAGCCGGCGAACACTTCCCCGATCACTGGGAGTCCGCTGAGCTTCAGAGAGGCGATGAGACGCCCACGTGGGATTACTTGGACCGTCCTCGGGCCCAAAGTCCTTCCAGGCCTCAACATACATACCATCGTCGAAGATCCGGACAGAAAAATCGGTCGGGCAGAAGGTGCAGCTGCCACAATACTCAATGCCCTTTCGATTATCCGACAGCGCTTGCTGCACGGCCCGGACGAGCTGCTCCCTCTCCTCGCCCCAGACGACGCCCTCGGCCGGTCGATTGAGCCGCTGGTGATTGCACACGGATATGAGCGGCAACCTTGAGGGCCTGGAAGAGGCGCTGTACATTCTGTAGTCCCAGACGTGCTTCACCAGGAACCTCCCGTCGATCACCCTGGGGCGCGAGGACCACTCGAATTCCTCGCGACTATGCCTTTGCTCGACCGAGTGGTAGTCGCTCTCGTACTCCATGATACTATCGAGGTAGGAGCGTATCCTGGAATTGGCAATAGCGAACCGAGAATACTTCAGCGCCAGCTGGACGCGGGCGTAGTTGACATTGAACACTCCCTCCCGACGCCGCAGGAACCTCCGATTGGGACAGGATGAGAACCAGCTGTCTCTCTGGAAACCCCTCTTGGTGACGGGATGCTGCTTCTTGCATTCTGCGCATGCCCAGACATTGGGGTTACCGCGGGAGAGGTGGACGAGGAGCCTGACGTGCTCGGGGGCTGAGAGCGCCGGCACAATCTTCTCGTTCTGCAGCATGCGCCTGATGCCGCGGCATGTTTGGGACAGGAGGACCTTGGCGTGATCGGGGAGCTCGCTTGCGAGGACGCAGAAGGCATCAGAGTCCAGCTGGAGGATGGGACATTGGGCGTTGGGGTTGTCCATAGTGTGTAACCCGCCACCAGCTCGGCATATGATTTGAATATGCGAGGTCAAGTGAATGTTTGATGGGTGGTGATGAAGAGTGTTTGAGTTTCAAGATAGGCGGGAAAGTGACAAAGACACGCAAATGCAGGTGATGGGTTGAAGATGTTGGAGGTCGAGGGCCGCATGTGATGCTTCGAGGAGGGGGACTTCGAGGAGGGGGACTTCGAGGAGGGGGACTTCGAGGAGGGGGACTTCGAGGAGGGGGACTTCGAGGAGGGGGACTTCGAGGAGGAAGACTTTGACAAGGGGGAAAGGTGCTGGGATGGGGGACGGAGGGGAAGGGGGGATTTAAAGGACACGTTGAACGGTAGATTCAATCATCTGACTGCTGCAGTCTTTAGCATCTGAGCTATCGACTCGTATCGTGATAATGCATGTTGGAGGGTTGGGTGGATGTCTCGAATTGAGTTTGTCCTTCGTCTTGGTCCTTGCGGATTGATAGATGGACAGACCGATACGTGTAAGCCTCGGCACATGTCGAAATAATTGCACAACGGTTCTCCCTTATAGGGAAAGACTCCCTCTCCCGGTTATTTTTAATATAATAGGCGGCCGCAAAGAGTGGAGAGATGATGATGTAGAATGTTGAATTCGTACAAACTCCCTGCGCAACTTGAACTTTAAGTTGACACGTAGCAGGAGAGCGATGCTTGAATGAGATTGAAGCTAACAACTAGGTTCACAACAAAATTCAATCGCGAAACGATATTCAGCGCATTGTTAGAGCTCCCCTCCGCTCTCCAATCCATCCCCTGTCATGCTCGTATACACCTAGAAGAGGCAGATGGACGGACTGCAAGACTCGACCTTGCTAATAGTCTCTAGACTAGGATGATTTCTTAGCATCTAGCTCAGTGAACACGTCACTCGCAACAAGCAGCGCGGTCCTGCCTGCGGGAACGCCACAGTACACCATTGCGTGGCGACACGCCTCGCAGACCTGCTCCCTGGACAGGCCGTTGTAGAGGGCAGCGCGGATATGGAGTTTCAGCTCGTTTGATCGGTTGAGAGCGATGAGCATGGCGATGTTCAGCAGTGACCGTTCGCGGAACTCGAGGTGTGGCCGGGCGTAACTTGCGAAACACGTCTCGTTGACATACTCTGATGCGATTTTGCTGGGCAAGTCTTCGCGCTGGGGGAATGAAACTGCAGTTAGCTTGTAACCCCATGTGGTTCTAAGGAGGTTGAGTTTGGGAGACGGGGTCATTACTGATTGGCTCCGAATATCGGCCAGAATCTCCTCGCCAAAGAAGTCCTTCGCCATCTTCGATCCTAGTGCTACGCGCGTCGAAAGTTCTTGGTCCGGCTTGACGCTTGCCCCATCTTTAGAAGGGAGAGAGGGCGATGAATGAAATGCTAGCCTCTGGTAGCGAATTGGAGCGATAATGGAAGCAAGGTATTGCGACCCTCGTAGAGTTCTGGCGGTCATGTACTGACTGTGATGACGTTATCACAAGTGCTTGGGATTGACGTTGTTGATTTAGATTACCTTGCCATCATGTTACTTGACTAGAAACAAGTTCTTTGATGTTGACTCTTGGCGATCCCCCCGGTAGAGAAATAACAAAGATGTTTCTGGAGAGTAGTTGAACCGAGAGTGAGGTAAGGTGAGGTCTCACATCCGGCACTCACCCCGCACGATGCAATGCTACCCGATCACCGCTCTGGACTTGAGAAGTGATGGCGTGAGGTAAATGGATTCAGTGTTAAATGTACCCGGATGAAATTGACCAAGAATACGCCAAGATTGATCTTGATTGATGCTGTCTATGCCCTTAATTATTTTGTCTATAACCTGAGTTACTCTTCCCCCATTTACCTTCTTCTCCTGACCTTCCCGACCTTGCTTGAGGATAAATACCAAACACCATGATCCTCAATCATATCACTTCCTAAGAAAATACAAAGCAAGATATCCAAGCAATCGGTATCCAGCAATAATACCAATGATGATACCAATCCACGTACCCTCGAGCCCGGTTTCGATCTTAAACACCTTCAACACATCCGTACCGCGAATCATCCCCTCCGAGTTCAGGTCGCTGGGGTACATGCACTGATACTGGCCATCAGCAGCCCTCGCGCAGGCGTAATCCCTCCCCTTGAACTCGTTGACCATCATACCCTGGAACACGTACGCCTGGTAGTCGATGTAGTGGAAGACGTACTTCCAGAACGGGTTTAGGATCGTCATGGGGACGAGAAAGCCGTCGACGACCATCCAGAGGCCGTTGGCGAAGGCGGTGAGGGCGAGGGCGACGACGAAGATGGGAAAGATGCTCGAGACGAGGACGACGAGGGACTCGGCGGCCAGCAGGTCGAGGAAGAGCCAGAGCACCCACATCATGAAGGCCGAGCCGTCGGCGCGGAAGTTGTTCAGCCAGTACTCGACCACGGAGAAGAGCACGGCGATGAGGAAGAGAAAGGGGAGGCCGATGAGGAAGTTGGCCATCATGAAGGAGAATGGACCGACCAGGCCGTTTGCTCTCTCGTTTTCGAATGTGTGGAGGTCCTCGAGGAAGGCGGGGACGTATGCTACGGCCATGAAGGAGAGGAATGCGCCGCCGAAGAAGATGGAGTTGATGTACGGTTGGATGTATTCCTGGGAGGAGTGGAAGCGGAGGAAGACGGTGCCCATGAGGATGGCGAGGCCGAGGTACATGGCGATGCGGATCTCGTAGGCCACGACATCTCGGTATGCTTTGATCCATGACCGTTGGAGCAGCGTTAGGAGGACAGTCCAAGGGTTGGGTTTCGCCAGCTTGACGGAAGACAAGTCTGTCCTTGATGTGGTGGCAGTCTCATTGTTCAGTTCATCCTCCAGGTGTTTGCGTTCTGCAGACAATGACCACTTCTGAATGATGTCTTGGGCCCTCTTCTTCACCTCACCATTCTTGTCCAGATCGATGTTGATGAGGTCAAGGAAGAACTCGGCGGGGTTCATTGCTGGCGGCATAGGGTATCCGATCCGACGGAAGTAGTCGTCTGCCTCGCTGACGGGGCCAAAATAGCAAGTTTTTCCGAGAGAGAGCAGGGCTAGTTTGTCAAACAGGCGGTATGTAGTAGTCGAAGGCTGGTGAATCGAAGCGATGATGACAAGCTGTGCAGATATTAGCTAGATCAAGTTCTATCTGTAATTGGGATCGCTCTAGTAGCACTGACATTGTTCTTGGTAGCAATTTCCTTGATGTATCTGATGATTTCTGCACTCAGGGCGGAGTCAAGGCCGCTGGTAGGTTCGTCGAGGAATAAGATTTTGGGATTTGTTATTAGCCGGCTTGCCACACTCAGCCGTTTCTTCTGTCCACCGCTGAGACCCTTCTTAATAGGGGTTCCGACAATAGAGTCTGATTGAGCTTGCAGACCAAAGCTGGTGATGAGGTCATCAACACGGGAGAGAGCCTCTTTTTTGGAGACGGTACTAAAAACTCCGTTAGAACACAATGCTAGCAAATTAGGGGAGTTGTATCAATCGAACCTGGGCAGAGACAACCGAGCGGCAAAGGCCATCGTCTCACGGACTGTGATGCTCCCAATCAAAGCATCCTCTTGCTCAACGTAGGCGGACAAGTTGCGGACCATGGAACGGTCGCTGGCCTGACCATTGACCATGACCCGGCCGGTCGTCGTGGCACCAGCGGCAGCAACACGGTGGGCGAGAGTGTTCAATAGTGTGGTCTTGCCCGAACCGCTGGGCCCCATGATGGCGAGCATTTGGCCGGCATGGACCAGCCCAGAGGACTCTGCTAGGATATTCAGAGGCTCGCCCGAGGCTCGATCCTTGACAACGACTTGCATGTCACGCCATGAGAAGGACTGGACGATGTCGTTGATGAGGTGGCGAGTCGAGTCCGAGTTGGACTCGATGTCCTTTTCTCTCGGCATGTTTTTGTCAGTGTGTGAAAGATAAATAGAAAAGCGAAGCTGAAGATGGAATGATGGATGCGAATGTATTGATTGATTGAATGCAAGGCTGGGTGAAGGCGTATTTAAGCAATGTCATCGGCGTCTCATCCCGTTACAACCCCTAGCGGAACTCTATCTACACAGGACGAGGAAGATTTTTCAAATTAATTACATCACTCAGATCCGAGGATCTGACACGGACTCAGCCTCATCTGCCGACAGATGGAGATTTGATGCAGGCTGACTAGGAACCGGCTGTGTAAGATCTGCCCATTCGGCATCAATGCAACGTCAGACTATTGAACGGACATCAGCGAGAGGATCCACAGTGATCGGCGACGTTTTTCAGCGGCCCCGCATTCTGGTCATTCTGGTCGCCGACATCTAGAATCACACCAGTCAGACTTTGCCCAAGGCCAAACTCTGCCCATCATTGGTCCATCGTCCCCAATCAGCGGCGACCTGGAGCCTATCTCGCGGATTACTATATTGGAAACGTGCTAGTATCTGTGCTTATCCAATCCTCCTCGTTAAAGGCTAGTGGCATCTCGGCAGTCGGGACTCGGTAGGGTCATCTCTCCATCCTCCATCCTTCACTCTCATACCTGAGATACAATGTCAATGACACCCTCGAACGAGACTCCGGATGGAGAGATGGGCCATTCAAGTCCTGGGAGACTCTTCCCGACCGCCTGCTTATCATGTGTAAGGCCTACCTAGTACCGTCATCTCGCTGCAGCGGTTGCTGACTGGAGTCCCTCGATTGCTTGATTATAGCGGGCAAAGCATCTCAAATGTGATCGTCTGCATCCTTGTATCCGCTGCACAGCGTCAGGAGAAGAGTGCTCCTACGTCGCTTCCCGCCGCGGCTACAAACGAGCACGAAGTCGGACACCCCCGCCGCATCTCGAAGAGAATGTGTTGACATCCCTTCTGGCCGCCCAAGCTACAACACCTCTCAATGGAGCTTTCTCTTCAGCAAGCAGCAGCAGCGGAGCCGCATCCTCAGCCGTTTGCAGTATTGGAGGAAACATGGGGATGGATCTAGCCTCTCCAAACCTGATCCTGTCTGCCCCGACACCACTAGATCAAGGCCTGTCACCTCATCCGGCACAGCTGGTAAGAGTTAACGACATAGGCTTCAAACTCACCAACGAGTCTTCCGCCCTTTCAGACCGATACGTGAATTCGTACTATCAAAATTTCCATGCGTCTCATCCTTTCACACTACCGAAAAAGTATCTGTTCCAGTTTACAAATTTCGTGGCACTGGAACCGCTCCTTTGCGCCATCCGCTGGGTAGGATCGCTTTATGTCGATAGGGTATTTTTGCGAGGCCAACTGCTAGAAGAAGCCTATCGGAAAATCAACGATCCAAACACCCCTCAAGATGGGCTCCTCGTGCAGGCGATGCTGGTGTTGATTGTGGGACTCGACGGGACACGCCAGCTCGAGGCCGCCAAGAAGCTGCTTGCTGATGCCGGTGCCCTCGCCGTCAAGATTGGGCTGAACTCGCACCAGTTTGCGATCGCGCATGGCAGGGACAATCCCGTTGTGCAGGAGAGTTGGCGGAGGACGTGGTGGGATCTGTATGTTGTCGATGGGATGATCGCGGGTGTCCACCGCGCAACCAACTTTGCGCTCTTTGACGTCCAGGCGGATGTCCAGTTACCATGTGAGGAATGGGAATACCAATCAGGGGTATGATATTCCGAGATTGACAGTGGTGTCCCTACGATTATGAGACTGACTGAGTCGTGAGCCAGGTAATACCAGCGCCCAAATCACTCGCGGACTTGGAATCCTACGACTTTTCAGACAGTGACCTCGATGGATTTTCCTCCTTCTCATACCGAATCCTTTGCGCGCGAAATCTTGGCAAGTTTTTCAGGTGTGGACCTATAGTAGGACCTGATGATCTGAATCTATCCAGGATGGAAGCGTTACTCACTCACTGGAGGCTACACCTCCCCAACTCCAAGAAAGATCCCGTTGCCATCGACGGCACAATAGATGAGATGATGTTCCAGGCCCATATGATGATCAACGCCACCTCGATCCTCGTCCACTACCCTCACTCCCAGCTCAACCCATCCGCGACCAAACGCATTGATTCCTGCGCCCCCAGCCAGCCCGTCACACCCGGCTTCACCTACAACTCCCACACCAGGCACGTCATCAGCGCCGCCAATGAGATAAGCAAGCTCATCACCCCGTCGGACCTCCTCTGCCACACGCCCTTCTTTGTGTGTGTTGTGAGCAACGCGTCCATTGTTCACATCAATAGATGGGGTTCGTACATGCACTCTGAAGAGGACGATGTATTCCTACGGCAGCAGATCAGTCTTAACATAGGAGCGCTGAACAGATTGTCGCAAGTCTGGGAATCTGCGAGGGCAGCCAAGGAGCAGATACGAAGTGTAGCGCAGGAGATCAGCCAGTCGAGGAGACAGGAGGAAGATGAGATACGATCTGGGTTATGGAGTGAGATTTTGGGCGAATAGATGGGAACCGATAAAGGGATATTGTTAGACCTGCTGAATGCAATTGCAAAGGCGCTGGTATCGTGCTTGAAGCTGATAGATAGCTTGTACAACATCATGATATCAAAACCATTCTCATATGTATATGTTAGGTTAGCGTAGCTTGTCTACCTGCATCAGCAACTTTCAACTTAGTCACACGCCGACTCAGCAGGGGAGGCCGGTCAAATGTTATCTCCAGGTGAGGGGGACGTTGGCGCTTGTTCATACATAGAAATCCCAGTGAGGGGGAGGACACGGCATGATATCATCATATGTTAATCGCCGGAAATAGAAAGACTATTCCTCCAATCAAGATGGGGATAATGCACGTGACAAAGTAAGATCGGCCGAATGTTTGACGCCTCCAAGTCGACATATTCTTTCGCTGTTGTCACACAAATATCAAATTCGTGGGCTCCAGAGCAAGTCTTCAGCCATGGTCTCTCAGGCCGTGACAGCTCCTTTGACGCGTGCAGCGACGTTCCTCATTGTGTCTGCAGTGTCTCAGCCGACGGCCATCCCGACGATCCGTGCAACTCTATCCAGCATTAGCGACATCACCAAAAATATCTCCATCCGCCATCCAGATGGCAGACTCAGCTGCACTGTTGGCATCGGCAGTTCCATATGGAGTCGCTTGACCAGCCTGCCCCAGCCGAAGGAGTTGCATCCGTTCCAGGAGATCCGCGGTGCAAAACACACGGCCGTGTCTACGCCAGGCGACATACTCTTCCACATCAGGGCAGATAGGAGGGACTTATGTTTTGAATTCGAGAGGCAGTTGATGCAGCGTCTGGGCAGTGCTGTGACGGTGGATGACGAGACTGACGGATTCCGATACTTTGACGCCCGCGACCTGTTAGGATTCGTCGATGGCACGGCAAATCCCGTCGGTGATGAAGCCACAGAAGCGGCCTTCGTGACTCAAGAGGACGAACCAGACTCAGCGGGAGGCAGCTACGTCGTCGTCCAGAAGTACCTCCATGATATGGAAGGGTGGCAGGCCCTGCGGACCGAAACGCAGGAAGCCATTATCGGGCGGACGAAGCTGGACAACATCGAGCTCGACGACGCGCCTCCCCAGTCTCAGCAGTCGCACAAGTCGCTCGCCACGATCGAAATAGAAGACGACGAGCATGCCATTGTGCGAGACAATATGCCGTTTGGGTCGCCGGGCAAGTCTGAATTCGGGACCTACTTTATCGGGTACTCGAAGAATCTCTGGGTCACGGAGAAGATGCTGCAGCGCATGTTCGTTGGCGAACCGCCGGGGATGCATGATCGTATTCTCGATTATTCAAAGGCCGTGCTTGGCGCGACGTTCTTTGTGCCGTCGGACTTGGCGAGTATTTGAATCAAGTAGTAATTAAGACCAATTTGAACACAATTTACTCTTGTTTGCCCTAAGCCTCTTCAGTTTTGCTCCCTTTAAACTTCAAAATAGCGTTAACATTCTGAATTCATTCTAACTTCTATGATACAAGCTGCAGAAGTTCAGATACAGAGTGACCCTCCAAATTCTCAACCAGACTCTTGAGATCCTTTGCCTTACCTTCCCCAAGAACCGGAGTCGCTAGGCTAAAATACTTGGCCTCAACTCGGTCCCTGCTGAACGGATGCTCCGGCTCACCTAGTGGAAACGGAATGTCCACCTCCTTTGTCTCCCCGTCCGAATACTGAACCCTCAGTTTGCTCCCGAACCCCTTGACGGAATCGTCCTTGATACACTCGATCTTGTCTGACAGCTTGTGGATGGCCTCATCATCAAGTCGCTTGGAAAACTCGATACCGGTATCCGACCCGTACAACCAGGCATGTGCCAGCTGAAAGTAGGCGGAGAACTGCGCATCTACGATATTCGCAGGATGCAGCTTATTGGGGATCCGAGAGCCCACGACAATGTGGTTCGGCGAGCTCAGCGACACCGTGAGCTTCTCAACCTCCCGCCCCTTGGCCTCCTGCCCAAGTCTGCCACCGACCTCAATCAGCCCATGGGTCATACGACAAGCTGGGTACGGCTTCAAAGCCGTCTCGACAAAGTCCCAACGACTCCCGAGATCCGCAACGAGCGAGGGCAGGTCATGCTCCGTACGTGGAGTATAGGCGTGCAGCAACCCGTAACTCCCCTCAAACGGCCTGGCAGCACCCAGAACCCCGGCCTCGGCTAGCGAGACGGACACGAAGGCGTCGTGAACCGCGAACCCAGGGTGAAGCCGCTTGTTCCAGCTTCCGTTCTCCAGGTACTGCATCGACCCGGCCGCCTTGGACAGCGCCAGCCCGAAGGCATCCTCCACGGTCGAGGCCGGCAGCCGCTTGAGCACGGAGATGGCGGCGACGGCGCCAAAAATGCCACAGGTTGCCGTGTTGTGGAATCCCCTCGCGTACGCCTCGTTGCCCAGTTTGGCCCCCAGCCGGCATATGACCTCGTATCCCACCGCCGCAGCCAGCACGAAGCGCTCGGCCGTGGCGTCCTCGCTACCCAGGAGCTCCGCCTGCGTGAGAGCGGCGGGGATGGCGCACACGCCCGCGTGCAGAGATCCGGGCGTATAAGTGTCGTCAAAGTCCATGGTGTGGCCCAGCGCCGCGTTCATGAGTCCCGCGTACTGCGGCAGGAAGTCGTTCCCCTTGAGGACCACCGTGGATGTGCCCGTGCGTGCCCCCAGGCCTACGACGGCCTTGAGGATCTGCTCCGTCGACTCCCAGCTGTGCGCAGCGGCGACGGTGACGCCTAGGTAGTCGAGGAGGTACTCCTTGACGTGGGCGACGACGGTTGGGGTGAGGAGGAAGACGTCTGCTTTGGAGACGAACTCGGCGAAGAGCTTGGTCACTTGGATGTGCTGATTGGCCGCCATTTTTTTAATATTTTTATCTGGAGTGTGATGTCGTCAAACGATGGGAGATATCGAAGTAGTCTCAATTACCCCAGACTGGCTCGTGCGGGGAGCGAGCTCGGGGACCTCGGTTTTTGGAGAAATGCCTATTAGCCATCGGTGTTTCAATCCGTCATTTGTTATCATTGGTTGAAGCGTGCATGAGTTCCATTGTATTCCTCCAATTTAATACCCCGTATGATAATCGAGCTAATACGGCTATATGATGGGCATAGACACGCAAGTCGGCATCCACCTCTTCTAGTGGCGATTTTAAGCTGAGGTCATACTGGGTCAAGAAGGTGGCGTTTCCAAGAATGAGAAGGTAAACCTTTGTATCTCTTTCTATATCTTCGATTTGTATGACCGAGGGGTAAGGACTGCTGATGATGATGCCTCATGAATAAGAGGGAAACGAAATCTAACACGCTGATCTAGCCGCAAAGCTGGCATGCTGGTGAAAAATTCTGTACAAATTATTTTCGTGTATGCAAATCAATCATGTAGCTATATGCCAGGTACTCAATCATCATAGTCTATAGCAGGAAGTTCAAACACAGGGAGACCCTCCCCGTCCCTCTCTGCGCCATCGCCCTCCGAGCCTGGTGCTCTGCGCACAATCCCATATGTCTCGTCATACTGCATCTCCGTATCGTCTTCGGATACTATGTTATCTATCATACTGGGGTGACCGATAGCACCCAGCATAGATAACAGCCGTCTTTCTAGACCCTCCGGCTCAGGGGTAGAGGGAGAATACTGAGCTGCCTCCCACTTTTCTTGGGCCTCGTCTCGCGGCAAAAGAGGATTCGGGGAGTATTGATAACTGAACCCAGATGGTGATGCCAGAGGCCCCAGGATTCGTGGTTGCAGAATAATGTTTTCATCAAGTTGTCTTACGTCAGGCGGCGCAGACAGGATGGTCCTAGAATATGTTGTAGGCGGGCTCAGGCGAAGTCTTGGTTTGGGGCGGGCAGGGAGTGAAAGCTTTGTGTTTGGGACCAAATCCTGCGAACCCCTAGTATTGTAGGGTCGTTCTACCTTACTGATCGGATCCTCATCATCGTATATCGTCCTCTGCCTGGATGAATACGCAGGTTGGGCCGTGGGTCGAGTAGGGGGGCTATTGTCTGACGCCCTATATTGGAATGGTCTTTGTCGGTTCGACTGAGATGTTGTATGCCTGACGTTGATGGAGCCCTGACTTCTGTCGCTGCCCCTGGATGACCCCCTTGCCCATTGGCTTACCTTGGAGGAGCCAGACCGTTGTAGGTTGATGTAGCCAGGCGGCATGGAATGTTGTTGAGACGCGTTATATTGTTGAGCTGAGGATGGGCCCCGCCGGTGTTGAGGTGCGCTGTATTGATATTGCTGAGCCGACCGCTGGCTACCAAACCTTGAATAGCCAGGGCCAGAGCCCGTTTGCATTGTCAAAACAGTTGACTGGCCTGGCTGCTGAGCCACGTTAGAATTGGAGTCCTTTTGAAGCTCAGATGCATAGTTGTATTCAGGTATTCTTGAGATTCGGTGCTCGGCTTGCGGCGGTGGTCGACTTGATGTTGGAGGGCGTTCGGCACGCTCACGGAATGGCACATTGTCACGACGCATGAATTCTTCTGGGTCGTCCTCACTTATACGAGTACTGATGCGAGAATTTTGGGTTTCCAATCTTCGACGAGCACGATCAATCCTTTGACGGCGTTCCTCATCGTCGTGGACCCTGCTGTGAGAGCTATGAGAGCTGTGTCGCGTTTGACGCGTGTGACGCAGTGCCTCGACCCCGTGGTCAGTCGCTCCCCTCCGAGAATCCACAGGTACGTAAACCACGGGTCGACTTCCTCGCCCAGTCCGGCCTCTGTCAGGTTGTGATTGGATTGGATTTGTTTGACCTTCCATAAAGTCCTGAGTTGGCGGACGAAGAGCATCTTCCACACTAATCGGCGAATATGCTGGAGAATATCCAATCTCTCCTGGGGCCGTCCCGGCGTAATCATCATCATTGTCTTGCGTCTCCTCCCTTTCATCTGTTTCAATTGGATCATGAAGAGATGCCGGATGCTCTTCGCCATGTTCCTCATTGTCCTCCTGGTCAAATGACTGCTCTTCAAGCAACTTGGCAATGTCCTCATGGCCCTCCTGCAAAGCAGATGCCAAAGCACTGCCCTTCTCCATAACAACCAATGCACAACTATGTGTGTCGTTTAGCTTAAGATAATAGCCCATTGGAATGAAAGGGTCGGCATGATATCGGCATAACGTCGAGGCACACCCCAGCCAGCCACACGAGGAGGCGACTTGGAGGGCCCTTGCCTTGATTTTATCCCATTGTAGGCGATAGTCTCGCTCGACTAGCGAGCCAATGTCTTCCATCCATCTGGTAGGCTCAGGGAAACTTAGAGCCAAGTTGGTCGTAAGAAAGGCCCGAACACACGGGGTATGCCCAAACATTGCCGCGTAATCTAGCGCGGTGAAGTTGAGACCTAGCGTCTCACTTGTGATGTATGCTCTGGATTGGAGAAGTAAAAGGATGACATCGCAGTGTCCCTCCCTGGAGGCGGCATGCAGAGGAGTCATACCTAGGTCATCGGCGAGGTTTATACTGGCGCCGGTCTTGATCAACGCCTTGACAGCTTCAGTTGAGCCCGTGGCGGCAGCATGCCAGATTGGTGTTCTCCCGAACCTGTCTAGCGCATCAACTAGGTGTCTGTTGCGGGCTTGACCGAGTAAGAAGTCAATCATAGCCTCGTTGTTGCAGGCTGCTGCGCGATGAAGTGGCGTCTCTTCGTACAAGTTACGGCAATCAGTGGAGACATTCGACACCAGCTCACCCACAAGCTGAAGCCAGGTATAAAAATCATCACTATCGCTTGCAGTAGGCCGGCGGCTATAGTAAGCAGCCATAAGGTGAAGAGGTGTTTCTTGAAGATGTTTTGTAGGCAAAGATGCCAAAGCAGTGAAGGAGTCCATATCTAGAGCGTCCCGAATTACAATCCAAGATGGACTAGCACACATGGAAGCAATGTGGAGTGCTCCTAGGCCACCTCGTGACACTACCTGAAGAATCTCCTTACCTCTTTTCTTCAAGAGGAGGTCTAGAGACTCGGTGAAGCCTCCAGCGGTGGCCCAGTGTACTGGGTGAAGGCCATATTTGTCGGAGGTTGCAGCTTCTAAATTTCCAGGATCCACTAACTCTGGATACCTGGATATGATTTTTTCCGCCTTTTCTTTCTCCCCATCAAAGAGGTAGATTGCCAACAGCTGCACAGGAGAAGCGGTGAAATTTGCCACAGGACCCTGCTTTAGCTCCGCGATAAAGTCACGCAAGTATCCGAGAAAGAACCCGATTGACGCGGCCTGCTTGGTGGTTTTACTCGTCAGAGGGCTGCTCGTGCTCCTCAGCTTTTCTATTCTGGTCGGTTCAAAAGGGCTGCTGAGTGTTGCTGACATCGTCAAGATATGGCTGAGGGGTCGGAGGAGATTCCAAGAGCTTCTTGCGCTGCTCGACTGTCGTTCGTGGCTCGCTAGTTGGGGAAGGTTCAATGAGTTCCTTGGACTGCTGGATGACCCGTCTTGGGTCTTTGTATCGGAGTTGTCTTTGGAAGGCTCAGTTGGCTCTGGTGGTTCCCTATCCAGGCTGCGAACGGCCCGAGGGTGAAGCTGGCGATAGTCTCTGGGTCATGGTCCACGAATTCCTCCCATGTTGTTTGAGAACATGGCCCGGTCAGTAGTTGGACATCTCGTTGAAGCATTTCAATATCTTGGCCTTCGAATTCATTCACCATATCCTCGCCCTCATTGTTGGGTTCAACCAAGGACTCCCTCAACTTCTCTTGTTGTTCAGGCGTAAGCGTCACACCAGTCGCTTGGATCTCGGGCTTCGTAGCGAGCGTAATAGAAACGTACAGTCGACCTTGGAGCTGAGTCCCGCTCACAGTCGCTTCCGTTATCAATCGAGCATCATCCCCTATAGTATCCCGGAGTAGACCGGGTGAAATGTCCGCATGTTTTGTGCCCTCAATCGCCTTGGAGATTTTGCTATTGATTGAATCGAAAGATTCCTCGATCGAACATGCGCTGCGCATCTGGAAACACCAGCCCTCCCATTGCATAGCGTTGAGTCGTCTCAGACCAACAACCACATCAATGGCGGAATTCTCCCATGTGCTGCTCTGATATCTGAAGAGGCCCATGGCTTGGATCTTGCGTGAATAGTTTACTTTGAGAGTCATGGTGTGGGAATTCCATTGCCGAGGAGGGAAGGCGCTTGAGAAACGAAAGAGAGAGTGGTCCGATGATGACATGGTGCTGCTGATGCCGAATTCGGACTCTGGAGGAGAGGGGGTTGGTGATGGTGGGATTCTGAACTGGGGCAAGTGATAATACATGGGCTCCTGTCGGACGTAAACATGTTGATACCCTTCGTCCTCGCTGCAATAGTTGTAGGTAGAGGGCGGTGGTAAAAGTCTTCTCGATCTGGTCTGAATTCTTCCGTACTGGTCCTCGGAGAGACGGCGAAGTCGAATGACGGGGCACAGATATGTGTTATCAACACGGATGACACAATCTAAGATGGCATCGAAGTCTTCCTCCATTGGAGCTTCGTAGGAACCTCCAAAATCATCCTCGGCAGGCCGTAGGTAAAAGTGGACATGAAGACCTTGGTTCGTCATGCTAGACGGCATACTTGCGTAGGTGGGTAGTGGTGGCAGAGGTTGGATATCACCTGCATACGCAAACTGGGCTGGAGACTTTGCGAGAAGGCTCGAGAGAGCATCCTCATCCTCGATGTCATCCGCTGAGTTCCACGCGAATAAGGACTGGTCATCTGTCTGCTGGAGAATTGCCTCCTGCAACCGCCTAAAAGCTCGACTTCCTTCGCCGTATAGAAGGGGCATATTGACCTGGAAGAGACCCATTAGGCAGTACGCCACATCCTCTCGCCGGGTAGTCTGGCGACGAGACGCCCAGGCCATACGTGCAGACACGCTGAGCTGCAGTGGATCAATCCTCCCGTCCAAGACTTCACAGCCAACACCTGTCACCTCACTGATAACCCTGGTAAATGACTCTGGTTTGTCTTTTCGCCCAAGAAAGGTCCAGTCGCTGGCGTAAAAGAGCACGACGCTTGGAGCAACGAGCTCCTGCAGCGTCCAACCTCTGGTAAACCACCGACTGCCATAAAGGCTGGACTGAGGGTCCGTCCAGTCTTCGACAGCCTCAGGGCCGACGTCTGAAAGAAAGGCATAGCACTCCTCAGATTGCTGGTACCAAAGGTACATTGAGTTGATGGCCTCGGACAGCTCTGCACTGCTCGATTTGTCAATACAGCAGGTGTCTACCCATAAGTACTCGAGGCCGCGACTGAGGGCCATGGCCGCAGCGGCTTTCACCTTGAGATATCCGTCCTTCTGGGTGATGCGGTTCACAGCAGAGCGGTTGTCTGAGTCGTTGGCGATGACGCGCTCCATCTCCTGCAGAGTGATCTCCTGGTCACCCCAAGTGTGGGACAGGATCGCATAGCTGGGCACGGCATCGTCGGGAATCTCGACCAGATCCAGGGAGCTTGTGTGGAGCAGACGCATTGCTGCTAGACTGGATACCGATTGAGGAGAGACGAGGGTTGGTCGGCGTTCGCAAACGGAACCATGGTCATCTCCTGGTTTCTCCTAGTGCGTCACGCGCTGTCAGTATCCAATGGTTCAGCCAATCGATCGGTGCAGGTCGCACAAGGTTGGTGTTGAATTTTCTGTGCTCGGGGTCGATCGAGGTGGAAGAATCTCGAGATGTGCGAAAACGAAATGCGACGGCAGGTGAGGCAGTCCTTCAGTCTGATGCAGGTCCTGCCTTGCGCTGAGTGGCTGCTGGTTCGCGCTAATAACGGCGCGGACTGCGGCTGAGCCTCTCACATTTGTGGCGCTGTGGCGGTGGACCTCGAGGTATCTTCACGGCGATTGCTTCTTGTCTCCATCGAAACACAGATATTGCATGCGATCGGGCTCTTTCAATAGAGAAGCAGTTGCAGTTGCAAGTGTCCAAGTTTATTGATGACCAGACCCATTTTCCCAACTCTATGCTTGATGGAGGATTGGGAAGCGTTGTACCCCGCTCTATGCCTCCAGTATCCGGCCAAGCTGGCCTACCCTACACATCTCCATTTGGCTCTCTCATCAAGAAGGAGCAAAATGTTCCCGAGGTACTAGTTAGACGTTTTCGGGGAAATAGTAGATAGATAGACTTCATAAGAAAGGGCAAGGGGGAGCCTGAAAGCAGGTCTCCGACAGCTAATACAGCATCTGGGTGCTGTTTTCCGAAGACACTATGGCTTACCAGCGACCGAAAAGTATTACGTGGGCTTGTCTAAGTAATGAGTCCAAATTTGAGCTAACAAGGAATTATCAACCGTAATGAGGATCTTGTGGTTGTTTGTCAGTTTTACATCAATAAAGAGTCTCTTACTAATACCACAATCATCATGGGTCTACCTCTAATAATTCGCCTACAACTTGGGGGATTTTGCATTTTTGGAGTTGATGTTTTCAGAACTCGATTCGGCATGGGATAACTCCATTGGTCGAATACTTTGCTATGGGCGACTATTTTCTCCTTGTAAAAGTATGAAATGACGTTGGCTTCGAGTCTACTCTGCGGCTGGAGGAATGGGCGCTCTCAGTCATGGTGTCGTCTGAGGTAGATGCATTTTCGAATCTGACCAAGCCTCCACATGTTCCCACTCGAGCAATTTAAGTCTTTCATCACCTTACCGAGGCCTGGCGCGTAGAATTCTACTCAAATCCCGTAAAATGATGCTTTAGAGAGTTGTGTACTCAAGACCGGGAGCCTAGCATCGGCTGAATTTGATGGCGTCCAACATTGCGAAGATCAATCTCCACCACCTAACATACAAGTTTACCATTTGCACAAACATGGGCATGATGAAGCGGAGGCATGTGTGTCAATGCAAATGCGTATTCATTTGTGGTGCTCTGGATGCTGATGAGGCGTCTTTGAAAGTGCATGGGCTGCACAGGCCTTGAACAACGAGGGACCTTTGCACTCGGTATGTGACCTGTAAATATTAGTGCGGCGGACATCACAGGACATTGGCGCCTGTTATTGAGACTCCCCTTTCACTGAAGGATTTCCGCGGCAGCTAAATCCCTTATGAATATAATGCGGTGAAGATGAAAGACAACTCATCACCAGCTCACCCCGCTCCGTATTACCCACGATCATGACGAAATCCAAGCGCAAATTACAAATGGCCCCAGTTGGCGCGGCTGATGAGTTTCGGTGATACGTCATAATTCTGTAGGCACGATGTAGGCTTGACCAGGGTATGTGGTGGCCGTCGGTCCAGCGCGCAACGCGGCAGCACAATATTAGACCAGCTGACTGAGGCCATCTGAGGGCGCCTAGAGGGAGCTAAATCGAAAAACCGGCGATGAGGCTAAAGAACATAAAAAAAATCGTGGTATAGAGAGTTACTACGTCGGCGAAGTTGCCAAACCCAACTGAGGGGGATTACAGTCAGACGCTTAGCAATCAGTGATCACCGACCAGATCTTAACCAGAAGCGGTAGACATCCAAACACAGAGGGGCTCATCCTGATAAGGAAGATGGAGTCACAGATCAGGCCGTATCACCAGCGGTCAACGTGATGTGACCAGCTGCTGATAAGACACGGAGCTGTATCGAATCCCTGCCGCAGCCTTGATATGGCGTCTGGCACGCGTGGATAATCACGACTGATGCCTGGAAAGGCAACCCGTGGCTGAGAGATAGCCAGCCAACACATTTGTGCCCTCCGCAGACAATTGGTCCATTTCCCCTCATCCCCCCACCCTCAGCGTTCGAACTATGGTGTCGTATGACTTGCAATTGCATGCAAGATACTCTGCTTTGGGAACATGATGAGCTGGCAATACGGAAGTCGGTATTGAATAGTATTTAAATCCCTCGGTCAGGTCTACCTCTTCGGTGCAACAGCTCTCTAATTAATTACTTCTCGACCCGACCTCATCTCGCTCTCATAGTAGAAAACCACTTCCTTCTAAACTACACCTTCAACATGGGTACCTCTATCTGCGGCTGTGACGACTGGTGCAGTTACGGGTGCCGCTGCACTTGCCATGGCAACTCCACCTTTTAAAAGGCCGAGTATTTGAGTACCTTGCATTGGTTACATATTTTTTGTTAGTGACCGGCTCCGGATTGAACGGACTTTGCGGAAATCGCTAATAATAAATACCAGGTTCCGAATTTCCTGATGTACGATGGGTCAGTTTGATTGACGTTTGTTTAATGATGGTTTGATTGCATTTTGGCCCCAGAATGAGTTTGGTTAAGAGTTTAGAGCATGGGCTTCGGCGTTATGGCATTGCAACTCATTATAGAGTAATTGTTTTTCGGAAGCTTGCGATAATACGAATACATTTTTACTATGAAAGCATGCCCCCGATTTTATTGGGAAGCTTCGTATATAAATTGTAGCCTTTTGATATGCGTACTACGGTACATGTGTCTGCCCCGGTCGGGTGAGCGTCATCTTTCCCTCCATTCCCTGCCATGCTTCTAGTAGAGCTCCGTTTTGGGGAGCCTCGCCAGCATTGATGTACTCCCTCCGGACTTTCCTGTAGGGGTAGTTAAGAATTCGCGTCTTAGCCATCCTGTGACCGAAAAGAAACAAGAAAAAGCCTTCGACGGCGAGAATTAGACATCGGGGAAGAAAGGCCCGGTTTGCCGTCCTCGGTAGGCGATCTTGACATTTTGTAGAGACTAGACGGTCCTTAAGTGTAGAGATGTGAGCAAGAACCAACCTAGGGCATGTGGTGGTAAGAGAACCAGTATGAGAGTGGCCCTCATCGTGAGATCAAAATTAGATGAGACGAAGAGCTGACACTGCGAGATGTAAGTAACTCATCTAAGTCTATCTCGGAAGGTGGGGGGTGTATAGCCGAGACATCATCTAGGGCTGACTGGCGATCACGTCGTGAGCCGCCGGAATGGCGGCGACTCGAATACCGGCAGAAGTTGAAACGATGATGTGGTCTTTCAATAAAAAGTTATTGCTGAGAGTTGTAACTCATGGTGGATGAACCTTTGACAGGAAATTCATAGATATGATACTCTGAGGGCTTGCGTATTGCCCATCGTTCGAGAATATCAACTTGTGCTGGGACCCAAGGTTGAAGAAACAGCGGAATTGGTAGAAAGGGACGTCTCAACTCATAAATTGAACCTACAAGCCATGAAGAACCCATCTCAGTTAAATCGACCTTTCCCTCACAGATGTGAAAAGAAGGTTCACTGTCGCATCCGCAACGGTGACCGAGGCAACTACTCACATGCTCAAGTAATTTATCCCCCTCAATCTCTGCCTAGCCAGAAAAAACCTCTTCATAAACTGCCGCTCGCCATCTCCCCCGCCACCGAGATAAATCGGCCCAAGGCTCGGAAAGAAGCCCAGGAAATTCCGGGCCAGTTTATCTATATGCTCGCCATTCACCCGGTCCTGGGTTCCGTCATACTGCAGCAACTGCTGATCTCCGTGCAGCTTCAAGCGCATGGACTTCATTCTCGTCGAGATTACATCGTCTTCCGCTCTGCCTTCCACCTCCTCCCAGCTGATGAAGAAAGAGGAAAGCACAAGCTTTCTCAGTTCCAGACAATGCTTGGACAACGAACGAACCGAACGTAGTGTCAGAGGTGTCTCAGTCCCCATGTTCAATGATAGAATTCTGATATTTTGAAGATGCATCGCAATTTGGTCTACCAAACTGTCATTCAAACCCGTAGCCTCGGGATGATTGTCGCTATGTTCGGCGAGCGTAACTACCTCAAGCGCTGGACAATATCGTGAGATTGATAGCAGGGCGTGCCCACTAAATCTGCTCCCATGGGGAAATGATAGGTGAAGATCAGTAATTGATTTGAGATTTGCTACCTCTGAGATGCTCATACATGGAGGTCGGAAATCTATATGGGCATGCACAAGACTTGGTATACATGGAGCTAAAAGACGTAACGCATCATTGGATATGTTTGTAGAAAGGTATTTCAGATGATGAAAACCTCGGATCGGAAACAAGTCTTCAATCCATTCATCTAGAATTACCGGTATATCCAATGATTCTAGGTATGTATATTTCGAAACGGCGCAAAAGGCCTCTCGCGACCAGACTTGATCGAACTCGGGCGATAGTGTGAGATGCCGTATCGCACGCAGAGACTGCAGCAATCGCACCACACCCGCCTCGGTAACAGTGCTGTCCGTAGACTGGCCCAGAGATAGGTTGACCAATCTCGGTGACTGTTGGCCAAGCTGGTCTAGGAAGGCATCAGAGAGTTGGCTGGCTGGCCAAAGGCTGAATACTCTCAAGGTCGGTTGTGCATACCGGATAACGGCATCGCAATGGTTGAAACGACGGATTATGACTTCCCGCAAGAGTGGGAATTGAAGACAAGCCAGGTCTTCATGCCACTCAGCCTCGAGATTTGAAGCATCTGATCCCTCGGGTGCGTCAAAGTCGAGAACCTGGATGAAGTTGGCATAAATCTGCGCTCGTTGCTCATCCCGCTTGCTCAGCTGGACAAGATGGCCTATGCTCACCAAAACGCCATAGGTATTGCATTCTTGCCACATGAGCTTGCATGACTCCCGAAAGAAGAGACGATTGACGAAGAGACAGGTGTACAGAAACTTGTCGTTGTCCCTGCCGGCCGCGATAATGAGGGCGACGAGCTCGGGCAGCAGAAAAGATCGCCTTGTGGCAATAGCGGTCATGATTTAAGGAATGGAGCAGTTCTTGAGGAGGGCCGAGATGGCGACTGCTGCTTGTTTGATGCCAGATGGCAGAGCGACGAGAGTCGTGTCACGGCGTAGGTTTGACTGCGCCCACGACAATTGGGCGGGGTTTATCTTCTGACACCACATCACCCATCAGTCACTGCAACAGTAAGCATGGCCTTGGTGGGCCACGCTGGCTACGTCACATTCATCACATTTCCAGACATGTGCGTTTCTCAATCTGCTGTTTGTCCTATTGACGTGATTCTGCAATCATTTATTGGTACTGCCACCCTATCGGATGAGGCTTTTAATGAGCGAGGAGAAACTTATCGTGTGATATTGTTCAGTAGGATCCCGGCGGAACATTTGCAATAGAGACTACTGATAACTAGCATGTTAACGTTTGGATAAAAAAGACAACGTCTTTATTCTTGCATTTCTACCGTCGCGGGATGCAAATAATAACTGAATTCTCTTTTTCAAATTCAATTTCAAATGGATGAGCGCGAGCGCAACGAAAATACCTCAGTCAATATAATCCAGTAAACTTCCATCTATGCCCTCTACCATCCACTCGTCATGGAATTGTTGATCAAAGTCCAAAATGGTTTCGTTCAAACTGACCTCTAGGTCCGTAATATCTTGGTTTCTATTACGGTTGATCGTTGCGCCAGGAAGGGGAGTTGTTCCATTATCACTCGGGCGGCCGGAGTCTGCAATATTGCTCATTCCCGGCGATAAAGTGATGGCAGTATTTTGAGAACCGTGCTGTCTGACCAGATCAATGGAACCGAGAGACGGAATATAAATTTGAAAGCGCTCGTCTTCTCTTCTCGAGTAGCACTCAAATTTGTGGTAGTGATTACCCGTGTAGACCGTCTTGTAACGGGCGCCGCGCGCAACCTCTTCCTCAACAGACAGGATATCGCGGAACACACTTATCATCTTCAAAACGCTCGGATGAGTGCGTGTCAGAGATAGTTGTTTGATCGACTCAAGGGAAACCTCCATCATGCCGCGATCCGCAGGCCTATGATGAAGAATATAATCCATCAGACCACCGATCTCTCCATCTTTCCCAACCATTATGTATGATATGCACAGCGCGATACTGGCGGCAAGGGCAAGCATACTCGCACCCAGACAGTAGTATCTTGTTGTTCTATGCATATTCAGCGCCACAAACCGAGTCAGCAACTCCCGGCTGGCGTTCATGGCTGACATACAGCTGTAGCGAAACTCGCGCTTAGTATTTTGAACCACCATGTACGGCCAATGAAGCTGAATGAGTAGATGATAGTGCATCAGTTGATCTCTGATCCGGCCAGACTCTTCAATGCCGCTGAGGGTCTTGGATTCATAGCATGACTTGGTAGGGTCAAGCCACCACCGAGGCGGCATCCAACCTGCTGCGTTTTGGAGCATTTTGTCCATCTCCATCGTCTCCGCCCGGCCTTCGGGACCTAGGTGATGACGGTCCAAAATACGGCTAGCTACCATGCAATGTACCTGCCGAAGCCTGGTTTGCGGATCAGCAGTGATTGGCTTGGATGAGTCTAGACTCAGCGGATAACGGCTCTGACAGCTTCCCTGGGGTAGACCGAGAATCATGCAATAATAGTTATCGATATTGATCATCTCAAACCACAAGTGATGGGATATGTGGTGATAATTATCTTCCTTTGCATGACCTGTTATGGGGTCCGTCCGCTTATGAAGGCCTTTTAATTGTGCCATGAGCATCGCTTGACGATGGGTAAGCCAAGCTTTTTGTAAATTACCCTCGAAACAGTGATACATGCTTTCAAGGATAAGACACATAATACCTTCAAGACTTGTTTCAGTCTCGTTGCCTGCTTCATGCCCCAATATCTTGTGCGCTGAGGTCACAGCGCGTGATATAACATCATGATGATCAAAGATGAGGTCAGATGGAGTGTAATTTTGTCCAATATCACTCCCTTGAAGACATACGGCGAGAAGGAGAAGCGATCGAGCGTATGCTGCAGGGTTTGATTTTGGCTGTGGTGACTGGAGGACCTGCTCAATGGAAGATGGCTTCTGCTTTTGACAATCCATCTTCGAGCCGCTAAAGGTGCCTATCAAAGGATACAGGCTGCATAGTTTGTGGATTGAGTCTCCGAATATTATGTCAAGTTCCCTTTGATTAGGCCACACCGAGAAGAAGGTCGTGCGGGCAATATCATTGTCTGTATCGGCGTCAAGAGATACCGGCTCGCGGCCATGATCAGCCGGGATCTGGACTTCCATTGACAAGGGATTGGTTGCAGTGTTGCACTGAGATGGGTCTATTGAAGAAAGAACCGAACCCCCTCTTTCCCAGTCGTTTCCGGGCGGGCCGGATGACTGAGATGGCGGGCAACCTCGCTTCGTGTTGGTGTTGTCTGCCAACTGCTTCAGCAGCGATTCAACCCGTCCCAGTCTATCAGTAGTTTGACTCGGCCCCTCGGGCTCCGGATGCACTTGACTGATGCAAGGAGTGCCACGCCGCTGGCAGCTGTCGCAAATTGAATTATGGCCGGACGCGAAAGTGCATCGCGCTTTTCTTCTTTTACACTCCCAACAGCTTTTGGTGCCCTTGCGAAGCTTCCGAGGGGTGACCCTCGTCCGGGGTCTCGGTCTTGTGAATGGGGTTGACATATCTGATGATATCTTTTTAGGCACTGCCACTGATGATGTAGGATCTAGCCAGAGAAGGTTGATGAATTTCATAAACTACCCCTGTGGTTTGTTGGAGATTGTTGCAAGGGTCCGAAATCAGCACAGCCACTCCATTTTGAGAATCGCACGAGATGCGCACCGACCATCGAATGAGGAACAAGCCATCGAGTACGAAATTAATTTCATGGTGGTGTTCATGGTGAGAGAATTGCCATTTTGAAATTTCATGTATCGATCGCGCTTTGCTATCATAGTCTATGACTTTATATTCCTGGCTTTGTATTCGAATACCACGGATGTCTACGCAAAGGCACTGCCAAACACTACCAAGAGTTCCATACATTAGACTTGAGTTTGCCTTGTGATATGACTCAGGTTTGATTCTTCGGTTAATGATACGAGCACAGGACCTGGAGGAGGAACCGCAGTGGAGGTGTTTGTTGACACGGAACCTGTTCCTAAATCCCTGCGGCGGCCTTCTAAATAGCAGGTTACAGATCTACTAGCGACTCTCAGTTTGTTTACTTAGCAACTTGGAATAACATAGATAGGAGGAAGTTGATAACCTAATACCATGGCTAGATCCAGGTGGTATACCGCAGGCTTTAGGTAGGAAAGAGCATGGATATAGAAGACTGGGACCTGTGTATAATGAATGGACCAAGTCGTTCAATGAGATGTGTGACCTTCTTTTTTACATGATGAGCACGATCGCCGATAGAAAATACGCAGGAGTAAGAGTGAGGTGAAGGTGAAGTGTGGGTGGATTCGGTAACAGTGAAGGGGTACCGAGTTGTCATGTGAACGCAACCTGAGAGAGTATTACTTGCATGCCTTGCATGCCGCTACTTCTTCACCAACTTAATTGAGAGCAATCATAAGCCTAGTTTATCGTCGGTCCTTGTTTCTTTGGTCAACAACGAAAGATGGAAAATATCGCAACAATCCTTGGATTATATTAAATCAGACCACACCGTATAACCCTCTAGGATGTGACTCGCTTTAACGATAGGTAGACGTTAACCACGTGCAGCAACCACGAGGATTATTGGAGTCGCTCGAGTACTTATCAGCAACTTGGTCAATGTCCCACTAATTAAAAAATCCTAGATACCGCTTTGCCCTTGTCTCGCCTTTTCCTATGCTGAAATAACAAATTGTATAAGATCATCGAACCTCAGGTAACCAGCACAACGGGATCGTTCACTCTAGGTTGAATGTCAAGGGCTTTAGCGGAATGTTAATTCTCTGTCTAAGAAAGGAAGGCTATTCCTTTATGAGACCGCACGTTTACCGCCTTTCGAGACTAGTATTTGCCAACCCATTCCCACGTATGTTCAGTAACACGTACGCCGCCAATGGTTGGGGGGCTGCTAGGTGCATAAGCATCACCAGGCGTGTCTTCGGCCCCGAGGGATATCAAATGATTGATCACCCATCTCTCAGACCCCTGCTTTGCGATATCCATTGGGAGCAACCCCGAGAATTCGTAACCCTCCGCGAGGGAAACGCCTCGTTGTACTAATAAAGTCATGGATGTAAGATTACAGGCAAGAAGTGCCTTAATAAGTGCCTGGCTTCCCGCACTTCCGCATTCATCTGGCCGATGAATTAGGTCTGGAAGCTTGTCTAGAAGTCATTTTACTACCCGAGGTTGGCCTTCCTTGGCAGCACTCCAGAGAGCCCTCACAGGGTCGGCCCCTGCGTCTAGGAGAAATTCAACTACTTCTTCCTGTCCGCCCCCCGCGGCGCCCTCAATTGCTGAATTGCCCGGTTTGCCCATCCCGTTGAAGTTGACATCTGCTCCCCTCTCTAGCAAGAATTGTACCATGCTGAGATTCCCGAGAGAGGCAGCCAGATGCAATGTACCATGGAAAGTTCGTATATCGGGATCTGGGTAGGCAGTGACATCCACACCCTCATCAAGGAGCATTTGCACGATCTCTTTCTGATCGAAACGGATAGCTTCCCAAATCATTTCATTTGCGAGCCCCTTAAATTCTGACAAACCCTTGCCCATGACTTGGAAGAATGTTCGTATAAGATCAAGTCGCCCGGTTCTCACACCCGCAACAATGGCTCGGAGATATTCGAGATTAGAGCACGTTGTCCTATGCTCAGGAAGCAGAAGAAGATGAACGATGTTGTCATAGCCACCTAGAACCGCACCGCGCAACGCACTTGCCGGACTTTGTCTGTAAGAGGCGACGTGCCAAATCGATGCCTCGTCTCCCGGATCCCACTCGTGATTCTCCCATTTGGATTCATCACCAGATTTGCGGGTGCTGGAGAACAGATCTGGCAGAGCACCACGGTCTAAGAGATAGATGACAATTTCGGCATGTCCCCATGTTGCAGCGATAGTCAAAGGCCGTCCAAAGTAGGGTGTGTTTTCATTGACGTCTGCCAACGCAGTGGAGGACTCGTCGGCCGCCAGCAGGAGTTTGACGAGATGCAGGTCACCAATGATGATTGCACCACTGAGATTGTTTTGAGCTTCCATTCTAGAGTCCAGCGGCAGATCTTGGACAATATTGACTGCTTGTGCCACTGAAACATGTCGGTGTCTGAGGACTTTAGTGCTAGTTTCCCCCGTGAGGATGTCCAATGCCTGATTGACACTGGCTATAACAGAAAGATAAGTGTACTTGTTCTTTGCAGCCGCGAGGCGAGACTTGGCTAGGAATATCTTGCCGCGTAGCTGATCGGTCATGGCATACGCTAAGTCTGGTGTATTAGGATCATGGATATCAACCACTTGGCGGGCACAAATGGCTTCTAAGATGGCAGCATTAAAACATCGAGATACAATACGCAAAGCGATGGCTTTCCGTATACCAACAGAGGCGACAAGATGGGTGATGACGAGGTCAAATAATTCCGCGGGAAGCGTGCCAAGCTCAAGCATGTTGGAAGATGATCTGAGTCAACGACCTTCTGCCAATGAAACTATAGACGTGCGATGAGTATGCGCAGGATGAAACTCGTTGAACTAAACAGGAATTGGTGCAATATAGGGTGTCAGACCAAACATTTAGGTAATAGAATTGAGACTCGTACAATGAGAGTAACAAGTATGTGAGAGAAGGCACACGGGCTTGGCGAATAATTTTGGGATATTCGCCACAGTGCTTACGTACAGTGTACACACACTATAGGTACAGTACGTCACTGACAGGTATTACTTGGTAACCGCAATATCGCTCAGCCAACGTACTGACCAACAGGTGGATTCGACAATAGGTCCTCACATAAAGATGTTTAATCATACTACCACAAGTAAGCTGCAGTATAATATGGATTCTAGAAGACCAAAAGTACCCGAGGAAAAATAGAGCGGCAGCGAGCTGCATACGGTTATGTTATTGCGCATCGCCATGAAACCAACAGAGGAAGCAGCATGACCCCAAACGCTAATAAAATAAAGTCATTAATTGCTCCTATGATATCACTTACATAGGATGACCGTAAGCGGCTATTAGGACGACAGGCTGTGGTTGGCTGCACATATCTCGCTTTACAGTTTGTTGTGGAATGGGTGAATTGAAAGAGTAAGCCTGCAGAGAGCAGGACGAAACTTTCTCCTTGCGGATAATTCGTTGCAGGTTATCGGTAGCCATCAATTCAGGCTCAGAGTCTATAAATCTTGGTATATTGGCAGATAATTAACATGAAGATTCCATAATTTCACACCTCCTCAGAACACATATATTTTTCAAGTCACATCCAATCTATTTTTAAATTCGAAGATGTTACTGCTTAAAGCTACTCATAACTTCACACCTCCTCAGAACACATATGTTTTTCAAGTCACATCCAGTCTATTATTAAATTCGAACATGTTACTGCTTAAAGCTACTTTGTTCTCATTGGTATTTCTAGGTAGCCTACCCGGCCTGGCTTTGAGATCCCTATTCGAACGAGGTCGCTGAACTGCAATCTATTGATATCCGAGATAAGGCATTTCGTACTATTTCTCGCTGCGAATTACTTCGTCGTATTCCTTAAGATCCCGGGAATGATACTTATTTTGAGCATATAATGAACCCCAAGAAGGCCAAGGCTAGGGGCACGGCGAGGCACCGCACAATCCAGCAAAGGAAGTGAGGGAAGAAGAGAGCCCCGAGGCACAGCCCTCCCCGAAAACGGGCCTCTCCTCTTGCCAAGCGTGGTTCGAAATCTACGTCAAAGGCTTCCCCTAAAGGCGGCTCAAAGACTGGTCAACCGTCACGTAAGCCCCAATCCGGCCCACCTCCGCCTCCTCCGCCTCCTCCACCACCAGCCCATGGCCCATTTCCGGAAACCCCAAGAAGAAACCCATCAATAGACCTCAAACTCCTGAACGTCCGGATCCTCCAACCGCCAAAAAGGGCTCTGAGCCAATCAAAGATTCCGTTAATCCTGGCCAGGGTGATGGCGTTGGTGCTAATCCCAAAGATATGAAGATCTACGAGTCAGCTGGGCAGGACCAGCTGAAAGCGTACGAGGAAGTGACAAAGGGCAACAAAGCAGACACTAAAATTGTGGACGTCGCCGAGGACCTAAACAAGTACGGACAGAACGGAGCATTTCTCAATGTCCGTAAGAGTAGCGAGTACAAATGCGTTGACTCTGTAATAATGACCTATGAACTGAAGCAGTTGCTGAACTTTGGGTCCCCAGAGATTGGCTTCAGCATGAAGACTGTCGGGCGGATGGTGACAACAGTTGTTTCTCCCGCGGTTAGTAACCAAACAATCAACTGGGGCACATATGACAAAGAAGGCAAGTTCGTTGTTTGGCAAAATGCGTTCAAAGAGAACGACAAAGCGCCATCTAATAAGAAGGTGCCACTCAACGAGATGGGCATGCAAAATTTCATCGCAACAGCTGGTGATAAGACGAAGAACTTCAAGGTGACTTTTCTGATGGACGTCCAAAACAAAGAGTTTTGGGGGATCACCAGGCAGAGTTACAACGACAAGATGCAGCCTTTTGAACAGGTGCTTACTTTCAAGCATGGGACTCCTCAGTTCGAGCGTTTCATGGGAAGCCCGAATATCAACAGCAAGATTTACTCCTTTATCAACCATCACAATGCCATAGGAAACAAAACTCCCGAGAAAGTTATTGTCATACCAAAGCAGGTGGAGAACTCTGGAGGAAAGCTCACAGTTGCTCTTGTCTTTAAATAAAGACACCATACATTTTCAGTTTAGCTATCCTGGGTAGGACACTTTTTTGGTAGGCTTTGTCCTCGAGAAGAATCGGATGAGGGGTAAAGAAGGGTGGACATCTTTCTAGGCGGTTGTACTTATACATGGCCTGTGAGCTACTTGTTAAGATTCAGTTTCTAGAAAACGCTCGTGATAGAATATGCAAATCGAATTGTTTTCGCCCATTTTTCTGCCGCTAGCTTGGAAGCATTAGATGGAGAAATAATGACAATTTCTCATTCTTTCTGGGAACCATCGAGAGAACGACATGGGGTGTGCTTCACGTGCAAGATTCGCCTAGCTATGGCCAAATGGAAGCTTCATGGCTCGGACACGAAGGAATATGCCGCTTGCTTGCAAGTGACAGGCATCGCAAACCCCTCCTTCTTTCCCCTCCTCTGGCCATAAAGAGCCACTCTTGGTCTATGATCCATATAAGTCTAGTCTGAATAAACTAGCTACTGTGATCATGATTTTCACAACGACGTACATCATTCTGGGCACCCTTCTTGGAGCTCAAGCTCTTCTCAACTCAAACTTGAATTATCAGTCCTCATCCAGGAGACAGGAGTATGCCATTCTTGGTATCGATATTCCTCTAGTAGAACGAAGGGCGTGGAGGCGTAACTCCGAGGAGAATGCCCCAGACGAGCTCAACTTCACCTACGGCATAGCGTCTGGCGACCCATGGCCCGAGAGCATCATTCTGTGCACACGGATCGCACCAACCGGCGAATCCGATAAAAGCAACGTCACTGTAGAAGGTGATGTCCCTCTCTATAACCACGTTACGAAGCCTTACATTGATGTCGATCCTCACCCCATCTGCCTTGAGTGGTCCGTGTTCAAAACCAATAACGGCACGGTCGCGAAGGAGGCTGTGGCAAAAAGCACAACCTTCACTACACCTGACATTGCTTTCGCCGTCAAGGTTTGTGCTATCACCAGGCATCTTCTCTGAGAAGAGAGGTCTAATAGAATCACAGGTCGAGACAAAGAGCCTTGAACCTTTCACCGAATACTTTGACCAATTTGTCGTCTGCAATTCTGAAAACATGAGCCCTCTCGGGAAAACAGAAACGGCTTCCCGAGAGGATGATCATCTAGATAAGATATCTTTGGCTGTATTTCCTTGCAGCAATTACCGTGAGAACTTTCGTTAGCCATTATGCTCTGGTCTCAACTAAAGGAATTCAACTTGTAGCCAAGGGATACTTCAACGCTTATGGAAACGCGGCCCGCCCTCACAATCGTGATTATGTCGTCCATCTAGGCGACTACATCTACGAGAACGCTGACCCTACGGGCGAACGCGCCGACAAGCCACCTCATCATACGAACCTGACATTCAACGCGGAGACCAACGAGTGGAAGGTGATAGGGTTTGAGAAGATGTATCTCTAACGTCTCTCGCAATGAATGGGGCGTGGATAATTTTTTTGAAAATGAATATTTTGGCGCCGCTTGAAATCCTCCATTGATCATTTCGCTAAATCTAGGCTAAACACGAAGAAGGCATGGATTATTTCACACCTCTCTTTAACCCAAGAAACGGCCTTGTAGCTTATGACTTCGTACACCATATTATTCTCGAGGAGGCGTTGAGCCATACAGACTTCAGCCTGCGATAGAATATGGATACATCGGGTAGATCTACACACAAAAATACATGTAGCGGTGCGCATCAGTCTACGGGGATTAGAAATTAATTTTGTGCTGTCTAAAAGGTTCCCTAGGTGATGAGAACCCAGTATTGGCGCACGGGTGATGTCGCAACACGACCCCTTTTCCTCTTTTTGCCATCAATTGCCCCTTCTGCCGTTTTCTATCACTCCTTTGGCCTCAATGCCTCGCGCTTCTACTATCTACGTCCAAAATGTCTCTGCTAAGTCTACCCAATGAAGTATTATGCGCGATATGCGAGGACCCGCAGCTTTACGAAAGAGATCTCTACTCCATCACCCGAACTTGCCGCCGGCTATTCCACATTGCGCTTCCGCACCTTTATCGCTCCAATTTCTTGACAAAAAATGGCTCGGCACTCACATGGGCCATTGAAGGAAACAGAATGGCGGTGATCCAGCGTGCGCTCGATTCTGGACTGGACGTGGTGCGGCTTGAACACCGGACGGCCTTTTTACCTACTCTATGGGAGAACAAAGCGGAACACGGAGGTGTCCAAGACGTGAACACGTATATACCCCATGATATCTTCCGCCGCAGTACCCTTTTTGCTACTGCCAGGAAGTACGTGAGATACGTCGCCTTCAAGACCTTGTTGGAAACTGGCAAAACGCACCGTCAGGATCGTGATGGAGCGTTATGGGATGCAGCGCATGATGGAAATCACGAACTAGTGAAACTTCTCCTAGAGCACGGCGCTAATGCCATGACAGTTCATTACAAAGTGTCTCCCCTGTGCCTTGCGGCGCGCTGCACTGGGCGCTGGGATGGAAACAACGATGGTACGAACAACCGTGACGGTTTCCTGGAGACAACAAGGCTCCTCCTTGATCACTGGGTAGAAATCGAGCATAGGGATGATATGGGTTGCACTGCTCTGCATAATGCCGCGGCTGCTGGACACTGTCAAATGGTCGAGCTGCTTGCCTCATACGGAGCCGACCCAACCCAACTGCCAAGGAACCACGTCGGGGGTAAACGACCCTCCATATAACGAGCTCGGAAGTTGGTCGACTCGATATGACTGAACTTCTTCTGCTTCTGGGGGTCGACACTTCTGCGACAGATAACAAGGGTGAAAGTCCGCTATTCTGTTTGACCAGGTCATGCAAGGAAACAATACCAATAGTTAAGGTTCTCCTGCAGAGCGGCGCTAGCATGGAAGCCAAACACAGAGGAGACACTCTTCTCCACCGCGCAGTGGGCTATGGTATGTCCGAACTAGTCAAGTTTCTTGTTGAGGAGCATGGGGTCGATGTAAACGCTGTCAACCATGAGGGCCAAACTCCATTCTGTATTGCCGTCAAGAGTGCAGCCCCTATCGAACTTATCAAGTTCTTAATTGAGCGTGGCGCGGATACGACCATGAGAGGAAAACGAGGCAGGCATGCAACGTTGTGTATGGTTCAGACTGCTACTGCAGACACCATCCGTGTGGTGCTTGAAAATGTTGCAAATCGCAGAGAGGTTATGAGATGGACATCTTTCAAAGACGGTTTTAAAAATGGATGGAAGCAGTCGATGCTGCATGCGGCTCTTGACCGCAAATCCCAGGAAATCGTTGATTTAATGATACAATTCGGGGGTCATGAAGGGTACTTGTCAATTGCTAAAGGAGGTTGTTTGCACCGAGGCGCAATAACCGGAAGGATTTATCTGATGCAGTCGGTGCTGGATGAAGGTAAATCACTTGACGCAGACAGGAATCGCTTTGGCCGCACAGCTCTCTTTGTCGCCGTTGATGTCGGGGCCACCGCTTCTATTGACTGGCTCCTCAAGAAAGGGGCCAGTGCGAACGAACCAGAAAGTAACCGGAAGTCTTTGGGGTACACACCACTTCACCACGCGGCCAGTCGAAATTCGACAGCAGCGGTGGAGTTGCTTCTCAAACACGGAGCCAAAGTAGGACAGAGGACCGACAGTGGAGAGACGGCACTCCACATGGCCGTACGCCATGGTAATACCCAAATAGTCAAGATGCTCCTTAAGTCTGGTGCCAGCATCGGGGACAAGGGTAGCGAAGACCTCACGCCCATCCAGTTGGCCTCGAAATACTATCCCGAAACTGTGCTCCCGTTGCTCACTGAGAAGGCTGGAAAGTCTAGTGGGCGCAGCACCGGGAAGAAAAAAAACAAGACAATTGCTCCTCAAAGAGTCATGGGGAATTCAGTGACAGGAAAGATTTTCTCCAGTGTCGTATAATGATACAAGAACTCACAAGGCCAGCTGGTCAGGAATAGCAAGCTCTTCGACTATTACGGATGCATACCCTCCTCACGCAGGTGCTCATTTGAGACGCAGATTTCGGGAAAAGACTTCCCGCTAGGGAGAAGCAAAGCGGTATTTTCCCCTGAAGAGCCACCGGCTATGTTGACCACCGTGTTAGGTAAATAGATTAGCATCTAAGCAGAAGTAAGGACCGATCACAGCAACTAATATGTTCGAATTCCAGCTATTGTGAAATTGGGTGATTGATTGACTCCAATATGGCTTAACATCCAAGAGCTTCTCGACCCTCTCCAAGGTGATGATTGAACCAGACCAGGGCTTGATGAAACGCCTGCTCCTTGGCGAATCGCTGTACCCTATCTTCCGGGTCAGCTCTGACAGCAAAGCCATGCCCCACCGCGCCATAAAGATGAACCTGATATTCTTGGCCTACTGTCCTCAGAATCTCCTCCGTCTCGTGACGCTTGTGGGTTGGGAAGTACTCATCCAGCCCTGCTGCCGCAATGGACAATGGGCCTGAGATTCTCGCGAATTCACTGTTTTCTACAAACGAGGGATGTGCCAAGAAGGCGCATTGGATGCCATGGTTGTAATTGCGCACGACGTACTAGGCGAGCATCCCAAATTAGTCAGTGCAACTGGCAAGAGAATCCGAAAGCAAGGCCGAGTAAATACCTTAGCGCCAAAGCAGTAGCCAGCAGCTCCGATCCTACTGAGTCCCAAGCCCTTCATGTAATTGAGACCGGCAATGATGATTGGATCGATTTGTTCCGCAGTATGAGGATTGTTTCCGTCAGAGCCGTGGGCTATCCACCCGTTCAGATCAAAGTTGTCAGGCATCTTCAAGGGCACTGGGTCACCATTGAAGATATCCAGAATCAAGCAGGGGTAGCCTTTGGAAGCAAATGCATCAGCCATCAATTTGCTGGTTTGCCAAATACCGAACACGATTGGAACGTAGATAAGGCCGCAGTTTCGATGGAAAATACTTCCGCTTTCGGGAAAAGCCAAGTATGCAGCAATTCCATTTTCAATTTTAAGATCCTTCCCAGAGGGAGTTCCTCTTATCGATCAGTCCCAGGTGTGTCATTGTTGGGGCCCGAAAACATACCAATGGAGTGTTTTGAAGCCACGACTTCGCGTGGCTCCATCTGAAGACAGAGGAGCGATGCTATGATGGCGTTCGGGTTTCGGGGCTCCGGCGGTTTTAGATTGACTGCGTCGAACCAATGACCGTCCTGCCGGCAGAAGGCCTTTCGAAGACCAGAGGTGCATCATCTTATGCTTCGGTGCTGCGGTCTCTTGGAAAAGAAAGTGTCGAAATACAAAGCCGAACAGAGTGACGAAAGAAGGCTAGAAAGCAAGAGGAGGCTGAGTCATAGGCCCGGACAGCGGAGTAGCGCTGGGAATAACGATGAAACCGAGGCGTGGATATAGTGCGCTTGCAACCCAATTCAGGGACAAGGGTTGGAATCCAATTCCTTACACAACTAAACCAAGGGGCTCGGGGAGTAGTGATAGAGTGGATGATAGTAAACCATCTTCGAGGGGATGTGATTTCAAGCTCTTGGAACTTCTGTCCCAAGGGCTAATCCTGCCGAATTCTGGAAGGAGGTCAAGGTTTCCATCGACGAGTATGTGGGTGTGGTGTTCTTTGGTTGGTACGGGGAGTGAGGTAGATGTGCGCGAGTACTGAGAGCCAACGAGAACCTGAAGAACGTATTTCTCGAGTATCGTCCTAATCCTATGAGAACGATTAGCCAATTTCTATGTCGTCCTCTCGCTGTTATCCAAAATGATTTCAATTCAAGACCACGCACCTGATTAAGGCAGTCTAATTTAGTATCCAAGGGGCCATGCCCTGTATTCGCGATCCGTTGAGAGCGCGTTCATCAACCACATTGGTATAGGGTAGTGTCGGATTTCGAGGCTTGCATTAGGTGCGGAGAGTGTTTCTAAGCAGCAAAAATTACGAAGGAATGGTACGGGCGTAACAGCCAAATTGAAGTACAGGCCGTTCTTTGAAGGAAATTTGATTTGGGTCGGTGTTTGTGCAATGTCAGTGCAAATGCATAAGGTGGGAAGATGGAAGACGAGGAAACTGACCAATCACAGGTCTGTGCAACTCCGTGGTGGCCCTTGGACGGCGGGATTCAGAATCCGTCGAAATCCCGCCGTTCCTCCTGCTTTCAAGTTTCAACACGCCTGCGCTCAAATACCATATCGTTGATCCGTTCCATCACCTCCCGCATGTTCACTGATTCAGGTGCTTACTTGATTGAGTAGCAGTCTCCAGACCGCGATGGACGCCAATCCCGCCGCGCGCAAATCAGCCCCCTACGGCCACGCCTGTGCGGGCTGCTCCAAAGCCAAGTGCAGGTGTATTGGCCGGGGGCCTGCGGGCGCGAGCTGCGAGCGATGTCATCGCCTGAATAAGGAATGCCAGCCGTCGACTGTCGTTCGGAAGCGCCCGGTTCGTCGTGTTGTTCCCGCCACCTCAAGAAAGACCTCCGGCCTGGAGGCTAAACTGGACGATCTGGTCACCCTGCTCAAATCCCAAGCGGTTGTTGCCGCGGCCTCCAGTTCGACAGAGACTGCATCAGGTGCTACACAGCGCCCTGCCAACGGTATCGTTCCTCCCACTGAACAACTGAACAGCCAGCCCCAGACCGGAGCCCTGTGTCAACCCGCTGTTGCTCAGGATTCAAGCTCATCGCCGTCCTTTTTGTCCGGAACATCATCCTCTTATGCTGCTACACCACCAGGCTTCCTTCCACCCGTGGTGGAGGGCTCTGTAGAGTTGACTATCATGGAAGCTGAAGGCATCTTGAAGACCTTCAAGGAATGTCATTTGAAGACATTTCCATTTCTGGACCTTCCAGATCATCTCAAGTATGTGTGCAACGTGCCATTAAGATTGCAGAACCCACCCCAGCACTGGCAAAGCGTATGTTGGTAACTGATTGTTGGCACAGTATTGGAACCTTCCAACGCGAACAACCATGCTTATGGCTTGCCATTCGTGTTATCCTCAGCCGCTCATCATCAGAGAAACACATCCTCGACACACAGTTCCGGAATTTAATAGGTCAACGGATGCTTGTTGAAGCAGACCGCAACATGGATTTGTTACAAGGTCTCATTACATGGCTGTCATGGTAAGTATGTCCCTTAGACAAATGCCACACAGGAGAGAAGCTAATTAATATTGTATACAGGATGATGGATCATAATAGAGAGAAGAAAACTCTATGTTTATTTTCTAATATTGCTTGCTCTTTGGTATTTGACCTCCGGTTAGATAGAACGGCTGGGCAAGAGTACCCCTGCAAAGAGACGAGTGCTGCATTCGCATACAGCTTTCCAGTTAAATCCCGGGCACCAGCGCCAAGACGCACAAATCAAGAACGAAGAACGGTACTGGCTTGCTTTTGCATCTGCACAAGGTAAGTGGTGTTCCTTGAACTGCTTTATACCGATCCCAGAATTGCTTACACTGTACAGCATTGCGGATTTTCTCAGATCACAGTCGATGCGATGGACGCCCCATATGGAAGATTGCTTGCAACACCTTATTAATAACCCAGAACTCCCAGGTGACCGAACTCTGGCGGCCATCACCCAAATCCTCCAAGTCACGGATGACATGTTGGTTGCATACAACAGTCGCTTTTTTGAGGTTGAAGCCGGTTTAACTCCAAAAGCACCATTAATGATCTACGTTAAATCATTGTCCTCTCGGCTGGATGCCGTCACCAAGTCCATCCCTCCGGAGATTCTCAGTGATAGTGAGTTCACCTTGTCGCTTTATCTAGCAGTCGAACCCCCGTGACCACACTACTAACAGAACTGAACTTGAAGAGTTTGTGCAATCGTACGTTACCTGTGCCGTGGCTAGCATCAACGAGTTGGGGCTGCCGTACCTTTACGACCCGACAGATACCACTGGTTCTTACGATCATCGCAACTCGGAATGTGTTTTCGCATGCATCGAATCATCGAAGCAGTGTCTTGAGAACGGCGTGTTTGCGCTATCCTCAGATGACTGTCTTGGTCTCACTTTGATGATAGTTGTTCACCTGGCTCGCTGCACGCACATTTTGTACAGGCTCTGTATTACCCAGCACCCAAGCGTGGATCGCCAGATGGTACGGAACTCTGTAGATCTATTTGGACTGATGGAGAAAATTGCCGAGAAATTCAGCAAGGCAGCTCACACCAAGGGGGCGTACAGTTTTGAGGCCAACGTGTTTATGAGGGCCTCCGTTGTCATGAGACAGGCAATCCCGCTTTGGTCAAGAACTTTTGCTGAGACGGATGCAGCTGTGGCAGCCGCTGCTCAAAGGACAAGCGAGCCCTCCGAGCGATTGACGCCGATGCCGCCGACGGCAATGACGCCTGCCACAGCTGGAGCTGGAACAGAGGACTTCACGCCCATGGATTTGTCTGAAGATGCGTGGTTGGATCTTCTCACCAACTGGGACGGGTCGTACTAAGACCGGCGTTTCAAACAACGAAGATGTTCATGTATAATTAATTTCAAGCAAAATATGTGCCAAATAGGTAGATGAGGATCGAGATGTATTAAATTTTAGGACGGGATTCGGCCGCAATTATATGCTGACTGCCTGGAAGGAATGGCGGGCCGGATTTGAAAACCGGCGGGATTGGACGGGATTTGGCTCAGTGAGATTGGCCTTCAGGGGGGAGGGAAAAGAAAAACATAAGACGATGTTTATTGGTAGCAGGTAACATACGTCAGACCTGTCCGACCTATATTATGTCAACAGATGCCTTTGACCGTCCCAAACGAAAAAAACCGATGTGACCGTCACACCTACATGCACGAGCCCTCGAACCTCCTCCTCTCTACTTCGCCTAACCACGCTCTATCCTAATCGCCTGTTGGACGAGAAGGCGTCTGGACCTTGGTCGCCAGCTTGAAGAAAAATGACCACGTCCAAAGAAACGGCCGTCGCTACGGTTGACTCAGCAGACATCGTCAAGGATAGCAGCGTCGCATCATCTTCCAAATCGGAAGGTGACCCGGATACTGTGAACGCGACAGCTGTCGCCATTGGTGATGCGACGCCATATCTCACAGGGTTTAAGCTGTTTGTCCTCATGTCAGGATTGACAACGTTGATGTTGCTTGTCATGCTTGATATTGCCATCCTCAGCACCGTGCGTTGTTCACCTGGTTATCCAACGAGCACACATTGCTCGACATTTACTGGGGGGTAAAGAAAGCTGATGATGTATTAAATCATAGGCAATCCCCCAAATCACCAGTGATTTCAATCGTCTTCAGGATGTTGGGTGGTATGTGGGAGCGTACTCGCTTGCGAGCGCCACCGTTCAACCTCTCACGGGGAAATTCTACACATATTTCAGTACCAAGGTGAGACGACTGTCACATTGTTCAATAACCATTGGTAGCTACATTAGGGCAGATGCTAATCATAACGCGGCTCGATAGTGGACGCTTCTGACATTCTTTTTCATCTTCGAGGTTGGGTCTGCCGTCTGCGGCGCCGCTCAGTCCTCTGTAATGCTCATTATCGGTCGATGTATTGCAGGAATCGGGTGTGCTGGGCTTTCAAATGGGACTTTGACGGTTATTGTTGGCGCGGTATCCAACGATAAAAGGCCTCGTGAGTGAATCGGATATCTAATATAATCAGAGCCGTGCTTATTCTTGTGACGAAATATAGTTTATACTGGTATTGCTATGGGTAGTAAGTTGTTTTCCAAATGCTCAAGGGAATGCTTGGATGGAAAGTTGGACTGATACATGTCGTGTAGTTGGCCAGATCGGAATCATCATTGGTCCTATTATCAGTGGCGCTTTCACAGAACATGTAACTTGGCGCTGGTGTAAGTCTCAAATGACCTCCCAATACTTGAGATGCATTTCTAACATACTAATTATCCATCAGGTTTCTACATAAACCTCCCTCTTGGGGCGCTTGTCGGCGTTTTTCTGATATCGATTCATATCCCCGACCACATCGTAAAGCGACCTTTGACTACCGAGGTACTGAAAGAAATCTTTCACAACTTGGACCTCACCGGCTTTGCTCTCTTTGCACCTGCCTCCATTATGCTTCTGCTCGCCCTCCAATTCGGATCTGGAGACTACGGATGGAAGTCACCCGCCGTGATTGGCTGTTTCTGCGGTGCTGGGGCTATAGGTATCTTGTTCCTTCTGTGGGAGAAGAGAATGGGAAAGAAGGCTATGATTCCGCTTGAGCTGGTGAGGAGACAGGTTGTGTGGAGTAGTTCAATTTACTACGCCTGCTCGATGAGCGTGACGATTGGAGGAGGCAGTTTCATGCCTATTTACTTCCAGTCCGTCCGTGGACTCGCCCCTACGATGAGTGCTGTCTACATCCTTCCCTCCATCTTTGGACAGATTTTCTTCATTCTTCTCTCTGGCGGATTAAGTTAGTTTCGCACCTCCGGATTCGTGTCTACAGATTCTGACTTGTATATACAGTGACCAGACTGGGATACTATATCCCTTGGGCAGCTTTTGCAGCTGGGGTTTCCAGTATCGGCAGCGGCATCATGGGGACTTGGAAACCATACACCACACTTGCCCAGATTTTTGGCATTCAGATTATTTACTCTGCTAGGGGTGCAGGCATGCAAGCTGTAAGTGGAAAATACATAGAGACCCAAGATGAAACCCCGAGCACTACTGACACGCAGAAACTCAAGGGAGCCGTCGCACTTCAGAACACACTACCAGCAGATGAGATTGCCGTCGGCACCTCTTTTCTCATCTTTTGCCAAAATATCATCAGCTCCATCTTCGTCACCATCGCCAACACTGTTTTCCAGGAGAGCCTCCGCTCCAGAATTACGAACAATGCCCCTGGCGTGTCCCCCGAGCAGGCAATCCTCGCCGGCGGCAGCGCGGATGCAGTGAGGAGGCTCGCACCGGCTGGGAGTGAGCTCCTTGAGAAGGTCCTAATGGCGTACTCGGAAGGCTTCGGCGATGTCTTTTACTTCTACACAGCAGTTGGTGTTGTGTCGTTCTTCGCATCTTTCGGAATGGGATGGGTGGATTTGAGGAAGAATACTGTGAAGAAACACGAGACGGAGGGAACCGATGTTGAGAAGCAGAAAGTGTGAGAAGACTAAGTAAGAAGAACTGGAACATGCTGGATATTGGGACAGAAAATAGCCGGACGATGGGATCAATTGTTGTGGTTATAGGATTATAATTGGGCTGGAGGGTTTGATTTACGGCTGTTCTTCGTTAGGATCTAGAAATAGAAGAGTAAAGAGTTTTCCTGTCAAGTGGTGGCTAAGTTTTGGATTAAGAGTTCTAGAAGTATATCAGAGGAAACATCCAGGAAGACACTTGCATCCTCTGTTGACAAGACTGTCGCTGTGAGAAGATTACAATTGCCGTCTCTGCTTGTCTCTTGCGTTGGTGATTCCAGTCGTGAGAGATCAACGGCCAATTCGCATCGCCCATGGCCCTCGTTCGGCACATCAAATACAAGGGCCTATATACCGGCCCATATATGTGAAAGCCTGCCGTATGAAAATATTGGATCTGGTTTCTCTATGTTGTATCTATTCAATTCTTGGAAGGTTTCATTCGAAATACCGTTATCTTACCCCTGTACTTGCGACTGCCAAGACTTTTCGACTGGGATCCGCGATTGCAATTTTCCCCCAATCTCGAACTTGTATCAAATCCATGACGCGCGTCTCATGGTCCGGGCAAGATAGAATCTACAAACTTCGTTGTCCTCATCGCCCGCTATGCGAAGAGGCGGGCGCTCCACGCAAGGCTTCGTTGGCCCGGCGGCGTTCTCAATCGCATTCATCGCGCTGGTTGGCGCAACCCTCAACGATGGGCTTAAAAACCTGTCACCGAATTACACTCGCACGATCGGAACGCCCGGTTATGACGTCTCCGAGACGTTTCCTGGCAGTGAATTAGATTGGGAGCTCTCATTAAACTTCTATTCTGATGTCCCTGGCCAAGTACGAGGGAGGAACGATCTTTACTTGGCCGCAATTCAGCTTGTGTGGGACCCGCCAAGCAGTATCCCACGGGAAAGTGATGGAAGTGTGAAGGCTGATTCGCGTTTCTACTACTGCCTCAGTCCATTGAAATACAGAGATCCCAAAGTCAAGGCAGGTGAAGCCCTGGACGCAAGGTGCGAGGGGGCAATTTCGGACTCGTGTCTCGATGATCTGCAGGAGATGATCGAGGACGAGTCGTGGTGCGCCACCTCGAGCTGGCCAAGTTCATGTATGGAGCATTCGCTGGATAAGACTGAGCTGCACAGTAAGTTCCCCTATCTAACTCTGGCTACAAAGATGGTCTCTCTGCCACGAGTGTGATTTTAAAGGTTAGCATAGTGTACGGCCGAGTGAATTTAACGAATACTCCAAACTCTCTTGTTACGTTCCCTTACAACCCTGACGGGCACGAAAAAGGAGACACAGCAGAGTTCGAGGAGGCGATGGATGTAGCCTGGATTGTTATGACGGGATTTGCTGAAGCTACGGCGGATGGAAGGCTGGCGACAAACTCGAACGTAAGACTCAAGAGTGGCATATCATGCATTCGTGGTTCTAGTCAAACAAAGGTCACATCAATCGGGAGCAGGGTGGTAGAAGTCCTCCCAACAGTGACATCACTTGTAGTAGGGTTTGTGGTTATGATTGTCTGGCTTTCATCCACTTGGCCGTGTTTATGATATGAACAGGAATATACGAATTTCGTTATGTGTTTTAATAATCCGTCGACTGGAAGATTTTACAACTATATCATCATGATCGCACTTTGAGACAACGTAATGGTCTGTGGCTGTAAGGCCGAGTACAAGGGCGGTCGCCTCGTTCCTGGTCATTGTTAAGACATCCACTCATCTCGTCTTTCTTCGTCATCAACCCTCCAACGATGGTAACCCCAAAACACCTTTACTACGTTTTGTGATACTGAGGTAGTGAAATTAGCCACTACCTTTGTGGACTGCTTGTACTGAGTAGATCAACAACATGAATCATGGGTGAATCTAAGGTGCATCTACGCATAATAACTGATTCTGTAACTCAAACAAGCATTTACTTTTTGTCCAATGCAACTGATCGTTTTTGAATGAATTTACGAAGTTCATTTGTTCTCATGGCTGTTGAGGAACTACTGTTGTTTTCATTAGCCACGTAAAACAATCAACAATCATTAAACTTCTAGATACTCTCTTAAGCGGAGGAGTTTCAAAACCGACCCCGGTGAGGCATAGCTTTGTGTTCCGCTTTTCTAACAAGTGATTGTCGAATTAGCTCTAATGCTAGAACAAATAGCATTGTTTACAATGAATATCAAACAAATAATCATACGCTGAAGGACTGCCTCTGTATTTGGTCTCTTATCACTCTATGACAGCGTTACCGTATTTCAAAAAAAAAAAAAAGGGGTTTATCCTTGAGTTATGTCGTAAATAACGACCAAGACCTAATAAATGCGCCCTGAAAACCACTGAATTTGGTCCGGTTTACGCCGGATAAAAGCAACAAAGAGGTAGCGATAAAATCAATAATCGTGGTTCGAGGTGCAAACACGCCGAGCCGAATCAGAAGGGAGCCAAGATCAGGAAATTAATTTTACAGACCGGATATATTTGTTATCCAAATAATTTATTTCGTCCTTTGCATCTCTTTTTCCAGGCTTACACCGCATAATACATCCGCCTCCTGAATCAGTTCATCATTGGGAATCATTGCGGGTCTTCAGTTAGATTGGAGCATTATCGTGATTGGAATGGGTACGTCTTTCTAGTGGAGAAGGTATCCAATAGCTACATAGATCGTCACATAATTTCGGAGACATGTCCATTTAAGATGAATCGGGCCTCGAAGAAGCTGCGGTGGGGAGCGCGGGCTTGCGATGTTCTTAAATTCTAATGTTCTCCCTCCAATACCTCCCGCCCAGCTGTAGATAAAGCTCCCACAAACGACAGTTTTGCAGGAATTCTTTTAGCGTCTTGAGAAGTGTGCTATCTCCTCTTACCGTAAAAAGGCTACTCCGTGATGAAAGAAGCAGGTCTAACTCGGTGGCTTTCGAACGATGAGTGGTCGCCTTGGTGTGGTGGTAGTTTGATCCGTGTGGCGTTCTGCCTGCAGTACCAAGGAAACCGTAACCTGTTTTGCCGACAGTCTATACGGAGCCCAGATCTCCTCAGGTAGCTCTCTATTCCCAAAGTGCAACCCAAACGACGCCGACAAGGGTGCAACGGCTGGGCGGTGGGGGGCTCGATGCAACCTCAGCGCTCGATGAGCAGTCAATCCCTCGATTCCCCATAGGCCGGCTATCTCAGCTGGCCACATTTGTATGTACCTTGTAGGTCAGTTTCCACAACGAGACAAGATCCCGCTCCCCTCGAAATGGTGACCGGGGAGGGTTACCTGCGCGCCTCTCCATCAGCCTAGTTGAGGCTTGGCGCCGGAGATGCATGGGGACACGAGGACACTGGATGTCATGTGGATAAACCAATAAAATTTATCCAGCCGAGATTGTTATTACATTTGTGCCCGACTTGCAGTGACGATCCGGCGGAATAGAGTCGCTGCTATTCGCCATGGGCAATGAAAGAGACCGGAATCTGCCCCGCCCGTGCTGGCAGTTGATCAAGCCATATGGTCAGCTGTCTTTGTGCATATTACGGAGTAATAGTAGCGGTAGGCTTCCTACTTTAAAGGACATTGGGCCTTTCGTTGCGTAGGAGTGAGGAGAGGATTCTGCTGTGCCGTTCATGTTACCGATATGAACACCGTCGTGGTCTGTCAGCGTCTGGCACTTCGACTCTTTGTCTTGTACACGGTGTCAGCAATTTTCGCAATGGGGCAAGGAGCTTCCAACCTGTCGCCTCCCTACTATCCCGCCCCTTATGGCGGCTGGGCTCCAACCTGGAGTGACAGCTACACTCGTGCTGTCACTCTGGTGGAGGCTATGACTCTGGCTGAGAAAGTCAATATCACAGCTGGAACAGGCATGTACATGGGTGAGTGAATCGAATGCAGCTAAACTTGATATGCGCAATATAGGCTGACTTTCAAGCTAGGGTGAGTTGTATACAATTAGGCCAAAACTCGGAATGTATTGCTGACTTAGTCCAAGCCGATGTGTGGCCAACACTGGAAGCGCCGAGCGCGTCGGTTTCCCTCAGCTCTGCTTCCAAGATGGGCCACTCGGCGTCCGCACAACCGGAAACATTACTGCTTTCCCTGCCGGCATCACCACCGGTGCCACGTTCGACAAGAAGCTCATGTACGAGAGAGGCGTGGCGTTGGGCGAAGAATTCCGCGGCAAGGGCGCGAATGTCTATCTGGGTCCCTCAGTAGGACCCCTTGGTAGGAAGCCCAGAGGCGGCAGAAACTGGGAAGGTTTCGGTTCAGACCCTGTGCTTCAGGGCATTGCGGGAGCTGAGACTATTCGAGGCGTCCAAGAGCAAGGTGTCATTGCGACCATCAAGCACCTGATTGGCAACGAGCAAGAAATGTACCGAGCCTCGTTCTGGCAGAAGGCGTACAGCGCAAACATAGGTGAGGATCGCAGAAAATACAAGTCTCGAGAGACAAGGAGGCTAATCTCAGTTGAATAGGTGATCGGGCTATGCACGAGCTTTATCTCTGGCCCTTTGCTGATGCCGTTCATGCTGGCGTTGGTTCTGCAATGACCGCTTACAATGATGTATGACCGCATGAGATAGAATTGATTGAAATGCATCTAACTTCTCTATAGGTCAATGGCTCATCTGCCTCGCAAAACAGCATGATTATCAGTGGGCTTCTTAAGGACGAGCTTGGATTCCAAGGATTCGTAATGACTGACTGGCTTTCTCACTATGCTGGAGTCGCCTCTGCCCTGGCAGGCCTCGATATGTCCCTCCCAGGAGACACATTCACCAACTCTATCCCTCTGGTGGGATATAGCCACTGGATGGGTGAGCTTTCGAAATCCGTTTTGAATGGCTCTGTTCCTGTTGATCGCCTCAACGACATGTGCACTCGAATCGTCGCAACCTGGTTCCAGTTTGGCCAGGACCAAAACTATCCAAAGCCAAACTTCCATGCTTGGGTCGGCACTGCAGAGGGAGCGCTATATCCTGGAGCGGTAATCAGTCCAAGCGGCTTGGTCAATGAGTTCGTCAATGTCCAGGGAAACCACAAGGCAATTGCGAAGCAGGTTGCACAGGAAGCAATCACCCTTGTTAAGAACAACAATTCCTTCCTGCCGCTGAGTACCTCCGGCCAATTCACTGTATTTGGGACCGATGCACAGGCAGATCCCAGTGGAATAAATAACTGCCTTGATAAGTCTTGCAATGGAGGAACGCTCACGATGGGTTGGGGTTCTGGAAGTGCGACTTTGCCATACCTTGATGACCCCATCACCTCTATTCGTAAGAAAGCAGCGAAGGTTACGTATCATGCCAGTGACACGTTCCCGAACGTTGGCACACCTGGGGATGATGAGATTGCCCTCGTGTTTATCAACTCAGATTCTGGGGAAAACTCGCTCACAGTCGAGGGCAACCACGGAGACAGAGATGCCACCGGACTGGCGGCATGGCATAACGGTGATGAGTTGGTCAAGAAGGCTGCGGCTGCCTACAAGAGTGTAGTAGTGGTCTATCACACTGTCGGCCCAGTTATAATGGACCCTTGGGTCAACCTGCCTTCTGTCAAGGCAGTTCTGGTCGCTCATCTTCCAGGCCAGGAGGCTGGAGACTCGCTGACCGAAGTCCTGTTTGGTGAGGTTTCACCCAGTGGCCACTTGCCCTACACCATCCCTGTTTCTGAGGACCAGTACCCTGAATCATTGGATATTGTAGAAGGTGCAGGTGTCCAGGATACCTACTTAGAGGACCTCTATATCGACTACCGCTTCTTCAACAAGAATAACACGAAGCCTCGCTATGCTTTTGGACACGGCCTCAGCTACACGACGTTTGAGTATTCCGAGCCGACAATCACATCAGTAACCAAGCTCACTCGCGACCTTCCAGCAAGATCCCCGAAGGGCACGACCCCCGTATCTTCAATGAACCGCACCATTCCTGCCGCGTCTGAGGTTTACCAACCCAGCGGCTTTTCCACGGTTTGGCGTTACCTGTACAGCTGGGTCTCGAATGGAGACGCCGACAATGCGTACAAGATCGGCAAAGAGGGCACGTCGAAGTATCCTTACCCAGACGGATACAGCAGCGAACAAAAACCTGGACCAGCAGCTGGTGGGCCAAATGGGGGAAATCCGGCACTTTGGGACACGGCGTGGACCTTGTCCGTTACCGTCACCAACACCGGTAGCAAGGCAGGAAAGGCGTCTGGTCAGGTGTATGTCCAGTTCCCAGATGGGAACGGCTATGATACGCCGATCATTCAACTTCGAGATTTTGAAAAGACCGCAACTCTGCAGCCGGGAGGAAGTGAGAAGCTCGAATTCGCAATCAAGCGCCGCGACGTGAGCGTTTGGGACGTGAAGGAGCAGACCTGGGTTGTTCCGGGACTGGACAACGGATACAAGCTTTGGATCGGTGATAGCAGTGACAATCTGCATCTATTCTGTAATACGGCGAAACTTGGATGTGAAGAGGGGGTTGATTCCCCGGTATGAGGGCTAGGATATCGTGGGGAACAGCGGTTATAGTTTCAAATTACTTTTGATTCTGGACTCGTATGTTTGTAACTGTCTTCACCAATTAGTGGTCGACTACAATTGACGCCGATTTTCATTGTGAAACTTACTTGTTTGAGCATACAATTGATCTTATAATTGAAAGAAGCTCACAATGAGTGGCTTTTATGGCGTTGTAATATGACTCTATCCTGGTCTTGCTAATCAGAATCAACCTCCCTCGCTGACACCAAAAATGGTCGGAACTCTGGTAGAAGATCATCGTCCTTCTTCAGTTCACTTTGCCTGTCACCAACTGTGGGAAGCCACACCATCAGGCGACGCGGGTCCCTCTCACCAAGGTCATTCTTACTGACTCGCTCCTCTCTGTTGAACTCTCGGGTATTGTCCCCTGACTCTCGCAACTCGTTGTCCGACCTCCGAGCTTGGAGACTATCAATCCACCCTTTGTCATCGGGCCCAAGCTGGAGTTGTACAAATGGGGGATTAAGATTCTGCCAATCACCTTTGTGGTGAGCCAGGAATTCCTTCGCATTTTCCTTTGTCTCAAGTTTCACGGAGACCTTGTCGGCACTGGAATCGGCTCTCAAGATCACAGTCATGGGACCGGAAATCGAGCGTATCTCCTCATCGACGTGATCCACTGGGCCGCCTTGCAAGAGCAGATATTCCACGCATTCAAAGGTCTTGAGCATGATTGCATTCCATAGGGCAGTCGGTCCGGTCGCATACCTCCCGCTGCCGAGGTGGATATCTGCGCCATAACTTTCAACGAGGAGCCGAACCATCTCATGCTTGTTATTCCCTGCCGCGGCGTAAAGAGGTTTCACCCCTGGAGGATTGCGATGCTTGTTGGGGTCGGCGCCGTATTTCTCGATTGTGAAACGTGCACACTCAATAGATCCACCTCCAACAGCTTTGTCAAGAAGATGCTGAATGTTGAGCTTTTGTCCTGCGGGAAGTTGATCAAGGGACATCGTCTCATGTTCCGTTATATCAAATCCATTGATGAACTCGAACTTGTCGAGGCGGTTGTATACCATAGCGTCATAGGCACCATAAACAAACGGTTTGTGGAGTTCTTCTGGCAGGTCGAAGGGGAGAATGTCACCGTCTAGGTTCGTTGGGTACTGGTAGCTGAGGAGCAGCTTGAGAGATTCTAGAGGCCCGTCCATCGCTGCCCCGGGCGTGGCGTTTACGATGGCCTGCCTTTCTGTCTCCGTGAGCAGCTCGGACTTTGTGTGCCCGTTCTGAGCCTCCGTCGGATACCCGCCTCTTTCGAGCAGAAAACTCAGCGCTTCGAATCCGTTCCTTGCTGAGGCAGCGCCTTTGATTGATAACGGCGTTACCCACACCCCGGGCTCTTCTCCTGCGCGGCTTTTTCTCTTCCTTTGTGAGCCGTGGAAAGGATGCTCTAATAGCAGTCTAAGGCTGTCAACGTTGCCGTGGACAGCTTCAAACTCGAGTGCATCGGCACCAGCATATTCGTCCTGTTCATCCTTAGGCAGGTCATCATTTACATTTGTTTTCGCAGTTGGATCAGCACCCTGCTCGAGTAGATATCGTACGACACTTGGCTTGTGTGCGCCTATGATTAATGGCGTTCGCCCAATGCTGTCGCGGATATCCACGTCCACATGACCCTCCTCCAGGAAGATCTTGAGGCATCCAACATGGCCACGGGCGGCCGCTGCGTGAACAGGCACCACGGATGGATCATCTCTATCTGGGATCTCCCCATTCTGTTTGGCTTCCTCGTCGGCCCTCTCATCTTCTTCAGACAGTGGTGCAATATCTGGGTGCACCTTCAGACCGGTGGAAACAAGGCATCGGACCAAAGCCTCATCACCGCGGAGGGCAGCTTCGTACAATATGTTTCGTCTATGAACGGATTTTGGGTAGTTTTCAAGAACCTCCTTGAGCTTGCTAACCCGTTCTTCTGTGTCGGTGATCAACCATATTCTTGCTTGCTGAAGGGGATCACGGCCCAGTTGGTCGTAGTATTCGTAGTCGTAGAGCCAGAGGCAGTGGCCTGCCGGAGCAATGGACAGCGCCATGCCCCGGGGAGGCTCCGGGATGTCTGGCTTTGGAGGCGGAAGTACCTTGACCATCTTGTCTGACGGATCTGCGAATCTTTCGAAAGTTCAATTTTCTTTCTTAGAAGGAAGAGAAATTTTGCGAGGTAGAAGTAAGTGATAACGGAAAAAGAAGAATACTAGGCTCCGGCGGGCAATGACATCACTTCTTACTACTGCGTTTTTAGGCAAACAGCGGTATCTGACGCCGTAAGCAAATCACTATTCAGCGTTGTGAAACTCGCTAGTCACTGATGTGAGCACTAGAATCCACCATTACGGTGACTTGCAGGCCTAGACTCTAAAGGCAGATTCTCAAGGTTATAATTAGATGGTCAGTTAGATGCTGAAAGTTTAATCTTTTGGCTTCCTAATGAGCTATGTCGATATGAATACTCACAAAGGAGTGAATCGCTTACCTCAGAATGAATTAACAGGCCCATGTCGATGTAAGCAAGCTTCTCTTTAGCCCTTGGAAAGCCAAAAAGAATGGTCTACCACCGCTTCATATCCCTGGATGAGCTGGGCAAAGAGTGCAAATAGTCACGCAATATTAATTGTGCGTGTACTACTAATTATTTATCTAATTATTGAGTATTTGGTTGCAACGAGGGCGAGAAGTCGGCGGTCCAATTCGCCCAACCACTCAGCAAACGGTAAGGATTTCACTACTAGTTGTATCTTTTTTCCCACCAAGACTAATCTCACCGTCCGCTTCATCGCTGCTATCTGGTGCTAGCTGTTTCCGTGATAGACTCATCCTTTTCCGGGGGACAATTGTCTGCCGCCCCTGCCTGTAGAAGAATCATCTCGGCAGTTTTATGGCCATGCTCTCTCTCGCCTCTTGAAGAGGACTATACCCCCGAGAGTTCAAAAGATCCAAGCTGGCACCATTCTCAACTAAGAGGCCAGCCGCTTGCCCCTGCCCCTGAGCAACTGGTATATGGCGCGGAGTGCAATTCTCATTGGATCTGGCGTCGATGCTGGCACTCCACCTGAGAAGTATACCAATAGATCTGAGCCGGCCATGTTCTCCAGCAATAGCCAGTGGGGTCAATCCCCGGACCGTCCTACTATCATGATCTAGGCCGTACCTCAATGCTCTTCTGAGAAGCGTTACATTGCTCACCGAAGCTGATAGATAGAGAATGTTCTGACCATCATATCTACGACTGGCTATGTTTGCGCCCGCGTTCGATAGAGCTCTCACTGCCTGCAAACCGTCTGAAGAGTACGCGTTTCTCGACGCTACATGGAGAGGCGTTTTCCCCTTGGTCTTGGTTCTGGCCTCCAAGTTTGCTCCTCGGCGGACTAAATATCTGAGAATCCCAGTGTCGCCCCAGGAGGCAGTAAGATGCAATGCCGTCACCTCTTCCGGTCCAAGTGTTGCCTGTATGTCAGCACCTCTGGAGAGGAAGAGCTCGACGATGGCTGGTTGCATGATGGGGCTCGCGATCGCGAACAGCAACGGCGACGATCCCTTAGGTGGTTCCATTTTATCCCAACCGTGTTCCAGCAGCAGATTTATAATATCCGTGTGTCCGCTCGCGGCTGCGGTGCACAGAGCCAAGCCTCTGTCACATTCGGCGACCCTCAGCCAAGCCTCTGTCACATTCGGCGACCCTCTTCTTCTCCATCATCTCAACCAGATGACATACTATCCCGAAGTGACCATGGTGCGCTGCATGAGCGAGAGGAGTAAAAGGAGCGGAATAATGACTGAGCGTGTGCTGTATTGGGGTAGTCGCGCATCTAGTCGAGTTTCAGCAATGCCAGCTTGCTCAAGCAGTAGACAGAGTAGGTGACTTACAAATCGGCCCCGTGTAGTGTCAAGAAGAAGATCCCAAGGGGGAGGTCCAGTGATACAGCTTGATGCAAAGCTCCCAGCTGCATTTGTCGCGTTGATATCAGCTCCGTTCCGCCGAAGGAGCGAGACGATATCCGGATGTTGCTTGAGCACCGCGTACATCAGCGGGGTGCTGGTCAAGGGATGAATCCGGTTGACATTGGCCCCTGCCTTCAGCAGCGCTTTGACTGATGATAACCTGCCATTCGCACAGGCAGCGTTGAGCGGGAAGCCGGGGTCAGAGTTCGGGCCAGCTCCCGCCTTGAGAAGAAGCCTGACCATGTCGGCCGGTCCTAATCGCAAAGCCAGCCTGAGTGATGTGTCTCCTGCTGGGCCGACTACGGTCAAGTCAGCTCCGCCCCTGATTAGAGCCTTGGCTCGGCCGTAACAAGGTCTCAGGATGGCGGTCCATATATCCATGTTCGCACGAGTCCTTTAGTTGACGTCAAGGCTGGAAACCAACGAGCTACTTGCACGGCAAATGTGGTATGAAGGCGGGGAAAGATGGTGAGAGCCAGGTTGCGGGGTCCCACATTTGGTCGTTGCCAATCAATACATTGAGAGATGACGGGTAGCAAAATGGGGGATAAACCACACGCAATGAAGTGCCCTACACAATAATCAAGTTTTGAAAAGCCTTGCAACTTATTCTTTGTTTGTAGGTTCCGGATGAGAAGACTTCATCGTCTCCATCGATCTTCTCAACCGGACTCAGCGGTTACATCAATGGACTTTGTTTCGTCGAAAGGCTGCTCAACCGAGTTTTTTTGAAATCGAGACTGATCCAGTAACTGCGCAAGTAGACTGATGCTTTCAATATCCCACATCGCGGATGATGTAACGCAGAGAAAGGAAGTCTATCAAAGACATAGGGAACCTTGGACCCCTGCACTAGCTCTGAATAGGGCTTGCTTGAGTCGCTCCTCACAACCCCTTTGCTTTTGCTTCTCTGCGAATGATTTTGCTTTTTCAATAGCACCCATACTATATCCATCAGCACCTTTTTCAAGCAAAAGATTAAGAACACTAATCCGGCCATGTTCCGCCGCCCCTTCGAGGGCTGTTCGTCCATGAATTAGCGCTGGATCAGCATGGATATTGGCTTCTTTGTCCAGAAGAAGCCTAACAACTCTCACGTTCCCGTTGATAGCTGCAAGTTGAAGGGCGGTTCCACCACCATTTACAGCCGGATAAGCATTGACTTCTGCACCTTGATTGACTAGGTACTCGACTATCTGGAAGTTGCCTATTTCGCATGCCTGCTGCAGGGGGGTGCGACTTAGACGCTCAAGTGTTGGTTGGTTAACATTGAACCCGTTATCCAGGAGGAACTTCACTATCTGCAGGTTGTCAGACTTAATAGCCACGAGGAGTGGCTGACGGCCACGCCTAGCCCCAGCCTTGAGTAACTGGCTGATCATTTCAATGCCCACCGGGTCATATTTCGCGCAGGATTTGATAGCGTACAAGAGTGCAGTAGTGGAGACACTTGTAAACTCAATCGGAGCCGCAAAGCTGTTCACATCTAGGTTTAACCCAATCAAGAATTCCAGGGTTGAACTGTCACGAGCATCAAATGACGCCATTAGGGCCTTCCCGCCGAACCCTTTCATTCCATTGGGATACCTCAAGGAGAAAGCCTCCGATAGAATGTTGAGCAAAGAAGTATTGTGGGTATGAAGAGCAAGTGAGAAAGCGTCCTCATCAGCTGGGTCGGCGTTGTATTTTAGCAAGAGCCGTACCATGTCAGAACTTTCGACCTGCACTGCTTTTTGAAGCTCAGAAGGGTGAATGCCGCAATCTAAAAGAAGAGTCGCCAACTCGACGTCGCCGTTTTCGATCGCGATTTCAAGTGCAAACAAGGTGCCATATCTTAGAAAATAAATCGGCTCTAGTTCAATTAAGCATTTGATAATATTCATATCCCCCCAGCGGACAGCTTCTTTTATGGATGCAGAGCTCAAATCTGATGTTCCGAAACACTTGATCGTCTTGTATACCAGTTCTTTGTTGCGTATCTCTAGTGCCGATCGCATTATTTGATCCGCAATATCTCGAGACCCGTCGTCGTCTTCAGCAATATACACCATTAGTCTGTCAGCAATTTCGATATATTTTAGCTCTATTGCGTCTACAACAGCATATTCCAGCTTTTTCCCGATTCCGGGTGGTGCTCGCTCCAGAAGCTGTTTGAGATAGGGCAAATTGGCCCTCTCCACTGTTGCGATAATCGCTGCTGGTAGATCGGGCAAGGACGGGTCAGATATTCTATCCAGTGCACCCTTTTCCTCCAGATGCCTAATGAGATCGCAGTTTTGAGCTCTTATGGCCTCAGCTAGCGGCGTCGTTGGCTTTCGGCAACCATCAGTAAAGCCGTATGGATGGGACATGTTCGTTAAGCATACGGCTTCCCCATTAGTAATAGCACCTTGCTCCAACATGAGCTGCACCATATTCTGTTGTCCGCCGCGAATGGCAGCCGAAAGGTTTCCCATTGTCGGTCTAGTATGCTCCAGGAGGTAATTGGCAAGGTCCATGTTCCCCTTTGTAATGGATAGAGTGAGAAGTCGATTGAGATCCTTTCTACTGTTCTTCGCGCAGTTTCGCGCGCATTCCATGGCCTTGCACTCTGCCAAAAGGCCTTTGATGACCTTGACTGCTACCAGTGGTCTCAATTTTTCCACGATGCTACCCAGTCTCCATATTAAGTTCTCACAAGCTGCGTATGATTTAAACTTTTCTGCAATAAACAGTTTATGATGGTGCTCTGAGGGCACAGTTTGAACTAATACTTCAAGCAGCTGGCAAGGCGTGGTAAAGAAGTCATCTTTGAGCAATCTCACAACAGCATTGGGTTCGTTGTCCAGCAATAGCTTTGCGATTTCAACAGCCTTTGCTGCATTTTTAGGACACCGAGATTTTTCTATCCAATAAACGCAGTATTCATGGTAGAGTGAAGTCAATGCGCAACTTCTCGAGACCGAATCCCCGGGAACGTGACCTTTGGCTCCGTAACCAAGGAGCATGCGGACAATGGCAGGCAGGTGCAAATAGGAAGCCAATGAAAGCGCAGTAAAAGTTTCGCCGTGCAGTTGACAAACAATCCCATTCACGTCGATCTCGTTGGCTTGGCCACGGGTGGTATTTAAAATCAAGTCGACCAGGGCATAATCACCCGCTTCGATGGCAGCACGGAATGAATTGTCAGCCAGGGGCTTGGAAATACTTAAAATTCCTGACTGGAGGTATTTGAGGAGGTTTACTGTCATCTCAGACGAGGACTTCAGTACACCTAGAATAATAGCACGCGGGACACCTTCTAGGCCCGCGAAATTATTGGCGATTGAGAGGAGAATCCTTCCGTGGATTTCGGACATTGAGATGGTCCTAGAAACTGCGCCGGAGCTGTCAGGGCATTCGCCTTCGAAGAAACCATCGCGAAGTAGCGAAGCAAGCTGCTCGGACACGGTCTGAATAGTGTTATTCGCTAGATCGGTGCACATACTGTCCGTGGGTTCTTGCCGTATGTTTTGGATCATGAGCTTAATATTTCCATCGGAGAGGATGAATCGGGGCTCATCCTGGCATGCAACCAGGGGCGGTATAGAATTGTAAATACTACTGCCCCCCCTGTAGCTTGGTAGAAGTAGTGTATCGGAAGCGAGACTGGGTGTTTCTCGAGATGGACGTCGGAGCATTGTCTTTTTATGCTCATCAGACACCAGCAACTGGGGCTCGTATTGCGCTATTAAAGCATCTGCTTCATTCCTCGGATTTGATGCAACACGCGCATCAGGATGAGAAAATGGCGAACTGGGCAGGACGCCCTCCCTTATGAAATAGCTTGTTATCTGACTCAATGTCTCTGGGTCCGGCTGAGGTGAGTATAAAGTCGGATGAAAGATGGTAAGTTGGGAGCTGGGTGTGTCGGCTTCGAGCTGGTTTGCAGTCCAGATTGGGTCACTCTGTGCTGGGAGCCAAGTAGCTGGCAGGGGAAGCTCCTCTATATCCATATTCGCATCTCCAGGACTGAAAACAGTCGAGGGTAGAGTATCTGCAACCGTAGCCTCTCCTTCCTGGCCGGAATATTCTGAAAATTGGCCATGTCGCCAGATTTCCAGGCGCCACAAACGGGTGTGCGCTGAAGGTAGCAACTCTGCGAGAGGAAGGCGTTGTTAGTTAGGCTTGTGATACTTGGCTAAGAATTGGCTTACCATTGTTTTCTTGAGGTATCCTGTTCTTTGCTGGAAGATATCGGCGGCGTGCTTTCTCTATTCTCTTTTGCTCGAGGATTTGGTCGCCAAGCCTTACCCGTGGTTTAAGGCCCTGCCGTTCCAGAGTACAGTACAATGGGAGCAGCGCCTCCCAGTCTTGTCTCTTAAGGTATTTGGCCGCTTTCCATCTCTTCAGTTGTGCTTCATACTGAGCTGTCCTGTTATCAATTAATCTCTATAAAAGCAAGTGTCTACCCAAAGGCGACAAGAGAATTATACGCAATGGAAAACAGAAAGAGGGAGGATTTGCTTACGTGGCTTCAAACTGATGTTCATCGCGCATGACCTGCACGACATTCCTGGAGCTTGTCTTGACGCTATCAAGCGGGAGTCCTTGGTGGAATCGAAGGCCCAAGATTGTGTCCTTGTGCCGTTCCCACACTTCGAGTGGGATTTCTTTGCAAGGGGAGGTCATGTTATTCTAGTTGAAGAGTCGACAGTGGGCACTAGCAGCCGAAAATCGTGTTGTATTTTGCTGTTGTTTTGGACTGCCTTGAGTCGTCGTGATTGAGATAGGGCTTTTATGACGGGCTTCGTTGGTCGCGGACCCCAGAAACTGGTCACAAGAATTTGGGCCCTCCAGGTTTTGGGCTCCAGGTTTTGGGCTCCAGGTTTTGGGCTCCAGGTTTTGGGCATTCCAATGATCGGTAGGTACCAAAGTATCAGAATGCACTTCTGTCATATCTGCCCAAGCGACTGACATAAAATGGCACACCCAGAACCTCCAGCGTTAAATTTCGACATAATATCTAAACAATTGACCTATGAATAAACACAATACTAAGCGAATACTATTAAATAATTCATTATTTTCTTATTATTATGTTTAATATTTTTAAGAAGAAAATTAGGTCTCTACCTGCCATACGCAGAAAGGCCATTGAGTATGCCATGTTTTATTTCAGGGACTTACGGCCACGCCATGGCCTATTGCTACCTAATCAACATGTCACCATTGGGTTTATGCACATTGCGATAGGCCCGAGTAGGGTCAGAAGCAACATGCCAATGAGCGCGGAGTTAGTTCTACTGTACGGTTTGAAGATACGATATGTGGAGGGCAGTTGTTAGGTCAAGGATTCAAACAGCAGCTATTTAATATAAACGCTATATGTGTACACTCATCGATTCATTGAGAGACTACTAAGCTTTGATTTCTTGGGTAAAGATCTTCTCAAGATGCCTGGCGAATAATTCCCAATGCTGCTTCCTGTGATCCCGGAGGACCTTTTCATTTTCCGTGCTCTCACTTCCCTTCTCAACTAATAACGCACGACCTCTTGATTCGTCTGCTTTATGGATACCATCTAGTGTGGGATCGGCCAAAGGTATTGCGGCATCAATAGTGTACTGCGCATTCGTGGCGTGAAACAGTGCGCGTGCGCCCGTATCCTTTTTACCCATATGTTGTCCCTTGCGTATCCTGTTAGTAAAGAAGTAATGCTTGTGGTCGCACTCAGTTAGCACTTGTGGGTTGGTTCAGATCCTGTTGTTTGGAAGCGGGATCGATTCGCTTCCAAAAGAGGGCATCAAGCTTCGTGGCGGCCAGGCGCAGTAGTGTCCACGTTTGGACACGTGTCTGCAATGCCCTTCTCCATGTCCCCAGCAGCTTTTGGTCGTGGGCAGCCATGCGAGGCTGCACAGATTGTAGGCACAGCATGTATGTGAACAACCCTGGATAACACAGACAATGGCGGGCATAAGATGGCCAGAACGCGGACTGGTGTCTTCCATCTAGCCGTCTCATGAATTTGATGACAGTTTGCATGAAGCCTCGGCATGCTTGTAGAATCGCTTCGATCGAAGGCATCGAAGATTGCGAGTAATCGGGCTGGTCGCGCCTCTCCACAATGGGACGCAGGAGGGTACGAAGAACCAAAATCTGCACGGTGAAGAACGCAACATGCAAAGAGCCTTGAGCTTGGACAGAGTCGTCTTCATCCTCACCTCCGAAACCGTCTTCTGTATGCCCGTCCATTTGCAACTGAAGTGACTGTGGTAATCCGTTCATCCATTCTAAGAGCTGTTGGCGGGGCTCTCTCGCTTGTTCGATTAGGCGTTCTAAAGATTGAGGTTGAGATACGGCGCGGAGCGAACTTGTGATCATATTAGCCTAGTGTCTGCAAAGCTGGTCGGCATGAATTATGGGAGAAAGAGGTAGTTAGCACGAAGTACTCACTAAAACTGCCGGATGACTCTCCGGGCAATTTCCGTCAGACGACACAGCTGGAAAAAGTATTCAGGTGAGCGTCCCACGTCACTATCGAGGTCCATCTCAAAATCCGAGGAATCGAGATCTGTGACATTCCAATCATCGTCCGTTATCATCAACGCTCTCCCGTGTGTGACTGAGCGCCAAGTGTGGTCAACAAACACACACCACCATAAACGCCGGCGCAGTCGAATCTCCCAGCGCGGCAGATTCCATGCAGTTGGGTCAACGTTTAAGCCCAGAGTCTGGGCAATACCGAGCATCGAGCATGCCATAGACCACACAAAGGGGGTATCAACGGACACGGGATCGAAGGGATAATGGTTGATAAGTAGGATACAAAGTTGCAGCGTGGCCAACTTTGGAAAGTGAAGTTCCTTCTGGAGGTTGGCATAGGCAATCTGCCACAGTTTTTCTGATGATGGTTTCGTATAGGCGTTATTGAGACAGAATTGTTCATCGAACGAGATGAAAGGAAGAGCCAGCGCGTAGATAGCGGCTAGCAAACCAACAGGCGCCGTCTCTACAAAGGCCGACTCATTCTGGAGAATGCAAGATCGCGATAAAACGGGGAGTGACTCGAAGACAAATCTGAAATATCTTGATGTATTGTTAGTCCTAGTAAGATAGAAGAAAAGGTTCCGGGGAACGAGTCTCACAATCGCACAAGAGCAACCCCCATTGTGGAATCTACTAATTGACGGACATGCTCTCGATCATGGTTTTGAGAGAGGCACCTCTCCGTGAGTTCGATGGCCAGAGATGCAGTCTGGTTGTGGCTCTGAAGTAGGTGCACGGGCGTGCTATGGGAGCCCTCGTTCGGTATGTCCGATGACAATATATCAGGTTTACGGTACACCACGCGGAAAAACTTGAGTTCCCCAACGTCATTGTATGGGAAGTGCTGTAGGAAGAAAGGGTCAGACTCATTCGAGAAGCCAATCATCTGCGCTGAGTAGTCTGCTTGATCATCTATGGAGACGTGGTGGGGGCTGGAAGTATGGTGCGCGCGCGACGACGGCTGCGGCGGGCCAGCAACGGGTGTTTGTTCCTTGTGGTTGAGTGTGGTATCGAATATTCCTAGTTCTCGAAAGCCATCTTCTTCTGATAAAGTTTGAAAGGCTCCCTGGAGAGAGGTGGGTACGCTCCAACTATCCTCTCGTCCAGTGGGCCACAGAGAATCGGCGAGTACACTATCGAGGTGAGGAAGGTTCATTCCGGGCGAAAGGCCTGTCAAGCGACCGTTTTCGTCTAGTAAGGCGATTAATATTAGAAGTGATAGCGGAGAGTGTCATTGCACAAACCGATCGATGTTGACATGTCCAAATACTGGTCCTGAAGAGGCATTTCAGCTGGTGCTGTGGCGTCTTCTGCCATGTCTTCGATAACAGAAGGACTGCTATCGATATCTTTGTTATCATTGGCCGCAAGATCAACGAGACTGGAGACCGAATTTCTTGGTTGTGGCGCGCCGTTTTGCCCTTCTTTTTGTCTCTTGTTGGGGTTGCGAACAAAGGTACACTGCCGGCCGAGCCGCGTGCAGAGCTGGCAGGGGTTTCCGGGAGATGGAATGTTGCACAAGGCCTTGCGAGCACGACAAAGATCACAGGGCCGTTGAGATTTGGAGCGGTACCGTCGTGTGCCCGCGGGTGCAGGGAAGTTTCCTTCCCCTTGATGGGTGCCACCAAAATTGCCCGTATCCATGGCGCAGCGAAACAACCGGACTAAAGGGAAGCATGGATGGCAACCAATAAAGGTGTATGCCCGGGTGTTCCAGGGTGGCAGAAATCCCCGGCAAGAGATTTATTGGGCTGCATATCCCTCAACATGAAGTTGAAGCTGGGAAGTTTGTAGTTGAAGTCTTGCGTTAATCCGGCGGCTTATCGTGGCGGATCACGTGACGCCAACTTTTTGGAGCACCTACTAACTTGAATGTACATGTACTACGGGACTAAGGGACTATCAACAAGCACCTGTGTGTTATTACAGATGGTTATCGGTATATATGTCTAAACATTTAAACGAGAGTTCTTCTTCAAGTGATTTCATCAGATTCTCTTTAGAAATTATGCAAGTCACATTCTACGTGGGCAGTACCTGTACGTGATGGGAAAGCGAGAAACGGGTCAAGATGGAAATCAAAGCCGGTTCGAACTCGAATGCCAAGTCCATAGAATGATGAGGAGACTTGGGACTAGTGGAGAGACAAAGGACAGTGAGAAGGAAAAAGCGGAATAACTGGGAATTGACACAAAGAGGACAAAAAGGAGATCGAGACTAACTGGAGAGGAGGAGACAAAAGGGGAATGTAAGCGCTTCGTCGATTTTACAATATGTAGTTGGCTGTCGATGTAAGCTTTCGTTTTAGCCTGTTCAAGCGCTGCCAAGACTTCAAGGTGACCGCAGCATCCCCGACGCCTGCAGGTACACTTCGTTACCCCTGGGGTTATAGTGAATCTCACCTCAGGCTCAGGTGACTCATCTGGCCTTGTCTCTGCTTTCTGGGAACTTTTTTACCCTTAATACTACCGCTACTAGGATTTACCATACTTGGATGCGCTCTCATAAACACTCGCCCTAGGCCAAGCCAGGACCAGCCGCAAGTCAAGAAAGGGTTCCCACCGCTTCTCCGCGTGTCGCCTACTCTACTTGAATGCTTCAACACTGCATTTGTCATGGTGCTCCGGCATTCCTCGTGAGCTCCCTCCTTCCTTCACTGTCATTGTTTTTGTTGCGATAACATGGCTCTTCGGCTACGATCGCGTGCTGTCCTGGCGACAGGCGCTCTCATGATGATCTTAATCATCTTGCACTTCCCTGCACCTTCTCCGATAATCGTTCCCTTCATTCCAGGGTCCGTCAACTGGTCAAAATTTGAGCAATTCCACCCCGTCGAATCGATCAATCCACTCCCAACCGACCGACCGCAACGATTGCCTCCAGTCCAAGCCGAACAAAGCTTCTTCAAACACACCGAACTGACCGAGCAACGACGTGCTGCCGTCCGCGATGAGTTTCTACGGAGCTACAATGCATACAAGGAATTTGCCTGGTTGATGGATGAATTGGCGCCACTTTCCGGCACAGGCAAAACTACATTTGGTGGCTGGGCTGCCACGCTCGTCGACTCGCTCGACACACTGTGGATAATGGGTTTGAAGAAAGAATTCCACGAAGCCACCATCGCAGTCTCTGCAATGGATTTCTCTGTTACCAAGGAGCGCGGTATCAATGTTTTCGAGACAACAATCCGACACCTCGGTGGACTGCTGGGGGCCTATGATCTGAGTAGCGAGCCTACTCTTTTGCAGAAAGCAAGGGAGGTTGGGGAGATGCTATACGTTGCGTTTGACACACCCAACCGGTTGCCGGGCTTTTGGTTGAACTTTGAGGATGCCCGCAATGGCCGACAGGTTGCAGGCACAAACGACCCGTCGGCCTCGCCAGCGTCTCTGACATTGGAGATGACACGCTTGTCGCAGATTACTGGGGATCCCAAGTTTTATGACGCCGCTGACCGGGTGATTCGCTTTCTTGACCGTGTCCAAAATGAGACTGAGCTGCCTGGCATGTGGCCGCTGACAGTTAATTTCCAAGACGAGACAGCCGAAGGCGACACTTTCTCTATTGGCGCATTGGCTGATTCATTGTACGAGTATCTACCCAAGATGCATGCTTTACTTGGCGGAGTTGATCCCATGTATGAGAGGCTGTATCTCACTTCTGCGGATGCCGTCATGAACAATTTGTTGTACCGGCCCATGGTGCCTGACAATGCCGATATTCTAATTGCTGGCGATGTATGGGCCAACAGTCAGGGCATGAGTCTCAACCCAGAAAGCCAACATTTGAGTTGCTTCGCGGGAGGAATGTTTGCTCTCGGTGGGCGTCTGGCCGGAAACGATAGCCATGTGGAAGTTGGAAAAAAGCTAGCCCGTGGCTGTGGATGGGTATACAACGCTTTTCCTACCGGAGTCATGCCTGAAATCTATGGCATGATCCCGTGTGGATCAGCAGAGTTGTGTGAATGGGATGAATCTAAGTGGAAGCCAGAAGACGATTTTATTCTCAAGGGGTTCTCACATGCTCGCGACCCGCGTTACCTCCTGCGACCCGAGGCGATCGAAAGCATCTTCATCATGTATCGAATCACAGGAGATTCAGAGTGGCAGGACTTGGCCTGGAAGATGTTCCAATCTATTATGAAGGTGTCGAGGACGGAATTGGCTAATGCGGCAGTCGACGACGTGACCAATCCTGATTCCCCAAATATTGACTCCATGGAGGTAAGTAGAGTATCTGTTCTTTACCCTTTGTTTGGTAAGCGGAACTGACTTGGTGTCTTTTGTAGAGCTTTTGGCTGGCTGAAACGCTCAAGTATTTTTATCTCATTTTCTCGCCACCAGATCTGATCAATCTGGATGAATATGTGCTTACTACGGAGGCACATCCATTTAAACGGACGAAGTGATTAGTCGCAGAGTGTCATTTTCTCACGTGGCGTTTTATAGGATGTGGCGTTCATCGAGTATCGTCGTCATTTAGGTTTCTATAAAAAGAAAGACGATGGAAGTAAAGACAAACTACAAGATACTATTGTGAATTCTTTCCTCTAGCCCCATCACATTAGGAGTACCTGATTCAAGATCACCTAACCACTTCATTAATCTCTTGCTGTTCAAAGGATTATCGTAGGTCCAGATAGCAATGTAAAAGTCTCTCTGCCTTTGAGTCTTGTTAAACACTTCTACCCAACGAGGCTGCAAAGCCTGCATAGTATCCATGAATATAATTCGCAATTGATGGAGTTCCCAGAATTCCAAGTGTTCCCAATAGAGTTCGTTGACCTTCCCATTCTCGTCGTACATATAGGAACTCTTAACGGGTTTGGTTCTAGTGTCTTTGCCATCTAAGAAGCCGGGGTACTGGCAGGCTATGGACAGCGGGCAGGCAGATACCCCTTCCCAGTCGACCACACCGGACAAGCTCCCCGCCGCGTCAACGATGATATTCTGCTTGTTGAGATCGTCGTGCATGAGGATTGTTCGTTCTGGACTTGTCTCAGGAAAGAAGCTGACGATTTGGCCCTTCAATTTAGCAAGAATTATGAGTGATGTCTCAAGATCTTCGGAATCCTCCCCTTCCTCGTCATCGGATTGTTCTTCGCGATCTCAAGGCGGTACTTGCAGTCTATCTCTTCTGCGTCACGGTTATCCAGTCCCTGCATGAAGTAAAGGGGCCTCGGCGAACTTGGATTTGAGGGTCTCTAGCATAAATTCCGAAGGAAGTTGATTTTCCGATGTGCGTGGTCTGGCTTTCAGAGGAAGAACTCTCATATAGGCTTCCGATAGTCTTCGTTTGGTGGGAAAAGGTGTCGGAATAGAACTGGGCAATCTGGCGAACAAGACGTTGCTTGGCTGTAAAGTCCATATCCCTCCAAGCATCGCTTAGAGTCTTCCCTTCCAACTTTTCCAATAGAATCCACTCAAATCCTATTTGATTTTTTCCATGAGATTGATATGCGAGAATCCCCGGAACGGAGAGAGATGTATGGGTTTGCACCCAGTGAATTGTTGCTACTTCACTCTCCGTTTTCATCTCTGGTAGAATTGGCATACTGATACGGATCACAGCCTCTGGGTTATCAGTGCCCACAGAGAAGACCCTATTGAAAGTACCCTCAGCCAAGAGCTGAATAGAATCGGGACATGGCCGCTGGAGAGCAAGCTGGGCTGTCTTTTGGATGGCGACTTCATCAAGCTCGATGGTCCACCGAGGCTCAAGACCCCAGAGGGTGGCTACCCACTCGAAACCAGAGACTTCTGAGCCGCTCATGGATGCTAAGGAAGATGTTAAACAAAGCGGGAAGTATTGTACAGTGAGTATTCTAGGTCGGAAAGTTGGAGAAATCGAAAGCTGAAGAGAGTAACGGGAAGTGTCATCTCAAGAAGGGTTTGGTGCGTGTTTGGTGCGTGTTTTTGTGCGCCAGTTGAGAGTAAGAGTGGTCCGATCCTCATGCTCGTCGCATGACTGTTGCTTACATCCAGAGAATTAGTATGAATAAATGGCTAGTGAACCATCGATGACAGGATCTTCCCTGGTCTCTTAACCTTGTGTCGTACAACTCCATACTGTTGTGCTGACCATTTGCCAGGTACATCGCGGCAGCGACTGGGAGAACGGCCACGGCTTTCCCAACGCCTTTAGCATAAGCAAACATCAATGATATCTATAGAAACATACTAGTCGACACGTATTCATAAAATGGAGCAGACTGCAGAACATCGAAGGATGTTATTTACATTTAAGCGAGCCCAACCTAATCTAGTTCCACAGTAATATTCCTTCGGCGCTCGGCAGTCAGATTGAATCTACCGTACCGCCTGGTCCCCTCTTAAATCCAGGCACATTAACAGCGGCAGTAAGCGGTGAGGCCACCCGATGCCGACGAGCACAGCCTGAGTTGCACTTGGCCGAGAGCACCCACTTCCTGGATGAGTTACATGTGAAGATCCAACTCCCGTCACACCTGTACCTGCCCGGCGTGCAAGGTGTTGGGGCGGTGCTTTGACGTGGTGCGATGTTCATGACTTGGTCAGGGGCTTCCGCAACTGGTGTTGCTGATACCAATGCGAATGTGGCGAAAGCCACGGTGAGGATTTTGTAGAATTGCATTTTGCTTGTCTTTGCAAAGATTGTATCGTGGTGGCTTTGTAGGTTTTACAATGCCCTGAGAATGGAGTGGTTTGGAATTGGATGATTTAAGGGTACAGGGTCAAGGAGAGAGCACTGCTTAGGTTGAGAGCTTAAGGACCGACTGACGCTGTCCTTTCTGGTGCTTTTATACTTCAGAAACACCGAACTTCCCCAGTTTGATACATTGTCTCGAACCGAGCTTCTCAAAATTGGCGCAGTCTCTGGCACTTTGGATCCCAAAAGTACCCTCAAGTGAAGCCTCGATGTCTCGGCAATGGCATTGTTGGCTCATTATTGGCCGAGTTATGTGTCAGTCGGCAGCTTGGTATGCATTGTCAGGAGGAACTTTGGTTCAGATTCTTGGCGTTCAGCGGTGTTGGTTAGCTAGGGGGCCAGCCGTATAAGACGAGCATTTAATGTGGAGGATCCCCCTGTTTATGCTTTGGACTTTTGAAGTGCTTAGAGAGCCAAGAGGAGTCAAGTATTTGGATTGGGAATGCATGGGTGGTGAAGTGAACCTGATTTGCCAACGGGTGAAAGCGGAAAAGATGGAGTGACAAATTCTCGGACTCTGGCTAAGGGGCTATTGGTACCTACTGGGTTTCTGAAGGTTTAGGTTTAGTGTGTTGAAGTGCTTGGATTTAAAAATAAGTGCAAAGCTGTGTTTGTGATAGCTAGGTCGATGAGCGTAGGATAAATAGGGATCCAATGAGCGGCTCACCCCGACGGTAAGCGAGTCATCGGTATAAAGGCTTATAGAGCTTTCTTTCTGTATAGCCATAGCCTTAGGCCAGTAGAACTTCTAATTTTTAGCCCTTTGCATTATTGTGTTAAGATATCGGGCGTCGCATCTTCCATTACTGTTTGTTTACTTTGTACTCAAACTCTCTCGCCCTCCCATAGCTTATCCACCAAATGCATAGTAATAAAGGCCAAAGGTAGATAAATACTATAAGATGGAGTATTCATTGTATTGAAATATCAGATCTGGTATTTTCTATTATTATTTAACTTTATACTCAAACTTTCTTATATATCATGAAACCTTTCGTCTCAGTATATTGTATAGGACCGAAATTCACCCTTCGGGTGAATGAGGGGATCTGCCTCATAAATCTTATTAAATAGTCGTCTGAGTCTCCCATTCGCTCTTCCCGTGAATTTAACCCCATATCTTCCCTCTATCTCTTACTCTACCTATAGCTATCAAACCAAGAAAAAGGGTTCGTCACTATCCTAGCCGACACCAACATATAGTTCGCAGTATAATCCAAATTGCCTAGCATGCCAGCTCTAGCTTTACTAGAACATCTTGTCTAGATCATTAGGTTAAGGTTCAAATTTTAATCTCTAGTAGGCTGGGAATATCGAAAGAAAGATGCATGGGCTTATTTTAAGAAATATTAACTGACCGCTATATCCCCTGGCTTACATGGATGTCTAAACTGCTCAACATCTACTTTTCATATCCAAAATAACCAACCTTTGCCTACGATAAAACTTTTATCACCCCGTCTCAATAAATATGAATTCAGAGACCCGCGCGACGGAATTGTCCGATTCTCTGAATCGTTTTACAAAATTCTCCAAATTGCCCACCGAGTTACGTTGGACCATTTGGCGGATGGCTATCTGTTCTGATCCCACCCCGAGGATTCATTATTATTCATTGTTCAACGATAATATCGAAGGAAATCGACAGACCTTGCTACGTTCTATGCTAATCGACAAGCCTACCATGGCTGAAGAGCCACGTGTCCGACGGGACGCGGATAGGAAACCCTCATATACTCGCTATCCTAAGCTATATACGAAGCCACAAAAGCCACAATCCTGGACCAAGACCAATCGCTTTCTCTACTATTGGGATGCTAGCCTACGAACTGCATGCAGGGAATCTCGCGCGGTGCTTCTCTATCACCTTGACGACACGAAGAAAGGCGGGTACATACTGGAGGCGCGAAATGCCCCCTACACAAGGCCGTTGTTGCGACATACAATCAGGATCAACGTATATGTATTGATATATGCAGGCGTGATATTATATGTCTCCGATTTGCACCAGAAGATTTGCGTATCTGTGCTACCCTCCGATGGGATATCTTGCTCACTCGGCTTCCCTTCTTTTGCCTTCCGAAGTACTCAGGTATCAACATTGCCTTTGAGTTCCACGACAGCTGGGATGATGGTTTGGAATACAGTCATAAGTCTATGCTCGAGCATCTCTATGAACCATCCATTAGGGGGCTACTAATAAGAGCATGCTGGGCGTGGACATCCACCTACATCCCTCGGTGGACTCGGATATGGTTGATTGACCGTGGAGGACGGCTCCCAGCCAAGTACAAACCTGGAAGAGAAAGGGACGGCACATACCGTGCTGATGTTCTTTATAGTGAAGAACATATACCTGACCGGCATAAGATAGATGATGAAATTTTCATTGACGGAAAGACGAAATATGTGGAATGTTATATGTGGGACTACCCAAAGGAGTGTTGCTTTATTACTTGCCGGTCTGGTGTGCCAATCTCACGGTTCATGTGGAAGCTGGATAATCTCTGCAGGCCTGCCCATCAACCACCTGGAAATAGGCCGGGCTATCGTGAACGACTATTCAGAGTCTTACACCCATTACCGAGTACCGATGGAACCGGATGATAGAAATTTTAGGTGTGTTCTTTAGCTTGTTATTTGCTGCGGTCAACCTATTCCCGTTTCCACCTCTCCTTGTTGTTTTGAGTGAAGGAAGTTCAAACGTTCTACGATTGAACATAATAATACATAGGCCAAGCAGCAAAGTGAGCTACGATGTCGTAGATGTTGAATTGGTTGAGTTCTCTCATTATGGCTGCGTGGTGTGGCCACATGTAACTTAATAGTGGACGCAAGCTATTTGAATTAGCAGTGTCAATAATAACCAAGTTCGACTTGGGGAGACCTACCGCGTGCAGGAGAAACCCCCGCGAGACCATCGTTGGCAGTGTCCTAGTGTATCATTAGTTTAGCTCTCAGGCATGATCTTGGATGGAGAAACTTGCGTCCGACATAATGGTCAATCTACTGGAACATTGCAAAAGCTTGTTAACCAAAGAGTATAGCAAAAACATCACAAGGAAATGGTAGTTACCCACGAGTTCTCGACTGTTGAAAAGTTTTTCTGTCAATTCACACTGCAAGGGTAAAAAACAACGAGATAATGGGGACATGGAGGGTGAAGAACATACCTGTCACTCTGATGATGGCTGAGATAGGACCGAAGAGAAAAAAGCAGTTAAGGGATAGAATAGTCATATTGGATGATGATATTGTGGGTGGAAGGAATGGTATTTTTTTTTTTGTTGCCATGCCAGCAGAAGGAGCGTGGTTCAAAGTCCTTTGGAAAAGAGGCGACAGAACCTTTGCAGGGGCAACATGAAGAGCTCCTTCCTCGACCTTTCAATGCGTGTCGACCCCGCCCGGTCGATACCTGAGGCAGCTTTGACACCTGAGGCAGCATTAGCTTCCTCTGTACAGGCTGGTAACTGCCTGAGATCAGTATTGTGATTTACTCTGATCCTCCAGTCTCCAATCCTTCGCCTGTTTGGGCGCAAGTCGCAAGACGAGCGTGTCTGAAAAGAGCTTCAGCCATACGGCCGAGTCAGAAACGAATGGACTCCCGAGACGAATGATCGATTCAGCGACGCTAAGCATTCTGTCGCACTGCCGCCGAAATCGCCGCCGCCGCCTCTGCTGCCCACACCTTGGCGCCCGCGCCCGCGCTCTCCCCCCACCTCAGGCCCCCAACCTCTCCAGCCGCAATTGCTGCCTCCGAGGCTTCTCCTGCTGCCCCCATAGGTTTCCAGAGGCTCTGTTTATATTGTCGAAGACTCGTGCTTAGTTCATGCCAAGGCCCCTGCCCTTAGTGGTGGCGAAGGCAGGAAACAGTAAGTTATGCATGTTCTCCTGCTGTCTAACTCTGGTAAATCCAACAATCTTGCAGAAGGCCATCGATCAGATTGGCGTAAGATTACAATATTTTGTGTGATAGATAAGAAAAGCATGTTGACAAATGTTGCATAAAGAAAGCAACATGCCATGGAGGTAAGTGACAACTTCTTGGAAACAGACGTCACCAACACAGACACTTACTAGAATTTAAGAGGGGCCGTCGCCGTGAGGAGGTAAGAGATTAGTTGTCGGAGCTTATAAGGGCATCACGCATATAATGACGCTTTCTAGGCTCGCAGGATCATGAACGAGGTAGTTATGCCTCATTTGGAACGGAGTGATGGAAAAGATTTACTAAGTATGTGGTATAATAGCGCCTAGAGGGCGACATAGGGGTAAGTTCTCTCCCCATCCTAACTATTCATTCGATCCTACAAGAACTGCTCATTCATGTGTAGGTTCTCAACGATCTTCTCGCGGTACGTCTGCGAGTCTGCTTTTTTTTTCTCAATTCTGCGCAATAGGTTACATGGTATCTAATCTTATTATGCTACAAAGAATGTCCTTGGCGAGATCGCGGTATTAGAATGGCCTTCCTAGGTAAAAATGCATGACCAGTCTAACAAGAAACAGCGCCAAACTAGCCAGAGCCAGACGAGCTGATCCTGCCGAGCCAGTGGATAGCGACATGACCCTCAGCGAGGCTTCCTTGCAACCAATTTGAATATATTCACGGTTGCACCAATCGACCCAAATCCTACGTATATCTATATTACAGGTTTCATGAAGCAAAGTCTCCACGCTCCGCACGAAGCTTATCATATCGTAAAACAGCACCCAGCAATACGCTAGCACCCAAGGCACTATCAAAGAGTTAGAGGTTATAGTCAAGCTGAGGTACTTGGAAACGGGGAGGGGCATACCAATCTTCGGCAGAGCAGTACTCAACAGGGTTGTGACTGATTCCATCCTTCGTGGGTGTGAAGATCATGCTAGTCGGGCATCTCGTGTTGGTATAGCAGCTGTCGTGGCCAGCACCGCTGATCATCCTCCGCCACAATTTACCATCTGGGTGTGTTTGTGGGAGCGCCGAGCAGACATCAGTGGCGCTTTGCTCGACGGCACGGATACAGTCAGGATTGAATTCCACAGCAGGACTGTCAACGAGCAGCTTCCAATCAACTTCAACGCCCTTCTCGCTATCCTCATGTGCGATCCTCTGAAATTCGGCTCGGCATTCCTCCTCCATCTGGCTCAGAGTTTCATTCTTCATGTGGCGGATGTCGAGTGTGAAAACTACGGTGTGTGCCATGGTATTGACAGTTCCTGGCTTGGTCTCAAAGATGCCAGTAGTTGTCAATCCCCCGAGACGCTTAGCAATAGGATTGGCAGCGGCAACCATTCTCGCGGCACTCAAGACGGAATCCTTTCGCGCATAGAGAGGCGTGGTACCAGCGTGGCTGTCCCTTCCCTTGACTGTAATCTCAAACCACTTGAAGGCTTGGACGCCTGTCGAGATCGCCAATTAGCACACAACCAAAAAAAGCGAACGGAAATTCCAAATCGTACCTTCTACAACGCCAATCTTTTGACCTTGATCTTCCAAAATGGGGCCTTGCTCGATATGTAACTCAAAGTGGGCAGCAAAAGGGTTCGAGCGATATGAGGCAGGGTTTTTGCCCAAATAACCGATCCGGGTGAGTTCTTCTTTCATGGTCTTGGGACTGTCGTGATTTGCAGTCACTTCTTTCAGATTCCAAGCATCTTCCAAGGGAACTTGCCCGGCCCAAACACCAGAAGATACAGCCATCTTTGGGAATCGGGCGCCCTCCTCGCTTTAATTGACCATGTGAGCTGGAGAACAAACATTCTAGACTGGGCAGGGTATTCTTACTTTGTCCAGTCGACCACACCAACGGGGCCTTCCGTCTCATGAGAGTTCTCGTTTAGCACCTTCAAAACTTCCAGACCGCCCAGGACTCCGAGGATACCGTCGTAGCGGCCGCCGGTGGGCTGCGTATCGAGATGCGAGCCCATCATGATGGGAGGCGCATCGTTGTTCTTGCCAGGCCGGACGGCAAAGATATTTCCCATCTCATCAACTGACACTTTGCAGCCAAGGGACTCGGCAGACTTGATGAACCAGTCCCTGACGGCCTTGTCGGAGTCATCAAGACTTAATCTGGCCATCCCGGTCTCGGTTGTGTCGCTAAACTCAGAACATCAGCCATGGTCGCTCACTGGGGGAGAAAGAAACACAGAAGAAGGAAATAAAACGAGCGAGGCTTTAATGGGGCGTAGATTAACACACCTTCCATAGGGATGGGCTGCTCCAAATTGGCAGCTTTCATGAAGAGTTTCTGCCAGGCGGGCCTGGTTGACCCTCAGGACTGGAACTTCGGATGGACTCATGCTTGAGACTGTGGGAGAGCAAACGATTTATTCAATCAAAAGCGACAGGGCTAGATCAACATCAAACCAGGTGAATGTCGAGATGGAGGCAGATGAATGCAAGGACAGGCTCGTTTTTTAAGCTACCTTTAGTCCTTGCATCGGGCCCCTCTCCCTCGCCGGCTAATGCATGACAGGGCTGGAGGGGTAACATGCAACGCCGCCGGTTGTGGTTCGCCGGCTCCCGTTTACGAGACACGGCCAGCTGTCTCTCTGCTAGTCAGTGGGTGGATTCGAAGGCAACGCCGACGGCGGACTAGACCCATAAACCCTCTCGACGATAAGCCTTCACTGGCTTGTAGTTTGCGGGGTTGAGTGGATCATGATGTGTCAAAGCATTATATCCGCCGTCGGCGTTCCCTGTGGAGCACGATTTCTCCGCAAGTTGTGGTCAGAGGAACCGAGATAGAGATAACACCAGCCAATGGGGCTACGAGTAATACCCGGTTCCTTGGGCCTGTATCAGCAGTTCCTCCAGACCCCATGTTGATGGAGTTGCCTTTTAAGAGTGTGCTGATCCTCACCGAAGTATGACTCTGTGTCTTCAAACCTACCATCAAACCTAGATTTCTCCACTGCAGAATCTTACTACATATCATGTCGAACGAAAAGAATGAGCTATCTGACCCAGAGGTCACCTCGCCTGTTGTCGCGACTGGCGAGATCGAAGAGATCTACAGTGACAATGAGCGTGCTGTCTTGTCCAGATTTGACTGGCTCGTCATGCCGCAGATGGCCATTTTAGTGATCTTTGCGTACCTAGACCGCACAAATATCGGTAATACTCTTTAACAATACACTTGAGAATCTGTTGCGAATGGTTGCTGACATCGCCTTGCGGTTCCGGTACAGGCAATGCACGCGTTTTTGGTTTAGAAGAGAGCACCGGAATGAAAGGCAACGACTTCAACGATATTTCCATGTATTTCTACATCCCCTACGTGATTTTCGAGACTCCTTGGGTTATTGCTGTGAAGAAATTCGGGCCAGGCCGCGTGCTTGCTGTTGCCATTGTTTGCTGGAGTGCCATCACTCTTGGAACAGGATTTGTCAACAGCTACAGAGAGATGATTGCCATGCGTGTTCTCCTAGGTATCTTCGAGGCCGGTCTGTTCCCAGCCCTCACCTTTGTCATTTCCATGATTTATCCCCGCGGTTCTCAGGGCAAGCGAGTTGCCGTCTTGTACATCTCCATTGCTCTCTCGGGTGCATTCGGAGGTCTGTTTGCATACGGAATCCAATCCATGGGAGCCAGGCACGGGCTTGAAGCTTGGCGGTGGCTATTTATTGTTGAGGGAACCATCTCATTCGGAATCGGACTTGCGTGCTGGGTCAGTCTCCCGACATCCCCTGAGACTGCGTGGTTCCTCAAGCCGGAAGAGAGGGAAACGATGAAGAGCATCAAAGCCAAGAACACGACGCCCTCGAGCTCCGGAACTCTTGACTGGAAGGAAGTCAAGATGGCCATCACTGATCCCATGATCTACCTTGCTTCGGCGTCTCTGTTCTGCTCCTCCATCGCGATGTTTGGGTTCAGCACCTTTTTACCAACTATTCTACTTGGTCTCAAGTAAGACATCTCTCCAATAATTTTTTGATCACTTACGCTAACACCATGACTCCTCCTCAGCTACACATCCCTTCAAGCCAACTACCTTTCAATCCCAGTCTACGTATTAGCTGCCATCACAACCGGTATCTCGACATTCGTATCCGATCGCTATAACCGACGTGCTGCGTGCCTCATTCACTCGCCTCTTTTGGTTATCGTTGGATACGCCATCTGCATTGGGTCTGCGGATAAGGCAGCTGGGTTTGCAGGCATGTTTGTGGTTGGTGCTGGAGTCTACTCCTTCAACTCCATTCTTGTAACGTTAGTAACTCGTGCCTTCGATCTGCTATATTGTCATCTTTAGAAGCTAACAAATTACCCCGATATTCTAGATGGGTCTCCAACAACACTCAACCAGACTACAAACGGTCCGTGGCCATCGCCATGGTCATATCTGTTGGAAACATCTCCGGTCTTGTGGCCTCGCAGATCTACCCAGCATCAGACAAGCCGCGCTACATCAAGGGAAATGCCGTCTCTTTGGGACTGGAGGCTGGTGCATTGATCAGTGTAGTGCTGATTTATACTCTACTCCGGCGTCGTATGGCACAAAAAGAACGACTGTTGGCGGAGGGAAAGACAGAAAACGGAAAGCACGGTGACCAGGCACTAGATTTCAGGTACATCTACTAGAAGATGACGTTACGGAGGTAAACAAACTCGATTTTTACCAACCCAAAAGCATAGGACAAGAAAACTCAACGTTTAATTTTAATTTTGCCTGAACTTTTTCATTTAACTCGGCAGAGGGATGGATCAGATCTGGCTGACCGATCAAGAAAGGGAGTTTCACGTCAAATAAAATCAGAAATTGCCTCGAGAGAGCTATGCCAGGTTTTCTATCGTACAGGACACTCGAGGATTCATCCTACCACCAATACAAATCCCTGAAGGACGATCAGGCTTAGAGTTTTCCATGCTGACTCTAAAGTTTCAGGTCGAGTAAACGCTATTGGAGAATCAGGATGTTCCTTCGGAGCGTGAGCTAAGAATTGTCACAGTTGTTTTTGTCTCTCTGCCCCGCATCATTCAGTTGCCGACGTTGAGTCCGCGTAGAGTCAGTTTGACTTTTGCCACGGTTTCATCAGTATCATTTTTACTCTCTACGGGTGGCTTGTGGTCTACACACCGCCTATGCCAGCAGCTTCATCTCTTTTCAACGTAGATTATCATCTGCTCTTTGGTGCCAAATAGCGACTTGCGTCGAAATATAGACAACCATCCTCGACCTACAACAGCGTTGCCTAAACCATGCCATGTCATCTCAACAATCAGACACTATATTATCCCACTCACATCAATGGCAATTGGGGTCGCCAGAGGATATGGTTTATCGAAACACGAATCCCATCTTGAATCACCCGAAGCCCAGAACCTCTCCAGGAGCTCCTTGGCCACCAACGGCGTGTTCGTTCCGATGTGGTAACTCATCCCTACCAGCTCATCCCTAACGAAATCTTTCATGCCTCCACAGCTATTCGCAGCTTCCATTCCAAGGACGTACAGCGGCCAGCCAACAAATCTCCTGATTCTAATTGACGGAAGCGCCTCCTTGAGGTATGCATTTAAGGAGATCCCGTGTTCAATCCGGCACGCTTCCAAAATATCGGAGAGTGGAAGCACACCAAGGCTCTGCAGCGAAGCTATACAATACAGTGCGGCAGCCGCCTGCGTCGAGAGTGCTACGAGAGCCCATTCACGATTCATGGCAGGCTTGGAATCGGCCCAGCTGTCAGACGAGAATGCTTCTATCCGCGTCAAGATCTCATACGCTTCCTGGGACAGGTCCTCCCCCACCATGCCAGACGCGGCTCGCATACGGAGGTGATTTATCCGGACAATTTCAGCGAATAGAGGCGGCGGCAAGAGGTGGAATTGGAACGTTCGATCGCCGTAGCGCTCTATGATGAAGTCGAGGTCTTCAACGTTCGATCGGGTCATGACGAGTGAGGATGCCGGGGACGTCGTGTTTCCAAGTGCCAAAACGCTGCGTACGTCGTTAGTCTCCATTGACACTGCGAGGGTCCTTCGGCAGCAGGTACTAAAAGAAACAGAGAATCACGGGGTCGAGTGATGAGGTGCAGGCGGCGCGAAACCCGCCTCGCATTGATATGAGGGCCTGTATCATGTCGATGTGGCATAGCCAGTCTGGGGAGGAGCCTTGCTGTGCCTGTCACTCGGGCAGCGGCTCATATCAGCACGACAATTGTCCGCGTCTTGTTAGTAGACAGGCCGACTTACATCTACCAGTAAAAGAGAGATGATTCCTGCAAGGATGATATCGAAATGCCGTTTGCTTCCTTCCTCTATGTCTTCTCGGAGACCTCGGATAACTATACCGCGATATTCCCATATTCTCCGGACGAGTGTCTTGAGTTCAGGATCGTTTCGTGTTCTGTTGATCCGATGACTCAGGGCGACGCACACAAATATATATTTGATATAATCTGGCACCCGAGCGGCATGTTGGAGGTGTTCTCTTGTGATTGGGAAGACAGCATCGTTGTAAGCAAGGTCGTGAATGTGTATCAGGTCTTGATAGATGCAGGTGTTGTCTGGCAAAGTTAGTTGAGTCAAGGAGACGATGAACTTGAGCAGTTGTCCACTCACAATATTCCGCAGCTTCGGAGAATATAAATGCCTCGGCCCTCAACTCAGGAGGCCAAGTCCACTTGATCACATCCATGAAAGGCGGTGATCGTGTGCCAGTCCGGGCGGCCACCATGGCCTTGCAACTATTTTTGGTGGCCTTTGCCGAGCTGGTCCCTTTCGGCCGCCTGTTCCGGACTTTGACTCTCCCTGGAGCAAGCCACTTCAGAGGCTGGGTGTTCTCATAGCCGGGACAGACGACCCCGGCGATGGAACATCTGTTGCAAACAGGGTGCGTCGAATCGCATACCAAGCGGCGTCTTAGGCATTCCCAGCAGTGACGTTTCTGGCTGCGGGAGTGGCCCTTGTCCGTCGAGGATGACGCGGCTTTTGCCAATGTCTTGTCGCTAGAGCCCATTGCGAGATGCGTACAAAGCCGGGATAACAAAGGCCTGATGAGGAAGTAAAAGGTAGATTGTCACTCCGCATCCAACAAACAAACGACAAGAGTGGCTTCGTACATGCTGGACGGAAGGGCATTAACATACCAGCATCAGGTCCCTGCTGACATCTCACAGAATCTATGGGGCTCCTCAGCCTAAAAGTCTTGGCCTTTTATTATCCTATTCGGGTTTGGTTTGTCGCAGGATTCGGCCATGTGTTGACTGAAGCGCGCAATTTGTCACAGCGTGTTTTCGGTACCCGAGGCCACTCAAGGTTCACCTGAAGCCTGTGTGGCGTAATCGCTTCTCGCAACGCTTGGAAAAGAAATAAAAGACGAGTTTCCAAGTAGAAGGTGATTTAGAGCATTAAAATAACCGAAGGTATGTGTATCTGGAAATCAACTGTCGAAAGTGGTGCATGAATCTGTGATTGGAGAGGAGAGCGCTGTCAGTGTTGACTCGACCCACCAAGATCCTCGTCTTTTTGTCTGTGCTCTGTCAACTGTTTAGCGTTGAATTGCTGATGTTGCTTCCTGCACATCCGCGGGACTGGCTCTGTCGTCATTCTCGAAACCCTCTGCGACAGTTCGAAATCATGCCTTGCCTCGCCATGCTCGCCGACTTCATTCTCAGGGGTCCCCCTCTGGTAAGAATTAGCGCGACCGCTCCCCTGACAGCCTGACATCTCATTACAAACATCGATCGCACTCTGCGGGTTTGGTACCCGTCGCCGGCAGATCCCTGAAAATGCAAGTTAATTGCCCGAGCGGCTGACGAGGCCTTTGGGTACAGCGTACCGGATACATCTATTTGCCTTTTTCAGACAACGCCAAGGGCTTGCCTCGATGGCTGAAGAGAAGGCTTCAGTTACAATCGACACTTAAAAACCAACCAAGGGCCGAAAACCAAGATGTCTCCTCGCAGTAATCACCTCAGGGCACTTGCGTCTCTGCAATCTTTCCATCTAATTACCCTGAGAGTTGCTCCTCCCCAGTTCCGGCACAATGTCGCACGGTGAAGCTGGTAAGTTCTCATTAACCTTGATTTTCTTTTAGGCAAGTCTCTAATAAAGCCCAGTTCCATACAGCTTATACGTCTACGCCCCGAACAAGATCGCTCCAGCGGTGTTTGCGGGCCTGTACGCGATTTCAACAGTCGGACACGCCTACCAGTGCTAGTAAGCAAACCCAGGCTCTCCGTACTGGGAGAAAGATTATCTATTAACATGAAGAAGCCGCTATAAAGCTTGGAAATTGGTTGGGCTGCACGCAGCTTGTGCCTTCCTCTTCACTGCGGGATATGCTTTTCGAGAATTCGGGGCATTCCACTACTCGTACTTCGAGGACCTTGACCTGATTATGTTTATTCTCAGCCAGGTGTTCATCTACATTTGCCCGTGAGTGAGGCCTGCTATAGACGCTCGTCATGATACATGCTAACGAATCCAGCCCCATTCTCGAACTGATCAACTACAACATCCTCGGCCACATCTTCTACTATGCGCCTTACATAGCACCTTTTCCTCCCGGCAAGGTCCTCTCCGTGTTTGGCCTGTTGATGCTGTTCGTCGAAACTCTCAACGGGCTTGGCGTCTCGTTCGCGTCCAACCCGAAGTCCCAGCCCACGATACAAAAGATGGGGAGTCACCTGACCATCGCCGCCTTGGCCATACAGTTCGTTCTAATCGTGACGTTTGTCGCTCTGTCTGCCGTGTTTCACTGGCGCTTTGTCAAACTCAAGCTACAATCCAAGGTCATCAGCACTCTCCTGCCGGTCCTCTATGCCAGCATGCTGTTGATCTTCATCCGGTGCATCTATCGTCTCATCGAGCACACGGGGCACACGGCGGTCGACCTGTCAGATTTCGATTCGCTCCAGGACCTGACGCCCATTCTCAGATACGAGGTCTTCTTCTACATTTTCGAGGCGACGTTGATGCTAATCAACTCGGTCATTTGGAATATCTGGAATCCTGCTCGGTTCTTGCCCGCCGACTATCACACGTATCTTGCCCAGGATGGAAGCGGAGAGACACACGCCGAAGTGAACGACGAGCGCACGCGGGCTCAGAAGATTGGGGCGAAGCTCACAATTGGGTTGTTGTTCCGCAATAAGGAGGACCAGGGGTACTGGGAGTTGAAGGAGAACCTTACTCAAACTCATACTGTTCAACACTGAGTTATGGCCCGGCCAGTTTGACGGATGGTCTACGCAACGCAAGGTACCTGAGACATCGGAACTGGTACGAATTGAGGACAACCACCGGTTCTCATCGGCAGCGGCGCACGTTTCAGGCTTGGACATGTTCAACGATGGGCCTGTTCAGCATTTATACATTCCTTCACTTTATGCTAATATACTCTTTCCTTTGTATACATTTCATAGAGATCTGCTTTGCAGCCACTAGATTAGATCACACCAGCTGCACAATCCCATTCACTTGCGTGACTTCTTGATGCACTTTACAGACACTGGACATAATTGATGATACTTGATATGTTTGAATTATGGCACTAACACGCTACCAAGCCACATTACTAGGACAAAATTCTTGTTGCCAAGTTTCATCCACAGATTTTCCGCTAGACATTACACAGGGCCGTTGACATGCTCGGAAACCTCATTCAAGATCCCGATACTGAGAAGCTCATGCTCAAGAACCATCTTACAGGACCTGAGGGAGGTTGACAAGGTTGAGGATACCGTTAACGAGGCCGAGGACGAGGGACAGGGCGCTGACGAGCTGGTCGGTCTTGATGCCGAGGGAGCTGGCCAGGTTCTCGACGGCGCCGACGATGGTCAGGACGGGCTGGAGGAAGGGCCACAGGAGGCCCTTGACCTGGTTGATCTCGTCGGTGAGGGCGGTCTTGACGGCGGAAGGAACATCCTTGACAATGGTGGAGACGGCGATCTTGAGCTCGGAGACGATGTTGTTGACGGACTTGACGGCGACGAGGACCTCCTTGACGTCGGCCTTCTTGAGGCCCTTGATGGCGTCGGCGGGGCTGGCGGCGGCGATCTGGGCGATGGTCGAGGTGGACTCGGTGACGGCGGTGATGATGGTGGCGAGGTTGCCCTTGACGCTGGAGACGATCTCGTCGACGTTGCTGGTGATCTTGGCGGTGGAGACTATTGCGTATTAGACAATCATTCCAAGAACGTGTGAAATTATGGGGGGATAATGCGTACCAATGTCGTCGACCTGGGTCTTGACGGTGGTCTCGAGCTTCTGGACGGTGCTGACAAAGGTGGAGATGACGACCACGTCGCGCTCCTCAACGGCGGCGGGAGTGGGAGCGGCGAGGGCGAGGGAAGCCCAGGCGAGAACGGCGGAGAACTTCATTGTGGCGGTGTTGATTTAAGAAGGTAAAAGATTATAAAATAGTGGTGGATATAATTGCGGTAAATGGACGATTGAATGAGCGACTGTGGTTTGTTACTAAAGGAGTGGTGGTGAGGAAAGCCTCGATTGCTGGTGTTTTGGGATGAATGTGGATATCAAGCCTGGAGAGGAAGCAATCATAAAATCGAGAGCGAGGTGGCAGCTCATATATGTCAGACGAAAAGCCAAGCCCTTTCACGAATCCGAAGGTTGCATCCCCTGCACGGCTTCTGTCGAAATGGGATTGCAACCCTCCCCCACCAGGCGCAGATATTCCAGTGGACAGTAATACTACAGCGCAGTGCCTCTTGCGCTGGCCGACGTTGGGAGCTTCAGGGGCAGTGACATTTCGAGGGATCAATGCAGGCACCCGGGGAAGAGGCAAGGGCCCTGACGGAAGCTCTGGGAGTGATTTGCGCCATTTCCCCCCAGCCCTACACCGCAGAATGAGCCTGATGGGCGCCGCTTGACGTCACGGACGAGGAGAGGAGAAGGGGAGTTCTGTCGTTTGGGTGATCCCAATTTGTGGCCGCTGCTAGAGGATGCCAGGATGTGGGAAACGGTCCCATGTTGACAGGCACGTCTGCCCACGAGCGGTGATTAGATCGGCAGGAGTAATGAAAATCTCACCTCTTCTCGGGCAAAAGGCCCCCACGGAGGGGTCTGTCATGTCATATCAGCACGTGTTAACAGCCAGGGTTTTTTGTTTGATGCCCATCAAAGTAAGGATTCAAAGAGGGTGCCATGCCAGGCTAATTCGCTCCAACGGCTAGGCTCGCAACATGGAACATCATCATGAAGCCCTCACCGAGTGTCGCTGCTGCTGATCTCGATATTTGACTCGGCGCACTGCAACGCCAGCACTCAAGATCGTCACTGAACGTGCCAAGGGCCCAAGTTGGCCAGTCTGCACTAACAGGATGTCCTAATTGGCCTCGTCTCAGAACCACGCGACTCGGAAGATCCCTAGCTGCATACAGCCTTCTTAGACCAATACCGAGGTCATGATATTGTCATTCTAGGCCTCTTGGCCTGGAGATCTGCACCTCGAAGGGTTGCATTGAGTGAAGCCCCTATTTGATGCCATCACCAGGCAGCGCTCGGTGAGGCTTTAATGAGCAAACATCAAACATCCTCGGTGTTATTTCCGCTGGAGCGAGTGATAGGCTTTGGTGCTAGAGACGTCACTTGATGCCTCTTTTCTCAACCCAATTACCCATGCCAATTACTGGAAATACCGTCGGGAGTATTCTACCCCTTTACTAGCAATCCTCGAGCATGATGTGCAATTGAATTGGATGATACCAGATGCTGGATTAACCCCGAGGGTTCCCCGAAACTTGGGACGGCATCAATTCCTCCGACCTACCCTAAAGCAGTTGACAAAATGGCAACACTTGTGCTATTTCTCTATTGAACTGGGCATAAAGCTGTAATAGTAGGATTTGTTAATTATTACCCATAACCTAATGATCCTGTATTTTATCCTACTTCATTGTGTTTCATTCTAGAATGGTAGAATTTGTGAAGAGTTCTGTGTGACCGCCATATGACTGTGCGGCAGCTCTGTCATGAATTGATTCTCACAAATCTGGTGCGCTGCTCGCTTGACTTAAGAAATGAACAACAGCTTAATATAACAGTAGTAGTGCATTCACTGGGTTAGGTTGTGAAGATACACTCGAAAATTATTATGCCAAAGACCAACCATTTCATTACTCACCCTTAACATTCCCAAAGTAAATTGCATCATCATGTCAGTCCATGATGAGGACATTTCCATGTACCTGTGACTTATCTACTTGATACCACCAAGTATCACCGTTGCATCATGGAAGAACAGTATCAGCGACAGAAAGAAGAAGAAGAGAAAAAAGAAAACAACGCGCCACGTGATCATGCAAAGAATTTACCCACCAGCTTCCTTTCAATAACCATGTAGCGACCCCGCAGGAGAATTGGCGCGGGGTGGCAGGCACCCGATCTCCGGATTCTGTCCACAGAACTTCGTGTATCGCCCGTCATGCGCACGCGTGAAATTCTTTGGGTACCTCTCTGGGCAGCTTTGGTGTGTTCAGGATGACCGCCGATTCGCGCGGTTCAAGACAAGCCCCACGGGCGGCACATAGCCCCTCTCCATAGACAGTTGCCCCTCCGGCTGTCGGACATTTATGTAGTAGATATTAGATCTGAAGGAAGACATTGAGCTTGTGAGGAAACTTCCAAACCCTCCATCTCTTCGTTTCACTCAAAACGCCCAACATGGTGCTCGCTACTCACTCCAATCCCAAGGCCCCAGTGCTGTCCCACTTCAGCCTGGCTGGAAAGACCGCCATCGTCACCGGCGGATGCCGCGGAATCGGCCTGGAAGTGGCCCAGGGTCTCGCAGAAGCAGGCGCCAAGGTGGCCATCACCTACTCGAGCACGGACGGCAGCCAGGCCGACGCCGTCGCCGCGCAAATCTCCCAGTCGGCCAACGGCGCGACCGTCAAGGCCTACCGCTGCAACGTGAAATCCAAGGACGACGTCACGGCCACGGTGGAGAAGATTACCAGCGAGCTGGGCGGCGGGAAGCTCGACATCTGCGTGGCCAACGCGGGCATCGCGGCGCACATCCCCGCCATCGACTACGACGAGGACCAGTGGCGGGAGATGCTCGACGTCAACTTCCACGGCGCCTTCTGGACCGCGCAGGCCGCCGCCAAGGTGTTCCAGCGCCAGAAGGAGGCGGGCGGCGACGGGCGCGCGAGCATCATCTTCACCAGCAGCGTGTCGGGCATCCTCGTCAACATCCCCCAGCCCCAGGCCGCCTACAATGCCAGCAAGGCCGCCGTGACGCACCTGGCCAAGTCGCTGGCTGTGGAATGGGTCGAGTTTACCCGCGTCAACTGCGTCTCGCCGGGCTTCATCGCTACAGACAGTATGTGGAATCACCTGCTCATTGTTCCTGATCGTGTATTAACGGTGTTTTAGTGATTGCGACAATCCCGGAGAAATGGACCTCGAAGTGGCCCGAGCTGATCCCTGGTGTGCGCTTCTGTGATCCAGCTGAGCTGAAGGGAGCCTACGTATACCTGGCAAGCGAGGCATCCAGCTACATGACCGGTAAGCATAGCGATAAGGGCATATTCAAGAAAGAACAAACACTGACTCAAGCCGTAGGAGCCAACCTTGTGATCGACGGAGGCTATACCCTACCTTAGACCTTGACATGGGTTACTGAAGGTGGTTGGTGAGTGGATCAGGCGAAAAGAAGCTTCTCGATAACGATGATTACGATAATTTATTCAGAAGAAAATTCACTTCTTTGGTTTTCGTGATTACCATGTCCCGTGTAGTATGAGATCCTTGGAAATTCAAACAAAACAATTGAAATAAGTATTTTTTACTGCAGTTCAAGGTCGAACTATGTCCAAGTGCCCCTCCGAGGTAGGGACCTCATTCTTAACTAAACACAATAATAAGAGAATCATAAATTATTCTATAATACTTCGGTTGATATTATATTCAGTACTAGATTAACTACTCTGATATGGTATTGAAGTCTAACGCTGAAGTGTCTCGATATGCCATGTTTTATTTCGCCCACTTGCCCATGCCCCATTGTCGCCACACGGTTGTTGCCAGCATCACCCTGGAAGGCTCCGTCTGTATATTGTACTCTTGCGGTAGCCCTTTTGATATCTATAGCTCTGTGATTATGGGAGATAAGAAAAGACAAAAGAAAAAAAGAAAGAAAAGAAAGTCCGGTCAAGTCAAAGGGAGAAAAGCCCCAACTGTATAAGTTTGAGAGCTTTAGTTGTCTGGATAAAGAATGTCCTTGTGAGCCTCAAGCCTTCACTTCTTCAGATGCTGTGCTGCCGATGTCTGCTTTTTCCTTGAACCCAAATTCAGTGTCAAGCTCATTTCTGAGGGTCACCTTCTTCTCCATGAAAACAAGCAAGAAGACAATGACCGAAAATCCCAGGCCAACTTGCCATGTTCGCCTCAAACTCTCGTTGAGGGTCGCGATAAAATCCGTTCGATTCTCACCAGACAGCGTCTTCAAGAAAGCAGCCGTGGCGTGCTCGTAAGCCCGGCCGCCTGTGACCTGCGCCCTCAAAGCTGCGTCGGTGATGGTGCTGCCTGCCAGCTCGTCAAACCGATTGTTGAAGATGGCTGCCGGGATGGCGGTGCCCCAGGTCATGCCGAAGCTGCGGAAGAAGGACCAGGTTCCCGTTGCGAGCCCCGTGTCGGCATCAGTGAGAGGAGCAAGGATAGCGGGCAAGAGGGTTGGGATTATGACGCCCATGCCGATTGCTTCGATGATCTGGAAGCCTATCCAGGCGCCGGCGGACGAGTTTTCGTCGAGGAGGGTGAACAGGCCGAAGCCAATGATGGCAATGGCAGTAGAGATGTAGTGAATTGGGATGTAAGCGCCAAACTTGGAGAGCAGCACGCCGCCCGAAGCAGCAGCTGGTACCATGACCAGGATAGTGGCTAGAAGTTGCAGGCCCGAGGTGCGAGGGGAGGAACCGAGGACTCCCTGGAAGTAGACGGGCAGAAAGTAGAGTGTCCACATGGAAATAATGGCGTGGAAGAATGTGATGAGGAACACTGCCGCCGATGTTCTGTTGGATAACAGACGGAGAGGCATCATGGGCTGTTGGGCGAAACGAGAAGCCTCAAATACCAAGAAGCCAGCTAGACCTGCGAAACCGACCAACAATGGTACCAGGATCTGGTAAGATTTCCAAGAGTAGACGACTCCAGCCCATGCTAGCGCAATGAATATTGATGACACAGCTCCGATGAATATGACATTCCCGGTCCAATCAATCTTCTTGAGTTTAGTGGAGAGCGTTGTGTCCCTGTTGAAGTTTGATGGCAACACGGCCGTGAGTAAGAAGAGCGCAACGGCTCCTATCGGCAGAATCATGTAGAACACCCAGCGCCATGTCGTCGAATCAACGATCAAGCCGCCAAAGAAGGGTCCGAGCGCTGTTCCGAGACTGACGAGCCCGAATATTATGGCCATGTATTTACCCCTTTCGCGGAGCGGTAGAAGATCGCATATGATGACTTCGATGAAGACGTTGATGCCACTTGCGCCTACACCTTGTATAACTCGACCGGCAATCATCATGGTCATGTTGGTAGCGCCGCCACAGAGACCGCTTCCGAGGATGAACAGAGCAGTTGCAGTTATCATGGGCCACTTTCGACCGAAAACGTCGCCTAGTTGTCCGAACAGGGGTTGCAGAGAGGTTCTGATAATAAGGGTTAGCTCTTAGTATAGTACAAATCGGATTGTAGGTACTGACAAGGCAAGGAGATATCCGTTGATGGCCCAGATGTAGGCATTCCCGCCACCCAGTTCGGCAATAATGGATGGCATTGCAGTTGAAGTGATGGTTGCCTCCAGGGCAGTAAGCAATCCGGCGAATCCAAGGGCGACGATGGTGAGCCAGAACCTGTGACCTTTTTTGACGGGAGCCGGGCTATCGTTGTTGATGTTGGTAATGTCAACGCCGTCGCCTGACTTGTTTGTCTCATCAGCCACCCCCATTTTGAGTCTGTTTCGTCTCCTTGGTCAAGAATGCCGGTGCGTTGAAGTTGGAACAGGGTTGACCTGGGTGGCGTTTTGGGCTGTGGTGTGCAGACAGATGGGATTGAATGTCAGGCAAGTATGCTGAATCTTCCGAGTTATATAGTGATTAATAGATTTCTACATTTCTATCCCTTTATCCCATACCCGACTGCCCATCGAGGCTCCTTAGTCTGGACTATCGGGAGTTTTGATCAGACAAATTCGGGAATTTGCCTGATTCAGTTAGTACATCGGCAATATCATGTTTTGGAGGATTCAAATTAGCGATTCGCGACTAATAAGCGGGGAGCTTGCTGACTTCTCGCCGCGTCAACCTCCCCTTGCTTTCTTTCCGTCGGTACGTTTGCAGGCAACTTAATATCATTATGAATCCGCCGCGGGTGCAGTTCTCGAGACGACCGGCGTGCGACAGGTGCCGAGATCACAAGCTGAGATGCTGTCGGCCAGATGACCAGCCGGTTGACGCGTGCACTCGCTGTCAACGAGCCCAGCTCCCTTGTATTATTTCAGGTGGTCGTCGGCGTGTAGGCCGTCCTCGAGCTTCAGCCTCCGCGTCATCGTCGTTCTCAGGGTTGAACTCGCAGCATGTCACTAATACGATGCCGCCCACACCACAGCCCACAACGCAGCTCTTGGAGCATCTATCGACAGCGACTCCTCCGGCCGACTCGGCTGCCCTCATTCTCGGTGAAGATGACTTTTCATATAGCCCGGGTTCTCTTGAGTTCTTAGACCTGGACTTCTCGGGGAGTAGCTCACCACTTTCTCCCGCGCTGAGCATCTCTCAGCATCCGGATCTTTCGGCCCCGACATTCCTCGCGGAAAAAGTGCAGGCTCATCCTCTAAATCCACAAGAGCGCGATAAACTAGTCAACATTAGAGATCTTGAACTAAGCAGACGCGACGTGGTCAGAGGAGCACCACAACACCACACAAACATCGTCAGACAGCCCCCAGGCTTGGCTGAACCGAGCGGCACCAAGATGCTTCAGCGACTCGCTCAGCTAAATGTCGAGGCAAGCAAACAAATATCAAGCCTGGAGTTGCTCACATGGGGCGGGCCCGGGGTGCTCGACTACTGCAGCGAGGCGATCAAGAAGCCAGAGATTGATCCGCTTGCGCAGATGATGAACACCACGGCCGAGCTCGGCAACATCATTGAAGAGTTTATGCCACTGCATGCCAGCGTGCCAAAGACGGCCGATAGCCTCACCATGCCAATTGCGCTTTTGTGTGTGTCGTGTTACCTGCAACTGCTGCACATCTTTGACTTCACCTTTGGCCGTGTTTACAAGTTGTTGAGTAGTGTCCCGGATATTGACCAGTTCTTCGCTCTGGCACCGAAATTTACTCTTCACCCGGGCCTGCCTCCCGTGAAGGGGCGGTTCTACCTCAAGATAATGGTTCAGACGATCAAGCATCAGCTGGGTAATGTAGAGCAGCTCCTGCGTCTGCCTCCGGGGACGTCCGTCATTGGGAGATCTGTGCCTGAGTACGGCTTCTGCGTATCGACAATATTCCACATTGCAATGGAGCAAAGTCGAGACATGTCCAAGAGAACGACTGGTGTGATGGTGGAGTCTATAAAACGCAACATAGATTATATTTCGAGTTTTGCAACAGAGTAATATATCTGACGTTAATCCCATAGAAAGTGATCCATTTTTTGTGTTTGAGAAGTGAGCAGCTGGACAAGTGACTCGTTAAAGATTGTCGTGTGAAAGTGTTAATGCCGGACAGAATATACAACCAAACGCCCATTGAGTGTGTCATATCCATACACCGGATAGCCTATAGGTGTTGTGAAAATCTCTGCATACGGCTCGCCGACTGCCTTAGCGGTCCCTGCGAGCTTATGACCGCTCGTACTAACGCCCAGAAAGGTTAATATATCCAGCTCATTTAACTGGCTATGCTTAAAAATACGTGCTGTTGCTACAGCTGGCTGGTTTCGCTTTGACTTCTTCTTCCACATCTTGATGCGTTCAGAGTATGTGTGGTTGGTAACAGATCGGGCGAGACGCAGGCTCGGTGGGATGTTTGAAGTTTTGGCAATGACTTGAGAGCAGCGACGTGCGAAGTTCTGACAAGGACGATTGATTTGACTGGCGGCGAAGGTAGCGATGTGTGACACTTGGCTTGTCTGCGAGCAGCGATTTGCAGAATACGCGGATTATCGATATGGGCTTGAGCTGTGCAGTTCATTCAGTGAAAGGACCAGGCCAGAGATGGCGGCCTTTAAATAGATGAAAAGCAGCATCTTAAGGTTCATGAAAGCAGTCATACCGACGAAAGAGTTATTGCAGGTACAGCCTTTGGTATTGAACCTTACATACGGCTGGGCACAGCTATTGTTAGTATTGGACCTTTTGTACGGCCGAACACAAGCCTTATAGCCGGGTAAAAAGGCTGAAGTTTAATAATGTATGTTGTAATACTAGGTATAGTATTAAATTCTTAGTGTTTTGGAATCCCCCCCCCGAGACGGGAGATTGCTATAGAAACCGACTTAGCTGTTACCTCTTCAGATAACATTGCGGTCATTAAACCATAGTCTACGTAGGCTAGACTATATCTTTAATATATTTATTGTGATCATTTATCTGGGAAATGGATTAGGGATGTTTCTTCTTCCCCTAGCGTGAAATACCTGTATACAAATGATATGATGAGAGAGCTCGATTACTTAACTGTAGCAAATGCAATCTTCCATTACCCCGAGGAGTTTCGGCGCCAGGTTTTGGTCATGACTGTACTATGTGGACTGTTTTATGCCCCTTCTCGTGTGATCACTCCTTCCAGGAGGACGTTATTAATGTGTATCCCAGAAGGCGTCGAAGGGCTTGAAATGACATGGCTTGGTGATCATTCTGAGTCAGATTATATTCCCATTACCTGGCGCCAGAGAATGGAAGAAGAATGGCAAGTGACGGTCTTCGACGACGCACCTAAGGTAAGCTGACGGGTTACATCAAAGTACCGGGGAGGTGGTGCTCGGCACTCGCAATGGAAGAGGGACTTGGTTCCTGGTTCCGTCCCTGCCGAGAGGCGCGACAGTACAGTCAGAACTGCCAGAGCCTGGGCTCGTTCACGGGTTTGTGGCAGACAAAGAAATGTAATTTACCTGACTTGTCGCCACGGCGTCCGCTATTAGACGCACAGATGCCATTATGTTAGCCTTTGTCAATTGCCCATAGGTTCCTCGACAGTCAGGTCCCCATCAGATCAATATGGAACCCATGTCGAAATATTTTATGCCTAGATCTGTCTAGTGAGTGTGAAGGCAGTTGAGTGCAGGGAGTATAATATAGGGCAGTGGCTCGCGTGATCAGGAACCAGGGCGGAAAACAACCTCTAGACTAGCGCCGGTGCCTGGCTCCCAGAATAGCATGAAGATGGCCTACTTTATCCTCTACTGCCCGTGTACTTGGCCATTCACAGCGCTCCCGGTACTTGGTTAATAATCCGGCATGAGTTAGCTCGATGGCTAATGCAATATTGCACTGCCACCAGGCAAGTTCTGGTGAGCTACTAACCGAGCTGCGGGGCGATTCCGTAAGATGGCCGTAAGGTGGAGAGTCGAGATGACTTCTAGATTGGTAACGGAGTAGAACCAGCCAATGCGAGCAGTAATCGTTCTTTCCAAGCCATTTGTCATGCGGTCGGCCGCCCCGCCAATACTGCGGCTGATCAGAACACACACAAATGCAGCTATTATTATCGGGAGGTGCATTTCGTCTGAGGTGAGGCTCGTGAAATGATCCTTGGTGTTGATGGCGGTATCCATCTCACCACGTCTGAGATCCACGGTGACATTGTGCTATGTGAGTTTGCGCCCAGAATAGCAATCTTAGTTCGTTTGAGCTGCCGGTAGACATGTCAGTATCGTTAGATTGCATGTCGCAACGGCAGTCTATGCCACGTACTGCCGGGAGTGAGATCAGGCCCGATATTTCCAGGAATCTCATCTCCTTCACCAGATATATAACCCATCAATCGTCACCTTCTTCTCAGCTGGAACATCAGAACAAACACTTCCAATTTCAAACATTTTCCAAAGCCATCTTTCCACAAGCAAGCCATATTTCAAAGCTCTTCCAACTTTCTTATATCCACATTCACCATGCGCTTCAACGTCATCCTCATCGCTGCCGGCCTGGCCACCACCGCCGTTGCCTCCTCATACAACAACTACAACTACGCCCGCGACGTTGAATCTTACAACGACGAGGTCTACGAGCGCGACGTCTATGAGCGCGACGTCTACGCGCGCGACGAGGAGCTGGTCGCCAACTTCCTCCGAAGCCTCGACGACGACCAGTTGGTCGCCATTGCCCGCCGCAACCCTGGTGATGCCGCCAAGAAGGCCGTCAAGCAGGTCAAGTACGCCGGCCACCAGACCAAGGGCAACCTCAAGGGCGCCGTCAGCCGCGTCCTGCCTTTCGTCAAGTTCAAGAACCAGGTCAAGAAGTCCGGCGTTCGCAAGCCCATCTCTAAATAAGCGCCTCGGACAATTTTGATACAAGAAAGGATTTAATAAGGGGAGACGGGCTACACTGTATTACTATGGAGGCTACTTGATTAGACAACGGGATTTCTTTTGTTCTTGGAATTTGTGCTGTCGCACCCATGCATCTAGATTCATCAATCGCTCGCCAGCCATCAGTCTTTTAGACTTCTAGAAATTTACCATGTTCAATGCATATTACTTTATACAAAGCTCGGGGTCTAAAAGCGGCTTTCACGATGTGTCGTTTGATTGCCCATTAGCTCATTCATTTACGAAGTGAATTGAATTGATTTCCAAAGAAAACTAAAACCAGTTGTGCCAATGCCGGAAGTGCCCCGGAATAATATCAACATTTAGACTCATAGGTGTCTCCTCCAACATGTGATCGAGGCCACTGATGTCCAAGCTATCAACCTCATCAGTGATACTGATGTGACGCAGCCGCGGCAGCCTGGTGCGATAGCTTTGATCCAGTTCCACGAGCAGGTCCATGACCTCCTGGTCCGGCCATTCCTCATCTTCATCCTGCATCCAGGGGAGCGCCCTATCAAACAACATCGCGGTTGAGAGGAGCAGTGCCTCGACGCTGCGAGGGACATAGCGGCCCAGCGACTCGGGCCCCGGCCCAAAACCTGCAAGACACACCAGCGGCACGTCGAGGTGGGTTATGCGATCGAAATGGACGAGGCCCTCGAAGGATCCTGAGACACATATGGTCGGCTCATACTCGGGCGAGTAGCTGCTGACGATGCATATCCTGAACTGGAACCTCTCCAAGGTCCCTCGGACAGGTGACAGTGCCGTGATGACTTCATCCAAGTTTAGGCTCCTCGTGAACCATGGATCGCAAGTGTTGTATGAATAGTGACATGTCCAAGCAAGCGACTTCAGATTGGGTGTGAGAGCGAGTATCTTGGCCACAAAGGTTGGGGAACAGCCTTCAATATCAAGCGAAGTCAGGCGGTCCATATTAGGCTTCCCGTCTAGCCAACGGAAAACCGTAGGGTTCCTGACCCAAACGGCCAAGTTGGTGACCGTGGGCAGGTAAAAGAGAGCCATTCCATCCTTGGATCTCTGCTCTGGAGAATAGACAAACTCCTCACCGTGTATATAGACCATGTGCCTAAGCCGGTAGAACCTAGGTAGCCCGCCGATCGCTTTCGCCTGGAGGACTTTTCCGATCAGGTCGGTCTTCCGAACAAAGTTGTAGGTGATGGTAAGATGGGTCGTCCAGGAGAGACGGGTAAGCAACAGAGCAGCAAACGCACCCATGCTGCCTGCCCATAGCTCTCGCACCCACTGGTTGACGAACGGCACATTGAATGTTGCTATGATGGGTGCGAACTCCCAGAATGCCTCGCTGACTTGCGAATCATCAAGAGGGATAGGTTCAAGACTGTAATGATCGTGGCCCTCTAGTGAAAGGGTATCGATGTAGGCAAACAACTCTGGTCTCGTGATGAGGGTCCGAAGTAGTTCGATGATGGGAGGTCGTCGTTGATGATCCCAGTGAAAGCGTATGTGGGAATAGATTGACGGCTCACAATAATAACGAAGGGCTTGATTGACCAAACAAACTTTTAAGAGAGTGCGCTTGGGGACGAAGTCCAAGATATGATAGATGACTTCATTTGGGAGGTTCAGAAACGCCGACATCTTCGCTTTTGGTTGGGATAGGTGTATTTGTTGGTGAATTCGTCACTTGGGTTGATTTTGGGTCGACTTGAAACCAGAAGAAATATGAAGAGGGGCCGGCTAAGATATCGAGGGCGCTTGAGGGCTTATGTAGCATTGCCCCGTCACAAATGTACGCGCGCTTAGAGCGACTGCGCAGCCAACAGATACCACCGCAGCATCCGCCAGCATGTTGACCGAAAGCATGTTTTGGGGGGCATCATTGGTGGAACTACAGCTACTGTCCTCAGGATTGCAATTCAAAGATATTACCTGCCACATCACTACAAGTGATTGTTAATCCCTAACCCTTCGCGCTTGAGCATCTCGTCCCAGTCTGAAGGCCACTGCCGTTACCTGGGTTGACTTGGTAAATCGGTGTTACGGAATCTGCTACCTAAAGGAGCCGTATGGCGCTTATTATCGTGACTTGTTGGTGATATGGTGTTCCTATCGGCATGTGTTGGAACAATGCAATTTTCAGCTAACTGTCATGCAATACACCCTTGATGTATCACTATCACAGGAAGCAGGCACACAACTTCGGTCATACACAAGGACATGCTGAATTCTTAGCTACAGCCTTTATTAATTAATGAATTTAGTTATTAGTTAATGGGGCCTTGTGGCTAGATCTTACTTGTAGATAGAGAATGCGCCAGATGTTCCCTGCATTTGCAACTACCAGCATTTGCAACCACTCCAGAACGACAATTTCTCCAGCAACAGTCACCTTGTGAACGCCTGACATCCATCAGCCTTTGGGGTCCACCAGAGTGCCACGTTGCACTGTTTGTTCGCTTAATGAATGGCTGAATCAATAGGCACACTTCAAAGGTGATGGAGGGTATGTGCAATGTCCAAGTATGTTCCCAAAAAACCGAAACCCGAGTGATATCTAAAATGTTGCCTCGGGAATCTTTCCCCCGAACCGAATGAGCTGAAGCTAAAAAACCAAACTCCAAGAAGCAGCCGCTATTTTCCCAATTATTCCCAATTAAAAAAAAAAAGCCTTATTTCTACATTTCAAATTCGACGATATTGTGGTTGATGGCCGTAATCCAGGCGGGGTCGTTTTGGAGATGGAATGTACGGCTCTAGTTCTTCTGCAACGGCTGTCCGAACCACCTCCCTGTCGAAAGCAGCCCCTACCACACCATACGGCTGGGCAGGTACTGGTGTAGAAGCGCCAGAAGCGCCGAGCGGCTGTGGCCCCCATGTAGGTTGTGACGGGTGGGCGGCAAATTCAGAAGTTGGCCCGGGCCGTTTGGATCCCAGCGGTTGCACACCATAGCCATAGGGAGACCAACCATGGGCAGGGGTGAGGGCATTCATGATTTGTGCTGTTGGTTGGCTTAGGAACTCCCGAAGTAGGTCAGGAAGCATACCAGCAACCATTTCGCGAAGGGCAGGTTCGGAGGCCAAGGATTGTCGGGGATTCTGATTGTGTGCTATGGCTGTTGGTGACTGGGTTGATGGTTCTCTCCGCTGAACATGGCGTGGCGGGGAGGTAAGTTCAATGGGCGACATCCGATGAGAACCAGGCTGGGCTCCAGGCTGAGGCCTATTCCAAGTCTGGCTGGGCTGAGGTTGATCGGATGGCTCAGGGGTAGGCCTCCCAAGCGATGCTGACGAGCTGCGCGACGAAAGGGAGGATGTAGGCTGGCTCTGGAGTCCACTGTTTGCTCGGTCTTGTGCAGCATCAGCTGGATCATCAGTTGTTTGAGACGATGCTTTGCGCAATCGCGAGACTGTCGAGTTTCTGGGGGGTTCGTACTATATATGAGTGGTCAATAGAAACTCTTGCAGGATACAAACATAATGAATGATTCTCACAATTGCTTTGCGGCCACTCCAGAACGCATCGAGGAGTTCCAACGGGAGCCGCTCCCGTGCAGTGACCACGGGTGGGCTTTTCGTGCGGTCAACTTGCAGCATTTCGCTCATTGTATGAGCACATGGAATTCCACGTTGGGTTATCAAACTCTTCGTACAAGGTTTGAGAGGTTTCTCAATAGGATCAAGCAAAGAGTCACGCGCCAGACAATACTGCTCATACGCCATATTGATTCCCTTTTCCGAGACGTATCCATGAAGGTCTCGGAGAAAACCAACCTCCCAGATCTCCGTTTTGGACGATTCCCCTCCATTGCTGATCCTGCAGAGTAATCACAGATCATAATGTTGCGTTGATCGAATGCCTCAATTCGCCAAATGGAGAAGATTGGGGACTGTGGTCTGGAAATAACTTCGCGCTTTCGACTGGAAACCTCCCTTTGGGGTTGGGTTGTCGACAGTGAAGTTTCGATATTTGTTAGTGTAAGCCCGGACCCATTGTTCTCGAAATGGAAGGTATGTCTCTTTCAGGTATTCAAGGAGACCTAGGCGCCAGAGGAGAAGAGGTCTTAGCGAAAGTACGCAGAAACTGATGAAATGAGTGGCACTCACCGGTCTGGGCAGCAAAGTCAATCTGCAGATGTTCCCACGCATCTTCAAACTCGGCAACCGAAGGAGCAAATACAGTACACTTCCAAGCCATGAGAAAGTCGTTTCGCCCGCCTCCTTGATTCTCCTGGCGCGGGGCAGTCCCCTCCTCTTTGGCTAGGTCAGTCTGTTTCATCAAAACCCCCTTGCCTTTTGCGCTTTTCCAGAGCTCCTTTACGGCTCTCAAGATATCTTTTGAAAGATGAGAGATGCACAGCTGTATTTTTGAATCAGGGAGGTGTTGTTTAAAACCATCAGAAACATCCGGGTTGATGTTGGAGATGATCACCTTGGGTTGACGTTCTGGGGCCCTGAATTCAGAAAATCGTTCTATGAGCCAGCCATAAAAAGAGGCGTCTTCTGAAGTTGTAACGGCGACGGCAACTGGAAAGGTAGTGCCCCGTGCTGTGTAACCATTTATTTCCACCAATTTGCAGCTTTTACCGGCGTGCTGCGTGACATTGATGAGCACCAGCTGAAAGAAGCCTTTCCCCATGGCACGTTCCGACGGGTCTTCCGAGCCAAGCATCAATAACTTGGAATCTGGCGGTTTCTTTCGCCATGTCTCGTGTGACGAACTGCGCGGATTTCGTTGAGATGGTCGTCGAGCTCCTGGATGAACGTAAACAGCCCGCCCGATTCAAATCTGAACTTTTTTGTGATGCTGCGAATATCACGTATCAAGACCGGGTCCATGCTTTGGGTGAAATGTTCTTTGACGAGCTCCAGGATTTCCTCATCACAGCTGCCCTGGGCACACTCTTGTCAACTAAGATCAATATGCTTCTGCTCAAAGTTTGGATGGCGAATCTTGCAGAGGTGCAAGAGATCCCGCGGGCCATGCGTGTGGGGTTCGCGGCCACTGGAGAGCCTCCATATTGGTTTTTTCTCGGGGCCCAAAGCATAGTTGCTAACACTCATACTAAGTGGACACGGGTCCTCAAAGTACCAGTCTGCGGGCCAGGGCGCATCTGCTGAGTCAAGCCCATCTGGATAGATTGTTTCACAGCCTCGGTGACAGAGCATCATCTGGCTATTCCGTCCTCGTAACCTCTCATAGGCTTACAAAGAGCGTAGCCCTACTAAAAGGCAAAGTCATCGGCAGCTCTCCAGGCGCTTTCGGGGTCATCGTATGTCGATGAGGTATTAGGTGCTAAGAGACCCATGGTTGTCAGTCTTGCAACGCCAAACAGCTCTGGAGCGGTGGTAAAGGCTGCGGTTAATCATGGCAGTTCTCGGCTTGATGCGGGATACTCAGGGGCCGCGCACCGACGCGTCGACGCGTAGAGTGGCTTGAGGATTAGGTCAGCAATTGAAATTGCCTCTAGGGCTCCTAGTCACGCCCGAAAAAGACACCTCTAAATTACTTCAAGGACTTACCAAGTTGAATTTTGACCATCGGTATGATGGATCCGTATATAGAAACATTTAAAATAGGAATGCGATGTTGAGGCCATCAAGAAGGCTTCTACGCAGCCACATCCACATCGTGATTCATTCGCGAAGAAGTCGAGAGGGGTCCGCCAGATTTTATTTCATACCCTAGACCGATGAAGGAGCATACTGACAGACACGGTAATAACCTCACTATCTCAACGAAATGAATTTCTATTATATCCAAAAAAAAAAAAGCGCATATTTATCTAACAGATCTAGACCAAGCGGGGGCTGGAGGTTATTTGCTATTATTGCGCTCGAGACAAAACTTGAGTTTACCTGAGAATGACTTGTTTGTTTTTATTCAATTGCCTCTTGAAATTCTTTCTTTGTTATTTTTTTTAAATGTCAAAATGGATGATGAAGAAGTATGGAAAATAGCCTTTTCATGGAATCTTTCTAGCGACTGGTACAGTGGTGCAATTACTGGAGACTTCACTGTACTTGAGCGTATGTTGACTCGATCGCTGTGTGCCTTACTACATATGTAATTTCTTGGGTGTTCTCATTGCGCTGGCCAGCCGCTGTCAGTGGAAGACTGACGTGCACCCAGCGCCAATTGCCATTTCGATAGATCTGGCTCATCCCGATAAGAAAACCGTAGTCATCACTACACCTGCGGGGACAACGATATGCGTCGCTAGGTATTGCCCTTCCCCAACCTGCTGTAAGTGGCTAGCTTAGAGGTAATTATTTCGCTGATAACGCTCGCCATGACAGAATGGGTGGGATCGTGGACCCGGCGGGTTCGCCTATCACACGATTCATGTTAGTGGGGAGGGGACGGTTTACAAGAGGGGATATTTATTGATTACTCTCGGTTCTTTGCATTACCAATTCTCTACTATTAGTGGCGGAAGTCGACTACATCCTCGTGTGTATTTTCTTACTATTATTTGTTGGCTTGTGATAGAACACGAAGCAATTGAATCTGATCACGTTTCCAAGATGACGAGCATTTGCCCTTACATCTCGTTTGAGGACAAGGCAAATTGGGCCAGAGCCAACCGAGATGCCTCTGTCGCCAAGGTCGAGCCCAAGTTGAAAGGTCTGCCTGCTGAGCTGCCGCTGAGCAGCCAGGACCTACCTAAGGCTGTATTATCTTCAAAAGAGATTGAGATCACAGAGAAGTACACCATCACCGAACTTTTGTCCGCGCTGAAGGAGAGAGCGTTATCAGTGGAGGAGGTCACCAGGGCCTTTTTACGGCGAGCTGCGTTAGCCCATATTACGGTATGACTTCTTTCAAAACTCTTAAAGAAAAAGAAATCATTGGAAGGCTGACAATTGTCCTACTAGACAAACTGTCTGGTTGAGCTTATGTGGGATGAAGCAATCGCCCGTGCAAAGCACTTGGACTCTCTCCCCGAACCAAAGGGTGCACTTTTTGGTTTACCAATTTCCGCTAAAGAACATCAGGGTATGGTCGGACCCAACGTCACCACATCGGCTTCGTTTGGGGCCTGGATCGGGAAGCCGCATGGGTCTAACCTCCTGTACGATACGTTTTGGGAAGAGGGCTGCGTCTTCTATGCAAGAACAACTCAGCCTCAGGCTATCATGCATCTGGAGACGGAGAGCCCTATCTATGGACGGACAACTAACCCGTACAACCGAGATCTTACCCCTGGTGGCAGTAGCGGTGGAGAGTCCGCGCTTCTTGGTTTGCGCGGGAGCATCTTGGTAAGTTCTCGCAAAATCACATGAATATTTGTGGTAAACAAGAACGACATTAATAAAACACAGGGTGTTGGTTCAGATATTGGAGGCAGCATTCGCTGTCCAGCCGCCCATGTCGGTGTATATGGTTTCAAGTGAGTTTGCAATGATCGTGCTATCTGTGGAACGGAGCCACGCGCCAAAGAAGCAGGTGAAGGATATAGCAGAGCTTTTCTAACCAGGAGTTCTTAGGCCCAGCGCTAAGCGAATCGCAACGACAGGATTGCGAGCTGCCAATGGTGGGAGAGAGACGATTCCTGGCTGCCCAGGCCCCATGGCTGTAGACCGTGATGCTCTAGAGCTCTTCATGAAAGTCGCTGTTGGCGCAGAGCCCTGGAATATCGACCCGTCTATTACCGTTAAGGAATGGATACCTCACAAGTTCACGGAACCTCTCAAGGTTGCCATACAGTGGTGGGATGGGGTTGTCCAGCCTCATCCACCAATGACTCGGGCGTTACGGGAGGTTGCAGATGCCTGCAGGAAAGCGGGTATGACGGTTGTCGACTGGGATTGCGAACCCCTTGACCACAAAGGAGCTTGGGATCTGTTATCGGCTCTTTACTGGCCAGATGGCGGCAAGGAAGTCTTGAGCTTGATCGAAGACGCCGGAGAGCCCCTTATGGACCTGACTAGGTGGATTATACTTGAACAGCCTACGGTAAAGGAACTGACACAACATGAGCTGTGGAAGGTGAGTTTGATATCTCTTGAATTCATAGGACGTCTGGTCACACTAATCAATTTTTCAGTTGTGTTGTCAACGAGATGAGTATCGTGCGAGGTATGCCAAGGCGTGGCGGGATAGCAAGAAGGATGATGGGAAGGAGGTCGACGTGATTATATGCCCGCCTTATTTTGGTGCAGCATCTACTCATGGAAACTCTCGTTACTGGGGCTATACAGCACAGTGGAATCTTTTGGATTATCCCTCGGCTGTCTTTCCTGTCACCACAGTTGACGCGGCCAAAGATCCCAAGGACGCTACTTACACACCCAAGAATGAGCAAGACAAATTTGTGTACGATCTCTACGACCCCGACACGTACCAAGGGGCTCCGATTAGTCTCCAAGTTGTTGGGAAAAGGCAGCATGACGAGAAGGTTCTCGCCGCGTTGACCGAGATTGAAAGAGCCATGGGAAGGAAGTGAATCGATAGAATCATACAGAATCAAGAAAAACACGTTCACAAATAGTAGAATCTTGACCTAGTGTCAACAACCCATGTCTCAGTCCTGTATCAAAAATTTACTCGTGGATGCCCTGGCTCTGCTTCGCCGCTCTACTCCCCATATTCCACCTCAACATCGCAATGGTTTTCAATATGACCTGCCGATATTCGTGCTATTTCCTTGCCTCGCTTCGCGACCCCAGATGTCTTCTCCACCATCGACTCCATCGCTATCAGACCGGGGCTTGTGTGGACATGACCCATGTAGATGGGGCTGTCATTGCAACCCTCGCCGGAAACACTCTCCCGGTGACAGAAAAGTATTCTATTAAACAATGGCAAGACTTTGCCTAACAATCGAGTTATCGATAAATAAGCGGCTCATTTGTTATGGCGAGTGTACGATTAGTTTTGGGTTATCTTTGGTTGGTCACTGCTCTAACATGACTCAAGAAACAAGGGAGAAAATGCCGCGATAAGAAATGGAGTAATGACGAGCGAAAGAGTGATAACAGACCCCACAGAGTCCACTTGGAACCCAAGCTTAAGGCACTTATCTCCCTAGAATATTCATGACCGGTCAAAACAGTCCAGCCAATAGACGATAAGGTAATCAAAGCAGGGGAATGCCGCTTCCTGAGACTCGGGGAAGGACAAGGTCTGGTCCTGTCCCAGTTCTTAGCCTCTCGCTAAGTATTGCCGCCGCATCTCTTCCGGAGTGACGAGTCATAGCTGATTTGGCAGATGACCCCAGTCCGTGGCACAACTCCCAATCGCGTGGTTCCTCATCGAGAGCGGTTCCTTCAACCCCAGACATTGAAGACTGGCATAGTTCGATGACAGGCAGGCAAGCGAACCCATAGGGGCGGAATGCAACCTTTCAAGATCGTTAGACATCAAGAGCAACTATTGGTGCTTCTTATCTCAGCTCGCATTTGCCTCTGTCTCTCCGTGGTCGGATTTTACGAATAGAAAACCCCGTCATTCCTCACTTCGCAACTTTCTTTTTCTCACCACCAGGTCCAAGAGAATTAGACTCATCACCCTTGCCGACAATTTATTGTTCTTCTCTATTTTCTTTCCACAGTCAACCCTAACATTGGTCCGGTAGCCATCGTCAGTCATGGCCGGCAGCAATTCGACCATGGATGCTGATGCGATTGAGCGGCCCACCCCGGGAACCGTTCGTCTCATTGACATGGATGGAACCAAACTTGCAAAGCACGCCGATGGAAAAGGTCAACACGATATCATCTTGGTCCCTCATCCTAGTGAGGACCCTGAGGATCCCCTCAACTGGTCCCGCAAGCGCAAGTTGCTCGCAACCAGCTGTGTGCTCATGTATACGATCATGATCGCGATCCCGTCCAGCGCTGTGTACTCAGTGGTAACGCCTATCCGTCTTCATACCTCGCTCAGTTTGACCGACATTAACAATGGAACTGGTATCATGGTGAGTTGAAAAGTTTCGCGCAGAAAGGGAGACGTAAAAATTACCCTAACATGCTACAGTTTCTCTTCTACGGCTGGGGCTGTGTACTTTGGCAAGCTGTTGCGCTTCAGTACGGAAAACGACCTACGTATCTCTTCTCGCTCGTCGCCAATGTCATCGTTCTGGCTTGTGCTCCCCTGTGCACTACCTCAGGCCCATACCTCGCCAATAGAATCCTGCTAGGATTTTTCGGTGCCCCCGTCGAGTCTCTTGCCGAAATCTCCATCACCGACATCTGGTTCGCTCATCAGCGCCCTCAGTATCTTGCCTGGTATGGCTGGTCTCTGGCCCTCTGCGGCAAGCTGGCACCTATGCTTTCCGGCTTCATCAACGTCGGCATGGGATGGAAATGGACGCTCTGGTGGTGCGCCATCTTCAACGCCATTGCGTTCGTCTACTGCTTTTTCCTCATGGAGGAGACCAACTATGACCGGAAGCACGATGCTCACCCGAGAGCTGCTACCAATGTCCAGACTTCCGATGCTTCATCAACGGACAAGGGCGCTGAGTCGAAGGAGAAGACGGTCACTACTGCCGTTGCCGATACGGAGCGAGGTGAAGTTCAGTGGGCCAAGAAGACATACCTGCAGAAGCTTGGAATCAAGGACAAGAAGCGACCTAATCGTTTCCTCGATATTATCATTGCTCCTTTCAAGGGCTTCACCTATCCTTCTGTTGTCTACGCTGGGTAAGTTTCCATTTCTTTCTTTCTTGTGATATCAAGGCTTTTGCTAACTTCATACCTAGTCTCATGTATGGAGCCAATAACCTTGTCTGGACGGGCATGCAAAACGCCACTATCGGTACCATCTACACAACCGAGTATGGTTTCACCACGGCAGGTGTCGCAGGTGGTTATGCTGGTGGTATCCTAGGTACCATCATTGGGTAAGTCTGCCACATCTGCTGCATGAGTATCTCACAGATCAATGACTAACACTCGCGGCGTAACAGAGGTCTTTACTGCGGCAAGATTGGCAGCATACTTACCATCAAGCTGGCTCGCCGCAACGGCGGAATTTCCGAACCAGAGCACACCCTCTACCTCTTCACTCTCAGCTGCATTCTCGTCCCTGCCAGCATGATCCTTTACGGCCTCGCCATCACCTATCACCTCCACTGGTTCGCTCTGGCCTTTACCCAGTTCACCCTGGCCATCAACTCGTCCTTGTCCGTTGCCGGTGCGCTCAACTACGCTATCGGCAGCTATCCCGAGCTGGCAGGCCAAATGGTCACGACTTGCGTCATCATCCGAAACACCTTGTCCTTTGCCATCAACTTCGGCATCACCCCATGGTTGAATGCTAGCGGCTACCTCGTTGTGTACTGCGTCGTGGCGGGAATTTCTCTGGTGTGGAACGCCTCTATCTTTGTCATGACCCGGTTTGGACGCTCTATGCGAGAGAAGACTGCGGCCAAGTACTGGCGGGAGGTCGACCGGGCCAGAGCCAAGGGTCTCGGACATTAAGGCTAATGCCTAGCCACTGGTGTTTATCACGGCTCTGATTGTTATGAGTAGTTGAAACTCTTGGCGTGGAATATTGCCTATGAGATGCGTGGTTGATCAGTTTAGAAATCAGATACATAATTTATGGAATATCATTTCTTTTCCAGCGTTAATACACTTTGTGTCTGTGAATACCAAGCGACTGACATAAAACATGGCTCGCCTACAACCTCCAGCGTTGAATTTTTCGGAACACAATGAAAAAACAATCAATCAACCAGAAATATAATAATAACTTAAGTACTGTGGAATAATAATGATTAATTTGCTTATTATCGTGTTTTTTACTATTGACAAGAAAATAAGGTCTCTGACTTGCATGAACAGAGCTTTGGTGTGCCATGTTTGATGTCACTCGCTTGAATACCTAGTCATGTATTCTGTGCACTGACTTCACGTAATCGCATCACAAAATGTTTAGCTTTACTTCATTTGATTTTGCGCTTCAACTTAACATCAGGTGAGCTTCAGTCTCCTCTACAACCATCCGCCACCGGCTCGTCATATCGGCTCCAGTCGTAGGGCCGCGTTTCCATACCTCCAAGAGCACCTGTATCCCTGATCTCCTTGCCTCGATCCCGTACACCTCAACCTGATCATACCAAGTCTTGAAGCGGTTCTGCAAGGCCTCATTGAAAGCTTCGCTCGCAGCGATAAACGCGGGCCAGTATATCGGTGCCGCCAAGATCCTTGATTCTGCCTTGATCTTCTCTATCGCCTCGATGTTCTCGAGCACGGTTTGCACATACTGATGTAGGTATCTATAGCTGAGGCGTCGGATATGCTGTGCAAAGTAGATGATCAGGGCATTGTGGAAAGCGCAAGTTGTGTGCCGTATAATGTCGTAGCTCGGGCCTGAAGTATCCAACCGGCAACGTTGCAGTTCAGTGTCAATGGGCCAGTCCATTATTGACTGTTCTAGATCGTCACAGTAGCTCACAAGCTCAGCAGACATATTTCCCTTGCCCTCCTTTTTCTGAAAGGAGAAAACTCGTCGGATTAGCCGCGTGCTCTCAAAGAAGAGTACCAAGAGGTTCTGGGGAACCCCGTAAATGCACTCGTATGTGCTCATTTTTAAGGTAGACTCGATCGATAATCGAGCGTACTGTGAGAGAGTTGTGGCGGCTGGGTCGATGCCGTCTCGTAATGTCAACCTCAGTGGTCGTTGCGCACCCGCATCGATGGACTGATGGGAAGAAGACCCGATTTCATGATAATGGAGAGCGGTGCTTTCGTATATGGCCTGCAGATAGAAGTAGATGCGATGGAGTGCAAGCGCCTTGGGAGAGAACTTGGTCTTCCACGTCTTTGCCTGTGTCATGAAGCGAAAAGCGCCGTCCAGGTGAACACCACATGTGCTTGTGTCTCCCGACATAACCTGTGCGTTGTCGTCAAAGTTAGCTTGGAGAACTTCGATATGATACAGAGGATGGCTTCCCTACATTAATCGTAATCATTGAAAGCATGGTAGCTAAGAACTCTTTGTATTTGGGTATGCATTTAGTGTTGAAGTCGGTGTTCACTGCATCTTTGAGCAATTCAATGGCCCTGCCTCGGAGGATTGTTGCTTGCCGCGCCCACTTTGCGGCATCATCGGGACAGAAACGGGATTTCCCCTCGTTGGAGAGGTAGAAGGCGCTTATAGAGAGGAGTGCATTTCGTAGGGCGTTTCTAATGGATGAGCTCGACCCTGAGATACTCAGTTGTCCAATGCTTTGCATCGCTCGCGGTAAGTGTATTGTTTTCCATGGACTCTTCCGGTTATCAATCACGCAGAAAAGGTTCACGGCTCGGTGGGTGTAATGGTACATGAGGAACTGTTCCTGCTCCGGCAAATATGATGAGCATGGGTTACGGATCAAAGCACTACCAGTCGAGGCCCATTCATAGTGCTGTAGAGGCACGGCTCCTGAGTCTTGCAACGGCTCAGAGTCATGGCCGTTCACTGCTTCTACGGTGAAGTTGGGAGCGTCGAAGAATGATGGTGAAATGGCATCAAACAAAATACTAGAACCAAAGTCTGCTTGCGATGCATGAGAGTCGTCCTCGCTCAGGAATAAAGGGGGTGTTGCGCCATCGAGGTGTGTTGAGTGAAGTTGCTCAGCATTCAGGTGGTCGTTGGCAATACTCTCAAATGGCGAACCTTCATCTGAGGCCATGGACGAATCGTGCTCGTCAGGAATGACAACTGTAGGTAATCTCTCCACTGGTACTTGGGAGAGGGGACAGGGGTTCAAAACTCCAAAGTTGTGGATAAAGAAGTGGTCGCCAGAGCCAGGAGCAGAAGGCTCCAGCGGCTCGTAGGCGTCGATCGAATCAAGAATGTCATCTATCTCGGCCGATTCGAAAGACTGGCAATTATGCTCTGCAAGGCGTTATCTTAGCCAACGGGGACTTGAATTCAGCCTGGGTTTTCATTCTACACGTACTAGTTGTGACCTGGCTCCGTTGAATCTTCATGCGAGGTGCATCATGGTCGATTCCTCCCTCAGAGGAAGGAACCCACTGCAGTCGAACTCCATATCCTTGGCAGAACAGACTCTTTGATCGGCATTGGAGGCAGGTTGGCCTCGCCTCATCGCACTTGACCTTCCGAGAGCGGCATGTCCAGCATCCCGTGAATGTCTTCCTGTGCTTTCGGGGCCCAGAAGTCGGAGGCGATCTCATCATTCATCTCTTATCGCTACCTCTTGCTTGCTGTTGATGCCAGGCAGGATCAGTCTCTCGGATGGAGTGAACTGACCGCTGGCTGGATGTGGAATGCGGAGGTGGTGCGTTGTAAAAGGGTGAACAAGATGGAGGAAAACATGAGCGACGGATGGGGCCAGACATCTTTCTAACACCGACAAGGCGGGGAGGATACACCCAGCGAGAAAACCGGGGCATCGTGATAAGACGAGGGCCATTTGTCGGGGATACCCTGATCGACTGGGCCTCACCCCTTATCACCATCCCCGCCATCGCCTGGATTGTCAAAGTGGTTGCTGGTGGAGTTAGCGTGTCGCCTGGGTTTTCCCTGCGTCGTTCCACGCCCCGCTCATCGCTATCTCGTCCCTGTGGCGAGGTGGATAATATTATCCCTCGGACAAAGCTAGCGCCTATGCATACATGATAACATCCATGCCTTTAGTCAAGCTTTGTGGCCCATGGAGAATGTGGAGTGAGGAGGCATCTTTGATCTATGGGTGGACTTGACAGAGCCCAGACTGTCACGTCTGACAAGATATTGCTCATGGTATTCATATCATCTTTAATTTTCTCGGGCCTTATCTCTGATCGAAAACTAAACGAGTACATCCCGTTGAGTTTGGCTTATGGGTTTATCGGCGGTCCTTGACACAATCAAGCAGACAACTGAACCCTGAACAAATCTCCATCATGCCTTCAACGACAACGGTTACAGAGACGGCACCTGCCAAGATCTCTCTGCAAAATGAGGACTTGAAAACTCCGAAGCCACAGGGTCTCGCGGCCTGCGCCACAGGGGGGTACGAGCTTGCAGGCATCCCCAAGATTGATGACCCCTACAAGAAAAGACAGTGGCAGCTTGAGCACATGGCCGGCGCGTTCAGAGTTTTTGCTCGAAAGGGCTTCACCGAGGGTACCGCGGGCCACATCAGTGTCCGCGACCCAGTAGACCCAAACACCTTCTGGATCAACCCGTTAGTACTCGCTCTTCTTCTAACAAATTGCCATGGATGGCATGTAAAGCGGATCGTGGCTGATAGAGACAAACCTTAGACTCGGCGTACACTTTGGAATGCTCAAGGCGAGTGACATGGTTCATGTGAATGAAGAAGGCCAAGTAATTGGCGGAAACAAGGTTGCCGTCAATGCTGCCGGTTTCATGATCCATAGCGCCATCCATAAAGCTCGCCCCGACATCAACGCTGCCTGCCATACACACTCTGTCTACGGCAAGGCTTGGTCCGCTTTTGGAAAGCCGTTGGATCTCCTTAACCAGGACAGTTGTACTTTCCATGGAATTCAGGCCGTCTATGAATCCTTCGGCGGCGTGGTGTTAGAGGCGGAGGAGGGAGAGCATATTGTGGCCGCACTGGGCAAGGAAGCACGAGTGCTGATTCTTCAGAACCACGGTCTTTTGACAGCCGGTGGCACAGTTGACGAAGCTGCATATCTGTTTACTGCTATGGAGAGGACGTGTAAAGTTCAGCTTTTGGTCGACAGCGCCAAGTGGGAAAAGAAGCACATCGGAAAGGAGGCGGCCCAATACACTGCTAATGTGAATGCCGACCCTGTAAGTACTCACTCTGGAATATCCAACTCATCACGTTGAAATCACACACTAACATTGGCACAGGAAACTCTGTACGCAGAGTTCCAGCCAGACCTGGAGTTTGAAATCTGGCAGTCTCGGGGCGAGCTGAGCAAGGGTATTTAGAATACCAGATAGACATGTTGCATTAAATGAAGCCTAGTTATAACCAACAATGGATTTTAGTGATAGCTGATCTTGAGGTCAGAGTGTACAGACGCCAGTTTCGTGTATCCCAGTATTTGAAGTCAAGAGAGCATATTGATCGATTTCAAAGTCAAGATTTTTCGTTATCACATTAGGTCTATCTCAGTGAGAATCTGGACTTCAATGTTTGATAATACACTTCTTAGGCACACTACAGCTTTGATACACCGAACCCGTTGCGGTTGGCGACTCCCAACATGCCCCTGGATATTTCTTTCACACTCCTCACGCCTGCCAAGGCCATTGTCCGACTCAACTCTCGCTCAAGAATGTGCATGACCGTCTCGACGCCCCGGCAACCGTCATAAGCAAGTCCCCAGAGTGCAGGACGCCCAACGAGCACAAAATCGGCACCCAGGGCCAAACACTTGAACACATCCGCGCCAGTCCTAACTCCGCCGTCTATAATTACTGGCAAAGCGCCATTCACGGCCCCAGATACTTCAGGTAGTGCCTCGATTGTCGAGCATGTTTCGTCCAGCTGACGACCGCCGTGGTTTGACACGATGATAGCATCCGCACCATATTGAACAGAGAGCGCAGCATCCTCCGCGGTCATGATGCCCTTCAGAATAATCTTCATGTCTGTCACTTTCCGTAACTCCTGAATGGTTCGTTCCCAAGTGAGGCTTGCGCTGTGCATCTTGGAACCAAAGGCCGCGCGAAGCGCTTTGGCTTCGGCAGCGGATCTCACATTCATGAACTGCCTATTGATGCTCGGTTGCGGCTTCGCACCTAGAGTTGTCTTTTCCAAGTTAGGTAAACTTAAGCCCTTTGGTAAAATCACAGCTTCCTTGCGCTCGGCAAGACGGTTGCCCAACACGGGCGTGTCAACTGTGAGTACCAGGGCTTGGTAGCCAGCAGCTGCAGATTTGAATGCAGTCAGCATACCAGTGTAGTGAGCCTTGACCTATGGCACAAGGAGACGATATTTGAGTGAAGGTTGCTTACCTTCCGCCCGTTTAATCAAAGGTACACTCCTCTGAATGTCGTCGTGCAGATAAATTTGCATCCAAAATGGAGGCCCAGAGAGCCCCTTCTCCGTATAGATCTTCATCCGCATCACATCCTCCAGCGAACTTGTGGATTGCGAAGAAAGAGTTAGGTTGAGCCCCATGGCAGCTGCGGCTTTTGCAACATCGATTTCTCCATCGCCACCAGCAAGCCTCTGCATAGCGCTTGGGGCAATTCCCACCGGCAGAGCCGAGCGGACACCGAAGACCTCTACAGATGTATCAACGTCGGATACATCTTGCAGCACTCGAGGCCTGATGAAGAGTCTACAATGGACATGTTAGTCTTGCAAAAATTCTCGTCTTTTTTCCCGATGTCTGTGTACCTTGAAAATGCTTGTCTATTTCTCGCAACGGCACGTTGGCCATCTGCTCCTGAAGCATAAAAGTCATATATTTTGCTAGGAAGTGACTTCTTGGCTTCAGCCTCGACCTCATCTAATGTAAGAGGGTCTGCCATGTTAAGAGGACTCGCGATTCGCGATAGCGAAGTTAAACTTCTCAGTCTAGGGGATATACACAAACGGATTCCAACTCTAACTCCATATGCTTGGAACTAAGTCAAATTATACTAAATCAACCATTTCTACTCTACTACTAAACGATTTTGGCCCGCCTCACTAAAACAGCTCTTTGGCCTGATTACTCGACAGGAGTGAGGTTGAGGCAGTGGGGCAAGAGGAAACAAACGGGACTCGCCAGAGCTTACCTTTGCATTCTCACGTCTAGGATCGCTAGATACTACCAAGATTCCGGGAGGACACATGGCTAGCTTAGTGACTCGGTCCTGTCATCTCTACTAGCGCCTCAAGCAGTGGGGGAGAAAACAAGGCCCTGGTTTTCCTTCTCTGTGGGTCCGATGGCGGAGATATGTTATCTCTAATCTCGGACGATTTCGTTTTCGATCCTTTGTATCCTGATCTGGGTAATTTGAGCATGGCTATCTGCTCTTGCATGAGAGTGTGTGGATCTTCATATCGCTTCGGGCTGCTGGTTACTGAACGCCCCGTCTTCCTATTATCTTGTCACAGAAGACACTATGAAGATCCTTACTATACGATAACTCGCCACGGATTTTCCAAGTCCAGCCAGCACTTTACTCTCTCTCGAGAAAAACTTTGTTAAAATTGTTGCTTATTAAGCCCATTGAAAGATAGTATGATATACTGTGTTCTCCTCATCAATATGTCAATCTCGTGCAATATCAGGGTCTAAAATAGTATCGTGTTTGTAAAGTATCGTTAGTAAAGACAACACAAGTTCATTGTTCCAGTAAAGACCACCAAGACAGGGCAAAAGTGAACGGGCATGGTTGTCCTTGCGCAAATATATGACATGCTTTCTTTATTTTCTTGCAATTTACATTCAAACTTGCGTATATTTTTAGATCGATGCGCGATGAACAATATTTAGATTGCCCACAACCAGAGTCTTCGTTTGCATGTAATCGTCCAGGCCATATTTGCTTCCCTCGCGACCGATACCTGACTGCTTGATGCCTCCAAATCTGTGTAGTCCCTTTGGTTAGCGTACGCGAATGTAAAAGTTTTCTATGCGACTCACGGAGATGCTGCATCAGAGATCACGCCAGAGTTCACAGCGACCATGCCCGAGTGAAGAAGCTCAGATACACGAGCGGCGCGGCCCAGGTTCTCCGTGTAAATATATGACGCGAGACCAACGTCACAGTCATTTGCGGCGTCGACTACACTGTCTTCGGTGTCAAATTTTTGGATAGCGGCAACAGGGCCGAATATCTCTTCTTGGACGATTCGCATGTCTTGGGTGATGTTTCCGCTCAGAATAGTTGGTTCATAAAAGGCAGGTCCTATTCAAGTCAGTGAAACTATTCAACGCTCTCAGCACATGCTCTAGCTTACCCAACTCGGGAATCTTCTTTCCGCCAACAACTATCTGGGCGCCCTTTTTGACTGCATCTTCAACCATCTCGCTGACTCTTACCGCCGCACCTGCGTTGATTAAGGGTCCGTGTGTGACCGTGCTATCTGTAGCGCTCCCAATCTTGAATGCTGCCACAGCGGCAGTTAATTTCTTCATGAAGTAGTCGTATACTCCGCTTTGGACATAGATGCGGTTGGCGCAGACACAAGTCTGTCCAGTCACCTTGAACTTGGCGACCACAACACCCTTGACAGCCAGATCGACATCCGCGTCATCAAACACAATGAATGGGGCATTTCCGCCCAGTTCAAGACTCAGTTTCTTCACAGTATCGCTAGATTGTCTCATGAGCAAGCGTCCCACTCGTGTAGATCCAGTAAATGAGATCTTCCGGATAATAGAAGATGAGCAGAGAACCTGGCCGATCTGTGGTGTGTTCTTAAGGGCGTTCACAATGTTGATCACACCCGCTGGAACACCAGCTTTTTCGGCTAGATATGCCATAGCAGTGGCAGTAAATGGCGTTTCTCCGGCTGTCTTCAAGACCACAGCACATCCAGCAGCCAAAGCCGGACCTAGCTTTCTCGTGACCATGGCGCCTGGAAAGTTCCAACTGTACAAAGAAAATCAGCCATGTGAGCTATTGCACTGGGCCAAACCGGACTCGCGAATTTCTTAGGGGTGACTTACGGGGTGATGAGGCCGCACACGCCTACCGGCTCCTTCGATACAACAACCCGGTAACCCGGCGTGCTATGAGGGATCACATCTCCGTACACACGCGCAGCCTCTTCGGCGAACCATTCGAGAAAGCTCGCTGCGAATTGAACCTCGCCCATTGCGTCTGCTTGGGCCTTGCCATTCTCCCAGCTTATCAACTTGGCGAGATCTTCTTTGTTTTCGAGAACCAACTCGTACCACCGTCGCAGGACACGAGAGCGCTCGCGGCCGGTGCGAGTTCTCCATGCCGGCATGGCCTTGGCTGCGGCATCTATCGCTTGTAAAGCATCTTGTTCACCTGATTCTGGACAGGATCCAATGCGCTGGCTTGTCGCAGGGTCTAAGTTCCGGTCAGGAGAGTTTCCTTGTGGTGAATAGGTAGAATCAAAGAAGTAAACGAACCGAAAACATCAAATCTCTGCCCAGACAGCGTCTCAACCCATTTCCCACCTATCAGATTCTTTCCAATAAGCAGGGAAGGGTCCTTGAGCGTACGCGAAGAAGACATGGCTTTAGTGTTTATCTTTGCCGATATCTAAGTCCTCTGTCTCCTGAGTCGGAAGCAGGGCGATGTAGAGAGGATACCAATAGGGATTCAATCGTACTCTTGCTTAAAACAGGGGTAGCTGGTGATTGCTTCGTCTCCAAGAGGGAACATACCCTTGTGACCAATATGCTATCTATGTACGAACCGATTTGACCAACACATCGCTATCGTTACCCAAATCTAAGGAGGAGAGCAATTCGCGTAATATTCGGGCTTAGAGGAGCGGGTCGAGGGTCGCATAATGTGGATTCAAAATCAAGTCGAAGGAGAGATTGGCTTCCAGCTTGACTCGGTCCTGGGACTAGGACCAATCAAACTGGCATTATTACTGAGTAACTCTCCACCACCCCCACGGCCATCGCTTCCGCTTTCTTTATCCTTTTGAGGGGGATTAGACCAGCACGCATAATTGTGGATATGGAATAGGGCAGCGACGCATCCAGTCTGCCGGCGTAAGAGATGCCATTGGCGAAGCTGAAGGCCAGATACCGAAATCGGGCCCAGGGGTTCGATAAGCAGTACTTTTGCGACCGTAATCAAATGAGGTTGTTTATTAAGGGAGAGAACATGACTATCACACAGGCAGACAACATCTTCGTATAATAGATAGTTCACCACTTGCATCATCATCATACTACTCAAGACCATCACTGGATCTTTACCACCTCATTGCTCGTCTACAAGTGGCAAAGCGCTTTGCTCTGCCTCCAACACAGTCAGCCATGAGTCCACTTGTCAAGCAGCTTGATCTAGAGAACACCAGCAAGGTGTATCATGCTCCAGCTACCATCACAGCCCCTGGCACCAGACTCATCCACGTCTCCGGCCAGGTCGGCGCCACAAAGGACAACCATGTGCCCGCCGACTACGAATCTCAGATCCAGCTAGCACTATTCAATCTTCGCAAAATTATGGTCGCTGCCGGCGCCACCGTGCATGATATCGCCAAGCTTTGTCTGTACATCGTCGACTACGACCCCGCACACAGGAAACACACTCGCCATATCCAGCGCTTCCTGCGCGGTCATCGCCCAGCCATTACGCTGGTCCCCGTGGCCCAATTGGCTATTCCGGGCTGGCTTTTTGAGGTTGATGCCATCATCGCGTGCCCAGAGCCGACTCAGTCTATCCCTCGCTCTCTGGGAGAGAGCCAATTGGGAGCCAGCTCAGTTGATGTGATTATCATTGGCGCCGGTCTGGCTGGTCTCGCCGCAGCGCGTGATGTGATCGCCAGTGGCCTGTCCTGTGTCGTTCTGGAGTCGCGAGATCGTGTAGGTGGACGAACATGGTCCCGGCCGACCTCGGACAAGAACGGCATCCTCGAGTATGGCGCTGCTTGGATTAACGATGTCAACCAGACCAAGATGATTGGGCTTGCGAGGCGATATGGAGTGGAACTTATTGAACAGAATACCACTGGCAACTGTTTAATACAGGACGCAGAGGGCCGCATAGGCGACTTTGCGTACGGTGAATTGCCCAAGGTACGTCGACAATGTTGCTATCAAACGAGGCTCGTGAACTGACCTGCCCTCGCACAGTTTGATAAAGCGACAGCAGATGATGTCGCCCGGATCCGCGATACCTGCGAGGCAGACTGCCAAGCGTTGGACACGGCCAACCCCAAAGCCACAACTCTCGACACCATGACATTCGAAGCCTACCTCAAGTCACTCAATGCGAGTGAGACCAGTATCGCTACAGCCACCGTGTGGACTCGCGCCATGCTTGGCGTAGAGCCCTCCGAGCTCTCGGCCCTCTTCTTTCTCAACTATTGCAAGTCTGGCGGGGGTCTTCTAAACATGAGATCCGATCGCAAAGGCGGTGGTCAGCATCTGCGCATCAGACAAGGCACACAGTCATTCTCGACGGGGCTGGCTTCAGAGTTGCCCAGCAACACAGTTCACCTGAACACGGCAGTGAGCGATATCAAGCAGTATGGGCCTGGCGCCGTGGAGGTTGTGACCGAAAGCGGTGAATCCTACCGCGGCCGCAAGGTGATCACGACAATCCCCAGCCCGGCTCTCAAGGCCATCAACTTTGAGCCAAAGCTGGACCCCGTTAAGCTGGCTTGGTCAGAGTCGGCTAGGTATGGTTACTATAACAAGGCCATTTTACTGTTCAAGACTCCCTTCTGGGTCGAGAAGGGCTTCTGCGGCCTGGTACAATCCTTCGTCGGCCCGGCAAGCGTCATCCGCGACACCAGCAGCCCGGCTGATAACAAGCATGCCTTCACCTGCTTCATGGTCGGTGCACCCGGAGCTGAATGGGGAGCACTCCCCGAGGACCAAAGAAAGGAAAGGCTCCTCGCTCAGCTTGGTGCTCTGTACGGCGACAGGGCGAGAGTGGACGCCGACTTCGTCGAGATGCAATGCTTCGACTGGGCCCAGGACAGGTGGACTGGCGGCGGCTGTCCTTGTGCCAGCTTGCCGCCCGGTGTGCTTGACTCTCTTGGCTCGGGTTCTCTGCGTCAGCCTTTGGGCAACCTTCACTTTGCCGGTACTGAGACGGCGGCGGAGTGGAAAGGATATATGGAGGGCGCTGTTCGCAGCGGCGAGCGTGCCGCCCAGGAAGTTGTACAAGATTTTGCAAAATATTCGTATCGATTGTAGTCTGTTAATAATACTCCGATTTGAACAGCATTTGGTCAAGATTAAGCTTATATTGAACTTGGCATTTACTGTTTCTTCTCAAATGCTTCTGATCATATATAAACCATGACTTTGACAGGGAGGGTTCCAAGTATATTGTACTGTCTATGAGGAAACTCTTCGGTATCTGAAGCATGAGCTTCTAGTAGAAATATACGAACCTTATCTTTGTCTAACCCACATGTCAGTTCCTCCTCGCCCTCATTCTCCTAAACCTCAACTCTCCCCAATGAGGATGGTTTTTCTTCTAAATGACGGCTCCATCCCTTCAATCACATTCACAGCAAAGTGCCGGATGTTGCTAGAAGCGAGTTTGTTTCTGGACCCCAGTCTGTCTCCATCTCGATTATTATTGTCTTCCATATCTTCAAGCTCAGAAAGGCCAGTTAAGAAGAATCCGAGTTCAGTGCCGGCAGCCATAAGAGGGTTGCAAGTCTAACCGCCGATAGTAACGCCTGGCCTTGTTCAATCATGGACCAAATCACAATATTGATCGTCTCCACTACAACATGAGATTATCAGACAACACTTCCCAATAACTAATCATCGGATCAACAAGGAAGCCTCACAAGAGGCACATACGTTAAAGCTTCTACCTGCTCAATAGTTTCCGTCCAAGATACCTATCATTCAAAACCACTTTTTAAAGTAGGTACACGAGCTCACGGTGGAGAAACTCTTCTCTTCAGCTAAGAACTCGTGAAAGGTTGTTGACGTTAATGACAGAACACGAGACCCCGCACCTCGCAAAGAGCTCTACCTTGAGCTAAACCTTTAGGAGATACAGCAGCATTGCCACTCTCACCTTCGAATCCGGCTAGCCCACCAAAGCCTTCATGAGCCTACTATACATCCGGAGCGGCCCCATGTTCCTCCCCGCGTTAGACTATATAGCCAAGGCAATCTGGAGCTATACGCCTACGCCAAGTCGGACCCGTTCGACGTGCCCGCCGTCACCCAAGATGGCCACCGACAATCCCCGGCCAAAGCCCATCTACGGCGAGCTGAGCGGACTGCCTCCCATGCTGATTCTCGCGGGGGTGTCACGCAACATACGAAAATCCTCACCAACAGGGCAAGGGAGAGGGGGCTTGGGGGTCAAATCCTCCTCTCCGCGGCGGGGATAATACGCATCTAATATAATGCCGACCCGTTGCCTTCGCTCAAAGATGACAGGGCGGCTTCTCGAATGAAGCCAAAACTCGTAGCGCCCTGTGGTGGGCTAGCCTGCATTGCTTGGCATAAAGGGCGGTCTTGGGTTTCAAATACAACGAACGTCCTTGTTCGGAGCCGGAGTCTACTGTGGAAGAATGCCGCTTTGTCAATAGTTCGAGCACGTCACATGCTCAAACCCTGGAAATAACCGCAAGTCGTCGTCGTCGTAGCGGGTCGTAAGATGACTGCAGCTCATCTGGACAACTACCGTTTACACCGATCCATGTGCTGACTGTATCTGATCAACGTGGCTGGGTCGGTCCGGGATAATGCTGACAACATGGCACACCGTGTCCTCAAATTCAGTTTCTTGTCTCAAAGTGGAAAAAAAAGTGAAGGGAAAAGAAATGAATTGGATTGAAATCTACATTAAAAAAAAAACACTAAAACACATCTGGCTCAATAGGCTCAGATGCGGTTGCTCTGCGTAGTGGGATGCGTCCCAAAATCAAACCCCGTGTCCTGCTGCTGGTGCCGCATCTGCTGCAGCTCGTAGTCGTTCCGCGCGCGGTCGGCGGACAGGTTGGCCTCGATGTCGGGCGTGGGGCCTCGCAGCTCCGTCATGTCCCTCCCCGACACCTCTGAGTACTGCTGCTGCTGGTGCACCTCGCCCGCGTTGCTCCTGTAGCCGAAGAGGCCGATGCCGGACCAGAAGGCGTGCCTGTGGCTGCGGGGGCCCCATGCCCACCCTGCGCCGGCGCTGATGGGGGTGTGGTAGAAGCGGAAGCTGTAAATGGCGAGGATGGCGCCCATGGTGAAGCCGAAGAGGATGTCGAAGCCGTGGTGGCGGTAGTCGTACCAGCGGGAGGCGGCGATGAAGACGCCTACTGAGAAGGGCACGGTGATGAGGAAGAGCAGGTAGAGAGGCGGCGAGGCGGCCTGGCTGCGGAAAGCGTGGAAGGCCTTGCCGGCGGGCTTGGCGAGGGGCTCGTAGGGCTCGGGGGAGGTGGCCTTGCGCTCAGAGACCGGGAAGGCGGCGTAGGCGTCAGCTCGAGAGAGGGCAGATGCGGAGGGCATGGCGAAGGGAATCCTGACGGACAGCTTGCTGGCGAGGAAGAGGCTGAGGTAGAGGAGACCGGCGGCAGCGGTAGATGAGTGACCGCTAGGGTAGGAGCGGAATCCATCATCGAGCTTCTTGGTGTCGGTCTGCTGGCAGATGGCAGCCGAAACGACGCGGCCATCCATGCTGCCCAGCTCATACCCACCAACAATGTAGTTCTTCCAATTCTCAATGTCTGGCTGGCATCGGCTGAGCATGTCAGGGCGGGGCTTGCCAAAGATGTTCTTGGTGGCCTCGGTGAAGAACAGAGCGGTGGCTAGGGAAAGGCCAAGGCCTAGCAGTCCAACGTGCAGCTCCCATAGCTTGCGTCTCCAAACGACGGCCTTGGGTGTGCCAACGGGCACAGTAGGCCCAGGAACGAAGATGAGTGATACAAGAATAACAAGAAGAATTGGCATACCGCCACTGATAACACCGGCGAGCCAGATGGGCACAAGCTCCTTCTCTGTGTATGGGAACCTGTCTAGCGATTAGCGGCTGGGTGTGACATAGGGTCAACTTGGCCTCAGGAGAAGAAGCCTTACGAAATGGTAGGGTCCATCAGGGAGAAATGGCGCTTGTGCGGCTCGAAGCGACCGAGGGCGAGGCCAGCGCCCGCGGTAGCGAGGATGATGACCCAGTCGAGGACATAGGAGGCAATTAACCTCTTGGAGACGGGAGGGACCTTTCCTAGAGTGCGATACATGGCGAACTCATAGATTCACTGGTGTCGCGTGCTGTGGTGGTTGAGGTCGCGTGCACACGTGAGGAGGGATGTGAGTGGAGGGAGACTGGAGATTAAGAATAGAAAAACAGGGGAAATAAAGTCGGTCGGAAGAAGGCGAGAGCAGGATAATGGCAGGCCGGGACAGAACGACTGGGTCAGCTTTTCTAGATTGAAGAAGCAGAATTTGACGCGTGGACAAGGCAGTCTTTGTGGGCCGTTTCGGGCCGCAGTCACTTGGCTCCTGTCCGTCTTATGGCGGTGGGAAACGCTTGCTTACCGTATGGCAGTGAAGCGCAGAAACTGTCTCAGCAGACGGTGCCTCAGTCGGTCGTTGGTTATACGCTGCGCAGGCGGTTCAGTTGGCCCAGAGCGATCCGCGTGTGGCTGGGGCGGGCAGCCACCGCCAGAAATGCGCTGGAGCCAATTATAGCAGCGGGTTAGTCGCTAGGGCCCCGCTGTCTTGTGTGCTGACGCTTCACTAGAGCGGTCCTAGCGTGCTCCCTACCCTAGTGCCAGCCGACTTGAGGTAGCTCCCCACCCAGCTGAAGGGCCAGAGTACAAGCGCTGCTCGTATCTCCGCCCCCTTCTTCGTGCAGGGGTCGGGCCTTTATTTTTGCTTCAGGCAATGCTGTGTGCCTGGATGGACCTGAGTAATATGAGAGAACGCTCTGGGGCAGCAACTCACGCGACCCGCTGTTACTAATCCGCAGCCGCCAGCCAACCAAACCAGCACGCTGTAACCATCCTCCAACACTGCCTCACGCGACTCCATCAAACCGTTGAACCAAACCGTGATGCGCCGTCGGACACCGAGGAGCGCAATTGAAACGCACTTCAATGGCACCTAGCCAACGGTGCGACCCTGCTACTCAAATTTAGAAATAAAAACCAATGTCGCTGTTGGTGCCGCCACGGGGCAGCGCCTTCTTACGTCTCCCTGTGCAGCGCTGCACCACTACCGATGCCGCCCTAGAATCAGAAGTACCGTCTCCCTTCCCTCACAACCGGATGGCATCAATTAAATTGACACACGAGCCCATCTGCATCACACAAAGTACCAACATTTGAACACAAGACGAACTCCCATAGCATCCAAATATAGACAACAACTGCATCAATTCCGAGTCAAGACACTCTGTACAATGCACGGTACGTTACAGAGTAGCCTCCAACCCATCAGTCAAATTGCCAATTTGTTTATCCGCCCGCACCTCGATGATCTGCGGAATGCGACACCAACATTGGGATCATCCAGAGGCCGCCCGCAGAGAGGCAGCCAAGCCCTGCTGAGGCGAGCGTAGTGTCACTTTTTTGTCTTGAAGCCGGCCTTTGATCTGCAGGTTATGGCTTAGCACGCTCTGATCAGCACAATAAGCTTCTTCATGGCATGAGATTATTGCACCGATTGATTGTTTCTATATGGTTTCCATTGTGATGGTTCGCCTTACGACGGCACACATTGCGGCTTTGTGTGTGACATTTGTGCTGCCCCAATTGATCTTCTTGTAACGCTTCCCTCCCTTGTGCTAATATCCAACTACCCTAGACCACGCAGCGACGATAGGATGCAGACGCCATTGCCCAACTTCCGGGCTTTGTGAAGAGAATTACACTTTGTATGTTCAATGAAAGGGATATAGTCCTGGATCTAGTGGTGTTTTTACTACGGTACCCTGCCCGTTTGTGTTGCCAATCAACCGTATCATATGACATGTCGCTGAAATGTGCATTATTTAATGTGCAGCACGAACGGCCATTTTTGTCTCTTCAGCCTAGCATCATCGTGCGTTGAAATAAGGAGAGAAATTGATTCAAAACCAACGCAATATTAACTTGCCGATACTGTCTTGGTACCATCGGTTCGTCATTTTTATATTTTTATCCCAGTCGGCAAGCCTTTACCCGCCTTGATCTCATCCCACCAATCGGCTCGCCTGCTTGCAATGCTCCACCTCCCAAACGAAATCCTCGAAGCCATCGCCTCCTGGCTCGAGACGCAACGGGACATCTATGCGCTCGTCCGGACTAGTCGCCAGCTCCGCGACGCCCTCAACAGCACCCTCTACCGCCGCAATGTAGAGGATTCCGGCGGCTCGGCCCTGACCTGGGCCGTCGATTATCGCAGAGAGGAGACGGCAATCAAGGCAATCCGCGCCGGGGCCCCGGGGGGCGAAGCCTTATGGTGCTCGGTATTTCATAAAGACGAGAAAATGGTCAAGCTGATACTGTCGTCCGACAATGCCGATGGGAACTTCCAGGACAGTGTGGGCGACTCGCCGCTGTTGGCAGCTGTCAGACTGCGCAACGATAGCATGCTGAAGCTGCTGCTCGGCTCGGGGAAGGTCAAGGTTGATTTGGGAGACTGGCGCGGACGGACGCCCCTGTTCAACGCGGCTGGATCGGGTTACACCTCAGGGGTTGAACTACTGCTAGACTCTGACGAGAGCGAGATGCGGCGAGGCAACGACGATGCCTACAAGGTGCTGGATAGGGCCATTGAGCGGGGCCACGCACCCGTGGTGAAGCTCCTGATGGAATATGCCGGCATCGCCGCAGATTCACCCGTTATGCGGAACTCACTCGGCGTACAGGGACAGACGCCGTTGTGTCGGGCGTTGTATTAGCAGCAGGAGCCCGTGATTGAAATGATGATGAGCTTGGGGGAGATAGACATCAACGCGAGAGGCTATATGAGGGGCACACCATTCACAATGGCCGCCGCGCTCGGCTTGGCCGCTACTGTCAAGCTGTTCCTTGATTCTGGTAAAGTTGATGCTGGTTCATATGCCGACGACAACAGCTCCGCGCTTATGCTCGCCATTTCCAGGAGTCATGATGATATTGCCAAGATGCTCCTCGTGCAAGACGGCGTGGATGTAAACCATGCGAATAATTATGGGCACCGAGCGCTCTCACTGGCTGCAGAGCAAGGCCTTTTGGACTATCGAAAAACACTCGCACGCGCGGTATATGCCCAGCGCCTACCAATCATAGAACTTTTGCTGGACTCGGGGCTAATTGATATCAACGAAGTGGATGAGCGGGGCAGGACCGCGCTGCATCACGCTTGCGGCCTTCATGCCGAGGAGGTTGTTGAATATCTCTTACAGCGGGAAGGTATCAATGCCAATGTTGGGGATGATAAGGGGTTCACACCGCTTATGGTTGCTGCGGCATCGTCCCGGGGTCTTCCTACTGTCAAGATTCTGTTACAGTCTGGGAAAGTCGATATAGCTCTACAAAGCCATGATGGGGCCACTGCAATCTCGATCGCACACACCAAGCGCCGGAATCATACATTCCAGCTCCTCGAGAAATGGGATCGGCGTAGCAAGGGGGAATAAAGATGGGGTAGATGGACAGAGTAGCACAAGCTACTTGGACATGCTCAATAGCGATGAGCATGTAGAACTTTTTTATAGAGAGAGATAGATATCGATTCGTAGAATGAGTTTGCTGATGCTGTTGACTTCTCGGTGCCATTCTAGTTTGGAGCGAAAGACCTTCACCGGCCGCCATAGAGGCTTTTGAGACGAAAGAATCCTGTGACTGATCCTGAGACTTCGCTGTTGATTCGAAGGAAGATGTATCGATGTTCCAAACCCTGGAGATGTGAGAGGACAATATTTTCTTCTCATAACGAATAGCTGTGCCTGATATCACCGCTTCATATTATCACAATGTATGAAGTCGCAGACAATGACAAAGAGAATTTATCTGTTGCTGGATGGAATAGTCAAGTTTGAAATGCCATCAATAAGCATACCTGGGTTTCTGGGCCTAACACTCGGGTGAGTAAAATCCTTTGGTCCCAAATTAGGCTCACAACCAGCTCACAACTACCTAATTCACATTGCATCAACTGAAGTCTTTTCTGGCTTGAATTCCAACAGCCTATTCCCAGTTTCGACCAGATAAAAATCACCGTAGCTAAGACCAGTGTCAAAATTCCGATTAGGAACCTTGGGATTATTATTGCTTGTGGCGTGTAGCATAATACTCTCAAAACCTTTCGTCTCTGGAGTGTTCGCAGGCGTATCAATAAATGTCTCGGCACCCAGTTCGCCCATGTCAGAAAAGCTGATCTCCCCTGCGAAAGCAAGTTCAGTAGACGCCTTCAGAAGCCGCACCGCTTCCGCATGGTAGTCATATCTGGCGCCTTTATGACCATCCAGTTCAATCTGCTCTTGCAAAAGAAGCATCCCACTGGCCGCGATAGCCGCTGCGCTGCTGTCTCTAGGTGTTTTTTCGGGGATGTTCTCTGCATTGAAGTCCCAAAAGGGGAGGCCATCCTCTGGGAGATGGTCAATGAACCAGTTGGCCATGCGGATGGCGGTCTCTAGATAAGCCACATCCTTGGTCAGTGAATAAAATTCTGCAAAGCCATAGATACCCCATGCTTGGCCTCGCGACCAGGTGCTGTCGTCGGCAAGGCCTTGTGCTGTCCGGCAAAGGTATACGTCGCCCGAGGTTGCGCTGTAGTCGCATACGTGGAACGAAGACCCGTCTGGGCGTACATGGTTGGCCATTGTTTTATCAGCGTGAGATTTGGCGATGTCAAGCAAGGTCGCGTTACGAGTGTACTCTGTCGCCGATCGTGCAAGCAAAGCCAGGTTCATCATGTTGTCGATAATAACAAGGACGGAATCCTCGTGGCTGCAGGTTGACGAGACGTAATTACTACAGTCCCAAGAACGGATGATCCCAGCACCAGGTACGAACCGATTCCCAAGGTTTAGGGACATGTTCCTTAGCACTGGGAGATACTCATCTGTTCCCGTGATCTGCAAGGCACTCTCGAAAGGCTTTGCGAGGAAGCCAAGATCGTGGGTCGAGGTCAAGTTGATATTGCTTTTGAGTGGTTCTGTCCACGCTTGAGCCATATCCAACCATTCATTCAATGAGGGCTCCTTTGCATAACTGTGAGGCAACAACTCCTTGCGGCGACGGTAAGCCTGCCATAATGCGTCAGGGAAGAACCCTGAAGTCCAACCGGAAGCCTGGGCCTTGGTGTACACTCCTGCAGCGGTGCTTGAATGCGGCGTGTTGTTATAGGCTCCTTGGGTGTAGTGAGGCCAACCACTCTCCGAACCAGACTGCGGTGGCCCGGTCAAAGCAGTTCTCCAAAGACGCGCATAAATATTCTCGTCAAATAGTCTAGCAAGTTCATTGACGGGGTGCGCTCTCGCGCAACTTGCTACAAGCAAGGATATGATAAGTGATGTCAACATTGTGGCGTAAATTCTGGTCGGAGGATTTTCAAGGCAAGCCATTCTTTTCCTCTCTTTTCTTTCCATTTCCTTTTATATAGATGATGCACCTTGAGGCCGACAGGGCGAATACGAGGATCACTCAGGTCATCAGCTATGCCTTTACCCCGCGATGCGCCCCCATCCTTCAGAACTCCCCTGTGCATCACAGATGGGTGATGAACTCCTCATTTAGAGATACTAGGCAAGTCGTATCAGCGAATGCTCTCGGCTAAAGGCCGATCAGGTGTTGATCCTCCAACTCCAATGGGACCACGACAGTACATGCACTGATCATTTGACCTGTGTTCTTTGCACCCGGAAATAATTTCGCCGAGAATAGAGGGGCAAGTATCGAAAAGATTCTATAGGCGAATTCCCTTGATTAATTGATTAGACAGCATGATTTCTGTGCCAGTGTTTAAGCAGCGCTTTTATGCATTTCACCATGGCCTCATGTGCCTCTCAAATACTGAGAACACTTCGGCTTCTAATCCCCAACATCGAGACGGTTTGACTAATATCGATACAGGAGATTTTTTTTTTTTTTTTGTATTGAATAGCTTATAGCATTTGCACAGAATTATGTGAATGAATTTTATCTGAACTGAACCTACCTTAAAAAAGTGAATGGCCAAGATACAGGTACAGGGTAGGGCGATACCGGAGCTTGCACTATCACCTCAACTTCAATTATTATTAAGCGGCGCAGACTTTTCAGATCCTTCAAATACGATAAACTCATTCACGAAAACCACAAACACGAAATTATGAGCTACGATCAAGACAAGGATGGAAAAGGGGACCCTGAGGGCGCTGGCGCCAACCTGCCGAACCCCCGTTTCACCTCCTCCAGTTCTGAGGTGGTGGTTGTTGGATGCCGCAAATCGGAACTGGCTCTCATCCAGGCCCGTTACGTCGTATCACAGCTCGAGAAAGCCCTTGCACGACCCCCTCCATTCGAAATCGCCACTCGCAGCGTCGTGGGCGATGCGGACAAGCAGACGCCGTTCATGCAACTCTCCAAGCAGACGGGCGGGTCTGACGTCGGCAAGAGCCTGTGGACGAACGGGCTGGAGGAGGATTTGTTGTCCGGCAAGGCCCATCTCCTCGTCCACAGTCTCAAAGACATGCCCACAAATCTGCCGCCCAACTGCCTGCTCGGCGCTATCCCGGAGCGCGAAGAACCGACTGATGCTGTGGTTATGAGACCAGACTCTGAGTATAAAACCATCGACCAGTTGCCGCCTGGTTCTGTGGTTGGGTCGAGTTCATCAAGAAGAAGAGCGCTGATTCGACACAATTGGCCTCATTTGGAGGTCGCGGAGTGCCGTGGAAATGTGTGAGTAATTTGGACGAGAGTAATTTCTTAAAATAGTAATACACCTACAAGAACATTGAGCTAACACGCCACTTTAGAGACACCCGCCTCGCTAAGCTTGATGCTTTCGACTCCAAATTCTCCTGTATTCTACTAGCAACCGCAGGATTGGTACGAATGGGCCTTGGCAAGCGAATCACACACAGGCTCGATCCCAAAGTCTTCCCTTATGCTGTCGGCCAGGGCGCGCTTGGTGTCGAGATCAAGACAGGCTGTCAAGATACGCTCCAGCTTGTTCAAGCAGTCGATCATAAGAAGTCGCGATGGCTTGCCATGGCCGAAAGGGCGATGCTGCGAACCCTGCAGGGAGGCTGCTCGTCTCCAATAGGCGTTCATTCGACATTTGAAACTTCTCAAGGAGGTGAGAAACTTGCCGTGAAGGATGACGGAAACCAAGAGGGCGGTCAACTTCGACTGTCTGGCACAGTCCTGGATGTGGAGGGTACAACGGGGGTTACTGCTGAATTCTCGGCCCTCGTTCGCAGCGACGAGGAAGCGGAGGATGTGGGCATCAAACTTGCTGGCATACTCCGTGAGAAAGGGGCGTCCAATTTGTTGTCTAAAGAGACTTCCTCGTGATTACTTGCCAAGTCAAAGCCAGTATCCATGAGAATACCGGAAAATAAACTGCCTTCACCTCTTTGGTGAGGCCAAAAGCTGGATCGACATCCTTGAGGTCCATATAATTGTATCATACTCATCCGGCAAGGTGTCGAACTTTAGGAAATGATACACATTTACGTACTGTGACTTTATGATTGCAGTGGCTTGCAGAAGGAAAGAAATGCGAGTCTTATTTTAAGTATCAAAGTGGATTAAGAAGGACAAATTCAATTGATGGTGGAGTTAGTTCATGCGTTTGAATTTCATTTTGGTGTAATGTATTCAACTATTCCTTCTGTGCTCGACCCTGTAAATTAGATCTCGATTAACAGCTAACTACCACAGCCTTTCTTGCTTGCTTGAAGCTGGGTGTCTCTAGCTTCTCAACTCAGGGAGGGGCCAGGCTCCCAGGCAAAGCAGGCTTTGAATTTTGATGTTATCCCGTGTAATTGATCCGGTTCAGGATAACTGCGTAGGCAAAAATCAGCAATGACGACGTATAAAAAGCAGCATTCCATCTGCGACGCCTCTGCGACGCCTTATGTTGTTTTGAAGCCTGTGTCTTTTCACAGTACCATCTCCAAACCTGACAGTTTATTTTGTATTGTCTAAGTTCTTCTACATAGAAGCAACTGGAAATTGTTTGTTTGACGGTTTACTACTTGTCTATGCAACAGAAGACTCAAAGAAACACCGAGGCAACGTCTTCTACTCCTCATCTCCTGCATCAGGCCCACATAGGACGTTTGACCCACATAGAGAAGACCATGACTGACAAGACAACAACTTCCGCTTACCAATACAAAGCAGTCTGACATTCTGTAAATCTCACTAAAGAGCAAAGCGTAGGAAGGCCAACGTGAAGCCGAGGTGAGTGAGACCTGAGTTTTATGTGTTGGATATCTTAACCGGATGCTACGGTATGGCCTCTTGAGGAAGAGACTCTTCAGCAACTATGGCTCCGGACACATGCTTGGAATGATGATTTGATCATTCTTGCAGAGCAGGCCGCCAGCCATCCACAAATGTCTCACCTACGTCCAACATTCAATCGTGGGAGCAAGTTGGCTGTGCTGTCGTGTGCCAAGTGTACCCCGCAGCTGGGGAGCCCTCCACGGTCGGAATGTTACATGGCCAGATTACGTTTGTGGGCTTGAGATCGTTCACCGTATCTCTGGGAGGAACTCCAGGGTCTGGGATTGGTGCTTGGCTGTTCATAGGATCATCATGTATGATTTAGCCATCAGCCATAATCCCGTCGATGATGATTAGGATGTAATGGCTCTTCGGAGGTCCGGCAATCTCCATGGAGATCTAACTCTGGTGACGTAGGTAGATTCGCGTCCACTCACCCTCTTGTAGGAAACAGAAGTCGCACGTTTGGTCTAGATTTTGAACATAATCGTCTTCGTCACAAGTTCTGTGATAACCGACATCGTTGTTCAGGTCACCCTCGTTTGAATTGAATTCAGCACGGTGGAGCGGTCGAGACCTATATTCATGTCACGATGGTAGGACGGTCCGTAGCGTATTACTGGGAACTACCTAACCGCCCTTGACTTGAGTGTACTATGTATGACATTGAATCTCACCTTTACAGACTGAAGGCGGGAGAGTTCGATTTTGTAGTTTGGTTTGGTGTAGTGGCCCGCCAAGAAGTTGAACATTTTACTATCGTTCTTTAGGCAGCGGCCGACCACCTGATGACCCAACCACACATTTAGCAGCAGAATTTAAGTTTTTAATTCAATGCGCGGATAAAATCTTTCCAAATAAGCGGAGTGACCACTGCCAAGATGCTGCCAAGATTTCCAGTTGGGTATGCAGGAGTAAGGAGTAGGGCACGTCCACTGGCTACCGAGAACCGCGTGGTACCTGTTTTTTTTTCTTTTTTTTTTTTTCTCTTTTTTTTTCTACTGCCGCTGCACATGTGAGACACAGGCAATAGAGTTCGAGCGTAATAATGAGGGCAGGGGGACGCGTGTTGCTAAAAATGAGCACTGGAGCACATGGCGCCCTCCCTTGAAATGATGGCGAACAGGAAATCGGAGGTCATGGCTCCCGAACTACGGCTTCCCTCATCAAGTTGGATGGGAATCATTGGGTGCCATCTGTTTCGACCAGGATGGCGAGGCTCCTTTTCGGGTTGTCGGCGTTCTGTATTTCCCGCTGGGCCACACCAGGGAATGAAACGCACCACAATTGATGTTGTACCACTCCGCGAGTTTATCTTTCCAGTAGCTGCGGCCCGTGGCATGACTCGCATCGCCTCGCATGTTTTCGGTCTTCGCATCTCAGATTGTCCCAAAACCGATGCGCGGGTAGGACACACCGGACTGCTCGGCTTGCTCGGCTGGCCTATACTGCCGGATCCATCCTGGCCTTCCCAATGACGTATAACCTTAAGGATAATTTCAATCTCTGCTCTGTGGGTGCTCTGGCTAGGGTCCTAGGGTCCCCCACTAGAAACGACCGGGGGCGTCTACCGCAAGTGGCTCCTCGAGCGAGGAGGGCTCATTTTAAAAGGACCAGAGGACGAAAAGGCGCTACGCATCAGCACATGACGCGGCCTCCCCGTCACACAGACCGTTAGGCCTGGCACTCTAATCTGACTGTAGCCATACAGCCCGGCCGCACAGGCACACGCAGGCACACACACTCGAGGCACAGCCATTCACATCTCATACCTGCTCCGTCCTGCATGCGACACAGGCTGAGCAGCGTGCGTACGCAGTCCCTACTGTAAATATGGAGCTTCCGGTGGCTTATGCAGTGCTAGTCTCTCTCCCTCTCTCCCCTCCAGCTCCCCCAATAAGGCACCTGATCGTATGATGCAAAGTAGGGTCCTGCTACTAGGCTGTTAGGGGGTCATTTCGTTTAGATTGGGGTAGCTGCTCGATGTAGGAAATCACGATTCACATGGATGCGTGTGGTCTTACGCAATACGGCCATGGCTTGTCTCCTGGCGGCACTGCTCCTCCAAAATAAGGAGCGCGCTACGGCCTCAGCCAAGGATACCCACCCATGGAAATTCCTTTTGCTGGATCCTACCTCGCCCAAGGGATCTCTCAATATGACGTTGCTTTGACTTGAATTTTATCCCGCTTCCCCCACGACGGAAGAGCCAAGCTTTTTTCAAGCTTTCCCACAACCTTCCCCATGTTGACGAACCACCATCAGCATGGCGACCAAATATTCTTACGAAGAGGTGAGCCTCGAGGAGCAGCAGCCCCAGCCCTCCATTAAGCAGCGCCGCCTGTTTCTGCTGCGATGCCTCTCGCCCAAGAGGCTGTTCAAGTTCTCATTCACCCTGGTGGTGGTTGACCTGTCCATCATCGCGTTCCTCGTCTGGCTCGTCGGCCCATTGATTATTCTCTTGACCCGAAACGACGAGCTTTTCGGGCCCCGGGCCATGCCTGGCGGCTCTGTGTTGGGCAGTGAGGACTCGGACTCGGGCGAGTATGAGATTCCACGGATCCTGCACCAGACGACCCCCAACGACACCATTCCGCAGAAATGGATCGACTCCCAGCGAAGCTGCCAGGAGGTCTACTCAAACTTCACATACATGGTAAGCCCCAGCCAGCATCACGTCCACCCATCCCACTAGGGGATTTTCCCGCACAGGAACTGCAGAAAAGAATTGTTCTGACCCCTTTGCAGCTCTGGACAGATGAGTCCGCGCATGAATTTCTAGCCACCGAGTACCCCTGGTTCGTGGACCTCTGGGACAATTATGCATTCCCCATCCAGCGCGCAGACGCCATCCGCTACTTCGTTCTCTACCACTTTGGCGGCATTTACCTCGACATGGACACCGTGTGCGTCAAGCAATTCCCCATTTTCGAGGTGAGCTCCGAGACGGAGCATCGCGCGCTTTTCCAGTCGACGAAGCCTACGGGTGTCACAAACGACGTCATGATTTCGACTGCCAAGCATCCCGCCCTCTACCAGGCCATTTCCGAGCTGCCCTTCTATTACCGCTGGACTCGATTCTGGGCGCGCCTCCAGCCCTACAGCAATATCATGTTCTCCTCCGGACCGATGTTCATCAGCTTGGTGATATCCGACTACCTGCGACACCTGCCCTCCCGACCCTCGCCGACTTTCAACGTTGTGACCCCTCACCAGATGTTGCCATACATCACCGACCTGGAAAGCAGCACCTGGCATACTGGAGATGCCCGCGTTCTGATGTGGCTGGGCGATCGGCCGTGGACATGGTACGGTTTGGCCGTCATAGGCTGCCTGATTGGATTCGGGCTGGTCAATCATGGGCTGTCGTGGATGTATGGGTACATGTGCCGCAGGTCGAGAATGGCGGCGTATCCCGTCAAGCAGTCTAATAAGTTGACATGACGAGTTGGGGATGAGATGATGATGGTGTTTTTCAATGAGCGACATAGAGGATAACTACATATAATCTAATACAATCACGAAAGGAAAGGCCGGTTCCGAAATTGTTGCAAACGTTGTGTGACACCTGGGGAATGAATCAGAGCGATATTATGCTGCCTAGCTCTGTTCGAGTCTCTGATGCCATATGGTTTCTTACATGAAATTTCGCTCTTTGTTAAGAACGAATTGCGAAATGTCTCCAAGAGCGTAATGAGTCCTCCCGCTGGTGCTGTAACTCAGCATAGCTGCATTCCAGTCTGCTTATTTTGCCCCATTTTCCTACCACTGCCCTGGCTTGGCGTACTTGGAGGCCTCTGGCTATCCAGTTTGAGCATTGGATCGTCCGTTTGCTCGGTCACCACGCGAGCTTTCATATCCCATTTCTTCCTGAAATTGCTGTCAGACCACCAAATTCTCTCTGGTCATCCGAAACAATCGTAATTCGCTAGATTGTCACCAGATAAAAACAAGGTGCTTAGTGTGTACGCTAAACAGTAAAAGATCAAGGTCATTCAACAAGCTGTGTCGCATAATTAGCGACATCGGATTCTTTCCGATAAATTCTAGTTGTGAGCAAGCAAGAAGAAAGTTCCATGGTAATATAATTACAAAAATGGAAGTATTGAGAAGATGGGCTAAATCCGATCTTGCCCAATGCCCAAGCCAAAGGGGAATGTCCCAGGCCCTTCGTAGACTTTTCCCTGCTCTAGAACACTTCAAGTTCCTCGTCTGAAGTAGTTAAAAATTCAACGACGATATTGCCGGTAATCACGAAATAAGAGCTGGGCTGTTGGTTGGCTACCTAGTATCAATAGTTTGGTTGCTAAGTGGCTCAAAGACCTCTAGAGTGCATGTCCACCAGCTTCACCCTTGCCTAGCGACTTAGTTTATTGCGACGACACACTCAGCTCAGAAAAGACTTTGATGATGACCAAAATAGCTCCGCGCATCCTGCATTAGACTAGCAAGGCACTGTTCGCACTTGGCAATCATGCCAATCCAATCGCACTTGAAGCAATTGACCTAACGACAAAGGAGTCTTTTACCACGCTGGGTTGGAGCCACGAAGGGCGCAACATTTCAATCCGAATGCATTTCACTAGAAAAAGCCCCCGATTTAAAAAAGAATTAAATTCGACAGATCAGCTCTGGATGAAGACAAAAATTCGAATCATCATAGGAGAAAGTCTGACCAAGCCTGTCTTTGAGAAGTTCTGTGGTGCACTCCTGGGTGAAAACAAGCTAAGAGATCATCGTCAACATTGGATTTCCATGCCGTATTTCTATTTGGATATTAAATTTACGAGGGACTTTTGCAATATTGTGTTTTCGTCCCTAGATCTAGTTTTTGATTCCTGCTAGTAAGGCAGACCTACACGTAGAAAGCGTGGTGTACATACCTACTTAGGTAAGATACCTTGAAGGTTGATGAGCTCTGTTAACTCGGAGAACTTGGTCGGCGACGGATTAGGAGGTTGATATTGTCTTACGGATGGCCGAGGTGCTTAGGGTAGTAACGCTGGAATCTGCTGCTTGACATTGAAAGGACTTTGGGCCGCCTGTTTCTTCTCATCTTCTAATTCTTCTTCGGCCCTCTCCCGCTCTACTTGTCTTCAACTCCAAGTGAAACTTGACCTTTGAACCCCCTTTCACACGCCTCATCGCAGCCGAAATAAAGTCAAAATCTCCCGCATCTGCAGAGATTATTGTGAGTTGACCAAGGTACCATCGCAGCTTGATCATCTCTAACAATCATTAGTGGTGCATCACCTGCAGGTTATTTTCTTTTCGGTCCTGAGCTGTCGGCCACTTAACATTTCCTATTTGAATCTCCATCGAAGTTGTCAAAAGCTCACATTACATCATGATGGCACATACGCGTGAAATTAAATCAAGTGAAATCTTTCGCGTGCATAGTATTGTGGCTGTGGCACATTCTCGAGACGCCCTTTGGCGCCTAATCACCTGCGTCCTGCATGAGATGAACAACCAAGCGCCTCAGATTGGCTGGTTTAGGCACACTGCAGCCATTCAATCAGCCATTCAATCAGCCAGCCTCAGCGAAACATACCGAGAATGTGGCTGATGCTTAGCAGCATGTCAGCCCAGAATTCTTTAAAGGCAGATGGCTCCCTCCCCCGCTTCACCATGTCCATCCTCACACCCGTCCCCTTCCGCTTCCACGGCAGCTACAACCGTCCAAGTTTCGCTCAAGTAGCCTCATTTTGACAGCTGCCGATATACACTCCGATGGTGATAGAAACAGTTGAGCATTCTCGACTATGGCTTCGACAGACAGAACACATCCCCGAACCAGCGAAGATGAATCGTTCAATGATCGGCGAACACATCCGCGACCGAGCCCAGAGCGACCGAATAGAGTTTTAGCAGCTGAGGATTACAATGTGGCTTGGATTTGTGTCCTTCCTATTGAGCAAGCAGCAGCAGCCGCTATGCTGGATTGTCGCCACGAGCCGCTAGTCCCAAGTCCTGGGGATCTAAATAGCTACACTTTGGGAAGCATTGGCACCCATAACATCGTCATCGCATGTTTTCGAAGGCCCCAATACGTCACGCCCATTTCTGACATCGCCGCCGCGAGGATGTCACGCAGCTTTCCATCCATCAATATACGGCTCATGGTTGGAATTGGTGGTGGAGCTCCAACGGGAGAGGCAGATGTCAGGCTTGGCGACGTTGTTGTCGGCGAACAGGTGATCCAGTACGAGACGTGCAAACTGCCAAATACCGAGTTTTTTCGGATAGGAAATCTCATTCGACCCCCCCAAGCAGTTTCACTTGCCATAGCAAAGCTTCGAGCAAGCCATGCAAGAACCCAAAGCCAAGTACCAGATATCCTTCTTAAGGTGGTCCAACGCTCCCCGCAAATGGCCGCCTGGGCTCGCCCAAAAGTAGAAGATAAGCTGTTTGAAAGCTCGATCGCTCACGCGGACGATACGCTTAATTGCGATAGCTGCAACATAATGGGGCTCCAGATCAGACCTCCTCGAATATCAGAGGGACCTATAATACACTACGGGAAGATAGCATCCAGCAATAAGCTCATCAAGGACGCGAGTGTTAGGGACAGACTATCTTCGGAACTGGGAGCCATTTGTTTTGAGAAGGAGGCGGCAGGGATGATAGATATCTTCCCTTGTCTTGTCATACGAGGCATATGTGACTATTCGGACTCTCACAAAAACAAAGAGTGGCGACAATATGCCTCTGCGGTCGCTGCGGCGTATGCGGTAGAGCTTCTTTCCATGATACCTCATAAAAACTCGTTGCAAGGTAAGCTTTGCTTCTTTAACGAAGAAAAACTGACCCTCAACTCACATCCGTATAGAGCCAGAGTCGTCAGCAGATCGAAGGAGCGATCTCTTAAATCTGCTACGCTTCGAAGGGATAGAAAGTCGGTATAATAACATCCAGGATGCTCACGCCGAAACTTGCAAGTGGATTCTTCGACATCCGCATTATGTCATTTGGTTGGACCCCAGCAAATTCCATGAGCACCACGGCCTGTTATGGATTAACGGAAAGCCTGGTGCTGGTAAAACAACATTGATGAAATTTTGTTTTGCTAGAGCTCAGAAGGATTGGGGGTCAGCCCCAGATACGACGGTCATATCGTTCTTCTTTCATGCGAGAGGAGGCGATTTAGAAAAAACGACGGAAGGAATGTATCGCTCACTACTTTGTCAGATACTTCAAAAATTTCCAGACCTCCAACTATCATTCGACGCTCTGGACTCCCAGCGACCGTCGCCAGAAAACCTGACGATAGAGAAACTTCAGCATGTATTTGGCAGAATTGTGCACAACTTGGGTCACCGACGCCTGATTTGCTATATTGACGCTCTTGATGAGTGTGACGAAGATCAGATTCGTTCAATGGTCAAATATTTTGACCAGCTGGGTGAACTAGCATCGAAAACCTCTAAGATGCTCCATATATGCTGTTCGAGCCGACACTATCCTCATATCACCATTCAAAACGGCCTGAAGTTAATATTGGAGGATCAGTCTGGACATACCAACGACCTGGGAAGATATGTACGTCGTAAACTAAGAGTGACAGCAAGGGATACCGCTAAGGGAATTATTACCGCAATACGTGACAAGTCAGCCGGTGTATTCATGTGGGCTGTTCTTGTGGTTGACATTCTAAACAAAAAAGTCCGCCTGGAACGCCTCGCCCTAGAAATGTTGCTGGAAAAACCACCTATAGAGACAAGCCAGCTATTCAAGGACATACTTTTGAGAGACAGGGATGATATGGATCGCTTCCTACTTTGTATCCAATGGATTCTTTATTCAAAAAGGCCTCTACGCTGTGAAGAGTTCTACTTTGCGCTCGCTTCTGGCCTGAATCCTTCAGAGAGCTTGGTCGAATGGGATCAGGATGCTGTTACTCTTGAAAAGATGCAACGGTTCTTGGTGATCTCGTCAAAGGGCCTTGCAGAACTTTCAAACTCAAAGACCAACCGAACGGTTCAATTCATTCATGAATCAGTACGGCATTATCTTCTTAACGACGATGGTATACGCGACCTGTTGCCTGACCGTTGGCAAGAGTTTGATGCCGCTAGCCAGCACCGTTTAAAAGAATGTTGCTATCAGTATATGAAAGTAAACATCGAACCTTTTGTCCCTCTCACCATGGACATCCATCTTGAACCAAGAAAAAATCGAAAAGATGTACAGGCCAAGATTGTGACCAAGTTCCCTTTCCTAGAATATGCAACTTCATATCTTCTATGTCACGCAGAGGCTGCAACCCCGGTAATACCAGAGCACGATTTTGTCCGGGATTTTTGCACTGAATCTTGGCTAAGGCTTAGCAATTTATTTGCGAAATATGACGACGATTGCCACAGCCTAGACACGAGCCTGATGTGTATTTTTGCCGAAAATAAGTTCTTGGGGCTCTTGCGGATCGGAATTGGACTGGGGCTTGAGGTTGGGGACTCTCTCATTCTTGCTGCAGCCAAAGGCCATAAGGAGATTGCCAGACTTCTTATTGACGGAGGCGCGAGTATCAATACACTCAACCGCTCTGGAGATACGGCTCTATACCTAGCTGTAGCCAACTACCATGAGGAGGTTGTTAGACTTCTTGTCCATAACGGCGCAGATCTCAGTGCTCAAAAAAGCTCTGGCGATACGGTTCTATGTTTAGCTGCAGCCAACGGCCATAAAACAATGACGAAGCTCCTTATTGATTATGGAGCTAAAGTTGAGACTCAGAATGCTATGGGCAACCGGGCCCTTCATTTGGCATCACAGGGAGGTCATCAAAATGTAGTCAGGCTACTTCTGGGACGTGGAGCGGATATCAACGGGCGCAATAACGCTGGCGAAACATGCCTTTTCTGTGCCTCACAGGGAGGTTATCTAAATATAGTCAGGCTACTTCTGGAGCATGGAGCGGATATCAATGGGCGCAATAACGCTGGCGAAACATGCCTTTTCTGTGCCTCACAGGGAGGTCATAAAAGTGAAGTCAGGCTACTTCTGGAGAATGGAGCGGATATCAACGGGCGCAATAACGCTGGCGAAACATGCCTTTTCTGTGCCTCACAGGGAGGTCATCAAAATGTAGTCAGGCTACTTCTGGAGCATGGAGCGGATATCAACGGGCGCAACAACGCTGGCGAAACATGCCTTTTCTGTGCCTCACAGACAGGAAGTGAAGCAGTGGTTAAACTGCTTCTCGAGAACGGAGCAGATATTACTGCAAAGGATCTGGATGGTAACACGGCACTCATGCGCGCCTCCACTCCAGCCATTGCAAACCTGCTAGCCACAAGCGGAGTAGATACCAGTTTGCCTAACAATCTACAGGCATGGGAAGCAGCCCCACTGGCTTCAAGCAATGGCCATGATGGCAAGACGAGGTCTCTCGTTGAGCACGATGGAACGCAAACGGTGTCTGCGGTACCTCCAACTGATTCGAGATACGCTTCTACTTCTCGGGGAAACAAATTTAGTGACCCGGTTACGGGTCCCGCATTCCAAGAGTCGACCAATGAATGTATTGACGATACGGACGCCACTATATATTCAGACGCATCTAGCACAACCTTTTCCAGGGGGAGTATTATATTTCGGAGCTGGCGGGCCATCTAGTCAGCGAGACTCGGTGTTTGCACCTGAGCCAGGAGATGCATACCCGTATCTCAGAAGCCCTACCTGAGATGCTCAGAGTTTTTGCGCTGAAGATTGGGCATGGAGCTTCTGATAAGATGCACAGACATGCCATGGCCTTTGTGCACAAGCGAAGGCAGTGAGTGAAAACTTGTCTCTGATTTCATACTGTTTATTGCCCTCGGAAAAAGCTACGGTTATTCTGACACATATGCAACCTTTAGCGAGATTGCTGCGGCTTTTGCGGACACTGGGTTCGGCCAAGAAAATATTATCGAGGAGAAAATTATACACCTAAACGATGTGAACAGGCAGGAACGCGTCAGCGATTGGCTCAACAGCGAGAACTTTGAACAAGTCGTGCTGCAGGAATATCATCCAGGCTCAGCCAATTGGCAAAATGTGCCCGAGCCTCCACAGCAGGTTCAGGAGCCGGACGAATCGGACGAGGGCGAAGATATGACTGAATCCTGGATTCAGGACTACCGTGAGTTTATGATTACAACCCCAGCTTTCAAATGGCTCCTTGCACGCTTACGAAATGAAATTCGCCTCGTTCCGATGAAACCATGCAGTATGGAAACAATCGGTAAAGAGGTCATGTCGGCACTCCCTTCTTCTCGTGTAATTAGCAAGAAGATGTCTTCTCAAAGTTACCGCGCAACATTCGAGCTTGATTGTGACGTATTTAAATTCTTCGAAATGCAAGGGTACTCGAAGCCACCGCAAGGCATTTCAAGGCATTATCACCTTGACTGGGTCTTCTTTGGACGCACAAGCCGCAACTTGCGCTCAGTATCTAGGCCAGACTTGGCCTTCTACCGCGAAGGACATGATTGCTTTGATGGAGGAGGTTCTCAAGGGAAATCAGAGCGATCCGGCACCACGTGAGTCCTATTTATGCAAGCACAACCTAGTTAATTAGCCACTAACTCAACACTAAACCCGCCTACAGGCAGATTATCAGATGGAACGACACTCCGAGTCTATGTGAGGAATTCCAAGTTTCTAGCAGAGATCCACGGGCTTGCGGCCACCATCGCGGAGATCGGAGAACAACTTGCCTGGCTAGGAGCAGCTATGAAAACTCCACCAGAACAGAGCGGCCTCTTCTGCTGTACACCAACGATCAGTATTCTGCAGAACAATTCGGCTTTGTCTCAGTCTCAGGCCCAGCCCCGCTCAACTAGCATTGGTTTCAAGATCGAGATTGAGATGGAGAAGATCCCGATATCGTTAGATACTGATGGCAAGTGCTGGCAGGCTGTTTTCAAAACCCCTGTCATCGTGAGGGGATATCCGATTCCTCAACGAGACGAGTGGAACACCGGACTGGAGATCCCTCTTGATATTATGGCTAGGCTCGCTCAAGCACTTGAGATTCAGCAGTTCAACGACAAGGTCTGCCTAAAAGGCTTTTCGACGATGTTGGTCCCGATCCGGCGCAGTGGGGATATCCTGTTTTGGCATCTGCTTTTTAAAAGGGACGGAAGTCAAATATCATATTCCGAGAATGATCTGGACCAAGAGCAAGAAGTCACTCGCCTCGATCTCCTAGAGAGCAATCGCCATGTGCTCGGATGGTGTTCGAGAGCGAAGATCGTGATTGGTGAGACCACTTTCAGTCTAATGAGTTACAAGTACTATAACTAAAAACATGGTTCGTAGGTTTGTCTGTCAAGCACTCAAGGCTTGGGAAGCCCAAAGCAGACGGCGCTCTCACTGGGAAGGCTGTCTGGCGGAGAGGAACCGTGGCGATGAGGTCGGCTTTCTCTGTAGGTGACAAGGAGTCGCCGGAGTTGTTTTCCAATGGATACGTCGAACGGCTCCAGTTGCTAAAACCTCGGCTCGTGCTTCTTTGGGATAAGGACGGCGAACGAGGCTGGGTTGTGAGTGGAACAATTGCTTTGCTACTTGCCTTGAAAGCATTTCTGGTGGGTCCTTACAAAGCCGCATTTACTTTCAACAGCGAGGACTTTCATGATTCAGGTGGGCCTCTCACCGCAATGTCCGCCTTTGAGACGTTGAGCAACGACCACAACCAGAGGCTCCTTTTGTACAGCGACGGTACTACACTCAAGAGTAAGATTGAGGATTTGTGTTGCCTGCTAGAGCATATCATCCAGCATCAAAAGGACATTGTGGGACCATGCGGCACCAAACTGAGCAATAAACCACGGGGAGATCTTGAAGGCTGGGAGTTCGAAGATGTGGCGGGGATGGACCAAGACCCTTTGCATCCGCGTGTCGCCGAGATCGAGGCCCACGGCAAAGGTTGGGTTGATTTTACGAGGGCTATCCAAGCTGTCACGTTGTTTGGGAGTGGCTTTGGTGATATTATCCAGCCGGACGTGAAAACCTGCAGCAGATGGGCCAGTTTGCCAACGGGCCGATATTACATCGCTGTTTGCGTCTCTGATCTGGACCGGGTGTTCAAAGAGCATGGATTTCTTAGTGACGGCCACATCCGGCTCAGTAACAACTTGATCTGGCATACCCCGTCCGAACCCATGTTCTGCCGATGCCAGCATGACTCGAAGCATACTGACTGTGAGCCTGTCCAAGCCGTTTTCCCCCTGTCTTTAACACTATCTGAATCGTTACACCCTCGAGGGGACAAATTGCCAAATGACGGCGCTCTCATTTTTGGGCATAGCTCGCAATTCTCATGGATCTGGGACGATTTGAATCTCCCACGAAAAGGCCAGCTTAATGAACTGGCCTTGAAGTCGCCTAATGATAGCGGAATTGGCTCATCTCATGTCTCGTCGTCCTCAAGCTCAGGCATTCCATCAATGGCGTTCCCAAGCGGCGCCCATAACAACCCTACGCCTCCTTATGTATTAGAACCATCCTACCAAACATATCCCAAAAAGTCTTATACGGTGGCGATTATATGCGCGTTGCCGAAGGAATTAATGGCAGTTCGGGCGCTCTTCGACGATAACCACGCCCCCCCTGAGAATGTCCCAGACGACGACCGGTACGTGTTTGGCAAGATAGAACACCACATGGTCGTCGCGACAAGCCTTTCCAAGTACGGGACCAATGAAGCGGCGTGTGCTGCGACTGCCATGAAACACACATTCAATCTTCGATTCTGCCTCCTAGTTGGGATTGGGGGCGGCGCGCCTTCTCGAGACAACGATATTCGCCTCGGTGATGTGGTTGTTGGCGTAGAGGTGGTTCAACATGACCTGGGCAAGAGGGGGAGGGGAGGCTTTGAGAGGAAAGAACAGACTTTGCGGTGCCCGCCGGACTTCCTGATGAACGCTATCAGTACTAACATAAAGGCAAATCCGATCCCACAAGGCAGTCAGCTTAGGCGTCACCTGGATACGATCTCTTGCAATTCTGAGATGTCTCAGTTGTATTGTCATCAAGGAGAAGACCGAGATATTCTTTTCCAACCGTGTTTTGAATGCCCGTCGTCGAATGAACCATGCCACCAAAAGGACCAGCATGTACCGTCGCAGCGAGATCCGCGCTTGACCCTTGAGCCCAAGGTCCACTATGGAAGAATCGCATCGGGCAACCAAGTCATCAAAGATGCTGGTTTCCGCGATGAGCAGGCGAACAAACTCAACGCTATATGCTTCGAGATGGAAGCCGCCGGAGTGGTTAACGCACTTCCATCCCTTGTGATCCGTGGAATCAGCGATTACTGTGATGATCAGAAGAACGACGTTTGGCAGGAGTATGCAGCCGCTACAGCGGCGGCATATGCGAAACTTTTGCTTGAAGTCGTGAAGAAAAGAGAGATAGACGATGATTTTCGTTGGCACTAGGATGGCGCCCGCAACACCCTTGCGGGAATGAAACTTCTTTTGTAGCAATCAAATTAATATTGTAGGTGAAGGGATGGAGAAATATTCCATTTTGTAATTGAAAGTAGGCGTTGTTGGATTTGTTTTGTGTATGCAACCTGAATTTGATGCATAACTATTTCATAGGAGGCCGACTGCGTCTGTACAACTTACCATAGTTTGCAGTTGGAACAACTACAGAGCCTCGAAATCAAGTAAATTGGTGCATGTAACCTTGGTACAGTTGAATAGAGATATGATGCCACGGGTTTTTTTTTAACCTCCTGCTTCGAGCCCTTCAATAACGAATGGCTCCTTCAGCTCCCTGAGGCCCTGCTCAAGACTGAGATTGTCTTCACCATGGTCATGTTTCTGACTATCATTCAGGCCGCAAAGGTGTTCTGACAACTGGTAGTTGGAGGCTAAAGCGAACATTTGATTGCATAGAGCCTTGATTTTCATTCTCGGTTGTAGTGATCCGAGGTTGGATGAGCATACAACTGGCTGGATCTAGGAAGCTTGAATTAGTTAATAAACTAGGTACCTTTATACCCTTTCAAACGATCATGCTAACATTAGCCAGCTTCAGGCGTATGATTATGGCCTACGGGCTGATATGGGGCCGTTCTTGTTGTGTCCCTCGCCGAAGCCATATTTCCACTAATCCTTCTTCTACAGAAAACAATGTGCCTCCCCGCATCACGTACTCCATATGTATGCTGTTTTCCCATGCCTTCTCGATACTATCAACTGAAGCAGGGTAGATGACAAGGTCAGCTAGCTTTCCAGCCTCGATCGAGCCCACAGACGCGTTCAGTCCCGGCGAAGTCGCCCCTCCAATTGTGCGTGTCTCAAAGCCTCGTACGGTTCCTGTCCACCCATGGCCATCATCAGCATTTCGGAGTGGTACAGATATCCGATCGGCTGCTCTCCATGGGCGTCTACATTGGTACGCACGCCTCGTTTCGCTAGTTTGCCGTAGATATGGTAGTGTTGAAGAAGAGATAGGAGCTCTTCGCGGCTTGTAAGCCTGCCTCTGAGAAGGGCGCCACCATCCGACCTCACGATCTACAGCTGTTGAAGGATGAACTAAGAGACTGGAAGAAAAGCTTACCCACAAATATCAAGTTTGAAAACTTCACGACCCTATACGAGGCGCGCCTGGCTTTAACATATGAGCAGTCCATCATCCTACTAACCCGCTCTTGCTTGCACTGCGCCGTCGCGACGTGTCGTCCTGCGAACAGTCTGGAGGCCAGTGCGACAAAATTTCTACGCCAACAGGCCCAAGAGTGTGTCAACGCCGCAGTTTCTTCTATCCGGGTGCTGGGTGCCCTAAAAGCTTTATCTTTGTTATGTCGCTTCTCTTTCCATGATTCCTTATACTGCAGTTCGGCTCTATAAGTCCTAATTTTCGCAAGTCGTAAGTTGGCGGATTCTGTATCTGTCCCTCAGAATTCCATCGTGCAGGGCATTTGCATTCTCCTAGAACTCGTCAAGGGAAGTGAAGCAGCAGGATTAAGCTTGAGGGGCATCACCCAAGCCCTTGCGAGCAGTCCTGGAAACCAAAGTGCCAGCCATAACAGCAAGAACGCCCTCCGAAACACGGAAAATGGTATTTCTGGGGACGGGGACAGTCCGCATGGAAGGCTTGGAAGAGGGCAGTGACAGATTCCCAGTCTCACCGTCTGGTTTCATCTGCGAAGAATCCCACGGCTGGGAACGAACCTATGGCAGGCTCTTGTATTCCAGCAGTAAGTTTTCGACCTTCAACCCGTTGTCATCAGGCGATGTTGACAATGACCTCTTAGTTTGGCCTTACCCCGGTATCAGACCAGCCAAGACAAGCAGAAGTTTCAAGGTATCCTTACAACCCACACCATGAAACGACTGAAGATTTTAATGATGATGAGGATATGGAGCCTCTAACTCTACAAGTGGATGACGATATGGATACAATGATCGACATCTAGCACCTTTCTGGATACCGGAGCATCCAGACTTTGACAATGTAGGTCGAGGCTTTGGGTCAGCATTGAAGCTTGACTTTTGAGACGATGAAGGAGATACGGTGAACGAAACCCACAATGGCTCTAAGTCCACGATCATTGAAGACCTAGGGTAGCCAATGTAAAAGAAAGCACCAGAAGCAAGGCACCCACCTGATCAAGCTGAGTGGCTACGCTGGATGAGCGGTGTAAGTACGTATACAATAAATGGATAAATCTAAGTTTCGCTTCCTCGGGTCTAGCATGGACTTATCCTGTCCATCGCGCCCTAGCATACTCGGCGGAACTCCTTTGGCGCAGCTACCACAGCATCGACCCCCGTGACCGGATTTGAGCGAGAATATTCGCATGCGCGAGGGACAACTCTCTCGCGTCCCAATTGACATCTACATGACTACAGCTTCATCACAGGCACACACCGGAGTCTCGCAGGTTTACCCGGCCTGCGATCTCCGGACCGATACCCGCTGCACGGAAGCCGGACATGGTTAGGGGCCCGCATCGTGAACATAACTGGGACCACCGACCGGGTTTCACCCCGAAGTCGGAGATAAACTTTCGACAAAAACTCTGATCGGAAGAGCTATCACTGGAGCGGTCCCCGGATGCTTTCTCGGTTGCTTCCTCATATTCTCCGTACTTTATTGTGTAATGTGCCAAGAGACCCTTTGCCCACCAGACCGCCATGGCACTCCCACCCGAGAATGAGAAACAGCCAGCCTCAGGCTCTGGCCATGAGATCCGCCAACTGTCTGTCTCTTCATCGTCATCTGATGAGACTGCCGCAGAGGGCCAAGGGTCTAAATCCAGTACGAGAGGCGGAAGGTATCATTCACGACCTTCTCGTCTAGATGACATCGAGGATGTAGACGACACAGCCCTTGGCCGCCTCGCGTCCAATCCAACTCGGGTGGGGACTCGATCCCGCTCCAGATCAAACCTCCCACCACCACCGGATGGAGGTCTCCAGGCCTGGCTCCAAGTCGTCGCGGGGTGGCTTGTCATCTTCGCCACATGGGGCTATCTTAATTCCTTCGGGGCGTTCCAGTCCTACTACACCTCCGGCGGTCTTTCATCCGCCTCTCCATCCACCATCTCCTGGATCGGCTCCCTCCAGGGCTTCCTCACCACCGCTCTAGGAACCTTCAGCGGTCGTCTGCTCGACGCTGGCTTCTTCCGCCCCACCTTCGCCGTTGGTGCTGCTCTGCAGCTGGCCGGAATCTTCGCCATGAGCGCCTCCGATCATCCACAATACTGGCAACTGGTCATAACACAAGGGATCCTCACAGGCATCGGCGGCGGAATTCTCTTCACCCCTACTCTCGGGCTGGTGGCGACGTGGTTTGGACGCCGCCGCGGCTTCGCCATCGGCCTGGCCACCTTGGGCAACTCCACTGGCGGCATCCTATATATCCGTCATAGTGAGGCAGTTGCTTCCCAAGATTGGCTTCGCGTGGACCGCCAGGGTGCTCGGTCTGGTGAACTTGATCTGTTATGCGATTGCCCTCCTATTGATGAGATCACGCCTCCCTCCCCGCCGGTCTGGAGCTCTTGTTGATTGGAGTGCGTTCAAAGAGCCAGTCTACGTTCTCTACATTGTCGGGATGTTTCTTTTCGTTTGGGCGAGCTATTATCTGTTTTACTATGTGAGTTTCCACTATAGTTTTCTTTTCTTAACTACGTTGAAACCTAGGGCTTTCAGTATCATCTCCTCTATTACTGGTCACGGTAACAAACACTTCATCCCTGCATCCTAATCACCAAATCTATTCCAAGCAATTGCTAACTTCCTCACGGGTCGCATCGTTCGGCATCCAAGTCCTTGGCCTCTCCTACAGCGAAGCCTCGTTCCTCGTCATGGTCATCAACGGCGCCGGACTGCCCGCCCGCGTCCTCATGCCCATGCTCGCCGACAAGATCGGCGCGCTCAACGTCATCACCATGTGCACACTATCCATATCCGTCATCGTGTTCTGCTGGTTCGCCGTGAGCAACGTGCCCGGCTTCTACGGCTTCACGGCCTTTTGCGGTCTCGTGTCCGGGGCCACTCAGAGTCTCATGCCCACCACCATCGCCAGCATCACGAAGCGGCTGGACACGGTGGGCACGAGGATGGGCATGTGCTTCAGCATCATCTCGTTTGCGTCGTTGACGGGTCCGCCGATTGGTGGCGCGCTCCAGTCCGCGATGAAGGGGTCGTTCACGGGCGCGCAGGTGTGGGCGGCCGTGTCGACTTTGGGTGCCGGATTGTGTCTCTTGGGGGCTAGATTCTACCAAGCTCAGGGGAAGATCAAAGTCAAGTGTTAAGGGAACAGGGTGCGGTGTTCCATGAAAGGGGAAATCGGCACGGAAAGGGGTGCACTCTTTGCCAGTTTTCCATGAAGGTACGATTTTCTAATTCCGCTTTGCATGCTAACTCTTTTTTTTTTCAATTGCAGCTTTATATAGCCATACTAGTAATATTAATAATCAAAAAGTTGTCGCTTTGAAACCCTGTTCTTGTGATGCGTTGAAATGTGCTCGGGATGATTATCCTGAAAATTCAGGCGGTTCTCGCTCCGGCGTAATATGTAGGATAGCAGCCGAGGGATGACAACATGAACCTAGAAATAAAAACACAATAAAATATTGATGATAGGAGCTTATGGTTCCTCGCAATTTGTGAGCTCTCTCAATTTGAGAGTATTGATCAATCTTCATTAAATTATTGAACTGGAGAGGAGCTGTAGGTAGAAGAATCGGTAACGGAAGCCTCTTGCCACTCTTCAAGGATCTCCCGTCGATACTCGTCAGCAACACCAAAGCCCCTCTGCTTTACTGTATCCAGGAAGCCAATCAATCTCGTACGGTCATCCTGTACTTCCATAACCGGCGCCACCGCCTCCGCTAGAGGAAGGAAGAAGGCCACATCCAACAAAGACTGGGCCGTTAGAGATTCGATGCCTTCCATCAGAGAGATGGCCTGTTCGTGAAGACATTCCGGCGTCATTACGGGAAGCTCACATTCTAGTGAGGCCAGAGCACTCGTTTGGAGCTGTTGTGATAGACAAATTAGGGCCCAGCGCATGTACTGGCTGTATGAGTCGTCGTGTGTGGTGGGAGGAGCAGAGTTGGAAAGAAGTGCTTGAAGCATGCTTGCTTGGAGACTAGAGGCCTCGCAAATGATTTCGATACCTTCCACCCCGTGATTGGGGTCCCTGTGGTCAGGATCGGCAGATAGCAAGTCCCATTGGTGCAACCTGGAGAGGGTTAGCGGAGATATGGGATCGGGCCGGTTTTCAATCCTACCGTTCTTGTAGCACAGCCCATCTCCACATGAGGGATAGAACGTGGTTCGGTCTCCCCGATGCTGGATCACTAGGCTTATCATTTGTAGCAGCTTCTTTCTGCAACCTAGCAGCAAAGTCCTGCCCGATGGGCTTCTGTAGAAATGGGATAGATCCAAGCAGATCGTTGAGTTGGAAGAATCTCATGAGCTCTCCATCTAGTTGTGAAAAGTCTCTACCCTCCTCGACTAGGTAGTTTGCAAAATTCCGCACGTGTATTATCCATAACCGCCAGCTCTCGGCAGTCGGATTTAGAAGAAGCTTGGAAAAGGACCAGAATTAGAGGATAGAGAGTCGAGAGGATGGATATGGAACTCACATCGGGTATGGCAAGTAGTAAACTGCATAGTAATAAAACGGTTGTGTTCTGGGATTCGGGCCGAGACATCCGCTGCGTTAGGATTCTCTTTTGCGCAGCAACAAGTCTTCTCAACTGATTGCGCTCCTTGGTCTCTAGTGTGTGCGTAGCACTTTTGGAAGAAAAGACCTGTCCGACGACACTGACTGTCTTGTTGACTAGTTCATCCGATTGGCTCAGCATGATCACATCGGGGCTGCGGAGGACCTGGCTCTGGGGCAGTTTCCCCGTAGCCTCGAAGAAGCGGTTGATGAAGGACCAGGATTCGTTGGTGAGCGCTGCTGCTGGCTTTGATGGCGTGCTGGCATATGGGGACTGGAAGACGCGCACAATCTGGACGTCTCGCGAGCGCTTTGGAAAGCTACATTCGAGGCCATTCCGACGGCAGAAGGAGCATGGGCTATTTCCATCACACTTTTAATTGCCCGGTCAGTCAGTCCTCGAGTCAAGGTCTGGAGTCACACATTCAACAGACCTTCATGTGGCTCCTCCGGCATGAGGAGCAGCGGTGGCCGCCTCGCCGCTTGTCCAGCTGGCCGCACGGCATGGCGCAAGGAGCTGGGAGGAGATCTAGATGCTGTTCTTGGGGAGTATAGCCGAAGCAGGGGATCGAGGCAGGTGTGGAGGAGTGGCGATCGATAAGACCAGAGCTGGATGAAATACATGTGAGAGAAGTGCGTAATTAACGACGTGGTCTGACGCACTGTGAATTAATTGGTTGCTGCCACTGCCAACGGATTACTCCCGGCGCTAAGCTATTCGCAGCCGGTGTCGGCCATCGCCCAGTTTGTTCTCACTGAGTACCAATGCTCGTCTGAAGTATGGCAAGAGACCCTTAGATTTCGGCCAAATTAATTCATGAGGCACTGAGAGTTATATTCACTTTGACACAGTTGTTCTCCGTGATATCCATGCGGCTGGAAGCGGGTATTTATCCCGACGGGCCTGGCCTAAAAATACCAGCTACTTACCGTATGCTTCAGGCTACTGTGACATCTTGTGGGGAGATTTAGCGGGGTTGAAGCTGCTGAATAGCGCCTGTGAATTATCGTTGCATCAAAGCCTCATTTTTACTGTCTCGGAAGACATCATCCAGCCAATAGTGCTCCCTCATTTCACCTACCCTAACCCGCACCGAAAAATGAACAATTAATTAGCCTCTCGCTGTAACGTGTGACCAATTCTGGCGAGAGGATACGAGGAGATAGCCTGCGTGCATGTTATTTTCATTGATAATAGTGAGGCAGTGCCACCTGTAACATCAAATGCCAAGCAAAGACTCGTCAGCCATCAACGTAGTCCGTTGCCATCACTAGCTGCACTAGGCCTCGGGGACGGGAAATTGCTCGGATACCGTTGTGGTAGTAGACTGACTAATTATTCTCGGACAAATTATTTACCAGGGTTTGTTTCAGAATCCTCATGACAAAGAACTCTTTTTAAGGTGCAAGACCATCAAGAAATTTGTATCAGACCATCACATGCGGATTTATGTTATAAATCAGTCGGAGACGGCTTTGGGCGATTGGTGATGGCCTCCGCAGCCCAGAATTCGCACCAAGAGCATTTTTCAGACTCTTCACTCTATGCATTTAAGAGTTAGGTAAGAAAAAGACTGGTGCGCGAACATGACATCTTCCACGTAAAGACAAAAATCATTGAGCAGGAACAGCCCGAGCAAGAAAAACGGCCTTTCAGATTGCTGTTGTGGGCGTAATTGAAGGCTCGGGCTATGTTACCAAAGGGACTATGCTTGAGATTTGATAAGGGAAGGTGAGGAATAATTCGAGAAAACGAATAAACCCAGCCAAAGCCCATCTGAGTCTAGAATTGTGTACGCGCGCATATACCATCGCCCGGGTCCTGCACTGGCTCATGCTAAGGGACTAAAACCTCAGGTTGTCAGTAACGGCTTCGCGCTGCGCCGCCCCAATGAAACGGTGCGCCCATAATGACATCGTATTTCTCCGAGTGAGTTTGTTCAGTGCAAGCACCACGAACCTAAATTATTAACGATGATGCCATCGCCCATAACGGTGCGTCCTCGAGCGATTCTGGCAATTACCATCCAAACTACGTCGTTATCGATGTACGATGATGCATGTAGTGCTGCAATAAGCCCAAAGCCGGTTTGCAGGCGGGTCAGCATGTGCATGACGTAGCCCCAGATCGGGATCGTGACGATGATCGCCGCCGTCTCCGCCAATGAGAGCAGCCCATCCATGAACTGTCAGCAAAGCCAGAATCAAGGAACACACCATGCTGAAGGACGTGATGAGCAGAAAAGGGGAGAGCAATTAGGGATAAAAGAGACTCTTGGGAAGCTCACTACTGCTCGCGCAATCCATCCGCCCAGCCTCTGCTACCCTGAACCACAACCAGGAGTACAGCCCGTGCTCCCCAAACAAAATCGACATGTCCGAACTCCTAGGCCAGAAGAAGAAGAAGAAGAGCAGAAAGGGCGGCGGCGGCGAGAACGCACTAGATACCCTCCCCGCACTAGGTGGCCTCGACTCCCTGCCGACAAAGGACGTGACCAACACTGCGCAAAATGCCGTCAGCGGAGTAGCTGGCGCGCTCGGAGGTCTGGGCGGAGGAGGCGGCAAAAGCGAGTCGCTCAAGCTGAGGCTGGACCTGAACCTCGAAATCGAAATTCAGCTGAAGGCCAGAATACATGGTGACTTGGAACTATCATTACTGTATGTTGACTTCCCCTATCCTTGCCCATGAAGCAGACCGTAACACTAATTAAGCGGGTAGGAACTGATTCAAAATTGGATGAGCGATGTTTGCATTATTCTTTGGGCTGACACGGGTAATTTATTGACGACGTGTCTGTATATTATTTTGGTCAACAAGGCGTCTTCAACTTGAATAATAATTCTCTGTGTCATTTCTTCTTCACACAAATATCGAGTTACGGCATGTTGGGCGCTATGAGAATCGCTGGAGCAATTATTTGCTTAGAACTGGATGCAGCTCGTCGGTGCTCTAGATTTTCTTTCATAAAGGATCCTTAATCTTTGACAGCGACGGCGCCCGGTGCATCAACGTAATATTTTAATTCTGTCACGAGCTTCCATTCAATTCATTGATTAAGATAAAATCATTATGACTATGGTGCAAGCTGCGGAGAGTGAGCATATATTGGTGTGTGGCGGGATGTCTCTGGGACTGGAAGCAGGTAGGTCTAGGGTCTGAACAAATTATGATCAGACTTAATAAGGCGAGGTCAATCACATCTTTTTTTTTTTACCCTAGGCACGCAAACCATCAATTTATTTCTACTATTGACATATTTAAGCTACGTACGTTCATTCAGGTCATGCCTACCATAATATATCGGACAAGGACTTCTCCCAACACGCCATCAACAAACAGCTCGATGTTTCCAAGTCCTTCATCTCATATCATCGATAGCCATATTGGCGTCGGTCGAAAAGCTTTATAATTCTTCGGCGACGGTGGTGACAATCTTCAGCAGAATACCCTCGGGGGTCTTGTGCTCCTTCTTGTACTCGTCGGTGTTGTAGAGGGGATTCAAGGGGTTGAAAATCGTACCAGCGAAGCCGCCGTCGGCCAAGCATTGGATGATAGCAGGGCCGACCTCATCTCGGGAAGCACCGCCGTCGATGGTGTTTGCAATATCTTCATAGAGGACGGACGAGTTGGCTTTGGGGTTGATGTGTTTCGCAAGCAGCCTGACCGACTTGTAGGTGTAGACCTCCCACTCTTGGCAGTCGGCCTTGTCTTCGGCGGGCATGGACCAGAACTTGTTGTCATGAAGGCCGTGGGCGCGGAGATAGTTTCCGATGTAGGTGACATCCTCGACCGAGACGTCTTGGGGTGTGTCCCAGGGGCCGTTGTAGCAGTGTAGGGCAGGCTGGTCCCAGGCAAAGCACTCCGCGCTGGCGACCCTGGCGGCGACCAAGGCGAAGGCAGCGGTCTTGGTGAGGAGATTGGCGTACATGATGGGTATTGTCGAAGTATCGTAGTAGTAGAGCGTAAGAATGGGATGAGTGACCTACCAAGCCTTGACAGGTGGGGAGCTTCGGTGACCTTTATAACCTGAGAGACACCCGAGTATTTTCGCGGGACTACTTTCATTAGTCTATCTTTTTGCGGGTGGAATGTGTGGCTGGCTGATAATGGGGAAAGATTGTCTGTCGTCTCACAAGATGATACGCCGGAGCATCTCCTCTGGCCCGCAACAGTAAAGACATGTCTTGCCTCTGGACAATGCCATTGACCGCATCTTGTGGAAGGTGGGTGACCCAATTGACAGAATCGGGAGGCATTGAGGATCTTCCTACTTCTCCGACTGACTTCGGCCTCCCTTGACATCTGCTCATGCTTATGGCAAGAGCAGCCAAACTTTGCCTGTGGACTCTGAGAATGGGAACAAGTTCTCATTCCAAAGGATTTCCCAAAAGTTAGCCAGACTAGGCCCGCTAGTCGCCCGTATAGCCTGCAGTGTTCAGTTGGACCAATAAACCTTCTGAGACATTGCTGAGACGGAACGGGGGATGTTCAGGGTACTACCGTCATTCCGAGCTGAGGGAGAGAGATTTGCAGTCATGTTGACCAGATTGGGTCTATGAAGGTGAGACAGAAACACCCACCCATCGGGACTAGAGCAGTTATTGGTTTGTGAGATTATTGGCTGCCTTAGATCTTAGATACTGGCTGGGTATTCCTAATTCATGGTTTGATAGTATGTATATTGTAGGTCAATACTTGGTACTGTAGGCTATATGACAGGTGGTGCTTTTACTATATTATCTTAGGTAGTAAATAATATTATCTTAGGTATTATATAAGATCTTTATATAAAATAGAGTTATAAGTAAAGTAGTCATAGGCTTAATCTATTAAATAATAATTATATAGTTATTATTAGTGTACTGATTGATAGGATTGTCTATAACGATGGCTGTGAGGATTGTCTTGCCAGCTCCGGGGATCCCGGGACAGAATAGTGTCTTCTGGCCACCTTTCAGCCACTTCTGAAAGTCTGGGGAGTCCAAAAGCCATTGGCCAGTTCCAGGCGCCTGCCGCCGTTTGATAAAATTGATCTGCTGAGAAGTGTAGATATAAGCTTTCTATATCTATATTTACTTTCTACTAATATAAGTACCTAGAGTAATAATTTCTTATAAATATTGATAGTTAATAAAAATTAAAGCTTTTAAGTTAGTATTTTATAATTAAAGTATAATAATATAGATATAAGAGAGATAGATATACTTATAAATAGCATAGTTATCGATCTCCTTCTCTTCTTCTCTTCTCCCTAGTTATATATAATCTTAGGAGCTATTTGTAGATATATTGGAGGGTGAATAAACTATACGATAAGGCTCTAGAAAGCGCTTCTAGTTTTTTACATTACGCATTTGTGATGCCAATATATAGTAATTAACCCTGCAGTTGATGCATCTGCTTCCTCAATCACCCTACTGGGGGGGCCGTTTATATCCGCTGTCCACTTTTGTAAAGTCATTAGCTAGTCCCGTTACACTTCGACCTTCCTCTCGACCTGCTGCAAGGTGACTTTTTCGGAAGTGTCCAGCTCGCACACCTTCTCACCGGGAAGTTTTGCGTTTGCCGTATCCTGCAAATCATGATCAAAGAGCTGACGGATCTCCTCCAGCGTATGACCCCTAGTTTCGGGGAAAAGGAACCAGATGACAAAGACGAGGACAAAAAGGATGCAGCAAAACACGATATAGTATTTCCAACCCAGTGCAGCCATGGCAATAGGGTTCACCTGATTAGCCAAGACAAGACCGCTGAAGCTGAAGAGGTAGAGTGCAGAGAGACCACGCCCTCGAAGCGTGTAAGGGTATAGTTCGACGGTGTAGGCTTGTAACAGAGGAGCCCAGGCAATAGAATATCCAAAGTAGGTAAAAAAAACGAACGCTACAACACCCTTTCCAACGGCGGTGTTCTTGGTCGCAATGAAATGAGATGTTAGGCCGGTCCAGATGGCATAACAAACCAGCATCCAGCATGTCGAAAGGAGGTATAGCGTGCGTCTTCCAAGTCGATCGACCATCATGGCTCCCACAAATACGGCACCGATCCAGTTAGACACATTGAGCAAGGCATTGATCAGTGTCTGGTCTTTGACCTCGGTGATGCCGATTGTATTCAAGATGAGTCCAATGTAGTACGAGATGAGTCCAACGCCATTCCACTGAGCAAACCAGCCTATTACAAAGATGATGAGTAGACGTTTTCGATTCGCCCGGCCGCGGACAAGGTCGAACCAAGAATGTTGCGAGAAGGTATCGGCTTCGAGGGTAATGGCAGTTTCGACTTCATCGATTTCGAATTCAACAAGCGGAGAGTTCTCGTCTCCGCCGGCGTGATACTTGATAAAAAAATTGCGAGCCTCTGCGAGACGACCTTGAGCAACTAGCCAACGGGGTGACTCAGGGACGAAATAAATGAACAAAAGCTGAATAAAGGGAACTAAACCTTGGAGCAGAGATGGGATCCTCCAGCTCCATGGCGAAGGAATTTTGAAAGTGCCAAATGTGCACCAAGCAGCAATGATTCCTCCAAGATACTGCGGGATGGTCAGATTAGCAAGTTGGTACTAGCATCAGGGCTGAGGGACACGAAGCGGCATGATATGCGAGCACTCACAAAAGATGTATTAAACAATGCAGTCAGCTTGCCTCTGTGTGTTGGATACGCAATTTCCGTAATGAGGACCGGGCTAGGCTGTGAGAGAAAGCTGGTGGAAACGCCTATGATGGCCCTGGAGGCGATGAAAGTCGCCGCATTAGGCGCAAAGGCTTGCAAAAAGGGCATTACCACGCAGAAGAATGCTCCAATCAACATGACCTTCTTCCGTCCAAATCTATCCGATAGGTAAGTCACAAGAAAGAGTGCGACAATTTTTCCAGCAGGATAAACGGCGTTCATTGCGCCGAGCATTGCTCCGGTTGGATTGTCGAAGTACTGCTTCCATTGGGGCAAAGTCTGGAGGCCATTCATCATTGAACCTGGAGGGACACAAAATAGTTAGCAATAGCTAGCCTCTTTTAAGAGTCGCAGAATATGAGATTAAGGGAGGTCTCACCATCATATCCGATCCCACACGACGACAAAAGTGGGATCAGAATGCACAGGTTGAGTTTGACGAGATGCGGAACCCGATACCATGGCTGCGGATTATCTGGAAGGACCTGGACTCTGGTTGTTAATACCGAGCTTCTTTTCCAGTGTCATGATAGGTTAAGACGAGGACAACATACGGCAGCGAGTGGTGGTGCGATAGCCGCCTGAGGAACTTGACGGCCGCTATTCCTACCGGTGAGGATACCCATAGTCAAAGAACAGCTTAAGAACTGGGTTTATTTTTATTTTTATTATTCGATAACCAATTTGAGGTGACAATGGGCGCTTCAAAAATAGAAGAAAGTGCGGTCAATGATCTCTTTTAATTCTAGCCTCACCGAATTGGATTCAAGATGGAAAGGAGCGGGGTGAACCCCATGGGTCAGATCCGGGGAAAATTGGGGCGCTAGAGAGAAGTTTGATCCATCTGGATTGTGACTGTCCGCGGAGGATGCTGGAACACCAACTCCGTACTCTGCTAAAAATTCTGAGTCGAACACCTTGACTCAACAAGGCGTTTGTTTGCTTACGCTTCCCGCGGCCAGGGACGGGCGAATAGGAAAAGAGCCAAGGGGCCCCTATGCCGTTTATACATACCTACATAGTAGCACGTGTTGACACAATTATGCGCACCTACGACTAAACCTAGTTTGTTTGTTTTCGTATATTTATACGATAAACCCTGTAGCGTCAGATCCTAGCGTGCCGATGAACATGATCCGCAGACCTCAAATGAATCAATCTGTATTACAAGGCAATATTATTTATCACCGAGGATGAGTCCGGCCGGACTGCCTCAGTCCGAGAAATTAATTGCACAACACAAAGCAAGTATCTAATCAGGAGGCATTGTGGGCCAGGCTGAATCAAATCCTGCTGGTGGTTACTACGTCACCTTCAGCGAGACTTTCCAAATAAGACGACAGTGGCGCGATCTAGACTAGAGAGATAACTACTAGTGCTGTTTGGTAACGTATTGAAAATCACGGGTTTAGCAAAATGAAATACAGCTATAATTTGAGGCGCTGTATCTGTTGAAAGCTAGCTATAGGGTAGCTGGTATTTCAGCTTACCCTACATCCACGTCACTACAATGTGTGTCAACAAAACCTGTATAATTACACTTCTAGATAGTTCCTTGCTTCTTCAATCAACTAAGCTGCTCATCCCCATATACCTATCTCAACAGTATCTCGCCTGAGCAGAAATGAATATCTACTATCTGCGTTTGTATTTATAAGCTCATGAAATTAGATTACATAGTTTCGGTAGACGTATTTAATTTTGTGTTAGCTATCTTACATCTCATTAGGCTGGTTAACCACAAACATTTAGCCAAGAAACCCGAGCCCTTTAAATCTCGTCATCATACGCTAAGAACAAGCTCTTTCCCCTTTTCTTGTTTACCCTTCAAGATTTGTAGGTACTATACACTCTAGCGGGATTCGAGGTTAATTTCAACCACGAGAGAGTCTGGGTCTCCCGAGAAGCTGCCTATTTCGATTTTTGGCGATGTGTCCACGAGCTCCCATGATCCATTACTCCATCTTCTCAATGGTTGTGTAGAGACTCCTAGATCCACATCCCTGCTTTGAGCGACTTCAAGATCGACAGCGGTGAAGCCAAGTAAGCTTCTGATGGGCCACTGTGAATTCTTCACCACGCCATAGACCTGGGCGACGTAGCGGCCAGCCCTGGGGCCAGTATTGAGCACTGTGACATGAACCATCAGTCGGTCATTACCAACATCGCTTTTGCTGACTTCTAAGCCGTCCAAGGAGAAGGTGGTGTAGGAAAGACCAAATCCAAGAGGATACGCAGCTTTAACTTTGAGACGATCAAGTAGTTTCTGACCATACCATCGGTCATATATGACGCATTCAGCGTCGTTATCAAACTTGGGCAGGTGTCTCTCAGATGTAGGAATTGAAAAAGGGAGCCTTCCAGCAAAATTTGCTTTTCCAAGCAGCAAGTCAGCAAGTGCAAAGCCTCCCTCGCACCCTGCGTACCATCCGTATATGATGGTCGGGACCAGGTCTTTCCATTCATCTATGATGACTGCGCCACCTGCCACTATCGACACGATCGTGTTTCTGTTGGCCTGGGCAGTAGCACGAATGACATCAACATCTCCAGGTCGGAGTCCCAACTGCCGACGATCCCCTCCTGCTCCGAAGCCATAGTTGTCTTTTCCTTGATCCGACTTCTTGGGTTTTGGCTTGACCAGCCTTGTGATAACAGCGTTAGCCTCTTCTGAGCCGTCATCAGGAGGGATGACATGCTTGAGCCCAGGTGTACCATTGAACCCAGGTGCGGTATACTCCCCCTCATCACGGAAGTCGTATCCCACAACCACGACGACCACGCCTGCAGATGCTGCGGCTTTGGAAACTTTCTCTAGGTCACTTGAGTCTTCGAGTATAACTTCTACATCGGGCAGTGTGTCCTTGATACCTTGATAGGATGAAATCACCCTGGGACAGCGAACAGCCGAGGACCCCTTGTCTCCCGTGTTCGTAGAATCTGCGAGCCACCCAACAACGGCAATCTTGCTTACTGTGGATATTTCAAGTGGCAACGAAGGTAAGCCGCCCGAAACATTTTCGTTCTTCAACAAGACCATAGACTTTGTAGCAGCTTCCCTAGCAAGAGCGCGGTGAGCTTCACTGAAGACAATGTCGAGTCCTGGTTGTGAGTGGCCACGCTTGACCTCATTCTCAACAAGACTCCTTAGAATACGCCCACCGGAACGATCGATGTCCCTTTCCGTCACGGTGCCATCGATCAGAGCAGACTCTAGGTGCTGTGCACGCTGCTGCCGAAACGGCGCTTCGAGGTCGAGCCCATTCCTGAGGGAAGATGCCACATCACGGAAACCAAAGATGAAATCTTCGCAAACGAAGCCTTTGAATCCCCATTGCTCACGGAGGATATCTGTGAGAAGTTCCTTGCTATGGCCAGCCCATTCTCCACGCACAGAATTGTATGCGGACATAACCACGCTGACGCCTTGTTCGACAATGAGGCGGAACTGAGGCAAGTAAACTTCATGTAAGACGTCCTCAGCAACCTCAACATCCACTTTGAACCGTGAGTTCTCCATCGAGTTGAGCGCGTAGTGTTTAACACATGCCATTAGGTTTTCTTGCACGCCACGGACTATCGCGGCGCCCATTTGACCAAGCAGGATGGGATCTTCACCATATGTCTCTTGTATGCGACCCCAGGCAGGATGTCGGGGCACATTTACGCAGACACCCCCAAACATGTTGGCGCCCTGGGCCTTGCTCTCAAGACCGATAGCGCGCCCAACGCGCTCCTCGAGGTCAACATCCCAGGTAGCTCCACGGGCCATTGCTGCGGGAAAGGCCGTCGACTTTCCCATGATGCAGCCGCGGGGACCATCGCAAAACCGGACACCGGGATAGTCAATGCGTTCCAGTTGACCCATGACGCACGGGGTGTGGCAGAATCCTTCTGTCATCATGGCGTGCATGCCAATCCAGAACTCCTCATCGCCATCCAAGAGCCAAAGGCGCTCCTCAAGTGACAATTCTGATAACAGGTATGCAGTAGCCTGATCTAAGTCGATGGTGCCACCCTTCACGGCACTGACTGCGTCTTTGAATGTTCGAATTTGTAATTTACAAGCCATTGCGTTTGTACTCAAGTGAAGATTCTTCAATCAACACTGCGAGGGGAAGTAGATAGGCTGGGAGTGATGAGACTTGAGCAGTTTGATTTATGAAACTTGGTAAATGTGCAGGAGATCCGGCGAGGTTCCGGTACCACGTGTGCTAGGCTTGTTTCTGATGTTACAAAACACTGGGTACGGAAGTCGGATTTGAAGGTTGGAAATGCCCTAGCACTGTAACTCTGGCTTCAGTGCGAAGATTGCAGTCAAGTCCTATGCCTTACGGCAATCCAACATTCGTCTTGAACTTGGATTCCGCGCTGGTATCGGCTATCATCTCGGCTATTCTAATTTCGCTCTACTTTTATAATCTGCTTGTCGGGATTGCGAGGATGGTATTAGTCCCCATACTGCATCGCACGCCGTCGTCAATAGCTTCGGACACTTTTACTCCGAGTTGGGATCCATGAGGCTAGTCAGGAAATCGTGATCCGATTTAGTTAGTAAGCAATGTCCCCTTCCTTTTGCGAAATGAGGGGAGATTAGGGCCCACCCCTGTAGGGTGCTAAAAGAGCTTGACCATGAATACAGAGAATCTATACAGGATGGCTTCCATACCGGTGACCTTGTTGGTTACACTCTGACTCGATAATCATGACTCACTGGTACTCTGCTGATGCGAATAGCGCATCCATGTCGACAGCAGTGATCGTAGCTTGTCCCTGAATGGTTGTGGGCTCGCCTATAAGCGAAGAATGGTTTAAGTGCGAAGCCTGCGGTATCAGCCTCTGTTTCTGTTCAGACTACTCTGGTTGCTGTAAATACAAACCTGCCTCGAGCCCCCATCTTTGCTTTGCTATTGTTGTTCTTGGGAAGCACAATGGCCATGTCATCTTTGACCGATCATTGTGTCGATGCCACCTTCGGCAACCCTGTCCTTTTCGGCGCCGATATATTGTCGCTTCAAGCGGATCTTGTTACTGGTTACTCTAACTACATTCCTGAAGGCTACATCTTCTCCCAGCCGTCTGTGTTCGTAAGAAACGCTACTTTTTGCAACGTGACCGTATCGTACACCCATCCAGGATACAACGATAAAGTCACTGTTGAGAGTTGGCTGCCTGTCGAAGGGTACAATGGGAGATTACAGGCAGTAGGGGGTGGTGGCTGGAGCCCGGGGAGAGGTACCATCAGCTACTGGGGCATGGCTGGGGCTATTTACTATGGCTACGCCACCGTGACGACTGACTCTGGAGTTACTGAATTGGGCGCTCCGGACTCTTGGGCTCTTGCTAGTCCTGGAAACCTCAACTGGGCGGGCCTGTCTAATTTTGGCTACGTCTCGCTGAATGACGAGGTAAACTAATTTTGCGTAAAGACCGTATTCATCTAGGGCCATCATGATACAAGGAACTGGGCTAATATATCTGCACTGCTAGGCTGTCATCGCAAAAAGCTTGGTCGAAAGCTTCTACGGCGAAGCTCCATCTTACGCATACTGGAATGGCTGCTCACAGGGGGGCCGTCAAGGAATGGCCCTTGCTCAACAATATCCAAACGCGTACGATGGGATTCTCTCGGCAGCTCCAGCAATTAACTGGTCTCCGTTCGTCATGAGCACCATCTGGCCGGCCTTCTATATGAACCACACTGGCCAGTACCCTCAAGCTTGTGAGCTCGACTATATCACGTCCCTCGCGATCGAGGCTTGCGATGAGCTTGACGGCGTCAAGGACGGTCTCATCGCAGAACCTGAGCAATGCTTGAGACATTTCAATGCGACCGAGCACGTTGGCAAGAAGTTCGTATGCAGCACGAATTCCGCGGAAGTGCAGCTGACTGCCGGGGCCGCGGATGTTGCTACTGCTATCTGGACTGGTCCCACTTCCTTGAATGGTGAATTCATGTGGTACGGATTCGACATTGGATCTAGTCTGTCCACAATTGCGCCGACATCTTGCACTGATACGGGTGACTGTTTCGCGAGCGGTCAGCTTTCGATCGCAACATGGTGGCGTAATTTTGTTGACATGGACCCCGAATCCAATCGCACATCGATATCGTGGGAAGAATTCGATATCTTGTTTAAACATTTGAAACGTGCTTTCGATTCTACGTTTGAGACTAGTGAAAGGGATCTGAGCAGCTTTCGCGATGCTGGAGGCAAACTCATCAACTTCCATGGCCTTGTATGGAGCTGCCTGCCTGCGTTGTTCAATCTTCACCCTGCTAACATGTTGGACAGGCTGATCAGAGCATTCCAGTGTGGAACACGCTTTCCTACTATCGTGAAGTTGCCAGTTATCTTGGTGGTGTTGACGATTTCTATCAATACTATCGTGTTCCTGGGTTGGCACATTGTGCAGGGGGCGCTGGCGGCCAGCCGATTGCATTGTTTGACCAGCTTCGCCTCTGGGTTGAAAATGGCACTGCACCGAGCCACTCGTCTGTGACGATAAAATTGCCCGATAACACAACTCGGGTTGAGATTATATGTCCTTATCCCTCCAAGGCCGTTTTTGGCAGACCATGCACAAATCTGACTAGTACGAGTTGCTGGTCCTGTGAGTTATAATTGACAAGAATAGCCCCATCTTGCAGCGTCACTATGACAGTTAGGCACACAGTTTCGCGTTCCGTACCCTGATCTATACCAGTTAATCAATATTTCTTTGTATAAGAGATAAGGATGAGGGGGAATCAGTGCTTATCTTGAGGCGCTATTAGCTCCTGATTCCCTTTCGACTACAAGGAGCAAGGACGGAGTACCTCAATAGTTCTCAAGACTCATTCAATATCATTCATTATCCCCTTCTACCAGTATATGAACCCAGAGCACAGAGAAAGTAAGATGTAGGCCCGGGCACCCACTCATGTAGAAGATGTGAAGACAGTGGCTAGAAGAACGATGAGAGGTGAATTTTTAGCTAGTCCGTAGCCTCTCGAAGTTCTAGTCCTTTTACTTTAGCTAATAGTGAGCTAAGGAACGTATATATAAGTGGCATGCTCGGAGCGCCGATAAAGACAAGATTCTCGAGGCATCTATCATCTATAAAGATGCCCCAACGGAGATCAAGAACATTGCCATAGCTGCGAAGGATGCCTCAAATGGTCCGGGGGTGTTATGAATCCCATATAAACCTTCCATTCTTTACTATTTTCTTGAATACTTACTTAAAATTATCATATTATTCAACGATCGAGTCTTCCAGTTAAAAAGTCAAATTAGTCGCAACCTTAGGGTTACATAAGCTTTATGATTGACGTTTGACAGGATCAAATTGTGACTAGGCTACCCAAGGTCTATTGAAGGCGAATGTTTTGGGAATCAACGAAATCAGGGTGCAAACACACGGGGATTGATCGCCACTGATTTCTTCGCAACTAAATCCGCGGCGGAGCGATACACCCCGATGTCATATTCGCCACCTTCGATAACCCACGCGTGCATCCGTTCGTCCCAGAACGCAAATTCGCGGGCCTGAACCTCCATTTCGACCACCGTAACCTGTCCAGATTCAAGAGACACCTTCGAAAATGCAGCCAGAGCCTTGACGGGGTTGGCTGGGACTATTGTGGACTGCCCAATATAGACCTGTACTGCCGTCGCTCCCTTGACATCCCCAACATTCGATACTGGAATCTTGACGCGGTAGTTTCCATTGCGAAGCTCATCAACTTCCAAGTCACCGAAAGAGAATGAGGTGTAAGATAAGCCAAACCCGAAAGGGAAGTGTACCGTGTCTAGAGGAAGGCGATCAAAGTGCCTATAGCCCACAAATACGCCTTCTTCGTACCGTACTTCTGGCCCGCCCTCGAGGTCTGTCTGCCCCGGGAAATTCTCGAAGGCTGGACAGTCTTCAAGCCTCTTGGGAAATGTGCACGTCAAATGCCCTTCAGGGTTCTGAACCCCGGTAAGGACATCGACAATAGAATGTCCGGCTTCCTGACCAGGTAGCCATGCTTGAAGCAGCGCCTGAATGTCATCGAGCCATGGTAGAGCCACAGCGGAGCCAGTGCAGTTCACGACGGTGACGTTTGGACAAACAGCCGCAACAGCCTCAACTAACTGATCCTGGCTCCCTTCTTTTGGGAGCGAGAAACTGAGTCGGTCCTGTCCCTCTGTTTCCCAGGATGGATCGTGCCCGGTTAAAATGATGGAGTAGTCTGCCGCTTTAGCAAGCTCGGTCGCATCCGACAGAACATCTGCATCGTGCTCAACCGACGACATGCAGCCCAATCGCATCCCAATCTGGCCCTGCAAGAAACCAAGACCTTGACCATCGCTGGGTAAAGGTGGCGTTGCACGGACTCGAATTTCGTACTCTCGGCTTGCGTCCATGAACAACTTGGTCCGGGGAACAGGAACCCCGCCAAATAAAAATCCCATCGCATCGCGACAATTATTCTTCTGCGTAAGAAGCACTTCATCATTCACATATACCTGGCAAGGGCCAAGGCTTGACAGGGTGAAGTAGTACGTAGCTGTTTCTGGGGGCCGGAATCTACCCAAAAGTTCAACCTCGACGTTCTCAAGGACATGGCCATCCAGAAGGGACATCTCAGACTTGTCATAGCCGTGAACTGTCTTGATTGGGGAGGTACTTTGTCCTGACTGGTAGACATGATAGGTGAAACCTGGCTCCCCTGTCGCATCGCGGATGTTGTTTACTAAGAGCGGTAGTTGACGAAAGGTGTGAGCACCTGACGCGGGGTTCAGCTTTTGCCTCCGATTTCATTGAGGAATGGAGTGTTACCTTTTGAGTACGAAATATCCACCCCGCAGTCTTTGAAGTGCTCACAGAAAGCATCGTATGGGGTGACTCGATAGTGAGGCATGACCGAAGCGCTGCCACCGCCGTGCGCCAAGCACTCCTTCGCATACCCCAAGAGGGCAATTTTGCGTCCGCGTAATTTTTCTTTCGTCAGAGGTAAGCAGCTATTATGATTCTTCAGAAGGACGATGCCCTTGCTGCCAGCTTCGCGAATCAAGGCTGCGTGGTTGGGGTTATTGATGGCCTCCTCTTCCGGCTCGTGCTGCTCATGATGGCCGAATCCTTTTAATCGATTCACAAATTCGAGCACCTGGCATGCCCTCGCATCGATCGTCTCGACAGTAACTTTTCCGGATTCTATGGCAGCGATGACATCGCCCGGCTGTCTCCAACGCGTAGGGCCCGGCATTTCCAAGTCCGTTCCGGCATTGAGGGCTTCGGCCGTTGAGTTGGTCCCTCCCCAGTCACTCATGACCAAGCCCTTCCAGCCCCATTCCGCGCGTAAGATTTTCTGGATTAGATAGGCATTGGAATCCGCATGCTCTCCGTTGATTTTGTTGTATGCGGTCATTACAGCCCATGGGTTAGCATTTTTCACAATCAGCTCAAATGGCTTTAGGTAAACCTCTCGTAAGGGACGTTCGGCCACAATGGCGTTTACGTCGAGTCGACGGGTTTCCTGCTCATTTGCGACGAAATGCTTGACTGTTGCCGCAACTCCTCTGGACTGCAGTCCGACGACGGTGTATGATCCCATCTGCCCGCTTAGAAAGGGGTCCTCGGAGAAGCTCTCAAAGTTCCGTCCTCCCAACGGGTGACGATGGATGCACACAGTCGGGGCTAGCAAGCATTTGGCCCCTTTTGTTAGGCATTCCTCGCCCAAAGCTTCTCCGATACGTCTGGCAATATCAACGTCAAAGGTAGATGCAACACTACAAGCGGCAGGGAAGCAGGCAGCGCTCACGCCGTCCTTGATCTTGCTTCCACGAGCGCCATTTGGGCCATCGGTTGTCTCGACACCATGTCAGAACCCATAGGTACTTTCACTAGAATGGCGCGAGTTTTTTCATCTTACCTTGATACTTGGGATACCCTTGCCCGGAAGAGGGACGGTTGACCACACCTCGCCACCAGCCAGGAGGGAAATCTGCTCCATTTTCGTTAGTTAGAAAGTAGTTATACTTGATAATTGGCATCAGACTTTTTCCTTCAGGGAGAGTGTTGACAGTACTGAGTCAACGAGTGAAGATGACATGACTGGATTGTATAGAAGAGATGAGTTTAAATGTTGCATGCATGAGTTGGGCTGTCAAGCTCGGTCTACAATCAATGGAAAAGATTGTATCTGCTCTTATTGAGAAATCATATTAACTACAGGACTACAGTTTCCACCCCGATCAGCACTTCGGTCCCTACATCACATCATCGTAGGAAAGATCATAACCCGAGATCCTAGTAATGCACCTTAACACAAATACTGGCTTGCTGGCTCTGGGACAACTTCTCACGGGGTATCATCACCCGACCTAAAACGGGGGGTAGAATCGTTCGGTAGGGACCCGCGCTGTAACCTATGGATAGATGGAGGCAGCCATTTTACGACCAGTATTCCCCACACTTCAGACAAACTATGCAACGTGGGTCAAATTTTCGTATCGAATACGACATGCACCTTACGGGAACATAAATGTTAGCGCGAGAGAGCTTCGCTTTTAGTAGGAGCTAGCGTCGGCATGCATTCTCACGAGGCTTACACAGAATCAGCTCCTCGTGATGAGTTATCAGCAATATTCGTACCGAGCAGGCTCGGCTGTTCAAATCGCAGCGTAAGTTAGAATTTGAGCCTTCTAGCCCTCCAGAAAAATATCCCATTGGGCACCCAGTATCTTTCTCATTTTACATGCTCTCTTTAGACATGATGTCTTGCTCTGAAGCCACACCTGCCGCAAAGGCGGTGGCTTGTGTCACCTTCACTAACCCGGTCATCTGGGAGGATTTGCCAGACATGGAAGTTATTCGGGTCGGAAATGTGTATTATATGAGTGCCTCTTCATTTGCATTCTCTCCGGGGGCACCGGTTCTTCAATCACATAATCTTGTAGACTGGGCATATGTTGGACATTCGGTCCCTGAGCTTGCATTTGGAGAAAGATTTTCACTCGATGGTCACCACTGCGGCTCGTATGGAAAGGGCATATGGGCTTCAACTATGAAATATCGAAAGAGTGACGGATTGTTCTATTGGTATGGGCCAATTCAGGGCACGGAGAAAACATACATCTACACAGCCAAGAGTCCATGTGATACTTGGACGTGCATTTCCTCTATCGACAAATTCTACTACGACCTTGGATTGTTTATAGACGACGACGATACACCTTACCTTGCATACGGTACAAAAACTATACACGTTGCTAAGCTGTCACCTGATGGATGTCGGGAGGTTGAGAGCAAGGTGAGTGGCGCTGGCCCCTACGTCAAACTACAGCCGATACGAATCTTACATGACTGATCTTGTCTAGCCTGTCTATACGTCAGATGAGTATCTGGAAGGAGCCCGAATGTATAAAATCTCCGGTGCATACTACATTTGGCTCACGCGGCCTTTTGCCGGACAGTACGTCTTGAAGTCTTCGTCAAGTCCCTTTGGTCCATACCAATCCCGCCGTGTGATCGGTGAAGTACTCTCGCCTATTCCGGGATCTGGCTTTCCTCATCAAGGGGCGCTCGTCGATACAGAGAGCGGCAAGTGGTATTATATGGCTTTTATTGACGGGTTTCCCTGCGGTCGCGTTCCCGTTCTTGCTCCAGTCACTTTCGATGGCAAAGGCTGGCCACAGGTCCAAGTTGGCGTCTCCAAGAATGATGCGTGGTGGCAGCTTGAATATCCAAACGTAATCCAAGGGAAAGATGCGGAGCCGAGGAGAAATTCATGCTTTCGAAATCATTTCTTTGGAGGCGACAAACTTGAGCATTGTTGGGAGTGGAATCATAATCCCGACAACTCAAGATGGAATATTCAGAAGGATGGAGCCTTGCTCATGGAAACGGCTACCGTCACCGACAATCTTTTCCTAGCTGCCAACACCCTCACACACCGCACCATTGGCCCGGCAAGCATGGCAACCTTTTTTCTGGATATTTCAGGCTTGCAAAACGGAGATAGAGCTGGCGCATGTATCTTTCGAGACAAAAGTGCCTACATTGGCATCCACAAGGATTTCGGGGTTGCGCGGCTTGTCAATGTACATGATATACGTGTTTCACCCATAAGCACACCAGTTGGCTGGATGAATGGTCACCCTGTTGCCCTGGATTGGTCAGTAGATACGCAGGGGACAGTTGAGGAGGAGGCGGCAATATTGCAAGATAAACTATGGTTAAGGCTCAAGGTAGACGTGAGACCTGCTTTTTCACATGGATTTGAGAAGGAGAAGAGACTTGCCACGTTCGAATATAGTCATGACGGTAAAACCTTTACGCAACTGGGGCGAGCATTCGTCTTGACAAACGAGGCTGTGGGATATGTGGGCTATCGCTTTGCCGTGTTTAACTATGGTACGATGTCTCTCGGAGGAAGGTTGTTGGTAAAGAATTGTGATATTCTGCCGCTGTAGGTTAATTTAATGGTTTATGTTTCCAGAGAGGCTTCGGTATACTTCAAATTCACAAAAACAGGCTCGAACTAGCTTACCAGAGGCTCGGGGCAATACTGGACCTGTGTCCAACGTATATAGAGGAGAACAAAGGACATCGTTTAATACCTTTCACGTGTGTTTCATGCGGAAATCAACCACCGTTCTGGAAGAATAATATGTTTCTTTTCTACGCTAGGATTCTATTGTGCTTCGGTCCCAAAATCATAGGGTTGTTCCCTGAGCGACCGGGTGAAATGCATCCTGAAAGATATCAACTCATGACTTGACTTAATAAGAATTCAGTCATAAAGTGCAATTCGCGAATTAAGATTGCTTCCATCTTGCACCACGTCATCATCAATAAAATTTGACATCATGATGGCATCGATTCTCAGTTAGGTGCCGGAAAAATAGCAGCTCGGATAAAACCTCCGCGCTAATCCAGGAACCCCTATTAATAACACAGAGGGTAACATAGAGGTGCCATCTTTGAACATCTCTTTTTATGATCTCACGACGCATCGTGGGTGAGCGAAGGTTAAAGGAATTAATAACAATAGGTGACCTAGCTGTCTGCTGTTAAGATAAGCGATTGATGGTGACCTCTTTGTCTTGTGTTGAGATGAATGATTGCTATAAGCCGGACCTAGGTAGTACTTAGTGGCTGCGTAGGAGCCTGACCTCTATGTCTACTGTTAAGACGAGTGATCAATATGTAGCCAGCCTAGCTATCAACAGCGCAATAGTCAGTCCAGAGGAGCCTCACCTACCTGTCTCCTTCTGAGATGAGCTGCCGTTATGGGCTGCGCCCATCTGTCTTGTGTTATGCTGAGTGATGGCTATGACCTTGACCTAGGTAGTCGCTATCTACCTAGTGTTTAGACAGAGGTAGACAGACGCCTTGGTTATGGCATGATGTTGTGCCTTTTCGCGCCAAGCTGAGTACGTGACTAGCGCGGTGATTTTGTAGAAATTGCGGTGGTGTTATCGGCGCGAGGAAAATAGCCTGTTCTCGGCGGTGGAGCATTCGGATCCGGAATAATCGTGTCGAATACGATAAATAGGCCTCTTATCCCGGGTTTCATTTGCACCTCGGGCCCATTGCGACCCATCCCGGCGGGGGCCGTACAGTTGTTCTCTGCTTTCATCTCCAAGATACCATCCCAGACCATCTATCTCGTCATTGGCCGCTCGAGACGTGTGAAACCGAAAGTTGCCCCAGAAGTGTGGAAATGGACGACGACGCCTTCCACGTCCACGACGGCGCCTCACGAGGGTCTCGGTGTTTCTGCCGCCCAGTTCAGCGCAGGTCACATACCAAGTCCCGCAAAGGCTGCGGCAACTGTAAGAGGCGCAGAGTAAAGGTATGTACGTGGATGGCCCAAATGCATGGCCAACGACTCTGATCAGCTACCCTTTCTAACGAGATACATGTGCTACAGTGCGACGAAGGCCGGCCCGCATGTGCCAATTGCTCGCGCTGTTCGCTACCTTGCGATTTCGATGTAATTCAAGCAGCCCCGCCCAGTAGCTCAGTCACGGTCCCACGGAAACGAGGCCGACCCATGAAAGCGTGGACATTGAGCTTGTCCACGGTCCCAGCCGCACACGCCGATACATCGCCTACTGAGCCCTGCCCTGCCCTGCCACAGCTGAATGTGGAAGATCTGCAGCTTTACCACCATTACATGACACGGGCCTCTTTGGCACAAGGAGACGATGTGCTCTGGCACGACAAAGTGCCCCTGCTTTCCTTTGAACACCACTATGTTCTCCACTTGATGCTCGCTCTCTCTGCTCTCCACCAGGCATGGCAACGTCCCGTTGACGCCAACAAGTTGATGGGCTGTGCCGAGGCCCATCATGCCAAGGGTTTACGCGAAGTCACGGAGCTACTACCTCGAATTGATAAGACCAACTGTTCGGCACTCTACGTGGCCACAGTCCTCATTTTCAGCTACACACTCGCACGGTCTCCAACAAGTAAGGCGCATCCTCGCGTGGATACGGAGCGGGCCGAGATTACATGGCTGACGCTGTTTCGTGGCATACGCTTCACTATCGAGTCCATGGGCATGCCGGCCATATTCTCGGGATACCTTGGACCCTTCCCCCGGGAGAACACGACGCCAGTTCCGCCATCAAGAGTCGCGCAAGGATATATTCCGTGGGAAGAACCACTTGTGGATCTAGCGAGGCTTCTACCAGTTATGCCTGATGCAGGGCTTGAGATCCTTTATGAAGGACTGGTAGATTGTTTTCAAGAGGTCTACGGAACTAGACTGCAGCCAGAGTCAATAACCAATGGTAAAACCCATATTGTTCTGCGCTGGCTCTGGATCATAGAGGACGATTTCATCCATCAGGTAGGCCAAGGACACCCTGGAGCACTTATTCTGCTCGCTCACTTTGCCGTCCTGCTCCAGACCGTGGATTGTTTCTGGTACACTACAGGGTGGGCGTCTCGCGTTTTGGATGACGTCGTCCAAAACCTGCCTGACAATTATACTAGGTGGATATCGTGGCCCCGAGAGCATCTGATGATGTGATAATGGGCCGAGCGGCACCCTGTTCGTGGCTGAATGTAGTCCTACTAGATGCGAAAATTTGCCATGGTGCGACTTAGTTTGTCTCTTGAGGCCATTGCAACAAACAGGAGATGCAAGAAGTCTCACTTTCACCCGCAATTTGTCGCCTGGTACTCCTCGGCATTTCCAGTTTTATTTCCAGCCCTGCTACGCTACTCATGAAATCTAAGTAAGCCGGATGACATGAAGGTTTACGGTCGATACATAGAATAGGGAGATAAGGTACCCCATAATATATCCACACACGGCAACAAAAAAATGTGCTCCCATGATTACTGAGATATATTTAGTGCCGAGTATCCCAAGATTTCGAATCTAATCGGTATAAAGCGACCCTTTCGTAGAAACAGCTTTCCGGCACACATTCAAAGGAGTTCATTTGAAGGTGGAATCATTCGTTTTCTGTGAATTGGTACTGTTATCTAGTCTTCCCTTGCTTTGGATGGATCGAAAAGTTACGAAGTCCCAGGTAGCAACCCTGCGAACTCTTCATGTGCAAATAACACGAGGAGGGGGAGCGTCATCATATCCGGCAGTGGAACATCAGCAAGCAATACGATTTATACCAAAGTACAACCTTGACTTTCCGAAAATTATCATAGTTTGTGCCTAGCGAATTTGTTCACGGGAATGACTTCGTCAACGTCAACTTCCTGCGCTATACCCTCATAAGCCCAGCTCTTGACATATGCTTCACCTCCCGGCGTGCATTTGTTTCCAGTCCCTTTCCCATTGCAGGTGGCAAATACTCCGACCAATGAACCGAGGAAGAAGCCAACCCCTCCCCTGCCACTCACAACCCCAGACGACACATTTCCAAGTGTAATTGCTTCCTGTGTCTTTCCCATGCGGGATACTGAGAATATATAGTTGGACGCATTGCTAGCTTCCACATGCAACCTGATTGGTCCATTCTCCCAGCCTTGCGGCACTGGGAATAACTGCTCCTCCATTGATGTCGTGGGGCTGATGCTAGATAGCCCGAAGAACAGTGCACTACAAGATCCGGTAGCCGTCTTGTTTGACATTCTGACTATGCTTAGATCAATATGCTCATCCTGTGATCGAAAGACGCTAATTCCAGCCTGCTGGCCACCCGAATGCGGATTGAAGAGCAAGTCGACCGAGAATCGGAACACTGTATGTGTTTGCCTACGTCCAATGAAGCTCAAACCGTGTTGACCAGTCAGCGCCATATCGGTATGTTTATTGTCCCCAGTCAAGTTGGCCCTGCTTGGTTCGATGCGTAGCCCACCATCGGTGACCGTAAACGCGTTGAGAGGAGGCACCCGATGATGAATGAAATGCGGTGGCAAAGTGACACCGACCTTGAATGTAATCTGGTCATCTGCGTCTACCTTTGGTCTATTCTGAGATACCGGTCTTGAGGAACTCAGAAGACCGTCAGTAGCCATCCAGCCTCGAACAGGTTGTAATTCGGGCCACGCTCCTTGAACCCATGTGGCATTGAATAAGACTGCTTCCCGTCCCATGGGCATATAATCGTAGGAAGGTCCTGAGCGGATGGCGAGACAAAGACCCCACCAACTCCCTGTGACGTCCTGAAACAAATCTCCATGGCCGACGCTCTGAAAGTACTCTTCCGTGTCGCGATTTGTTAATATTGGGTTGCTGGGATTTGATTCATATGGTCCTCGGATGTACTTCGCTCTTGCAATGGAGATAGAGTGTCCCTCACTTGTTCCACCTTCCGCAATCAACAAGTAATACCAACCGTCCTTTTTATATATGTGCGGACCTTCAGGCCACGAACCACTGGTACCGTTCCATATATTAATTGCTTCACCAAGGATTCCACTACCAATATCTAGTTCTTGCAGTGAGATTCCTGCTGTAGCCACGAAAACTCTTCCATCATCGTCCCAAAAGAGGTCAGGGTTTCTATACCGTTTAGTTCCAACAATAGTGGATTTCCCCAGCCAGCCTCATCAAGGGGATCTTTTGTTTTGAAAAGAAGGCCAAAGTTGTTTGTATTTCCAACATATGTAACAATGATGTAGAACATTCCTTCGTGGTATCGGATTGTGGGGGCATATATACCCTTTGCCTGGCCTGTAGTATTCCAGCTTAGACCGGGAAGTTGTGAATCTCGATCCCATGCATGGCTTGCTAGCTTCCAATCCAGCAGATTAGATGAAACATAGACAGGCAATCCTGGAAAAGCTTGGAAGGTCGATGTGACACAGAAGAATAAACCTTTATTATGCACACAAGACGGATCAGAATGCCACCCAGGGAGTACTGGATTGAAATATAAGTTGGGGTGCTCGCCATCTAAGTGTTGAGGCAAAGTGAGATTGGATAAGGCTTTAGTACTGCATAGAAGCCAAAAAATAATACAAAACCACATCATGGTGAAAACTGTCAACTCCAACATGTGAAGTTTACTAATAATGAGGCTGAAAGGAAGACTTGGCGTCACAGTTCTGACCGTAGTGGGTGATGTTGCAACCCATTCTTGTATATAGATGCCCCGGATAACTTGACGTTCAAACATAACTTCGATTATCTCGGGTATAGTAATATCCGAGAAGGGTTAACACCAGCAGATAAGGTAAACCGGCCTGCAACGTTACAATTTTGTGTATTACAAGGCGTTGATCATCTATGCAGGGATCTCATGTTGGATGGTGAGAGATCCTGTAATCACACGTAGTCTTTCTACCACCAAGCCATCACCGGAACAGTTATCGCCAAAACATCTAGTCGGTTAGGGGCGCTTAATAAATCAGTAAAATTCAAGGATCAACTGTTCTGCATCCACAAGACCTCGGCCTAGCTGCTCATTACGTAGCTCTTCGTGAGACTTGAGGACGATATCCACTATCCCGGCGCTCGCGGATTTTCGTATCTAGTACGATAATTCATGCGGGTCGTACACTACTAAGAGCCAGCGAACAGCGAACACACGACGTTTTTACCTTCCATTCAGGGATTCGAGCTTTTTAAAAGATTAGGCTAATACCATCGCGTTAACTTACCGCGCGGAACGAATCATACCACACAACCGCCCACCTTATAATTAAGAGTTTGATTATGGAGAGCATCGAATCATGATGCAGATAATCAACTGGCGACAAGTGACTGCGTTCTCGGCAAATTCTGTTAGGTCAATAGACAGATTGAACTCGAGGATTAAGACCTATTACATACGTCATTCTGATTCCCACACTGCAAGGAACGTCACATTGAGATAAGCATTAGTTTATTGGTAATTAAACAAAACCGTAGTCGGTATGGTTGAGACATGGTGAATCATATGGGGATAAAGCCTTTAGTTACTCAGCAGGATTGGAATTGATATAGCACTGATCCCGACTGTAATTTCTAGTCTCTTATACATTCAAGGCCTATTAATCCATTTTTGAGCAAACTAGAGACATAACAGTTACGCATTTCCAAGATGAGGTTGAATGTACCATTTCTTTGGGCAGTTACTATCTCCGCCGTGTTCGCAGGTGAGCTATTTCAAGGTTTCCCCCTCTTCATTGATAAGTTCAAGAGTTCTGACCTTGGCTCAGAGTATGGCCGAATTCGAACAATACCTGCCATTCGTTTCCAAGCAGATGGACAAAGTTGCTTCGCCGCCCAAGATCTGGAACACATTGTCATTGACAAGACGTTCGCGTGTGCGAAGGATAAGAATGGGCATACATTAATACCTCCTACACTGACAGAATTCGCTCAAACATTTCAGGAAGATGTGGGTGCTCTTGTGGGCATTCAGCCTCAAATTTCCCAGGGGACAGAAATGCAGAAGAAATCTGTATTTCTCACCCTCAACAAAAATGGCACCCATTTTCTGGATGCTGCCGGACGCCCTACGTCAGAAGGATACACTATAGATGCCACTGACAGTAGACTCGTTATTACCGGGGCGAGTCCTCTAGGTGTATGGTGGGGGACGCGTACATTGTTGCAAACCATGGTTACCAACCAAGGCTGTTTTCCAACTGGGAGAGGCAGTGATGCCCCGGGATGGGGCGAACGTGGCGTCATGGTAAGAACACTTTCGAAAGAGCTACCTACATTTGCAGAGTCGAGACTAATGTTGGCAAGTACAGCTTGACTTGGGCCGGCATTATTACCCCCAGAGTTTCTCAAGGAAATGTGCTCATTTCTGTCGTATTTCAAGCAAAATGTGTTTCATCTCCACCTTAATGATAATCTCTTCATCAACCATGAGCTTCAGTCTGAGGAAGAGATGTGGAGACTGTACTCTGGTTTTCGGCTGAGTACCACAAGCTCGTTTGTGAATGGCCTCGCATCCCCTGCGAATGAGTCATACACGAGATCTCAATTCGAGGATATCCAGCACACATGTGCTCAACGAGGAGTAACCATTATTCCTGAGATCAACAGTCCAGCACACGCACTGGCTATCACAAAGTGGAAACCCAAGATTGCTTTACGAGGAGATCCATCTATGCTCAATATCAGTCATCCAGACACACTGGCAACGATGAAAGGCATTTGGCAGACATTCTTGCCTTGGTTTCATTGTAAGACGGTCCATATCGGCGCAGATGAATACAGCGATCAGTTGGTGGCAGATTACAGTAAATATGTTGATGAGCTGGCAACATTCATATCCCACGCTGGGAAACAGGCAAGAATCTGGGGTACCTTTCCACCTCGTGAAGGAGGCAACTATACGAAGGCTATTGATGTTCAACACTGGGCACCCTATGAAGACAATCCTTACTTCGACTTCATCCAAAACGGGTATCAGGTTGTAAACTCAGACTTTGCCTTTTACATCAACACCAAATGGCACGGTTATTTTCCCCAGACTCTGAACAAAACACTTATATTCAACGGTAACCCACAAGGCGGACCATATCGACCATTTATTTTTGATACTCGGAATGCTACAAACAATGCTCTATTTGACGAAGCCGGTATTCTTGGCCATATCGCAGCCCAGTGGAGCGACTATGGTCCATCAGCGTCCACTTATCTTGAGGCCTACTACTCGTGGCGGGACAGCCTTCCAGCCCTAGCCGACAAGACATGGGGTGGAGATATCTCTGAACAAGAATATGATGCTATCATTGAGATGTTGATAAGATCTGCCCCTGGTCAAAATCTTGACAGGAGAGTTAAATCTGAGAATGATGTCATCTTTGACTATCAATTTAGTTTATCCCAACCTGGTGCTAAGACTATCGCGGACCGATCCGCCAACCGTTACAATGCTACGAATTATGGATGCATTAATCATTATGAGGCTGTTCGTTTCTCGAATGCATGCTTCTTAGAAACGCCTCTGACTAGCAAGGGGCGAAACTATTCTCTATCATTCTGGATCAAGCCCGATGTCTCTTCTGATCAGGCAATACTTTTCTCTGGATCTGATTCTGCATTATACTCCGGTTACGGGAGCTCTAGCAATATCACTATCGTTAGTGGAAACCAGCCGTATTCTCTCAATTACAGCTTGCCAATTGGGAAATGGACCCATGTTGTACTTTCTGGTCGTGATAAGAGGACCTTTTTATCTGTAACCGAGTCTGACTCCACTCAGCGGACAATGGAGTTCTTGGCGAAAGTTGAGCCGAAAGGAGTTCCTGGTAGTAATGGGGTTATGTTTGTTTGGATGCCAATAGCAGTAGAAGCTCCTCTGAAACGAATTGGACATGGATTTAGTGGCCTCATGAAAAATATAACCTTGGTTGACGACCACTGGGGGGCATGGCCTTAGGGTATCTTTTCGCTCTGGATCAAGCAACCTAATAAATCCTTCCATACTTCGAAGTAACGAGACAGTTCTCCAAGCTCAAATTATGAGTGATATTAGAGAGCAACAAGTCAAGTACGGTTGTATAAAAGCTATGTTAAGAAGGTGTATTGTATACACCAACCCTTCACGCTATTGTGATTTACGAAGCCAAAAAAGCTAAAAGGAAGGTTTTGTAGGCCATGTGCGATGTAGCCGCAAAGGACAGTTCGTAAAAGTAAAAAGAAAATACCAAGAGTCATCCCGAGAGCTTAATAAAAGGTTCACGACCTAACCTTAAGTCGCCGTAGTCGCCGTCGTGACTCACTTGCCGTGAACTGAACTCTATCGAACACAATGAGGCGGTAATAAAGGCCGGGAGGTACGGGCAGCGGAGGAGTTCTGGTCGGTATCGGGAATGCTACTTTTTGCTTTTGGGTTTGTTCTTAGAAAACAGGTTCAATAAAACAAATGTTGTTTTCATGCTACTTTTTCTATCTTTAGAGACCAGTATTGCCTATACATGGGATTTCTTTCTAGTCCCTGCAACGGACTGTCGATTATTTCGCAAGTGTAGGTGGACTTGGGCAGTGCGCTTTAGACAGGTATGTCCGCAGAGGCCGGGAATGGCGCAAGCCATTGTTAGTGTTGAGCCTTATGGACGCCTGGGCGTAAGCCTCGTAGCCAGGCAAAAAAGTTGAAGTTTAATGCGTTATGATGCTGGGCATAGCTTTGGATTATTGAATTCTTAGTACTCGAGCATTCGCTACCTTTTTTCTTAGAAGCTACTGCATAACTACAAAGCTCTATCTCAATTACTTCTAGTTCCTGTAATAGAATTGGACCGCTCATCAAATCGACTGCCAACAACCAGGGGCACTGGGTTCTTCCCACTTTGGAGGAAAGCGTCTGCTGTCAATGTGAGACCTTTAATTTTTGACCCCGTGCCGTCCAATGACCACACGGTCAGAGCTAAATAATTTACACCATGGTGGTTCAGAATGCCTTCAGGTAGTACATAGCGACTTTGTGGCCCTAGATTACTAACTGTTGGAGAAAGTGAGAATCAGTATTATGAGATGCGAGAGAAATTTTGTTGGGGAAAAGGGGCTCACTATATTTTCCAAGCTGCCAACCGTTCATGAAAATCTGAACTCTGAAATTAGGCACGTTTGCCCCAACTTCCGTGTTTAGCTTGTCTTCGTTAAGAATATTGAGAGGCTATTGGGATATCGTAGCCTTCTGGAAAATCCAGAAGGAACTCCGTACCAAACATGTAGACACCCGGCCGGTCTGTGCCTTCGAACGGAGTGCCGTGTTTCCATGACTTAAACGGCGCTCCGGGCAGATGGAATCCGTTTCTTTCAGCAAACATGGCACCTTCATTGAGTGGGCCGCGGCTATGATCCAAGTACGATTCACCACCAATGTTACCAATCATTTTCCATGAAATATCTATGCGCTCAGCAGATCCATGGAGTTTATAATCCAGGATTCCCCGAGGTTCTTTCATTCCTTGACCATCGGCTTCCCAATTATCACGGAGACCCATGTGGTCAATGAGAACAGTGATCACGTATTGTTGGCCTGGTTTCAGCTGTTCACTGAAGTTCAGGGTATGGTTTCGGCTGGCCAAGCCAGTTGAGCCGGCCCAAGATCCAAGGAACGTGGAATTCAACCAGACTGAGTGCCCAAAACCGTCACCTCCTTGTGTTAGGATGGAAAGGGATGACTCTGTTCCTGTGGATGTGAAATATCCACGGTATAATAGTGAGCCTGAATGATAACCATAATCCCCGGCGTAGAGTGAAGTGGGGGTGGCCAAAGGACGGGTATTGTTTGTCGATGGTTTGTTGCAGATTGTCCACATTTCATCGTCATAATGTGGCCGTATTTCGGGTAGAGAATCAATGCGGTTCCAAGGCAACTCGGACAAATCAGGTAGACTTATGTTTGGAGAGATGTATTGTACAGTTGCAGTCATACCTGCTTTGCCAGTACTGATCTGAACAGCTTCCCCATTGAAAAAAACGTGCCTGGGTATTATCGGAGCACCAACGACCTCGATTTCTGTTGTGCTGTTGACATCTCCTGAGAGATAGAGGGACGCGCTGTCAATCTTCGCAGATCTGATTAAATAACCACCTCTGACTATGACACTCAAGTCTGGGGATGCTAGCCTTGAAGGTGACGTGAAGTGTCCCACAGGTGCTGGGGCAGGCAAATCGATTACCCAATACCTATAAGTGTCACCCCTCTCAAGTAAATGCACGTCGAGATTACATCTGAAACGCAGTATGCCTCTCTCGAGCCCAATTACTGTCTGTATAATAACTAGAGACTCTGTCAATTGACAAATCACAGGTGGGCCCTCAACGAGAGCCGGGCAACCGAGCCAGCGAGGAAATGCGAACTCGTGTGTTTCCCGGTCACCTCCATAAAGCAAGAGCACAGTCTTAGAACTGAACGTCCGCCAAGCAAGCACCTCCGCGGATGAGTAAGTCAGGGTGATGTTTCCGATAGCATAGTCGGAGACGAGGATTCTAGAGTCTCTGCCGTCAAGACTTAAGGAACCCCCTAGCTGCGGGATTTTGAAACGCCCAAGTTTCGTCGAGATAGTCAAAGAATAAGATTTCGAAACCAGACTATCGTATTTGTGATGCCTGATTATATAGTAATTGGTGTCTTGGCTCTTGAGGCGATTTACAAACACATCATTAGTGTTGGTATATTCACCAATCGCGTCGCTCTCTGGGACAGAGGTGAGATAAGAGGGTGACGACTGAAGGAAGTAGCCCTGTAGTTTAAGTTCATAATATTTTTCACGCCCTAAGAGGCGGTCTTCTGAGATTGGTGCGCCAACATCATAAGAAGTGTAGCCTTTCGGATGGCCCAGGTTGCCCCAATTTGTTCCTCCAAACATCTGTTTGAAGGTCAATCAGCAAATCTACCAAACGCCATTTTCAAGGCTGAAAATTTTACCATGTAGAGATTCAATACGGTCACACGTATGCTATAGAGGAACTTATTGAAAACTCGTACAAACTTGTGGTTGACCATTTCAGCGCAGATATCTACGCCAACGCCGCCCCTATTCCAGTTAAACCATATATCATTAGCCACGGTCTGAAATCGACATAACGGATAGATGTATCAAATACCAGAAGTCTGCAGCACCAGCCTGGGCTTCGGGGATGGAAAAGGGATTGCTAGGACTGAGTGTTTCGTGAAGTGAATAGTTGATGTTTTCTAAGGAGAAATGTCCTCTTGTCCAGTTTCCTGGATCCATGCCTATAAATTTATTAGATTTGACTACCACAAATGGTTTTAAGGCCGATATGACTTACATCCGCTCGACCAGTCCAATGGATATACATCCATTCCATATACATCAACTTCCCCAACCCCTGAACCCGGCGCCCAGTTCCCCAATGGTGCTGCATCATTGCTGATTAAAGGCACCGTGATTCCTACTTCCCGTAGGGTTGATTTTATTGATTCCATGTAAGATGGCTGGAGACAGGCAGTGATAGCTCCAGGAGACGTGTAATTTACACAAATCGAGTATTCATTCTCGGTCTGTACAAGTATAACGGGGCCTCCGTTGGTGATTTGAGCGTTTGAAATAAGCCGGCCAACATGTGACAAGTAAGGCTTAACAATCTCAGTGAAGTTGGGATTGTTCGATCTTATCTCGCCGCTAACGCGTTGCACCCAGCCTGGGAAGCCACCCCCTGACACTTCAGCATTGATGTATGGTCCTGGGCGTGCCAGGAGATAGAGGCCAGTATCGGAGGCCGCTCTGAAAAAGTCTTGGAGAGCAAAAATTCCGTCTGTTCGCACGTGTCCTGGCTCACCTTCTAGCAAGCCCCACATGAGGTAAAATGAGACTCCTGTGAACCCGGCAGCCTTGATTTTCTGAAACACGTCAATCCAAGAACCAGGCGAAGGCAGTCTGAACGGGTGAATTTCCCCAGAGTAAAACATGATGCGCTCTCCGCGTACAATCACGGAGTGTTGATCCCATGTTACGAGATCAGAGGTTTGTACTTCAATGCTTCGGTTAGGTATTACACCTCCAGCGACACCGCAAAGCGCTACACATGCGAAGGCATAACGAAGCAGGCCGATCATAGTGTGAGATGACAAAATCAAAATCTTAATAAGTTTGTGGTATCAAATAGTCTGGTGGTGATAAAAAGATAATAGTTTTAAACATAAGGTGTTTCTCAAATGCCTAGCTATACTGACGCTTATATAGCTTTCATGGGCTTGCCAAGAGTGGAGGCGCCTACCACTTGACAGATATCGCCTACTTCTAGTTATGGACGATGAACATGGAACTTTGGATGTACCATTGGTATAGATAGGCCTACCCCCTGCTTACTCTCAAGGGGTGTTTCAGTGCGGAGCAGTTTGGTCTCTTCATGTCACCTTTGCTGTACTCCACAAGAAGATTTAGTCTAAGATTAGCTATCATGAGCGTGTAACGTTCCGAAGAAATACGATGGTTACCTCTTAATGTAGCTACGAGTGGGGTGACGAGGCTAGTACTGATAATAGGGATTTGTTTAGGACCGTGAAGAATCAAGCACCAGTGCCACAATGAGTACCGTATCAGATCTCGAGGTCCCAATGGTCAGTACCATAGACCATATGATGCTATTTAAGACCTTATCTATGTTTTTTGAAATAGCTGTAGTGGCTTTAATTCCTATTCTGGCAGAAGTAGTGCACTTTATCTAGAGCATAACAGCGCTAATGTAGTTAACGGACGTTGCACCTATGCCTAAGTTAGTGCTCAAAGCGTATCTAAATACTTCAGAAGGAGACTGATTCTTTTCGGGTTTCCCTCACAAGTTAAATTACAGTAATTCTACTACGCCCAAGATTGAACACTTGGGCAAAAGGAGCCTCTGGATCTCCATCTCGATGAGACGCGGCGCGTACCGATGGATAGTAGATGCCGGGCATCATGTACATCCAACTGGAAGTAACTTCTAGGGCTGTCCTTCCTCTAGCTATTTCCATTTTTATGAAACTTCCATTTCCTTCTAAATCCCATTCAACAGAGGTGATGAGGCCAGAGCCAGGGGGGCTTCGATTCTTGCAGTGAAGTCAATCGACTCCCCGGTCTTCACCGATGCCGCAGTCTCCGTATTTACAGTCAAAGTCACAATAGGCTGTATTCCGCCGCGATCTGCAGCATTTGCTGGGACTTTGACCTGTCCACCAGCTATAGTGTGTGAAGTGCTCGGAGGTGGGATTACCCCCTTTCAACCCACGAAGCTAAATCTCGAAGGTGTTGCTCGTACGCCCCGTGGTATGAGATAATGCGACTCAGCTGATCGTATGGCACTGGCTCAGCGAAATGATCAGCGCTTTCAGTGTAGTAAAGTCGATAGGTTTCGTTGAACCGCTCGCTCAGAGCATTCGTGACTCTGCCTTTATACCAGTCGGCGTGTAATGGGAAGGCATCGAAATCGTTCAAAGAATCCATCACTACAAGTTTCGTGGTGATGTTGCCAGTAAAATTTCCGCCACCACTGGCTCCAAATGACACAGTTTCTCCGATAAGTAGTCCTCTTTGGGGATATCTTGGTTGAGCATCTGCATTTCGAAGGTAATCATAACTGTCGAAACCTGGTCGCTTTGGAATCTGGTGCCTATGATATGCTGTTCCGGCCAGCCATGCTCGATTATCAACATGCAATTTGGTGCCTTTTGATACCAAGGCGAGAAGTGTGGAGTTTTGGCCTGGGTCAATGACAGCCATCCTGGTATCACTATCGAGCTGCGCTGTAAACTTTCCTGCAGAAATAGTTGAACTTCCAACATGAGACTGGATTGTGAATTGGAGTCCGTGTGCTGGTGGAGTTGATTTAACGTTTTCAAGAACGACAGAGACCAGATTTCGCCCCTCAATATGAGTATCTTGCACGACCGTGTCATACTCATATAACATCCTCCGATAAAAGTCGCCGAGTCCAGAATTCTCGGTACCAAGATATCCAGTCTTTGTCCAAAAGTCATTGACATAGGTGGGATCAAAGCTTTCAATAGTCGGTAGCACTAAAACCCGGAATGTGCGAAGAAAATTTGTTCGGTTTCCGGCAATACCAGCGAAGTCCTCAAATGCTGTAAGTGGGATACCAAGCTCCGTGACCTCGGTCAAGACTTCGCGGCTCACAGCGTCAAGACGACTAAAAGGGTTCATATTTCCACCAGGACGAATGGAATCGATAATTGTGTCCTTGTGGTCCTCCAGTACTAGGCCTGCCATTGCGCGAAGGCAAAAATTGTTTGGGTTCGAGACGGGGACGGCTTGCACGAGTGCAACAGCTCCTTGCCAAATACCAAACGTGTTCTCAACAGCGCCGATCGTAACAAGCGAGCCACCACTGCCACCATAAATATATCCATATATGTCTGAAGTTGTATTATTGTAGTACTCCCGTGCGATAGTTCTGGAGATCTTAGCCACCGCGGCGTCAGCACGGTAGCCCCCACCCCCGGCTACCTGGCTTGTGTAACCACCGCTGTCTGCCCCAAACACAATATCATGATCTTCCGCTGTTGAGTTTTGCAAAGGATAAACCTTTTGGAAGAACCGACCCTGCCAGCCATTTTTGGGGAGGTATATAGTGAAGTCAATGTTGGTTTCATCAAAATATCCGGAGACCCTATAATGAGGTATGGGAACGTCTTCATCCCCCTCGTCAGTAATGATGGCCGTCTTATAAGTGGTATCAACGCATTCAGGCGTGATTGTCACTACTCCATCTTTTATATCGCATTCGGGGCCCTTGGCCAGCAGTGTGGTTGTGATAGCGTTGGTCGTGCCCGCTGCAGCATATGCGATGCAAAAACAAACGCTTGATGCCACAGTAAGCAACGATTGAGGCTGAAAAGTGCTGGAGAATTAAAGAATATTACCTGAGGTATTTTGTAGAGAATTTCATCATGACGCTCTATTGTTCGTTCGGTGAACCTAGCACACAAGCGAAGTTTGCATTATGCTGTCTCCAGCTGAGTCAGATCCTATCTATGATTTAAGTAGACTCGTGCGCCTCTATATTTACATCACGAGCTCCTTTCGGCTTTTGATTGAGCGAGCTTTCGGTCCAAGTGAAGCCCAGATTGAGACTGTCACTATGTTTGGCCTTCAAACCAGGGCAGCCAATATAGTAAATTGCACCGAGCTGAGACCGTCTAAGCGCACCATGCAAAATGAGGTCTGAAGGGGCAAGCAAACAAGGTAAAGACAAAGTCAACGCGCCACACACCCTACCCTAACTACAATTGATAACCGATTTTTCGTATAGCGGGTTGGAAAAAGCCCGTTCGAGCGTGGGCAGGACCACCCCACGGGGAGACTCCGTCACCCACCACAACGTTACCTGAGTCGCGCTGGCAGAAGCATGCAGTACCTGGCAGCAATCGGTTGTGCTGCATGGTTAACTTTTCGGTCTTCGAATACCTCCGGTCATCAGGCTTGAACATGCGGGGGTCTTTCAGACGGCACCCCTTGAACCTCCCTTTGGCCGTGGTGTGTCAGTAATGGTCGCTAGGATGCGACGATGAACATAACCCCGCGGCTGGGTAGGAGCCCCACCGAGCACATGGGCTCTTCTCCTCGATAAATGAGCCTGGAGCACCGGCAGGGACTTGGTGCCAGCGGGGCAGTTTAATCGTATTCAACACGACAAATGTATCCTGGTGCATTGTCGAGCGCCAATGTCATCCGCCCATCGCACAGGTCCTCGGGTCATAGGAACAGGATGTGTTCTGCTTTCATTACCCTGGCATTCGGCGTAAATCATGCCGATGTTAACGATGGCTAAAGAAATTGGACCACCAAAGCTCACTCGGCGTTGGTGCTGGGATCTTGTGATACCCCAGGAAGCACCTAATGAGCTCGCGGCCAGGCATTTGAAATCGTGAGAATATCTATAGAGTCCATCATGCTATACGCTGTATTTGGTCGCCTGAGTGAAACCGGCATTAGGCGAGTCCCCCAGCCCAGGCTAGTGCCAAATCACAAAACGTCCAGTGAACCGTCTCACCCGTGGACTGTCCTGCCGTATACTGCCCACGACCGACACCTTGTACTTTGTTGGCCCACAGATTCCGGGGAAGATGGTGGGGTTTGTTTGAGTGGAGACCTCGGGGTAGTTAGCTGCTAGCCTCAAGCACACAAATTCAACGCGAAAGCAGGAGTTCGCCTGCGTAGCGAAGAAACGCTTCGGTTGGGCATCCTATATGGGATGAGCTAGTCCCATGCTACTTATAAGGCCATGGGCATATAAAGGAGGCGAAGGGAACGCCGTCTCAAGAACTGCTTTGGAGCAATATCAAAAGGAGCAGGCTCAATCCCACTGGCGGTTTCTTGTACTACCATTAGGTGTTTTCCTTGTTTCGTGGAAACTTAACTTCTACTCTATACTCCACTATGACTTCCATCAAGGAGAATTCTTCGGCTACCGTCGCTGAACGTGGGCAGCCAGTTGATACTGACAAACCTACAGGGGCTGTTGAACAAGGCGCTCTGACTTCCAAAGACATCGTTGCAGATGCCGCCGCCAAGGGCCAAGGAACCAGCGGTTATGAACACTTGACTGTATGGCAAACAGTGAAGCTTTTCAAGATGAACTCTCTTTTCTGTTTTCTCATTACCTTCAGCGCCGCGACCGATGGATATCAAATTGGGTAAGTAAGCTCCCGTCAACTCTAGGTTCGACCACCAAAGCATTCCATTAATTTGACTGATCCATGATTCGTTAGCATCCTTGGTAATATCATCGCCAATCCTGGCTTTATTCGACAATTTGGTTCGGCTACCGGCACTGATGGTAAACCAGTGCTCGCCTCGAGCGACATCGGTGGCTGGAACGCGACAGGTTCCGTTGGCCAAATTGTAGGCATGATCACACTTCCATTCCTAGCCGACAGATTTGGCAGAAAATTTTCCATGTACTGGTACTGGAGTATCCTAGCCCTTAGCGTCATGGTCGAGTGCGTGGCCAGAACCCCTCAGGTCTGGTTCGTGGCCAAGCTCCTCGGCGGAATAGGTGTGGGCTGCCTACAATCCACGATTCCGGCATATGTGTCTGAGGTCGCCCCTGTAAGATGCCGGGGTGTGTTCTTGATGTTTTACAGCTTGTGGTTCAGCCTCGGGCAGTTCTTCGCTCCTGTCGCTTTGCAATCTATGTCTATCATCGACCCGATGAACTATCTTATTCCGATTTATACCCAATGGTCGCAAATTGGGCTCATGCTCATTATCATTTTCTTTACTCCTGAGTCTCCCGCTTGGTGCGCTTCGAGGGGCTATGCTGAAAGGGGCCAACAGGCACTGCGTCAGTTGTTCAGAGGGGTAGAGGACTTTGATGCAAGCCTACAATATAACTTGCTGGTCATCAACCTAGAGCACGAACGCAATGTCGCGGCTGAACAGCACAACGAGAAATGGTGGGCTATCTTCAAAAAGACGGACGGACTGCGAACCCTCATTTCACTATGGACACTTATGGCGCAACCATTCATCGGCCTTGGGTTGTTCCTCAGCTACGGTTCCTACTTTTTCCAGCAAGCCGGTATCGAGGACCCTTTCAAGGTTACCTGTATCACTTCTGGTGTTGGGATGGCCGTTAGCGTCCTTACTATCTACCTTGCTGATGTCACGGGCCGTCGTTGGATGGCCTGTTACGGGACGACACTCTGCTGGCTTTGTAATGTCGCTGTCGGCATTCTTGGGGTGACTCCGCATATTCCTGCTTCTGACATACTTCTGGTCTTCTTTTCCGTGCTCTATAGTAAGTGCTCTTCTTATTATATTGAGTCACTCGACTTGCTAACCGTCTTCAGATGTTGGGTTGGTTGGTAACGGTGCCACAGGATGGGGGTTTATTGGCGAGATTTCGTCTCAGCGCTTGAGACCTTACACCGCTGGCTTTGCTGCAGCATCCACATGCGTCGTTGGTGTTGGTATGGGTATCCTAATCCCCTACATGATTAATACCAACGACTGGAACTGGGGCTTAAAGACATGCTGGTTCTTCGTCGGCACTGGGCTCCCATTTGTTCTCGGGGTGTGGTTCTTGATCCCAGAAACTACCAAGTATGCACATGTCTTTCCCTCTACCTTCTGTTTCGCAAGATCTAACTTCAATCAACAGCCGCTCTGCCGCAGAGCTTGATGAGCTATTCGACCGCAAGATTAGGCCATGGAACTTTAGCAAAACAGTTACAGCCACCCAGATGCTTGTTGAAAACGAAAATTCGGGCATTAGCAAGGAATAGCTCACTCGGAGGCATGTAGCATCCTGTGTCTCGGGCTGTTTAGATTCTAGGTCATGCAGATTCTACTAGATCCAGTTGCAATCGTGGTGGAAAACGTGAACTAGAACTAATGCTATCTAATCTCCGATAAAAAACTTATGCGACGAGCTGAATACGAGAACAATCCCAGATATTGATCCTATTCTCAGCGTGGATAGGATCTGACCTACCTGCTTGAGGCCGCTCAAGGCTGCAGCTGTTGATCGGATTCGTTAGTATCGCGGCGGGTAGGATCAAAATTACCTGCTCGAGGCTGCTCGAGGCTGTAGCTGTTGATTGTATTCATAATGGTGAAGGTAAATAAGATCAAGGAAAAAGAAATAGCAATATACGCGTGTATATAGGTGAGGTATGTAGCCAGTATAATAGTAACTACGAAGTCATAATGTTACCCAGACCAACAGCTGGCTGTTATTTCAAAACTAACTAATTGCCAGTCAATTGAATATGGCCTAGGCCCTCTACGGGCTCTGCAGAAGATACCCTTCTTCTGTGACCTGTTCTCTGTGTTTCCCGAGGCGAACCAGGTCTGTTGGAAGGAACTTGTTGAGCTTGTCGACCGAGATTTTCACGTTAATTGGCCGCGTGGCCTAATGGCTAAGGCGCTAGATTTCGGCTTCCTCGCCTGCTCTAGAGATTCCAGGTTCGACTCCTGGCGTGGTCGGGTCAATTAGCTTTTTGCTCCTCCCTACCTTTTTGCCGTCAATTTATTGTTTTTTTTTTTTCATATTTATTTGAAAGATCATTGCTTTTCCGTTGCCGCCGTCACAATAGTGAGTAGGAGAGTGCTCTAAACGGTCAAAGTAGGCACTTGGAGTTGGGGAGTGGGACTTAGCAGACCGTAATAAACTCCATGCTAGAATATTTGCGTCCAAGACCAAAGGTAAGGTAAAGGTTGATTGGCTCTTTATCGCAACTAATAAAGTCAATTGCAGGCAAATAGCATCGAAGGGATCACCGATATCGGCCATGTTGGAAATCAGCATCAAGCACTCATCATCCGGTTTATTTGTGATATAAATCCGTTCAGCTAGAGACTACAGCCACTTCAATCATTACCATGTAATAGAGATGGCTTTCCCTTCCATATGCCGCACATCGGCTTCGTTCATCTTAAGCAGTCTGTTGTAGATCCACCAGCCAACTGCTCCCCGAGAGATCGCATAGCCGACTGCTGAGCTTTCCAACACCGCTGACACGACATCTTCCACTCCCTCCTTGATCGTAGCATTGCCCTTGTTGCCGTCCATGAGAAGACTGGGGCGCACGAGGACGAATCGCTCTCCACTGCTTCGCAGGCGCTCCTCCATAACCTTCTTGTCCGCGTGTGGAACAGCCAGCATGTAATGATACATTGGGTGTAGTGCAATAGGGTAGTCTCGTTTCTGATCTGAAATACCAGTGGTACTGACTGTTGCGATGAGTGGTCTGCCTGGCAGTTGTTCCTCGAGACGGAGCATGGAGATTGCCTCAAGGACAGAAGCAATACCTCTCTTGCAGACGTCTGGATCGGTGAATTTCCTAGTCTTTGGGTCCATGACAGCGCCGATGGAGAAGGATATGGCGTCGACTAGGCGATGCTCGCCTGGCACTGTGAGACAAGATGCCACGGCGTTTGTGTCGTGGGCGTTGCCTTTGTGGATGATGAGATTGGGCGATGCTGCGCCAAGATCTGCAAGCTTGGATGGTGTGCGGAGGAGGTAGATGCAGGTATGTCCGGCTTGAAGGGCTTCTTTAAGAGCTGCAAGGCCGCAGCCGCCAGAGGCGCCGAAGAATGCAATGGTTTTGAGGTTTGACATAATGTTATGGGTATCTGGAGGCCAGGCCAGCTTCTTTGTTGTGTAGATGCAGATTGATGATTCATATACGTGTAAATTGCGAAAAGAAGATGATCTTTGTAATGCCCTTCGGTTAAGAGAACCAAGAGTTGGGCAAGCAAGTGTGTTATTTATGTTTACTAGAACACGCTCACGTCCAGTAAGCGGATGATCTTTCTTCATCGCATCTGTCCGCCGGGACAACTTGCTCGTATTAAGCCCCCCAAGAGCCGCCAACTGGGCAATGGACTCCAATACAGGCTCGCCCAAAGACTTCATATGAATAGTTTGTCACATAGGACAACACGGCTGACATTGCTGAGCTGTCCTGACCCCTGTCAAGCCATTGCACTCCGCCGTGTTGGTTCAATCCTGATCATTCCTGTTTGGGTAAATTCTGCGCTCAACGGCGCAATACCGACCGACCCGGCTCAACTACTAAATCCTGGGCAGGCTGTTCAACATCAATCCTCATTTCGTGGGTACTCTGTGGAGCAGGCTTAACACGAAAGCCATCTACGGTATCTTGCAAGCAGCGCATGGAACTACTCTTGGTACAATTGCAGAGTAGCCTGTGCGTGTGAAAAGGGTCGTTTTAGTCCCACATTCATGAAGTAAAGACGTGCATGACCTGTGGAGATGTACTGTGCTCAAGTCAAACGCACAAAGCCACTAACTACCTGTTATTGGAAATCGTGGTGCAGGACTAAGTAGGTATGCTAAGATAAACGCACATCAATCAATGTTTTTTTTTGTCGTTAAAGTAGATCGGATCTAAGGGATTGGTTGTTAAATATTAATGATCGTGTGCCCAACCCCTACACCGGAGTGTCACTTGTAGATTTTCTCCTTTATCTTTCTAGTGTCTCTAGGTCACATGAGATCAAACACACTGAGTATTTGATATGAAAAACAGCGAAAAAAAATGCAAAGCAATGCTCCGGTTTTTGGCGGCCGCCGAGCTGTTCAAGTTTTGATGCGTGTTTGACTTGAAAGCTGCTTAACCGGATTTCCATGGTGGATCCTTGCCCAATAATGAGGGTTTCCCACTGACCAGTCTGCTCGCTATCGCTCACGAGAGTCTCCCGTACTTCTAACTAATATCTTGGTTGATTATCAATAAGAATCAAAAACGTGGTTTCCATTTGCGATTTGGGTAGTAGTAAAAGCGGGTGCTTTCTGCTCTACCCAGCTCCTGGCCGTGTGACCCACAATCGCCAGTCTGGTTTTCTTCGCTACAGTTGTTGTTCGACAAATTTCTTCTTTGATGTAGGCTTTCTTCGATAAATAAAGTTGGTAAAGTCGAAAACATGTCGGTAAAGAAAGTTTTCAAACCAAGCCAGAAAACAGCAAAGAACGTTCTTGAGCAAAACGCGCCACGATTCCATGGATCGGAAAGGTGAGCGAAAGGTGAGTCACGCGTCAGTTGTCTGCCACCCGACAACTCTGACCGCCTACGCATTACCTAGCTATCCCACTCGTAGAGATCTCAGCCTAGGCATGAAGTTACTCTAGCACCTCCCCGCGATCGGCCTCCCCTCTTATTCCGAGAATTTTGAATTGGTGACTGTGCAAAATATAACACTAACATCAAGCAGATGCCGTCGATGGCGTGATCGTTCCGAGGCGCCCCGCATGCGTTTTTAATAAGAATGTTGTTTTGCCAGCCATTTTTTCCCTTTCACGACTCCAAGCGCACCAACATGGGTATCGAAAACTTCAAAGATGAGCTACCCAAATCTGCCTACTCCCACGACCAGATTTCGAGATGGCTGGGGCGCATCCAGCTGCCTGCATCATATCCTCAATCCCCACAAGAGTTCCCAAAGACTGAGGAGTCACTGCGCACCTTGATGAGATGCCAGATTACTACGTTTCCGTATGAGAATCTATCAGTTCACTATTCTGAGACCCATCTGGTCGACATCGCCCCCGAATCTATCTATCGCAAGCTCCTGGGACCCGAGAATGGCGGCAGAGGCGGATATTGTATGGAATTGAGCATCTTCTTCTACCACATGCTCCGCGGCCTCGGCTTTCACGTGTATATGACTGGGATTAGAAATCGTACACGAACAAACGGTGTGCCTGGGGGAGAGTATCAAGGATGGTATGCTTCACATACGATTTGATTTGACAGGAGATTTCAATACTGACCTCTACCCGTAGGACGCACATCAACAACATAGTACATCTGCCATCGGGTGACAAGTTCTCGGTCGATGTTGCTTTTGGAGGTGATGGGCCCATCAATCCACTGCCGATGGTAGAGACTGGAAACCCTGTTCAGAATCTGGGTGCCCAGCAAGTCCGACTTGTGCATGAGACGATTCCGAAGCAGGGACTGAGATCCCCGTTATGGATATACCAGTATCGAAACGGTGCCCATCTTGATTGGAACTCTTTCTACAGCTTTGCCGAGATTGAGTTCTTCCAGGAGGATTTCGAAGTCATGAATTGGTTTGCAAGTGCCAAAACACTGCATAGATGGAATGTCCTTGTCGTTCGCTTTCTCAGAGAGGGAGAAGACGTGCTGTTTGATGACAAATTTAAGCCAAGGCGCGATATCGACCAGGTCAAGATTGTTGGAAAGGTTATGCTTGTCAGCGATGTAGTCAAAGTGAATCTTGGGGGAAAGACGAACATTGTCCACACTATGAAGACAGAGACGGAGCGTATCAAAGCACTGCGCGACTATTTTGGTATTCAGCTAAGGAAGGACGAGGAGGAGAGTATTCGAGGTTGGGACATGGCGCTCCAGTAACGCGAATTCACTCCTTGATTGGAAAAGTAAGAGTTGAATGAGTCCATCCTAAGATTAGAAGTTCATAGATCTAGACTCATCTGTCACTGCTTATTACCATCCCAGGGATGCTTGAAAATTCTCTAGACCAGAGTATTCGTGTGCATTCCTTGGGAACGTTGCTCGTAGAGAATGGATACATGGCCCTAGGAAGACATTGTGCACATTCATGAAGCCAAATTTGGAGTAGGCTTCCATGTGCATGCTTTGCCAATGTTGGCTGCAGCGGAGGGCGGAGCATTTTGAGACAAGTTTGAAGAGATTAACATAGAAATAAAAGAAACAAGATAAAACTGAATCCATATAAGCAATACAAACACATCCCTGTCAATTTTGATTCCCTGGTTCAACACCCTCCTTCTGACGCTGCCATTCCCTCGATACTAACCCGTGGGAGGCTGTAGTGGGAAGGCGTTCAAGCTGTGATCTTCCAGGCCTTGAATAAAGGAGGTCCGGTCGCACTTGTATGGGGATTTCTTGTGACCACAATTGGGATACTCTGCGCTGCGGCGTCGCTAGCAGAAATGGCCAGGTGCGAAACATGACACTACAAGAGCCCAGCCTACGACACATCTGTTTCACTAACGCGAGACCAGCATCTGGCCAACCACCGGAGCTCAAGTCTATTGGACATCTCACTTGTGTCCTCCCGCTTACCGAACTTTCGCAGTGAGTATTCCGAAATCCAGAAAGTAAAAGACACTTTTGGTGGGTTCCACGTTAACAAGAGACATCTCCTATTCGTGGGTAGCGACTTGGTTTAATATTCTTGTCTCCGTGTTCGGTACTATCGCCCTCACGAGCGCTGTCGCGACGCAGATTGAAGGCTACGTCCTACTTGTGTACCCTAGCACTGAATTTAAGCAGTGGCATGGAACCTTGGTGAATCCCATGTATCCGGGATTGTTTTGAGTCGAAGACCATGCTGACCACAAATGAACAACCTAGATCGATACTTCTATTCGCCACAATGAACATCCTTGCCATCGACGCTGTTCATTGGCTGTACATCATTGGTGCGAGCAGAAGCTCCTGCTCTAATAGATTTGCAAAATAAAGTTACAGACCGAACCCAAGCTATGTGTGTTCATGTCGGCTTCTTGTTCATCACTACGATAGTTCTTCTTGTGTGCACAAAGGAAAGAACTCAGCAGAGTATGTCTTTACACACTTTGAGATATACTCTGGTTGGGACAATCAGGGCATCGCTTTTCTCCTCAGACTTTTGGGTCCTCCGATTAGCTTTACTGCCGTCCAATCCCCTGCCTACTTTTCCGAGGAAGTTGAAAACCCATCCAGAAACATTCCTCGAGCAAGTGAGTAAAGTCGTGATGATGTAACCTGGAAGATAAGAATCATTTACTGGTATGGATGGATGTAGTCTTCTCGGCTGTTGTTGTAAACGTAATCCTTATGTTCCCTTGGGTGCTATTATTTATTTTCTATATGGGCGCTCTTGACGAATTGCTCGCCTCTCCGCTGGCGGTATACAGTCCACTTCTGGTCTTGATGGCGCGATCTATTGGCAACACAGGAGCTACAATCTTTTGAGTTTGCTCCACTACTGTCAACGCCTCGATTGCTGTGGTAGACTTGGATAGGTTCCGCTGCGCGAGCTCTCCTTACAACCAGCATCGATGGTGCCTTGCGTTCGGTCTTTAGACGACTGCATCCAAAGTGGAATGTACCTGTTTGGTCGGTGTTCACGGTGGCAACGATCCTGATAGTCGTTGCCCAGTTAGGCCTGGGTAGTTCTACGGTCCTGTACGTGCTCTCGTCGAGCTTGGTGGCGGTTAATTTTGTATGCTATACGCTGCCTATCAGCTTGATTCTTTTCGGGAAGCAAGAGACTTTGCCACCGGGTGCTTGGCGAATCGGTCGCTTTCACAAAGTCGTCCATGCGATATACTTTGGGTGGTGCCTGACTCTGAACGTCTTTATGTGTTTCCCAGCCTCCCTCCCAGTTACCACTGAAACTATATGAGTTCTTGCATGTTTTGTCTATTCGCCTTCTTCCGATTTGCGAGCATCGGACACAGCTGAATTCTTATACAATCTAGACTCACTCGTTCTATAGTAACTGGTCTTCGGTTATAATCATTGGCGTTGTCCTGCTAGCCGTACTCGTTTTCTTTACTTACGGCCGCGCGGTCGATTTGTTGGGCCGCTCATGGAGATAGATAGGCAAGTGGAAAGAAAGGGCCTCGGCTGCCCAATGTTCTCAAGATGTACGAGACCAGGCATGAGGGCAATTTTCGATACAGCATCACATTACGACGCTTTCTCTCTAACAGTACATACGTTCTGATAGACCAATTCACGCTCATGAGTACCCGGCAAAACCTCCTTGTTCAGACTCTGAGATCTTGATATGATCACTCGCTCGAAACAAAGCTCAAGAAGCTATTTACAGAGCCTCTCCACTTTCCCAATGGTTGGGCGGTCGATTGGGACTACGCTCAACCCATCAGTCACAGTTATAAGGAGATGTAGATCACCATGGCCGCCAGCGTTAATGATGCCCGAACAAGACCAAAGAAAGCCGAGAGGAGGGAAACAAGATGGGGCTGAAGACAACCGGCCAGACCAGATACACCCTCGCTTGAAAGAGGATCTTGGTACACCGCAGAGTCATCGCCCCCTTTCCCCTGCCCCTCGGGCCTAGTAGCTGCTGACGTTGATGGCAATCCTTCGTCGAAATTACCCGCCGATCTTACAGACGTAAGGACGGATATTCGGAGTACACGATGACTGTAGCGCCCGCAGCTAGCTACGGTTTAGCAGGTGCTTGCAAAAGCGCGCGCTGACTTCCCACGCACTGCCTGCTCCCTAGCAAGCAAGAGGGGTCCCTGTTGCACGCCCAATCGCGTGCTAGCTTGTTAGTGCCAGGGCCTGGAGCTGTTTTAGCCGTCTTATTGATACCTAGCACGGAGTTATTGTTCCTAGTCTAGATCACACGGGCATAAGAAGTCCGCATGATGCTTCATCTAGGTTTTGTACTAAAATCGTGATATTACCGACGGCCTCGCTCAAATCTACCATTGCCGTCGTAATATCGTTTTCTGTGACTGAATATTCTCCTGCCGTCGGTATGTTTCGAATGACTTCTTGTGATTCATGCACGAGGGGGAGAGCTGGTGGTTGACACGGAGACGGGGTCCACGAAGATCGAAAAGCAGCTTGGACTTCACAAATTGAGTCGGTGATCCACCGCTTGGACTATCCCAACCGAGCTCTTCGAAGCCATTCATGCATGAGGACTTTGGGTTGGTCTTGAGATGATTACGTGGAATGCATTTTAGCTCTCCGAGGCGGCTTTGCGGACCACCTTTACATATTTTCTCGCGGTGAGTACGAAGCACACTACGAGCACCAAAAAATCCACAGCATTGCGTTGATAGTATGTTGGTGCCAGTAGGCTATATAACATAGACTATTCCACGGTGTGGTGTAGGCTTACACTTTTGCTGGTGGTCCAGTAGCATTACTATAATAGTTACGTACACATCTGTAGAACAAAGGGGAAATGGAAACACCATCATATTAATATTCTTGTCCTCGTGTTCGGTACTATCGCCCTCACGACCATTGAAATGTCAGGAGGTTGTATCCATTTTAGGAATGGCCAACTACGTTAGTTGTCTCAAGCTTTACTTCGCCATGCCGTATAATTATTACCCAGGGAATGTAGCGACTTCCTAAAGCGGCACGTCTATTCATAATCCCGTCTTAGTATATTATTGTATGGGGGGCGTACAGTTTCGAAATCTCAGAATTACCAGTAAGTGCTGCCTAATCTCCTGAGTGCTGGATAGCTGAGTCGAGACTGCGGGGCTGACCGAAACGATGATCGAGTTGAGAAAGTTTCTCCAGCTGGTTTACTTTGCAGAAAAAAATGCCGGAAACCCCGAATAACACCCAACGGTGCAATAGTGTAAGTTGCTAAATTGTGCCCAACCTCATCTGTATTCTCTACACCTGCCCATTGTAGACCAAAACAAGGCAGTATGTTTCGTCTTGGCGTACCGCATACATTCCCCTGTTTGGTCAGTAACTTGCGCGGATATCTAGTTAACATTTCTCGGATGTCGAGAATGCCGGGCACTGTTCAACTTGATCATCAAAGTACACATGGTTTGCCGGGTTGCTGGGTGCGGCTAACTTGTGCTCGTCGGAAGTTTTGAGAAAATCATCAACATGGCGGAAGATATTTGAACAGGATCACCATGTTACTCAGCTTTCGCTTTGGCATTTTTTAAATCACACGGATTACGTAGAACAGAGCCTTCGTAAGAGGTATCCATCAATGACATGACAAGAGATCCGGGCTGGCCAAGGCCGAGCCACTCGCGTAGGATTGAATGTGGATGGCGGCTGGCCGGTAGGAAAGCCGCCATCTTATTAACTCTGCTGCCTAGCAGAATTCGATTGCTCTAGTAGCGATCTAGAAATAGCTTAGGCTTCCGGTTTGATTTGAAGGATTAGGGCCGAGCTTGAAACTTGGCCGGGTCTGGCCGGACCATGAGAACGACTCCTAAGTAGTATAAATAATACAATTTCCCACTTCCAGGTTCCACATAAAATGTTCATACATCTTCTTTCCCAGCTTGTTGATATAACAGAGCCTGTTGGCAAGAGCTTATCTTCTCAAATATCACTACAGTGCCGATATTGGGAAATTTCAAACTTTTGATCATGTTCAAATTTTATCTTATCCTGTTCACGGCTGTGCCCGCCATAGCTGACATATACCAAGTCGAAGCTCCTGCCGGCTTTTTTCCTGGACCTAAAAGTGGTATCGGTTCCTGGTACCGGGCTGCGGCCGGCCAGGATGACACTAATGGTCAAAGCTGGTGTGGCTACAAATACCAAAACAGTGACCCAGTCTTTGCACCGGTATGTACTTGCATCACCACGTACATATAATTAGAAAAGGGCATAACATGCTGATTCCGGCTCTTTCCCTACCTCTTTTCAGTCCTTGAAAGCTATGGGTGGCGGAACGTGGAGCAGCAACCCAACTCAGTGGCAGCAGTCCAGTCGCAAACATTGCGGTCTAGAAGCTAAGGTTACCGATCCATCTACTGGAAGGACCAGCCTCATGTACATTGGAGATGCCTTCGATGATGCTTGGGTAAAGGTTGGTGCTGGCCACTTTCTCCCACTTCATCCAGAAAATGCATCTAATAACTGACCGGCAGACTCCTGCATCAATTGATATTATGATAGACTCTTTCTCTTCACTACATGGCAACCCAAACGGCGACAAGAACAAGGTCATCAACCCCGTCAATTGGGAATTGACAGGACGAGTCAACACTAAGTATGCGGCGCCAGGCGCGACCTGGCCGTCCATCGGTACCTCCAATCCGACTCCTGGAACGCCATCCCCCGGGACTCTTGGGACGAAATGTGACGGACAGACCACAATTTGTAGTAGCGGGCTGACCTGTTTGAGTCCTAACGGTATCTGCAGTGACCAACCTTGCAACTGGGGGTAAGTCAAGATTGCTTTGTGTGATATAACAACTCAACTGGCTAATTATCGAACCAGCTGCACTGGGTGGACTTGCAGCTCCAGCTCCCCTTGTCAGAAGCCTAATCAATGCAGCAAGAGTGTCTGTAAACTTGCTTAATGACAAAGGGGTACAGGACCACTACGCTAAGATCTTGCTTGAATGCTATAGCTGTGAAAGAGCATCACGTTTAAAACGGAACAAGTTCCAAGCGTAAAATTTGAGAGATCACAGGAGGCACTATGGGAGTGGTGTGATGTTGGCCAAGTTACGTTCCTTTGACAAAAACTTCGTCGAGTATAAAGAAGATTCAATACATTGATATAACCTTTCAAAAAATGCACAAGACTACCTCAATGTAATCCGATCACTCTCACCTTCCTATCTCGCGTCATTCAGGATGACCAGGCTCCTTTCCCCTTTAGTTCTGTGACAGTGAGTGCGAACAGAACGAGGCAGATCTTACTTTCCGGTTTCTCTCAATAGTCTGGAGGGGGCGGGACAAGTCCTAGCCTTGGTCCTGTGTTGACTCGAGATGCTAAGCGATAAGGCCCATATGTTGCGCTTTGCCTACAATATCGCCGGAGAAGCCCGTATCGAGTCAGTCCCGGCCTGCATGATACATTTTGCGGCGCGTAAGGTTTCTGCAAGCTGGGTCGGTGACGCGTAGTAGTCAGAAACCATAAATGCTTGAGGGTTCTTGACACGAGTATCCACTGCTCTTTGTCTACTTGTCTGCATCAGAGGTCTTCAACTTCTTTTCTAAGATAAATCTTAGACAGATCCTAGACAAATCTCAGACAAAACAAAACAATCACGAAATTATTCATTTCTGCCAAGATAAGTCTAGCACACAGCACCTCCGTCTCTTGGACAAAGATGGTCGACATGGCCCAAAGGCGCCCGCACATCTCTCTGTCCAGCCCGATCGACCACGTGAGCGGGGCGTCGGCGGTGCTTTTCGTCGGCAGGTTCTTCTACAACAACGTCAGCCACGAGTCGAACGACCTCATAGACGCGCCGCTTGACGCCCTGGCTGAGCGGACCCGGATGCGACCCATCCCTCGAGGCGACATCAGCCGCGGCGCCGCCTTGGTCTTTGCGTTTACACAGGCTCTGATCTGGCTGGCCTGCCTGTTGCCACTGCCGCGCGACACGGCCCTCGTCGCGCTGCCCACATTGTCGGCACCGTCTGCTATCCCTTTGCTAAGCGTCATATAAACTGGGCGCAGCTTGTCCTTGGCTTCTGTCTAACATGGGGTATCATGGTTGGCAGCTCGGTCATGGGCGTCCAGCGACCGTGGACAGGGCCCTCGACAGCATCCCTGGTTGGCGTATCCGTCCTATGGGTGGTACTCCTCGACACACCATCCACGCACACCAGGATCTTGCTGATGATCTTAGGGCCGGCATCAAGAAACTCGCCGTTCTATCCCGGAACTTCGCTAGACCGCTCCTTTGGAACCTTTTCTGCGGTATGAGCGCTCTGCTCTGATGCTCTGGGGTCTACGGGAACATGGGGCTGTCCTACTACCTCATCACCGTCGGCGGCTGTGTCTCCTCGGTCGGTGCCATCGTGGCTCTCGTCGACCCCAAGGACTCGGCGAGCTGCTGGAACTGGTTCTCCGATGGGTTCTGTACTTCTCCATTGTCGCTGAACTTGGCGCTAGCTATGCTTTTTTCTTGATGTATTGCATCTACTGTCTGAAGGGGTTATCTAGACGTAGTCGGCGGGGGAAAGAATCGGCATTTCAAAGAGGGGTGGTGGTCGGGGATAAGGGGTCGCACAGCAAGAAAAGTGTCGGCCTCGGGCATACAGTCACAGATTCAATATCTGCAAAAAAAAAATATTTTCTTCAAAGCATAAGCCAAAGCCACTTTCTACGCGTTGGCTCGAGATTGTATACGTCGACATCCTACTATCAGCCTCATCAATACTTATGAGTGGCCTGACTAGACCTGAATGTAGTGGAATTCGTTGAAAGACGATGTGTATACCTAGTTGATCCCTATTTCAATTGCGGATAGGCACTCATTGCTATTTGGCCTCCAGTGTGGCAGAAGAGTACATTACGACGTCCGAATTGGCCGTACCTTGCCATATCAAGCAAACCAGTGAAAGCCTTGCCGGTATAAACTGGATCAACTAAGACCCCCTCTGTCCTAGCAAGTTCCTTTATACCTTCCGTTGTCCTAGTATCCAATAACCCATAAGCCCCTCCGAGGTAACTGTCGCTAATCTCGAAATCATCTGATGTGATATCGTTTGCGTCAAGGCCGACATGATGAGCAGCAGTTCTTGCGATCCTAAGAACGAGCTCAACAACCTCGCTCTGCTTGCGCATAATTGAAAAGCCAATCAATCGTTTGCTCGACTTCAGTAATCCCGTTTTCTGGGCAAGCTTGAAGCCCACAACCAGCCCTGCAAGTGTAGAACCAGAGCCACTCGCAGTAACGATGACATCAAATGACACACCAAGTTGCTGCTCCTGCTCGAGTATCTCAAATGCACATCGAGCATAACCGAGGCCCCCCAGAGGATGCAGGCTAGCGCCAGAAGGAATTGAATACGGCTTTTTGCCGCGACTCTTCAGAATTTCCAAGACCTTTTCCTCCGTGGTGCCCACAGGAAACGTTTCCGCTCCCAGAATCTGAGCCACTTGGACATTTCCAGCATATGAATACTCGGGTTCGGTCAATGCGACGGCGTCGCGTGGGTATAGAGCGACCTGTTTCATAATCAGCGAGCAGTTCGTTTGCTGGTAGTCTTATACTCTAAATGTCAAGAGATTTGGTTTCCTTACACCCATCCCGAGGCGCGCAGCAGCAGCACTGGTCTGTCGCATGTGGTTGGATTGAACGCCGCCTGTTGTCACCAGGGTGTCTGCACCTTGAGCAACGGCATCAGCCAATACATATTCCAGTTTGCGGATTTTGTTGCCGCCGAAAGCTAGACCTGAATTGCAGTCATCCCGCTTCATCCAGATCTCGGTACCGCATGCAAGCTTCTCTGTAAGCCTCTTGAGATATTCGATGTCTGAGGGCCGATCATACATCAAGGGAATGCGGGGAATCTCGCCAAAGGGCGAAGGCAACACAACCATGACGAGATTTCTGCAGGCTGATCGATGCAATTAAGTGTAATTGTTAGAGAAACAAAAGTGATGCACAAAAATCAAAGCCAATACTCATCCGGCTTGGAAGACTTGTAGATGTTGGTCAGAACCGGCTCGCCGTAACGACGGAAATACGACAATAATCCGACATGACCTCCTCGCCCCGCGAACTCGTTGGATCCCCATCACGTCATCATGACTAAGCTGCGCTCAGAATAACTTTGCCGGCCCGCTAATCCAAACTGCTTAAGGCTAATTAAGCTCAAGATAGAAATTGTAAACCGTCAGTATTTTAGTTATTCTTAACATCGCCTTCTTGATGGGACTGTTTTCAATTTTGGGTGATATACCTGGGCGAAGCAAAGGCGTTATACCTCAACTAGAACTTCACTGACTCTGTGATCGAGTGAATTATCCTTGTAGGCAGGACCCGTGATTGGGGACTATACTGGAAGCCAGACTTCAGGCATGTTGTCATGGCTGTTCACACTGCCCGAGGCTGGTTGGAAGATTCCATTCCTGGCGAAGACTCGGAGAATTGACTCTATTTGCGGCATTGATTAATTGAGAAGTCTACCCCTTGGCAATCTAAATGTGTTTCGGATTTCTTTCACAGTCTCAGTGATCTTCAGTCTCCTACGGAAAAGGTCTAACTGCAAGTAGGCCATAGTCCGATTGCCAGTAAGCCAGGTAGGACAGAGGTTTATCTATGAAAATTTATACGCACTCAATTGTCATATCTTCATCTAGAGCTAACATACTATGATCTAACTGTCCGTGGTTCTAGTCTTCCATCGTAAATAACATGGGCTTCTAGCGAGCGAATCTTGCCATGTTCAACATCAAACATCATGAATGAAATGAAATGATAGAAACCTTCTCAATGTCCAGCATGAGAAATGTTTAGGAAACATTTGAACAAATGGAATTAGGCACGTCGCCGGTCCGTAACCTGTTCTTGTGCTAATTGTACGCCAAGTCTCTGTCTCCTCTGCTCTGACTCTGGCTACTGCCCTTGCTGCTCAGCGCAGAGAGCAAGCGATTAGCAGTGCCACTTATGCTTAGTCGCGACCTGCGACCGTCACTTCGGTGGGATCGTCGATCATAATCTTCATAGCCCGAGCTCGGGGAGTAGTAGTCGCGGTCGACATCGTACGAGTAGCTGCGGGGTCGGTCATTCATGCTACTGGCACGAGAGGCACTCCGGGGGCGTCGGTGAGGTGAGTCCCCTGATAGTTCGTAAATGCGATCCCGTTCATCATAGCTTTGGCTACGGCTGGGATGGGTTTTCTCTCGATCGTCTTGTACTGAACTTGGTTTGGGTTTGATTTCTTCAAGGTTGGGATCAAACCGAACTCTGTTCATGCTTCGCTTCTTCAGAACTGATTTGGGAGGCACGTCGCTGGTGGTTGAGCGCCTCTTCCTACGAGGATCAACAGTCGCACGCGATGCGATAGATTCAGCTTTACTGCTGTTGCTGCTATCGGATGTCCTTCTTTGTGTCTTGGGCACTCTTCCTTTGCCACTAGCAAGCTGCCAGTCTTTAGGGTGAATGGGTCTCCCTGCTCGGTAATTGGCAGTTTGCCTAGCAAACGCAGAGATTTGATCCTTTGAAAGTCTTCCAAGCACCGCGACGTATGAGGGCCTTGCTTCGTATCTGACCCCAGCAAGTTCAAGAACACCAGGGCTGACAATATCGCGGTCAATTTTGGTCCATTCGGCGTCCATAGAGATTGGTTGGCCATGGCTATCAGGTGCCAGGCCAGACTCAATCGCTGGAACACTTTGTGAAGAGGAGGAGGTAAATGGAATTGGTTGGGCTCTGAAACTTGAACTGCCGGGAAGCTCAGAGACATGCGTTGAAGCATTAGAGTCCCGAGGGATGAACGGAGTATCCATTCGCCCGATTGGGAGAGAATTGCCTCTTCTATGATGGTACTGGGAACGCGATGGCGACCTGACAAAGCGAGGATCTGTATTGTCTTTGGCAGTTGTATTATTTGTTGAAATCGATGTCGTGAGAATGTATGAATAGCCCGAGCTATCATACTCTGACGATGGTTGATCCCCAACTTGAATGTATGGCTTGTCGAGAGGGATCTTGGGTGGGATGGGGGGAGGAACTGTCTTCGGTTTGGAAGTTGGAGTTGTATAATAATACGAGTAATCGTTTCGAGAACTGGACCGTGGGATTGAATCTTTCGAGTCCCGACGCCCTCCTCTCCCATGCCCACCGGGTGGTCTGGGAGTTGTCTGCATGCCCCTTGGGTGCTGCATCTGAACGGCGTCAATCAGCCTATTGATGGTTGAGATCCTGCTCCATAGCTGAGATCTAATGACACCTAGTGCTCGGCCTTGGTTGTCGAGTGTATATTGGAGATGCCTGAGAGTGCCGTCACAGTCGTCGATGACTGTGACGAGTTGGCCAGAATAAGCACTCCGCGGGTCTCGTAGAAGGGAGTGGAAATCGCCAGCCTCAACATTTAGCCGTCGAAGGCTACCATGCAGCTCTGCAATGATATCAGCGATGTCGTTCTGGGTAGGGTGCTGTTTAACACGGTGGTAAAGGGTGCAGGCAAATGCATCAACAATGTGAATGCGCTGCTCGGGTGTAAAAGAACCACTCATCGTAAGTCAGTGAAGCACAGAATGCTTGGAAAGTGGTTTTCAAGATGAGAAATCCCATGTAATCTAGCCTAGTAAATGCGGTCTTATCAGATTGATCTCTACTAGGGTAAGGGGGAAGCATCGATATATAGGGGAATGTGTTAATAGCGAGCCAAACACAATGCCGAGGATGAAACCAAGGATGCCAACCACCGTGGATCCCGATGAGAGACTTTCCTGAGGAGGTGGGCAACGCGGAAACAGGTTAATGCTGTTTCGTTATGCCATCCATTCTTTCACAAGCAAATCAATCCCACTTATGCTTCCTGAAGTTGGGAGCTGAGTTACAATAATAGAACTAACTGACAAATGGATCCCTCTGGTCACTGAACTGGCTTGTGATTCGTGGATGCTAGTCACAATGAACCTGTACAGACCAAAGTACTTCAGAATTGAGCCTTCGTGACCCGAGACGAGATCATCGCAAGCCGCGGGAAAGCGAGTTGTTCTCCCTTCACTTCACTCCACACCGGGAAGACAGGGGAACCACGTTTGGGGGCGGGAATTCTTCCATAGCCCCTTTACTATCTAGCTACATTGCTTCTAGTGTAAACATTTGGAAGGTTTGTAGTCCCGGCATACCATGTGCCCCGGGCGATGGTTGTCATCCTTTAATTAATGATCACCAGCATCCACTCTGATGATACTAATCTGAGACAAGGACGATCATAACAAATCAATCTCGTGCCAATTCGGCCGAATTATCATTCTTCTCGGGCATTTTCACCCTTCTAGATTCGAACAATAACCGTAATGAAACCTACCGCGAGTCGTGTCCATCGCCATTGACGGTCCAGCCTCGGGCGAAAACGGGGGCAATTGAGTATATAATCATTATGGTAGTCTTGAAATCTAACATCACAGCTGGGGTGGCCAGCCTTTTTTACCATGCAGATTGGTCTCCAATATAATTCGCCGTTTATGCTAAACAATGGGCTGTCGTACCCTCGATTGGGGATCTTGCATGCGTGAGCAAGCGGTTCGCATGCCGCATTGATCACCACGAGGGTATTATTTTGGACCCTGCCCCCTCTTTCACCCGTAACAACGAGGCTTGATCTAGCCAAAACTACCAAAGGCATGGCCCGACCCGCTCAAACATGGCTCTAGAATTGATCCAGCACGTATTCCTCGGCATTCCAGGCTCCACAGACCATGAGACAGGCACACCGAATGCAACATTGGCGCGATACATCGGAAATGCCCCAGGGGTTCCGGTCACGGCTTTCCCTCGGTAAGAGCTTGGGGCGGTGCATGACGACAGAGAGTGGTGTTTTCATGCACCAGCCCTCAGGATCGTGAAACGTAGATCTCATACTGGCCCGAGCACATGGCTGTGCCAAATTCCAGCCATCCCACCTTCTTGACACTCGGGCGGGGCAACGGAAGCGTTGCCGCGGTTCATGTTGACGCTAGATTCGAAGAATTCCAAGATGTCGGGCTGTTCCTGCATATTCAAAACACCCGATAAACTCTCAGAGGCTGGATATTCTTCCGCGGTCTCCCAAAGTGGGTTCAAGCAACTTCGAGTAAATCCCTTGGTTGATACGGTATACAAACCTATTCGAGATTAAAGATATGTGTGAATCGCCAGCGGGTCCTCGATTTGTCGCATAACAGTGTTGGAGCTTCCAAGGACCAGCCATGCAGAGCGTTTGATGCTCTGGCGGTAGACACGTCCCCTAAATCATTTGTTTGATCACAAAACGGAGCTTCAGGTATGAGAGTCCTGTTGATGCAGAAGAATATGGTACATTAAGACCTCTACCAAACATATCGGGTGACTCCTTGTTTACAGTTTCGACAAACTCCGAGAATACCAGGCAGAAGTAGAAAAAACAAGCAGGGATTGGCAAAGGATACAAGAGAATGGTTAATAGCGCAGTTGTCTTCCTGATTGATTGGCTTACGAATGTACCGTCCATAGCGACGCGACTGGATTCAGATACCTTTTATTGTAGCTCTAAGGTCTGAACAAGCCAACTACATATAATTAAACCAGAGCTATGAAAGGGGTGAAAGGCTGATTCGCCGTCCAGCTACTCATGAGCCTAATTGCCATGTTCAAGACAGTCCAAAATGTGATTTGGCCGACATGAGTCACATTATCATCCTATCTTGGAACAAATTCCGACCTCTCGACCTGCGTGGCCTCCACGAGTCGCTATCATCACCTACCCCTCACTTTAGTATTACAGTGAGCGCGCACTGAGCAGTTTCTGAAACAACACAGTCGTCATTCAAAGAGGGTGAGGGAGACAGGGCATGTACTTTTGGTATTATGATGGCAGAGAATGTTCACGCCGCCGCTGCATTCCAATTTTGGAGCAGAATCCGGTGCTGACAGGACTTTGGCACAGAGCATAGGTTGGCCTGGTGATATAATCGATTCGTATTCGCAACTGCTGTGGGTGAATGATGAAACGTATATTTAATGACGGTCGCTCTGGCATAACTTTCCTTAATCGTAAGAGTATATTTTCGGGGACACATTTCTCCGTTGCATCTTGCTTGTTCAGCCCGCCCAATATTCTCATATACGGCTGAATCCAAGACATTGTCCGCCACAGTACATTAAGTGACAAGTCAATTAACTTGTGGTCCCATGACTGGAAATATTAGTGAACACTGCATAATGGCGGGCTGAAAATGCAAGTAAATAGGTAAGACCGATAGTGTCGAGCTGAGGACTGATGACTCATGAGCTTGACCAACAGGAAGAAAGGCTGCAAAGAAGCAAAGTGAGGCGGGGGTTAATAAACTCCTTTTCCCCTCTTCTGCCCATCAGGCCCTCCACTCCATCCCCATATCATCCCACTTCGTAAGCTTCACATGGGCCACTGCTTCGATTCTAGGCCATTCAAGGTCTGAATACCGTTCTAGCATCCCAACATTGAAATTCCGGTCAACACTGCACAGATGCACACATTAAAACATCAGCACTTCTCAAGTGATTGGAAAATCATTACGCGCCAAACCTGAGCGTAAATCCCCCGATGGCAGCCTATCTTTTAGGTGCGGCGTATTCATTATTTAACTCTAACACTCCGCTCAAAAGGCATCATCCAATCATGTCTTCCACCTACTACGTGCCTACGATGTCGGATCCAAGGGCTTCAAACCTCTCCCACACGGCCAAACGCGTCGTGGACCTACTATTCTTTTTCAATCCCGACTGCATCCCAAGGTCATTGCTTGCTCCACCTGCTGCTGTGGTGGAGAATCAGTCATATAATTTCCTCAAAAACAAAGAAGAGTAACTTTACCTCTCCTTTAGCTGTGATGTCATCTAAGCTGATTCGATCGCGTTTAGGCTCGACCAGGCCATCGCCGAGCTTATCGAACGGTCCATTATTCGCATAAACGATAATGGTAACCTCGTACTATCTGTCAGCAATCCATTCGAAGGAATTCAGGACGACCTAGTCAACTCTGCATTTAGTCATGCCGTTCGAATCTTCGACAGAGCCCTACCCGACTTTTCCCGACCAGGCTACGATTCGTTCAAGGCAAGCCAGGCTGTGCTCCCGCACATTATTCGAACTATTGAAGTGACCAAAAATATTGAGATTCAGGAGAGAAGGAAAACGGGATGGATGGAGCTTGTTTTGCGAGCAGGCCGGTCAGTGTTCAACGCTCTAGGTCCTACTCTTGACTAATGTTTTCACCTCAGGTATGCTCAAGAGAACCAACAGCCAGACCTTACTACGTACTTCATCAATTACATTATAGAGGAAATCCAAGTCCCTATGTTCGGAGCACGAATGACTCACGACTTCCTCTCGAGGACGTACATTCTGCAGGGCCACGCCCTTCTGGATCTTGCCCGCCCACGTGCTGCCCTGGTTTCGTTCAAGCGCGTTCTTCAGATAGAGGAGGATCGATATGGGCCCAATTCCATGGCTGTGGCAAAAGTGTGTGACGCGATTGCCTACGCTTATACTGAGCTTGGAGATGCCGATCAAGCATCGGTATTTTTACGCAAAGCGGATGCCATCTATGCGGATAAAGCCCCATACTTCGACACAGAGGGCGCTGACAAAAAGCCTTACATGACCCCTCGAGCTCGACCTATCCAGTCACTTGTACATCTCAGAGCGGGACAAGTCGACGAAGCTATCAGCTCTCTCCGGCGGTTCTGGGCTGAGCGGCAAATGACACTTGAGTCCATTGAGGTATCACCAGATTCAAACTACGGCGGGGATATTATCCTTTTTGCTCGTATATGCTTGGCACAAGGCAAGGCTATGGAAGCCCAGGAGCTAGCCTCATATTCCATTACCATGAGGCGCACCTTTTACGGGCCGCATGGAGGTCCCAGGGTGGCTGACTCGCTCTTCCTAGTTGCTCTCATACAGGCCGATCGCGGGTTGACCGACGTATCGTCGGCTGTGTTGAGACAAATCATTGATATGTGCGAAGGAAACAGCGCTGCGTTGAATGCTCACCTAGCTAGAGCCTGTTGGTTTCTTGCTCGGAACGAGGAGCGCGATGGCTCGGACGCTACCCAAGTGGCAGAACTCAGAGCCAGGGCGCGGCAGATCCGGGCGTCGATTAGTAGACACGAGTGGCCCGCTGAGGACACAGATGACGCTTTCATGAAAATGGTCAGTTGGATGCTTTGGTAAACGAAAGGAATTAGGTACAGGTATTGTTTTGACGGTTGAATTGTTCCCTATCCCACCTTCGTCCTTAATTTTTCTTCTTATGTTGTCTTCTTTTCTATCGTTTCCTTCCTCTGTCGCTCTCTCTTAAACTTTTACCCAGTATTCTTAATTTAAATATCCTTTAAATGTATCTCAGTCATGGAGACTTCAATCACCACCTCCCAGCTTCATCCTCTAACCGCTTAACAAGAGAGTGACGGGAGGTTGCATCCAAGACATGTACTGAAAGAATTATACAGCTATTCATAATACAATGGAAATGTGCAATTTCCCTGCAATTGCCAACTGCGGGGAGCCTGATTGTAGCACCGTCAGCCCCATCGTGCAGGACGGGGAACTTGGTACCCACGGCCATGACCCTTGAACAAACAGAGGGGTTTGGTCTTGCCGTGGTGTACGCGTCACTGGTTGTGTCGCATTACCGCCACAAAACTAACATTCAGAAGAGCATTTGTGCATATTCGGGGTATCTCGAGGTACTTCTACCTCGTACTTGAGTACGTGATCAGGCTGGAGCCTGTCAGCATGAATCACCTAATGCGAGCCACTTGAGGGCTGAAAACAATTGATGCCCAACACTGGATCCCACAAATGCTTGGAGAATAAGCTCCATTGTACGTGGAATGTCTTAGAACTTGATTTCTCGTCACATCTCAGTGTCAGCAAACGACAAGCGTCGGCCTAATGATGCCCAGCTATATCCTGGTGGTCAGCTGTTCACGCACGAGCCTTGCAAGGTTGATGTGACTTGTCGGGGCTCACCTCTCTTAAGCTGAGCCAGCACAATCTTCTAGTAAATAAAAAAAGAAATACGGAAAGGAAAGGAAATGGTTGGAGAAAATTTGCTGACCGCATGGCCGGAATGTTAGCTCGCATCCCGGCTACCCTTAATGCTCCAAAGGGAAAAAAGAGAGAGGTGACAGAATTATGTTTTCGGTTTCTTGGATCAGGGATCAATTTTTCCGTGTTGCACAATGAGTTGTACAATACCAATCCGCTAGTGCTATTCCTCTTTATCTTTGCCATTCAAAATAATCAATTCCTTACTTTCACCTTCCTTTCCATTACCTTGAGCTCATACACACCATTCAAAGCTTTGCGTGCCTCTACAAGCTCATGTCTCATGACGGCTATCTCACTGCGAATCCGACCGAGGCTCAAGCTATCATCACCCTCATGGAATGATCCGTCCTCAGTTCTTCTGAATCCAAAGCAATGAATTTTTCTCCCACTTTCACTGATCTTTTCCAAGCCCAAAGTCGCTGCGGATCCCCTGACACATTCGCCCAAGCAGGCTAGGGTTGGAAAGTTTGCCTGCTCCCTGCCACACCGACTGATTAGCCGCTCGCTATGAAAGTAAGGCTCTTTGATGTTTTTCCTAGCGATTCTTCCTTTTGTATCTGGAAAAAAAACCTTCAATTCCTCTTCCATAGAAGCCAAAATCTTTTGCGTTTCCTCGAAGAACGACAAGACAATCTCCGAGCTGAATTCCCGCTCAACCAGGTCCTCGTCCATTTCCAGGATCTGAGCAAAGACCTGGATGTTCAAGACCTGTTTGGCACATTTTTCAGAAACTTGTGTTGCCATTTTTGCCTTGATAGCTTTATCCTAGAACTCGCTGGAGATTTTTTTGGATGGTTGCGAATAACTCGCGCTTGGATTCTGTCGTGATATGACGTCACAAGAACCCCTCCAACGAATGGCTGAACAATGCATTGTATTTGGCAACAGAGTCTTCCCAACTATAGACCAAATTTCTCCAAGGACAAATTGATGTGGGACATGAACTGGTGCGGACTCAGATCTCGACAGTCTTCCTCACTCTAGCAAAGATGGTGATCTTGCTTCGCAAGGCGCTCTGCCACTCACGGCGTTACAATGAACGTTTTGGACTCAAATCCTCCAACTCCATTAGCTTTCGTCTTTGAAAGGATTTCTGCCGCTATCAATTGGTCCCTTCTCTTCTTTCTCTCGCTCAGCTATATACAGTTTTATTTTGATTCTTTGCTGCCATATTTCATATCTCTCCAATATGCATAATAGAGTCTAGGGTAGGTAGGCAGCTGGCGGGACTTGGGGGACCGGCTAGAGTGAGCCATCACGTGACAGCGTGCCCTAGACGCGCTTCGGAAAAAAAAACACACTCCAATAGAACTTTTGTCTCGCGAAATATGTACATAGAGACTGATTTCAGGTGCCTTGAAATCCAACACGGCCTTTGCACTATTTTGAAGCAGAAGAACAGACGGGAAACTGCGCCTTCCTGCCCGATTGGCCTCGATCTCATCTAATTTTTGTTCTCATTTCCCCATGACTTGCTATTCCCCGCTATTGCCATGTCTAGACTCATCTGGTGCAGGATGACTGGCGCTACTGCGTCTAGATCAGGGGCATGGATGCGTCGATCCCGACTATCAAGCCGCTAGTCGCAATAGTTGGCAAGGGAAGTATGGGTCTGAGAAGCCAATATATCAACGCCAGTCTCGCCGTGGTTTCTGCAGCTGATCTCTGGTGGTGGTTGACAAACTCAAGACCTCCCAGATCGATCGTTGCTTTTTGTCAATTCGAACAAAGCCAACCATGCGCTCCACAGTGGGATTGGCAGCCTTCGCGCTCGCGGGAGCCTTCCAGGCTGTAGCAGCGAAAAAGTGTGTACATCGGCCCAGCTCTGCGACTAGTAATACACTCTCCAATGCAAGCACCGATACACCAAATGTCTCCTCGACAGCGACACCAAGTACGTCGGTGGGCAACTCCGGTTCGATCACGCCTTCAAGCCTCAGCTTTGAGACACCCTCCTCGTCGTCGAGCATCATAGTGGAGACGAGCTCTGCATCCGACACCCCAAGTACTGGTACTGGTACTGGCACGCCTGTCGAGACCACGCCCAGCTCTTCTTCAGCCGCAACTCCCAGCGAGAGCTCTACGAATACTGGCATTGTTACGAGCACAACGCCGGCAGTCACACCCACTTCTGCAAGTGGCTCTGCTGGAACACCTACAACACCATTGACTACTGCGTCAGATGCCGTTGTAACAAACGCCGTCCAGAACGGCAACCTTGCCCGTAACACCGACGGATTCACAACCGATGGCGATGTATCGCACGATTCGACCGACGGTTACACTGGCGAAAGCACGAGCGAAACGGGCTGCGCGAAGCTCAAGGTGACTGGAAGCGGCACCAGCTCCCAAGCCCCCTCTCGTCGCAACTTCAAGCGTCAAGCAGCCGCTAGTAACTTGGTGTCCATCTCCCAGGGCCTGACTGGGCTCAACGTCAACACTGATTACACCTTGCGCTTCTACTACAGCATTGTAACCGGCTCGACAACCCAGAATGACTGCCGCCTCTTGGCCTTCTTCGACGACCAGGCCCTCTGGTCCGAGTTCATCATGGAGCCCGCCACCTCGCCCACAGCTTATATTCAGGTGACGAGGCAAACACGGCCCTCTCAGGCAAACCCTGTGCTGCGTTTCTCCCTGCGTTGTGATATCGGTGGCTCGGCCTCGGTGCTGATTGACTCCATCTTCCTGTCGAACCAAGTTACTCCTGCCACCATCGACCAGTACATTATCGACTACGGCTCTGGCAGCGGATCTGTCCCGGTCAGCTCCTTCACTGCTTCAACAACTACGTCCAGCCTGGCTCCTCTGCGTACCCAAGAGTGCGTCCAACTTGGCACAGCGGGCAACGGCCTCTCTGCCTCTGAACAGGCGTCTTACGTCCGGCCTCGATCGCAATACGACTCGCCATGGCCAACACCCGTCACCTTCCGCTCCTGCATCGAGCACTGCAAGAACGCCTACCAGTACTGTGGTGCCGCCTCCTGGAACACGAACACCAAAGAATGCGTATTGTACAAGGGATCCCTCGTCCAAATTGGCTTTGCATCAGATACCACCAGCCCAATCAACTTCTACGACGGTGGTTGCCTCAGGGCCCCTGACAAGTACGCGGACTGTGGCCTCATGGGCAGCGCGGTTTCCGACAGCTCCAATCCCGCATATATCAGAGCCAGTGGCCCCGTGCCCCAGGCCGCAGCTTGCTACCAGACATGTGTTGGTATCAACATGGGATGTGTCTCCTTTAGTTGGGATGCTCTCAGCGGAATATGCAACATGTTCAGGGCAACCCGCGAGTTGAGTGGCTTCACGCCGGCCGCACGCTCGAGCACGACGTTTTACAACCGTGACTGTATTGCGTCGTGATAGATGGAAGCCCGGTGTTAGAACAAAACTATAATACTAATGTAGTCTTTAGGTGTTGATGATAGCTTAATATGTAATGTAATATATTATAACGTCAAACCGAAATATTATCATCCAACATGCGATTCTCCTCTACCCATTTACGACTGCTTCCTTCGAGTCCTCTTTTCATTCATAGATATAACCTCCGGCTGTAGCGATGAGTGGTAGTGATATTTAGATGACTCTCTTCAGAGATCTTCAAGGGCTATGCAGGGGCTATGATAAGGCAGTGCAGCAATATTGATGCAGATGTGGCAGTGATCTTACCTAATATGCCTTCGGGCTGACAACAGACACCCCTCACCGGCTGCCCAACGTCAATATTTGAACCAGCAGTCAAAATCCTGTCGCATGCGGATTGTTTCTCGTCTTCACCATCGCCTTCACCATCGTCAAAATGGAGGCAGTCGGCGCAGCTGCCAACATCATCGCGGTCGCCCAACTCGCGTCCAAAATCGCCTCGATATTGTTTCAGTACTCCAAAGACGTCAGGGATGCCCGCGATGATGTGGAGCGACTCACTCGGGCGGTGGCGCACTTACGAAAGGCCGCCCAAGGCGTGAGACACCTGTTGGAGAGCCAGAACGGGGAGAGGTTGAAAACGTCTCAAGACTTGGTTGCCGTTACGAAGCAAGCTGAGGAGCAGCTGCAGAAGCTGGACAGGCGACTCGAGCCAAGTCCGGGACGTCAGGCGATGAAACGGTTCGGCTTCCGCGCCTTGAAATGGCCGTTCCAAAGCGGCGAGGCACAAAAGCTCGTATCGGATATCGAAAGATGCACGCAGACTATGAACTTTGCGTTGCAAATTGACCAAACGTCAGTGCTGGTACTCCGCTCACTTGGTAGGCGCTTACTCACTAAGAATTACACAACAGTGACATTATCCTGAACATCGAACATACAGTGCTGCTTGACAAGCTGCCAGTGGCATCCGGCGCCGCATTCGATTCCTACGAGGAAGGGCGGAATCCGACATGTCTGCCAAACACCAGAGTAGACCTACTCCAGCAACTATCAACGTGGGCAGATGACCCGGAATCAGAGGCGATATTCTGGCTTAATGGCATGGCAGGAACGGGAAAATCCACAATATCTCGTACCATGGCTAGGGACCTGACCAGAAAGGGCCGGTTAGGAGCCAGCTTCTTTTTCAAAAGAGGTGAAGGCGACCGAGGAAATATGGCTCGGTTCGTAACATCAATCGCTGCGGATGTTGTAGCCAGAGAACCAGCAATATCTCAGCATGTGAAAAAGACGCTAGATGAAGATCCTGGAATAGTGAAGAAGACACTTAAGGAACAATTCGACAAACTTATCTTCCAACCATTTTCAAAGATTCCGAATCGGACTGGCGAGCCCATTGTTCTAGTCGTGGATGCCTTGGACGAGTGTGAGAACGACGATGATATTCGCACCATGATCGAGTTATTTTCTACAGCGAAAAAGTTGCGAAATTTACAACTAAAAACATTTCTCACAAGCCGACCAGAGCTACCGATCCGACTAGGCTTCCACGCAATCAAGGGCAAATACCAAGATCTAATTCTGCATGACATACCGTTGTCTATTATCGAGCATGACTTGCAGGTTTTTCTTGAATATAAAACCTCAGAAATTCGCGATGAATATAATGCCACAGTGTCGAAAGACAGACAACTTACCCCAGATTGGCCGGGCGAACTGAAAATCACGTCGCTGGTCCAGATGGCAGTACCACTTTTCATTTTTGCCGCCACTACTTGTCGGTTCCTTGCCGACAGAAGATGTGGCAGCCCCAGTAACCGCCTAGAGACCGTTCTTCAATACCAGACGAAAAGCCAGGAATCAAAGCTTGATGCAACATACTTACCTGTTCTAGAACAACAGTTGGTTGGTCTTTCGAATAGAGAAAAAACTCAAGTTCTGAGCCAATTTCGATTGGTTATAGGGTCCATCATCATCCTGGCAAGACCGCTTTCTACTTCGGCACTGGCAGGGATTCTTTTCGTCGAGCAGGAGATTGTTGATATTCGGTTGGATTTGCTTCATTCAGTCCTCAGCGTGCCAGCGTCGAGCGAGGAGCCGGTGAGACTGTTCCATTTATCCTTTCGAGACTTTTTGCTGGATCAAGACAAGCGTGATAATCATGCGTTTTGGATTGATGAAAGAGACACTCATAGGACCTTGGGAAGAAACTGCCTTACTTTAATGGATAAACTCAAGGAAGACATTTGCGGTCTGAGATATCCAGGCACAAGCGCCAAAAATGTCAGCCCAGACAAGCTTGTTACTTATCTTCCCCCTCACTTGCAATATGCCTGCCTATATTGGGTGTATCACATTAGTGAAGCAGAGTTACATGGAGAGGATATGGAAAGTGTTCACGACTTCCTGAAATCTCATCTTCTACATTGGATCGAGGCGCTCAGCTTAATGGGACAGGGTTTGGAAAGCATTAAACTCATAAACAATTTGATCTCAGTTGTTAGCGTGAGTTGTTTCTAGATTTCCCATAGAAGGCGCTGACTCACCTTTTGATAGAACCAAGATTCTCCAGAGTTGCTAGCATTCCTCCACGACGCCCGCCGATTTGTGCGGACGAATTCATTTGCCATTGATTCCTTCCCCCTACAACTCTATTCCTCTCTCCTATTATTCGCACCGAAGAAGAGTTTAATTCGAGAAACATTTCAAGATAACATTCCGCAATGGATTGATGCACGGCCAGAGAGTGACAATGAATGGGGTCGGTGTTTGCAGACACTTGAGGGCCACAGTGACGCTGTCAACTCAGTTGCTTTCTCTCCCGACTCAAGAATGATCGTCTCGGCATCATCAGATCGCTCTGTCCGAGTCTGGAATTTAGCAACAGGAGAATGCACATTGATTATATCACATGAGGAACCTGTCTGGGAAGCCCTCTTCACGCCAGTCCTTGGGTCGATAGCAACGGTATCCGGTGGCAAGGTCCAGCTATGGGATATGAAAACAGGTGCACGTTTACAACATGACCAGGACTGTTGGCTTCGCTCTAAGCTCACTTTCGTAGACGGCTTACCAACTACTTTGTGTCCAAACCATGATGGAAGTTTCGGGATAAAGATTGCGGACAAACCCGAGGTTCGAACACCCTCTGGGTGCTCGCACATTGTAGCTTTATGTCTGTCTCATAATGCTAAGCGGCTCGTCGTGGCTGAACATGGTGGGAAAATCCGATACTTTCATACAAAAAGTGGACTGTGCATTTCGGAGTTCCAGCACGAAGGCGACATTAATTCAATTGTCCTTTCTCACAACTCTAAAATGTTAGCAATTTTCTCATTCCCTGGATCCATTACACTTTGGGACGTTGATACGGGGGATGTATTACAAAAAGTCAGCTGCTACGAACATGGGTTCCACGCAATGGAGTTCTCTCAAAATTCAGCATTGCTAGCCGTAGGATCACACGATGGAACAATCAAGCTTTGGAACACCGACACGGGAAAACACTTCCAGACTCTGGAAGGGCATAGCGATATCGTTACTTCCATCCCATTTTCTCACGACTCCACCCTCCTCGCCTCGGCTTCTGTTGATATGACTATTCGGGTATGGGATGTCCATTCTCAAGAGGCTTCTGCTCCATCTGATGGCCATAGTGGACGCACTTGCATGATTGTGTTTTCTGAAGACTTCCAGGTCATTGCATCAGGGTCAACGGATGGCATGATACGATTATGGGATAGGGCTACGGGAAAGTGTCTCCATGTGCTCGACGAACACTCAACAAGCATTCTTGCGGTGGACTTCTCACCTGATTCGCAACTCCTTGCCTCGGCGTCACTTGGCGGAACTGTTCGCGTGTGGAGTGTTCAAACTGGAGAGTGTATTCTTGTCTTGTCGGTGGAGAAGTACGGCGGAGTGTGCATAGTGGCGTTCTCACCTGACTCAACTCTCATCGCGTTTAGTAATTCTTATGGAAAGGTGCAACTGTGGGATATTTCCACGGGTCAGTGTTTTTACACACAAAACGACCACTCTAGCACAGTTACCTCGGTGAAATTCTCCGCAGACTCGAACATCTTGGTGTCGGCATCTACTGATAAAACTATTCAGATCTTGGGTTTGAAATCTGACCGTTATCACAAAACATTGAAGGGTCACAATGGAGAGACTTTGTCCTTCACATTGTCGAATGACTCTTCACACCTGGTAACAGGGTCCATTGATACAACAGCGAAATTATGGGACGTGGAATCTGGAGACTGCATCCAGACTTTTCAGGGTCACAAGGGTCAAGTCCATGCAGTCGCCATATCCGAAGACTCCAAATCTATCATATCGGCCTGTTCAGATGGAGAAGTTCGCGTTTGGGATGCGTTGACAAGCGAATGCCGTCAAATGGTTCTGATCCCCAAGAGCTGCACCTCGATTTCATTTCGGCAACGAGTCAACAAAAACTGGGACGTGATCACAAATGTAGGTATAATTCCCTTTAACCGTCCCCTGTCACACGTGCACGTATCTGCTCAATTCTCTGGGCTTGGGATCTCAAGTGACTATAACTGGATTACATTCAACGGCAAGAAGCTTCTCTGGTTACCTGCTGAAGTTAGGCCATATGAAAACAGGCCACATGGAGCCCTTCCTATCATGATATCTAATTCCACAGTAGCTATTGGGCGTCAATCAAGGGGAGTCACGATTATTGGGTTTAAACTAGAGCTATTGGGCTTCTAGTTTCGGTCGCATTCTCAGTATCCCTGCTGTTACCAAGTACTTAGTATAGCTTCCAAGTGTATATTTTTAAACCCGTATATCATGGCTTTGCTAGCAAAGACGGCGACATGGAGCCTTATGCTTCTCCTTTCTGAGTAGTCTCACATTTCCGAACAAATTATTTCGAAGCTGTATATGGGTTGATATCTAAATCCCTAAAATAACTGACCTAAGTAGAAGCATATACCTATCTTAAATGCACATTGCCATGTAAATAATTAATTGGCAGCCCCATAACCACCACCGCCAGGAGTCATAATAACAACCCTATCACCGGCACCCATCTTCACACTACCCTTCCCGCCCATATTGACAACTCTGTCTTGCTTCGTCCACTTGTCCGTGGTCAGCCACAGATTCAGACCGGTGGCTCCAGCCTTGCCGCCCTCCATCCCGTACGGGCGATGGACACGACGCTCCGAGAGGATCGAGCACTGAACCGGCGTGAGGAACTCGATCTCTCGGGCCACGCCCTCACCACCTCTATATTGACCTTCCCCTCCAGTATTCGGTCTCAGCTCAAAGCGGCGCAACATGCACGGGTATCTCTTCTCCAAGATCTCTGGATCAGTGATGCGCGTGTTGGTCATGTGAACGTGCACGCCACTCTCGCCATACCAGTCGGGTCCCGCGCCGCCGCCACCAGCAATGGTCTCGTAGTAGCCGAACCCAGGCACTACCTTTCCAGTTGATTCGTCAGTCTGGGCGTCGATGCCGAATGTTAGGTTGTTCAGGCAACCCTGTGAAGCCGCGCAAGCCCGGAGAGCCCTGAGCACGACGTCCGTCACTCGCTGGCTCGTTGTCACGTTACCGCCAACCACGGCGGCAGCTCGTGTTGGGCTGAGTATGCTTGGTCTGGGGATGCGGATGTCGATCGCCCCGAGACAGCCCTGGTTCAGGGGGATGTCTGAATTGATCATGCATCTCAACGAGTAAATAATAGCCGAGTGTGTGATCGCTTCAGGGGCGTTGATGTTTCCGTGGACCTCGGGACCAGTTCCCTCGAAGTCGAAAACGGCAGAACCGTCTGGCTGGATTGTGATCTTGAGCTTGATGGGCGTACCATCATCCATGTAGTCGATGGCTTCAAGCGGCTTGCCTCCGTACCGCTCATACATGCCCTTGAGGAGGTTTCTCACAGCTAGTTCAGCAGCTTTCTGGATGGCATACATGTATTTCTGGACCGTCCCGAGTCCATACTCGGTGATGAGGTTGCTGATCAAAGTAATTCCCCTTGCGTTGGCGGCAATCTGAGCCTTCAAGTCCGAGATGTTATCGCTGATATTGCGGCTTCCGGAGCAGCCTGGATAGCGAGCTGGGATATCAAGGAAGAGTTCTCTCATCCTTTCCTCATTGAATATACTACCTGATACGAGCTTCTCAGACTCAATTGCTGTGCCCTCTTGCCACAACTCGGTAGAGTTGGGTGGCATCGAGCCGGGCAAAATACCGCCAATATCGGCATGATGACCTCTTGACGCCACGTAGAAGATGATATCGTCAGTGCTCGGTGCAAAAACGGGAGTAATGACAGTGACATCTGGCAAGTGAGTTCCACCGCTGGCTGGGTGATTTGCGACCAACACGTCGCCGTTCTTCAGCTTTCCCAGCCACCTTTCGTGTTGGAAACGGACCGCAAACTGCATCGATCCAAGATGGACAGGAACATGAGGCGCGTTGGCAACAAGCCCGCCATCGGGAGAGAAGAGTGCACAGGAAAAGTCAAGCCGTTCCTTGATGTTTGTTGAAACGGCTGTTTTCTGGAGCGTCCTGCCCATCTGCTCGGCGACGGACATGAATCGGTGGCCGAAGATGGTCAGACGAACGGGGTCAATCTGCTCCTCGGTAGTGCCGTTGACTGGGAGTTTCGGCGCGCTCTGCTCAAGGTCCATGATAATGCAGGTGTCAAGAACGTGGACAGTAGCGCCCGGAACGGCGACAAGGGTCTGTGTCTCGTCGATGATGATAGCTGGGCCTTGAAGCTTGATATTGGAGCCTACGTTACGCAATAGGTACACGGGGGTGTCGACAAACCCAACCTTTGAGTCGAAAAAGACCTTTGTAGTCTTGGCCGGGCTCCCGGCCTCCTTGATTTCGGCAGCTTTCAATTGTTGGAGGGGACTCTTCTCTGGCTCTCCCTTCGACATGGCAATTGTGCGCACGCGAATATCATCAACAAGAATAGGCCGCTGCATGGTGAAGTTGAATTCTCTCTGGTGTCGTTCGATGAACGAAGACATGAAATCGCCATCTTCTGGCTTCAAAACCATCAAGCTCGTATCAGAACCCTCATATCTCATGTTGAGGAAGAGATCATGTTTCAGCTGATTGTCTCTGAAACCTTGAACCAGTAACTTGTTCGATGAGTCCCCGATCAAACGACAGAACCTCTCCTGGATTACCGATTGCGAGCTCTGATACTCGCCAGCCATGGGCTCCTGTGCCTCGTGGACAATGTCGGCAAGAGCCAGTCCGTACGCTGACAGAATGGAGGAGTATTTATGGATGATGATGCGAGAAATTCCCAACGAGGCGGCAATGTTGCATGCATGTTGGCCTCCGGCACCGCCAAAGCAGGCCAGGTGATGGGAAGATGTTTCAAAACCACGAGCTTCGGTCAGGTTTCGAATAGGTCGCGTCATTGACTCATCTGCCACTTTGAGGAAGCCTAGCGCAACCTCCTCGGGCGTGAGTTTGGCATCACCCTGGTGCTCCAAGTTCATTCTGTCGGTCAACTCCGCGAAGAGAGTTGCTGTGATGTCACGGTCAAGAGGTTGGTCCTCGTTAGGTCCAAAAATCTTGGGAAAGTACTCTGGCAGAAGGCGGCCAAGGAACAGGTTGGCGTCGGTGACAGTGAGAGGACCACCTTTACGATAACATGCCGGGCCAGGGTGTGCGGATGCCGACTCAGGACCGACCATGAACAGCCCGTTCTGCCATGAAAGGATAGAGCCACCTCCGGCTGCGACGGTGTTGATGTCTAGCTGAGGGGCTTGGATGGTGACACCAGAGATAGTCGATGAGAAGGTGTGATCGAAGTGGCCATCGAAGCGAGACACATCTGTGGAGGTTCCTCCCATATCAAAACCGATGATGGGGATCTTAGCCTCAGCATCCCAGCTTGTTGCAGAATAACCGACGACTCCAGCAGCAGGACCAGACAGGATCGCCCTCAACCCACTGAACTGGCGGAAATCTGCGAGACCACCGTCCGATTGCATGAATTCGACGCGGCAGCCATGGTCACCGGCCAGACCGCTTTCGAAGTTGGCCGAGATGGAGTCCATGTAAGACTTGATGACGGGTGTGAGGTAGGCATCAGCAGTGGCAGACATGCCTCGAGGAACCACCTTGATCATGGGCTGCAGTTTAGAGGACAGCGCGACCGAAAATCCCATGCCGGCAGCAATCTCCCCAACTCTGATTTCATGATCGGGGTACGCGAAGGAGTTGATCAATGCAACAGCCACGGAAGTGAAGCCCCGTTCTTTAAGAATTCGAAGCTCCTTGGTAACTTTTTCAACATCGAGTTCTTCCAGCACGTGGAATTTTTCTCCAGTTGTCCCCGTGACTGCTTTGTATGTCGCAACGGCATCCTCATCGGCTCGCGGGTGGGATGGGATGACCCGTTCGTCCACTTCGACCACAGCTTCAAACAAGACCCCTGGCCGTCTCGCAGACAGGTCAAAGATGTCAGGTCTGGCCTGGTTGCCAATTTTGAGAAGGTCTCCAAAGCCTTTGGTGGTCAGGAGGGCCGAGCGGGCACCTTTTCGCTCCAATAAAGCATTGGTTGCGACTGTAGTGCCCATGCGTAGGCATTCTATGCCGTCCAGTCGCAAGGGCTGACCACGGGGTAGGGAGGCACCAGTGGCCTTTTCCAGCACCCGACGAATCCCCTCGGTTGGGGCGTCCCTGTAATTGTCGGGGTCGACTGATAGGAGCTTCAACACAATATCAGGCTTCCCTGGCACGAGAGCGTGGACATCGGTGAAGGTCCCACCCCGGTCGATTGAGATTTTGATCTTTTCTGACATTGCCGAAAGAATATGACCTTTTTCCGTTACATCAAAACTAAGATGCTGGTATGGACTCAATCACACTGTTTGAAGGCCTCGTGTCGTTTTATACAGCGAGCTGAGTACCAACTGGAGAAGAATGATTCTGTCATCAACCCACCGGTTTGCTTTGAGAGTCCAGAGGAGCGGAGGACGAAGTCCGTCCTCATCAAATCAAACCGCCCGACTCAGTCATTTCAATAACGAAACATGCTTACGAGAGCCCTTGCACCCTCTCCGCGGTTCTGATTGTCTTGACGATGGGTCCGGCCCGAGTGAAAACAGCCGAGTCAAGACTCTAAACTGCCAAGCCGGGGCCCACAACCCGATCCATGGGCTGCGATAAGAGATGGACCGGCAACACTCGTGGCTCGTCGGACGCCCCCTCTAGTTCCTATCTCCGGAAGACACGCCCTGAATGATCGGGTCATGTGCAATTATTGCCCCCGATCCAGCTTAGGTCAGACATGATCCAGGCAGAGCACTATCTTGTCGTTGTCTTGGAGAAGATAGCCGAGCGGCTGTACACGATCTATCTGAGTCTTCACATTTAAGATTCAACTCCCTTACCAACGATGCTGGCGGTATTTTAGAAACCTCCCGCATCAACGCGCTTGTTTATTGATTCATAGTTCACAACAACTTGCTCAGTATGGGTACGAAAGAAGTCAAAGCAAATCCAGTTGGAACCGAGGCCGACCCCTCGGATGCAAGCATTGCGGTTGCGAGTGTCAATGATGGCGACTGGACTGTGGAGGAAGAAGCAGCTGTCCGACGCAAGTTTGATTTCACAATCGTTCCTCTGGTGACTCTGTTATACATGCTGTGCGCTATCGATAGGTACTGCTTCTATTCCTGCAAGCAAATGGTAGCTTCTCACTAACGTGTTGACCAGGGCCAATATTGGGTAACCAACAGCAACTTTACCGACAATTTGACAACAGCCAGACTGATTAAAGACAGAAACGCCCGCATTGAAGGATTAACTGATGATCTGAACCTCGTCGGCTACCGATACAATATCATTCTCACGGTCTTCTTCATTTTCTACCTATCGTAAGTCGCATATGGACCGCCTTTGAACGCAGATAGGTTGGAGAGGCAAAAGCTTACATCATTGAAGCGTCGAGATTCCAAGCAATGTGATCTTGAAACGCGTTGGCCCTCGTTGGTATTGTATGTGTACCACCAACCTACTTGCAACAAGGACTGAAGAAAACTAATGATACAGTGCCTGCTTTGGTGTTCTGCTTCGGCCTTGTGTCCCTCTGCACCGCCTTTGTCAAGTCGTATCCGAGTATGATTGTTGTACGAGCGATTCTTGGAATCTTTGAGGGCGGCGCAATGCCCGGCACGGCGTTCTTTCTCAGCTGCTTCTATAAGAAATCCGAGCTCTTCTTCCGCATGAGCATCTTCATCGCCTCAAGTTCCTTGGCGAGCTCATTTGGGGGTCTGTTGGCTGCTGGACTTAGTCAGATCCCTGCATTTGGTGTCGAAAGCATGATGATATCGAGGTACGAGTAGAGCTTTCGTGCTAATGGATATGACCTAATCTTGTTGCATAGATGGCGCAACATCTTTTTCTTCGAAGGCCTCGTGAGTATGAGCGACCTCGCTTATAGATCAAGGCTAACTTATTTCGCAGTTTACTCTCTTGGTGGCTTTATTAGCCCCATTGGCTATGCCGCAAAGCCCAGGCACCTACAAATACCTTACCCCGAGGCAGAGATACATCGCCGCTGAGAGACTTCGTCGGGAGAGTCTTAATGTCAGAATGTCGCTCGCTGTTTCCGAAGTTACGAAACTAACATTTCACTAGGACCCAAAGGAACAAGTTACCTGGGCTCATGTTCGGCTCGCCATCCTGAACATCCACACAAACGTCTGCGCCTGGTGCTTCTTCAGCACTAATTCAGCCGTTCAGGGAATGGGGGCATTTATCCCGACCATTCTGCGAGAGTTTGGGTGGACTTCAACCCGAGCTCAACTGCTCTCTGTCCCTCCATATCTGGTAGCGTGCGTCGTCACCATCACGCTCGGCTACCTCAGTGATCGATTCAACAAAAGAGGAATCTTTATGGTTGGAGTTCTTCCTTTGTCTATTATTGGCTTCTCAATTCTGAGATTTTCATCAAATGTCTCTGCCAAATATGCAGCAGTCTTCCTCAACGCCATTGCCTGCTTCGGTGCCAGTAGCGGGTTTCTAAGCTGGGGCATCAACAACGCCGGAAGCCCAGCAGTCGCTGCAGTAGCTGGAGGATACATGGTTATGGTGGGAAGTGTGGGAGGTGTCGTGTCGACGTACGTATTGCTTCAAATGCGACTCTCGATTCTCAAAATGCTGACTTGTTTGCCGCTAGATGGACATACCTATCTAATGACTCGCCATTGTTTCTCAACGGTCACACTATCAACCTCTCTCTCCAGCTGTTTTGCTTTGTCCTAGCCTCTTTTGGCCTTGCACACTGTATCATTGATAACAAGTTTCGGGCGGCTGGAAAGCACGACCACCGCATCCAAGGACTGTTGGAATCTGAGAAGCTCGCCCTTGGGCATCGAAATCCCGAATTCAGATACATGGAGTGAGGGAGGGCTCATTTGCCGCACTATATTTGTACCTCCAGCTCTTTGATCGGGGGAACAATCGTAGTGTTTCCAAAGACAACTGCTGGCAAAATCCTTTATAATTCAAAGGGAGATAGCAATAGCTTTCTCCAACCTTTTAAATCTAATATGATTACTTGCACAGACTCTTAGTAGTAGCAACAATAATCACATATTCATTTACATCCTCAGAACTCTTGGTTTCACCAAAAGTATGAACAGAAGTAGAAGTAGACCAAATTTAGTCTTGCCACACCTTGTGCGCCTAATCCAATTTACGTTAAAGTTCATCGTATCGGGTGGTTCTTCATTGGTCATATGCAAATCTCCTTCGCAAACTCACCCCAGCAGCTACGGGTAAATGAAATTCTGTGGCCTTGGTTATATCGGGGATGCGGCAGCTTGAAGATTCAGGCTACAAAGGTCCCTCACGAACAAAGGATGGCACTGTTCTTGAGTGATACTCAATCTGACATGCTTATCAACCGTCTCTCTCGTCTATTTGTTGGCGAAAGAACGTGGCTATGAGTTCAGTTGAAACACATTATAAAAGAACCAAGGAGGTAGGATGAACAGACAGCATGTAAACACTTAGTATTCCAAGAATATTGGTACACACATCTACAAGTAAGCTATGCCATATTAGAACGACTAGAGAGAGGAGTATGATCCAAAAGCAGGGCTACATGACTGTTAACTTCCAGCTCATTAGTGTCTTTGATCTTCTATCACGCCGTTTTCACCTAAGAGCGCAGCCTCGACCCAGTGTCTATCCATGTCAATCGCGATGGAGTCCAAAACTCCGGCCCATAACCTCGGATCCTCGCTCGAGTCCATCATAAGGGGTTCGTCTTCCTGCTCCATGTGCGCCTGGGTCCTTCCAGACCAATTTTCTGTGATTGTCACTGCCTGCGAGAGCCTTTCATCTCCGTTTGGCGCTTCCAGAGTGGCGTTTTGGGGGCGACAGTCTACTACTTCGTCCTGGGTGGTATCGCTTCCTGCTTGTGAGTTCCCAATATTGCCAACTGGGGGGTTATTGGGCTTCCCTATCGTGTTTATCTTGGAGAGGAGTGAATGGCAGGCTTTAATATACTTGTTGCCCCTCTCTGCCATGCCCTGGAGGACCAGGAGCGCCGTCTCCATTGATTTAGCATCTGGCTCGTTGTAGGGAAACGCGATGTTTACCATCACTAAAAGAAGGGCCGCAGAAAATGCTTGCTCCCCGTCAATAAAGCCGTAGGTCGCTGGGAAGATGGATTAGTTTATTTACTCATGAGCACCTACAAGTGCACTCCACCCCCAGGTGACGTGATATGATGATGCCATACTCACCTACGAGGTTAAATTTAGCAGCTGTGTGAAATATCATAGCACTCGAGCGGGCCGCAGATATTGCACTGTCAATCACGCCCACTATTTCTGGTGACAGCCCATCTTCCCATCGTGCCCCTGCGTGTCTCTGTGCGTTGACTGCCATTTGTTTCTGGACCGCGTAGAGCAATAGCGGCCGCGCAGTCATATTGATGCAGTGGTAATAGTGAAGAGATAGTGAAACCGACTCTCTGCTGAGAGTGGCGTTTGTATCAGATATGTCGAGTCGAACGTCCTCCGGTAGTTTTCTATACCAGTCTGAGAGGCTCTTCATAATATCGAGGACAGATGCTGCCAAGCTGGTCCCTGAGCTCCGCTTCTTCCGATATATCTGCTCGCCTATTATGCCCTGAATCCTCGACAGCTGGCTGTAGCTATTCAGGACGCAAGAAATCCGAGGGCTTTCACCACAAATTGGGCTTGGGGGTTGCAAGTCTACATCTTCATCTTGAATAGAGACCGGGTGGCCAGAGGTCACGGAGAGGATTCTCTCTATGCTGTACACGGACCACCAAACCCGCCTTCGGTGCTCCCTAGCAGGAAGATCAATCTCCTGATCGGAGACTTCCTGATGTAGGCCCAAGGATAACGACATGCGTAGCGCAATTCCAATGTACAGATACGCAGCGTCTCTCCTGTTCAGCGTTTGCATGTAATAGGCGACGTAGCTGAGGACTTCAACAAACAAAATGGAACCATCCTCATGCATGTTTGGCAGGAATTTCAGTGCATGTTTGAAAAACGCGAACCCAGGAGGGCCGTCATCCCCGACCCATTGGTTGATCGAATACATCTGCCCGAATGCCAACACGAGCAATATCTGGCAGTATACGAGGCATTCCTCCTTATCCGCTGGGTTTGGCCTTGGTCTTGCATAGACGCGGCTCAAGCGCTGAAAGAAGTCCTCCTCTCGCAGAAAGGAGAAGATGGTACCGATGTACCCATGCTGAGCGCGATACAACCTCTTCGCGAGTTCGTACGGCGGAAGTGGTGGCATCTCATCAGCGCCAACATCAAGTGGTCTTCTGAGCCAGCTCGTATCTTCATAATGAGGGTATAGGTGCCATGCGACAGTTTCTGTTGTAGGATTAAGTCTATTTGCGATGTATGCTGAAGATGAATTTCCCATGTAATCTGTGTAGGTATCAGTAAGCTTTGGTGATCCTTGTCAGATGCATTGTTATTGAACACTTACGATATTGTCCTGACTGGCCAACCACCCAGTTCTCTGCTCTTGTGTTCCCCCATTGGACATCTGCTAGGGAGGTATCTGATGGTCCTGGAGCATCATCCTGAACGCGGTGTCCGCTCCTCCGGCGTCGAACCTGCGCTTGAAGATCGAGAATATAGCTAAACCGTCAGTGGTGTGTCCATGTATACCGACAACAGTCCCCATCTGTGGCATAACTAAAGTAGGAAATACCTTTCAGGAACTGTCACTCTCTTCTCAGATTCTGAGTAGACGCATTGGCTACCAGAGGCCTGGCACGCCACGCATGGGTAGGGATGGCGACCAGCGCATTTCGTCTTCCTGCTGCGACAACGATTGCACGCAATTACAGATCTTCTCAGGACATTGCGGGGATCGAGAGAATATCCTGGGGCACCGGTAGGATGAGGACCATACTCGCCCGCGTGGTTTCTCTCTTCGCCCATAATGCTTCCATAGGGCCAGCAAGGATTGGGGCATAATCAAGAAACGAGAGCAAGCGTTCAATCGGTGAGTGGACCCCGGCCACTAGCTAATAGAAGAGGCTATCTTCCTATCACGTGCCAGGGTGACGGTTTAGTCTAGAATACTGTTGATAAGCTGTTTGAATGATCGGGGAGTGGGGTCCGATCAAGCTTCATGCTATACTCTTTGCAGGTTTACCCCAGAACTCTTCGTGTCATGGAGACCGGGACTGTGGATGCGCTAGATCGGATAGCCAAACTCGAGCTATCTTCGAGAGTTGGCTCCGGGCGGATCGACCGATATCATGCCAGGACGGTCAGCATGTGGGTGATGAGCCGCCACTTGTGGTGGCATAACCAAACTATGAAAGAACATGAACGTATCTTGTGAGGTACGTTCATGTTCTACCTAAGCAGTCAGCATCAACTTTTATCTAACCGAAACTCATACTGCAGAGGGGTTCAATTATGCAGCTAGTTGTGCTTCTCGTGCTAGCCATCGGTACGGCTCTCGGACTTGTGAAGCTCATCCGTTCATACATTCGACTAGCTGGTATACCAGGTCCTTGGCTTGCCGCTCATACAGACCTCTGGCGCTTTAGGGCCCAGAACTCCCAAGGATGGGCAGGGCGACTCGTCCAGCTTCACAGACAATATGGAAAACTTCTCCGCATAGGGCCAAACCACGTCACGGTCAGCGACCCAAACGCCGTCTCCGTCGTGTACAGCATGAATCCAGTATGGCGGAAAGGTCCCTCCTATTATGGTGCTACCACAGTCAGCCAGGGCCGCGTGCTGCCCAGCATCATTGCGATGGACGAAGCCCAGCATACCGCTGTACGCAGGACCGTTGGCCGCGCCTTCGCAACCACCTCTCTACTCGACTACGAATCTTACATCGACCACTCGGCTGCGGAATTTGTCCGTGTCGTTGGGAAGCTTGAGTCTGCTGATATCGGTTTGTGGCTACAGTTCTTTGCTATGGATGTGCTCATGCGCATCGGGTTCAGCGAGACCCCCGGGTTCATGCAAAAAGGTGGCGATGTCGACGGCATTCTCGGCGCAGTCATCGATCGATTTGATCACTGGGGCCGCTGGGGGGCAATGCCTACAATGGATTATGTCCTTAACAAAGGGCCACTGGCATCCATGCTCAAAGGCAAAACTGACAGTCCACTCGCACGAGTCGGTGCAGCCAAATTTCACACTCGCAAGACTGCTCTGAACCCGCCGGATCTCGCTGATCTTTGCCAAAAGTTCCTTGAAGGCAGAGCCAAGCACCCAGATGCCTTGAATCATGATGAAATCTTGGGCATTATCCTGTCGACAATTGGCGCGGGTGCCGATACTACCGCCGGAACTCTTACTTACACGCTCTTCTTCCTCGCCAAACACCCACATTGTCGAGAGAAGCTTCAAGCAGAGATAGATGCCGGGTTACAGGATGGTACTCTGTCTAATCCGCCAAAGTGGGGAGAGGTCTACAAGCTGCCATATCTTGAGGCTGTTCTGAAAGAATCCATGCGAATATTTCCAATAGCTTCTTGGGGTCTAGATCGCATTGTCCCAGAGGGCGGTGTGACCCTTGCCGGAACATTCATTCCACCGGGGACAGTGTTCGCGTGTCAGATCGATGCCATCCACCGGGACACCGAAGTCTATGGTCTTGATTCGGAAGACTTTCGACCTGAGCGATGGATTGAAGCAGATGAGGAGCAGAAACGCCGCATGGACCGGGCTTTCCTGGCCTTTAGTTCGGGCAAACGCGTCTGCACGGGTGTCCATATTGCGTGGCTAGAGATGAAGAAGACTCTTCCCTTGATCATGATGAACTTCAACGTTAGTACTAACTCAATTTCCCACGCTCGCCAGAACCACGCTGACAAGGCTCGTCTATTAGTTGGAACTAGTTGACGCGAACCAGGATATAAGTAAAGGCATTAGGGTCAGCGCAGTCAAATACCCTCCGCCAGTTTGGGTGAAGGTAGTAAAGAGAGAAAATGGACCTGTGCCCTCCTAGGATAACTCGGTCTTCTCTTGGTTTTGGTCAGGCCTGAAACTTTGGAAGATGTCAATCTCCATCAACCGATTCGCTTTTTCGTCTTTGTCTCAATGCATTGTATATAGTAAAGTTTGAAAAAATTATTGAAAAAGGGTAGATTTATCATACCCAGTTATGCGCGCTTATGATTGTGTCAATAAAGCTTGGAAAGCTCGTGTATGGGGATGCTTTCTCTCTTCTGTTTTTGGATAGTATCTACTAGAATATTCTACAATTGAACAATCGCACGAATTCCAATAACATATGCTGTGCCTCTTGTAGTCGGTGGCCTGCTACGTGCTGTTGTTGGTTTTCGTGGCATGACTCAGGGAGGGCTGGTGCAGGTTGTTGGTTGGTATCGCACATAAACGAGGGGTAAGAACGCCTTACAACCTGCCTCTAGAGGGTTTCAATACGCGTGACTTGTAACTTGTACATTTTCCATTTGCTGGTTTTGTACGCTTCCTTCACGAATCTCCGGCACTTGGCATTGCACGTTCACCATGGCCTCCGAAAATGTCTGCTCTGCTTGCAGCTGGTCGCCTGAACGCCAAGACGGCTGCCGCTACTATAGTCAGATCAAACTTTTCTACGGAGTTAGCGATCGGGGTGTCTGGTCAGTGGGCTCGAAGCTCGTCATCAAGGACAGACCTGCTCGCCCGCCAAACTCGGAAGCGGTCAATATAACGTTTCTACAGGCCCACACTACCATTCCCGTCGCACCCATCATCACCTCTTGGGACGAGGGCGATCGCAGTTTTTTCGTGTCGAAGCGAATTCCCGGAAAGCCTTTGAATGAGGCCTGGGCCGACATGTCCACCGACGACAAGCATCGCGTTGCCAAGCAGACGGCTGCATACCTAGACCAGCTGCGGTCGCTACACTGCCCCCACATCCAGACCGTGGATGGCAAGCCGGTATTTGCGACGTTTCTCTTTCCAGTCGGATACGGTATCCCGCACGGCCCTTTCTCGAGCGACGAAGAACTCTGGGAAGAATTTGCCAAGGCGCTTCAGCATGTGCCCGAGCACGCCACCAAGCGACTGCGCGAACGCATGCTAACCTCCAGGCCTTACACTTTCACCCACGGGGACCTGACGCACGTCAATATCATGGTAGAGAACGGGCAGTTGACTGGCATACTGGACTGGGAGTCCTCCGGGTACTTCCCAAGATGGTGGGAGTTTGTGTCGGCTGGGATCAGTGGCGAGGAGGACGACCGGGAGTGGAAGGCGATTCTACACCAGTACATGCCTGCCTTCCACGAGGAGCGGGAGTTTTTTCGCGACTTTTACTCGCTGCGTAAATACCCTGCCGTCAATGAGCGAGTGGAGCGACTGCTTCAGCCCTCCGACTGACCACGGCCGATGGGAGTAGCAGAGCCAGACCACCCTTCGTTTTGGGGGGCTTGTCGGTGGAGTTGGCAAGTTGTCTGAGAGACATCCATGGTCCAAAGTTGGATCGCTGGATCGCGTTGAAAGGACTGTCATTTTATTATCTTAAAGACGTGTAGAAGGATCATGAGGCGACGACTTACTGTGAGGCAACAGTCTGCCTTGGAATGGAACGCGAGGAACTGTTTGCTGTGCAAGGCGGGTCCCAATGGTTAGGAGAAAATTAATCTCTCTAACTGGTCTATTTAATTTAATTCTAATCTACTCCAAAATAAATGCCTCCCCAAACAACTAGGAACAAGAGTATTCTGATAGGCCCTAGTTGTCTCCAATAAGAGCTGTTGCCTTAAGTTCAACCAGGAGATTTGGACTCGGCAACTCCTTTACACCCACGCAGGTCCTTGCCGGGGCACCCTCACGATTAGACCAGACCTTGACCCAAATTTTATTCATCCCGGCGTAGTCCGCGCCCAAGTTGGTGAGGAAAACTGTGACATCAATGACATTGTCGAGCCCGCCCTTTCCTTTCGTTGCTTGTTTGATGATGGCGTCGATATTCTCAAGAGCGGCGGAGGTCTGTTCTTCGACGTTCAGAGTTACAGTGCCATCGCTTGCGGTCTTTACTCCACCAAGGGAGCCATCAGATCGTCTCGATGTAACTCCAGAGATGAACAGCGTGTGTGTCTTGGCGGTGCTGGTTACGAGGCGACCTTGAGGGTAGGGGGCAACTGAGGCCCCAGCGAGGATAACAGCACTGCCGTTTTCTAACATGGCGAAATAGATTGTTTGAGACGGCAATCGGTTGCGTTCGAAATCTTTCGACGTTAACTCCGTTCCCTTAACCCACGGACGTACTCTGAAAGAGCAGCAAGGATTTCACCAAAGGTGTTTATAGGCAGCCTCCAAAGCTACTCCCATATGAGTACCGACAATTTCGCTCAATACTCCGATGCCGCAGTTTAAGTCATACTAGCCTCGGGGGACCCTTCCCCCGAGAGCCTGGATTGCTTCGCGTATCTTTGACGATGCCTTCCCCCGGCCGATCTGACAGACAAAGCCCGGCCCCGCAAGCCGATGGAGCCCGTCAACGAGCCACCACCATACCCCAACGTAGCAATCTAACCATGGTTATGTTATCTTCAATCGGGTAACAATTTCCGGTTACATGTCTTTGCGTAGGTATGCATCTCAGAGTACCGAATGTGCCAACGACCCTGCGATGGCAAACGCTATCTCTTGTGCGGGCTGAGCTAAGACAGCTATGTCCTTTGTATTCAGGTGAAAGATCTAGCCTTCATCAAAGCTAAGAACAGCATTGAAAAAATTCAGCCCTGCAGTTTCTCTTCGCGATTTATACATTCTTATGTACGCCATGGCACAAAGGCCAAGTCCATCATTGCCAACTAAATAATGCCTGCTAAATGAGAACTCCTAAGTAGCACGTCCTCTTGACTTCGGCAGGGACCATAGTATAAACCGCTATTAGATAGCTCATGAGGCTTTCCCATCTTCTCTACATCTTGTTAAGAGCCGCCAAGAACTAGACACATTGAAACGAGCTGATATTGTCGGTCTTACCACCAACGTATGAGACCTTCATGGGGTAGAGACAAATTGGGCGTTCTGCACCGGCACTGGTTCTTCCATAGAGCGTCTCTGGTGCAATGCCTTTTTCCACCCAGTCCATCAAGGACTGGAATGACGTTCCAGGATACGCTCCGAATCCTCCTGAGCAGTGTCCCACTCCAGGCACTTGGAAAAATCGAAAGTAGTCGGCAGCCTTCGAGTCCACCGCCAGGACGCGCTTGTAATACTCCTCGGTGCCCCCAGCCTGGATTTGGATATCATCAAGCCCATGCCACGTCATGAGTTTGCCACCAGTGTCTCTAAATGCGGCAAGGTCGGGGTCATCCGTGCTCATGAATGACGACCACTCTTGCACGGAGAGCTGCCAGAGACGATCGAACTGGCTATGCGTGAGAGACATAGGGTCAGCCTGGAGGTCTTTCATCAAAAAATTCCTCACCCAGTTCGCCGCAATAGGGAAGGGTGAAAAAGTGCAATTTCCGGTATTATCGCATTTAGTGTCTAGCAATGTACCAGCCGTTGTAATGTTGGTAGTACGACTGACCCCATAGTATCGCCAAACGCCATCTACTGTGTGATAACCTGCCCATGCGACCTCGGCCGCTTTGACAGCAGCTTCAGAAACTGTAGTGTTTCCACCCGGCAACTCGGGACAAGAGATTTGTTTGCCTAGGACGGTGGCAGCCTTGAACTCGCATTTTGAAGGATCCATCACATAGCCGTCCTTCACTCCATCAAGACTGTCGCACGCCTCAAGGGCCGCGGCTGTGATGGCACGGAACTCACACGGAGCGGGTACTCGTCCCCCATTGGTGATGTTCTTCATGATGATCTGAGGGAAGAGGTCGGCAGAGAGAAAACGCGCCCAGTTGATCGCCGGACAGCCGCCCAACAGGCCGTGATACGCCTTCGGATACCGCTGGGCAAGCATCAGTGCCTGTCTGCCTCCGGTTGAGCAGCCATTCCAGTAACGGAATTTGGCTGGCTTCTTGTAAAAGTTTTCGATGACAGACTTGCCGATCTCAGCAGCATCTCCCAGTGCTCGGTATCCAAAGTCCGACAGAGCCTCAACATTCACGTTTCCCGGACTGCGAAGAGCCCAGAAGTCTGAGTTGGCAACTTCAGCGCGATCTTGGTCTTGCATTGTGTACCTGGAAACTCCGGCTGAGGTGGACACAGTGGCAAAGCCTTGGGATAGAGGCGTCAGGACCCGGTCCAGCTGATTCCCCGCGCTGAAGCCACTGCCACCGATGCCCATCATACGTTCGTTCCAATTATTCAGCGGCAGATAGACCGATGTCTTAATGCCAGCTTCCTGATAGCTTGGATGCCGCGAGGTGACTGTAACGTTGCAGTAGTTTATTCCAGTGATGTCCGCAGAGGCTGGAAAGGAGTTCTGAAAGTTTGGGGGAGTAGTGGCATTGAATATAGCGGTGGCTTCAATAGAAATAATCTGCAGCCCAAATATGGGATTGATCTTGATGTACTCGGGATAACATGTCGAGGCGTTCCCCTGAGCTTCAGCCTGCGAACAGGATCTTGCTCCCAAGCCAGGGGAATCTTGTGCAATGGATATCGCCCCGACAGCCGGGCACATTACAAGGAGCAGAGGCGCAAGTAAAGAAAACATATCTCCGAAATGCTTCATATCTGACAGAAAATGTGCCGGCCGGTTTAGAATCGCTTGGTCGCTTCATTTGATGCAGCGATATCATTCTCCATCACTGGCACCATCGCCAGTATTTAAGGATGTCGTAATCAAATCCTCCAGCCCAGGGAGAAGATCTACGCGAGATCTCGTGATAACCGCTGCTCTAATCGGTTACATCTCACCTTCGGGGACCAGAACCGATCGTGCATGACCCTATCTCGAAAAACGGCTAAGGTCTACTCCTCTTTGCTCTCGCAAGCACCACATCCTGGATCACTTGCTTATCTGTTCTCTGATTTCTTCGCAAATCGAAGCCAGAGCCCATAGCAAACTACGAATGATAGGCCACAGATTGAAGAACTGTCTAATTTTTGGCGACACCAATCATGTTACCAGATTCGAGGGGACGGCACATTTGAAACGATGATGTGTATTTAGTTTATCAAATCGCATAAAGAAGTTTTTGTTCATTATTACTGGCTTAGAATTAACATACTTGAGAAGTGTCGCACCGGCCGCAGGCTTCACTTCGAGGCCGTTCCGTCGCGACTCTTCAGAACCAAATTATGCCCATGAGATTCACTATGCGAATTTCGTTAGCCGGCTAAACTTTGCCGGTTGACAAGACAAGAGACAAGACAAGAAACCAACATCTTGATCTTAATTGGTGACCATATTAGAAAGAAACTTCAGGGGTGATCGGGCGAGCGTGGTGTAGTCACAGCAGCCGGACCAGTGTCGATCTACGGTATCGGCAGGTTTATACTGCGAACTATTCCAAAGCTTACAGGTGGCATCGTAGCATCAGGGCCGACAGGCAGTTTCGGTCCATTTCTGCCTCGGCCCGTGGTTTGTTCACTCCTACAGCGCTTTGATGATGTAGCAGATCCGTTTTGGGTGGGCCTTATTTTGAGTACGATAAGAGATCGGCATGGTCCTCCCGATCATCTGAGAATTGCAGTAGGCAAGACTCCCAAGTGTTAAGCATCACTCGACTCGACGTCAAAACTAGCGGATATTGAATCTAGTTCAGCGGCCTGTGATAAGTGATGGCTCTGAAAGCTTTGTGAGAGTACTGTTTCCGCAAATGAAACCTCATCAAAATCCCAGTCTGTTGGCAGCTGGTCTATAGCTGGGCAAATTCTCTTGAATTGCTTTGGCATCCAAACTTTGTATATGCTCTTGGCGAACCGGTATGATAGCCAACTCTCTTTGCCATCCAATGTTGTGAACCAGAATTCATGAATAAGGTGGCGATGATACTTGGCATTGGCAGTCTTCTCATCAAGGACTGGGTAGTGCCTATAGATCCGAACTGACCGGTGATCATGAGAGACAGAGAAGCCAAGGATCTATTGGTACACCTCCTTCTCCCGCTTTACGGCTCGAAAGAGCTCGACAACAGCTCGTACCGCAAGAGTCATGCTATGGGCATCCTGCCGGTCTGCCACATCAAGCCCTGTAGCACCACATTTGACCTCGCATGTAAGAAATGGAAAATATATGTAGTACGTTGCCATGAAATAGGAGACATCTCCAGCAATGAAATAGCATATGCAAGGTGAGAGTTCCAAAAGCTGGTCCTCAGTAAAGGACTCTCGCCGAAAGCCAACAGAAAAGTCAGGCTGTGGGCGAGTCCCGGTCAATGGTATTGAATTAATCCAGCCTTCATTGGCGCTTTCTATGAGGATATTGAGTGACTGATCACCATAGAGATTTCTGCTGAAGGGACAATCAATGGCGTTATGTCCCGGATAACTCTTGCTTCGTTTCTGTCCTCAACACTTTCGCAACCTGGCTATTTCGGGTCTCGAAGTATGTTGTGCTGCGGCATACAACGGCTTTCTGTCTCACCATCGGTCTTGCAAGCCTGATTCTTGTCTCGTTGCCTTTTGTATTGTCTAGCGTGATATAGCGATGCCTGTCCTCTCGCTGGATAAATGTGTCTAGACCCATAGTATCACCATCTATTGTGGCATAGCCAATAATGGCATGCGCGAACTTTTCCGGGTTGGCGTGAATATCAAAGGGCCCTGAGCTGTACGGCCCAGACCGATCAAAGACCCAGAGCTCTATTGTGAAAGCGTAGAGTGTGAAACTATGGATGAAGCGGTGAGTGGGCTGGTCTGCGAAGACACCTCGCATATAACGCGTAAGCTGGAGGAGATCGGCCTTGAAGCGGCCCTTGTCGTATGATTTCTTCTGCTCTCCCACGATGAGGATGTGCTTATACTCAAAAGCATCTGCTTTTGTGGCGGGTGTCTGAAAGAAGATATCCATTTGGCCTTTCTGTTGCTTGAACTGGTTTGCGGTTGTTGTGGTGTGAAGCTTGTACGGCGTATCGGGAAAAGCACACTGTTCCAGTGAGCAGAGCCAGCCCCAGACCAAGTTCTTATCAAGGGTGGATGGGAAGCTGTTCTATTTCGTTCTATTGTGCTCTGCCATTGCCCCCTTCAGTATATCCTGCTGCTGTTTGCCCCAATTCTTGGAGTCAAAGAACCTATCGCAAAATCCTCCTACATTGCGAAAGGTATATGTCCGTATTTCCTTGAAAAGCTCTCTTTTAATAATCTCACGAGTTTCGCTATCAGCAAGCCTGCTTGAGCTGGATTTTACTGGTGTTCCTCTGAAAGTTGGGTTAATGCTGGAAGGAAGCGTAGTAGGTGGACTAAGGGTACCCAAAAGGCTGAAGACTGCAGCCCAGATGATGTTGTCGGGGGATTTGTTGATAACACACCGGATCAAAGGACGGAATCGGTCGAGTTCTATAGTACTCTCGCGGACACGTTGCAACAGGGATAGCAACTTGAATGCAGCGTTGCCATTTCCGTCTGGTGAGGGAAGGCTGAAAGCAGCAGGGGAGGGGACTAAAGCCCCCAAAAGGCTTGCAACATCCTCCTGTCGTGGAGTGGCGGACTGTTGGAAGTCTCTCTCGCTCAGCTTAGTCCGAGCATGAAAGTAATCCAATGAGTTCTTGAAGGGGTGTTCAGAGATGATCCGAATCTGCTGCTCTGTTAAAGCGTAGTCAGCGTAATCTGCCATAGCAATAGCAGATGCCAGACCCGACATTTCAACACAATAAGCGCGGTTTGCACATGTTGTTTGTTTGCGTGAAAGATAATTGTGGGGTCAGGTTGTTTGTTCAGTACCTCGGGAATTCACGACGAAACCCCTGATACCTGCGCCACAGCTCCATATGACAAGCCACGCTACGCACCGCCTCATCGATCTAACCAGGACTGTTAGTTTCGTTACAGTGGCTGAAAGAAACATGTTACCTAGCGCCGGAGTGCACGCCCATATAATATCTTCCCGCCAATTCACCTACGACTCCAAAAGTTAGGGCAAACAGCAGCAGGATATGCTGATGACGGAGCACGGTGGAACGAAGTAGAAAGGGACAAAGAATAAGCCAGATTGCCTTATGAACCGCTTGAGTGGCTTGTGCTAATTGCAGCATCAAAAACCTGGATGCGATTGGTCACGAGAAATAAGAGTGCACATAATAGCCTGTCGCAGTGAAGCACCGCGCACGTCCAGTAAAAGGTTCCTGGCAATGTATGATGTAATAATAACATGGCACGCCAAAGCTCTTTTCACACCAGACAGGGCCTCTGTTTATCAAACACATTAAACACAATAATAATAGAATAAACCATTCTACGATACTTGGCTTGATATTTTTTTTCAACTCGGTTAATTGTTTTTGCTATTATGTTGAAATTCAGCGCTGGAGTTCCACATGCGCCATGTTTCAATGTCAGTTGCGTACGGTCCTACTCGTCGCTTGCTACTGGCCGACCTGAGACAGCGATTTCCACCATCAATTGCTCCCGATAAATCCACAACTATTTTACGCTAAACACCCGGCAGAAAACTAATACGAAATGCGTGAGCGCGAAGAGCCAGAAAGTGTGGGTGAGAGCCGAGAGCCAGCTGAAAATCGCGAGACCCTGTAGCGCTTTGTGTTGACCTACCATGTGACCACATTAAGCCGCTAACGTCGTGTATATCGTGTTCGCTTCACCGAAGACATTCACAAGTGGGTCAACTGGGAGGGTTTTAAACTTTGGCATCGACAAACTTGCAGTCTGCTCTTCACAACAAATATTATTCCTTTTCTCTTCGGCCATGTCGCTCATCAAATTGTCGCCATCTCGAAATGCATCCGTTGCCCTCATCACTGCTCCTCTAATAATTCCCGTCATCTACATGGCATTCCTCACTTATAACATCTCCCGCAGCACCAAGTTCTCCAATGGCACCCAGTATCCAAAAGGAGGTCCGCAGCGCCTCGTACAGCGCCATGAGGAGAATGAGAATGTCATGCCTGGGAAGCCAACAAGCCTTCCTGATGATGTGAGATCCGAAGACTCAGACTGGGTCTTGGCATACGAACGAGTTGCGTCTGTCCCTGTACCACTGAGAAGTCTTGCCCTCTCTCATACAAGCACTCTCAGCTGCTCACCGTCGCCTTTGCTCCGGGCCTACACATCTGGTGCTCATGTCGCCTTCGCTTCGACACCACAAGCTATTCTCATCCGCACCTTGGTCGACACAGAAACCAAGCACACCTTTGAAACCAACTGGATTCAGAATATACAATTTGAGCCCGGGGATATCGTCAACGGTGTTTACAAGGTCTCATACTGTGGTAAAGGAAGTGAGACAGGGTCAGAACGTATTGAACTCATGATTCAAGCCCCTCCATCTTATAAAGGGCCCGTTCCCAATGGTTTAATCCTCTCGGAGATTGTGCTCGTAGAAGGAGCTCCTGCGGAGTCCCTCCCTGGTGATAGTGCTGGAGATGGCCATGTTATCTTTATCAACGAGACTTGGATGTGGAGAAAAGAATCTGAGAAGCCGACTCTGGTAGAGTCAAAAGTGAGCGGTTGGATGCACAGGCTGATGGCAGGATGGCTCATCAAGAAAGGAATCAGTACAGTCAGTCTGTGATGGCTCCTGGTCTTTAAGTAGTTCAAGGTGGAGCTTTCCCGTTGGATGAATGTTGTAGAAACCATTGAGAAGCTTACCCTCTCACCTCATGAATAATATTTGCTAGCTCACCAGACTAGGCGATCCAATTCCAGTGATTATCTGCTTATTGAGTAGTAGGCACAAGAGATTCATCCCCCTGTACAGATGTCATTAAGAAGTGTTGGCAGATTAGAGCTATGAGTGCTTGCGCCCTCCAGTTCCAGGATCTGCTATCGGACTCGAAGCCCAGTCGAGGAATAGATTTGGAGGTTAATTGTGGCAAAAAGAGCAACAGCGTCCAATTGATGAAAGCTTAGGCCTTCACTATGGGTGAGAACAAAAAGGATTCAGCGAATGCAGTCGAAAAGCCCCACCATCAATCATACGCAGAGATATGCAATGAATGGGAATTAATTGTCAAGTCTTACACGTACTCTCCACCAAGCTGACAGTTGATGGTCCAGAATATGCCTGAGCCAAGCATTCTCGTGGAGTGGTGTCAATGCAAACAATGGTTCTTGTCTCCTTTGGTCCAATCGGACGGCCTCGATTCGACCTGCGGCCTCTATTGGACAGTTGCAGAAGTGTACTACCTTCCGCTCATTTCTGCAAACTGTATGTATTCGATCTATATGGTGGGCACTAAATCTAGCGATGTGGGAGTGTCTAATTCTCAGACATATATTGGGTTGCCACGCCATAAATGTGCCGTGCTATAACACCATGCCGTCCGATGGTCGCCAATAATCCAATTTCACGCTTTACCACTAATTTACAGGCCAGCCACTCATGAGCTGATAGTGTTTAGGCATTTGGTGGAGTGCGGAGCGTATGTGGACGCATGGTGCTCGATGTATTATGCGGTCGTCACACAAATGTGTAGTGCTGTTCCGAACAATGCCGTCAGCACATATGTGTATATAATTACCCGAGGCAGCCAATCGAAGATATTTAACGCACATATAGAGTGCACCGTCATGTTATACTTGTTTGTGCAAACCTTAGTTGCCTGTCCTGTCGAATTTCTCCAGTTTTAACCCAGCTTTCACAATATCGCCGAGCCGCAGCCAGTCTCCTTTGTTTTGGTTTAGAATCATAAATTGCATAAAAAGAAGCTGCAGCTCTGACAAATCAAGAGGGACATTCAACTGGCATTGCGGAGGGGAAAGTGAAGCATGCATGTAACATACATTCGCAGCCACCCACTAAAGACGCTCAGTGGTCAGATCCGGGCTTTCTGCCTCTCCTGCATATCACTATCACGCGCATCTCAGCTCAGGCGAGTAGGGAATTGAAAATTAATGGGCCTTTTTTTGTGCTATGGGGCCAATCCAAGGGCACCAGATGGCGGGAGCGAGATCAGAGTGGCGAGATCCCGACAAGGGTATCCCTTCGGAGCATTGATACAACTCATCATGCAGCAAGTAACATTACTTTCTCATGCCGGAAAGCTCTAACCCCACAAATCCATCTGCAAGGGACTCTCCGGGCCGAGTTATCGAGCTGAATCAACTGTCGAGCCTGTCCAAAAACTTTCGATTCTCTCTTTTCTGTAGGATGCCGCTTCTCCTTGCTGACTTGTCCAACGTGATTCATCCCTTGCCAGAAACCTGTAAACAAGCGACGTGAAAATGGCGCCAGCAATGCTCAAGAGGCTGAAGTCGAAGCTTCGCAAGAAGCCAGACGATTCTGCTGAAACTGACGAGGTGCCTCCATTGCCCTCGGTTAAGCCAGAGTCCTCGCTGGAGTCTGTTTCTACTGGCGGACAGCCTCCCGCGCAACCTCCCGCAAGGCCATCCACTTCACGCTCTTCCTTCTCCTTCCAAAGGCGCTTCACTCTGTCACGCTCATCAAGACAACCTTCCCAAGAGTCGAAGGAGAAAGCCCAACCCCCTTCATCACTGTCCCACAAGAGAAGCTCTCCAACACAGTCTGCCTTCGCATCAGGGATGTCCTCGGCCGAGCTGCCCGTGAGGCCAACCACTTCCGCGGGGCCTGGTACTGATTCACCATCTGCCTCGTCTCTCCGCTCCCCAATTCCCGATGTCCCTGATGTTCCTGCTATCCCCGACACTCCCTCAGTGAGAAAATCACCAACACATTCTCCTACTAGAATTCCTGTTGCGAGGGGGCCAGCTCTAGGTGAGCAGTCGACTCTACCATCACAGCCCACAGATGGTGAACCCCCAACACAGCCAGAGCGGCGGCCGAGATCATCTAGAGCCTCCAAGGCATTTTCATGGCGATTCTCGTCTTCTAAATTCCCTCCAAGCCAGATCCCCCTCCGGCTGCAGCCTCTGGGAATCCACGATCTCGCCGTGATGCATCACCCGAGGCATCACCGTCAGAGCAACTCCCTAAAGAAACTCCCAAGTCTTCGACTAAAGGAGCATCGACGAAGAAGCCATCCACCGACAAGAACAATGTAGCTTCCTCGGGCACTCCTTCTCGGCGAGCGACTATTTCGTCTAGACCAGATCTGTCTCCCCCTCGGTCACCGAAACATACCAGACAGACGTCGGTTTCGTCGATTTCCAGAGCAGGGTCGACCTCAGAAGCTGCCACGAAGAAGTCTCGTTATGCCCAGCTCAATTCAATCACAGCCTCAAGCAAACTTCCCGCGCCCGACAGAGCCTCTCCAGATCGTAGCCAGCCCTCGACTCCAGCAAAGGCTTCTACCCCCAACCTCTCCGTGCCAATCCGCCCAGCCCGCAGACGCCGTCCTCGCGAATACCCGCGCCGACCTTCTCGACTCCCAAGTCCATCGCTGCCAAGAAGCCGGAGCTTCAGTTGCCCCCTCCGACACAGGCATCCGGCAGCTCCAAGGGCACCTTCTTGCTCGATGATGCGCCCGTCATCTCTCCCTCGGCCGATCAAAACAGCCCCTCGAGTCCAAAAGCAGCTGCCTCGCCCCAGTCGAGCCTCGGAGCATCACCCGAGGAACTCAAGTTGAAGCTCTGGAACACGGCTTTCGCCAGGCTGAACGCCACCAACCCGGGTATTGTCAAGACATATGAGAAGATTCTGTCCGCCGAGCTTCGGGTTGATGGTGCGAGTATTACGTTGGCGCTCGAAGGAAGCCGAGAGGAAAACCAAACACAAATAGAGACGATAATCAAGTCCGTCTCGGCCCGGCTCCAGAATAGAAAAGGAGCTTTTGGAGAGCTGTTTTTCAACATCAAGCAGACTGCTTCCAAGCCTTCTATCGCATGGGCAACAAACTATCTGACATTAGAGGTATGTGTCATATTAATTGAAGCCTTGAGGATTGTAAATTATTGACAAACAGCAGGCAATCTCCAATCCCGCTTCCCGGGTGCCCAAGACCCGTGCTGGCGCGACATACATCATCTCGAGAGCCAACTGGTACCAGAATCTCGTCAAGCTCCTTCTGGAGAAGAACCAGGCACACTATGTCTCGGTAGACTCAGTCGAGCGCATCGAGAAGCGCATCTCTCAGCTTTATACCGACGTTCTCGAGTTCCAGCTCAAGACCATCTGTTCGTCTCACCCAGGCGAGCTAGATCTCCCGGCCCTGACGGCCGCGGCGCTCGAGATCTGGGACTGCGACCTCGAGACGGTCAAGATAGGCGAAACGAGGGTCCGGGTGGATGTCGATCAACACGGCACGGAAGAGATGCAGTCTTCTCTTACCCGCTACTGGCATACCGCGACCGTCTTGGAAAAGAAGGTTCAGGAAGAGACGTTGGCCCTAGAGAAACTGGCCCTGGAGAAGAAGCTTGTTGATGAAAGGCCAATTGCAGGCGAGGAGCTGGCGGCCCAAGAGAAGTTTGCCGACGAGCACGTGTCTATCGATGACAAGGCGTCTGCCAAGGAGAAGGCGCTGGCCGACAACAAGACATTGGTTGAAGAGAAGCAGACTGCTGATCAAAACCTCGCACATGCCGCCCAGGCCGCTGAGGAGGCAAGAGTCGTCGAGGAAGAAAAGCGTCGCGTCGAAGAACAGCGAGTCGCAGAAGAGAAGCGTATCGCAGAAGAGAAGCGTATCGCAGAAGAGAAGCGTATCGCAGAAGAGAAGCGTATCGCAGAAGAGACACGGGTTGCCGAAGAGCGTAGACTCACTGAGGAGAACAGGCTTGCAGAGGAGAAGCGTGTCACCGAAGAGACGCGAATTTCTCAAGAGATGAAGCTCGCTGAAGAAGAAAAGCTTGCCGAAGAGCAAAGACGTGTTGGAGAACAGCAACTAGCCGAGAAGCGTGCTGCTGAAGAGTCAAGAGTTGCCGAAGAAAGACGCCTCGCTGAAGAGAGGCGTCTCACCGAGGAGCAGCGACTTGCTCAGGAAAGCCGTCGCGCTGAACAACAGAGACTTGCAGAAGAAAGCCATCTCATTGAAGAACAGAGGATTGCTGAAGAGAGACGGCTCGCAGAGGAGAAGCGACTAGTCGAGGAGAAGAGGTTAGCTGAAGAGAAACGTCTCGCGGAAGAAAAGAAGCGGGCTGAGGCGAAGAGACTCGCCGAACAATCGAGGCTCGTCGAGGAGAAGCGCATTGCGGAGGAAAAGCGTATCGCGGACCAAGAACGTCTCGCCGAAGAACAGCGAATTGCTGAACAGCAGCGCATAGCCGAAGAACAGCGTATCGCTGAAGAGAAACGAGTTGCCGAAGAGCGTAGACTGGCTGAAGAGAAGAGGCTTGCAGAGGAGAAGCGCGTAGCCCAAGAACAGCGCATCGCAGATGAAAAACGTCTCTCTGAAGAAAGGCGTGTCGCTGAAGAGCAGCGTATCGCTCAAGAGAAACGTATCGCTCAGGAGAAACGTATCGCTGAAGAGAAGCGCATCGCTGAAGAGCAACGGCTTGCTGAAGAGAAACGTACCGCTCAAGAGCAACAACGGCTTGCTGAAGAGACACGCATTGCTGAAGAGGAGCGTATCGCGGAAGAGAAACAACGTATTGCCAAAGAAAAACGCATTGCTGAAGAAAAACGCGTTGCTGAGGAAAAGAAGCTAGCTGAAGAAAAGCGATTAGCAGAAGAGAGACGTGTCGCAGAGGAACAGCGTGCCGTTGAAGAGAAAAGGGTGGCTGAGGAGAAGCTTGCCCAGGAGAAGAAGCTGGCAGAGGAAAAGGCCGCAGAAGAACAGAAACTTACTGCAGAGAAGCGCGCTTCTGAAGACAAGCTCGCCCAAGAGAAGAAGCTTGCTCAGGAAAAGAAGTTGGCCGATGAGAAACGAGCGCAAGAGAAGAAGAGGATTGCTGACGAGAAGAGGGCTCGAGACAGGAAGGTTGCTGAGGAAAAGCGGGCAAAGGAGAGAAAACTCGCAGAGGAGAGACGGGCCAAGGAAAAGAGGCTCGCAGAGGAAAAGAAGGCCAAGGAGCAGCTTGCACAGCAGTCAACCGCCCAACCACCACCACAACCTGCCCCTCAGCAACCCGTCCAAGCTCCTCAGCAACCTGCCCAAGCTCCTCGGCAGATTATTCAAGCAAAGCCACAGCCCGTCCAGGTGAAGCCACAGCCTATTCCAGTCAACCCACAACCCATCCAAACAAGACCGCAACCCATTCAAGTCAAGCCGCAACCCGTCCAAGTCAAACCACAGCCCGTTCAAGCAAGACCCCAACCTGTTCAAGTCGACCCTCAGCCCGTTCCAGCAAAGCGGCAGCCCGCTCAGGCAAACCAGCAAGTCGAGGCCAAGACGTCAACAGACGCTCAGGTGAAACTTCTTCAAGGCCACACGGGCCCAGTAAACGCGATTGCAAACGCCCCAGACTTCAAAACCTTTGCCACTGGCTCGGCTGATGCCACAATCAAGGTCTGGGACCCGGCGACTGGCGACTGTCTGCAGACCCTGGCAGGACACAAAGGAAGCGTGCTCGCAGTGGCGTACTCCGTCGATGGCAAACGCCTCGCCTCCGGATCCGAGGACAAGTCCGTCAAAATTTGGGAGTTGGCCACCGGTAAGTGTCTCCTGACTCTCACAGAGCACACCGAGAGGGTCAGCTCGGTGACGTGGCTCGTCGACGACATGGTCGCCTCGGCCTCGTCCGACACGACGATCCGCGTCTGGGAGATCGCCACGGGCACGTGCTGGCAATCGATCGAGGGCGGGAAGGAAGTGATCCTGGCGCCCGTCCTGACGAGCGGGAAGAGATTTGCCACAGGCTCCAAGGACTCCAAGCTCAAGATCTGGGACCTGGATCAGGGAGTCTGCCTTCGAACTCTGCGGGGCCACGGCGGTGAAGTCACGGCGGTGGCGGCAAGCGGCCGGCTGCTGGCGTCTTGCTCGCTTGATGGGACTACGCGTACATGGAGTCTCGCTCAGGACCCCTCGCTGCGCACTTTCAGGGAGGGCTCGGGGTCTCCTCGATGCGCCTCTATTTCGCGCGACTTGAAGAGGTTGGCAACAGGCTCTGAATTTGATTCTATCAGTATTTGGAATGTGGCCACTGGAGCCCGACTGAAGGCTCTGAGTGGTCAGGGTGCAGGGGGGACTCTTGCTTTGGCTTTCCTAGGAGACAGTAACCAACTTGTTGCAGCAGGTGAGGATGGTTCTCTTAGAGTATGGAACGTGGACAAGTCTTAAAAAGTGTGCGATAAGTGTAAAATTGATTCGAGTGTAAAGCAAGGACAATGGCTCATCAAGTTTGTTCTGATATTAGTAAGGGAAGGGGACATTATGTATGAATGAAAAATACCTGTATCGAAATCTCAAAATGATGGCATATGTCCATTGAATATCATGGTTGTCGAGGCTAGTCCTCTCAATCAATTAATGTTTAACAGTTGAGCAACCTACCAGTTTCACTAAGGCCTTCTCCTTCAATTGTAGAAACATCAGGTAGCCTCCCAGTAGGAGTATGTGCTCACAACAGTTTGCACTCTTGGGTGATATTTGGAGCGATACTCAGTTGCCTTGTTGTCATTGCAGTTCACTTTTAGGCTCTAGCACGGTAAATTCGTCATTCTGGGCGCATATAACACCTTCTTTGCCAAGCCTACCACCTCCCTTCTATGGTAGGATCTCCAAGCTAGCTCGCTAGCCATGTAGATGCGCGACAGCTTGCAAACAGGGCCTCCGGGCATTGCTCTAGCAATGAATGGTCGTTTTACTCTCCGCCAAGGTGCTCGGCTGTTATCAATGCTGTTTTCCCTGCTCTGGTGGATGTTGTTGCCCCGCGTGATTCTTAAGAGCGATGACGATCAAATCACCGCTGTACTGATGTAACCCAATTGTTTCAGCACCTGCTAGATTCGACGTAAACCTTTCTGATGGCCAAAGAAAGGCGGCCAAATCAAGGGAAAGGAAAGGCCAAAGATAAACGTAACAGCACAGGCATAAATGTCAAGCGTCACCACCCCTCACGCTCCCTGATATCTTATTCAAGGGCCCAACCCCAGACAATTTGCTCTCTTCTGACCTCAATTGCCATTGTATAACATCAATTCACTCCCGGAGTGCTTGTGTCCGCTTCGCTATGAAGCTTCCATTCATTCTACTCGGAGCCGGCGTTGCCGCGACACAAGCGTGCCTGCTCCCTCACGAGCTTGAGACCAGGGGCCATCAGCGATACGTCCCAAGAAGGAGAGCCTCCCCCAGCCGTCGCGAGGCCCATGTGGACTATCCAACCGGGACAGGCGACCGTTTCAAAGATGGCACAGTACCCGTTGGCCTTGGCGTAGAGGACCGGTCGCTGGGGAGCATTCTCAACATTGACGAGGTCCATTCGGCACTCACGAGCCTCGCCAGTACCTACAACGACGTCGAAGTCTTCTCGGCGCCCTTCCAGACGTTTGAGAACCGAACGGTCTACGGAGCTACAATCGGGAAGGGCAGCCCCCGTGTCTTCATCCAAGGGGGCCTTCACGCCCGAGAGCGCGGAAGTCCCGATAACGTCATCTACGCCATCTCGGATCTACTTCACGCAAGCAAGACCGGGTCCGACCTGACCTACGGCAGCAAGACCTTCTCCAACGAGCAGGTCAAGCAGGCTCTGTCGGCCGGCGCAGTCATCCTGCCGCTCAACAACCCCGACGGCGTGCTCTACGATGCCCAGACCAACACGTGCTGGAGGAAGAACCGCAACACTACCAGCAGCACCCCCGGCAGTCCCCGTACGGTCGGCATCGACATCAACCGAAACTTCGACTTCATATGGGACTACCTGAAATATTTCAGCCCCAAGGCCAATCTGGGTTCCGCGGCCTCCGACAACCCGGCTTCTGAGATCTTCCACGGTCTCAGCCCGGCGTCGGAAGCCGAGACGCGAAACACGGTCTGGGTGGAGGACTCGAACCCGGACCTATCGTGGTACATCGACGTCCACTCGTACGGCGGGGATGCTCTCTACGGCTGGGGCATCGACGACATGCAGACGGTAGACCCCTTGATGAACTTTGGCAACGCGTCATACGACGGCAAGCGAGGCGTGCTCGGCGAGGACCCGCCCGACGCCGTCTACAAGGAGTACATCGACCCCGACAACCTGGCGGCTGGCATCGCGACCACGGCGCGCCTTGCCGAGACCATTACCAGCGCGGGCAGCATCGAGTACGTGTCCCGGCAGAGCGTCTCGCTGTACCCGACGTCGGGCGGGTCCGGCGACTACACACAGTCGCGATACTTGAAGATCGATCCCGGGACTCGCATCAAGAGCATCACGCTCGAGTTCGGGAAGGCGACGGACAGCGACGCGTGCCCGTTCTACCCAAACGATGAGGAGTTTCACAACAATGTTCGGCAGGTCTCGGCAGGGCTGGTCGAGCTGCTGCTTGCGGAGGCGGAGGCAGGTTCGTCGTCGAAACGGAGAGGAGTCGATGGATAAGATGGTAGACTGTAGTCTAAGAATGTCAGCCGGGAAGCATTGCTGTCGATAAAACAGACATGACGATACACACCACGCGTAGAAGCGTTTAGGTACATGTGATGCGGATTGAATGCACAAGGAGATTCCAGTTGCTCGATGCGATGCCTCGATAGTGGTGTGCCATGTATCTGAGAGGAAATATCCTCAGCGCGAGATGAAGATGTGAGTTTATCGTGAATCTCACCGCCAAATGGCACGATGGATGCACTTCAGTGCTTCTGGTGGCTCAAGATGTTGCCGCGCGGTAATTGTTATCATAAAGTCCCAGAGTAGAGCCAAGCAGTACAAGTTCCCTGCTCGTGGGAAACAATTTCGTTATGCAAGTAATCAATCTCACCTGCCAAGGAGTGATGATACAGTCTCCAAAATGAGATGGATGTCCTTGGCTGCATGGCTTAAACACAAATTGCGACGGGTGTTGGTCTGCATGGCTCGCCACAGTAGGCAGCGGAACATGATTGTTTGAGTCGCCTTCCTTGAAATGCTCATTGAAGTCATTGATCCGGCACACGCGCTTGGTTCTGGACGGATCCCAGATGTCATCTAGACACTGGCGGCAGATAGTGCAGAGCATGGCGAGAAGGCTAGGCAGTCTCTACCAAGATATCGAGTGAATCAAGATGGATGGTGGTCAAAGAAGCGAGTAATAGGGGCATTCAAAGATAAGGCCTATGACTGGGAAGATGATGCTGATGATGATGATGATGATTTATGAAATGGCAGGGGGGGTTCAGCTGGCCGATATTTATATGTGTTGGCTTTCTTATTGTTTGTTACTAGAGACACAGCAACGCACCAAACGCTCCTGGATGGTCTGATTGTGAAAAAGATACATTCGATGACAGAACAGCCACCAATCAATATGTAGTAGCGATGCATAGCCGTACGTTTACGTGCATTCTTCGACTTTTTTTACTGAAATAGGCTGAACAGGGAATTACATATACTGCGGAATCAGCGGATGCTAGAAAACTTTCCAGGTCCCTGTATGTACCTGTGTATATTTCACCTCAAATCATGGCAAGTTTGCGACATGCCATCTGTTTATGGAAGTATGATCCGATAGAAATATATGTCGGTGATATTTCAATCATGATTTTCATTCTCAAAGCAATAGTTTAATACCCTAGAATATTTGAATACCTACCTAAAGCAACCGGCTTAAACCAACATCGCCGCCCCCCAGGCTCCATCCATTTCCGAGTCATGATCCGTCACGCAACGTGAGATCCACAACTTCAGCCTTCCCACACAATTGGGGGAGGCGGAACAAAGTTCTCAACTTCCTCATCGCTCAAATCATAAGTCAAGAAGTACACATCTGCAGTAAAGCCGGTTAAAATTCAGAGTATTGGATAATGCAAGGATAAAAGGGGACACTTCGTACCTGGCTGTCCGCGGGTGTAAACTCCAGGAATCTTTGTAGTAGGGCCAGGTATTCCGGATTCCCCATTGTTGACAATTTCTACGTGCGCGCAATTGACGTAGAACTGGGTGTCGGTCGGGTTGGGGAAGATGTGTTCGAAACGCAAGAGATACTTTCCTGGAGGTGTTGTGGCAGGGACTGTAAAGTTGTACTGGACTGCGTGTTAGCCTGGGAAAAGGAAGTTGGGGGGCAGGTTTCTTACGCTGTCAAGTCTGAAAGTTCCCCATCTCGCCTTAAATTGGTCGTAGTACTTAGCCCACTCGGGATCCGAAAAGTTGCGGGACTGTTCTGTTCGTCCTGTTACGCTCAGGATCTTGAACCAGTCGCCGTCCCCAATGTACTCCTCCAAGTCGTCTGTCGGGGATTTCGAGAGCCAAGCAGATGCGTAGCCTGGATGATACATGGCTGAATAATCACCCTTGGGTATTCGTAAGTATCAAGCTAGCGATAAATACTTCGACGAGCTAGGACGACATACCGATAGCACTGGTTCGCCAATACCGAATCCAATGGTGTCGCCGGCCTGAATCACGGCCGTCTTGATAGGTGCCCACGAAACGGAGGCATTCCGCCCGCACACAAGGTCAAGGGAGTCGGGGTCCGTGTTCGGTGCCACGAGAGCAGTTTGAGGGTCCGAAATACTCGCTGATGGGCTGATCTGACTGCTCTGGCTATCAGTTTCGCGAACTGCAAGGCCATTCAACATAGGAAGAGTCCCACTTACCGAGTATACTCCCACGTGCTAGACCATTTACCATCTAGAATGATTCTTCCAAAGAGATCTATTTGCTGTTAGTTAATCGATGATCAGGCTATGGAGAGTTCCAATGACGTACAATGGGCATCTGCTGTTGCCACCAGGCACGACACCGTGGCGAGGACCGTCTGCAACTTCATGTTTCGAGCGAGGTTTTTTCAAGAGATTTAAGTAATTTTCTTGCCATATATTTGCTTAAGAGAAATGGATACCCAAAAGATACGGACCCGCCAACCATTGTATGTTTTTTCGAGTCAAGGCAAAATTGCAACATCCTACACAAGTCGACATCTCGCTTTGGCAGCTCGCCTTTCTAAATCTTACCTAATTAAGTCGACATTTATCTCAAGACTGGCCTATGGAAAACTTTATTCCGGCCGTATAAGGAAAACGGACGACTATTCTCCGTCACAACCAACATACAACGCGCACATACATCGGAATGCCGGCGCGATCGTCCAGCAACACTCCTAGTAACCCTTTAAATGGCTCATATGCTAAAGGATTCCTGAGAGGAAACAAAGACACGGTAGCATTGATTTGCCATGATAGGGAGGTGGTATCTAAGCGCCAGCGAGACGCCAGTATACTTGTGCTTGGTAATCCTGGATAGCGGCTGGGACCGTGTTCACCCGGGTTTAAGAAACTATACCCTGTCGAGGGCGCAAGTTGAATCTAATGAGGTGCTCTTTACGTGTATTTACAAGGAAAACTAGCTGTCAGGTGGTCGATTGTCAGCACAGCCTTCCTAGTTAATCATAGGGGTTGCACGTGAGGTAAGCGGACTTCATCAAGGGGCGAAAAACAGAAGCCCCATGCCAATAAAAAGATAAAACTCATGCGGTAAATTATTACTTACTTTAGAAGGCTTTGTTTTCTGTTGGTGCTCGATCGTTTGGTGGTGGGTGCATCTTCTATCGCCCATCCTCTTCGAACTGCCACTCTATCCCTTTGCCATATATCGATAACCTAATGATAGAGCGGTTAGCAGAAAGTCTGTAGATACAGTGGAGGGGCCTAGACTAGGGGTTGTTGGAACCTTGTCTCAGAAACTTGTGATAGGCCGGGCGGATCGAAGACCCCCTCCCCCATGCGAGGAATATGCTCCTATGTCCCTCATGCCACGTTAGGACGGAACACTAGAGAGTTATTTGTCCGACACCTTCTCTTCTAGGACCAAATTTATGATCTAAGAGGTTACATTGGCGGGTTTAATACGAAACTAATGTCACCTTAATTTTGCGAATCGATTTAGTCCCATGTTGATTATCAGCTGATTCTCGAGCACTGGCTTCCACACTTGAACGGTCTCGACGCCTGGCTCCGAGAAACAATATGCGGTTTTGAAGTCCATAGATTACTCCTATACAACTGTGATAACCATCGTGGTCTTTGAAGTTCAGATACTCATTTTTGCTAATAAGCCGGTAGCATGATCAATTCCGTCCAAGCCTGTGACCAAATGGCTGAAATCTCGCAATTGCATATTTAATTAAAGTTGTCTAGGTGCTGATCTTGAACGCCGCTTAAATCCTTACAGGTCGTTATCCTCCTTCCGGACAACCCCGTAGATCCCAGTTCCATAGTCATCAGCCCCTCACCTTGGCAAATGAGGCCTCTATGTGAGCGAAAGATTGTACCTCAAGTCAAAGACTTGCTGCATGGGCAATGGTAACCCGGCAATTGGATGTCCATGATTTTTGCTCCATCTTAAAGGAGTTGCAAGGGCAAAGATTATGTGGACCGAGGACAATTGGAGCTGAGCTAGATTCGGACGTCAAGCCGGGAGTTCCGTCAGTCTAAGCCCATAGAGCTCGCTGGCCCCTGGACAGTGATGGTAGTGGGTAGATACACCTTGGAGTTGAAATCTGTTGGTACTCACCGTGGTGCCACTGGATCGGCAACCGTCTTGGCTATCGTTACATCGATCACTCCTATAGGTAGGTTTTTACCTCTGGAAGGCAAGATGCCTCTGTAGGCTCTGGTTCCTCTATAGAGGACGTTTTCCTAGTGTTTTTTTCCGCCTAGTACGATGGCCTGGCCTCCAGGGCCTCGGACAGGGTGGTTAGCATCGCGAAGATAGGAGCGGATAAGAGTACTCTAGCCAGCAAAAAAAGGGGGGTATCTGGGGTTTCTTCATCCTCTTGTACAGCGTTCACGCTTGCAGTGGAATCATCTACCGAACCCCCTCCTAGCTGTCTATGTATATGTTTTAATTAGTAGAAGTGGATTAGCGCTCTTTGCGGTGTTTCCCGACGTTAAACAACATCACACACATACATCTATCACTGTGCGAGTTGCGCTTATACCACAGGATTATTCAGGCTGCGGGATCTAAGAAGTTTAATGCCGACTACATTAGCTCAATTCGCAATCTAAACTCTGTTCAATCTAGGTCTTCGACTTAGCATCCTCAAAGGTGGTATTATCATAGTATACTAAGCCTTTCACTGCCCTGTCTCGAATACATGTGCTAAATACAACTTGACAGCCACCGCCCTATATCAGCAGGGCGGTGTAGTGTGTATGAGTTAAGTAGTCTATACTACCCTCTAGGATTGATTAGCTAGAAAGCTACTTAGAGCATTCGCATTTCTTCCCAAATCCAGTCGAGGATTTACATGGACCGCAATTTCGTGATTTGCCATTGATCAGTTTCTCCGTGCATGTGTAGGGCCGAGCACTACCCGTACAGACGCCTGTAGCCGCACCCTTGACATAAGTTAGTAAAAATGTATGCGTGGATGTCAAACCAGGGAGAAGACGAACACTGGGCTTGGAAATAAAACCACCACGCTTCTCCATCAGGTAGTTGTCTCGAGCCAGAATGTAATCGTCGCGCGCCTGGAGGAACTCGGCTTTTCGGGCGACCAAGGCGCTAGTTTCCTCATCCGCCTCGTAGGAGAAGGCAGAGGTGAAGGAGGCAAGGGCAAAGATAGAGACGAGGGTCTTCGTGAAATGCATTTTGAAGTAGTAGTTGAAGATAAACTAAGGCTGGCTTGAAAGTTGGGGTGGTTGAGGGAAAATATGTTGAAAGAGGCAAGTAAAGGCTTAAAACAGGACAGATGATAGTTCTTCTGCCAATTCGATACTGTTAATCGGTGGATAGGCCAGGACTTTATAGAAACGTTCAGCTGAATATAAATATCTCCTATCCGGCGATTTCCCAATCTTTATTGCCGAGCAGGCCAAGCCATGGATTCAGTCTAGCTAGGATATTACCCTGGTGGATATATTATAGCTTGTTCCAGGTAGATTCAACATTATGTTCAGAAGAAACAACTTATCATCAATATTAACATCAGATAATTGTCAAATTGTTACTAGTAACATCTTTTTAGGGGTTTATAACAGCTTACTTAAGAAACACCAGCGAGGGCCTATCGCTGACCGAATGCGCGTGTTCACGAAGGGCTTCAACACAGATCTGCGCCTTATGCGAATACGAAGCATGAGTCGGTAGCCACCTCGGCAATTACCAGAAGGGGGATCTACCGATTATCGCATGATCCTCCCATAGGTATAACGGTATGTTCTCTACCCGTAAGGCCACCTAGCATGGATGGTAGAAGATATAAATAACTTAGCTCATTGTAAACCATTCTTCTGACACCTCGTAAGCACTGTCGCGCGCTCAAGAGCCGAGGTAAATCACGAAATTATGGCTTATCATATTTATGCATTATATATGTAAACGTACCAAAAAAATATTATGTTATCTCAACACCGTATATGCCTTTCTCGAAATTTTTTTCGAGAGCTATAAACAGTTGTCGCGCTGAGATCAGTTTGTTGGCTTATTGGGTCACAATGCGGCTGCCCATTGCGCTTGGCCTTCGAGGACATTGTAAGGATGAATAGCATCTAGAGTTGACCACTGTGATATTCTGGATGTATCGATATAGTTACTCCCCAATACTGAGCTCTCTTTTGTGCCTCGAAAAGTCTCTAGACCATCATTACGAATGTCTCCACCCGAACGATCCTAATGTAAGACCCGCAAGTAGCATCTACACGGCCAACACCGCAGCCTCGCTCCTCAGCTAGATCGGGTTCGGGCCGTGACAGGGTTACTTGGGTGGACCGCCTCAAGTTATTGAAACAACGGCGGTGATCGCCGTAGTGTCGCCTGGTTGATGGATAAGGGGGCTATCTTGTGAGAGTCTGCCTGGGATATTTGCTCTAGCTGGAGGTGATTCACTTGCAGGCTGCAGGATATATGGGTGGAATACTCTCATTGTAATTGCTCTTCAGCTCTTGCGACGAGAATAGGGCCCAGACTAGAAGGCCTAGCTGTTTAGTAGATAGAACTGCTAGCTAAACGCTAGATGTGTGGCACTTGACTTGTCTGTGACGACGAAGGCAGCGATTTGCGAAATAGGCAGATTGTCGATACTTTCGCAAGTGCAGATGGACTTGAGCTATGTGGTTCATCCAGGACTAGGCCAGAGATGGCGGTCTTTAAATAGAGGAAAAGCAGCATCTTAAGGTTCATGAAAGGAGTCATGCCGACGAAAGAGTCATCGCCGGATAGACAAGGCCATTTATGGACAGTGTCGCGATAGCCTTTGGATTTAAACCTTATATACGGCTGGGCACAGCCATTATTGGTGTTGAACCTTGTGTACGGCCGGGTAAAAAGGCTGAAGTTTAATGTGTTATGATACTGGGTATAGTATCAGGTTGTCAAATTCTTGGTGTTTGGGAATTTCCCCTTTTTTTTCAGCACTGTATAGCTCTCTCACTTACTAGCTAAACGCTAGCTTTTAGGAGATGACGACCCGCATCCTGACAGGATGTCCAGGATGGACCACGGAGCTCCGAGGGCTGTTTATTTGATGGTTTCCGAGTTTTATGTTTGTTGTGTTGTGTTTTTTGAGGGACAGTGATCAGGGCCTGGTTCTGATTCTTGTTCTGAAGGCAAATTGTATCACTAGCAGAGAACTGCATTTGAAATTAGAGTCATCTTTGAGACAACCAAATGGTGCTGCTGCTAACGACTATTCGAGCTGGCGCCAAGGTCATCAAAGATGGCAGAGATCTGATTTGATGGGGAAGATCCAGAACGTGAGAGACTTGACTCTCTGTTTATGCACAAGCATGCTATTGAAGGCTTGCCACGGTTGTGTATGATAGTGATTACGCAACCACAAGACAAATCTAAGATTAAAGAAAATACAGAAGAAGATGGATAACTCATTTCATTCCATCGAGCCATTGAATGCTCACTCTTTTCCGCCAGCCTGCTCCTTCATGTCTTCGAGACCAAACTCTATCTCGAGGGTCTTCCGCAGCTTTACCTCCCGCTCCACAAACGACAGGATCAATGCGAGCGCCTGGAGCGCAATACCAACCAGAAAGACCTTGCTGAGTGCTGGGATCCGCAGTGAGTGCTGCAAAGGACCCGATACCACCGGGGAGAAAGCTGAAGCCGATGATGTGCAGCAGCTTGTATTTACCCCATATGGTGAGAGCGACGGCTCCGACGGCCGCGCCAGGAACAGCTATCAAGGTGTCGGGCAGAATCTGTACACCCGAGCGGGTGGGCGTTGATAGCTGGACAGCTTGGAAATGGAGTGGTAGGAAGAAGATGACCCAGTAATTCAGCATGGAAACAACGAAAATATTCGCGTAGATCACGGCCGAGTTACGGTTGGAAAAGAGACGTGGCGGCCTAGCCAAGATTCTCTAGGTTAGTTTTAGTTGTGAGGATATGGGAAGAGAATGACAAGCAAAGGGGTGAGGGTGAAACGAACATGACCAGTTCTGGCACCCATGTAGAGCCTTCGAGAACAAAGAAGCCGGCAAGCCCAACTAGGCCGAGGATCAAGGGGACAAGAATCTGATATGACGCCCAAGGGTTCCGGGCATCGGCCCAAGTCAGGGCGATCAGTACCAATACGGTGGGTGCCACAAGCAGGGCGTTGCCCGCCACGTCGATCCGCTTGAGTTTGTCCCATGCCTTAGTCTCCTTGTCCCATTTGAGGCTGATATAGAAGACCTGGGATTATTGTCAGTCCATTACTCTACTTGTGTGGAGTTGCCAGCCAGGTCAAGGTGCCACAAACCCATCTCCAACCGTGTTCTGAACAATGGCGCCGCCCACAACGGGTACAATTGCCATGCCAATCGCGTAGGTCATGGCGAGGATGGCCTGGTAGGCGTTTCTGAGCCGGAGAGAACGAGATGCGAAATGACGATGCCCATGATGGCCGTCATGCCGCCGCTCCCAGAGCCTTGCACGGCACGGCCAGCACCCCCGTTTGCGCCGCCGGTCAAGCCGCTCCCCAATGTGTATATCGCGACTACAACCAGCGCGATATGGCGACCGCCGAAGAGGTTGGCAAGCTGGCCAGTGATAGGTTGCACGACGGAACCAGGATTTTTAGTTCAGCAGCCTGTCCAATTTTTTTCGAGTATAGCAGCTGGTGTTGGAATGAGATGCTCACTTAGCCAAGAAGAATATATTCGTGACCCAGATGTAACTGCTGCCCAGGCCCAGTTGGTGGACAATGGTGCGCAGCGAGTCACCGCGACCATGTTCTCTACCGAGCACAGGATCTGCATCGTACACAGGGCCAAAATGACGCACCAGAAGCGGCAGTCTCGATTGCACGCATCCTCAGCCTGCTCCTGCGTCTCGTTGTCGCTCTTGCTCGTCTCTCGTGATCCGACATTTGCACCATCCCCAGCTTCATGATGAGACCGACCATGAGGTTTGAAGTTGACTGCACGCAGATCGGGTGTCGCAACGCCGGGTGAACGCGCGCATCGGGGCATGATCTCATTCTCGGTCTCCTGAGTATCAGTAACACCAGCGTGCTGACCTGCGTCTGGACTCATCATCAGGTTGAAGCTCGGGTCGATCGGTCCATGATGCCTACCTAGGAAACCACAGCTTGCTTCTTCAAGCGATGCTTAAAATTAGACATGTGCTATCAATCCTGATGCCGATTTTCCGGCTGGCGGAATGCACACAGCGGACAGGAGACCGAAAGCTGACCTGGGGGTTCTGGCTGCATTTGGAGGAAATCGCCGAGCTGCTGATGTGCTTGGAGAATGCCAAAAATGGCCTCAGCCAGCACATCATCCGTGAGCTCTAGGGACAGGGACAGGCCCAAGCCTTCTAAGCCTGGCCACTAACTAAGCCTTAAAGTGATGTGGCCGGGTGGAGGCGAGTCAGAAAATAGTACTCGATCCCGTAATACCGCGTTCAACCTCCAGACAAGATACGCGTACGGTGAGCCTACCCTACACCCACGACATTTGAGCAAACAATGAGCAATCACTGGTGGTTTGGGATTTCCATGATTTGACAGTAATCAAAGTCTGGTTCGATTTTTATGTGATAGGAAGGTAGTTTTATGCTGGTTTTCGAAAGGACCGGTCGATATCATAAGTGGTGGTTTGTGTCTTGACAAAATGGAGCATGAATTGGGCCTACGATTGTCAACTATCAGAGTCCTCCAGCTAACAGACGCCCGCGCAACAAAACCCGTAGGTGGTGCAACATCCACGCGACTACGACACCAATACTACGAGTGCCGTCAAAGTTAGGGACTTGTGCTACTATTTTCCAACCAAAGTTGCGATCATCGGGACTATAGGTCAGCACTTGCATTCAATTGACACATCAGCAACAGAACTGTCGCACCACCACCAACATCACCAGCGGGGTAGATGCCGAGCGACACCCAAAGTTCGACAATACGCCGTGTAGAGTAAGTGCCGATACCAACATCCTCATCCAGACTGAGGCGGGCGTTGTGGGAGACCTAACGTCAAATCTCGCCAAGTCGCAGGTTTTAATTAACCAGATCCCGGGTGCATCTCCCAAAGTTCTTCCCTCCAGTCGATGTACCTGTGTATCTAGTAATATTGAATTAGGTACGGAGTGGATACACTGACGGGCCAAGGCCAGCAATCACTCAATCACCCTGCCCTGTGGCTGGGCTGCGAGGATCGTACATGGGCTGGATGTTAGCATGCTGACAGCGCTACTGTGTCCTCCCAGCTGAGCTTCTCGTGAATTGTCTGTTTGAGCAAGAGCGGGTTGGGTAAATGAGCGGAGAGCCTGTCAGCGGGCTCCCATTGGCCAGGACGAGGTCAAGCTTTATTAATAATACACAGTGGATCTGTCCGGTCTGCGCACCAGGATGTTCGCTTACTTTGCCGAGGCCTGGGCTGAGCTGAAGCATCTACCTGGAACAAGGACTGCATGACGTCCTCCTTCAGCGCCGTGCAGAGACGCAGAGGATTGCCAGCTGCAACACACCTGACCCAAGGTCAGAAGCGACATGCTGCAACAACCAGCGGCCGGTGCCTGTTGATGTGATGAATGGCCTTAGCGATGATCCGCTGATTAGGCAAGTCCCTCAGCCTGCTGGAGACTGATTTGAGTAGGGCTATATTAAGCACACTAGGGCCAAGGCCAGCCCAATCACGACCAGGGACGGAGCTTAGCTCTGGGCATCTTCTTAGGGGCGAGTGGCCGATGGACAAATCCTTCCCCCACCTGTCCCTGTAGTTTCACCCTGTAGGTCCTGGCCTGTCCCCTACCGCGCCCAGCTTCAGCTCTTTCGCACGCCAAGTATTGTTAATATACGTTCCCGCGCAAAGCAGGGTTGAGCGGCCGATTGATTGATTTACAGAGGGCTGGTGATGGAGTGGGCGGATGTCGTGCATCGCTTCAATCATGGGCTTTAGTACCCAGAAACTACCAAAGTACAGTGAGTGTCGGGGAAACAGCAGCATCCAATATAATCCAGAACACTGCTGTGAGTCAGATCACTGGCGAATTATGCCATGCCATACCCCAGCAGGCAGCTAGCTGCCCTACCTAGCCAGGGCTGGTCTTTGCGAGCTGCGCCGTGGGAGTAAGCCGGTCCACACCAGACGGAACCTTTGGGCTGCGCATGAATCCAGAAATACATTCATGCGAGTGCCGACCTGGCTCCCCGCCCCGATGGAAGCAGGGATCACCGGGACACTGAACAGAGCTTGGCCGGACCCCTGATTCGTCCTAACCCGTAAACATACACAACCCGCAGAGTCGAGCCTGCTCAGGACGGAGAGACGACATCCTGGTCCGCGACCAGACTCCGTCAGCAGAGCTGGGCCTCCCCCATCCGGACATGTTCTCGTAATTCGAGCCGTGTGTGTAATTTTAGAATCCCGGCTCTCATCGCCGTGGCCAGTGCCTGCCTGCCTAGGGCGGCCCGCGCAAAGATGAGATGTTTTCTCTCCAGAGTCCGGCCTGACCAACTGGTATATAAGACTACTCTTCCCTCGTCCAAAGATCCAACTTCTTCTCCCATCCACAACAAAAACAACAAAAAAACCATTTTCTTGAAGAGCCGGTCTCTTTTTTCCTTTTTTTCCTTTTCTCTTTTTTCTTCTTCTCTTTTGTTCTGTTTTACAGGACAATTTCAACCCCCCTTTCCTAATAATCTTTTCATATAATATTTTTTTCCTTGTCTCCCCTTGAAAAAAATAATTCAAAATGGTTTCCCTCAGACAGTTGACCCTCATGGCACCTCTCCTCCTCGGAGTCGTCGCCGCCGCCCCCGCCGCCTCCGACTCCGACATCGCCGTCCGTGGTGAGTTCGACGCCGCCGAGCTCATGATGGAGACCCGCGACGAGGAGGACTTCCAGCTCGAGACCCGCGCCGACAAGAAGGCCGCCGCCAAGGCCCCGGCCCCCAAGAAGACCGAGGCCAAGAAGGAGGCCACCAAGGCCACCTCCAAGAAGACCGAGGGCAAGAAGGAGAAGACCGCCACCAAGGAGAAGTCCGTCTCCGGCAAGAAGGAGAAGACCGGAACCGAGTCCTCCAAGAAGGGCTCCAAGTCCGCCTCCAAGGAGGTTGACGGCAAGAAGGCCAAGAACTCCAAGACCTCCAGCAAGGAGAAGTCCGTCTCCCACAAGGAGAAGAACTCCAAGACCTCCAAGAAGGAGGGTTCCAAGACCAAGTCTGCTTCCAAGACTGAGGGCAAGAAGGGCTCCAAGTCCGTCAAGGCCTCTGGCAAGAACGCCGCCTCCAAGAACAAGCACTCCAAGACTGCCAACGGCAAGAAGGCTGTGAAGGCTGGCAAGAACTCCAAGACCGCCCACGGCAAGAAGACTGGCAAGGGCGTCAAGGCTGGCAAGAAGACCGCTCACGGTAAGAAGGCTAGCAAGGGCGTCAAGGCCGGTAAGAAGTCTGCTCACGGCAAGAAGACTGCTCATGGCAAGAAGACCGGCAAGGGCGTCAAGGCTGGCAAGAAGTCTGCTCACGGCAAGAAGACTGCTGGCAAGCACTCCAAGACCGCCCATGGCAAGAAGAACGGCAAGGGTGTCAAGGCTGGCAAGAAGACCGCTCACGGCAAGAAGACCGCCCACGGCAAGCACGCCTCCAAGACCGCTCACGGCAAGAAGACTGCCCACGGCAAGAAGACCGCCGGCAAGCACGCTTCCAAGAACTCCAAGACCGCTCACGGCAAGAAGACTGCTCACGGCAAGCACGCTTCCAAGAACTCCAAGACTGCTCACGGCAAGAAGACTGCCGGCAAGCACGCCTCCAAGAACCACGGCTCCAAGGCCTCCAAGCACTCCGAGGAGTCCGAGTCCACCCACCGCCAGTCTCACTCTCAGTCTTCCCACTCTGAGGAGTCTGAGGAGTAAGCGGCTCCTTTGTCGCTTCTCCCGCGACGGTCCCGGCCGCCAGGCGAGTTTTCTTGTATAAAATATGCTTCCGGGGGATCGGCGACGGCCCCCTAGAACACCCGGTTTCGAGTTCGCTGTTTGGAGGTGTTGGATAGGACTGGATCATAGACAATTTCCTTTGAGTGTAGCGATTTGAATTGAAAGATTATTATGTTAATAAAGTTCCCTGAATACCTGCTGTGATAATCTGCTGAACCCAGTAAAAGCTCAACATCAAGTTATCGGCCTGCCTGTGCCTGGCTTAGCCTCATTGCACTTAGTAGCCCTCAATAAAAACACTTTTGGCCGACTTATTGCACCATCTGGATACTTATTATCTTCGAGAGTTGGGTACATTGTACGGAGTATATAAGTATGTATTTTCTCGTATGTGTATTATCTCGATTGCTTCAAGTTGGGCTCAAGGCAGCCTCAGCGACAGGCATCGCCATATCCAAACATGTTCTGTTAATTCCATTATCCACCCCAAGAACATCATGCACCTGGCTAGTATCACAATTGAATTAATTGAATTCTCCTCAAAACAGATAGTAGTTGCGTAAATCATCTCATTATTCATGCCTCTTTAGTGGGCTCTACGTCATATTCAACCTCAGTGCGTATCACGTATTTTGCTCCCTTCGTTACTCCCGTACCTTCGTGCAGCGGCGCCAACCTCGTGTCTCCGTGCGGGAAGAGCGCGACGGAGCCCATCACTGGCTGGACGGGGTACGCATTGAGCGTTCCTTCACGTGCTGCTGGCAGGAAGTACGTCGTCTGCCCGCCTTCGAACTCGTCGTTGAGGTATATGAGGAATGTAAATAGCGAGCTCTGCTTCTTGTCTGCCGGTGATGCGTCGTAAACGTACGTATCGTCTGGGAGGATGCCTGAAGGCGGCCAAGCGCCTGCGAGAGAACCAGCGTCAGCAATTAGGAACATTGAGTATGAGAGGGAATGGCTTGAGCAATTACCATCGATGTGAGACCTGTACTCGGCACCGGGGATATAGCGGTAGACGCGGAACCGGCGGTTGATGCCGCGGACAAGACGATCATCTACCGATTGAGGGACGAACGGAGACACGCGTGACCAGAGACGGTCGTGGAACTCGGTGTCGACAACCCAGTAGAAGTTATGCGCTAGGATGCTGGTGTCGCCGTCTTCGCGCAGGGGCGCATCGGGGAGGAAATTGACATGCTCTCCGGCGGCGATGATGCCCTTGCACTCCTCGACCGAGAGGACATTCTTTATGAGACCAAGCCCCGGAACATGGGGGTGCTGGACCCATTCAACCTCCGGGCCCTTGTCTGCGAGCGGGATGGAGTTGGGTTTGGATGTGTATAGGATCGCGGGGTAGTGGTTGGGAGGCTTTCGTTGGGGGCCTGGCGTCGTTTCGATCGTCCGTAGTGCTGTAGACAGTTCAGGTGGCGCTGATTCGAAGATGGTCTTGTCTAGTACCGACGCATACACTTCGAGCGGTGTGGTGGACGGTCTTAGATCCCAAGTGGGTTGGAGGGTGATGCTCGGGTAGAAGGTCGAGGGCAGGTCGCGGACGACGGCGTTGGTGTTGGTATCGATCTGGCCGCACACGCGCAGAATGGAGTCGAGCACAGCAAGGAGATCCTGCTCCCTTGGCGTACGTTCAACATTGCCGCCATTGGCAACACTGTCGGGTTGCGATAGGCCGCTGATGACATCGAGATCGCGGACCCAGCGACACAGAGTCCCCAGCTTCGGCTCTTGACTTCGAATCTTCATCTCTGCCAGCAGGATCCTCGCTTCCATATATTTTTCGTCCGCTAACGCTGCTGAAACTCGTGCTGATAGATTTGCACCCTCTAATAATTAGGCAAAGTATGTGTTAGTTGGTTGAACCGACGTCATCCACAGGGACCAGGAGGGCACTTAGTCGGAACATACCTGCGGCAATCGAGCCAGTCGTGCACGCTTGGCGGAAGTCATAGGAGGCCACGCGAAGATCCTTGCATGCCTTGGTCTTGATCAGGCCGGGGAATTGGGCTAGGGTTTTGAGGGTATCGACAGTGATCTCGAGCTCCTCTTCCGAGATGACTGTGTGTATGCTCTTCGGATCGTCTGGGGGTGGAGTAACGAGCGTCGCGCCGGTCGCCACCTGAGTCTTGGGGTTTTTTCGAGGGTCTTCAAGCTGCGCGTTTCGCTTTCTCTTCGCTGACTTTGATTTCGACATTGTAAATATTTGGAAACAAGGAGGAATCCGCCTCAATGGTCGTCGCTGAGAGGATGAGTTGGATGGGAAGATTGTGGGATCATTGTTGGCAAATGGGAATATTCTTAAACGAGCTGGCGGGGCGGATTATCTTATCGTATCGGAAGTACTTTGTCTTTGCCTGTACTCACGTATTAGTGTTTGTACACTCGTTAGCAAGATAAGATAAGATTTTGGAAGACCCACAACTGGTTGGAATGTGGCAAGAAATCCGGGGTCCTTATGATCTCAACCTCCAACGGATACCAGAGCCAAGATCCAGTGACTACGTATCGCCATGGTAAAAATAAGTCAATGGCTTGTTGGCAACTCAAGGGCTATGATAACTAGAAAATTGGAAGACTTGTGAGGTGTGGTGCGATGCCTGGGCAATCGGCCGATTTTACGCCACATGCTGTAAGCCACACAGTAACGGTGGTTTCGTTACGCCACAATATGATGGGCCTTCTGTTTAGAGAGTTTCACAACCTTGGAAGTCATTTCGCATCGAACACTTAAATAAGAGGGCCGAGTAAATTACGAGGACATAAACCGAGACTATTCCAAGGCTTCTTTGTAAAATGATTGTCAAACATCCAGAGGGCCCTCAAAGCCGCGACGAGCTGAAGCTTGTCCCAAAAATCTGTTTCATCCCAATCTGAGAAGACCACAGGGCAACGCATTTTGTCGTGATGATCGAGGCGCTAGATTGTATATCTAAACTCTGGGCTCTCATTGATAACACATTCACCTCGATCTGCCTTTCTATTCCGGTGCCTGAAGAGCAGAGACAGTGCTGCTGTCACAATAGCAATGAGCGCAGTACAGCTGAGAGAAAAGTGTCAGCTGACATTGTGAATTATCGGATGAACAGGAATGAGATGAGGTATAAGCTTAGGTTAACAGGACTTACACTAAGCAAGCAATCATCCCAGGTCGGTAGTGTGGAGAGTCTTGGCTTCTGAAAACAAGACTACCAGCAATGCCACCGATGCCGCCAAATATGGTGAGTAGAGCAGAGCAGAATGCTCGTTTCCATTGACCACGGATGTTGCTGGCCTATGGTGACCAGGTCAAAGGTTAGCATGACTACCTTGTTGGCATCCTCCCAGATGGCTGGGTTTCCTCACGAACCTGGTAAGACATAATGGCGGGACTGTTCGCATTTGCGCCTGCGACAGCGATAAAAATGCCAAAATACTTGACCTTGGGATCGGGGTGAAAAGCCATAATTGGCAGGCCGGTTATTCCGATCGCACAGTTGATGAAGAGAATGAGTGCTCGTTTCTTGTACCGATCACCGGCCCAAGACCCGGTGAACATGACAATTGCGGCGAAAATGTATGGCGGCGATCCAAGGCATTGAGCTTCTGCTACGCTAAAACCTAGACTTTGCCTCAAGACGAACGGTACCGAAGAACCCGAACGAGTATGTGACTGTCGTGCAGAGACTACAGCAACCCCGTGGACCGGTCATTGGCTTAAATGCGACAAGAGGAAGACATGTGGATAGAGAGCGAGATGGATCTCTTGGAGACTGAGAAGGAAAATATTCTCACTCACAAGAATAGAAATGCAAAAGCCCAGATCTCAATCTCATTGGCTGGCTTCAAGAATGCAGCAAGCGAGAACGGCTCTAGTTTGGTGGACCCACGGTCAGCGTCGAGACGCTGAAGCACGACCTTGGCTTCATCTACTTGGAGGAATAGAGGCGAAGGCTTTTCGGCTTCTTGACCTGGGAACTTGACCAGTACAATATAATCAAAGAGGGCCACAGCACACGTTATGATTCCTTCGAGGATAAAAATTCTTGCCACTCCCAGCCCGAGTTAGCTTGGGCGGTGATGAAGAGAGCCATATTGACTTACCAACGCCAGCCACGCAGCCCACCATGCCCCTCCAGTTGCATCAAACCATATGACAGAATCCCTGATAATGCTGACAGGATAGTTCCCGTCATATAGAAGACCGAGTACCGTTTGCCAATTTCATCTAGTAGATAGATGTTGGATTAGCTACCCTCGCGAACTGGCGCATCAAGAAAACCTTACATCGAGTATACCATGTAGACAAAAGATAAACCGCACCAGGGAAAAAGCCTGCCTCGAATACTCCTACAATAACTCGGAGTCCGACCATTGCCTTCCAGCCATGAACAAAGCCGAATCCAATAAGGACGACACCCCATGTGAGACAAGCAGCCGAGAGAAAGATCTTTGGGCCAATTTTACGGCAGAGTATGGTTATCGTAGGCTGAAAGACGATGTAAGACACAAAGAAAATTAAGGTGATTGTACTGTATCCATATCCGGTATTGAGATCGAGGTCATCAAACATGCCGGCGATGGCAGCATGAGAGACGTTGGTTCTGTCCATCAGTGAAATTCCATACATCAGACCTAAAGCAGGGAGGAGCCGTAGGTCTATTCGCCTACGAATCCGTTTGATCTCCTCTTCTGTAAAGTCTGACCCGATTTGGCCAGGTTCCGAGTCTTCATTATGAGCAACGCTTGGCTTGTCCTTGTCTTGATGAGCGCTCATGTTGATACAATCGTGAGGGCGAATTATTGAACGGAAAGCATTAATGCTTTGAATAATTGTATAAAAAAAAATAGAACACCACATACCAAGTCTTGATTATCGCCTAGAGCAGACCTCTAAATCTGGTTTTCTAATTGGGAAATGAGGAGTGTCCATCTTGTGAGCTGTGACGTACGTTGCTGGTCGGGTGAACAACTCCGAGCGTGATGAACCATCTCATCTGCCCATCAATAATAACATTTCTTGGAATATATGGAGAATATTGGCTCCTTTCATTGGACAGACTGCATAATTGTACCCTGTTGTAATATCAGACGACCTCAGACGGTTGCATTCGGCCCCGGCATGGCGAACTACATCCAGACCCCTCTTCAGATTCCTGAGAGAACGCGGGGTTGGGATCTGTCTATGAGCTCAGGCTGCATACTGTGCAGAATAAACTGTGCGCAGGCCAGTTGTGAACATCTCACGGAGCAGAGAGTGGTATATTTCTCGCAGTCACTCATTCATTGCCAAACACCTCTTCTGCAGTCATTCTGGCCATGCAAAATGAAGCTAGTTCTAATATAAGTAGTGATAGCAACCTGAGATTGAGGTTTCTGGAATTCTGGTTAGAAATACCAGGCTCAATATCTGATTCATAGAGTTTTATTCTTTGAAATTAGATGGAATCAGGGCCCGTATACGAAAATTGCTTGCTTATACGGTTAAGCATGTCTCAGCGCTTGGCACAAACGCACTTTTATGAGGACCCTTGTTCCCGATTCTCCACGGAGAACGCTACGAGAAGATACTAAGGCCTGGGCGACCGGTTGGAGAGAAAACAATACTCCCTTTGAGCAGTATCATTCGACAATCGAAACCAGAGCCGCTTTGTATTGTACGTGTCAATCGCCCCTCGACATTTGATAAATCCAACGCTTCGTTTCAAGCTCGGCTTCGGGTTTTGTTGAGACTGCTTTGAGAAGATTTTTAGTGTCCTCGTCGACTCTCCAGCAGACAAGCTCTGCTGATGCGTCCTCTGTCTCCGCCAGCACCCGCTAATCTGATGGGAATTAACCAGAAGTAGGCATTCGTAAGTGGATCAATAGAAAGAGTCTCTCCTATTAGAAAAAAAAATCAAGCGTATAAACCTACTAGCGGCTGGCTATCCAAATCACCTATACAAAAGCCTGGGAAAATCGGATAGTCTCACTCTACATATCCACTGCATTACGTATACGTAAAGATGTTTAGGTGCTCATAGGTATATAGAAGCTGGGGATTCTCGTAAATCAGCCAATTAAGAAGAGAGACGACTTCCTCAATACCCCCAGGCCTCTCAAATTAGGTTGACCTCCAAGGCGTTCATTCCTCAAGTGCTCCACTCCCCTCCCCTCATTCTGCCTTACCACTGGGCATCCATGAAACCAATTTCGACCTGAGAAACTTTTCCGGTAAACACCGCCTCTCCTTGGCTTTTAAGGCGATACATTGGCACGTGGAGTTTGCTGTTCTGTATAAAATTATGGGTTCAACAACAGAAGATTTTCGCTTGTGACCGCTAGCCACGATTGTTTCTCAATCCATATGAGATCGTATCCCCTGAGAGCTTATCGGAGTTACAGGAAGCTGGCTCAACTAACTAATGGATGGGATGATCACGCCCCTTTAGTATAGGGTGTGCACACCGATTTCGATGTTGGAGCTCACCGTCCTGCAAAGAAGAAACTTCTTAAGCGGTGAAGACCATATCTCAGGGTTTCAAAGCCACATAGCCTCCCGCAAACGAACGAGGGGCGCAGGTAGGCTAGATGGGGATTGCCAAATGCCGAATTTTCCGGGTCTTGGCCTGTTGTATGACACATCTGACATTTCAGGGGTCTGCCTAGTGCCCCAAGTATGCCTCGATGCAACATCATGGGCCATAGTTTTGCCACTATGTCCAGAAATCCATTGAGCATCGATCCCATTTCGAAAGCTGAGCATATTATAGACAGGCGTTCAATACATCAATCGCTGTCCAAAGGATCCGGCTCACGCCAAGTTTCTTGGTTCGCTAGTTGCGATCCATGTAATGACCCCATTAGGCAGGTAGTTATAACCTTTGCCGACGACTGCGGCCAGTGCCAGGCTGTCAATGCACCGACCACGGCCTGATCGTAATTTGTTGACATGAACTGTTGGGTAAGGATAACTTGGAACATAAATAGGGCTGACGCCCCCAGATTTCTTGACCCTGATCTACAAACCAAACTTTCTTCACAAGCACCGGCCACCTTAAAACCGAATCCTAACCGAAAGTAAACCACTTCTCCTCCCCAACTGTCTCGACTAGAAAAACTGACCTGTATTGTTCAGATATCAAAATGCGTCCCACCGCAGCGATCGTTACCTTGGCCATTGCGGCTGCTCCCGCCTTCGCCCAGAGCTCCGGCAACGGCACTTGCGCACTGAACCCATACAAGCCCGAGGACACCTCCCTGAAGTGCATCTGGGGCCAGCTGGCCAACATTCAGGAGTGCGCCGGCGGCACTTCTTGCTCTGAGAAGGGCAACCCCTGCTGGTACACCCAGAGCTGCGAGGGCTGCGCTTGGTGGGTCAAGTGCACCTAAGGGCGGACAGGTTATCACGTTGAGCATCACGAAAAGCATGAAGTGAATGACGTATTGACGGGCTATGGGGAAATTTTGTGAATTAGTTGTTACAAAATAAAGGGCTATTTTAACCCATGTTCACTTGACCTTTAGTCCGACTTCCAATGTGAGGTAATGATTGCACCTTTTTGATCTTCTTGACGAGCTACCATTGAACTACATGTGGCGTTGTCTAACTACTTTCTTGCTTAGTAGCGCACCTCCTCTTCGAAAGGACGCTGGCCACTACGTTACGTGAAGGGGAAACTATTCAAATTGTTTTCAATCCCTAGTGTGAAAATTCAAGGACTGTGCATTCAGCCTTTGAGACGATCCTTGGATTTTTTGGATTTCTCGCTCAATCGTGTCAACATGGTGACATGATCCTGATACCAAATTTTGCCCACAGCTGTTGAGTTGCCCCAGCCTCTTCCATTCTTACCTGACATTCAGTAAATAGCTGAATGTTAGTTGAATTGGTTACAGTATTTGTTTGGGAGCTTTCTGCCTCTAATCGAAGTGCTTAAACCCAAGCTTTGAATCAGATCCTCCCAGTATGGAATATATTGGTGTTGCCTACAAGACAAAACAGAGTTACCAACAGGACAGAGTTTCTTAGATTGAGGGGTTGACACTTGACTGTCAGTGCTATCGAGTGAGGTACCAAGATCAAACAAGAATTGAGAGAGAATGAGCAATGAGCAAGATACTCGGCTATTAGGCACATTATGAACCAACTGCAACTGCAAGTTCTGTGCCATCTCCATGAAACCTGAAGGATCATTTGATGCCCAATTGTGTGGCTATACGACATGGATTCGGCAATTAATCAGATAACGACGACCGTTCTGTTTTCGCACATCACCAGATTAGAAAGGGAGAGTCAATATCTGCTAGCAAAGTAAGTGTTCAATTCTATTTTCGACATAATTGGACATAAGCTGGCCAAATGTCAAGCCATCATCTACTCCCGCAGGCTAATTGGGGTCTGCTACTGCTATCTAATTTATGAATTGGAGTTCCAGATAGCGCGAAAGACGAGAATATGGTAACTGGCGAGCCGCTTCAAAAGAGTGAGATGATTCAACAATGGCCAATAAATCGCTATTATTTGATGCATGAGGGGAGTGATCTCAATCATGGTGACCGCAATCCCGACAAAATTCCATCAGATTGAAGTGAGATAGCTGATAGGGTAAAGAATCCGATGAAATTGACTGTACAGGCTTAACGGATAAGCAATATGTTGAATCCTCATGATGGAGACCCTGGGCTGACTCGAAGTAACATGCCGGTGAGGGCGCACCGTGTCGGTAACTGTCCACCCAGTTGAGCCCTACCAAATATGCAGGCATACTGGGGAATTCTCCCCAGCGGGGTCTCTCTGCATTAATTGTTCGGAAGGGAACTACAAATAGGCCGTATCGTATGTTACGAGTTATTAAGGGGAAGTTTTTGTTGAGTGCTGACTGCGACAGTGTTGACACATGTCCACAAAGCAGGTACTTCCCTTTTACCATCACAGAACCAGGCAAAAGCTTGGATCGGAGGAGATTCACGAATTGCCAGAAAAGTCTGTATTTGTGGTTATGAGTGTGAAAAGTTCTCACTAAAGTATTCAAAGTATGACTCGTCATTTCGAAGAATACCGGACAGCTACAACCTTGTACGATGTTCTCTATTCAGTCAACAACGCTGGCTGGAATCTGAGTCAGAATAGTTGCACACCCTTATGCAGAAATGATTCACTCTTAGTGATACGATAAGCTGTAAAAAAACTTTTTCAATGTTTCAATACTATTAGGTTATATGCAATAGCAAATATCGAGGGGTATGGAAGGGCCAAGATGTAGGGTAGCTCCTACCACGGCAGGGAATGCTTCAGCTTCTCCTCAATTGGGATCCGGCAATTCTATTTTATTGACGGCGCTGATAGTCTCTGCTTTGGTGATCAATGTGCATGCTAAGTCGGGCTGGGCCGCGCAATTAAGGTCTGGCGGATCAATAATTTCATTGGCGTTGTGGGATTTATTGGAAGGGCTGAGTCTCGGCTCGGGGCGGATCGTCCAGCGCCATTTCGAAGCGCCCAGGCACATGGCGTGCTTGGGCGAGACCAGAGCGTGCAGCGAAACAATGGCGCCCAAAAAGCAAGCGGTCAATACGCCGGTGGCGCGCTCAGCTGAATGCGAAGTTATTGAAAATACTATCCGAGCTGAGAGTGGTCGATGGAAAACGCCTGTCATAGTGCGTTTCGCATCGACGCCTCACCGAGGGAAATTCATGGGAACTGCACAGACCGCAAATTGTGTGGCAATCGACCGGAATCTGCCATTAGGGACTTTGACCTGCGCGGCGATCCCCAGATCCAGACATGGGAGAGGGGCTGCTGATCCTGCTCGCAGCCGACCAGACCAACAACCTCCCGCAGTGAGTAAGTGATGGAGAATAGTACTGGCCCCGGCATCAGGGATGAATTTAGACACAATGACCAACAAGAGTCACCATTTTTACCATTCTGACTGTCTTACAAAGACCAACAGGCAGATGGATGCCCTCAAGCTCACGGAACTCCACAGGCTCGTTCGCATGCCATTCGCACAAGACCCAAAAAACACCCGAGAGAGTGCTGACTGTTATGCACACAGAGGCCTCAAAATAGCACTTTGGCCCATTATTGGTGACCGAATCAGGACTGCCAAGTACGTTGGCGTGAAGCCCTCCACATAGGTAGTAAGCGGGTGCTGTGAGCTGCAAGGCACTGCGGTCTTGTCAGACTCAGCCTCCTGCTGGGTCCCTGCAGCGTGTTGGCGCATTCCCAACTGATTGGGTGATTATTATCCCCTCACCGGATGGACCGTGTCTGCACGTTGGCGCTGGGTGGCTTTTCAGAGCTGTTACTTCTCATGTTTCCATCCATGCAAGCCTCTTCGTATTGGGGGCGCCAACGTGCTGAGTTGTTCTCTCCTGCTTGCTTTCCCCAATTATTGTGACCGTGCCCTGCAGCGTAGCCTTCAGCTGTACGGTGAGGAGGAGTCTGGGCGCTCTCGTAGGTAGCTGGAAGAGCTCTGGGCCCAGCTCAGCTTAGCTCCAGGCCCATTGTGCGTGGAGAAGGCCCTGCATAGCTTCAAAAATTGCATCCAGGAACGCGCCTGTTGGGAGATCTGCAGTCTAGACATGATGGTGGGCGGTTCCGGAATCCAACTGGCCACATCGGCTTACCGAAAGGGAGAGCTTCCCATTGGGGAGCCAACAGCTTTCAAGTTGGCAAGGCGCACCAACAGACAGTGCCAAGGATGCCGTTTTTAGGAGCCACTAGCGCGGTCTGGTATAGTCCAAGTCTGGGCCAGCGTAAGCCTGCCTTAGCTCGCCATGGCGTGTAAGCCAACAACCGCCGTCTGGGTCCCGCATCGCATCAGCACGCTGAGATCCATGCAGCATGTTGCGAGCCTTGCGATGGGGGAGAAAATAGACTCGCAGATGGACCGGCCTCACCGCTGAGATCCTCTTCATCTTGAACTTATTTGTATATAAACCTGTTCAAGACCCCCTCTCAATATCATGCCTCTGCTTCATCATCAGTCCAATCTGGTTCACCTTCCTTCAACTCTACAGCTTTGAAATCATTCTTTCTTTCCTTGTTCGTTTCCAGCTCTTTTCTGAAACAACACGCCTCTCTTTGGTTCTCTACCGACCCTTTCAAAGCCCAAGTACAGTTACTTTCTTGAATTCAGTTCTTCAAGCCCACCATCAAAATGGTTTCCGTGCGCCAAATTCTTTTCACCCTCGCGGCTAGCACCGCCGTCTTTGCCCTTCCCACTCCGTCGGAAGTGGATGCCAAGTTCAGCAATTTCCAATCTATTGGTCTCACAGTGCCCGGCGATGTCAAGTCGGCATCCAAGCAGGCCGGCGCCATGACCTACTACCTTCCAGGTCAGGTAAGTTAACAAATTCCCTTTCAGTCGGTTCACCCAAAGCACACAGCTCTGACATGTAATTTCTCGTATAGGGTGTCGGTAACGGATTCGGCGCCTGTGGCAAGAAAGTCGACTTCACTCAGCCCATCGTCGCCATCTCTGGCTTCGACTACGGCCACCCCGCAAGCGGCAACCCCAACGACGCTGACATCTGCGGCCACTGGATCAAGATCACAGGCCGGGAATCTAAGAAGGTCACCTGGGCTCAAGTTGTTGATAAGTGCCCTGAGCTCGAGTGCCCACCTGGTTTCATCGACGTGTCCGAGGTGGTTTTCAAGAACGTCGCTGCCGATGGTACCACCACTGCTGGACGCATCCAGGTCGACTGGGAGTTTGTGGCTGGCAACGGCCTGTTGGAATGATTGCATTATGAATAGCGAGTATTTGGAGTTTTCTTCTTCTTCTTCTTCTTCTTCTTCCTTCTTTCTTCTTCTTTTGGGCGGTTTTTTAGGTTTATGATGTAAATGAATGAATAGATTTTATGGCTATGCTTTCCTTTTCCTCCAATTCATTGCTTGTTTCTCTCGTCCAAGCCTTTTAAGACCGACCTTTAAAATCTACTGGCGCATGACATCTAAGTAGTTTGGAAACATGTTGCTCTGTTGAAAAATGTGGCGAAATGAAACGTGATGGAATATGCTCGGCAAAGGGCTGAATGTTGCCCATAAGCCGCGGTCAGTTTGCTGCGTTGTTGCCTGAACGCATGAACGTGGCATCAATACCTCGCAAGTTGTCTGGGTATTTGCCACAAAGTCAAGTTACAAGCCTGCTGCTGATGCTTATACCTGACCCCCGGCGAGTTGGGTCTTGTTATTACGCCACATGATTCTGAAACTGAGGCAAAAGTCTACCTCAGCAAAATAGAGAACCCGATCTTCCATGTCGGGTTTTTCTCACCTCAACGGCCTGACCTCCTTGCGCCTTTTGGCCTGTCACAGGCGATAACCGAATTGCCATGCCAATTCAAGTCTATGCCTCCTGTGCCCGGTCCTTTTCTACAACTAGCCCTCCTTTGCCAGTTTCCTCACGGAGCACTTCCTCCTCTTCGCGTTGGGCGTATTTCAGTGGTCTCTGCGCCATCGTTGCATCTTTGTCGCCGCTGACGATGAGTGGTGGATTTTCTCGGTAATACGCATCCATGTCTTCGAGTCGTCGGTAGCTGGTCTCTGGGTACAGGAAGTAGATTACGGGCAGGAAGAGGGCATTCGTGACTGTCCAGACAATCCAGAATTTCCATGAGAGATTCTGGACTCCGATTGGAGTGATTTCCACGATGATGAAGTTTGTGATCCTGTGATAGTACGTGTTAGAAGTCCAGCTTCATCAGCCCGCGATTATCCCACCCGCTCTCACGTACCAGTTGGTTCCTGTAGCAAACGCAGCTCCCTTGGTCCTCATAGGAAGGGAATTGATTTCAGTTGGGTAAAGCCAAGGCACACCAAGCATTCCGAGGCCAAATGAGATGAAGAAAATGAAGAAGAAGGCGATAGAGGCTGAGGCGTAGGGCTCGCCATTCGTCTGACTCTCTGCAAGGCTAAGCAAGATGGTAATGATGAGGAAGGACAAGAATTGCCCTAGCGTCGACAGGAGCATCAGTCCCCTGCGACCCCACCGCTCAACGAGTGTGACAGCAATGCACGAGAAAATCAGATAGGTGACTGCATTGACGGCGGACAGCAGCCGGGCCATCCGCTCCGTGACTCCGACAGACTGGATGAGGACCGTGGGAAAGTAATATGACATGATGTTGATGCCTCCGAATTGCTGCATCAGCTGTGTGTTGGCGCCAAGCAGGAGTCGGCGCAGAGTTTTGGTGTCCCCGTTTCCCTTGTTGCGACGAAGAAAGATGTCCTTCCACTTCATGGAATGTTCGCGCTCATAATTGACACTGAATTGGATCTCGTGGACTTGCGCTTTCACGTATGCATCGCTGACTTCCTTGGCCTCTATGCAGCCGATGATCTCGGTGGCTTCGTCAGCACGGTCATGTGCGATAAGCCAACTTGAAGACCAACTGTTAGCTGAGGAACCTTTCGTGATATTGGACATCTGGGCAACTTACCGTGGTGATTCAGGGAGCCAGGGGACAGTGGCAAAAAGTATAAAGATGAAGACGAATTGGAAAGCAAGAGGGAAGCGCCAGGACACGGAACTGTCAACGAACGACAGGCCGTAGTTGAGCCAGTTCACAAGGCAGAACCCGGCAATGTTCATCGCCATTTCAAGAATGACCAACTTGCCTCTCCACTTGGCTTGCGCCGTCTCTGTCTGCCAAATGGGTGCAGTGGCCGTGTTGATGCCATTTCCGATTCTGTGAACAAAGTAAGCATTTGGTCTTGGTTCATAATACACGGCTTGGCATTAACCCGAGAATAATTCGACCAGCAATCATTTGCGGAAGACTGTATGACGAGGCTTTGATTACGGTACCAACGGCCATGATGGCGGTTCCAGCAAGGACAGCCTTCTTTCTCCCCAGGCGCTCGCCTACGGTGAAGGCGACTATTGCCCCGATGAAGCACCCGATGTCGTAGATTGCAGTGACAGTAGCGAGAGTGTTGGTTTTGGAAGGGCCAACCAGGTCGTGAGTTACTAGAAAATCTTGGGTCACGACAACTCCACCTGTTGTTGCATACGGTTGTCAATGATCCGTCTTGAGGTTTCCTGAACTAACATACGGTTGCTTACTGAAAACACCTTGATCGTAGCCAAAGAGCATCATGTCCGTTGCACAGGCTACCTGGAGAAGGTGGAAAATCAGTACTTATCCTAGATCAGACGAAAAGTGAACGTACGGTGAGCCAAAAGGTGAGCCAGCCGCCTGTGAAGCCAAAATATGGCTTTTTGGTGGACTTGGCCATGGTGACTTGGGTTGAGTATCACAACTAATTTTTGAAATAAATTGAGTGTTTACCAAGGAATTCGATGCTTAATCCCAAAAAGGCGGCGGCATCCTCATCACTAATATATGATCTCCCGACAGGTTACATTCATCCGGTTCATGCTCCAGACCCACATAACGCACAACAAATATGTTACATGGCCGCTCTTGGCCAGCAGAGAGGAGGATCATGAGCTCATCACTTGAAGGAAAACTCGGCATCCCGCCAGTATCAACGGCTGAGTCTAAGGCAGCAGCAATGGGTGGAGAAGAGGCAAGCGGGGTTTTCTGACGAAAAAGATATCTCCTGATGCAAGACGTCGCGTGTGCTTTCAACCGGCCCAATGAGAGTGGTTGTAGGCTGGGATTCCCCGGCTATTCTCCCATCATGTTGATCCCACCGCCTCCATACCGAAGTCTGAAAACGGATGATGGAGAGGAGCCCCGGATTCGTTCTGTGGGCCTCTCGAGCTTGTAGTGAGGTGAGGTGAGGGAAATAAAAGCCTAAGTCCAAGCTGGGCATAGGATTGGAATCAGCAGACATATGAACGGTTAGTAAATGTCGTCTCATGTGAGCTCTTTCTGAATGGCCTAGAGACAAGAAGATTCCGACTTTGCCTCGTCTTGGCTTTAGAAGAGATAATTCTGGACTTCACTTCCCCGCTGAGATGAGGAGAGGTAAAATGACAGTAGGAAAAATGTGCGGTGAAGCGACGAGCTCTTCTGGCATCGAGATTCACGATATGGTGTAGCATGTTAATAGGGCGAATACTAGAATGGGATGGGTTGGGATATGTTAAAACTCAAATCTGTTTTGACTTACGGCTACGATTGGATAGCAATAATATTCCATTTCACGGAAAAGGAAATTGTTGTGTATTGGGCAAGCAAGTCAGAGCTGGGATCGGGTAAAATTGTCCTCCCTCTGCCCGAAGCAAATCCACCCTCTACCTTGATCAAGGATAGCTATTTGCCCGCCCACCGACAACCCCTGGAACGCTATGCTTGAGGCTGGACCCGAGTTTTGTGCTCCCAAATTGAAAGTTCCTTTATCTTTGACTTCAGAATTTCAAGCGATTAGGTTTTTGCCATGTCTAGCTGTTGGCATGGTACGTGGGTAAGCAGTCTGCATTGTTCATTACAGTGGTAAATGTGATGTCTTGTGATTTAGATCCATACTTTTAGCCTGTAGAACAGTGTTGTTTCATTGTTTGTTGCCTAGAAGCTCATTAGATTAGAGTGAAGGTTCCCAAACTCGCATACAGAGCATAAGCTCTACTTTTCCAGCTCTTTTCATGGATCAGCAAATATCTTAGGTTCCCCTAGAACCACCATCTCCTCGTGCCCCTGAGGAATTTCCTTCTCAAGCTTATCAATGTCGTCCTCCGGATTACCATCCACTTTCTCTGCAGCCCCGACGTAATAGCCCTCATGTACCACGCAGAACCGGTATCCGTTCTGGGGCCCATATCGTTCTCGCTGGTAAACGCAAAAGAAGATTGATTGTGTAGCCTTGCCTGGCTCTGTTTTCTTGTGAGAAATTACGGCGTGGTTGGCAATGTACTGGCGAACAGCGCCTGGGTAATTCGGTATCTCATCGAACTCGTGGGTGTTGATGAAAGACCAAAACATTTGCCGAGGCAGAGGCGAGGAGTTAGAGAGCGTATGAGACTGCATATTGGCGAACTTTTGCAGCGAAAAAATGGAACAGACACGTAAAAAAGTGCCCGGAGGGTGTGAAGAGTAGTGACAAAAGGAAATCTTTCAACAGGGAAGCAAGGAGAGGTTGTCCTCTCCCTTTATTTACCCACGAAGCACTCCCCACTTTCGAAATTCTGCTTCACAGCAGCCCCGATTTTCTAGGATGTTTTGATTAACACGGAGGGAAAGAAGAAAAGGAACTAGATCAAACACTTACATAGCAGGTGGCTCGTCGGTTCTGAACACAGAGGTATGACTTGCCGTCTTTGTTCTTGCAATTATGGGCACTCAAGAAGCCCTTGCTATTTGAGGGATTGCACTTTCCGCCGTACTCCTTCTTGAAGCGCTTGATCTTGCCTTGATTGGAGCAACGGATTGTTCCGCGAGTGACTAATTCATCAAAGTCGGCAGGATCGTACTCAATGTCGACAATGTCAATGTCAGGGGGATCAATTCCCTCGGCATTGGTTACCGCAATATCGTTTTGCTCAGTGGCTCCAGGCAAAGCGAATGATGCGGTGGCGCAAAAGAGGACGGTGGTCATAGTGAGCGAGAACTTCATGATGGGCAGTGTGTTTCTTTTATAGAGCACTGCTATCAAATAGCTCGTGGGTTGATGATCTTTTCGAATCTCGAATCTCAGTCTACCGTGGAACAAATCGGCATTTTATAACCGGGAAACACTCATTAAAATCATAATCGATCTTGGAAATCGGCGATTTCAAATGATTCCTCCGACTTTGTTATTAGCCATTATCATTCCTATCAACTATTTGATCTTTTGCAGTACAGAGATAAAACCCTCGGCAAGACATCTGATGCAGTCCAATCTGACCTATCGATGCCAGGGAAGTAAACGGAACTTCTGTTTGACGGGGAGTAATTGCAAAGATCCTACAAGTAGATCCTAGTTGAGTCTGCCGTCTCACTTACCTGGTCATGGGGGCCATTAATAGCCACTGCTGTTTGTTGTGTTTCATCATCGGACCATGAAATTATGGTAAAGTGCTGGTTTATATTCGTTGTTACTCTAATTACCTACTGAAAGCGGACAATCTTGATGAACCATGCTAAGACACAGTTCTAGGCATCGGGTCATTATTGTCTCAGGCTCTGTTGTGGAATGTGTGATCTCTGAGCATAAGAGTTACAAGAATTCATGCTTTGCTGTCTATTCAGATAATCGCTGGTCGTATACTATTCATCAATTCGAAAAAGGAATACTCGATGGCGATTTGATTCATTATTATATGCAGTTAAAGTCGCCTGCGAAATAATGTTTTTCCCTTCTTTGGATTGACGGCAACTGGGCCATGGGAAACAAAAACAGAATGTAGGAGAGGATGATGAGAGTGGATCAACAGACTAAAGGACCAACAGTCTGTAAGATTGATTTTGGCCGGTCAGAACAGGCAGTTACCCGAAACAAAAAGCCTTTAACATGACTACGACATAACTACCCCGGATGATACTCGATGGCCTCGGATACGCCCCTGAATATCTGTTTCAGTCAATTCGACCTAATTCCTGTGAAGAAAAGAAATGTCTGCTTTCTTCGTTCCAAATATAATAAAATAACTAAATCTAAACTCAAATGGCTTTGACTGAATCTTGGCATATTTGCATTGATTATTAACGGCTTTGCTCATACAGCAGCGGTTTGTGTCTGTCATCATTCCAGCAAGCCCCAGAGAACAAGACAAAAGACCTGTTTGTCTCAACGAGTGTGCTTATGCTTTGAAACACGCACCTTTGTGTTCCCCGCCATCGCCTGTCTCGGTGATCATTTCTGATAGAGACTATGGGTATTTTGGCCGGGGTGAATCGGTGAGCATAGCATTCTTCCGTTGTCGGAACTGCAATGCAGAACATAAGCGATAAGGTAGCACACGGACGTTCAATAGGCCTGCTTGAGGATTCGGTGTGTTGGGCCCCATTCCTTGTCATGGCTACCAATTCACCCGAGCAACCGTTTGAAGCATTATCATCTACATCTAGTATTTAAATGGATTGACATCAAAGCAGTGCCTGATTGTACGAGGATTAGTCTTGTAGGAGATGAAGGCCAACGGTTTCGGCACTAGTGTCTCTGCCAACGAATTGTGGTATCACTCTATATGCCACGATGAAAACTCTTTCCAGAGGGAGATTGTGAAGGGGGAATCGACAGCTATTTGACGCTGACACACATCAGTTCCTCTACTGGGTGACGGTTCTGTTCATTGTTGTTGATCTCGGATAACTTTTATGGGTCTCCGTTGCCGTGGTGGGCAACAGCTGCCCGACAGAACATATTTGATTTCAAAAGGAGACAAAGACTTAATGAGGCCATCTAGTAGGGTAAAATTGAAGATTGAGCTGCCCCACAAGCATCACGTAGCACGAAGATCTACAAAGTATAACATCTCCAACGGACAATTCTTTTCGGGTGTGTGTTCCGTATGCCTTAATGAGGCATCGTTTTCATGGTCCGCAGGCTTCCAAACACTTTGTGACATCTGATAGTTCTGAATGATGCTGCCCTAATTGTAGGGGAGAGAATTGTCGTTATCCCTTCTAAACGGAAGAATTACGTGAAAAACCAACCACGTTGGGGAATTCGAAATTCGGAGGGCATTTCGAAGTACAAAGCAATCTCGGCCCCAAGATGCGAACCATCCAATTGATGATGCATTAATGACTACAGCGGAGTTTCCCAAATAATTGTTCCGCCAATCCTCTATATAGGGGACGGCCAAGCTTACAATGGAGCATACGGGATTGTGCTGATATACCCCATCCATGCAGGGGAAGTCTCATGAACATGGTCATGAATGTAGCGGTTGGATATATGCGAGACAACTCCGAAAGGGCGAGCTCTCCGACACCATCTGGACTTATAAGAGTCGCCTGACACAATGATGCCAATGGCGGTGGATTTTAGAATCAAAGATGCACCAATTGAACTCTCTGGGGGTCAGTTAAGGCAACCGTATGAGAAAAAAATATTACTTAATAGGAATAAGCAGCCAAGGATATTAGCTACATTATGATACACCGTAACACTCTCTTGGTGCGCCAAGGAAAGAGATTCTGCCTGCCGGGGTAGCCGAACGACTTGTTGTTAGTGGGAACAGAGACGAGCTTCTCCCGCGCTAGAGAAAAAGAGTAATAGAAAATATCATAGGAGTAGAGTTGGTTGTAGAAAAGGACAACTTCCGTCACCTTTTTTCTCCTAAATCAGAGGGAATAGGACAACTTGTGTGGCTAGAGAGTACTCAATTCTATACATTATTCAACAAGCTCTACAAAACCCGGAAAACACCGAGGCAAAAGTAGCCCCTGGCAGGGAAACAACATGATCTCCGCACCATACTGCCGTGGACTATGGATTAGAGGTTGTCGACATATTCCTCGGTGGGTCCATGTTACGTGGTGACGCGGCTTTCTGTTAGGATTCTGGAGAGAGCTAGAGGTTCTTGGCTTTGTTACAGATTGTCTTGTAAGTTGGATACCACTTGATTGAATAAGACCCCAATGCGACTCTGACCTCCGGTTGCTCGGCACACCCAGCTCTAAGCGAACATCATGCATGCCGTAGCTTTATTTTGGCCCGACTGGGTACATTGACGCACCATCAACTAACAAATTACGCGTTCAAATACCGTGAAATTGCCGGTCTCATTTCCACACGGATGACTTCCTTCCATGGTCCCCTATGTGGCAGCATACATCTTGTATTTTGTCCAGCCCCGCGTCTTGAGACTCTAAACGTACCTAGCTGTGAACTGTTATGCGAGTAAATGCCCCAATTAGATTAAGAGAAAGTTTCTCCATATTCTGCGACGTCCCGTCAAGATATCTCGGGGTGAACCGGATGTGGCAGGTGGGTTAGTAGAACGAGAATGAGTGAGTACCTATGTAGTAGAATTGCTTTAGAGTGAACTTGATCCGATGTATATAAGGATAGCTCCCATTATCAGTTGCAACTAATTCAAAAGAGACACAGTAAATCGAACCAACAGTCCCACTCTAAACCCAGACAGACTCCATTATGAAGCTTTTTAGTATCATTAACTTTGCCCTGCTGGGCTTGGCTTCGGCAAGCCCAACCCCTACTACTGAGGAGGAAATGAGCCCTGCTCACCTCGAGAAGCGCGCGTCAATCACTGACAGCTGTGATATTGGCGGTAAAGGCGGTTCAACCACGACTGTTTCTACTCTGGCCCAATTCACCGCTGCTGCTGAATCAAGTAGCACGCTTGTCATCTATGTCAAGGGCACTATTTCAGGCAGCTACCAGACACGTGTCAAGTCCAATAAGAGCATTATTGGCGCCTCTGGGTCTAAGTTGGTTGGAGTTGGCCTGTATATCAAGAGCGTTTCTAACGTGATTGTACGCAACCTGGCCATCTCCAAAGTCATTGCTGACAATGGCGATGCTATTGGCATCCAGGCCTCTACCAATGTCTGGGTTGATCACTGTGACCTCTCTTCAGACCTCAACAATGGCAAGGATTATTACGATGGCTTGTTGGATATTACACATGCTGCCGACTATATCACTGTGTCAAACACCTTCTTTCATGATCACTACAAGGCATCTCTGGTTGGCCATAGTGATAGTAACTCTGCTGAGGATACTGGCCACCTTCGTGTCACCTATGCCAACAATTACTGGTACAATGTCAACTCGCGCGCTCCATCGATCCGGTTTGGGACCGGCCACATCTACAACCAGTATTACCTTGGAATTTTGAGCTCCGCTATTAACACCCGTATGGGGGCCCAAGTCCGTGTCGAATCGACCGTATTTGATAACTGCGCTACTAAGGCTATCGTTTCAGAGGACTCTGATTCAGTTGGCTATGCTACTACTGGCGATATTTCTTATGGAAGCAGCACCAACACCGCCCCCTCGGCACTCTAGGCTCTAGCGGAATTCCATACTCTTACACTTTGTACGGCAAAGACAATGTGAAGAGCAAAGTGTACGGCACGGCCGGCCAGACTCTATCATTCTAAGAGATCCAGTCCAAGCGAACCGCTGCGCGAATTGCTATGGTCATGTCCGCAATTACTAGGCCTGAAACTCCTCCTGCGAATTCTACCGAGTTAACAACTTGAATAAGCAGTCTACCTTTCTCAGAAATATGGGTGGTATCATCAAAGCTAGCTTTAGTTTAGGTTAAATACATCATACTGCCATATTGAGCGCCTTTTTACCTCAAGCAAGCTGCATCATCTTGAACTACACTTATAACTAATTTATCTGTTAAATGTGGCCGGCTCTCGCGCTGATATATTGAGTTTAGCGAGAGCTCTAATATCAATTTTTGTTTCATGAATACGGCAAGGCCCTGTCAACTTTTGTGATTGTCTTTTGAGCTCGGATTTTTTAACCCCGAGATAGTTTTCCGTTCATATTTCTGTTCATTTCTGACAATGATGGAGTGGCAAACTTTTTCAGTTCGACAACATTGTAGTACTTTTCCCAACGGTTAAAAAACACTAACATCATTTAGGTTTGCATTTTCTAGCGTGCGTGCATTAACAAGTTACTGTCGAGTGGCTATTAAATTCCAAGAGATTGCAGAATGGCCTTTCCAACACCAGCAGCAGAGGCAGGGTTTTGTCCGGTAATCACAAGCCCGTCAGTGACGACCTTTTCACCCCAGGGTTCAGTCTTGACAAACTTGGCACCGGCGTTCACCAGCGCATCTTCTAGCAGGAACGGCATCGCGCTTGTCATCTGCATGGCATCCTCCTCTGCATTCGTGAAACCAGTTACAGTCTTGCCCTTGACGAGATATTCACCGTTAGGGAGCTTAACGTTGGCAAAAGCTGCAGGGCCGTGGCAGACGGCGGCGACAGGCTTCCCAGCGGCGACGAACTCCTGCACGAGCTTGATGGAGTCTGCGTCTGTGGCTAAATCGAACATGGGCCCATGACCACCTGGATAGAATAGGGCGGCGTATTCATCTGTCTTGCCAAGAAAATCCTTGACTGGAGTGGTGTTCTCCCAGACAGCAGATTTGTTCTTATAGAAAGACATCGCAGCTTCGTCGTCCTTGGAGAAGTCGAGGGAGGCAGGGTCAAGTGGAGCTACGCCGCCCTTTGGTGAGGCGACCACAATTTCGGCCTTGGCAGCGAGGATATCATAGGGGTGAGAGAACTCTGGCTGAATCATGGAGAGATTAACAAACATGTTCAAGACATGGAGAGAGTTTATGGGCGAAGAAAAGCACTATTTGGCCAGAGAAGACATACCAGAAACCACCCACAGGGCTTGTTGATAGACTCAATCTTATCAACGCTGGTGAGAACGACTAGGATCTTGGGGGCCATTGCTGCGGTTTGAAAAGAAACCGTTGAATGAAAATCGTTTTGGAAGCGTGTTGGAGTGATTGTAGTGTGTTTTAAAGTTGATGGGAGTGGTTGTCCGCATTCAATTGAGTTGGGCGAGAAGCCTAATATATATATATATACAATGAAAGGTCTCGAGAGACTTTCCAGCTCGCATCTTGTAGACAAAGCCAATCGTATTACACCAATCGCTACGTTGTAACGGAGTTTTATGTCTCGGGTAGTAGCGGAATAGCGGAGATGGACCCGGAAACCCGGAGAGCGAGAGTATTACCACGGAACTGCCCGTAATTACGCGAGCAACAGGGGCCAGATCGCGAGAAAGCGCTGTATTAGGAAGGCCTTCGGAATTAAGTTTCGTTTACAAAAAAAGTGGCCTATACATCCGTAAATGGGTAGGAAAACTATCCGTGTTGAAGCATGCTTAAAACCTTTGATTCGCCATGCCGTGCTGAGATGATGCCTCTCTGTAACCCTGGCGTCTTCATGAACGCAACACATTGATTGAAAACTTCCCATGATAAATGAAGTATGGTTGTTGAGAGAGCTTTCTCAGCTTTTCATGAAAATACCGACCAAAATGGACATACTGTCAATGATGGGCTACATCTTCCCAGTCCTACATCGTGGCTTTGTGCTCTAAATAGAAAACTTCCCGCATAAGATTAGAAATAGAACGACTCAAATATTTGTGAACTCCCCATCAACTTGCCCTTCTACCACACAATGTCCAACAAGTCACACTGCTGCTTATTTCTACGTACCCCTCACCTGGAAAGTTTGCATTCCTACTATCGTAACCTTTTGTGGGTTAACCCGTAAACATTGGCTTATGAATCAATGTGAACCATAGAAAATTGAGTCGCACGCTTACTTAGAACCTACCAAGCGGTGTTGAGTACTGAATATATTATTATCATTGTGTTGAGTTGGCAGGCCCAGGCAGCTTCCATTGCTGTTGAACTTTATTCTCTTTGTTCTTACGTCTATAAGTCTTGACCCAATTGGAAGTGTTTTGATTCCGAGTTAGATATCATATGTCACCAATTACTCTTTGAGAGTTGTGTAGTTGTGACGGAAGAGCCACGCGCAATGTCTATTAAACCATGGGCTCGATTTTTCCAGGCCGTCGGCTGAGAAAAGGCCAAAAGGCTAAGCTGTGGGGGAACAGTGGGGCATCCATTTCGCTTTTAATACGTACGTGATCCAACAACATTATGGGCAAAGGTGAGCCGTGTCCCTAGATGCTTACGTTCGTCGTTTTTAGGTCAAGCAACGTGGACCCTTGAGCCGAATCTTTTTTATTCGCAGCATGCAGCATGAACCGCTGGAGAAATCACTCGCCTCCAAGGTCTAGGTGATTTGGACTTGGTTGCCTGGGCCGCTGGCGGCTGCCCGCAGCTGCTGTGAGAACCTGCTCACCTTGCTCTCAGCACGATAGCAACAACAATAACAACCACAACAACAGCAGCAAAAAACCTGCACCTATTCCGCCTTCCCACCTCCTCCATCCTCTCACCTCCTCCATCTTCCCACCTCCTCCATCTTCCCACCTCCTCCATCCTCTCACCTCCTCCATCTTCTCACCTCCTCCATCTTCCCACCTCCTCCATCCTCTCACCTCCTCCATCTTCTCACCTCCACCATCTTCCCAACTCCTCCATCTTCCCACCTCCTCCATCCTCTCATCTTGATCTTCTTCTTCCCAATAAACCTCGCTTTTGTCTCCATCTAGCCTACGCCCTTGGTTTCCCTTACCATTGTGCTCCATCATGGAAGAAGCACGGGGCAGCTTCTCCAGTGTTCCTCGAGAGATACTCGACGACATCGTCTCTTACCTACCCAACAAAGACAAGAAAAGCCTTCGCCAGGCTTCTTCCTTCTTCGCCGAGACCGTGAAGATCCGGATCTCACGCGTCTTCCTCTCCGCCAACCCACGAAACATCGAAGTCATTGAGGCCATATCCAATCACGAGACCCGACGACACCATGTTGAGCAGCTCATTTGGGATGACAGTTTCCTGGCGGGTCCAGATAACCTTTGGGAAATGAGGGTTAGCAGTGAATACGGCGGCTCTATGGGAATTCCTTACCGAGAGCCAAAACCTGAGCTTATCCGGGATCGACGGTCGCTGCTTCGACAGAGTCTGGGCATGCTAGATGAGTTTCACGAACTGTACGCCGAAGCTTGTGCTGTAAACATTCGCGACATCCGCGCCAGGCGAGGAAATGACTGCGACACACCTGCTCACCTGGAGCGAGAGGAAAAGATGAAGAACGAAATGCCCATTTCGCAGTCAGTTCGTTACTTCAAAGAACTATATGATCAACAGGAGGATATCATCTGCGACGGTCAACACATTCGCGCCTTTCGAACTGCTCTCTACCGGTTCCCCAATCTAAAGAAAGTCACCATCACGCCTGTTTGCCACGGGTTTCTTTTTACTCCACTGTATGAGACTCCAATGATCCGCGATTTTCCCAGAGGCTTCAATTATCCGATCCCACGCTCATGGCCATCGTACGTGGGCAGGGCCGGTTATTTCAACGCAAACCGCTGGCTTAGCTTTCATGAGGCCTCAAAGATCACATGGAATGCCGTCCACTTCGTTCTCAAGGACCTGGCCCTACGGCAAAACCGAGTAACCGAGCTTGAAATTAACGTTCACGGACTTGACTATGGCGTGCCTGTCGACATGTTCCACTCCAGAAACGAGGAGTCTGGGTACTTCAACACAGTCGCTAGTAAACTAAGACGCCTGGATCTATCCATCGAAGTCCCAGCCTTGAGAACTGGCAATCCTCTCGAGGAGATTAGCCAGTCCATACGCCAGGCTCTTGACCACAGTCCGGATCTGGAACATTTCAGCTTGCACTGCAACCGCCAAGGCTATGACGGGAGTTTCCCACCTCTCCGCACCCTCTTCCCCATCGACAAATGGAAGTGGCTTGAGCATTTCGGACTAACAGGCTTCAAGGTGGATATCGACGACTTGGTCGACTTCCTGTCTTCCATGCCGGACACCTTGAGCTCTCTGGAGCTTGGCTTCTTTCGTTTCCAGATGGGAGCGAGAGGGAAGACTTATTACGACCTGATGCAGGCTATGCGAAACAAGCTCGGATGGAGCACTAGATCCGAAGATGACAGACCCAGGATTGTCATCCGGGTAGACATGTTGGAGCCAGTACCTGGTCGGTACATTACGGCCGACAAGGAGGTTGAGGATTTCATCTACGGTGATGGGCCTAACCCCTTCTCTTACGACGACATGGAGCCAGAGGAGTTCGCTTTTTATTCCAACGAGTTATGCGAGAAGGGGATACTGCATGATGAGTTTGACCCGGCATATGAGCGGCCTAATCTGGCCGATGAGGAACTTGTCGCTTTGGGCATCATCAAGGATGCTCGCCATATTGAAGATTTGCCCTACGATATCGATGACGAGTCTGAGGACGGCGAGCTGGAGGACGACCAGGATTGCTATGATTACGACAGCCAGGACGGCTCCAGTGAGGAAGACGATGATTACGAATGGTCTGATTCTGCTGCCTCTGAGTAATGAACTACGATGGTCATGTAAAGGATTGGCAATCTCAGGTGCCGGAGAATCAGTGAGATCGAAATACTAGGGTTGTCCATTTATTATTATGTATGAGTGCTCAGAGAGTTGGCAATGTATTTTCACACAAGTCTCCAGCTTAACAAGTGGCTACTGGCTATTCGTTCACTTAGCTCTCAATTAAAATCGATTCGCACCTGACCGTATCTGTGTAAATTCCCACTCACCCCTTTCTCATCACTCCTGTACTTTGACAGCAATGTTCTCCTTAGCATGGCCCTCGCTTAAGTACCGTGGACGAATGTTTCGATAAAGGTTTACCACCCCGGGGTTGGCGACTGGGAAGCGGACGCACAGCAGCTCCATAATCAGGACAGACTCCCTCTCCCAAGAGACCAAGGAACATCCCATTACAGATATCTTGTCTTTCAGTAGGGCAATACTATGGATGCAACGAATTATCGCTTATCGCTTATCGGCAAATCGATAAATCGATAAATCGATAAGCGAATAATTCTCTACTCAGACGAACCTTCCTTCCAATTACACCAGCTTTTCCCTTCAATCATCATCGTAATCGTTTGTTTCGATCGCTTGCCTTGCTTCCAATACAGCCGTATTCCGCTCGTCAAACCACAAATACTTCGGCGCAGCATTTAGCCCGACGGCTTCCGTTTTGAGCGAACGGGTGCCTGGAAGTTCCAACGGTAGCCTAAAATCCGGTTCCAGTGCTCCTTTGTTCCATGTCCAAGCCAGCTGAATGCGAAAGTGAACACAGCTTCTTCACAACATCGCTAATTTCCGAACTCGTACACCCTTCTGCGCAGACTGGCAATATTGCCTGTAGCCGGAAACTCGCCATCCAACATGCGCAAAGACCTCGAGATAAAGCTCTGCACCGACTTTCCCGAGCTTTACGCAAACCTTCAATACAAACAATTCGAGTGTCTCGACGGCTGGTATGATATCATATACCGCCTCTCCGCCAACCTTGCCGACATTATATCCAATCACGACGATATGAAACCAAATGTCTACACCGCAGTTCAGGTAAAGGAAAAATTTGGGGCTCTTGTATTCTACATGAACCGCTAGAACGATGAGATTTACGAGGCAATTGCAAAGGCTAGCGAGGAGAGTCTGCGTACTTGCGAGACTTGCGGAGGTGAGGGGAAGCTGCTGAAAGATTCGTGGTCGTGGCGGACGATATGAGATGGTGCGAGGTGGAAAGAGAGAGACAATGGCAGAGGATCAAGGCCGGGGATTCTGCCGCTGTCCCGCCCATGGGCGACACGGATTCATAGACCAAAGCAGGAAACGCTTGACCCCAAGTCTAATAACATAATAGTTTCAATGCGCATGGTTGCGCAGCCGCTGCGGCATAAAAGCCAAACGATGACATATGACACATTTACAGTAGCTCTCGGTATTGATTTATTTCATATGCCTCGTTAACGCAGTAGAAGGTAGACTACCTACATCCATGATTCAAGTGTGCGTGCTGTCATCGCTCTGTCGTCCAACTGCTTCCCGAATCGCCCCTGCAACCGCCTTGGGCGCCTCTACCTGCGGATAATGGCCCACGCCCTGCAGCTCCACGATAGAGGCATCAGGAAGCACTTTCTTGGCCTGCTCAAGAACGTGTTTCCCCGAGACAGGATCATCGAGACCCCAAACAAGTTGCAATGGGCCGTTCCATCCGGAGAGGGCAGCCTCCCACCGCTTGTGGTGCACCACTCTCTCGTTGTTGTACCCAATGAGTAAGTGCGCCAGCTTGTGCCCATCTTTCAACGACATACCGTGCCACAGATTAGCAAACTCTTCGTCGTTGAGCTTTTCCCTCCCCATTATCCCATCGAGGCGAGCGCGCGCTTGCGCCGCAGTGACGCGCCCTGCCACAAACCCACCCACCACAGGCACGTTGAGCACCCTCTGCAGTAGCGTCGGCCGGTAGGCACTGTAGACTATCCCACAGTTCAATACCGTGATCCCTGAGATCCCGAAAGGCAACTTGTCTTTCTGGTGGCGGTCGATGAGCTCCTGGCCGACAATGCCGCCGTAATCGTGCACTACGAGGTACACCGATGGTCGGGACAGGTGGTCAAGAAGGTCCTCAACGCTGTCGGCAGACTCGGCGACGGAGTATTGGTAAGGGTTGGGCTTGTCGGAAGCACCGTAGCCGAGGAAATCTAGTGTTATCACTTCATGATCACGGGCCAGGTCTGTCGCGACGGAAGCGTAGTCGTATGACCAGGTCGGAAAGCCATGAAGCAGAAGGACGGTTAGCCCGTCTCCCCGTCGGCGGTATGCTAGACGGTGGCCGCGTCGGCTCACGAGCGTCTCGCACTCGGCTATCCAATCTTCGGCTGACATTATATTGTTTACCTTCCGAGCTGTGAATTGGACCGGGTTGGGGCGCTACTCTGAGACGTCCTATGACTTGGGCAATATTGCAGATAAAATAAAGTAAACACAGCACCTACCTTCGATGATGTTTAAGTAATGCAGGACCCAGCCGCGAGCCTAGTTGGCGGCTCATTACGTGAGAGGGGCCGAGGGTGGTTCTGGGGATTCCTCGGACGGGGCCGGAGGAACAGCACGCCGAGCACGGCGTTGCCCACACCGACCACCGACGCTGCCGTCTCACGGGGCACTGCAGCCACTTAGCCAGGTCCCTCACGTCTGAATGGAGCATTATCATCCGATTGAATTGGTCCAAGAACCGCCCTAAGATTGCCCGACATATCTCCTTAGTTTTCTCAAGATTCCTCCTCAATTTTAGCTTACGTATGGATGTACTAACAGTTCCGTATCTATATGTATGTTTTTAAACGATGCATGATATATCCAGGGACATGCCCTATATGCAATCAAAATCATTCTCTTTTGAATAAGGTCACATGGAACGAGCCGAAGCCAATTCCCTTTCTCCTAAAAATCTTCCTACTCCAGGGGTATCTAAGTCAGTCATCACCACGGCATGTTAACCGAACCAGGTTGCGACCACGTAGAAATATAAGAGAGTTTGAGTATTAGGTAATAGGAACAACAGCCATGGGAGAGGCCAGACCCGACATCTCAATACAATCACTAAAAAGGGCAAAAACAAGCTCTACTAGCCCAAGGCTGCAGCCATGCAGAACCAAAACTGGGTAAACCTTGATACCAATGACTCACTCGCCGTCCCTGCGACTACATGCAATTTTACGCAGGACAGTATGCAGTCAGTCCCCTCTGGGTTTGCAACGAGAACAATAAAATAAGCTGATGTATGATGTACTAGAGATGAAGCTAGATGATGAGTCAGAGGCAAACAATGGTTTCCAGAGATGTATGAGCTAAGATTTTGGTACTTCACCTCTAAAGTTAGTTTCAGACAGAGATCAGGCTCAACCGCAGTTTGGCGACCCTTGAAAGATGAGCAGAAATCAATGCTCTAGGGGCGTTTAAATAATTTTTTTTAGCTCATTATTCAAAACTTACTAGAGGGTCTAGATGCAAGGCGAATGGAAGCTCTGTTTGCTCCGTCATGTGGTATCTGCCTTTTTCACTTAAGCACGGGATTTTTTTATATAAGGCCACAACAAGTCTCGTCTTTCGGTTCTTCTCTCTCCACACAGTATCTTAGATACAATAGCTGCCCGAGTTCATTTTTCGGTTAGAGCAATGATGAAGTTGGCAGTCTTGCTAGGCAGGGCTATGGTCATACTGAGCTCCAAGATCCCTTGCGCCTTATCCACGGTAACAAGAATGATGAAGTCGACGGTTCCGCGAGGCGGACAAAGGCACTCAGTTCTTTTCCACGGATAATCCCGTGTTCTCGTTCACAATTCCAATCCCCTGTGAGTAGTGGTGCAGTGCCGCTATCACGACCTCGACGCACTGAAGAAGGTGCGAAGGAACGCCATCCACCAGCACCAAGGCCACCGCCAACTGCCTCCCCCTCAGAAACCCAGACACCTACCTGTTTAAACCAAAATAAACCCTTCCATTCCCATCCAATGATTAAAGCTCGCGGCAGCTGGGCTTAGAACTTCGGTTCGATGCTAATGGCGTAAGACCAGCGCCTAAAACCATGATGAGGACAGTCTGGTTTATGGTACGCTTGCGTGGGAGTCGCCAGACGGAATGTCCAGTGATGGCTCACTTTTTTTGCCAAATTTTGCTATGAAATTCGTCCATTTTCTGAGGTTTCCTCCGTCGAGTCAATGAATGGCCGAGGTACCCCGGGGTGCTCGTGGAAGTACCTCTCCGCGACACCTGTTCCGTGCCAGATGGCGCAATGTGCTCAACCTGATGCACTTTCCATTCAATTTTCAAAGCTTATTCCAAAAAGAATCTGCGAAACTGTTTCTGGCAACTTTAGCGAGAGTGTTCTGTTCGAATCACCGGGGCAGGACTAATTTTTTTCCCGCCTTTGCTTTGAAGCCCCATATGTGTTGGATTTTCTGTCTTTGTTTTCTTGTGTGGGGGTCGAGGTGCAACGAATAAGATGAGGAAAATATATACAAATTTTTCTGCCTTTTTTACGTCAGATAATCCGTTACCATCATTTGATCATTCATACTTGTTGGGCCTGCATTTCCGTAAAACGCACTCGGATACACGAGCGCAAGGTTTGGATCGTAGCGCATCTGACGATGCATTTGACTTGCCTTCGGTCCCTGTTCCTAGCACATGAGTTGCACAGATAACAGGCCACCCAACTAAAGGAGTTTCATCATCCTGAGGTCGAAAATTGTCGACTGAATTCAATATTAAGATCATATATCATCAAACTGCGTTTCAATTTGGGTTTCTTGAGGAAAGGAAAGAACTTGGCTAAACCTCGCAGAACGTAGAGCCAGCAGCAACCACTCATTGAAAGTATACATATCAGCTCGACATCCGGTTTCCATTTTAGGAAGACCATCGTCACTCTACCCTCCTATAAATCCACATGGCAACATGGCTAAGATTACACAGAGGACAAAGTCTTATCAAACCGATCAAGAGTTGCTGCTTGTTCAATGAATGTTTTGCGTGTAACAACGCTTTGCGAGGTGATTGTCATGAGATGTTCATGATTATGATGATGGACAAGTCGTTGCCCTTCTTGATGTCAAGGAATGTTACTTTACTACACAGATGTCGCGAAATTTAATCCCGAGGAGAATATTTTCAAGAGAAAGCACTTGTGGTTTGGATTAGGCAGCAAAATAAACAAGGCGTTGAACACGGAAACGAACGGGAGAGAGAGTAGTGTCACGCAGAGTAGTATTTAGCACACCATAATCGGCTATTCGGCATAGAATTTTCACAAGCTTCAATGAACACTCTTCCCAGGCTATCGTTTAGACTGCCTTGACGGTTGAACCCCGAGACACCCTGGATCTTGGGCTAGCAATCGATATAAAATAGACCTCGGCTCATCCCGTCTTCGATGATGCCATCGTGAGCTTTCGAGGAAGGCGCTTCTTGGTGTGGCGAGGAAGTATGCTTTGTACGCGCGTATGTTATGAACCTTATGAATGATGTGAACTGGAGGGTCAAGTACAATCACCAGCTGCAGCCTCGGGCAGGTCAGTTAGACCTCTCCTTGATCTCGCTGACCACGATCCAGGTGAATACGATCAACAGCCGCAGCCTCAAGCGGCCTCAAGCAGACCTGCCCCGGTAGGGATCACATTCCCAGGCTCATGGAGCCACCCGCGTACATCACCCGCGTGACCACGTAAGACACCCGCCGCGGCAGAGCTCATTCCCTCGTTCCACGCCTACTCCTTTCCTCCGCGAAACTGTCTTTTATCTGCTTCTACCTCAATTTCTGCTCCATTGATTGAACCCTGCGTTCGGTTCCTGCGGGCCTATTCATGACCACAAGCTAATCAGAAGAGATGGCACCCTTCGGATTGGCGGCGGCAGTTGCGGTCGTGGTCGAGGCGGTCGCGGAGGATTTGGTGACCGTGGAGGCTTCGATGGCAGGCTTCTGTGGCCGCGGAGGCGTCCGCATCACCCATTTCTGTTACTATCGACCAGGGTTATTCATACATGAAGCTTACCACCTCTTTCATTCGCCAATAAGGGCGGAAGGCTGCTGTTTCTCCAGATAGGAGGGTATGAAAACCAACCAAACACATCGTGAAGTGTTTCAAATTGGAGACGCGGAATTATAACACCGATAACCTGTTTGGCTAGCCTCCGAAACGTCTTTTGTGTTTTTCGACCATAGGTAGAATAAACGCCAGAGTCTTTCCGCTACCTGTCTTCGCTGCGTCGAGAATATCATTGTTCTTGAGGGCCAGAGTAATGGCGCGGGTCTGTATCAGCAGTTCCTTCAAGTAGATGATATTGAAGTTGAGACATTGAAACGTTAAGCTGCTTATTTTCAAGCCTCTGAGCAGTATTATCAAACTATTGAGTACTAATACTTTCTGAAGAGATGATATGGTATATATTGTCTCTCGAATTCTTTTTATATACTGAATTTCTCTATAGTTTGGGCCTTCATAGATTCATGTCCAGGGGAACTGATTGCTTGTCGGTGGTTGTTACCTGCTTTTCAATTTCCTCGGTGACTCTTGCTAGTTCTTTCACATACAGCCCAGAGATAGTAGAAAGTACAAAGCAAGTTATGGGCAGTAGTTTCCCGGTGTACACTCGTATCTACAAGGTCGCATGTTCGTCCAAAGACGCCCTTGTTCATGACGCTTTTGGTTCTAAGAGTTATTCTAATTGTAGCCTGGGATTTTGTTGAGTATCTGAAAACTAGTCTCCTACTTCTACACCCGTTGTTCACGTGGTCATCCCTAATAGCGAGCCGTTGTATGAGTGCCTTTTGTTCCTTGTTGCAAGACTCTTAATCAGTGTTGGGAAATTTACATCCTTGTTCCTTCATCTGTGCTTGGACACTTATTCAGAGACCCTTTCAATTTGACTCATGCAATGATTCCAAAAAAAAAAAAAAAAAAAATCTTATAAAAGCAGCTGCTCCTCTGTTTCCAGTTTTACCAATTTTTTTTGAAATCACAAACCACCACGACACTCTGAGGGAAGAGAACTGACCGAATTTCTTACAAGAACTATTTCCTGTGAAAAGCGACAATGCCCCCGACTTGGGATACAACTGACCCGGCATCGGAGCGGCCTCGCATGAGAGCGTGGGTCCATCGGGTGCTCGCAAAATTCTGGGGTGGGGAGGGTTACCTGCCCGACAAGCTAAATGAGGAAGAGCCCTACATTCCCGCCACTACCCTTGGGGCTCTCGCCAACATATACATCCTTGCTTCATCCTACGGTATCCAATGCCAGTCTCTATGGGAAGAAGGCGGAGTTCTTCATGAATGTTGGATGGAAAACGAGGAGGTACTGTCATGGCCGATGTGCCTCAATGCGCAAACCAAACTCCAGTCTGCTCTGGGGATCGACTGCAGCGGGGACGAGAAACAGCCTCGGTGCGACGTGGCTCAGTTCAGAGAGCTCGGCGTCTCAGAAAGCGAAAACGACGATATAGCAATGAAACTCTCAAACTTCATTGCAAAACTCGAAAGAAAATTCGAGTCGGCGAAAGAAATCCTTTTTGTACCGGGACAAGATGAGGATGAGGAGTCGCTAGAAGAGCAGCGGAAGGAGAAAACAGAGATCAACAACGTGATCCGGCTTCCAATTGCCGATTTCATCCTAGAGCACCAGCTTCACCCAGGCGACTGCTGTGGGGGTGATCACTGATCAGTGCATCTCCAATGGCCTCTGGTCAGACTAGGAAGACTTCTACACGAGGTAGCCAGCTTTAGTTCACATATTCCCTTTGGTTTTTTTCTAGATAGGTATTGAGGCCCCATGCCAACCTTGCCTCTGTGCAGAGCCCCCTCCTGTGAAAGTGACCTCTTTGTGAATATAATGCCGGCAAATCCCAACGCCAGCCATGGCCAAGTATGACTCTAGCCTTCGTAGTGCTTTCACCGAGATTCTGAAATTCACCAAATGAAGGACTCGCAGCTTGCAATCAGGAATCGTGGGTAGACAAACCGGGTACTTGTTCCGGATTCTTCGTACCCAATCAATGGTGGCGCAGCACATGGGCTGACGTACCAAGATCGAATCACAGTGGTGCCATTTCAATTCCCATCACCCATCCAAAACATCACCAAACCCAACTCTAGCAGAGAAACGCGAAAAATAAGGCAGCGAGAACAAATCACGCCAAGTCCCTAATCCAGAACCAAATACACCGAAATCCCTTCTCGATGCAGCACAAATCCGGCGACAAGGGCTCTGCCCACTGCGGCTCTGTCGCTGTGTCCATTGTCGGCATCGTATTCGGCAGCGCCATTGTCATCGTCGTCTGCTCCTTCATCTACTGCCTGATCAGGAGGCAGCTCAACCTGCGCGACAAGTATGCCCGCTGCAACGGAAACTGCGAATGCGAAGGCGCTTCTCGACCGCCCCCCACCCGAGTTCCTCGCCGCCCTCCTCCTGCGCGCGAACAAAGCGATGCTGTTGCCGGCCCGAGCGTTGACCCTCCGCCCTACCTGGGCGATCAGAACGAGGAACGACATGGTTTGATGAGCCATAACGATTATAATAAGACGACCTAGTGTCTGGGAGCGCGGGGAGGGTTGTCTTGAGATGCCATGACTGCAAGCGGCTGTTTGTAATCGTACACACGCACGTTTGAAGTGGCCCTGTTTCTAGCGGCGCGCGTCATTCAGCAGAGAGTTTCGAAGATTTAGAGCGTGGATGTGAAATTTAGAGTTACATAATGATTACGAGCTGCAATTGTTTTCTTTTCCGCCGTTTTGATACACCATTCCGTGGCAGGATTTCTGTGCCAGAGCTTTGTTCGGAGAAAGGAAGTCCCCATTTGGACTCTGTATGCTTCAGAGTGAGAGATTTTGAGGGAGGGAACTTTTGATATAGTACTAAGCTAGAAGACGGTGGTCTTGTGAGCTACCTTTCCCCTCAAAGTACAAAATAAAGAACCGTTGTCAAATGCTAAATAGTCCTTCCAACCCGAGACTTTCCTACCACCTCAAAACCTCATATTATACCGTCCACAGTAAGGGTGCCAGACTTGGTGATCATGTATTCATTGATTGCGACGTCCTTCCCGGCCTCCTTTCCATAGCCAGAGTACTTGATGCCGCCAAACGGAGTCTCTGCCGCAGAGGAATTACCTGGATAACACAGTCAGATATTGCTGGCATATGAGAAAGTGTCACTTGAGTTTCAGTACATACCGGTATTGAGTCCGATCATGCCAGCCTCAAGGTTTTCATACAGACGCCAGATGCGATCAACGTCTTTCGTGAAGGCATAGCTGGCAAGCCCCATAGGAGTGTCGTTAGCCATCTTCACTGCCTCTTCCTCGGTCTCGAATTTGTAAAAAGCAGAGATGGGTGCAAAGCATTCCTCGCACGAGATGAGCGTGTTGGTAGACATATCAGCCAGGATGGTTGGCTCGAAAAAGTAACCCTCCTCAAATCCCTTTGGAGCCACGCGCTTCCCACCGGCGACGAGACGTGCCCCGTTGGAAACAGCGTCTTGAACCAAGCGTTCAGCCCGATCGATGCTTTCGAGCTTGGTGACGGGGCCGAGGGTAGTTCCCTTCACAGCACCGTGGCCAACAACATACTTGGCCATTTCCTCATGGAAGCGTCGGAGGAATCTACCGTATATCCCGCTCTGTACGAGAAATCGATTGACCGTGATGCACGCTTGGCCGGCATGGCGGAATTTCAGGCCGACCAGCTCACGCAGCGCGGCCTCAATGTCGGCATCGTCAAAGATGAGACAGGGGCAGTTCCCTCCAAGCTCGAGTACGACCTTTTTCAAGCCGCTGCTGCAGTGGTTCGCGATGAGCTTGCCAACGCGGGTAGAGCCAGTAAACGTAACCTTCTTCACCAGCTCATGCTTGCACAATGCTTCACTCAGCGGCGGGGTATTCGCAAGGCTCGTGGTGACCACATTCAGGACCCCATCCGGGAACCCCGCCTCGCTGGCCAGCTTGGCAAGGGCTCCTGCCGTCACTGGCGTCTCGGGTGATGGCTTGACGATCATTGTACAGCCAGCGGCCAATGCAGCGGCTGCCTTGCGAAGGACCATGGCGACGGGGAAGTTCCATGGAACCAGCGCGACAGCAACACCTATAGGCTGCTTGATGGTGAAGATGCGCCGGTTTGGGGCTGAGGGAACAAAGCACGTTCCTTGGATGCGCTCTGCCTCGCCGGCAAACCAGGCCACGAAGGAGGTGGCGTAGTCTAATTCGCCAATAGCTTCGGCGTAGGGCTTGCCTGTCTCGTGGACGAGAATCTTGGCCAAGTCTTCCTTGTTCTCCTTGATGAGGGCATCCCATTTGAGAAGCCACTGGGCCCTGACGCGAGGCGACGACTTCTTGAACGTTTGGAATGCAGCGTGGGCGGTCTCAACCACAGCGTCGACATCGGCTGCTGAATTGTCGGTTACTTTGGCCCATGGCTTATTTGAGCCCGGGTCTACGGATTGAGAATTAGCCTCTGTGCATAAATGCGGTTGCAAAATTGCATCCAGAGACCGTACCTAGAACATCAAAGGTTGCCCCCGACTGTGCGGAAAGTTGCTTGCCGCCGATGTAGGAGTCAGTGATGAGCAGATCAGAGCGGTTGAGCTAGTATTAAGCTAAGTTAGTGTGCTATTCGAGCTGTGAATCACAAACACGTTTCTTACCTTGAATGGCAATGGGTAACCCATGATGAGGATGCGCTGTGGTCGAGGTTTGAAATACCCTTTTCTCGTCTCGGTGGTCAAATAAATCCAAGTAAAAATGTGTCACAAAAGACGCCCAGAATCCCGAGAAAGTCAATGACATGTGCTTTGTGTAAGGTTATACACGGGCGGGGTTTGGTGGTGATCGGCATCAAGGCTTCCCCGCTTATGATGCCAAACGAGGGACAGGAGGCGGGGACAGCCACTCAATAAAGTGGACGATTCGTTCGGCCTGTAACCTTTTCAAGCCTTAGCAAATCGAAGAGAGACGGCTCCTCGATTCGACCTTTTTTCCGAACGAAGTTTATGCGGGTTCAACGTCTTATCGCTTATCGAAGAATCGATAAGCAGATAGTCGTCTCTTAGGCGAACCTTCCACAGGTAGATTTCCTTCTTCAGCTACAACAGTTGCTTTTAATCGTTTGCTTCTTTCGCTTGTCAACCCATACTTTGTTTTCCCCCAAAGCTGATAACAGCCATGGGACGTCTCGACGACAAGGTAGCCATTGTGACAGGTATGATACTCGCCTTCCTTCCCCCCATGGATCGCTCTGCTGACCCATGCCCACGAACGACAGGAGCTGCTTCAGGTTTCGGCCGGGGAATTGCTGAGCACTATGCCGAAGAGGGTGCCAAGGTCCTGGTTTGCGACATCAACTGCGAGGCTGGTGAGAAGCTTACTGAGACTTCAGATGCATTCGCATTCCAGGAAATGAACGTGACGAAGGCCGATGACTGGAAAGCAGCAATTGATAAAGCTGTCCAGCTCTGGGGCAAGGTCGACATCTTGGTAAACAATGCGGGGACCAGCTACACGAATAAGGTAAACCATTCCATTACTTTTCCCACTCGAGGGTTCTCGATAACAGCTGCATGCAGAGCACCCACGAAGTGACCGAAGACGAGTTTGAGAAGGTCATGGCTGTCAATGTGAAGAGCGTCTTCCTGGGCAGCAACGCCTTTATCATCCAGGCTAAAAAGCAAGGAACCGGTGGCTGCATCGTCAACATCGCGTCTGTGGGTGCCCATCGTCCACGGCCAGGCTTGGTCTGGTACAATGCATCCAAAGGCGCCATTGCCAATGTAAGTGCAGTTATAATGCTTACCCAAAGATCTTACCAACGATGCAATGATGATCTGATTGGAGATTACTTAGGCGACGATGGGGCTTGCCGCAGAATATGGACCAGATGGCATCCGAGTCAATTCCATCTGCCCATTGGCTACCATGACGGGTTTGCTTTCCACATTCATTGGCAAGGAGATCACACCAGATGTGGTAAAGGCACTTGGCGCCGTGCCACTGGGAAGAATGGGCCAGATCGGCGACGTGACGAATGCAGCAGTCTTTTTAGCCAGCCAAGAGGCTTCCTTTATCACCGGCGTCAACCTTGACGTGGATGGCGGCCGTGCTATTTGATCAGCCGTATCTATCAACTGGTGCATTCCTCTTTGAGCTCGGACAATCACGGGCTGGGCACAGATGCATGGGAAGAAGGTAACGAGAGAACCAAGGGGGCATGAAGCCTCAGGCTCCCCAACACAACAAGGCAAACGCTAGTCAGATTTGAAGGCCTAGGCAAGTTATCTTAGGTAGAAAAGCCTCTGAATGAAAGTGAAGTCGTGAATGCTAGAAACAGTACGTTTAGCTTAAACTAGATGTCAAGATATACATGGGTGGCAACGTAGTGCTTCTAGTGATTTTAATACAAAGTTTTACCTGCTTTTCCACACTTTTATTTGTCTTCCAATATCTTCTCCTTACAAGCATAGAATATCACGTCCTAACGAGTAAGACTCTCATATCAGCTAAGTTTATGGAGACTATTCCAATCAGGGGTCCCTGCACTCAGATCATCTGGGCTCAGAGGTCGAGGGGTGGTTTTTTGCTTGGTTCAGCTGCAACTGAATAATATTGGGAAGAGTGTTGATTGAAGCTTCTGAAAATTCGGTGCCGAATAGCCGATTATGGTGTGCTAAATACTACTCTGCGTGGCACTACTCTTTCTCGTTTGCTCCCGTATTCAACACCCTCACTTGTTTATTTTGCTGCCTAAATTTCGGTGTGCCACCCTTGATTACCTGATTCATGCAAACCTGGGGAGGATTGTAACGATATAATTGGTTCCACAGCTAACGTGATTTCTTTGTTCAAGAGAATATGTTCATAGCAAGGGTCGCTGCACATCCCCCGCTCCAATGGCATAATCTGGGGTTACAAATACATCCTTCAGTGCATCAATTCTTTTTAGCCATCGACGCTTCGGGCCCTGGTTCTACGGATGAAAGCCAATTAGAATCTTTAGTCAGTCCATGCCGCAAACTAAGACGTGACACATGGACACCGTTTTGGCAGAGTGACATGCACCTCTTACAAATAAGCTATGAGGAGCTCTTCCCAACACCAATGGGTGTCGCCGTGGCGTAGCTCAGATGGTAGAATACCCTAGCTTCACATCACGCGACCCCTCCTTCTCTCAGGTGTTCTAGACAGCTCATGGCAAGAATGGTCAGATATTGGTGCTGCATGAGAGGTGTCATATTGCTGACAATGCCGTTGTAATGCGTCTGGACAAGACAACCAATGGCGATTCGTGGTACACCTTGTGTTGCAAACAAAATAAGATATATCTAGCTTGCTTCCCCCCAAGCGAGCGCTTCACTTGCTCTGCGAATTGGGAACAGCCATAATATCAATTGATTAATTTCACCGCGATAGCTTTTCAGGCTACTGGTTGTGCATAACTGCCGCCTTGCACCATGTCTGACGACAAAATTGCTGCCAAGGACAGGCAAGTTCTTTCAGCCATTCCTCGATGACCGTATTTTTATAGGCTAACATTTTCCATCCATCTATGACAGTCAAGTCCCGGATCAGCCCAGTACTCTTGAGGCTCGACGCGAAAGCGTCGCGACTTTAACACGCAACTTGGAAGGCGAAATTCGAAATCCCCTCCGCGACATTCCTAAGGAGGAATTACTCAACAACGTCGCCACTTTCCACCAGAACAAAAATCTTCCCGAGGACATACTGCCCCTGTTGAAGAAGGGGGCACTCGTCGCGCAAAACCCCACCGAGTTTGAAACCATCGAAGAACTTGAGGAGAGCGACAAGCAGCCTCTGAGGGAGGAGATCACCAAGAGATGGAAGCACCCTTGGGCATTATATTACACGATCATTCTCAACTCGATTGCAGCAGCCATTCAAGGATGGGACCAGGTATGTCGCTTGCTCTGTAGCCATTCGACACTCTCGCTTTTGATCCTAACAACATCATCTCGCAGACCGGTTCCAATGGGGCCAACTTGACATTCCACGCCGCGCTCGGCATCCCCGACTCTGCCGGATCTGCCTGCGGGCCAGTGGCTAATGAAGGCGATTGTGCCAAGAACAGCTGGATCATTGGATTTGTTAATGCAATGCCATACATCACCATATTCCTCTTGTAAGCACGTGTTTTTCGATACTTCTATAGCTTTGTATCGCTGCTTACATTGATCACATCAGTGCTGGATGGATATCTGATCCCCTCAACGAGTGGCTCGGCCGTCGTGGGGTCATTTTCGTCGCTGCGATCTTTTCCCTGCTAGCACCTTTTGGCATGGGCGTCTCACAAACTTGGGGACAACTTGCAGCATGTCGGTACGTATCCATCACCCCGTTGATTGCAAACGAGGGTGTGTCTAATGAGATATCAAACGCAGCATGCTCCTGGGTATTGGCATGGGGTTGAAAGAGGTTACTGTCCCAGTATTCTCAGCAGAGAACGCACCCACAATCATTCGGGGAGGTTTGGTTATGTCTTGGCAGGTCTGGACAGCCTTTGGTGAGTTGCGATTGTCACAGCTTAGTTGGTTGTCTGGACTCTAACTCTGTCTGCAGGCATCTTTCTCGGGACTTGCGCCAACCTTGCGGTCGGAAAGACGGGCGAAATTTCCTGGCGCTTGCAGTTCGCATCCGCCTTTATTCCAGCTGTCCCTCTTGTCCTTGGAACCTGGTTCGCACCCGAGAGCCCTCGATGGTACCTCAAAAAGGGACGACACACTGATGCCTGGAAATCTCTGCTTCGCCTTCGGAACACACCACTTCAAGCTGCGAGAGACTTGTATTACATCAACGCATTATTGGAGCAGGAGGAGGTGCTTGTAAGCGAAGCCGGACTGAAAGTGACCAGCACGGTGTTTACTCGCTTTGTTGAGCTTTTCACCATTCCACGGATTCGCCGTGCAACATGGGCTTCAGGTATCGTGATGATTGCCCAGCAGATGTGCGGTAAGTTCTATGGGGCTTGATTCGCATATTCTCGTCTTTTCTAAGTCTCTCTTGAGCCATTGGACTGGTCTCTATGTGAAGAAAGCTAACAAGCATCAGGTATCAACATTATCTCCTTCTACAGCGCAACAATTTTCAAGGAGAGCGGCATTGACGATTATACCTCCCTCTTTGCCAGCTTTGGTTTTGGTTTGGTCAATTTTGTCTTCGCTTGGCCAGCCGTCTGGACGATTGATACTTTTGGGCGCCGAACGTTGCTTCTATTCACCTTCCCGAACATGTTTTGGAGTCTTCTTGGTCAGTGACAGCATCTTAGATAGAAAGCTAACTATAAGGCTTTCATAACTCACGCAATATCGGCTAATCTTATTCACTCTAGCTGCCGGACTTTGCTATCTAATCCAGCCTGATGTCGAAAATAGCACCGCTCGCATTGCTGCCGTCGCCACCTTCGTCTACATCTTCGCCGCGTTTTACTCCCCAGGAGAAGGTCCCGTCCCTTTCATGTACTCTGCAGAAGTATTCCCTCTCTCACACAGAGAGGTCGGAATGGCCTGGGCCGTAGCAACCAATGTGAGTATTCAAATTTGCATCTTTCTTGAAACAACAAAATTCTGACGCGTCGAACAGAACTTCTGGGCATCAGTCCTATCCCTGACGTTTCCTCGTATGTTGATCGCCATGACAGCAACAGGGGCATTCTGTTTCTATGCCGGACTCAACTTGGTCGCCTTGGCTCTCATCTTCCTTTTTGTGCCTGAAACGAAACAGAAGACCCTTGAGGAGCTTGACTATGTCTTTGCTGTCCCTGACCGAACGCATGCAAGGTATCAGCTGAGAACTGTGCTCCCATGGTGGATTAGAAGATGGATTTTCTTCAAGAAGGGTGAAGTGTGCCCAGATCTATACAGGGACGCAGCGGTGCACTCGCCGCCGGATACTGCAGCTAATCTTGGTGAGAAATCCGGATGACACCACTTTGGGACTTTTCATGGGTTTCTTAACCTTGCGTCGCTAACCCATCATCGGGAGTTCTCGATGTCTATTTACCTGCGTGGCTATGTTGAATCAAACTGAAGATACATGATAACTCATAGCGAAGTATTGGACTAAGGAGGTTTCCACAGACAAGGAGCAGAACAGATCATTATATGTTTCTTTAAAAAAAAAAAAACAGAGGCGGTATCCAGTTGACAGCGCATTGTAGGCCGGCCACCTTGGCTCTTATGAGAGCAGAGTAACTCAAATGACAACCACTTCCATCTCTTTCCTGTCGCACTCGGAGAGTTCAAAACCAAAAGATTCGCTAAAGACACCGACACGAGAATAGGACACCCCGTCCGTATGTTTCTTCAGTACGAGGCCTCCTTGGGTTGATATCCAAGCCAATACACCCTCTCCATCATCTTGCACGTCCAGCCCATATTTGTCACCAAGGTCGAATTCTGCAAATATCTCCAACCCCCGTTGCAAATCATGGCTCCATAATGTAGTAGAAGAATGTTTGAAACGACAAGGCACAGCCACAGTACGTATCGTCAATGCAGCGCTGACCACGGCGCTAAACTCGTCGCTCGGAATACGACTTTTGATTTCGACGTCCACAATCTTCAAGCAGTGTAACAACGTAGTATTAAGAAACTCCACCGCACGCCCAATAGAGGCCCATGACCAAGAAGGCGCCACGTAAGTTCGGGGCCTGATCTCCCCGTTGTTGTGGCTCTGTTTAGCGTCCGAAGGCTTCCACATCATGGGGGTCAAGTCTTCCTGCCACAGCCCGGCCATGTACTTCTTCTGCGCGATATGGCTCACCTTTCTCGCAATTGCCGAAACGACCAGAAATCTGTCTTCTTGGTAGCCTATCCCTCGACATGTGCAATGCATTATCAAGCTCTCTCACATGCTGGTGAACACATCTGAATCTTCAAGGGCATTCCAATCCATTCCTTGAACTAACCGACTAGACATGTGGCGTCGAGTAAAGATACCGGAATCCCTAATCCATCCGTCAAACTCTGGGCTTGAATCTTCATTTCTGTTCTGGGCGCAGTGCCGGGCACAGTGCCATCGTTTGTTGTGTGTGCCGGATTCAAGAACACGGGGTGACAGGATCGACTCTTGAAGACACCATGCTCTTTGGTGGATTGGGTCGCGAAATCCTGGCTCCCTTTCCTTCCAAAATATAGCGCTACCTATTTTCCCATCTTGGCATAAATAGGGTATTCGGAAACCCCTTTCACCTGGAATGTATCGAGCCTGGAGAAAACTCCCATACACAGCCTTTGCACGGGCAGCGGAGATTGTGAGGGCTGCTTGTTCATATATTTCGCCCATCCTCGAAATTTCTTCCATCTTTTCTTGGTCGGAGTCCTGAGTAATGCATAAAGCCTCAATCCAAATGTGCTCGAGTCCCAAGTCGGTGGAGATATTGACTGCATCACGTATTGTGCTTGGAAAACTCGAGTAAGGAATATCCGTCGACAGAGAAACTATATTCTGTTGGAGTAGTTTCAGTTTCTGATCCCCGCCCCAGCAGTAGCTTAGCGCTGTGTAAGGCCTTTTCCTTGATGTGTCTGTTTCAATCAAGCGTAGTTTTGGAGTCGAAGTAAACTTGGTTATCTCTATTAGTCGTCGAGGTACTGTTGATCTTTCAGGACCGTTTTGTTTTGTCGGCAGAGCTTTCTGTAGGTTTTGACATTCTGTATGAGATCTATCACAGTCATCTAACCAGTGCCGGTTTCTCTGCATTGAAGGCTTTGAAGCAGGGTCCCAGTTAGGTGGACGGTAAGTTATTTCAGAGGCAGCGGCATCCCTTGACTGGTTAGCAAGATAACAATAATCTGTTTGTGGCGGATAGAACCACTATACCCTTACAACAAGCAACCATAACAGAATGAATACACGCACATTATTGACCCAAATAAGCACTTGTTATTAAACGTATTCATTTTAATCCAACTGCGGGGTAAAACCTTCCGCCACTGATGTATATAAGCATCATTCTGACTTTGCATCGCTGTCTTTCTCAGGTGCACTAGCTTCATCCTCGCCCTCATATTCATCATCCTCCGGCCACGAAAGCATCTCGTTCGTGCGATCTTTGCCCGTATCTGCCCCGCGTCCTTCCTGAAGTCTCGGCATATTCTCTGCTCTCTTATTTGCTACTTCGATAAATTCCTCGCGATATTTCCGGGCATGCTCTCTAAGGGCTCTGAGAGCATATATTCCGCCGGCAAAAGTCGGTTCATCAAATAGAGCAAACATCCTCAGTAGGGTGATGTGATATCCCGGGTGGCGATTAGTATGAATAGTCGGCGCCGCAACATGGTGTGCAAAGAGAGAAAGAACTCCTTCGATGTAGGTAGCACTAAATGTGTACGCATTATCATCGAATTCCGGAGTTTCTTTACCAAAGTTCTGCAGACCATGCATCATCCGTGAGCCATAAGCCCCTTCGAGTGTCACCTGTTTCTGAGCAACACTGATTCTCCCATGCGGGCCCTTGGCTTGGAGGAAAAAATTGGTCACGAGCAGGTTCTAAGAATCCCTGCTCGGCGCAATGATTGTCTCCAACTCATCTCTCACCCTATCCTCGACCCTTTCGGGCTCGACACCATCGCACAAATGGGGCCGAGGAGCAGATATCTCGCCATCGGTCATGGACTTCAAGTTGAGGAATCGGACATTCTGCATCTTCTTGATATCACTGGAGCCGGTAAGTAGACCAACCACATATTGCATCACATGAGCATCTGATCCAGCTTCAGTGGCGACTCTCTCGAAATTTTCAAACTCCGCATCACCAACAAGGTGATCGCCTGGCTTCGGCTTTAGTATTTCTAATATCGATTGGATATTTCGAGGTCGAGGTGAAAATTTTCTCGTCGGAGTGGTGTGTGTTGGTAGGTAGATTTTGTATCTGATGCATTTGCGTAGAAAATCCGGTTTCGATGCACCGCTTGCGCGTCTCGGTGCTTTCTGTGGGATGACCATTTCGCTAGTGGATTATTTGTAATAATCCGGATGTTAAGAAGGTTCTCTTGTCTCTGTGTGATACTGGGAATGTTCGCTTATACTCTAGAGAATCAAAAGGCGAAAAAGAGAGAGGAGTGGCCAGGTATAAATACTTCCTTGAAGACCTGTAGGATGGATCTGGCCCGCCCGCTCTTGCCAATAGTTTCGCAGTAAACACATATGCCAGTTTACAAATAAGTTTTCTGATTGCGAGCTATTCTTGTACTCGGAAAATCCCAAAATCAAGGATAGAGATGTACTTTGTATTGTTCAAACTTTAAGAGTTCATGGTCGCTGAAGCAGCCTTTGTCAATCCCCTGTTCGCTCGGCCAACAAATGAGGGGCTTTCCGGGTTCCAAGCTAGAGTCTGTCACGATGGATGACACGAAGAACTGACAATCGATGCTTTTGAAACATAAGAGCTGCAGGGTCCAGCGGCGTCAGTTAGAAATGGGATCGACTCAGCATGCTCTGCCCTCTGTCGCTGTCTGTGCATCGCAGCTCAGTTTAGGCATTACGTAGGGAAGACACTAAGGCTGGAGGTGCGAACAAAGAAGAAAACCCAGGATGTGTACATAAGAAATAGCTTCAATCAGCCAACCAACCGCATGCTGTACGAGGTGTTGCGGGGAGCGACCTCTACACCAACTCTTTGTCAGAATCTAAGGAAGGCGCTTAAGTGTCCCTCCAAAAATCATTCGCGATTTCTCATGATATTCCATAAGCAATTGCGATTACCGAAATCCATGCGCGCCTACATATGTCACTGTCGGGATTAAAGAAAGAATGGGAGAGCCTGAACGTACGCCTTTCTTCCCCCATGATCTAATCGACTTGCATCATCTTCAAGACCTACCTTGAGAGATTCCTTGTATTGCGGGACCATGTTGGCGCCGCTAACTTTCAAGTGTGTTTGCACGTTCACATATTGAAGTTTGGGAACCTTTTATAGAGAATTGATCGCTTCAAGTTTCTCTCATTTTTTTAAGGCTAGGATAGCGCCTCATTCAATGGCCTACTTCTAGGCCCAATACATAAGAGATATGCACCAACAAGAATTGAATCACTACTAGGTAGGTACAATGCCACCTTGGTCAAATGGCTTGGTGCCTACTTGTTGGCTTCAGGGTAGGATGGTACCTACTAAACACCGTCTCGGAGGCCCAGTAGCAGCCGCCCAGGATCTCGACGCTGGACGCATAATCCAGGTGCGTGAGTGGTTGGGCAGGAATATGGCGATATGGCAGTAGTAGCCAATGCGAAAGCGATCAGAACCTGACCTACTCCCAGAGCAACAATGGGGCTATCGTACCTCTGACGTCTTGGCTCGTGGCGGCCCGAGCCTTCAATGGACCTGCAAAATGGACCTGCAAAATCAAGGCAGCCCAGGCAGCTTCGAAGGTACGTCAGTCTGCGCTATGCCGAATTCGCTTCCTTCGTCCAGCCGTACTTTAACCACTATTACGTAATTGCAATTGAGGGGAAGATATTTATGGAGCCGCGATCGATCGATCGGGCTCTAACTTAGGCTCATCCATCCCTTGCTCTTGCTAGCAGCGGGTTCTCCGCAATCAAGTCGCCTGGATAGCTTCAATTGTCCGGTATTCATTCCTCTCTCCAGCCATCATGCCTCCCCAGCCCTTTCGCTTCACGCATCTCCCGAGCGAGCTCCGTAACCGCATCTACAAACTGCTGCTCTGCGACGTGGAAGAGCCCGAGGACTCCTCCAAGCTCGAGGTTGTGCCTGAGCTCATCGCCAGGGTCAAGCACAATGTGCAGCCATCGATCCTTGCCGTGAACCGCCAAATCCACGCCGAGGCAAAAGATGTCCTCCATAGAGAAATCAAATTCGTCAAGTTTGCAGCCACCATGGAAATACCAAATATTCACGTGTTGAAATCTCTCATCAAAAACAAACGCGCCCCGGTCTTTACTATGGATAGGACGGCAATTGACAGATTCAATGGCCACGTCGTGTCCTACACCTTCGTGCAGCATTTTACAGAGCTCCCCAATTCCACCTTTTGCTGTCTTGTTTCTCACCGCGACCTTGATCTCTTTTGTCGCGCCATCAGCAATGCGGAGACCGCAATCCCGGGGTTCTGGTCGGAGGTCACCCACACCATCACCGTGTGCGCTCCGTACCAAGTCCCCCTATCTGCTGTAAAAAGTCAGCAAGAAATGCTTCTCGCGCCGCTCCGTAGACATCTCCGTGGGCTTCAAACCGTTCTCGTCCAGGGCGAGGTCGACGAGGCTCTTGCCACAGCCGTCGCTGATCAGCTCACATCCTACGTCATCGAGGACCCCGAAATACTTCTCGATAGGCTGAGGGCTCTCAAGGCGGCTGGGACTGCATATTTCATGCAAGGAGATTCTCGATTGTGCAGCGAGTCCTGGTCCAGAGCATGCATGGAAATCAGGCGTGCCCGTGGTGGAGCCATGTGGGCGACCCTCGCTTCCGTTCCTGATTTTGCCAGGGACTTGACTGAGCTTTATTTCGTCTTGAACCTGAACCTGTCTCAGAACACCATCAAAGATATGGATGGGAGCCTGAACCACCCGGAACTTGCCCCGCGACAGGCAATTACATCGCTGCTCGCACTGCGTAACGCCTATCACGGACTGGCTGGCTGTAAAATGTATTGGCAGCCCAGCGATGCTCAAATGGCAAAGCTCTGGTTTAGGAAATCGAAGACCCACAGGCTTTCCAATGATTATGCCGACGCTTTTGAGGCTATCGAGCGAGCAGAAAACCTCTTGCCTGACGATCCCGTTATCCAGGAAGAGAAGAAAATTATTGAGGCTGTGATGTCCTAAGCGGTAATCATAGAACTTAGGGCCGAGCTTAATGCTGTTTAACTTACTTCTAATGAGTTTAATTGCTTAGCTCTATTTGGAACTTCCATGTCCGATCTGTATCTGGACCACTGGATCGTATGAATTGGAATTGGTTTGAGACGGGCCTTGAAATGTAACGACATGTAACGACAAAACACGCCGGGATCGAAAAAAAAAAAAGAGTATCTGGACTGGCATTGGATCGATTGTACGGCGGAGTTATAATAACGACTTTATGAAATGGTGCAGACATTGTATGGGCAGCTCACTGGAGAAGGCCCACATAGGAGCACTGACACGATCTTTTGACATAGCACCTGATTTGATTGGTATTTACACCAGGCATATGAATAAATGAAGATGCCAAGTTCAATGGTAATGAATAGCTATATACAATTCAAAAGCGAGCGTGAATAATGACCATGAAATAACTCTCAGTATTCACCCATGCTCCAGGACCAGCTGGAGCCTGTTCAACGACAAGTTCTCCCTCCTTAGAAATGCTGTCGTCTACTGGTTTTCCTTACTCTAGGCCTTAAAGGCCCTGGCAAAAGTCGTACCGCAGCTCCCAACCGGGCTAGCAGTCTTGCTGGATGCGTAGGTCACATCAGGACCAGGGTTGGGGAACACAACATCATATGTCTCAAGAGTGCTGCAGCCGTTGCCAACGTTAGCCACGAACATGTTGGGGCGACTGGCAAAAGGGTCAGTGGGTGCACGCTTCTCGACTTGGGCGCCCTCTTCCTCTTCTTCGGCACCAATTTCTCTGGTGTCGGCAGACTTGGCGCTGCTGATGGTAACGTGAGCGCAGTTCATGTACATCTCGCGGTTGCCGAGGTTGTTCCACCACGACCAGGCAAAGAGAGCGCTGCCGGCTGGGGTGTCGTTGGGCAGGGTGAATGACCAACTGGTCTTGAGGGGACAATTCCCGATGTAGGAGTGAATGACTTTGAAGGTTTTGCCCTTGTCGTAAGAGAGCGACACCTGGCAGCTACCTCCGTTATGGGTAGCTGAGCCAGCCACGGTCATGGTCTGGGTTGAACCGGGCTTCCAGGTGGCGACGGACTGGCCCTGGGATGTGCCGAGAAGTGAGTGATAACCCTTGCAGGGAAAGTCGCTCCCAGAGCCGCTCAGCGGGTTTGTCATGGAGTAATCAATGTCTGTGGTGTAGGAGTTGTAGCGAGAGCGGAAAGGTGGTGGGCTCATCACTTCCATGTGGGCATTGGCACCAAGAGCCAAGAGGCCGAGAAGAGAGGCAGCGATGGAGAGCTTCATGATGATCCGGATGTGCAATATGTGGATATTGTTTGATTGACTGTGTTCAAGTCTAAAACTGAAAGCTTGTTTAGTATTGAAGTGAGACTTCGAGTTGGACAGAGCCTGAGGGTCCCTATTTATATTAAGTCCACCGCCAACAGATGAGACAGCAACCTTCCTCACATATGTATTGAATTCCTGGCTCCGCAACTGAGCATGTGATGGTAGTATGAGAAACGGTCACATTTACTTGAACAAATTCATACTGCGGCAATTCTTATCGTTTATTTCTAAGCCGTTTTCACCTCAATGGTGATAAAACTGAGTTTCTCTATCTGGACTAGACGTACGACAATGCAACCACCTTGCGCCTTGTAGTCTGCTCTGCAGTTGACAGCGTCCCATTTTAATTTAAAAGATGGGTCAATGGCGCTAAGATATTGACAATGACTGGCTGACGCGGCTTCGACTGCTGTGGCGAGACCACATTGAGGAGAATGGGTGTAAGAGTCCGGTAGAGGAGGCAGGCATACGTTTCATCGTTGAACAGCTGAACAAAATGTGTGCGGCATCGAATACCGGCTGGTGAAAAGGGTTATGGCGACTCTAGGCAAGCTACATCACATGCAGTCTTCCCAACCTCTGTGTTTCACTAGTTGTGGTGGCCCGCCTGGGTATGTTCTCGTGTCAAGAGGGCCTAGAACATGGCCGACCACTCTTTCAAACTTGTTGAATGGCCCTTAAATATGTTCAAATTTTCACATAGAAGGCTGATGCACATCCTCATGAGCAACTAATAAAGTCTTAGTTCATGGTCTAATATATTTGGACACCTTGGGATCTACATATTCTGACAGGTGAGATGGGACGAATTGACGTAGATCGAAAGAATTAAGCTGCCAAGAGCTACCACTTAACGTGCCCTACTGTCTTGAAAACCAGGGGAAACAGGGATTCGGGGGTTATCAGCCGACTAATTATTTATACTGTAGAATGTGTGGCCAATCATTTGCCCTGGAGTAATCATCCTCTTCCAGGAAGTAATCAACCTTGAAACCCTTCCACGCTGATCCGCAACTAGGTATAGAGGTGCGGCTACGGTATATTCTGCCCCCTGTTGGTCATCTGGACGAGAATAAATGTCCGGCTTGCCTAGGGTGGACACCGCCATGGCTGGGGGTAACGTAACGTCTAGTCTTCGATGCCTTGTCTCTGGATATGGTCTGTTCATCTATGAGTCTTTTTCTGATTTCTTTTTCTGTTTTTCCTGATCATTTGCAGGATCCAACTAGCCGTTGGTGGACCCAAAGATCCAATGAGTTGGTCCGGCCTCTTGGCTCTTCAGAAATGTTGTGGGATCTCTAGGTGAGTCCATCATAAGAATGGATGAATAGGGAAGGTGGTCCTCTACTTTTGCGGCATAATCGGTAGGAGACCACTATATCAGTATATTGGAGTTTTACAGGCTACAGATTTTGCATGCTACGATTACCATGTGACTCACGTCTCAGGTCCATATAGCGATAACAATTTCAGAAGGTGACATTGACACACCTTTAAGTCTAGGCATGTCTTAACGCTCACATCCTTTGGGTCCCTTGCATTAGCCCTTTTGGGTCTCAGCAGAATCCCAAGAAGGATTTTAGGTAGAGTATGCTATAATCAATCAGACTGAACAGGATTTGACAATGCTCATTGAAAAGAGAGATGGCCTGCTCTAACTGTACTGTCTAAAATTCCAAAACTCATGAGACTACCTACATCTGGTTCTTGAATGAGAGTAATGTATCAAATACGAATCTCTATGCTACTCGGGCTTCTTGTGAAGAAGTTGAGTTGGTTCTTTTGGTTCCACGCCACACGACGCTTTCGATTCTATAGGAACGTTACATGCTTTGTCCAACATCTTGGGCTCATCTCTGGTGTACTCGCCCACGAGCTTGAAGGCACTTCCGTTGAGATATGGTCTGGAAATGGCCGAAAGAAATGTCGGAAAATACGCGTACATGTGATTCAGTTTCCTTTGCCAAGCCAAATATGAAGTCATCGAAGAACCTAGTGATAAGAGCGTTGGACTCGGTGTAAGAGGAGTGGGTGGGTGGAAGGGAGATATGAAGCGTAACGTGTTGCCAACGATTATTGGCGCAACCAGAATTAGTTTCACCTGTCCCTTCCAACTGCCAAGGACTGGGACGGGCTGCAGCCAACTCCAAAAGAGAATAAGCCAAGATTGCTTCCGAGGGAGGCTATCAGAATGCACGGCAGTACGTCTCCCCGAACACCAAGTTTCGGGCCAAATGATGGAACGAACTCGCCTTTAATCCCAGCAGTTTCCCTGTTGTGCTCAGAAGTGGCCTCTGGATACGATCACTCGGACACGAAGATCTTCCAGCAGACAAAGCAAAAAGCTATACTTAACTCAGAAGCAACAGGCGAATATGACCACGAAAAAGCCATGAGGTTGTCCGCGCTAAGCTGCAAAGACCATGGGGACGGTCTCATCGCTTCTTGGTCTCAAATGTACAACAGCATCTGGTGAGAAGTCTAAACAGTGTAACGTTTTCCCACGCCAGGTCTTCTTCAGCACCTTCCAAGGAGAGCGCGGCTAGTGGTTCCCATTGTTGTGACTGCATGCACCCACTAGGCTCATCGCCACATGATCCCACCCTCAGAGCATATAGGTGTTCAAACAAATGAAATGTAGTTTTTGATACCTTAATTCTCTATTATGCCGTAGCTTGGTGCAAACCCATCCTAGACTCTCCCTCTCTCGGCCTGTTTGTCCTGGATAAAGAGAAGAAAACAAGAACGTAGTCACTCCCCGACCTTCAGGTATGGAGGCCGCCCATGGGCACCCGAGGTTTCATTTCATTGTTACTCCATATTCAATCAATAAGTTCCAAAGACAAGATCATCCTCTGTATATCATCCCGTATAGAGCTAGGCCCAATATACCCTAGAATTCAATGGCCAACAAGCCTTGTCAACTCGCTGAGGAGCCCACCGATTTTCGGAGAGATGTGCGTTACTGCAGAAGGATTCCGGCACCATTCATTTATAAGATTACTCTTGTATTCCAATCAACCAACCATCTCAGCTCGTGAAGCTGTATGGCCGTAGTCAGTCATGGCCAGTGCCACTTTGCAAGATTTATCATAGCAGTAAAGAAAACTGTGGGTTCCTAATACCTTGCAAGGTTTTGATGCATTATTCCTCTTGCCTTTCGAAGGCTCAGCTAAGCATCGTGCTACCTGAATAAGCCAAGTAACCGGAATCTGACAACGCTCACCTTGTGTCACGTTTCATTGTGACTCTAAGAGCTAACAAGTTTGAATATCCCATTTTAGGGTGAGGTCTTCAAATTTGAGATAAAACGAACGCAAACATCTTCTTCATCAACGAACACGATGCAGCATCACATTAGCGGTCAAAGCATCTACCTTGCATTGAACACAAAGGAGTCCGGGGCACATCCTAATATGGCAATTGAAAAAACTTCCCTCATAAAAGTTTTCTTCATTTTTTTCTAACAACTTTATACATTCCCCAAAACTAGAACTTGATATTTTGTCATACTGTAACGGTTGAATTCTTCAGCTCCTCACGAAACCCTCCCATAGTTCTGAGGAGTTAAGTCTGAAGTATTTCCTAGTTTTGTTCATCTGTCTAACTATCTAGTGCGAGCTTAAGCCGTCAAGGGAAACATTAGGTGTATTCAAACCCTTGGTGACATCGCAACAACAAAAGAGTTGTCTTATAGGGATCGACACGCCCACGGCGCATGATCATCGCCCTAAGGAGATGGCCCAAAGTCTAGAAGCAGGTCCAAGGCTTATGGAATTTCCCAAATGGGGGTAGGTGATATGGAATTGCTCTACACCGGGTTAATTGTTCGCGAGTGCAACGCTACTACAGAACCGAAAAGGGGAATGATACTCGCTTCTCTTCCACGATCGGCTTTGATGGCTCCAAACACGAACATCACTTTATCTGCCTTCCGTTTCGGGCCCGCTTTAGGGTTCTGATTCTCTCGGAGCGCCGTCTTCCGAGAATCAGGGGTAGAACCGGTGGTTGTTCCATAGCCCAACATGATACGAAGGTGAAACCTCGTAAAGAACATTAGTGCCGGAGTCCTCCATCCGAACGTAACACTTCTATGAGAGCCAATGCGATTAAACATATAAATTGTTCAATGAGTCCGCGGAAAGAATGCCTAAAATCACCTCATCTTCTCTTCCAGTTAAGCTTCCAGTTAAGAAAAAAGTTTTACAACTTAAGCTTATTTCCCCAACCATACCTCTTCCCTTTTCTCCACCAACCCTTCTCAAAGATGCGTTTCACAACCGTGACCGCCGCTATCTTAGCCTGCTCAACGGCTGTGTCCGGAACACTTAACTGGTCACTCCAAAAGGCGTCCAACCCCACGGCAGACCAGCTTGACGCCTACGCAAAAATTGAAAGTGCCATGACCAAAGGCGTAGCCCGCTATCATCGCTTTACCAACGCCAACAAGCAAATTCGAGTCTACTACGAACCCAGCGTTCCCACGGCTGAGGCAAACTACAACGGAGATCTGAGATTCGGATCTAACCGTGCCTACATGACGGAGCGCACCGCGATGCACGAGATTGCGCATACTCTTGGAGTCGGGCAGACAGCCGCTTTCAACACAAAGTGTGCTGCTAACAACTGGCCTTCCGCGACCAGGCTGCTCCAATCATGGGACGGATCCAGCGCCAAAATTAGCTGTGGAGGAGGCCACTTTTGGCCGTATGGGTTGAATTATGAGACGGAATGGAGTGAGACGAACGGCGATCGTCATGTTCAAATTGTTAATGCCATGCTAAACGATGGAATGTAAGCAATGTAGTAAGGAACATATGGTACAGCCTCATTGACCCTCGAAGGAATATTCACCAAAGGATGTGACCTATGCCAAAATAGTTCCAGAAATATTTCTTTATGAAGCGAGGTGATCTATGACTGAGTTGTGCAACTTACGCGTACCTATGTTTTAAAACAACTGCCTATTCAACCCACTGCAGTAATATTGCATATCACATGATTGTAACATCTCTTATTCTGACAACTTCACTAAGCTAGAGATGTATTAAATGTCCACGCTGGGGCTCCTTATCTCAAATTTACATCTATAATTACTGATAAAAGTTTTCTATAAGGCCTTATAATACTAATTATATCTAATATTATAGTTAACTTTAAAGCCTTATTAATTTATTAATTATTATTATTTTAAAGCTAGATTTAAAGAAGAATATTCTCTAGAAGTAGGAGATTTTAATAATTTTTATATATTAACTCTCTACTTTAATAACTATAGCTAATCTATAATATATTAGTTTAATAAAATTCTCTATTATTACTAGTTTAATTTCTTTCTAGATTTTAATAGCTACTTTATAGAGCTACTAGAAGAATTTATTATTATTTAATATTTTTAATAACTTAAAATAATATTTATATATTCTCTCTTTAAGTACTTTCTATAGATTTTATATAGAGTTAAGATTAAATAAATATAATAGCTAATCTATTACTTCTAGTTTATTCTCTTAAATAAGATAAAGTTAATATTTAACTATTAAGAGTATATTTAATTATAATTAATATAATCTACTAGTATATAGATTAAACTAATATATAGATTACTTTTTCTAATCTTTTTATTATTAAAATATATAATTCTTATTCTAAAACTTTATATTTTCTAGAAATATTTTTTATATTATTATTATATATTAATATAGCTAGAAAAAATATCTTTTTAAAAATATCTTATATATTCTAAGCTATAGAGCTTAATAAGTATAAAAATAATTAATTTTTTTTTCTTCTTTTTCTATTTTATTTTTTTCTATCTCTTTTTAAAAAACTATTATAACTAAGATATTATATCTCTAGATAAATCTTAGCTATATCTAGCTAATTAGCTAGTTTTAAAATATCTTAATTAGATCTAATTAAAATATAGTTTAATTAGTTTTAGAGATATATTTCTACTATTTTTAATAAGATCTAATTAAAATACCCTCTAATCTCTATTTTTTAATCTAATTACTTATAGTAACTTTAGAATTAAAACTAGATAATTCCTCTATTATTTTATAAATCTATATATTATAATATATTTTACTATATATATTATATTATTAAATATCTTATTCTTAATAAGATCTCTAATTATAATTTATATAATCTTCTATCTATATTTATTATTTAATATTTCTTTTAATTATAAAGTTCTATAATTTCTATATATTAAGAGAGCTTTCTTTATATAAGTATAGCTTTTTAGTTTTTTAATACTTATTTAATTACTTATTTATTTTCTTAAGCTTAAATATCTTTCCCTTTAGAAGTATAAGCTTATATATAATTTACTATATACTCTTTATAATTTATTTAATATCTTTAATAATTAGATTTAAAAAGCTATTCTAATAGTATTATATTTATTTCTTAAAATATTTAAATTATAAAATTACTTTTAATAGATTAATTAGAATTTTTAATTATTAAGTAATAAATAGTTTAAAAAATAACTTTAATAATATTAGTATATTTATTTATATATCTAGCTTTAAAATTATACTCTTTAAATTTAAAAAAAAATAAATCTAACTCTTTAGAATACTTTTAATATATTTTTTTTAGTAAAAAAAATATTAAATATTATTATAAATACTAAAAAAAAGTTTTTTTTTATAATATAAATAATCTAAGCTTTTATTAGATATTTAATTTACTAGCTATATATCTTTTTTAATAAATTAAAATAGTTAATATCTAGTAGTTAAAATAAATAAAAAATAAATAAAAAAATATATAAAGAATAATAATATTATTTTTCTTATAGTATTTTTTAAATTCTATTAAGTAGTAGTTTTAATAGCTATTTAATATTAAAATAAAATAATATTTACTCTTAGTTTTAATTTAAATATTTTTATTAAAATACTTAATCTAATTTATAGTAATTATATTTAAAATCTAATTATTTTTACTAATAGAAATTCTCTAATTAAATAATAAATTAGAATTTTAGATCTAGAATAAGAGATAATATTAGCTTTTTATTATTAGAAATAGTAGAATTATCTAATTAGTTATATTAATTATTTAAATTAAAGAAACTTATTTTTAATTATTAGATTATATTAATTTAGATTTTACTATTTAATTAGAATATATAACTATATAATATAGGTAATTGTTCGGTTTATATATATATATAATCTTAATTAATTATTAATAGTCTATCTGCAGCTAGCTAGATTATTAATTTCCTACTTATTACTTATCAGTTTACTATTAGCTACTTTCCCTATAGTAATTACTCTACCTAGAAAATATTATATCCTTATAACTATACTTAGCTAAATAATAAATTATATCCCTATAACTATACTTAGTAAATTAATAATTATATAATTATAGTACCTTATATAAACTTAATTAGCTTATATTATCTCTGAATACTAATATTTAATTTTATCCTAGTAGTAACTTATATTCCTAATATACTAATTAATTATAATAGATACCTTCTAGTATTAACTCTAAGACTTAGATATATATTTTTATTACTATAATATTAGCTTTATACTTACTAATTATAATATATAAATTTATAATCTAGGATCTTATATTTATCTCTCTAGGAGTTAAATAAGTATATATATTTTATTAGGTAAATATATTTTAGTAAAGAACTAGTTAGTATAGTAGCTATTAGACTAATAGCTATTAGAAGATTAGAAGATACTAATATTAGTAATAGTTAAAAACTATATTTTATCTGAATAGATTATATAGAGGAAATCTAATACTTCCTAGTATATTATCTAATTAATTATTCTTATACTTTTATTTAACTAAGCCCTAAGTATTACCTAGTAACTTAATAATCTTTAGAGTTTTACTATACTTTAACTCTATAGGCTTATCCTTTTATATTTTATTATAATATAAATACTTAAAATATTTCTCTTTATCCTTAAGATAAGTATAGTTATAATTTAGAGAGTTATTATTATATATAATAATCTGGTCTATAATAAGCTTACCCTATATAATAGTAATATATATAATATCTCCCCAGGTCTTACTATATTCTAAAAATATATTATTAGTATAGATCTAAAGATAGTTACTTAGAAGATCCTTTAGTATAAGACTATAAAACCTTTTAATTAAATTTAACTCTTTACTCTCTTTATTCTATTTCTTAGTATATTACTTCTTCTTTTTCTTTTTAGATAGAGATTTATCTAAATCTTTATTATTATTATATTTATTATTTCCCTGCTCTTTTATAGGTTTTTTAGTTTACTATTTATTCTTATTATTTTTCTATTTATCTATAGATTACTCAGTTTATTATCCCTCTAGATACTAAAGTAATCTTATATTCAGCTTAAGTAACTATCTATTATTAAGCTTCAGGGGAAAGATATATATTAGTATACTATAAATATAATAGTTATCCTTAGGAAAAGGAGTATTAAATCTACTAACTAACTTTAGAATATAGTATACTGGATATAGGAATCTATAGTTATTATTTATAGTTATAATTATATCTATATATTTCTCTCTAATAGATTTAAGTAATATTAGAAAAAGATAATCTATAGTCTATAGATTAACTTTATTATTAGTATTTATTTATTATATAACTTAATACTGAGTTAGCTATCTAACTTTCTAAAAAATAAATTCTAGTAAATTAATTACTATCTTTTCCTAGTCTATCTTAGTTATATAGTATATATACTTATAATAGGTATAAATACTTATCTATACTATCTTTTTCTTATAGTTATTAAGATTATCTCTAAAGTTTTCCAGCCTAAAGCTAATTCCCTCTCTAGTACTATTTATAGTTATAGTTTACTATAAATAGTTAAGAATTAAAATTTATATATAAATACTAGTATTATATAAATAGAAAGCAGTAAGGCAATATATTAGTATTATATAGGAAAAGGAGTTTATATATTAGTATATATTATATATATATAAGATATAGATATTAAGAGAGTAAGGTTTTAAGTTATTATACTAGACTAAGAGATAAATTTTTATAGTATAAGCTAATAGTTAGCTATTTATAAAGCTAAGCAGTAAGTAAGCTAGTCTAGCTATAAGATACTAAAAAGGTATTTCTTATCTTAGTTTCCTCTTACTATATAAGGTTACTATATACTACTATACTTATATAGCCTTTTAATAGTAAACTCTCTTAGTAGCTCCAGGGTATTATCTAGCTCCTCCTTATATAGCTATATATTAAAACTAGTATTCTAATCTTTCTATTAGATAAAATATTAATTATAATTATAGTATTTTTACTTTATAATAATTATTTCTAATTTAAAAGATTACTAAATATTATTATTACCCTTAATAAAAATATATAGCTATTTATTTCTATATAGTTTATTAAATAGATCTACTCTCTATAATACCTCTTCTAATTAAAGGATTAAAATAATAGAATATATTTTCTAATATTCTAATAAATCTAACTTATATACTTAGGGATTAACTTTTTATAGAATTTTAAAAAAAACTAACTTAATACTAGCTGAATTTATATATTTACCCTAGGATAATATATCTATAATAGAGATATAAATATACCTACTAGTTTTTACTAAACTTAATTTACTAATATCTAGTATTAAACAGTATCTTATATTATATAGCTATAAAATCAGTAGCTATTTTAGCTTCTTACTATCTAGCTTTATAGAGAATAGAAAAGTATATTTCTTTATTATATTAACTATCTAATTTCTTATATAAGATTATTAATAGAGTTTATAATTAAAAACCTATTATAACCTTATTTAGTATAGTATTATATATTATAATAAAAGTATTATTTAATAATAATTAGATAGCTAGAAGTATTAATAACTAATAGGGATCTAGATTAATAGAGAAACTATAGTATATTACTATCTTAATAATTTAATTTATTAACTCTACTTAACTATTACCCAGTAAGTATTAAGATATTATCTAAATTAATCTTATTTAGAGAGCTTTAAATATTACTTACTAAAAGTTACCTATCTACTTCCTATTATAATCAGATATAATAACTTTTAGTAGTCCCTAGTTAGCTAGTATTCAGAATTTAAGAATATTTATAACCCAGTTCTCTACTATATACTTATTATAGCTAGGTATTAAGATATACTTTTTTAATAACTTATAAGTAATTATTAATAGTATATTATATTCTTTAAAATCTAGTCTTTTAAATATATTATCTACTATAGATATTAATAGTAATCTGATAATAAAATCTATTATTTAGATTAAATAGAGTTTAAATTCTAATAGAATAGGGTTAAGATCTCTAGATAGTTACTAGGTTAAATAGTATAATATAGTATATTAGTAATACTTATTGAAATTACAGTAGCCTACAAGGTATATTAGATATTAAGACTGCTATAACTAGCAGCAGCAGAAAATTTAGCTTCTAACTTATAGTAAATACTCCTCTATAACTTAGTTAAATTTTATATTAGAAAGTCAGTTTATAGTATATTTTATAGTATAAAAGAATCTTATTTTAGTAAGAGAAATTAAAAAAATATACTAATTTCTCTTATAGATCTACTAACTAAAAACTACTCTAAAACCTACTATAGCAGCTTCCTAAGCTACTTTTAATTTTCTATAAAATTTATTACTATAGGAAATCTAAAAAATTAACTTATAACTACTAAACTATAAAATAGATATATATAATCTTTTTAAGATCTACTTTTATCTAAAAGAGCTAGTTAAGCTAATTAGTTAAATATAGATATTAGATATCTTATCTTTAAAGCTAAAGAAGATATCTAAGATCTAAGGTCTAGTCTAGGGTAGATTAGTTATAGGGTAGCTTAGATATAGGTTAGGCTACTAGAAGTTACTCAGATTTTTTTCTTAAATTTTCTAGACCTTTATTTAGGCTATTATAGCCTAATAACCTATAAATAATACTGCTGACGCTCCTAGCCCTAAAGGGGAACTGGAGCCCGCTAAGCTGTAGCGGTCATAGCGGCCTGTAGCCACTAACCTACAGTGGCTGCAACCGCTATTAGCTAGTGATCGTAATCGCTATCGGATAGCGGTCTCAATCGCTATTAGCTAGCTGTTACAGGGGATAGCGATCGCTAACAGTTAGTGGTTGCGACCGCTAGAGGTTAGTAGTTGTAACCGCTAACTTATAGCGATACGGCCACTAACTTATAGTAGCTATAGTCTCTTAATTCAACAAGTATTATACTTATCTCTTAAGATATTCAGATTATAAAGTTATCTCTAATAGATTAGTTAGAGTTTTTAACTACTAAGTAATAGATATTTTAAAGAATAATTTTAATAATATTAATATATTTATTTATATATCTAGCTTTAAAATTATACTCTTTAGATTTAGAGAGATAAGTTTAGCTTCTTAGAATACTTCTAGTATATTCTCTTTAGTAAAAAAAGTATTAAATACTATTATAAATACTAGAAAGAAGTCTTTCTTTATAATATAAATAATCTGGATCTTTATTAGATATTTAATTTACTAGCTATATATTTTTTTAATAAACTAAAATAGCTAATATCTAGTAGTTAGAATAGATAAAAAGAGTAAGAAGGTATATAAAGAATAATAATATTATTCTCTTTATAATATTCCTTAAACTCTATTAAGTAATAGCTCTTATAGCTATCTAATATAAAAAGATAATATTTATTCTTAGTTCTAATTTAAATACTTTTATTAAAGTATTTAATTTAATCTATAGTAATTTTATTTAAGATCTAGCTATTTTTACTAATAGAAATCCTTTAGTTAAATAATAAGTTAAATTTTTAGATTTAGAATAAAAAATAATATTAATTTTTTATTATTAGAAATAGTAGAATTATTTAGCTAGCTATATTAATTATCTAGATTAAAGAAATCTATTTCTAGTTATTAGACTATATTAATTTAGATCTTACTATTTAATTAGAGTATATAATTATAGTATAAGTATTAATCTAGCTTATTAGAAAGCTAGCTTTATTAAAGTTATAAATATCCTAAGAATACTATATTTAGCTACTATATTCTATATAAGATTAAACTATAATTAGATAATCTTAGGATCTTTATATAAAGCTCTCTAATAGTTATATTTATAAAATAGAATTATTTTAAATAGTAATTAGTATTTAATAAAATAAGAAGTCTAATTAATACTAATATATTCTATATTATAATTATATAGTAGGAGATTAACTATATCTTCTATCTTAATAAGATATAGTAAAAATATTTAAAAATCTAGATTAAGAACCCTCTTAATAATAATCTACTTCTCTAGATTAATAAGATTCTAATTATTATACTAAAAATCAGCTTAAGTAGTTTAGCTATATTTCTATTACTATAGTATTATATAGCTAATATTATAGATTAATATAGTTTTTTAGAGGCTTAATTTTAAATCTTTTTATAAAACTTAAAGAGCTAAAATAATTTAAAACTCTTTACTCTATATTTATATATTTTTAGATAAGGGGAAATAAAAGTAAAATTAGAAAAATAGAAAATTAGAAAAAATAATCTAATTACTAGTTTAATCTAACTATTAGTAGATTATATTAGTACTTTTAATTATTAAAGAGTTATCTTATTTTTTTAATATTTAATAAAATTTTAATTTTTATTAATTTTAATATAAGTTTATAAAAGTATCCCTCTACTCTATATAGCTAGTAAACTAATCTATTAATAAGTTTATATTTTATAATTATAATAAATCTAATATTACTTTATAGGTTCTTAGTAGTACTAAGTTATAAATAATATTAAATTTCTTTTCTTAGATTTTAATTATAAAATAATTAGTTTTAGAGTTAATAATTCTATTATTATACTTAAATTTTAAGCTTTTAATATTAGTAACTATATAGGGTTTTTTCTTCTTTTTCTATAATAAGTAGAGTTAGTTAATTATTACTAATAAAATATAATTTTCCTATACTCTATAGTTAATAAATACTATAAGCTAATTCTCTTTAATCTCTATTTCTATAAGAATATAGAGTAAAATTTCTATTTTAATAGCTTCTAGGGTTCTCTAATCTATTATTAATATTATATTATACTATAGCCCTATTATAAATAGTTTAGATTATTTTTATTTAATTAATTTATTATTTAAGCTTTTCTTATTTATTATTATTCTTAGATATCTATCTTAAGATTTCTTCAAATATATTAGATACTTATAGTTTTAAAATAAATTATTAGAACTTTATTATTTATTTTTATAGTTTCTTTTCTTCTAAGTATATCTTATTCTATTCTTTTTTATTAGTTAAAGTAATTCCTAATTCTTCCTCTTTATTACTTTCTTTACTAATTATTAGGGATAATTATTCTTCTAGATAGTATTTTTATAGCTTTTTCTCCTATAGCTACTATTATTAGAGATATAGTTTAATAGTTTTTATATTATTATTACTATATTTTACTAATTCTAATACTTTTTATTTTACTTTTAGATATATCTTATAGTTCTAGTTATTATATTATTTAATCTTATTATTATAAATAATTATAGTTTATATTTCTATTTATTTCTATTTATATTATAATTTAATTTTATTATTTCTATAGATTTTATACTTCTATTCTTAGTATAATTCTATTAGAAGTTCTTTATATATATATTTAATAGGGTATTCTTCTAGGTTTTCTTTAAAAATAATATATAGTTTTATTCTATATTATTAATATATAAAATATAGTATTTATATTACTTTATATTTAATAGGAATTCTTTCTATTAGAAATAAGAAAAAATTATTTATTATTTTATCTTTCTAATATATTTTATACTATATATTATAGTAAGTTATTTATAATTCTATTAAATAGTTCTATATTCCTATAGTTTTTATATAAATTAATATATTATATCTATTACTATTATTCTAAATAGTATTAATAGTTCCTCTTCTATAGATTACTAATTCTAATTCTTAGTTTAGGTTTTATTCTTATATTCTCTTCTAGTAATAGATATAAAGTTTATTAAGTTTAGTCTTTATTTCTTTTTTTTATAAATATATATTATTTCTTTTTTATAGGGTTATAGGGGATAATCCTATTATTATAGAGAAATAAGTATTTATACTTAGTAAGTAGTTTATATTTTATAATTTATTCTTCTTACTTATATTTCTATTTAAGTTCTTAGAAAATTTATAAAAATTATTATTAATTCTTCCTTAATATTTTCTAGTTCTAGTTTTTTTCTAGTTCTAATATCTTTTTAAAGATATATAATAAATAGTAGGGAAAGTTTAGAAACTATAGTAATTATAGAGTTTACTTTCTAAATAGTTTTTCTAATTATTCTAAAGATTTTAGTTTTAGTCTTTTCTACTATATCTAGTTATTTCTTATCTTCCTTAGTAGGTTTTTAATCTTTTTACTTTTCATTTTTAAGCTTTAGGTATTATAGTAAAATATACTCTATTTTATTATAGTTATAGTATTTTTATTTTTCTATAGCTTCTAGCTCTATAGGATCTATATATATTCTAAAAGCTATAGTTTTTTATTTTAAATTATATTAAAACTTACTAGTATTAGTATAAATAGATTCTTTTCTTTATATTTACTATTAATACTATTTATTATTAATATAGATAGCTATTATTATATAATTATAAATACTAAATAGTTAATTCTTTTTATATAGTTCCTTCTATACTTCTTCTTTAAATCTATTAAAGTAATAAGATATAACTTATTTATAGTTCTATTCTATTCTAATTAATAGTTAGAGATATCTAGTACTAAAAGCTAAAGTTAACCCAGTCTAGATAAATTTATTAATATTATATTTAGCTTTATACTTTTTATTCTAAATTCTAAAAGTTTATCTAAAGATCTCTTTAAAATAGTTAAAACTAGTTATAATATAGATTATTTATTAACTTCCTTATCTATTAAGATATTCCCTAATAATAAGTTTAAACTACTTAAGTATACTTCCAGTAAGTTAAGAGTAAGTATATATAACTTTAGTTATATTAGTATTAAAAGTAATAGGAAAATAATTAAAATATCCTCTAAGTTATATAATAAATCCCTAGAGCTTACTCTAGATTTTATTAAATATCTTAAATAATAGTAACTTAAATAATTATCTTAGTTTATATCTCTAGACTATAATTATAGCTTAGGCTATAATAGTAGTATTTATAGTAACTTACTATCCTATAGTATTAATTATAATAGCTAGTTATTCTAAAAACTAGCTAGATATTCCTAAAGTTAATTAATCTGATCTTAGAGTAACTAAATCTTATTATTATTATTATTATTATTACTACTACTATTATTATCTCTATTTTTATCTATTATATTATTAATAGAGAGTAAACAAGTAGATATAATAGGTTACTAATTAAGATTAATATTAGTAGGGTTTATAGTAGTTATAATATCTTTTTATTATTATATAGTAATTAAGATAAAGTAATTAGCTAAATAAAAGTTATTAATATATAATAGTTAGATTAACTTATACTAAATAGAATCTAGAGTAGATTAGGATTAAACTAATTAAAATATTATTCTAAGTAGTATAATTAGATTATTTTAAACTATATAATATAAGTTACTATTAATATATAAGTATTATAGAGCTAGTAATAATATAATCTACTAGTAGTTAGATTAAACTAATAATTAGATTATTTTTTCTAATTTTCTATTTTTCTAATTTTATTTCTACTTCTTCTTATTTAAAAATATATAAATATAAAGTAAAGAGTTTTAAATTACTTTAGCTCTTTAAGCTTTATAGAAAGATTTAAAATTAAGCCTTTAAAAAGCTATATTAATCTATAATATTAGCTATATAATACTATAGTAATAGAAATATAGTTAAACTACTTAAACTGATTTTTAATATAATAATTAGAATCTTACTAATCTAGAGAAATAGATTATTATTAAGAAGGTTTTTAATCTAGATTCTTAAGTATTTTTACTATATCTTATTAAGATAGAAAATATAGTTAATCTCCTACTATATAACTATAATATAGAGTATATTAATATTAATTAGACTTATTTTATTAAATATTAATTACTACTTAAAATAATTCTATCTTATAAATATAACTATTAGAAAGCTTTATATAAAGATTCTAAAATTATCTAATTATAATTTAATCTTATATAGAATATAATAGCTAAATATAGTATTCTTAATAAGAATATCTATAACTTTAATAAAACTAGCTTTTTAATAAGCTAGATTAGTATTTATACTATAGTTATATACTTAAATTAAGTAGTAAGATCTAAATTAATATAATCTAGTAATTAGAAATAAGTTTCTTTAATCTAGATAATTAATATAGCTAGCTAGATAATTCTATTATTTCTAGTAATAAAAGATTAATATTACTTTTTATTCTAAATTTAAGAATTTAATTTATTATTTAATTAGAGGATTTCTATTAATAAAAATAATTAGATCTTAAATAAAATTACTATAGATTAAATTAAATACTTTAATAAAAATACTTAAACTAAAACTAAAAATAAATATTATCTTTTTATACTAAATAGTTATAAAAGTTACTATTTAATAGAATTTAAGAAATACTATAAGAAGAATAATATTATTACTCTCTATATATCTTCTTACTCTTTTTATCTACTCTAGCTACTAGATATTAGTTATTTTAACTTATTAAAAAAAATATATAACTAGTAAATTAAATATTTAATAAAGATTTAGATTATCTATATTATAAAGAAAGATTTCTTTCTAGTATTTATAATAGTATTTAATATTTCTTTTATTAAAGAAAATATATTAGAAGTATTCTAAAGAGCTAGATTTATTCTTCTAAATTTAAAGAGTATAATTTTAAAACTAGATATATAAATAAGTATATTAATATTATTAGAGTTATTCTTTAAACTATTTATTATTTAGTAATTAAAAACTCTAATTAATTTATTAGAGATAATTTTATAATCTAAATATCTTAAGAGATAAGTATAATACTATTAGAGTAACTCTTTAAACCTAATTATTAAGAGTATTAAATAGAATATAAAGAGTATATAGTAAGTTATATATAAGCTTATATTTCTAAAGGGAAAGATATTTAAGTTTAAGAAGGTAAATAAGTAATTAAATAAGTACTAGAGAACTAAAGAGCTATACTTATATAAAGAAAGCTCTTTTAATATATAGGAATTATAAAATCTTATAGCTAAGAGGGATATTAAATAATAAATATAAATAGAAAATTATATAGATTATAGTTAGAGATCTTATTAAAAGTAAGATACTTAGTAATATAATATATATAGTAAAACAGGCTATAATATATAGATTTATAAAATAGTAGAAGAGTTATCTAGCTTTAATTCTAAAGTTATTATAAATAATTAGATTAAAAAATAGAGATTAAAGAGTATTTTAATTAGGTTTTATTAAAAATAGTAGAAATATATCTTTAAAACTAGCTAAGCTATATCTTAATCAGATCTAGTTAAGATATCTTAAAGCTAGTTATTTAGCTAAGCCTAATTAAGATCTATCTAGAGATATAATATCTTAGCTATAGTAATCTTATTAAAGGAGAGAGAGAGAGTTAGAGTAGAAAAAGATAAAAAAATATAGTATTATTATCTAACTTATTAAGTTCTATAACTTAGTATATATAAGCTATTTTTAGAAAAGTATTTTTTTTTAGCTATATTAATATATAGTAGTAAAATAAAAAATATTTATAGAAAATATAAAGATCTAGAGTAGAAATTATAGTATTTAATAATAATTAAATTAGGAAAAGTAATCTAACTACTAATTTAATCTAACTACTAGTAGATTATATTACTATAAAAAATAATAATTTATAATAATAAGTAGATATAGTAGTTATAGCTTTAATAATACTATAACCCAATATAATAAGAAACTTATTCTAATAAGAACTAAGATAAATAATATAAATCTTAGAATAGATATAGAAATAGGAATAGCTCTTAGATATATTTTTAATACTAATTAATTAGAAATAACTAATAAAAGAATAATAATAAGATATATATTTAATAAGATATTCTTTTAAATTTTCTAAATATTTTTCTATTAGAAAATAAAAAAAAAATATTTTTTATTTTACTTTTTTAATATATTCTATACTATATATTATAATATATTATTTAAGATTCTTATATATATCTATATATATTATTAGTTTTTATATAGATTAAATTATTATATTTATTATTAGAGTATTAGATAGTATTAGTAGTATTTTTACTATAAAGTATTATTTTAAAATCTTAATTAGAATTTTATTTTTATATCTTCTTTTAGTAATAAGTATATAGTTTATTATATTTAGTTTTAATCTTATCTCTAGTAAATATATATTGATTTTATTCTTTCTAATTATATTTAATAAAATTATTAGTATAATAGAATATATATTTATATTTAGTAAGAGATTTATATTTTTCTAGAATAATTCTTATTTTCTTATATTTTTATTTAAGGTTTTAAAAGATATATATAATTATTATTAATTTTCCCTTAAGGTTTTTTAATTTTAATATTTATTTAATTCTAATATTTTCTAAAAGATTAAAATAGGTTTTCTAAAAAATATAGAAACTATAGTAGTTATAGAGTTCTCTTTCTAAGAGATCTTTTTAACTATTCTAAGTATTTTAATCTTAGTTTTTCTAATTCTATCTAGTTTTTATTAGAAGCTAGAGATATTTATTACTAAAAGTTAAGATAGATTTATTTTAAGAGAGTTTATTAATTTTATACTCTATCTTATATCTTTTATTTTAAATTCTAAAGGTTTATTAGAGAATTTCTATAAAATAGTTAAAACTTATTATAATATTAATAATTTATTAACTTCTTTATCTATTAAAATATTTCTTTATAATAGATTTAAACTAATTAAATATAATTCTCTTAAGTTATAAGTAGATATAAATAACTTATTTCTTATTAGTATTAAGAGTAATAGAGAAATAGTTAAAATATATTTAAAATTAAATTATAAATCTCTAGAGCTTATTTTAAGTTTTATTAAATATCTTAAATAATAATAGTTTAAGTAATTATTCTAGTTTTTTTTCTTAAATTATAATCTAAGCCTAAGCTTAAAGATTAATATTCTAAATAGCTTATTATTTTATAAAATTAATAGCTATAGCTATATTCTATTATATAATTATAAGTTATTTCTAAAGTTAAAGAACTTATACTTATAGAAGCTTAACTTTAGTATAATTATTATTATTACTACTATTACTATTACTACTATTTTTATTTATAGTATTTTTAATATATAGAGTAAGTAGATTATTAATAATAGAGTATTATTACTAAGCTAGAGAAACTATAGTAATTATAATATTTTCTTTATTATTATATAGTAATTAAGATAAGATAATTAGCTAAATAAGAATTATTAATATATAATAGTTAAATAACTTATACTAAACTAGATTTAGAGTAGATTAGAGTTAAACTAATTAGAGAGTTATTTTAAATAATATAATTAGATTATTTTAAGCTATATAATAAGAGTTACTATTAATATATAAGTATTATAAAGCTAATAATAATAAATATATAGATAATATTATTAATAATTATCTAAAGGAGTATTATACTATAGAAATAAATATATATATATAATAGTATATTTATTAGAGTATTTATAAAAATCTTTATTTAAGATTTTATTTCTCTAGAGTAAAGTTATTCTTATTAGTTACTAAGATAGATTACTACTATCTACCTTATATATAACTTCCTGCAGCCTAAAGATAGTTTTTATTTATAATACTAAAGTTCTTCTATTAAGATCTATACTAAATTAATATTAAATCTATTTAGTAGTTTTAATAGGTTTATATTTATTACTAATAAGCTTCTATTATTTAAAGCTAATTAATAGGTTAATAAATATAAGAACTGGTTTAATTATAAAAAGAAGATTATTACTCTTAGTACTACTTAGATCTCCTAGTTTACTCTTTCTATACTACTATTAGTTTAAAGATAATATAAAATTAATAGGAGCTATTTTATTCCTATTAGGTTATAGAGTATTAATTAGAATTCTCTAATTTAGTTTAAACTTCTATTATTTATAATTTATAAGAGGAATTTATAGAATCTCTACTAAATATCTTAAAATTATTTTATATACTTCTCTACCCCTATAGAGATTATTATCTCTAGCTATATATATTTTAAGAATCTATTTATAATAATTATTAAATATTTTAAATTCTTTTTATTATATATAAAGAGATCTATTATAAAGTTAATTAAGATTTATTACTAGTAATATTCTATAATTAGTAAGAGTTAGAGTAAGTTTTATCTTCTTTATCTTAAAATATATTCTCTATAGTAAGAATAGTTCTAAAAAAAATCTTTTTACTAATAAGAATAATTTATTCTAATAGAATTAATAGTTAAAGAGATAGAAGATTATATTTTAATCTGAATAATCTATTATAGATAAATTATATATCTTATAAATTAGAGCTATAGTTAATAGTTCTTAGTTTAATACTTATAGTCTCTCTTTATATAGTAGAGTACTATATATATTAATTAAGTAATTAATAATCTAAGCTCTTATAGTTATTTTCTTAGGAAACTTCCTTTTATCTATAGCTATTATCTATAATCTTTTATTATATAGTATATTATATATTACTCCTTCCTCTTATAGTATTTATAGATTAGGTTTTATAAATAGATTATAATCTTATAATATTCTAAGAGTAATTTTATTCTATATAGAAGGCTTACTATATATAGCAGTTTCCTTATTTAGAAACTAATACCTATCTACTTATACTATATTACAGCTATAGATATCTAACCGCCTCTAAAAGTATATATATTTTTCTACTAGCTATAAATTTATCTATATTTCCTTAAGATATCTAAGTTTTAGTCTCTAGGTTTTCTACTACTTTTCTCTAGATATCCCAGTTTTAGACTTTAGTTTTTCTACTATAAGTACCTAGAATTAGGACCTTATTACCTACTACTGTTATTGATGGTCACCCTAATAGTCACCGTTTTGAACTTCCGGTCAGGTATGTACGTAAGTATTACTCATATATAGTTTTTACTACGGGCTTTATGTTGGTTGGTATGTCTTGTTATTCCTGAGTCAGGCACATTATTCAGCTGCTCTGTCAGGATCTTGGCCTAACCGTCTTGACCTAAAAGTGCTACCAGCCTTTCTGGCCATCTCATCACTAAGAGGAATATTCTCTATTCCTTCAAAGGCAAAGTAATCGTGAAATCAAGCCGGGGCTAACATCAATCACTTCCAGACATCCAGCAATAATCCAAGAGGCATCTATGCTCGCTTTGAGCAGAAATAACCTCACTATAACATGGTGTATATCCGAAACACGAGACGATCGTGTGAGATGAGGCGGTAATCAATGCCTAGACTCACGTGAAAACGCCTCAAGCAGGTAGCAACGGGGGTTCTAAACCAACAACACGCCATAGTTGCATAATGCCCACGATTAATTAACGACAGTCACCGGTCGTACCGGAGCCGATTGTGACATAGCTTTTCATGTTTCCCCAGTGTTAATTCGAGTTATATAGAATCTGTTTAGATTTAAAAACGAAAGTGTTTGTATTTATTTTAATAATTAACTTAATGAATATAAATACTAATGATTTCTACTATAGTAATAGAGAGAGTTATCTACATACGCTCTACTCCGTATATCTTATCTAAGCCGCCTTGCGCAGACCAACCTTGTAAGCAGACAGAACCGGATTGATTGGCTGGAAGACGGTTGTGCCACCGGCCTCGCAGTTTCCCGATGCTCCAGAGGTGATACCCTGGGCCTGATCACCGGTGTAAAAAGAGCCACCAGAGTCACCGCCTGCAGCGCAGGCGCTGGTTCGGGTCATTCCAGTGACGCGCCCTTGAGAGTAGTTGACAGTCACCTTCAGGGCTGTGACCTTACCACAGCGGACTTGGGTGGTGGAGCCGGAGCGGCAGATGCTGGCTCCGACGGCGGATTCCTTACTACCCTTGACAGGGAGGCGGTTTTTGTCGCTTCCTCCCCATGGATTGATGCGAGCCATGAGGTTGAATGTCTTGGTGTCAACTTTGATGTAAGCCATGTCGCCCGATCCAGGGAAGGTAGAACCAGCGAAACTACCCATAGCCTGGTTGTTGTAGGTCACCTTGTTACCTGTCTTGCCACAGTGTCCAGCGGAGACGAAGCCATAGCCGACGTTGAAACCGATGGAGCATCTGGTGTTTCCTCCGATGATGTAGGCGTCACCGCCGTAGACGTTAATCGCACTAGTGGTGAACATCTCTTCAACTGTGCGAATTTCAAACTCAGACTCGGAGAGGCCGACCTTCTTAGCGAGCTCCTTGGCATGGTCGAGGCTATCAGCGAGAGCCTCGATGACTAGCTTGTTGCTGGCCACATCGACATAGTAGCTGGCGATACCAGACTTCGTCTCGTCAGTACTCATTATAGAAGCCTGCTCGATGTCGGTGTTATCAAGAGCTTCCTGGGCCTGCTCGAGCTTGGATAGGGTATTGGACACGATGACGGGGTTGCCTCCGGCAGCGGTCACCTTTTCAGCCGAAGTTTCATCAGTGACGGCAACATTGACCTTCTCATCGTGCTCGCCGATCCAGGCGCCAGCGAAAGAAGCACCAGCGGAGGCCTGGAGCTGACCAATGAGCTCAGAGGCGTCGATGTCTCGCTTGACACGAGAAACGGCCTGCTCAGCGTCGAGGCCCAGGTCGCGCTTCATGGCATCGAGTATCCGGGGATGGAGGCTTTCCGCTGTCTCAGTAGGGGCACCATAGGCAACTGGCAAGGCAACAGCCAGGCAAGCAAGAAGTCTTGTGAGTTCCATGTTTGGCGTTCTGATGCAAAGAGTGTCTTTGCTGCTATTAGATGTGGAAAGAATTAGAAAAGCCTACTGAACAAAGGCCAGAGTAGATGGAAGCATGTATCCTTATTTATACTTATCCTCACCTCAGTATTTCAATTGGCATCACGCCTTTTTGATCTGGTGAAAGGCACAGTTCTGCCTTACACAGTCTTGCCTCACATTACCTGCTGCCCGCTTTGCATTGTTACAGCAGGTATTATTAGGACGGGAATCCTAAAACAGCAGTTAAAAGTATACATACCTCGCAATATTGCCTCTTAAGATACAGAAGTACTTCCTCCGTAGTTCAGGCAGGCGACTTTCTCCAAGGTCCGTCCGCATTATCGCCACAGGTGTTAATAAAAGAGTTATGGTGAGACCCTGCCCCGAAAAGGCAATTATAAATGCCAATATGCATCTCGCAACTTGGCGCATCACTAATATAGAAGTCCTCACTTCCGGGGGACTACCTGCCGTCCACTCATACCCCGGTCTGCCCTGTCGCCACAGGCGCGATCCTACGTGGAGTCCCATTATAGTTATCGCCGATAAATTAGACGTTCCAGTGATGACTCCCCTCGGATACGGCCAACTGGGCTTCCAATTGATTAATTGAGACGTATGGGAGCTGTGTGGTCATTAAGTGTAACTATTGCCTGTCGATTTATCTGTCTTGCCAAGTGGTAGCGAATCACCGGCCAACCCTCATTCCTTTCATTAGTATAATAAGCATAAATACAACGCAATATACCATTTGCTTTCCAAGCAACGGGAAAGTGAAGGAAGGACTTTCACTTAGCCAGTCGGCGTCAATGTAACATCTCTAACATCTATACGGAGGACCATTTCAAAAGTCTTTGCCTGCCAAGCCGCTAGCCGGCTTTAGCGTTATGCAAGGTAACCACCCCACACAAATTATATGTGAGAATTACCTGACCTTCTGACCCCTCCTTCCTTCAACCTGGCACCTTTAGACATATGCCTGTAAGGCTTTTCGTGATATATATAGATATTGTTAGAACAGGGCACCCTGTAATTAGGAAGATTATATAATTCTTCGTTAACCCCTCTTTTTCGCTTTAGCAGAGAGGTCTCTCTATATATAGCTATCTATATTACTTCTATATATAGCTAGCCTAGTTAGATAACCTTTCTTATATAGAAAATATAATATATTTTAGCTAATTAAACTACTCCTTAGTTATATAAATAGCTAAGTCTATAATATATTAGTTTAATATATCCCTCTAGATTTAAAGCTATTCTCTATATTAAGTTAATAATTTATAGTTAATTTCTATAGATATATATATATTATAAATATAAGCTTTTATACTTTATAATAGTTATTCTAAGTACTTTTTCTTATAATTAATATACTAAATAGAAAATATCTTATTATTATATAGATTTAATAGAGTTATAATTATATAAGTAAAATTAATATAAAGACTATTTATTATTTATATACTTTAATAGCTAAAATAAATTTAAATAGCTTTATTCTTATACTAACTTAGGTAATTTCTTTACTCTATCTCCTCTTCTCTCTTACTCTCTTAGATATATCTTTATAGTTTAAAATATTAAAATAAGCTACTAATATATAATTTTAATCTTATTAATAAGAAGATAGCTACTACTATAGTAGCTAAAATAGTTACTAATAAGGCTATCTATAAAGCTAAGTATAAGGCTTTAAAGAAGAAGGTTAAAGAGGCTAAAACCTTTTAAGAGATTATACTAAATATAGCTAAAGAGTAAGTAGTTATTTAATATAGCTATTTAAGCTTTAATTAATAGTTTTATAATACTTTTAAGCTAAAGGCTATATCTTACTAAGGTTACTTATAGTCTATTTTTATAAATAAGACTATTAGTAATTATTAAGACTTTAAATTTAAAGATAGCTTAGTAACTAGCTAATATTAGTATTTTTTTATTAGTAGCTCTTATTACTCTATATAAAGTACTTTATTTTATTAATTTAAAGCTTATTTACTAACTTTAATAATAATTCTAAGAATACTCTAATATTTATAGCTTATATCAGCTAGTAGCTAATAATTAATTTTATATAGGAAATTTTTTAGTACTTATATAATATAGGTATATTAATAATTAAAATAAGTACTAGCTAATAATTAGTAAAATAAGCTCTATAATAATTATAATAAGCTAAAAATTAGAAATAATATAAAGTAAATATCTATAAGTTAATTAGTATTAATACTAATATATAAATTTATAAGCTATATACTTTAATAGTATATATATATATATTAAGATTATTTTCTTTAATAATTATTAGATAATAGAGTTAGTAAGTATAAGTTTAACTACAATAGCTAATAATAGAGTATATTAACTTATAAGGAAGTTAGTAATAGCTATTAATTATTATATTCATTAGCTTAGTTTAAACTACTAATATAGAATAAAGAGAGTTTAAAATAATACTAATACTATATAATAACTAATAAAGTTTAGAGAGAGTATTTCTATCTTTACTTTCTTAAAATTATTTATAATAGAGTACTTTATATATAATTTAAAACTCTAGCTTCTCTACTATTAAATATATCAGATTATAGTTATATAGAAGCAGGTTAAGATATATCTTTATAGCAGTCTATATAATCTTAGTATTAAGATAATTAAGAATATATAGAAGTAGTTATTTAAATATAAAGTCTTCTAGAACTAATAAGATATCTATAATAATCTATTACTAAGTATAATAGTTAAATAACTTATATTAGACAGGGTCTAGAGTAGATCAGGATATAACTAATCAGAGTATTATTCTAAGTAGTATAATTAGATTATTTTAAGCTATATAATAGAAGTTATAGTTAATATATAAGTATTATAGAGCTAGTTATAATAGATATATAGATAATATTATTAATAACTATTTAAAGGAGTATTATACTATAGAAATAAATATATATATAATAGTATATTTACTAGAGTATTTATAATAATCTTTACTCTGGATTTATTTATTTAAAATAAAGTTATTTTTATTAATTATTAAGATAGATTAGTACTATTTACTTTATATATAACTTCCTATAGTCTAAAAATAATCTTTATTTATAATATAATACTCTCTCTCTATTAGTTTTATTTCTAAAGCTATTTTATTATATTATACTATTATTATATATATTTAATTCTATATTTATTTTATATAATAATTCTTATTAATAAAATATCTAGCTATATATTAAAATAAAAGAAATCTGAGTTAGTATATAATTATATTTAAAAATCAAAATATAGTATTATATATAGTTTTAAAGTACTACTATACTCTTATTATATAAAAAGGAATATAATATATATTATTATTCTAAATATTAGTTATTATATAACTTACTATTATTTAGATTAATTATATAATTATTTATAGTTCTTAATATTATTAAGTAAGTATATATCTACTCCTAGTTCTTATATTTATTACTAACTCTTATTAGTTAAGAAAATTAATAAGAAGATTTCTTATTTAGAGAATAAAAAGTCTTAAGCTAAGACTAAGCTAGCTAAAGTATTTATATAAATTTCCTATTTATATAAGATATAGAAATAGCTTTATAAAAAGAGTATAAAGATACTAAAGAAGGGATTAAATAATATAGAAGTACTAGAAAAGAAAAAATAGAAAGAAGTAGAGGAGAAAAATTATTAAATAGAATTAGAATATATTTAAGCTTAGGAAACTAAATTAATATTCTAAATTTAAAGTACTTATATTATAGAGATAGTTAATTTTTTAGATTTCTTCTTTAATTCTTCTATAGAGAATCTCTTTAGTAATATTATCTAAGATAGTATTATTAATCTTTCTTCTTCTAATAGAACTAGTAAATAAGCTATTAGTAGTTCTTTAAATATATAACAGTTAGATAACTTATACTGGACGGGGTCTAGGGTAGGTCAGGGTTAAACTAATCAGAGAGTTATTCTGAGTAATATAATCAGGTAGTTTTAGGCTATATAATATAAGTTACTATTAATATATAAGTATTATAGAGCTAGTAATAATAGATATATAGATAATATTATTAATAACTATCTAAAAGAGTATTCTATCTAGTAAAATAAATATATATATATACTAGGGGATTATTAATACTTAGTAATAATCTGGATTTAAGAATTATAAGAATTATTAGAACTAAGGCTTTATATAATTTAATATAATTAGTTATAATTAAGAGCAGTTTACTCTAAATATATTTCCTTTTCTAGATTAGAAGAGTATTAGGCTTAAAGAAGAGATATATACTAAATTATATAATTATTCCTACTAGAAGTATTAGAATAGTATAACTTAAGAAAAAATATAATAATATAATTTCTATCTATCTAATATATAAAATTAAATAATTAAGAGTTTTAGAGCTATACTTTATAAAGGTAATTATAACTATAAAGATAAGTACTAAACTAGTAATATTAAATATATTTAATTTAATTTAATAGTAAATAGATATTATAAAAGTATTTAATATATCTATTACCTTAAAAGAACTAAATAACTAAAATATCTTTAAATAGATAGCTATAATAAATATAGCTAGTAAAAGAGTTTTATACCTTATATAACTTAAAGAAGTAAGTAAATTTTATACTTATTAGCTTAAGGAGCTAGTAATCTTAGAATATTTATAATATAAATTAAAAGTCCTAGTTATAGATATAAATAGAATATTAAGCTTTATTTAGAGAGAATAACCTATATACTTATATATTAAATTTTTTAATAAAGATAAGAAGGCTTATAAAATTAAATAAACCTCCTATTAAACTCTAATTACTTAATTTAATAGAAAGGCTAATAGAATATATAATATATTTAAGTAGATAACTAAATATATAGCTCTTTATTATACTAAGATTTATACTCTAGTAATTATTTATATAGAAAAGAAAGATAATATTTATCTCTTTTTTAAGAATTTAAAAAATATATATAGTATAAATAAAGTTAATAAGAGAAAATATATATAAGAAGTATATTCTAATTCTTTAAACTAGGCTAGAAAACTTAAAATAGATTAGTAGGCCTAGATTAATAGTTAGGAAAAAGTAATAAGAATAGCTAGACTTAGGAAGATCCTTAATATACTAAGCTCTTCTAAATAGTTTAGTAATCTAAAGAAGTATTTAGATTTAAGATTTAAATTATTTTTATAAATAGTAAAAAGCTAGAACTAATTTAAAATAAATAATAATATATATAAGCTATTAGTATTTATTAAATCCTTTAGAGATAAGCTTAAGACCTTTAAAAGAAGCTTAAATAAGGAGTTAAAACTTTATATTATTAAAGAAAACTTTAGCTTAATTTTTTAAGAAGAAAATCTACTAAATAAGAAGTAAAAATAAGAAATAGAAAAAGAAATAACTAAATATAAGAATAAATAGTAAAAAAAGACTAGAAATAATAAATCTAACTATATTCTTTATAGGAATAAATATAAGGGTATTAATATAAAAAACTATTAGTTATTATTCTCTAAAAACCTATTATCTTATTTTAATAAAAGGAAACTATAGTCTAATAAGTAGAAGAAATACTTAGAAGAGATCCCTAAGGTTTAAAAGCTCTATAATAAGCTTATTTAAATAAAAGAAAAGTAGTATTAATAATTAGCTAATTAAAATTATATATTAAGCTATATAATTATCTTTCTTATTAAGAATAATAGCTATTTATTATAATACTTAGCTCTTCTTAATTTAGAAACTATATTATATTTATTTAATAATATAATAAGATTTAGAAATTTTAAATAAATTATTAAAAATAAGAAGGTTTTTATAGGTTCTATAAGCCTTCTAATATTAGAATATAGTAAAGTAATTCTATAAGTATAAAATAAATAAAATAAACTATATTATTTCTATTTTAACTAAATAGCCTACTATCTATAAATAGAGACTAATCTAATATTACTTCTGAAATTATAATAATAAGAATACTAGTAGGATTAAAAGAATAATAAGAATTTAATTAAATATAATAATAGATTAATACTTTATAAGCTAGATAATTACTATAACTAGTATATTATTAAATATATTATAGAAATACTAAAATAAATTATATTTATTTTATTCTAATATAGATTTATAACTTAGAGGAAGAGATTAAATAAAAGTAATTTAATTTATTAGTACTAATATCTTAAATATCTAGAGCTAAGATTATTTAAATACTTAGTAATTTTAATAAATAGGGTATAAATAATAGGTCTAATAACTATTAAATATAATATATATAGCTTAGTAAAGATAAAATACTAAAAGAGCTATAAACTAAAAGAAAGAAGCTTAAATAGAAAATACTATATTAGAACTTCTTTTTAATAATACTAACTATAAACCTAGAGGCTAAGATTTAACTAAAGGTTTCTTATTTAAAAATAATTAGCTATAAAGTATTTATAATAAATAAAATAGCTTAATTAAAGATATAATAACTTAGATTATAGCTAGATCTAAAAGTCTAAATAAACTATCTAGTTAGATATAATTCCTAAAATATCTTCTAAATTTAAAACCTAATTACTAATAGTATTTATATTACTAAAAATATAATCTTTAATAAAAAAGAGTTATTTAATCTAAATAAAGCTTAAATATATAAAACTATTAGGAAGTAAACCCTAGAGAAAATATAAAAAAAACTCTAATTAATACTTTAATCTAAATAGATTAATTAAGTAATAGAGCTAACTTAATAAGAAGATAAGCTTAAGATAGAAGAAATAAACTTTAAATAACTAATTAATAATCTAGAGATTAGTACTAAAATATAGGAAGAAGAAAGATATATAGAAAATAATAAATATCTAATATATTACTTTATACCTCTCCTAATACTACCTAAGAGCCTGATAATAAGCTTTCTAATATATTTAATTAAATTAGAAAATTTACTATAAACTCTTAAACCCTTTAATAAATTATTAATTACTCTTAATTAAATCTTTTATATTAACTTACTAACTATTCCCTTAGTAAAAAGCTAAAATAGAATCTAAACTAAAGCTATATATATTAAATATATATATAGATAATTAAAACTAAAGATTAAAGCTTAAACTAAATAAATATCTCTTAAACCTAAACCTTAAAGTTAGATATATTATTAGAGCTAGCTACTAGTTACCCCTAATATATCTAGAGATCTTAAAGACTATAAGTTTAAGAGAGAATTTAAATAAGCTAAAATTAATTATTTAGAGAGCTATAAGTAAATAAAAACTTAGATTAAGATTTTAAGGTTTAATTTAAAGATCTAAACTTTATAAATCTTAGACTATATATAGAGATATACTTATAAGTTTAATAAGTATAGTTATTTTTAAAAGTTTAAAACCAGACTTATTACTTAAGAAAACTAGTAATAGAAAACTACTACTAAAGAAACCTATACTATAATATTAATAAGTAAATTATTTAGAATATTTCTAATAATAGCTATAAGATTTAATCTTAAAATACTATAATATAATATAGTAAATATATTTATAAATACTAATCTACTAGATAATATATTTATATAAATACTACTTAGTTATAAGAAGTATAATAAGAAGTTAAGTATCTTATTACTTAAGAAGATACTCTATAGTCTATAAATTATATCTCTTTTATAGTAAATAAAGCTTAGTTTAATATTATAAAGCCTAGACTTTATACTAATTCCCTATAAACTATATTATTATACTAAGTTAAGAATTCTATTATTCTTCTATATAGATAATATTATTATTATATGTAAGAAGGATAATAAAACTATTATAAAAGCTATAGTTAAAGCTCTAAAGATAAAATATAATCTAATTAGTAGAAATAAGCTTTAATAGTTTCTTAGAATAGAGATTATCTAAGAGTATAATATATTATATCTATAGATAATACAGACTATATATCTAGAAAAAATATATAGATTATATATCTTAGATAGTAAGAATATAACTTCTATAGATAAAACTAAGCTTCTTCTAAATAATAGAATAATAATATAAAAGATAGCTAACTAGTATAAATAAGTAGTTAGATTAATTCTATATACTATAGTAATTTTAAAACTAGATATAGCTTTTATAATGTTCTAACTAGCTAGATTTATAACTAACTCTAGCTAATAATATTATAAAGTAGTAAATTAAGTTTTAAATTATCTAAATACTATTTATTATCTTACTCTATAATTTAGAGAAAGAAATAAGTATAAAGTTTATAATAATACCTTATTTACTAATAATATACTTAATTATAAGAGTTTATAAGCCTATATAATAAAGCTATTTAGTAGCCTAATTAGTTAGTAGGCTAATAAGTAAGATATAGTTATAATATTAATAATAGAAGCTAAATTACTATTATTAATATAGATAGCTAAAAAAGAATTATTTTAGTAGAGACTAATTTTAGAGCTAGGAATTAAGCTTAATAAGCTTAATTTATATCTTATATATAATAACTAATAGATAATTAGTATTCTTTAATAGCTACTTAAAAAGTTAAAGATAAAGCTAAAATATATAGATATCTATAACTATTAGTTAAGAGAGTATATTTAGAATAAAATAATTTATATTTCTTATAAATAAAGTATAAAATTAATTACTAATAATCTAATTAAACCTCTCTAAGGAGCCTAGTTCTAAGAAAGCTATAGATAACTTAAGCTAGTTAAAATTAAAGAAAAGATTAAGAAGAGAAAAAGAGATAAACTTAAAGAGAACCTAATAGAAGATATTATTATAGAACTATAATAATAAGAGGTATTTTATATAAATAAATATTATAAGTATTAAATTGAGAGACTATAGCTACTATAAGTTAGTGACTGTATTGCTATAAGTTAGCAGTTGTAACTACTAATCTCTAGCGGTTGTAACTACTAACTGTTAGCGATTATAGCCACTGACTGTTAGCGATCGTAGCTACTAACTGTTAGCAATCGCTATCCCCTGTAACAGCTAGCTAATAGTAATTAAGCCTGCTATCCGATAGTGACTACTATTACTAGCTAATAGCGGTTGCAGCTACTGTGGGTTAGTGGCTACAGGCTGCTATAACTGCTACAGCTTAGCGGGCTCTAGTTCCCCTTTAGGGCTAGGAGCGTTAGCAGTATTATTTATAGGTTATTAGGCTATATTAGCCTAAATAAGAGTCTAGAAAATTCAGGAAAAATCTGAGTAACTTCTAGTAGCCTAACCTATACCTAAGCTACCCTATAACTAACCTACCCTAGATTAGATCTTAGATCTTAGATATCTCCTTTAGCTTTAAAGATAAGATATCTAATATCTATACTTAACTAATCAGTTTAACTAGCTCTTTTAGATAAAAGTAGGTCTTAAAAAAGTTATTTATATCTATTTTATAGTTTAGTAGTTATAAGTTAATTTTTTAGATTTCCTATAGTAATAAATTTTATAGAAAATTAAAAGTAGCTTAGGAAGCTACTATAGTAGGTTTTAGAGTAGTTTTTAGTTAGTAGATTTATAAGAGAAATTAATATATTTTTCCAGTTTCTCTTACTAAAATAAGATTCTTTTATACTATAAAATATACTATAAACTAACTTTCTAATATAAAATTTAACTAAGTTATAGAGAAGTATTTACTATAAGTTAGAAGCTAAATTTTCTACTGCTGCTAGTTATAGCAGTCTTAAAGCTTAATATACCTTATAGGCTACTGTAATTTTAATAATTATACAGTAGTTTAAGACCTAGCTGTTATAAATTTAACTAATATATATTATTATATATAGACTCTACTTTTTCTTACTAATTATACCTAGATTATTCAGATCTTATAATAATTCTTATAATTCTTAAATCTAGATTATTACTAAGTATTAATAATCCCCTAGTATATATATATTTTTATTTTACTAGATAGAATACCCTTTTAAATAGTTATTAATATAGTTATAACTCTATTATAATATTATTTATATATCTATTATTACTAGCTCTATAATACTTATATATTAATAATAACTTATATTATATAATCTAAAATAATCTAATTATACTACTTAGAATAATACTCTAATTAGTTTAATTTTAACTTACCCTAGACCTCTATTTAATATAAGTTATCTAACTATTATATATTAATAACTCTTATTTAGCTAATTACTTTATCTTAATTACTATATAATAATAAAGAAGATATTATAGCTATTATAGTATCCTAAGCTTAGTAATAATATACTTCTACTACTAATAATAATCTACTTACTCTAACTATTAAGAATAATACTATAGATAAAGATAGTAATAATAGTAGTAAGGATAATAATAACTATATTAAAAAAATATAGCTTTTATAAAACTAGATTAACTAGCTTTATATATACTTTACAGATACTTACTAAGAGTTAGCTAATATAATAGCTATTATAGTATAATAAACTACTATATATACTAATCTCTAGATTTAGATTATAATTACTATTTAAAGAAGAGAGTTAGAATAACTATTTAAGCTATTACTATCTAAGATATTTAATAGAACTTAAAATAAACTCTAGGGATTTATAACTTAATTTTAAATATATTTTAACTATTTTTCTATTATACTTAATACTAATAAAAGAAAGATTATATATATTTATTTATAATTTAAAGGAGTTATACTTAATTAGTTTAAATCTATTATAAAGGAATATTTTAATAGATAGAGAAACTAATAAACTATTAATATTATAATAAGTTTTAATTACTTTATAGAATTTTTAAATAAACTTTTAGTATTTAAAATAAAAAGTATAAGGTAGAATATAAAATTAATATACTTATTTAGAAAGAATTATATTTAACCTTTAGTACTTACTATTTCTAACTACTAATTAAAACTAGATAGAATAAAGAATATACTATATCTTACTACTTTAACTAATTTAAAAAGAAAGTATAAAAAAAACTATATAAAGAAAATAAACTAAAAAGTATTTATAAATATATAACTATAGCTATAAGAATTAATAACTAATAATATTATTAATAAATTTATAATAGAAAAGTAACTTATTTTACTAATACTAGAAAACTATAATAATAATATACTATAACCTTTAGAATATATATAGAACCTATAGAGCTAAGAGCTATAGAGAAATATAAATACTATAATTATAATAAGATTAGATATATTTTATTTTAATATTTAGAACCTAAGAAAGATAAGAAAAAAAAAGATTAGAAATCTACTAAGAATAGTAAAAAGTAATTAGAAGTAATTAAGAAAACTAATACTAAAGTTTTAAGAATAATATATAAAATTAATTAAAAAGAAACTCCTATAACTATTATAATTTCTAAATACTCTCTAAAGAATATATCTATTTTTTAAAAAGTATTAGAACCTGAGGAATATATAAAACTTAGTATAATTAGAAAATAATATAAAGAAATCTAATAAATCTTCTAAGAGCTTAAAAGAAAGCTTAAATAAAAGGAACTAGTTCTAGGATTTAAATTACTTACTAAATATAAATATATATTCTACTATACTAATAGAATTATTCTATAAAACTCTACTAAAAAGAAATAATACTAGTAGATAAAAATAGAGATTAAAGCTAAATATAATAAACTCTATATATATTACTAAAAGAAAATATAAAAATAATATCTAGATATATTAAAAGAGCTAGTTATTTTTAGGAATAGTATTATTAGTACTATATAGCTTAGTAATAATATATATAAAATACTAATCTGTATAGAAATAATATAAATATATAACTACTCTCTGGAATTATAGATAACCTATTATAATAACTAATACTAAGTATATTAAATAGAGAAAGCTAAGAATAATTTCTTTTTATACTCTAATAAAAGAATATCTAATAAATATATTATAGAATAAATATAATAATTTATATACTAATAATATAGTATAAAATAATATATTATTTTTAAGGAAAACTTAGAGAAATACTCTAAAGAATATACTTATAATAAACTATTAGTAAAATTATATTTAGAACTAAGATATAAGATTTATAAAAAGACTAAAATTAAACTATAGTATAAAAATAAGAACTTTAAAGATTAGATAATAGCTAAATATAATAGCTAAATTAAATAATACTATAATTAAGAGTATAGGAACTATTTAGAAGCTAAAATAATAGTATTAGAACTAGCTAAGTATAGTAATAATAATATAAACCCTATTAAAATATATTTATAATAATATTAACTATAGGAAGAAGAAATAAGATAATACTATAAATAAAGTATACTATCTTTAATAGATAGTAGAGGAAGTAGTAATATAGAGAAATAAGAAATTATCTCTACTAATAAAAAAGAATAGAATAAAATCTACTCTAATAATAAAATATCTATAATAATTAGTAAATTAAATAATTAGAAAAAGAAATATAAATAATTTATTTCTAGTTCTATAAATAAACTAAGAACCCTTATAGATATTTTAAAATAAGTATTTAAGAATAAGAAAGAATAAGAATAGTTTAAATAATAAGTTAACTAGATAAAAAATAATATAAACTATCTATAATAGAACTATAGTATAATAAAATAATATTAAATTAAAAAGCTCTAGAAGCTATTAAGAGAGAAAATTTAATTAATATTATTATAGATATTAAAATTAAAAAATACTAGCTTATAGTATAGATAGACTATAGAATATTATATAATTATATCTTACTAGTAGTAATTAACTAACTCTATCTACTATAGAAGATAAAGAAAAAGTTTTATAATATTATAACTCTAGATAAAATATTATTTAAATATAATAATAGAATTATTAACTCTAAAACTAATTACCTTATAACTAAGATCTAAAGAAAAGAATTTAATATTATATATAATCTAGTACTATTAAATTCCTATAATATTATATTAGAATTATTATAACTATAAGATATAAACCTACTAATAGACTAGTTTACTAGCTATATAGAGTAAAAAAATACTCTTATAAATTTATATTAAAATTAATAGAAAATAAAGTTTTATTAAATATTAAAAGAATATAATAATTTCTTAATAACTAAAAGTATTATTATAAAAAACTAAAATAATAACTTATAATAATAAGTAGATATAGTAGTTATAATCTTAATAGTACTATAACTTAGTATATTAAAAAATCTATTCTACTAAGAATTATAATAAATAAAGTAAATCTTAAGTTAAATATAAAAATTAGAATAATCTCTAGAAATAGACTTTATTAATTAGATATATATAATAAGTTAATAAAAATATAATTATAATATTAAGTTTAATCTATAGTATAAATAAGTAAGAAAGAAATAATTATAAAAAAATAAAGAGAAATATCTTAAAAGGGGAAGATTAGATTATATTCTAAAGGAATATTAAAAATATAATAAACTATTTAAGGAAACTCTAGAAATTAGATTACTATAATATAGCTAATAGGATTATAAAATCTCTATTATTAAAAGAGGAGAACTAGCTTTTTATAAACTCTATAATCTTATAGAACCCTAGTTATAAATACTCTATAAATATATTAATAATATATTAGTAAAAAGCTATATATATTGAGATTTACCCTATAGACTATAGGGTAGATTAAGATTACCCTATATTAATTAATCAAATAATATATAATTAGTATAGGGTAAGGGGGAATGAAATAACTTACTTAGGGCTCTCTAAAGCTGGGAGCCCTCTGAAGCTACTGGCCTAACTTACTGTAGCTGCCTGTTGGGGTAATTATGTTAGCGGTTATAACTGCTGTAACGGCTGCTGTAGTATCTATGCTAGTGATCCTGTATTGTGCTGAAGCAGCTGTATTAGCGGACTTTATATCCGCTGCAGCGCTTGTATTAGCGGACCTCATATCCGCTGTATGAGAACCTTAGTATTTAGTTTAGTGAACCTCGTAATTACTATAGTAGCTGTATTAGCGGACTTTATATCCGCTGTAGTATCTGTATTAGCAGTCTCATATCCCTCTGTATAAGAATCTTATAGCGGTTATAAGCCTGTATTACAGAAGGCAATATATTATCTTCAGGGCCCTTACAGCCTGGAAATACCTATAAGTATAGGGCTTCCTCCCTGCTAGATAGAGATTCTATAAGTTACTAATATACTCTTTTATCTACCCTACAGTCTATCTTTCTTAGCTACCCTATAGCTGATAGAGCTTTATTTTCTCTTATAGAGCCTGTACCTTCTACTATACCTTTTTAAATAATCCTTCTCTAGTATTTCAGAGCCTACCCTATAGGCTTTATCTACCCTAGACCTAGCTTACCCTACAGCTAGTCTACCCTATACTAGAGACCTTAACCTTTCAAAAGGTTATAAGCCCGGAAGAGCTCTATCTTACGAAAAAGAGCTTTATCTTAGAATTAAGAGTTCTTACCCTATACTAGGAAAGTTATATACTTACCCTATACCTCAGCCTAGGTCTTAGTAGCTTCCTTTACTAAAGAAGATCTAAAATAGCTGATAAAGATAGCTATATAGAGGGATCAGCCCCTGAAGGTGCTAAAACTTACCCTTCTTCAGCGGCTATTTCAATAGCTAGTACTGCTGCTGTATCCAGCTAACCGATCACTTTTAGTGCTACTAGCGCTATTCTAATAGCTAGTACTGCTGCTATAGCTGATTAACCGGTTGATTTTAGTACTACTAGCGCTATTCCTTCAGGCTCTATAGCGGAAAGTACTACTATCGCTCAGAGCCTTCAGAATCTGAATACTACTGAAGCTATTACTGCTATATAGTAAACCCTTCAGCAGCTAATAGCTGCTGTAAACCTGCTATAATTACAGCAGACCCCTAGTGCTACTAGCACTAGTTAATAGGCTTCCAGCGCTACTAGCGCTAGCTTATAGAGCAGTCAGGCTTTATAACAGCCTAGCTTACAGGGCTTTTAAAGCCCTAACCCCCTGACTAGAGTCTTTAAAGACTCTATTATTAAGGATTTTAATAAAAGGGTCTATAAGTTCCCTGAAGCCTCTAAATTACAGGGGCCTCACAACTTTGATCAGTAGAAACAGGCCCTAGAGATCTAATTCAGAGCCCTTGGTTTACCGCTATTTATAGCGGAACCTACTGTAGCCCAGCAGCTATCAGACCCAGACCAGGCTATCTTGCTTATGCTGCTAAAAGATAGCTGTATAGAGGGTCTATAAGCTGCTATAACTTGGCAGACCTCCCCTGTGGAGGCCTATAAGTTACTGGTTAAACAGTTCTCTTATAGTGCTGAAATTCAGCGCGGCTACCTATATACCTAATTTCACAGGCTCTGTTACAGAGACTTTAAAGGCTCTTTAGAGGCCTTTAATAGTACATTCAACAACCTTCTAGCTCGGCTATTACTAGCTCAGGTTACTATAGCCCCTGTGGATCAGGCTAATCAGTACCTGGAGGCTCTAAAAGGAGTCTTCCTACAGTGGGCTGAGCGCTAACGGAACAATATTAGGGTTACTAAAGCCTCTGGAGGCTCCCTGGAGCCTCTGAACCTATAGTTCCTTATGGCGGACCTTCTGGAGGAACAGCGTGATAAGAGCTCTTCAGTAGCTAAGGCTACTAATTACAGGGCTAAACACACTGAAAAACCCGCTAAAAAGAAGCCCTCGAGCTCTGAAAAGATCTCTAAGGGAAAGACCTAACAGAAGGGGTTAAAGCCTAAAGCCCCTGAAGATAAGCTAGCTAAACCCGCTAGTTTTACCCTGGGCTATAGCCTGGAAAGCCTTCGAAGCCCGCTAGAAGATAGCGATGAAGAAAGCCCCTGGCCAGCCTTCCAGACCTATCAGTCCCCTGAACCCGCTGGAATTACAGTAGCTCCTATCGCTACTAGCTTTAGCAGTCAGGGGTATAGACCGCTAAATACCCTTCTGTATAATATAGGCTCTACAGTTTACTTAGTGAATAATAAAGCCTGTTATAGGGATTATAAAGCTCTAAAATACTCTGAAGCAGGCTTTATTCTTATAGCTGCTAGTAAGGCCTACCCTAGAGGTATTGGAACTGCTGTATTTTAAGTTCTAATCTCTTAAAACCCCCTAACCTATAGAGATTTAGAGCTAAAAGAAGCTCTTTTCCTGCCTACCCTGGAGACTAATATAGTCAGTAGGATAAGGTACTATAGTTCAGGGGGTACCCTTCTGAGGCAATAGCTATTTACAGGTGATAGAACCTGCTGTAGCCTGCTGAACTTTAAAAAATACAGCTTTTATCTGCAGCTAAAGGGGGAAAAGACCCCTAAGCTAATAACGCCGAAGGAGCCCTCTGCCTACGCTAGCTATAGCTACCCTATAGAGGTTTAAATCCCCTCTAAGGCCCCTGAATAGGCCCCTGAGGCCCTAGACTTTATAGGGCCTAGTGAGTTCACTGAACCTACTAAACAATATACGATAGAGGTTCAAATTCCCTCTAAGGCCCCTGATTGGGCCCCCGAGGCCCTAGATCTTACAGGGCCTAGTGAGCTTACTGAGCCTACTGAACAGCCTGCTGTAGAGCTTACTGAGCCCGCTGAACAGTATGCTAAAACCCCTACTAAGGTCCTTACTTATAAGCCTTCAGAAGGGGATAATCCTGACTTTAGTGCTAAAGAGGCTCTAAAGTAAGGAACTATTAGCGCTATTAAGCCCCCACCACAGGTGCCTAAGACCTACGAAGACCTGCTATAATTAGCGGGTATTTGGTATATACGGCTAGGGTACTTAGGGCTTCAGTTACTGAAGAAGACCGCTAAAATTACAGAAGGTCTCCCTGATTTTAGTCCTATAAGAGAGGAAGATTTCCTCTGTTTAGCCTGTATTAGTGCTAAAAGCTACAGGCTTCCAGTGTATACAGCTATCCCTGACCCGCCTAGAGCTCTAGACTCTATAGAAGGGGATACCTTCTATCTTAAGCCTATACTGTATAATAGAAGGCCTATAGGGCTTATATTAGTGGATAGAAAAACCTGCTATAGATAGGTTATTCTCCTCCCTAATAAGGAAGGAACTACTATAGTAACTGCTATTTAAGGCTTCTGCCAGGGCCTATATAACTACTATAAGCGCTATCCTGCTAAATTTTACTTTGATGGTGGAGAAATTATAAGGGATTTAGTAGATTGGCTAGCTGCTAAAGGTACTGCCTTTAGTACCTTAAGCCCCTATATTCACTAGCAAAATAGGCTTGCTGAGCGCTCTATTAGAGTACTAATAGATAGGCTTAGGGCTGTTTTACAGTGGTCTAAGCTCCCGCTATACCTCTGGTGTTATATCCTTCCAGGGGTCCTTCAGTTAGTTAACTGTACTGCTGTTAGCAACTGTGATTTACCCCTGCAACAGCTATTTCTTCAAGAGCTAGAGCCTGGAACCCCCTTTAGGCCTAATTTTCAGGCCTATAAGGCTATTGGAGCCCACTGTGAAGCCTTTATTCATCCTGAACAGCGGGCTAAGGCTGCTAAATTAGCCCCTAGAACTATCTCAGGGCGAATTTTAGTACTTTTAGGCTCTAAGATATATCAGATCTATATCCTACAGAAGAGGCTAGTTACTAAGACCTCTTATCTAAGGATTTTAGAGGATATAGGCCCTATAAAACAGGGCTTACAACTGTAAAACCCGCCTCTCTTGAGACCTTTAGAAGGGGAAATAGAGGAAATAGAGTATGTGAAAGAGACTCAAGAGCCGCTAGAGCCGCTACAACAGCTGCCACAGGAGCCGCTACAACAGCCGCTACAGGAGCCACAGGAGCTGCTACAACAGCCGCTACAGGAGCCACAGGAGCCGCTACAACAGCCGCTACAGGAGCTGCTAGAGCCGCTATAACAGCCCCTCCAAGAGCCCGAAATACCGCTGGCTATAGTACCTGCTTCAGAGCCTTAAGAGCCTGAAGCCCCTGAAGCTACAGGGCCTTTAGAGCTCGAAACCCCGCCAGCTACAGTATACCAACCCAGTGAGCCAAGGCCTAATATAGAGCCTATAGGTGATCTAATGGACCTATCTAACTGGGTATAGGCAACCGCTATAGTATACTAAGCAAGCGCTATAATGTGCGCTAAAGCCCGGCTCTCGCTAGAGCCTAACAGCTGGAAAGAGGTGCTACAGCTGCTACTAAAAGAGAAAGAGCCCTGGCTACAGGCTATCTTTAGCGAGCTTGAGCAGCTAATACGCACTGGAACCTTCGCCTTTATAGCGCTAAAAGACTTACCTAAGGGCCGTAGAGCCCTAAGCTGTAGGTAGGTGCTAAAGCTGAAACTTGACCCCTATAATAAGCCGCTGAAATACAAGGCTAGGCTTGTTATTAGAGGGTTCTTATAGGTAGAAGGCCTAGATTATAGTGAGACTTTTACTTCTACAGCTATCCCTCCAACCTGGCGGCTGCTATTAGCTCTAGTAGCTATCTATAGCTATAATGTTGAATAGATTGACTTTATAGGGGCCTTTTTAAATAGTAAACTTACTGAAAGGCTCTATATGAAGCTCCCTGAAGACCTGAAGGAACTGCTGAAGAAAAGCCCAGAATTACTCGCTATAGGCAAGTCTCAGGGCTATAACCCTTCTGAAGAGCAGGTTATCCTACTGCTAAAAGCCCTGTACGGCCTGAAGTAGTCCCCTAGAGAGTAGCAAGAGGTACTGAAAGCCCTGCTAAGGTCTCTAGGCTTTAGCCCCCTAATCTCTGACCCGGCGGTCTTCTATAATACTAAAAAGGCTACCTTTATAGTGACCTATGTGGATAACTGCCTTATAATAGGCCCTGAAATTAGCTATATTAATAAGCTAAAGAAAGAAATTTATAGGGTTTACCTTATAGAAGATAAGGGGCCAGTAGCCTTCTTCTTAGGGGTTTAAATCCACTGAGATAGATCTAAAAAGACCCTATATCTCTCTCAACCTCAGTATATCGAACAGGCGTTACAAGCCTTTAAGATCACTGAAGAAAAGCCTCTGTTAGTACCCCTACAGCCTAATCTTATAAGGCTTACAGCGGAAGCTATAGAAGCTACAGGCCTCTGTGACCCCCTGGAATACAGGTTATTCCAGCAGATTATAGGGACTTTAATATACCTAATACTTCAAACTAGGCCTGATATAGCCTTTTCAGTATAGTGGCTAGCCCAGGCTATATATAAGCCCTATAAAATTTACCTTAAGGCTGCTAAAAAGCTTCTACAGTATCTGAAAGGTACTAAAAGCCTAGCTATAGCCTATTTACTAAATAAGCCCCTAGAAGGCTATTGTGATAGTGATTTTGCAGGGGATAAATCCACTAGTAAATCTACCTACAGGTATCTCTTTAAGCTAGCTGGAGGCCCTATCAGCTGGAAAGCTAAGAAGGTAACTACTATAGCTCTCTCTACTGTAGAGGCTGAAGCAGATAGCCTTACAGAGGCTCTCAGAGAGCTATAGTAGCTAACAGGGCTCTATAAGGAACTAAACCAGCCTCTGAAGACCCCTGTAACTATCTACTGTAATAACCAGGGCTGTATAGCTACTAGTAATAATCCTACTCTATATACTAGAACTAAGTATATACTGCTAAAGTTCTACTATAACAGGGTTCAAATTACAGAGGGTTTAGTAAGCCTTAGCTACCTGGAAACTAAGATTATACCTGCTGATAGGCTAACTAAACTACTAACCGTACCTCTTTAACAGGCCTTTAGAGAGCTACTAGACCTGAAAGAGTACTGTAAGGATCTAACCTAGTTATTTCCTTCAGAAGGGGTATTGAGATTTACCCTATAGACTATAGGGTAGATCAAGATTACCCTATATTAATTGATCAAATGATATATAATTAGTATAGGGTAAGGAGGAATAAAATAACTAACTTAGGGCTCTCTAAAGCTGGAAGCCCTCTGAAGCTACTGGCCTAACCTACTGTAGCTGCCCGTTGGGGTAATTATATTAGCGGTTATAACCGCTATAATAGCTGCTGTAGCATCTATGCTAGTGATCCTGTATTACGCTAAAGCAGCTGTATTAGCGGACTTCGTATCCGCTGCAGTGCTTGTATTAGCGGACCTCGTATCCGCTGTATAAGAACCTTAGTACTTAGTTTAGTGAACCTTGTAACTACTATAGCAGCTGTATTAGTAGACTTTGTATCCGCTGTAGTATCTGTATTAGCAGCCTCGTATCCCTCTGTATAAGAACCTTATAGCGGTTATAAGCCTGTATTATAGAAGGTAATATGTTATCTTCAGGGCCCTTACAGCCTGGAAATACCTATAAGTATAGGGCTTCCTCCCTGCTAGATAGAGATTCTATAAGTTACTAATATACTCTTTTATCTACCCTACAGTCTATCTTTCTTAGCTACCCTATAGCTGATAGAGCTTTATTTTCTCTTATAGAGCCTGTACCTTCTACTATGCCTTTTCAAATGATCCTTCTCTAGTATTTCGGAGCCTACCCTATAGGCTTTATCTACCCTAGACCCAGCTTACCCTACAGCTGGTCTACCCTATACTAGAGACCTTAACCTTTCAAAAATATATAATTACCTTATTATACCTTTTAAACTAATAAATATACTTATAATATTCTTATAAATAATTAATTAAGTACTCTAAGAGTATCTTAATATTTTTATAGTTATATATCTTAATAATATTCTAATATTTTTAAATAACTTAGATATATATAAGGAATATATATATAAGATCTTAAAGAAACTAGAAAATATAAATCTCCTAGTAGAACCTAAGAAAAGTTAATTTTATATTAAGGAAGTTAACTTTTTAGAATATATTATTTAACTAAATAATATATAAATAAAAAAAAGTAAAATTACTATAGTTTCTAAATAGAAAAAACTAATAAATATTAAAGAAGTATAAGCTTTTCTTAGATTTACTAATTACTATTAATAATTTATTAAAAATTATAGAAAGATTACTATATTACTATATAATCTAATAAAAAAGAAGAAAGAATTTTAATAGAACTTAAAATATTAAAATATATTTAATAATATTAAGAACTATATAACTAATAAATCTATACTATAAATATTTAATCTAATAAGGGAAGTAGAACTTAAGATTAATATCTTAGATTTTATAATTAGTATATAAATTAGCTAAAAGGATAATAAAAGGAGATTATACCCTATAGTATTCTATTTAAAGAAACTATATAGTATAGAACTTAATTATTCTATTTATAATAAAGAATTTATAGCTATTATATATATATTTAAAGAATTTAAATACTACTACTTAGGAATATAATATAAGGTTAATATATATATAGATTATAAAAATATTTAGTATTTTACTATAATTTAATAATTTAATAGAAAATAAATATATTATACTAAATATTTATCTAAGTTTAATTATAAAATTATATATTAAAAAGAATTAGAAAACAGATAAGCTAATACTCTTAGCTATAAATCTAAATATAAATAAATAGTTCTAAGAACTAATAGATAACTATTCTTAATAAATAATAAAGAATATCTAATATAATAAACCTTAGATATAATATTAAGGAAAACTATATATATTAAAATTCAGATAGTTATTATACTAAATATAAAGATATTATAATAAAATATAAGAATAGTACTTATTAAGGAAATTTATAAATACTTACTCTTAGGATATTAAAGAGTTAAAAAGATATTTAATAGAATAAGATAATATTATAATTACCCTAGTTTATAAAAGAATATATAAACTATAGTTTTAGAATATAATACTTATATATAAATTAAATCTATAAGATATAAACTATATAGAGAACTTAAATTAGTCTTAGTATTAGAATAACTATAGTAATTAATATCCTTTAATTATATTATTAAACTACTATTATTAATAGAACCTATAATAAGAGTATAGTATAATAATATCTTAGTTATTATTAATAGATTTATAAAGTATAGGTATTTTATTCTATATAAGAAAGTAAGCTTTATAGAAAACTTTATATATTAATTCCTATAATATATAGTTAGTTACTATAGATTATCTAAAGAAATAATTTTAGATAGAGAAATAACTTTTATTTTTAAATTTTAGTAATTATTTATAGTATAAATAAGTACTAAATATAAGCTTTTAATAGCTTATTATCTCTAAAGTAATAAATAAATAGAATATTTAAACTAGATATTAGAATAGTACTTATAAGTATATATTAATTATAAATAAAATAATTAAATATAACTATTATTTATAGTATAAATTATATATAATAGTTTAATATAAGAATCTATTTAACTTATATCTATATATATAAACTATAGTTATAAATTAGAATTCCAGAACTAGTAAATATTTAATAGATTAGATATACTTATTACTATACTTATAAAAGAAATATTATATTTATTATATATAGAAATAAAAATAGAATTAGAATTTATTTAAAAGAGAATAAAAAAATATTATAATAAAATAAGATTAAAGAGACTAATCTTAGAGAAAGAAGATAAAGTTTATCTATTTTATAAAAATATTATAATAATCTAACTAAGTAATAAATTAAACTATAAAAAACTTAAATTATTTAAAATTAAGAATAAAAAATTAAATATTAACTATAAACTATTACTACTAGATATAATATATATCTATCTAGTTTTTTATATTTTATTACTTAAAAAAGTATTAGAAAATACTCTAGATTAAAACTATTTAATTAAAATCTATAAAGAAGAATATAAACTAGAAAAAATACTAAAGAAAAAAATTAGAAATAGATAAATATTTTACTTTATTAATTAGAAAGAATATACTAATAAAGATAATATCTAGAAACTTACTAAATATCTAAAGAACTATTAGAAGCTTATCTAATAGTATTATTAGATCTAGAAATATCTATTCTTATAAACTAAGAAGGAGAAAGCTCTATATCCTTTTAAAGAAATACTAGATTAATCTTAATTTCTAAGAAAATAAGCTTAGATAAAAAAGTAACTTCTAAAGAAAAAGCTACTTTATAAACTATCTCTTCTACCTCCTTCTTCTTAATATATTTAAGCTCTTTAATACTATTAATACTATAAAATACTATTTATATTATTTTATTAAGCTATAATTTCTTTTATTAATAAAGATATTAAATTTTTATATTTATAAACTAATATTATTTCTCTACTATTTTAAGCTTAGATTTAAGCTTTCTATACTAATTAATAATCTAATATAGCTAGCTAGAAATTAGACTCTGAGTATTATAATAAGCTTAATTATTTTTAATATAATAGAAATACCTTAATAAGAAACCTTTAGATCTAAAATACTTATAGCTATATACTTTATAGTAACTATACTCTATCTTTATTATAAAAAAATTAAGTAAAATAGTATTAATTAAAGAATTATACTAAATAGTTTTCTTATAAAGAGATTTCTATATATAGTTAGATATTATTCTAAGAAGTATAAAGAAATAATAAAAGGAAATTAATATATCTACTAATTAGATTACTAAATCTAGTCTTAAGGATATAACTAATAGAGAGAGAATATTATATTATAAATTTAACTAATATATATTATTATATATAGACCCTACTTTTTCTTACTAATTATATCTAGATTATTTAGATTTTATAATAATTCTTATAATCCTTAAATCTAGATTATTATTAAGTATTAATAATCCCCTAGTATATATATATATTTATTTTACTAGATAAAATACCCTTTTAGATAGTTATTAATATAGTTATAATTCTACTATAATATTATCTATATATCTATTATTACTAGCTCTATAATATTTATATATTAATAGTAACTTATATTATACAGCCTAAGATAATCTGATTATACTACTTAGAATAATACTCTGATTAGTTTAACCTCGACCTACCCTAGACCCCTGTTCAGTATAAGTTATCTAACTATTATATCCGCCTACTATTAAGTATAACCTTCCAGATATTCTCAGATCTGGGGGAGGTTATTATAGAGGAGGAAGAAAGAGATATAAAGATTAAGAAGAGAGAGTTCCTAAAGGATACTATAGGCTAGGCTGTTTATATTACTACCTCTCCTTATTCTATATACAGGTTAATAATATTATAAGTCTAGGTTTAGTAAGGCTAGCCAGTCTTTACTACTTTAGGCCGGGTATAGCTAAGAGGTAAATATTATAAAGTAAAAGGAAAATTATATAACTAAAGTACTCTTTTATTTTATTATTAATTATAAGAAGGTACTATAAATAGAGTCTGCGCTGAAGGATCTATAGTGGGAAAGTTAAATATTATTTTATATATATTGCTTAATAATATATTGTTCTACAGTATAAGTAGAATAAGTATATAATCTGACTAATTATATAGTAATTTTTCTCTCTTATCCGGAAGTATTAGTTATATATAATTAGTCTGCTAGAAGTAGCCGGATTAATAATCAGACCGACTATACTTATAGATCCTAAGTTTTCTATAATATCTTATATATTAATATTATCTACTTATATTTTCCCTTTAATTATATTATAATACACTAATTATAAGTACTTACTATCTACCCTATAAACTTATTTAAATAGGTTACTAAGCTCTCTATATAGGACTCTATAGATTTAAGTAGTACCTATATAAATCTACAGTTACTAGAAATTTTACTAATAAGATCTACTCAAAGTTCTTAAGCAGACCTATAATAGGAATACTTAGCTATAAGGTTTACTTAAATATATATACTTTATATAAGCTAAACTAGATATAGGCTTAAAATATAGTCTTCTATATAACTAGCTATATATATTTATTAAGATTTATATACTTAATTAGCAAAGCTGCTAGATAGTGCTAAATTATATATTTACACTAGTAAGACAATATTATATATATTTCTAAATTACCGTGTTATTACTATACTAATATAACGAACCCCTAAGATAAATTAAATAAATCAAATAGACTATCCTTTTCTAAGTATTAGTAATCTTCGAAACCTCTACTACTGAGTAATACTACTAAAAGGGTATTTTACTTTTGCCCTAGTTATATAATAACCAGCCTCGCCTTATCTAAAAATAGCCTGTTTATACGCTCTTTAACTGTAATTAGTATAGTGATAATAATTTTACTTATATCTAAGCCGAATAATTCTGTATAGGAAAAGTAGGCCTATAAACAGGGTAGATTATAGATAAATACTTTACTATAGCTCTGGTGTAATAGAACTAAGTAGTTCTACTAGTACTATCCTAATAAATCTTATCTTATTAGATTTAAGGAGGTAATATTACTTTTAATACTATCGGATACTACTGTACTCTCTATATATAGCTATATTAGTAATCTAACCAGGTGTTAATATAATAGCTTATAGACTGCAGGTATAACCCCGCTTGCAGCCTAAGAGCAGGTCAGAGCAGATAAGTGATTAGTAGTATTTATCGAGGCTATAAATACTCCTTACATTATATATTATATCCTCTCTCGCCGAAAGCTTTATTGATTCCAGGCTGAATCTTTTATATAAGAAGGTATTATAGCGGGTACCCGAGTATATACTACCTATAAAATACTATAAAATTTTCCAATATATATATTACTATCTGTAAATATTATATCTATATTATCTAAGTGGACCGCTCTGCTAAGGCCGCTTAATATAATGCTAGCCCAGATTAATTTTATACAGTATACTTATAATACCTTGCCCTCTAGTAATAGCTATAATTTTATTACCTCTACCCAGTAAAACAGTTGCTATTATATAAACCTTTTAGTATATATTAACCTGTTATAAATATACTACTAGTAGTAGGTAACTATATATATATACCTTGTTTACTATCTTAGATACCTTTCCAGGAGCTGTGTATAACTATCTATATACGCCCGGGTAGTATATAGATAATTACAGTTGCTTAAATTTCTATAGTAGTACTCAGACAGGGCGTCTAGTGAACTAGAAAGCTGAATCCTGCTATATTACCTAGTAATATACTTATACTATATAAAGCTACTATTTAGTATTCCCAGGATATTTACTTAAAATCTATTTTATTAATAACTTAAAATAATAATTTTATTAATAATATTTGCTAATATTCTTATAAGTTAGCGCTAGGGTAAGATTAGCTATATCTTATTAGACTAAGTCTTTTACTATAGTGAAATAAGAAAATATATTATTTTACCCTTAAGAAAATAATAGTACTAATACTTTTAAGCTCCTCTATATTTTAAGTCTTAACTAGCGATTAGATATAGGAGGCTTATAATAACTTAGTATCCCCAGGGTATATTCGAAATCTTACTGATCTCTTTAACCCTACTAAATACTCTAGTCTAGCACCCGCTTTACTAAAAGATCTTAACTTAAAAGTCTATAGTATTAATAGATATATAACCCTAATATTCCCTTCTATTCCTCTAGGTTTTATTCTTATATTAAGGCTCTAGCTGAAATATACTATAAAAGCTAACAGGGTATTATATATAATATTTACCTATAGTTCTCTAATACCAGAAGTATACACTGCTTTAGTATAAGTCTGATCCAGTTATAGGCTAGTACAGGCCTTCAGCTAGGCCTATGGTATAAATACTTACCCTACAGATTCCACCTGGGTACCCTATAAAGCTAGAAACGCTGTATTTTTACCGCTACAGTTGGTAAAAATTCTCAAGCTCTTCTATAAACCTTCGACCTTACTCACTTTTCAGCTAAGTATTATATAGGTTGTTATTAAATTGTATAATACTGGCCTTATTAAAAGTCTGGTACAGCGGTATTCTCTGGTACTATGTAGCTAGAAAACTGGGTATGAATATAGCTTGTAATAAAGTAACTAATAGATAAGGCGGGTAAAACTATAGAAGGCTGTACAGCCGGACTGCTTTAGCTACTCTAACCGTGTTTATTAATAGTAGATATAGTATAGTATTATAGTTATATTAAGAAAACCAGTTTACTAGTTACTGTAAGTATATAGTGGATAGTGCTAGTAGTACTAAGGCAGAGGAAGTATCCCCTGCGTAATAGAGAATATATATAGCGTCTCTATACAGTATAATTATCTGTAAATACCTCTGAGTAAGCCTGGCACGGTAAAATAATTAAGCTTATTATAATACTTAGAGCCTAACTTCTAGCTAGCTATATTAAATTACTAATTAGTATAGAAAACTTAAGTCTAAGCTTAAAATAATAAAGAAATAGTACTAGCTTATAGATATAAAGATTTAGTATTTTTATTAATAAAAGAAATTATAGCTTAATAAAATAATATAAATAGTATTTTATAATATTAATAATATTAAAGAGTTTAAATATATTAAATAGAAGAAAGTAGAAGAGATAATTTATAAAGTAATATCTTTTTTAGAAATTACTTTTTTATCTAAATCTATATTCTTAGGAATTAAAATTAATTTAATATTTCTTTAAGAGAATATAAAACTTTTCTCTTTTTAATTTATTAGAATAAGTATTTCTAGATCTAGTAATACTATTAGATAAGTTTTTAATAGTTTTTTAAATATTTAATAGATTTCTAGATATTATTATTATTAGTATATTCTTTCTATTTAATAAAATAGAATATTTATCTATTTCTAACTTTTTTTTTAATATTTTTTCTAGTTTATATTTTTCTTTATAAACTTTAATTAGATAATTTTAATTTAGAATATTCTCTAATATTTTTTTAAGTAATAAAATATAAAAAACTAGATAGATATATATTATATTTAGTAGTAATAGTTTATAATTAATATCTAATTTTTTATTCTTAATTTTAAATAGTTTAAGTTTTTTATAATTTAATTTATTATTTAGTTATAATATTATAATATTTTTATAGAGTAAATAAATTTTATCTTTCTTTTTTTAAAATTAGTTTTTTTAATCTTATTTTATTATAATATTTTTTTATTCTTTTTTAAATAAATTCTAATTCTATTTTTATTTCTATATATAATAAATATAATATTTCCTTTATAAATATAATAATAGATATATTTAGTCTATTAAGTATTTATTAGTTCTAAAATTCTAGTTTATAGCTATAGTTTATATATATAAATATAAGTTAGATAAACTTTTATATTAAACTATTATATATAATCTATACTATAGGTAATAGTTATATCTAATTATTTTATTTATAATTAATATATACTTATAAGTATTATTTTAATATTTAGTTTAAATATTCTATTTATTTATTACTCTAGGGGTAATAAGCTATTAAAAGTTTATATTTAGTATCTATTTATACTATAAATAATTATTAAAACTTAGAGATAAATATTATTTCTCTATCTAAGATTATTTTCTTAGATAATCTATAGTAACTAATTATATATTATAGAAATTAGTATATAAAATTTTCTATAGAGCTTACTTCTTTATATAGAATAAAATATCTATATTTTATAAGTCTATTAATAATAACTAAGATATTATTATATTATATTTCTATTATAAGTTCTATTAATAATAATAGTTTAATAATATAATTAAAAGATATTAATTATTATAATTATTCTAATACTTATACTAGTTTAAGTTCTCTATAGAGTTTATATTTTATAAACTTAACTTATATATAAATATTATATTTTAAAACTATAGTTTATATATCTTTTTATAAACTAGGATAATTATAATATTATTTTATTCTATTAAATATCTTTTTAACTTCTTAATATTTTAAAAGTAAATATTTATAGATTTCTTTAATAAATATTATCTTTATATCTTATTATAATATCTTTATATTTAGTATAATATTTATCTAGATTTTAATATATACTATTTTTCTTAATATAATATCTAAGGTTTATTATACTAAATATCCTTTATTATTTATTAAAAATAATTATTTATTAGTTTTTAGAATTATTTATTTATACTTAGATTTATAGCTAAGAATATTAGCTTTTCTATTTTTAAATTCTTTTTAATATATAATTTTATAGTTAAACTTAGATAAATATTTAGTATAATATATTTATTATCTATTAAGTTATTAAGTAGTAGTAAAATACTAAATATTCTTATAATCTATATATATTTTAATCTTATATTATATTTCTAAATAGTAATATTTAAATTCTTTAAATATATATATAATAGCTATAAATTCTTTATTATAAATAAAATAGTTAAGTTCTATACTATATAGTTTCTTTAAATTGAATACTATAGAGTATAATCTTCCTTTATTATCCTTTTAGCTAATTTATATATTAATTATAAAGTCTAAAGTATTAATTTTAAACTTTATTTCTTTAGTTAAATTAAATATCTATAATATAGGTTTATTAGTTATATAATTCTTAATATTATTAAATATATCTTAATGTTTTAAATTCTATTAAAATTCTTTTTTTTTCTTTATTGGATTATATAGGGATATAGTAATCTTTCTATAGTTTTTAATAAATTATTAATAGTAATTAATAAATCTAAGAAAAGCTTATACTTTCTTAATATTTATTAGTTCTTTCTATTTAGAAATTATAGTAATTTTACTTTTCTTTATTTATATTTTATTAGATTAAATAGTATATTCTAGAAAGTTAATTTCCTTAATATAAAACTAGCTTTTCTTAAGTTCTATTAAAAGATTTATTTTTTAGTTTTTTTAAGATTTTATATATATATTCTTTATATATTTTATAATTATCTAAAAATATTAAAATATTATTAAAATATATAATTATAAAAATATTAAAATCCTTCTAAAGTAGTTAATTAATTATTTATTAGAATATTATAAATATATTTATTAGTTTTAAAAGTATAATAAAATACTTATATAAATTAAACTTTATTCTAAATATTATTTTTTATTTATTTTCTTCTTTAATTTATATTAAGTTATAAGCTCCCTTTAGATCTAATATAATAAACTACTATTTACTCTATAATTAATCTTTAAATTCTATAATTAGTAGTAAGAATATTCTATCTTTATATATAATCTTATTTAGCTAGTAATAGTTAATAACTAAATAGAGTTTATTATTTTTCTTAGATATAAATATTATAGAGTATTCTATAGATAAAGTTAATAATTATATATAGTCTTTTATTAATATATTATTAATATATTTATAGAGTATTTATAACTAAAATTCTATAAAGTTATAGAGTTTATAGAAAACTAGTTTTTTTTCTTTTAATAATAGAGATTTTATAATTCTATTAACTATATTATAATAATCTAGTTTTTAAGGTTTCTTTAAATAGTTTATAGTTTATTATATTTCTAATATTTCTTTAGAATATAATCTAATCTTCTCTTTTTAAAGCTTTTTTCTTTATTTTTTTATTATTATTTCTTTCTAGCTTATTTATACTATAGATTAAACTTAATATTATAATTATATTTTTATTAATTTATTATATATATCTAATTAATAAAATCTATTTTTAGAGATTATTCTATTTTTTATATCTAGTTTAAGATTTACTTTATTTATTAGAATTCTTAATAAAATATATTCTTTAGTATATTAGATTATAATATTATTAAAATTATAATTACTATATCTACTTATTATTATAAATTATTATTTTAGTTTTTTATAATAATACTTCTAGTTATTAAGGAATTATTATATTTCTCTAATATTTAATAAAATTTTAATTTCTATTAATTCTAATATAGATTTATAAAAATATTCTTTTACTCTATATAGCTAGTAAACCAGTTTATTAGTAAATTTATATCTTATAATTATAATAATCCTAATATAATATTATAGGAATTTAATAGTACTAGATTATATATAATATTAAATTTCTTTCTTTAGATCTTAATTATAAGATAATTAGTTTTAAAGTTAATAATTCTATTATTATACTTAAATAATATTTTATCTAGAGTTATAATATTATAGAACTTTTTTTTTATTCTTTATAGTAAGTAGAGTTAGTTAATTACTATTAGTAAAATATAATTACTTAATACTCTATAGTTTATCTATACTATAAGTTTATTTTCCTTAATCTTAATATCTATAATAATATTAATTAAATTTTCTCTCTTAATAACTTCTAAGATTTTCTAATTTAATATTATTTTACTATATTATAGCTTTATTATAATTAGTTTATATTATTTTTTACCTAATTAATTTATTATTTAAACTATTTTTATTCTTCTTTATTTTTAAATATCTATTTTAAAATATCTATAAGTATTCTTAGTTTATCTATATAACTAGAGATAAATTATTTATATTTCTTTTTCTAATTATTTAATTTATTAATTATTATTAGTATCTTTTTATTAAAATAAGCTTTATTCTATTTTATTTTATTAATAGAGGTAATTTCTTATTCTTTTATATTATTATTTTCTTTATTATCTATTAGAAATAGTATATCTTCTATATATTATTATTTTTATTCTTCTTCTTATAATTAATATTATTAAAAATATAGTTTAGTAGGGTTTATATTATTATTACTATATTTAGCTAGTTCTAATACTATTTTCTTAATTTCTAGATATTTTCTATATTTTTTATTATAATAGTATTTAATTTAATTATTATATATAACTATTATTTATTCTTTAAGATTCTTTTTTTAGTACTATAGTTTAATTTTAGTTTTTTTTATAAATCTTATATCTTAATTTAAAGTATAATTCTACTAGTAGTTTACTATAAATATATTCTTTAGAATATTCTTCTAAATCCTTCTTAAAGATAGTATATTATCCTATACTATATTATTAGTATATAAATTATTATATTTATTCTATAATATATTTATTAAATATTCTTCTATTAGAATATAAAAAGAAATTATTCTTAGTTTTCTCTATTTAATATATTTAGTACTAATTATTATAATAAGTTATTTAGAATTCTAAAGAGTAATTATATATCTATATAGTCTCTATATAAGTTAGTATTTTATATATACTATTACTAAGTTATATAATACTAGTAGTATTATTTTTAAAAATAACTAGTTCTTCTAATAAGTCTAGATATTATTTTTATATTTTTTCTTAATAGTATATATAAAGTTTATTATATTTAGTTTTAATTTCTATTCTTATAAAAAGATATTATTCTTACTCTATTATTATTTATAGAATAAGCTTATTAATATAATAGAATATATATTTATATTTAGTAGATAGTTTAAATCCTAGAATTTATTCCCTTTACTTATATTTTTCCTTAAGCTTCTAAAAAATCTATTAGATTTCTTATTATTATTTTCTAAATATACTTAATTTTATATATTCTTCAGATTCTAATACTTTCTAAAAAATAGATATATTTTCTAAGGGAAATTTAGAAATTATAATAGTTATAGAAGTTTCTTTTTAATTAATTTTATATATTATTCTTAAAACTTTAGTATTAGTTTTTCTAATTACTTTTAATTATTTCTTATTATCTTTAGCAGACTTCTAATCTTTCTTCTTTTTATTTTTCTTAAATTCTAAATATTAGAGTAAAATATATTTAATCTTATTATATTATAATATTTATATTTATCTATAGTTTCTAGCTCTATAGAATCTATATATATCCTAGAGATTATAATATATTATTATTATAGTTTCTTAGTATTAGTAAAATAGATTATTTACTATTTATAGATTTACTATTAATACTATTAATTATTAATTCTTATAATTATAGTTATATATTTATAAATACTTATTAGCTTATCTTTCTTATAGAGTTTATTCTAAACTTTTCTCTTAAGTTAGTTAAAATAATAAGATATAGTATATTCCTTATTCTATTTAGTTTTAGCTAGTAGTTAGAGATAGTAAATACTAAAGATTAAATATAATTCTTTTTAAAAGAGTAGATTAATCTTATATTCTACTTTATACTTCTTATCTTAAATACTAAAGATTTATTTAAAAACCTCTATAAAATAGTTAAAACTTATTATAATATTAATAATTTATTAACTATTTTATTTATTAAGATATTCCTTTATAATAAGTTTAAATTAATTAAATATAACTTCTTTAAATTATAAATAGATATATATAATCTTTTTTTTATTAATATTAAATATAATAGAAAAATAATTAAAATATATTTAGAGTTAGATTATAAATCCCTAAAGCTTATTTTAAATTCTATTAAATATTTTAAATAATAATAGTTTAAGTAGTTATTCTAGCTCTCTTTTTTAAATAATAGTTATAACTTATACTTAAATATTAGTATTTATAATAGCTTACTATACTATAAGAGCTATTATATTAACTAACTTCTAATAAGTATCTATAAAATATATATTAAACTAGTTAACTTAGTTTTATAAGAGCTATATCTCCTTAGTATAGTTATTATTATTATTACTATTATTATTACTATTCTTATTTATAGTATTATTCTTAATAGTTAGAATAAGTAAATTATTATTAGTAGTAAAAGTATATTACTACTAAACTTAAGATACTATAATAGTTATAATATCTTCTTTATTATTATATAGTAATTAAAATAAGATAATTAGCTAAATAAGAGTTATTAATATATAATAATTAATTAACTTATACTAAATAAGATCTAGAGTAGATTAGAATTAAACTAATTAGAATATTATTCTAAATAGTATAATTAGATTATTATTAAGCTATATAATATAAATTACTATTAATATATAAGTATTATAGAGCTAGTAATAATAGTTATATAGATAATTATATTAATAATTATCTAAAAGAGTATTTTATCTAGTAAAATAAATATATATATATACTAGGAGATTATTAAAATTTAATAATAATTCTAAGTTAAGAATTATAAGAATTATTATTATAAGATCTAAATAATCTAGTTATAATTAAAGGAAAAAAGTAAGGTCTATATATAATAGTATATATTAGTTAAACTTATAATAATAAGATAGTAGAAAAATTATTTAGTTCTAATTCTAAAATTATTATAAATAATTAGATTAAAAAATAGAAACTAAAGAGTATTTTAATTAGATTTTATTAAAAATAATAGAAATATATCTCTAAAGCTAGTTAAACTATATCTTAATTAAGCTTAATTAAGATATTTTTTCTAGCTATATTAATATATAATAATAATATAAAAAATATTTCTAAAAAATATAAAGTTTTAAAATAAGAATTATATATTTTAATAATAAAAAGATTAAAGAAAGTAATTTATATACTAATTTAATCTATATACTAGTAGATTATATTATAACTAATTATATATAAATAAATATTAAGTTAATATTAAATCTATATTATTTCTAATAAAAATATTCTATAGTTATAAATATATATTATATTTATAGAAATAATATAACTAATAATTTTAAATAATTAATTTTAAAAACTATTTTTATTCTAATTATCTTAATATAATATATAATATATTAAAACTATAAATAATATATTAGACTATAATAAATCTATATAAGAGAATAGTTATTCTTAAAATATAGTATTTATTTAAACTTATTTTAATTTTCTATAAGTTTTATCCAGCTTATATAATTAATAGAATAAAGAAACTCCAGCTATTCTAGCCAGCTGATAAGTAATCTCCTAGATATATAATCTTAGAATATAGTACAGCGATCCCTTTTTAGAAAAATTAATTTTAACTAGTCTTAGCTAACCTTATCTCTGAGCTTATCTAATCAGTAAGTAATTAGGTTGGAAGCAGATAATAAGGGGATAGTATTCTGGGTATACTGGAAGCTTGCTGGAGATCTTCTTATAGCCAGTAGATAAGCTTGTTCCTATAGCAAGATTAGCTCACCAAGTGCTAAGTAGGTCAATATTGAGATCACTTATAATTATTACGGGAGAAAGGCGGAGTAATAAGTTATTAGAAGAGTTATAGTTCTAATATCGGTTGTTTTATCGCCCTATAATATAGATATCAGTATTAAAGCAACTGCTTATTTTATTACCTCTTTACATAAGACTATAAGGCCTTTAATAGCCTTTATAATATTCTTATTTATTCTATTATATTTTCGGAGTGAAATTAGGAGCTTAGCTATTATATAAACTATATAAATACTATTTAAAATACGAATAAAGGCTGTATTTTAGCCTGTATTTAATATACTTAAGTAAGAATAGTATAAGCATTAGTAATACGAACTTAAGAGTTCAGGAACTATTAAAGAGTCCAGGAAATATCACTACCTCTTATTCTTAAACTATAGCCTAAACAGTTTATAAATATAGGGTATAGCGCTCGCCGCATTACCTTTTAAATCAGAGTAAAGTATACAAACCTAGGACTCCATATAAGCTATACCTACTAATACTTTACTCCCTGAATAAAAGCTAGATTTATTTATCTTTCTGCCTGGCGAGTATAGGGAGACTTTAGCTGCAGTAGAAGGGAAATTCATAACTGTATATATAAATTCATAAGTTCCTTCTGCTTTCGGTCTATCATCTATTTTCATTTATAGTCCGTTTTCAAAAGTGTTTCTTTATACCGAGCTAAGATATATTGCGAAACCCTTCCTATAAACTTACTATATCTAGTTAGCCCTTTTCTCCAATTGCTAGATAGATATTGGTAAATTATTTATCTGCTTAATCACTAGTATTATATATATATATCAGGTATAATTAATATATAATAATTTAAACTATTCTTTAATACCCTTATCTATACCCTCCAAGGACTGATACCGGATCTCCTATATACCGGGTGTACTATAAGGCGCTCTCGGAGTATACTTAATAATACAGGTGTAACCCCGGTGACTCTCTTTCTAATATACTACCTGGCCTTTTAGCCTTTGAAAAATAGTTATCTCTATCCTTAGCAAGTCTATATTAACACGCAGAACTATCTCATTTCTAACAGTAGCCCTATTTATAACTCTTGCAAAGATCAGCCTGATATAGGGAACCTCCCTTTCTAGTATAGAATAGCTGCTCTATTTTTATACCGGCCTACCCCTTTTAGCAGTATATAATTCATTTAATATAAGAGTACTTATTAAGAATAAATATACCTAAAGCTTTACAGAATAAGTAGTACTAGTTAAATAGAAAAGTATTATAGCTATTCTTACAATATTCCCTAATTACAATTATTACCTTCTTGCTTAGCCCTGATAACTATTCTGGATAGTTTGCTTTAAAATTTATCAGGTTATTCTAAGTTTTACCTTTATACTGTATATCAGCCTAAGCTATTTTATATTAAAAGTAACCTTATTCCTTATTAGTATTATTCTAAGTATACTTAAAAAATAATTCTTATACTATTAATACTATAGATATCAGGTTATATATTAAATATTATCTTAAATATCTTAAAATAACTCTAGTATTAAGACTGATTAAGAAGTATTATATAATCCTATAACTTTTACTTAGTAAGTCTATTAGTATAGTAATAGGCTAGCGAGATAATCTGCTTTTAGCTTTTAACTTTAACTTTATTATTTATTATAAATTTCACTTAGTCTAGCTTCTGATTAGTTAAATAACTTAAGCCTGCTACTTAATTAGGAAATAGCTGCTTATATTATATAAAGACCTCTTATTACAGGGGTTTTCTTATATAGAGGCTCTGGTCTGGAATATTATTATTTATCTAAGTATAGCGGTTATACTGTATCAAGGATAAGGTATTTAAGTCGGAAGTATTTTTCTTTTCTTTTTCTAAGGTTCTTAATATAGGATTATATATCTTATTTCTACTAACTTTAATTTAGTAAGAAGGGTATATAGTATATAGTTTTATAGTTACTATAAGGCTAATACCTCTATTATAGGTAACTTATTTCCTAATCTATACTTATATAAATCACAAGCTAAGTAATTAATTTATAATAATATTCTAGTTCTTAAAGATATAAATCTATACTATAGGATAAAATATATATAATTCTCCTATTTATAGCTCTATAATAGACTAGAAAATATCTAACTCTTACTATAGCGAAATACTATTACTCTTCCCTATAATACTAGCAAGATAACCTTTAAGAGTCCTAAACTAAGCAGATAATAAAAATCTATATATAAATATAGTATTTAAGAGATCGATTAGTAATAATAAGAGTATTAGCTCTTATATAGCTATAAAAACTCATATACTAATATACTATTATTATCTGATTACTAAGATAAGATCCTCAGTTAGTATATTTACTCCTCCAGATTATATTAGGAACTAAGCTATTAATTATTAGCCCTATTCTAAGAAAATAACTATCAGCTACCCAGTACCTTATATACTTTATCTAGAGCTACTATCTAACTATAGTTAGATCTTTCCTCTAAGAAGATTAATAGGTATATAGAAAACAAACTATATATATTACCTGATAATAGGAAAGGATTACTAAGGTCTATAATAGTTAGAGTACTAAGCTGGAAATCCTATATATTCTATTTAATAGTACTTAGTTTCTTTATATAGGGTATTAACTCTAATGTTAAGAATATATTAAGTAACTAGAGCTATATATTAAGTACTATCTCTTACTCCCGAAAGAGCTTTATAGCTGATAGCCTGTCTTTAAACAGTCTGTATATAAAGCAGCTACCTTCTATAGAGATCTCACGGATAAGTCTGATTACTACTTCTATATATAATAGTATACTATTCCTAGTTAAATTAAATACTATTAACTTTAGTAAAGTTAAGATAGTAAGCTTTAAGTTATCAAAATACAATAGTACTACTTAGGGCCAAGTCATCATCGGCGAGGTCGTTAGAAGCTGTTCCAATCCTCCCCGCCACGCCTGCGGAACAGGACACTACTGGACCCGCGGCCCATCATCCCAATGTCTCGATCCTTCCCCCGTCGCCAACCCCATCATTTCGGATCTCTCCACCACCTCTCCCGGCTGGTGAACCTCCGCACCTTAGCCGTTAGAGACGACGGCGAGCAAAATCCTGAACCGCAAGAGGTGACCTCTACCTGTCTTTACCTCGTGGATCTCATCCACGTGGGTCTCCTCGCCGTCGCAAGATCCAACCTCCCCATTACATCCTTCCGCATGCTGCATTCAGATCGGATGCACGGGTGGGTACATAACCTACTGCCGCATGACATCGCCCCCTCGCTCCCTCCGTCGTGAGCGACGCACCTCGCTGGTCTCCATCTAGAATGGTATCCTTAGCTCGACGACGATTCGGTCTCGGAGCATTAGAAGCGCGTCTAGCTGGTTCCCCAGACATTCTAGAAGAAGTACGAGTTTCTTTTATTTTGTACACAAAGACGCCGACTATGCAGCTTTACACAACTCAATGAAACCTTTCCGATTAATCGCCTGGCTGGCCGTAATCCATTCTCGGCTTTCTGGTTGCCCTGATTCTGGCCATCCGCAGCTTTCTGTACCTGTAATGACCATTCCGCTTGCAATCATAATCATGCCCATGAATGGCAGGTTCGTCCAAGTTATGATAGCTGATAGGGTGCCAGATTTTGCGATTGTAAAAAAAAAAAAAGAGGAACAAAGTTTAAATTGAAAACCAATTTATTCTTTGTGTCGCTCGACGGACAGCGGCTACTTCTTCAAAGACGTCTCAATGATGTTGAGCCAGGTCAGAGGCTCAATATCCGAGAACTCGCTGTTGAGCGAATTGAGGGAGATGTCCATGTCCATGCGTCCCTGAGCAAGCCATCGTCCAAACAGGGATAGCTGTTGGGTCAGCAGCCCAATAGCCTGGTCGTTGCCTTCGTACATCTTGAGCGCTGTCGGCGTCAGGGTGATGACCCCCTTCTCTAGCTTCTCGAGAGAGTCGTGGACAACGGTGAACTTGCTACCCGTGAGCTCCTCGGCCAGTTTCACAGCTTCGAGCATGGCTTTGTCGGCTCCCGTGCACGGTGTAGAAGCGCTCCCACTTCTTCATATCCAGGAGGGCCACGACAAAGCGACCCACGTCACGGGTATGTGTGGCGACGAAGGATGCCGTCCCATCTCCGGGAATAGCGGCAAACTTGTGATCCAGGTCGATGAATACGTTGGGAGCGTAAGGCATGTCGGTCGGGATGTGGGGGACACCGAGGTAGTCCATGAAGAAGGAGTTGTAAAGTGCGGTGAACTCCAAAGACGAGTCCTCCAAGGCTCGAATTGCCTTCACCTTGCCCTGGTAAGTAGGCATAGGGGGGACATCCCTGTGGCGCCCATCTTTAGCAATCGCCCAAGTTCTAGCAAGACATGGCGCGGAGCGGCCAAAACATCACAGAGGCATCGGGGCGGGCAACTGTAAAGGACCTACTCTGGGTTCCACCTGGACCCGTACTCGCTGGGGATGAAGCGCTTCGTGGACGACGCCCGCTTTGCGGCTTCGATCAGATTGGCCTGGTTCTGGCCTGCCTCATCGGTGGCGAGGGAGAGGGCAGAGATGACGGTGTCAACCTGATACTTGTCTAGCGTCGCAGCTAGAGCGTCGATATCACTGTAATCGACTTGCACTGTCTTCGGCTTAGCCGACGGGTTGCGACTGAGCAAGATGTACTCGTGCTTAATCTCGGTGACAAGGGCGTCTGCAATAACCTTGCCGACGCCGGAGGAAGCCCCAGCAACAGCGACACGGCCCATCTTCACTGATAGTGTCTTTTGGTATAAGAGAAGGGAAATGTGAGGAGCGCAGAATGAGTTATTGTTGTGAGTGAGGATGAGAAGCAATACGCACTTATATAGAAGAAGAGGGCGAGGGTAGAGACCCATCGTCCTCAGAACTGTTTCTCTCTCCGTCCCATGGATACTGCATGAACCAGACGGTGATACGTCAAAGTCCGCTCCGTCCGCTCCGCCGCCAACTCTGTCAACTCTACCTGGTCCCCACCGGTCCACTGCTTATCAAGCGCGGCCGCGCCGCCCGCGCCGCGAGCTAATGAGGATTTGACTACGTGAACTTATTCAGGGTGCAACTAGAACCATCTGAGAGAGCTTTCATCCAGTCCCTCGGGCCTGTGCTCGATTTAAGAGCCTGTGGAAACATACTAGTGTATAACAGAACTACCAACAAGTGTCCTCATTTGACAGAGTCCTTCTGTCCGGAGTACTATGTCCAAACTCCAGCCACTAATCATCACTGGCCCGTAGACAAGAATGCATCGAGCTCCGTCTTAGTCCAGTCCCACAGATTCTCTGCAAGCGCATGGTCGTTGGTCAGAGGACTTCCTTTGCCTGTCTCTCCGATGCGAGAGTAATACTCTCCGCTGTTGATATTCTCAGCTGTGCAAGCCCACAGCTGAGCCTTGGCTCCCTCCTCGACTGAGACCCCTATGAGGGGAGACAAGATAGACAAAATCACACGATAGACCAAGTTGTTTTGGCGCATCACCCCCGTCAACCCTGTCCTCACCATTCCCGGGTTTACAGACGCTACCTCAATCTCAGGATGCCTACGGGCCAGCTCCTTGGCATATAGGATATTGGCTAGCTTGCTCTGACCGTACCTCTCGACTGTTGAGATAGAGCTGCCGTCGGTCTTGAGCGTGTCGAACATAATGCCCGCCAGCGGCGCCCGAGCATGTGACCCTGATGTCAGACACACGATGCGGACTTTCTCGGGCCGCACCTGCAGCGCAGTTTGCTGCAAGATGGGCAAGAGTAGTCGGATAAGGAGGGCGTGGCCAAGGAAGTTTGTTCCAAATTGTAGTTCGTACCCGTCTGCGGTGACGCTTTCCGGATGAGCCATGATGCCTGCGTTGTTCAAAAGAATGTCGAGACGAGACGATGATTCAAGGAATTGAGACGCACAGCGCTGGACTGAGCGCAGAGAGCCAAGGTCTAGCTCCAAGATACTGATGCGGGTGTTGGGAACGAACTCCTTGACTTCACGAACCGTTTGCTGGGCCTTGGTAACATTGCGTGCGGCGAGCCAGAGGTGGCCAGGATCGTGCCTTGCGAGCTCCAGGATGGACTGCTTGCCAAGACCTGCTGTACCACCTGTAACTAGAATCACTTTGTTCGTGAGCGGCGGGATGTCTCTCGCTGGAGTGAATGAGGTTGAGGCCGAGCGGGTCGCCATATCAACAGAGGGGGAGAGACGAAGAAAGTGCTCTGGAAACTTTGAAGGCTAAAAGAAGATGTCACGAAGTTCCAGGCTTGCAGCCGATGCTGAGTAGGCAACTGTTGCTATTAAATGCCAGCAACAACACAGCATTGGTGGCGCCTAGGACTAGCCGTTTCATACATGTACTGGGTGTTCCAACTATGCGGATGACTGTCCCAACAGCTGCGATGCGGATTATGCGGCCGCAGTATCCATACCTGGAGACATTTCGGCACTAAGTCTTGCGGTGGCGTGACCGTAGATTCTAGCCCGGCCGGCCGAGCGTACTAGCACGGTACTGCACCCAAAGCTTAGAGCCTCCGTACGTATTTGGGGTTCCGAGCGCGCCGGTTATAGAATTTCATCTATTGTTGTTGAAGATCATTCTCATATGGATAAATTATATAGCTATTCATGTATTGGTAAAGTCTTAAAATTGTGTGTTGTTTTATGCAATTTTATTATTAATAAACAAGGGGAATGAATGTAATGAAAAAAAAGTAGCTATTTATAAGGGTACAAGTCTTAGATGGCTCTCTTTCGAGGAGACAATCCGATGAGCAGTGGTATGAAGCCTACACAGTTCTGGTGACGCATTAAAACTTGCATGATAATTTCACCTACTGCGGAGAAACCTTTCTCAACGATGAATGGAAACACCAACGGAATCCTCAGTGAACTACATTTACGAGTCAACCTTCTCATTCTTCAGCTCATTCTCTGTCCAATCCCACAGCTTCCTGGCCAGAGCAGAATTGTTCGTGTGAGGTTTGCCCAAGCCTGTCCTGCCAATTGGCTCGTAGTATTCCCCGGACTTGACGTCGGGTGAGGTCGCAGCCCACAGCTGGTTGAGGGTGCCGGTCGGAACGTCGACGCCGATGAAGAACGTGGTGACCTTCCAGGCGATTCGCATGATCCAGCTGTTGTCGCTCATGGTATTAGCTAAGTTGGTTGTCACCAGGCCGGGCTGGAGGGAAGAGACAGTGAGCTTGGGGTAGCGCCGGGCAAGCTCCTTGGCAAAGAGAACATTGGCAAGCTTGCTCTGCCCGTAGCGGGTGACGGTGTTGATCTGCTCGGCCTGGCTCTTGAGCGTGTTGAACATGATGCCCTCCTTGGCGGGAGCATACTGGTGGGCGGACGAAGCGAGAACCACGACGCGCACGTCGGACTTTGGCTCCTCGGCCGTCTTGATCAGGGTGGGCAGAAGAAGCTTGGTGAGAAGAGCATGTCCCATGTGGTTGGTACCGAACTGAACTTCGTAGCCGTCTTCGATGGTACCAGGTGGTGTGGACATGATGCCAGCGTTGAGGAGGAGGATATCCAGGCGGTCTGTTTCCTGGAGGAAGGTCTTTGCTGCTTTGCGGACCGAGGAGAAGGATCCCAAGTCCATCTGGACGAACTTGATGGGCGGCGCGTTGGGGACCTTTGCGGTGATATCTTCGATGGCTTCGAGCGCCTTGGCCTTGCTCCGGGCCCCAAGCCAGATCTCCTTGGGGCCATGCTTGGAGAACTCTAGAATGGACTGCTTGCCTAGACCGCTGTTGCCGCCTGTGACCAGAATAACCTTTCCATCAAGGGACGGAATATCCTTGTCAGGTACGAACTTGACGCCCTTGCTCATTGATAAACCCATGGTATGGCTTGGCCTGAGGTAGTGGCTGTAACGGTCCAGTTGCGCCTCAAAAGTGTGCGTGAAGCTAAGGCTTCGGTCGGATCAAGCGATACGAAATTTGATAGGAGCGGTAGGGGATTGGCAATGTGGAAGTGATGATACATGAAATGTTGCGGGTGAAGTCCTCTCCCCTCTCGCGAGGATGGCAGGGTCATTATATACCCTTCCCGAAGCAAATCGAAACATAGATTCATTACCATTTCCTGGCAGCGGACGTGCAGGAGCAAAACTCCGGTTGTGTTGATCAGTTCAATTGCCTTGAACGGAGGTTGTGGGGCTGCTCGCCTGGGCCCCGGGATGCGGCGAAGATACTGGAAGATGAAGAACCCCCCTGGTGCGGCCGCGTTTCCCGCACTCCGCCGTGACCCACCACCGTGACTCCACCGCCCCCATGAGTTGAGCGTCAGTCACATGCAGCCTGTAAGGCCACTGCAAATGCGCGGCTCGGCACTGCCGGTACGTACTACATGTACTGTACTAGTACTAGTATGTAAGTACCTACTCCTTGGTGCATACATGTCCATTCCTTACGTAATGCGAGAATGAGTTCATGTTGCTGGAGTCGAAAGTTGAGGACGTCGAGGCCGAGTGGACATGACGAAACACAAAATTCTGCCCCCGAGGCTCTGAAAAAGGACAAGACGAATCAGGATACTCGGCCCAGAAATGCAGTCGCGTAGCGAGCAGGCCTGCACCGCCTGCAAGAAACTGAAGCGGCGCTGCGACAAGAACCTCCCCGAATGCAGCTTGTGCCAGCGAACCGGCCGCGAGTGCGAATATGGCATCACCGGGCCCCCCCAGCCAACAGCCAATGACTGGGTCTTCATGCAGACGCGTCTCGCCGAGCTTGAGAGCCGCTTGGTTGGTTCGCCGAGTGTCTTCCAGCAGTCCATGTCGCCGGTCCCGGCCCCGGCGTCGACCTCTAGCAGCACCATGTGCGGCGCAGCCGACTCCCACAGCCTCGAGCACACCAGCGTAACCTCTTCCTCCCGATCTGCCGGCTTCACTCCTGTCGATTCCAGAACCGAGGATCCGGACCCGCAGCCCGGAGCTCATTTTCCCGCGTCTCTGTTCCTTGATGTTGACTACTACGTCTGGTCCCGTGCCCGGCTGCCTCCTCCCCGAGGCGCCATCCCCACCGTGTGTTCCCCTTTCTCCCTTTCATTCTCTTCTTGGAGGTTTCCCCCCACACAGCCTTTGACTTTGTGCCTTGTTGCTCTCACAATACCTGCTCATCGAGACGCTAACTCGTTTATAGCCGGTGCTTGCGCTTCTCAGCCAAGGCAGCATCGTCCTGGACGTATCGCAGGACTATTTTGCCACCGTGCATACTTGGCTGCCCATAGTGTCCAAAAAGAGGATAGATATGGGCCTGCCAGTGCAGAATGCTGGCCCCGATCTCGCCATGCTGTTCCTCGGCATGAAGCTTATAACCGTGCGCGCAAACGATGTCGCCGGCGGCGAGCTATACTCGATGGCCAAGGACTTCATTGCCCGCCTCGAGAGTAACGGTGCCGTCTCGCTGCTCTGCTTACAAGCCATGGTGCTCATCGCCTTGTATGAGTACAGCCACGCCATCTATCCCGCCGCTTGGATGACTATCGGGTCTTGCGCACGTTACGCAGATATCTTGGGTTTTACTACCGGTGACTATTCTGTGCTAGGTCAAGCCGTACGATCCCTTCTTTGATCCCCCTTCTCTCTTGTTTCGGGTCTGTGCATTGATCATTTCAGCGTTGAATGATGCCTAGGAGCCGGGAAAATGCAAATAAACAATCACTAACAGTACTGCTTCCCTCAGACAACTTGGACAGAAGCCGAAGAGAGGAGGAGAGTGTGGTGGAGTATCTATATCCTCGACAAGCTGGTGTCGGCAGGTAGCCGAAGGCGTTGCCTGATCTCAGACCTGCAACCGGACGCCAGGTTGCCTGTTGATGATGAAGCATGGGTACGTCTTACTAATGCCCCCAATTGTGCGACCCGAGCTCGGTGGTCTTAATATCTTTCATCAATACACCCAAAGATGAGACGACACGCAAGGACTGATATAGCAGCCAGGACTGTGGTGATGTAACCAAGGCCCTTGGCCATGCGGCAAGTTCCCCTTACCAAATTGAGCAATCTGGCTTTGCACGGTTGTGTCAGGCATCTACGTATCTCGGCCGGGCTATCAGTTGCGCGCGAGAGAGTCAATCGATGAATTCCTCCCGCATCGCCGAAGTCATGACTCTTGCCCACGAGCTCACTGGCTTCGTCGCGGCCCTCGACAGCCAGAGCACAGCGCTCGAGCCCGAGGACAGCTTTGCCTTCCTCGCTCCTCGATGCATCACCCGCTCGGCCCTGTTCGTCGCGCTTGATCGCTTCACCTGCCCGGAAAAGGTGGCCGCAGAACCTGGATACCTTCATAGCTCGGTCGCAAAAACACAAAGTGAACATGACCTGCAGAGGCAGTCGATGTATGTCATCCAGCTGGCGAGCGAGCAGTTGCATACGTTAGGTATGGACATCTCGGACATGATCAAGAACGACAAGGACACAGCCCAGCCGTTTTTGCTAGGCCGTGTAAGCCCCTTTGTCATGGACTCCGTCTACGCGAGCGCCGCCACTTTCCACTGGCTTCTAGGAGAAACCGGCAAGGAAGTGTATCGTACCGCCGCCACAGATTTAGATGCGTTCCTGGACACGCTGAGCTCAAGGTGGCGTCTCGGTAGTGCATACCGGGATGTCTTAACGCTCTACGACGTCTCAGCAAGGGTGGAGGCCAACACGGTATTCTGATAGGGTTTGCGAGGCGGATTAGTTTTTATTGGTGTTTTGATGGTACGCGAATGCGTCCTCTATTATGCGTGCGAGCTACCTGTAGTCAATGCAGATCAATATGTTGCATTAAAATTAATTCCGCTTACACCCTATGAGCAGTTGATAACTATCTTAGGCTTATGAGATGCCCATGCGTCGACTTCAGGAATCAATGCCAGTCAGTGTCTTTGGTTTCTCAGCGGATGTGTCATATAATCCGGCCTCAGCGGAAGCGGGGCGATGCATGCAGATGTTCTTATAGCTTGTGAAGCTTATTTTTGAGCATAGATAAGGCGTAGTGGTGTCCATGTATCTTGCATGAAAGAACAGGTGGAAGCTCAACCCACTGAAACAAGACAAAACAACACTATTCGACACGGACATGCTCATTGTAGTGTAGTATTAAACCCCCTTTTTTTAACCCTTGTGACAAAAAAGAGGCGCCCGAGACTCGCGAAGCCAATGGAAAGGAAAAGATCCCTCTTGCGGACGCTGCGCACAAATCTACTCATCATCCTCAACTATTACCTGTAACAGGTACTGATGGATGAAAGCCGTGGCTATCATTTGGCGCCTACATATAAGGCTTTACTTGTTCCAAAGTCCAGTCCCAGAATTCGCGTCCCAGCTCTGGCTCCACCAAGTCCTTGCGGACCTTCTCGATCTTTCCAAACGGCGAGACTAGATGAGGTAAGTTCAGTGGGAAAGTCTTCTCTAAAAACCAATGTTGGTATGAAAATTGACCTACCCCATGCGCCATTATGTTCCTCAGTGATATCATCGCTGAGACCTGCGAACAACTCGGTGTAGGCACCATTGATTGGTGGCGAAGCGATGAGTTTCTGTAAATGTTAGTTCGCTAAGAAAACGATGCTCAGGAGAATGCATTTTATTTGCAATACATACAAACATGCTGAGCTCTACTTTGGACATATTCTGTTGAAGATTTGTTACGAAGTTGCCAGGGTTAAGAGCCTGCCATGACTTGGTCAATACGAGTGAGAATCAGAGTATGGAAGAAGCATCATACTCACCACGCTGATGATGCCAGTCCCCTTAGTTCTTCGTGCAAATTCAGCCGAATGAATCACACTAGCCGCCTTGCTACGAGAATACTTCATCCATGCGCCCTCGGGCCGATGGTAATCCATGTTAGTCAGATCGACAGCCGGGTTGGGCGCAGCATCGGCAGCACTTGACGAGACCCAGACAACCCGAACCGAAGCTTTGGGTGCTGACTCTGCCGCAGTCTTCAGAGCTGGGGTGAGAAAGTGGGTGAGCAGGAAGTGCGCGACATTGTTGACACCGTACTGGAGCTCGTAGCCCTGCTTTGTCTGAGTGCCGGTGGGTGGGATCATGACGCCTGCATTGTTCCATAGGACATCCAGCCGGCTCTCTTTCGCTAGGAACTCATTGGCCGTTTGCTTGATGGTGGTCAAGTCGTCCAGTTGAAGGCTGAGGAAGATCAGCTGGCCTTTCGAGGATGGATGAGCGGCTTTGATTTCATCGATGACCTCGTTTGTCTTGGACTCGGACCGCGCAGCCAGATAGACCTTGCCGTTATGTTGATAAAGAATGTCGACGAGGAGCTTGCCCAGACCTCCGGAGGCGCCCGTCACGAGGAAGACCTGGCGGTATGAAGATTAACGCACTGTAGGAGGGAACGGGAATCTTGAAGCCCGTAGTTGCTTACCTTGCCGGTCTGGTCCGGTAGGTTCTTTTCCGTCAAGGTTGGTTTGTGGGGCAGAACAGTGCTGCATCGCATTCCAAAGTTGAGGCTCATTTTGGCGGGTGGCTTCTAGTGGAATCTGAAAGGGATGGAGTGTTTGGGTTCCAAGGAGCTACTTAGTGATGGAGCAGATGGCTTTGGCCTTTTTTATAGCCCAATGATCAGGGCATCGTGATCAAGATCCCTCAATGCGGACGATGCCACGACCCTTAGAGAGGCGGTCCATGCGGCCGCACCTCTACAGGTCTTGCGGCGCACATAGGTTATCAGCTTGTCTGCGTCAAGATGACGGCCGGGCAATGCCACCAGGCCGTGATAGGAAATCGCGTAACTTAGCAGTGTTTCGCCACCGATCCCGAAACCTGTGGGGTTGGGAATGACTAGTGGTCAGCGCTTTGTACTTGCAGATTTTTTGCCTACAGTTTCCCCTAGCTGAAGATTGGTCTGTTTGCTACAACTCCGGTACTGCCGAAACCCTGAATGTGGTTAGTGGAGCGGTGCGGCCGCGGTCCCCGCACGAATGGCTGAACTGTGAACGGCAATCCCCTCCACTAATCAACTAGCGATGAAGCTTGGAATGTCGCCGATTGCGTCTGGCATGTTGGAGACATACTGGTACCCCACGGCGGCGACAGCAGAGACGGAGGCAATGCCGAGTGCCCTCGACGCCGAAATCGCACCCTCCGGGTCCGGAAGAGGCACCTGGAGGTCTTCTCGGGCGAAATCGTGGAGCTGTTGTCGGGAGTAGACATGGAACAGCGGATCGCCGTACTGGAAGACGGCATCCGTGGCTCTCTGAGCGGCCCAGCGATCGGGCACGGAGCTCGTCCAGGATACCGGGCTATTCTTCTCTAATATGACTGGGATGATGCTCGATGCGTTGAAGCCCTTTGCCAAGGATACCGCCGCTCTCAGCGGTAGCTGGACGCTCTTCCTGTCTACTCCGCGCGCCGAATGGATGCGCGGCGGCATACTCAGCGTAAACTGTGAGTAAACCCCCCCCCCCCCTTTTTCCCTTTCCACTACTCCAAGGATTGCAACTCCGCCTGACACGGGACGGCTTTCGTTAGGGGATATCGAGGAGATGGAGGCGCACAAGGATGAGATTGTTCGCGACAACCTGCTTAGTCGAGCTTTCTTGAACGCCAAGCTTGGCAAGGACGGGCACCCCTGGAGCACATAAGCGGATGTGAGCCCTGAGGCCTGGGTTCTGTATCGCAAGGCGTGGCGCGCCTTGGTCTTCTTCTCCAAGTAAGTCTGCCTCAATGCTCTATCTGAACAGCGAAATTGCAAGCTGATGCGCGGGGGTACCAGCTGGCTGTCTCCTACTCTTGGCTTCGTGTTTGGAAACGATCTGGTCGCTCGGCCTGTTCCTGTAGGCCACCCTTCTTGCTCTGTCAGTACTATTATCCGCGGGTTGTGTGGCTAACCGTTGATTGAGCTCCTGGGGATGGCCATGGGAAGTACGATAGATGTATCAGACGGTACGTTCGGCGCTGAACGATTAGGACCTCCGATGGCGTCTCGCTAACGCCCTGCCTCCTCCAGTCATACATACCGAGTTAGCCAAGATCGGCGTACTCAGGGCCAACGTTTTACTCATAGACGGCGAAAACGCTTCTCGGAGATGACGGGCAGCCAGGTATGAACCCCGTTGAAAAATCGCGAAACGTACGACTGATCTCCGCCGGTCTCCATGTCGCTCAAATGAGTTGTAGGAAATGTAAGAGGACCGGTGCCTCGGACATGGACGCGATGCAGCCGGAAAACTTGTTGGTCTAGAAAATACACCGCGGGAAAGTCTATGGGCGCGGTCCCTAGGTCGCCGCACCCAGGAGGTAGCAGGAACTGCTGAGCTCCGGACGAGGAACAGAAGGGAGAAGACATGGTGACAAGGGGGCTGGGCCGGCGTTCTCAATGATGCGCCCCGTCTCTGCCTGCCGGTTTGGAACTGCTTGACGTTTTCTGCGTTTGCGAGAAGAATAAACGCAATCGCACGATCGGCTGTAGGGGTGTTGTTTTGGTCGATTTATTAGCCATGAGTTAAAAGATGTACCTGGATCAATGCGAGCCGAAGAAGCTTCAGGGACACCTACATAGTGCATTCAACCGGAACAACACTCGCATCATCTGTTGCAGCGGCCTCAGTTTGCTCCTCTATACGTACGAAGCGCCTGATCGTTCCAGTCAGACCAAGCTTGGAGTTGTCAGGCGGTGCGCGCCTGAGCACAGAGGATCGAAACAACGATTTCGTAGGCTGACCTCATTGGTAGTATTGGCATCTCCGCATTCTGACAGGCGCCAAAGACGAGAAAATAAGATAAACGCCGACAACAAGAAGAGGCAGAGAAGGAAGACGCAGAGGGCTAAAGACTATGTGCTATTTCGAACAATTACGCTGGACTTGCGGTTACTGGCGCTGGGGTCACTTTCGCCAGCAATGCAATAAAGAATACCGTATTGGCGAGACTTGCAGCCTCAAGCTTATTTATGAAACCAATCAGAAACTTAATACCTGTCAGCTCTGCCAAGATACTGGGAAGAAGCAGCGGCGTTACGAGAAGATGTACCGTGATGTGCAGCGCTGGCAGCGCGAGGGCAACCGGAACGCCACAATCGAGCGGACATGTAGCGAGATACTCGACGTGCTAGAACAAATTTATCGTATTGGGGAGGAGCACAAAATTAGGGTACAGTCCCTTTAACATGTATAAAGCGTTATACACATAATTCCAAATATGTAGTAGTGAGGCCACTATGAGGAGGCGCGGCGAGGAACTGAGAGGTATACGTCCGCCCTAGCCAGTCATTAGCCAGACTACGCTGAGGATAGCGGCTAGAAATGTTATTCTATAAATATAGGATTCCCACGCAAAGGCCGCTGAGGTAAATAATATAGCTTTTTGCTTGTCCTATGATATATCTGCTCTGAAATAATTAAACCTGTCTTTAGCTCTTTCCTAAGGGCGTGTAAGAACTTTACACGAGCACTGTTAGTTAGCTACCGGCCCGAATCGACATCTATTTCCCTCTGACCTAGACAAGTTGTTCATGTAACTGGGAAATAGAATTAAGTTAGACGCATCTTATCTGGGAACCCTGTTACATACAACAGATACACTGTTGTGAAGGTAATACGAACCATGATCCTGGAGGTAACCTGTGTTTCTCTAGTAAGTTTAGAAGCGTTAGAGTAGTTATCGAGGTTTGGTACTGCTTGTTTCTAGCCCTCGTTCTGCAATAAGCGAAAGGGCGTGTCTCTAATCGATCTTGACGCCGCACCCCAAGCATTGGGATGGCTCCCTCCAATTACGGTTCCGCAGCGCTAGGAGGCGCTAACGAGTCTGCCGAAGGCCCTGAATCTAGGACAGTCATTTGAGGCAAGAAGGCGCACACATAAACTTTGAACACCAAGACTGACCCAAATTCTGGGGGCGCATACCCAAAGTTGGTCAAATGTCGCATTGGACTGTTGATCCCTAATCTTGGTCCCATGGTACGTGGCAGGGATCACAACCCTCGAATGCGGGTAGATTTAGCCAGGCGTCCAAAACCAGTCCCTCTTTGGCCGTGCTGTAGTCACACGGGTCGGGTTCTGGCTAAAGCAGCACAGCTCAGGACGAGCCCAGCTTTATGCGCAATTGAGGAAATCGCGCCCCAGGGTCACTTTCGCACCGCCTCACGAAGCAGCGTTCACCTTTTCGTGAAGTACAGACTGGTAGCCCATGCCCACGGCGTACTGGGCTCAGTGTGTGCTCAGTGTGTGTCGTCACCCAGCTTCAAGTTTCAGCTTCGGCGAATGCTGGCCAATGGATGCAAGAAACCGCCAGGACTTCCGCCGGCTCGACGTTGGCTAAGCGTAAATATGGGGACTCCCAGTATCTACATAAAGAGGTCAGTCGCGTAATGCTAAGTCCCTGTTGTCAGATTACCTTCGTCTTTCCCCGAGCTTTTGCTGTACCAATGACCCGCGTTTGATCCGATTGTGACGGGCATCTTAAATGGCACATCTTATGCTCAGGAGGCCCATCTTCTGTGTCCCACTCAAAAGAGCTCTCTTTGCCGCGTTTATGAACCACCGCCGCTCAGACCCTCTCCTGAAGGTGGTCCGGGGAATTCCGCAGCTCCGTTTGCTTGTTGCTGGATCAATTCCACCAATTCCATTCATATTCTTGTTCGGCCCGGGTCTCTTAGTTTGGATGTTCAGGGTTCAACTCTGCGGGACTTTCCATTGCTGGAGAGGCATTGATCAGCGGATGGAGCTACCAATGCGCTTTTGTGTTTTATGGGTGCCTTATTCTATGTCTGCCGAAGCTTTGCAGTCACACAGAATCCGAACCAATAGTTCGGCTGCCATCTTGAATCGTATTCTAATAAGCAACCACTTTTTAGTCGACTGAACAAACTTAGCAACAACGCTGCTGGGAAGAAACAGAAAAGTTCTCATCAAGCAAGCGGAGGAGGGGTACAAGCTCTGGTGGCCTTGCCTTTGGTCCCGAGTCTGCGCTCCACGGTGTTGTTCCCACATCTGGGAACATGGGGCCAAAAATTGACGCCTCGGGTCCAGTTTTGGTCCTGAGCATAACAAACCACACAGTTGTCGAGTGATAATAATGACTACGATCGTCCCTATTTCAGGCCATTCGATACACTAGCCCAGTACGTGCTGGGGTTGTGGCTGCCGAGACGGTAGGCGTGGTGTGGACCATGCGGATTCCCGTCTCCGCGTGATGTCTGATGGAGGGGATCAGTCGTTACACTCATATGTACCTTGCATCACATCCCAAATCAGCCTCAATTCCTGCGGGCCTTATCCGGGCTAGCCGAGGCTAGCCTCTGAGCCTTGATGTGATTCACCAAAGCAGACACCGAAGTTCTCACCCCTCTTCCGTCCGGGGATGGAGAGGAATGCAACCTGAGAGTTGGCCATTCCCTGTGACGCGTCATCCAACGTCGCGAAGTGTATAAAAGGTTACATTGCGTTGAGGCTGTGTACAAGCATGACTTGGCAACGCAACGACATCAGTCCACGGGCGAAGATTGTCGGCCGTCAGCCCCAGTCGTCAGATTTTGTCCCGCGGTCGGTTCCATGGCTTGCTCAGTTTTGCCGTCAAGTTGGGTGCTCTTTTTCGAGGTACGTAGATGTTGGACCAATCTTCTGACGTGCGTCTATTTGTTGCGGCTTTTGTATGGACACCACAACTAGACTTAGGCAATCACGTATCTTTTCCTGGTCTTGGGAGCCATCTCCCCGAAAACCAGACTATATCCAATTCTGTTTGGCTCAATAAAGCGAGAACAGATCAACTCTTTATTTCAATTCCTCCGTTTGCAAGACATCTTGGAAAAGTTCACGAGAGATGGCTCGAGGGTGAAATAGGCCCGCTAGTATTGTAAGATGATGATAAAGAGAAACCTAGTACTACGGAGACTATCAAAGAAGTTCAGACATCAAGCTCTACAAGATTCTAAAGTTCTTTCTTATTCCGAACTCAAGAAGCCAGTCAATGTAGGGTCAAGTCGACTTGCGAACGATAGACAGGGGCTACTGGTATTTCCTACCGCAGGAAGCAAAAAAAAATATTAGGTTATTCTCAAGCTTCCTTAAGCCTCCTTAATATTATGAACTAATTATAAGCAGATATTGAGCGGTTTCTATATTGATATTATCAGTTACCTAGATAATATAGTAATAGATAGGGTTTTAAGATCTGTACTATCTTATTCTGCCTACTCTGGACTGGCTAGCTCAGAGTTCCTCTTTATCTATATACTTATATTCTTTATACTACTCGATACAGTAGACCACAAGTTTATCTCTCGGCATATGAAGTACTGAATAAGTCAGCTACCTCGGCTCATCCAGATATCCGGGTTAGTAGTATATAATCAATTGGGATATCTCGAGAACGCGGTCTCGTTGTCGAGGATATGCTCGAGGGTATAACCAGCTTCCGCTCTGTTGTCTTTATATTTTCTGTTTGGAAGAGGGAGTACCTAAAAATACCTCTATATATATAATTTACTACCTTATTCTGTGGAGAAAAGTCTGTTACTGTATAATTTTGCAAAATTCGGGCAAGATAAGCCTGTGACAGTTGGGTTGACTTATACTGGACGGGGTCTAGGGTAGGTCAGAGTTAAACTAATTAGAGTATTATTCTGAGTAGTATAATCAGGTTATTATAGGCTATATAATATAAGTTACTATTAATATATAAGTATTATAGAGCTAGTAATAATAGATATATAGATAATATTATTAATAACTATCTAAAAGAATATTTCTATCTAGTAAAATAAATATATATATATACTAAAGGCTTATAATAGCTTACTAATAATCTAGAGTAAGTTTAGCTATAGATTATTTAGATTTATTAATAATTCAGAGTAATTTATTTCTTTATTAATTAAAAAAGTTAGAATATATAATATAATACTAATAGTATATACTTTATTTATAATATATTACTTCTCTTTTATTAGTTTTATTTTTAAAACTAGTTTTTATAGCTAATACTTAATATATAATTTCTTTATTTTTAATTATTCTATATATTATTCTATATATTATAGTTTTTATCTAAAAAATTATAATAATATAAATATCTTATATCCCTAATTAAAGAGATAGATATTAAAACTATATTTTATTTAAATTATTTTAAGTATAAGAAGGTATATTATATAATTAAAGCTTCTTTTTATTATAGAGAGTATATAAAGCTAGATTAATCTTATAATAATATTAAGATAGTATCTTAGTATATATATTCTTATTTTATTATTTTTCTAATTCTTACTAATTTCTTATAGTAAAATACTTAATTACTAAGAAGTAATATCTAGAGAATAAACTAGTTTTTTTTAAATTAGCTCTTTAGAAAGCTTTAGTAAAGATTTCTTATCTTTATTATTAGTATTAAATAGCTCAGGAGAAATCCTAATATCTATTTTATTATAGGATATATAATTTAAATAAATAGAATAATATTTATACTTAAGAGGAAATAATCTTAGAGAAATAGTAAGCTATTAGTATAGTATAGTCTCTTAGTATTATTAGAATTATTAATTAGATTTTAATTCTTTTTAATTTTTCTAATTTATTCTTTCTTTCTAATATTATTAATAGAACTATTAAATATTATAAATAAAAACTATCTTTAGACTATAGAAAGTTATATATAAGGTAGATAGTACTAATCTATTTTAATAACTAATAAAAGTAATTTTACTTTAAATAAATAAAGTCTTAAATAAAAACTATTATAAATATATATTTATTTCTATAGCTTAGATACTCTTTTAGATAGTTATTAATAATATTATCTATATATCTATTATTACTAGTTTTATAATACTTATATATTAATAGTAATTTATATTATATAGCTATATAATAATCTAATTATACTACTTAGAATAATACTTTAATAACTCTTATTTAGCTAATTACTTTATCTTAACTACTATATAATAATAAAAAGATATTATAACTACTCTAGGAACTCTAGCTTAGTAGAATAATATTCCTAAGAAACTAATTACTTAGTAGATAATTAAATAACTTATACTATATATTAAAAGTCTTAAAAAGAAATATTAAAAAAATTAAAAAGAAATTATTTATCTAATATTACTAGGATTTTTCTCTAGAGATATTTAAGAGCTAGATATATTTAAAATCTAATTTTAAACTTATTTTAAATTCTTTTTAATAAAACTTAAAAATAATAAAAATAGAATTAGATTTATAAAAATATATTTTACTAATATTATAGAATAATAATTCTAAATATTTCTTTATAATTAGTATAATAATAAAACTAAATTAGAAAATAGAGATTAAATAATAGTTAATATTCTTATAAGTTATAATAACTTTATTATTATATTTATAGAAGCTTTTAGAAAGATTAATTATAAATAATAAACTATAAAAGAACTTAAAAATCTCTAATAAACTAAAACTATTTTAAGCTATACTACTAAATTCTAAGAAATTATATTCTATTTAGATTAGAATAATAGCTCTCTTAAAGCTATATTCTATAATAGATTTAAAAATAAAGTTAAGAACTAACTCTTTAAGATAAATAAACTAGAAGATTTAATTAAGTATATAGCTATAGTAGTATAGATTAATAATTATATTTATAAATAAAAGCTATAAAGAGAAAAAGAATAAAATAGTTAGAACTATATTAAGATTAATAATAAATCTAATTATAGAGTATAATAAGCTCTACTACGATCTATAGTATTTAGAATATATTTAGAGCTTATAGAGCTAAAAGCTATAGAAAAATATAAGTACTATAACTATAATAAGATTAGATATCTTTTATCTTAATATCTAAAGCTAAAAAAGTAGAAGAATTAGAAATCTACTAAAGAAGATAAGAAATAGTTAGAAGTAATTAAGAAAATTAATAAAAAGATTAAGATCTTAGATATAATATAAAGATTTACTCTATAAAGAATATCTAATAATCTTATAATCTCTAAATTTAATCTAATTCTAATACTAATTTATATTTAAATCTTAAATAAAAATAAAAAATAGGAATAAAATATTATTAAAAATAATTAGAAGAAAATTAAAAAGGAATTTAAAAGATTTAAAGAAAAATATAAAAATCTAGAGAATATCTATAAATATAAACTAATAACTAAATATAAAATAGTATTTTACTATAAAAATAATTTTATCTTATACTTATAGATATTTATTATACTAATAAAAAAAGATTAATTTTAATATCTTTCTATATATAGCTAGTAAAATATTATTAAAATATACTATAATATAGATCTAATACTTTAAGATTAAATAACTATTAGTTAGATAATATATTATTCTAAAGGAAGATTTAAAAGAATATTCTATTAAATATAATATAGAGGAACTACTTATAGATCTATATAGAGAGTCTAAATATAGAATTTACTAGAAATCTAAATTTATACTCTAGTATAATAAAAAGAACTTTAAAAATTAAGTTAAATAGTAATATAAAAAAGAATTAAATAATATATTAATTAGGTATATATATATTACTTTAAAGCTAAGTATAAAGTACTAGACTTAGTAAGATAAAGAGATAATAATATAAATATTACTAAACTATATCTAGAATAGTTCTAATACTAGGAATAAGAAATCTAGGAATACTATAAATAAAATATACTATCTCTAATAGATAATAGAGAAAATAATAAAATAGAGGAATTTAAGATAGTTTCTACTAGTAAAATAAATATAACCCTGGAAGAAATATAGAAATAGATATAGAAATTTTATTAATTTATCTTAGAATATAATATATCTAAGATACTTAAAGAAATCTTAAGATAGATATCTAAATATAATAATAAGTAAAAGGAGCTTAAAGAATAAGTTAACTAGATAAAAAATAATATAAACTATTTATAATAGAGCTATAATATAATAGAAACTAGAGAATTCTAGAAGTAATTAAAATAGAAAGCTTATTTAATATTCTTATAGATATTAAAATTAAGAGAAACTAGTTTATAGTTTAGATAGACTATAGAGTATAAGTTAATTATATCTTACTAGTAGTAATTAACTAACTCTACTTACTATAGAAAAAGAAAGAAAAACTATATAATATATTAAGCCTAGATAAAATATAATTTAAGTATAATAAAGGAATTATTAACTCTAAAACTAATTATTTTATAATTAAGATTTAAGAAAAGAAATTTAGTATAATATATAACTTATTATTATTAGAATTCTATAATATTATATTAGGATTAATATAATTATAAGATATAAACTTACTAATAGATTAGTTTATTAGCTATATAGAGTAAAAGAATATTCTTATAAATTTATATTAGAATTAATAGAAATTAAAATTTTATTAGATATTAAAGAAATAAAATAACTATTTAATAATTAAAAATATTATTATAAAAAACTAAAATAATAACTTATAATAATAAGTAAATATAGTAATTATAACTTTAATAGTACTATAATCTAGTATAAAATAGAACTTATTATAATAAGAACTAAGATAAATAATTTAAATGTTAGATTAAATATAAAAATAAGAATAATCTCTAGATATATTCTTAGTACTAATTAATTAGAACTAACTAATAAGAGAATAATAATAAGAATATAAAATTAAATATAGTTAATAGTAAAAAGAAATAAAGAAGCTACTAATAGAACTAATTAATAGAATTAGAATCTAAAAATAGAACTAAATAATTAATAAATAAAAAGTATAATAGAACTAGGAATTAGATATATAGTATAAATATTTTAATAATCAGAAGAAAACTAGTAATTTAAAAATATTTCTAATAAATATAAATACTTTAATAAATTATTTTAAGAGATATTTAAAATAGAATTATTATAATATTATTAATAGAATTATAAAATCTCTATTATTAAAAAAGAAAAACTAGATTTTTATAAATTATATAATCTTATAGAATCTTAGTTATAAATACTTTATAAATATATTAATAATATATTAATAAAAAGCTATATATAACTATTAACTTTATCTATAGAATACTCTATAATATTTATACTAAAAAGAATAATAAACTCTATTTAGTTATTAATTACTAATAGCTAAATAAGATTATATATAAGAATAGAATACTCTTACTATTAATTATAGAACTTAGAGACTAGCTATAGGGTAAATAGTAGTTTATAATACTAGATCTAAAAGAAGTTTATAATTTAATATAAATTAAGAAAGAAAATAAATAAAAATAGGATTTAAAATAAAGTTTAATTTCTATAAATATTTTATTATACTTTTTAAACTAATTAATATATTTATAATATTTTAAAACTTTCTAATAATTTAGAAATATATAAGAATTATATATATAAAGTATTATAGAAACTATAAGATATAACCCTTTTAGTAGAACTAAAAAAAAGCTATTTTTATATATAAGAAATTAACTTTTTAGAATATACTATTTATGTTGGAAGGCTTTTCCAAAGCGTACGCTATAGAGTAGATAGGTTGAAAGTGATTTTTTTGATTGAGTTACTATCCTAGCTATAGAAGTGAACCGGTTATAAATACGGTTCCAGAGCGGTCCTGACTAAGCGAACCGCTCTGCTTCTGGCTTCCAGCCAGTGACTGCTAGTCAGTAGTATTTAGTATACCAACAATTTAACTAAATAAAATATAAATAAAAATAAATAAGATTAATATAATTAAAAGTTAGAAGATATTAGAAACTATTAAGAAAGTATAATTTTTTTTTTTAAATTTACTAATTATAATTATTAATTTATTAAGAACTATAGGAAAATTATTATATTATTATATAATATAGTAAAAAAGAGTATAGAATTTTAATAAAATAATAAGTAATATTAAGTATTTAATAAAATTAAGAAATAAATACTCTTAGAATCTATATTATAGATATTTAATTTTATAAGAAAAGTAGAACTTAAAATAAATATCTTAGACTTTATAATTAGTATATAATTTAGCTAAAGGAATAATAATAGAATTCTATACTCTATAGTATTCTTCTTAAAGGAACTATATAGTATAGAACTTAATTACTCTATCTATAATAAGGAATTTATAGCTATTATATATATATTTAAAGAATTTAAATACTACTACTTAGAAATATAATATAAGATTAAGATATATATAGATTATAAGAATATCTAATATTTTACTATAACTTAATAACTTAATAGAAGATAAATCTACTATATAGAATATTTATCTAAGTTTAACTATAAAATTATATATTAAAAAGAATTAAAAAACAGAAGAGCTAATACTTTTAGCTAGAAATCTAAATATAAATAAATAGTTTCTAAAATAAATAGATAATTATTTACTATAAATAATAAAAAATATTTAGTATAAAAAACTTTAGATATTATACTAAAGAAAATAGTATATATTAAAATCTAGATAGATACTATACTAGATATAAATATATTATAATAAGATATAAAGATAGTACTTATTAAAGAAATTTATAAATACTTATTCTTAGAATATTAAGAAGTTAAGAAAATATTTAATAGAATAAAATAATATTATAATTATTCTAATTTATAAAAAGATATATAAACTATAGTTTCTAAATATATTACTTATATATAAACTAAGTCTATAAGATATAAATCTTATAGAGAACTTAAACTAATATAAATATTAGAATAACTATAGTAATTAATATTCTTTAATTATATTATTAAATTACTATTATTAATAGAACTAATAATAGGGGTATAATATAATAGTATCTTAGTTATTATTAATAAACTTATAAAATATAGATATTTTATTCTATATAAGGAAATAAGCTCTATAAAAGATCTTATATACTAGTTTCTATAATATAGAATTAATTACTATAGATTATCTAAGAAAATAATTTTAAATAGAGGAATAATATTTATAAGTATATATTAATTATAAATAAAATAATTAGATATAATTACTATTTATAATATAGATTATATATAATAGCTTAATATAAGAATCTATCTAACTTATATCTATATATATAAACTATAGTTATAAATTAGAATTTTAGAACTAATAAATACTTAATAGATTAGATATATCTATTACTATACTTATAAAAGAAATATTATATTTACTATATATAGAATTAAAAATAGAATTAGAATTTATCTAAAAAAGAATAAAGAAATATTATAATAAAATAAGATTAAAAGAATTAATCTTAAGAGAGAGAGATAAGATTTACTTATTTTATAAAAATATTGTAATAATATAATTAAATAATAAATTAAATTATAAAAAATTAGAATTATAAAAAATTCTAAAGAAAAAAATTAAATATAAACTATTATTACTAGATATAATATATATCTATTTAGTTTTTTATATCTTACTACTTAAAAAAGTATTAGAAAATACTCTAGATTAAGATTATTTAATTAAGATCTATAAAGAAGAATATAAATTAGAAAAAATACTAAAAAAGAAAATTAAAAATAAATAAATATTTTATTTAATAAGATAGAAAGAATATAATAAAAAGAATAATATATAGAAACTTACTAAATATTTAAAGAATTACTAGTAGTTTATCTACTAGTTTTACTAAAAGAAAAGAATTAGTAATATTACTTTAAGTAATATTACTAAAGAGATTCTCTATAGAGAAATTAAAAAAGAAATTAGAAAAATTAACTATCTCTATAATATAAGTACTTTAAATTTAAAATACTAATTTATTCTTTTAAGTCTGGATATATTTTAATTTCTTCTAATAATTTTTTTCTTTATTTCCTTCTACTCCTCCTTGTCTAATATTTCTATATTATTTAGATTCTTCTTTAATATCTTTATACTCTTTTTATAAAGCTATTTCTATATTTTCTATAAATAAGAAATTTATATAAAAACCTTAGCTAATACTATTTTAGCTTAGAACTCTTTATTAATTTTTTTTAGTTATATAAATTAATAGCTATAATAAATATTAACTATAAATATACTTACTTAATAATATTAGGAACTATAAATAATTATATAAATAATCTAAATAATAATAAGTTATATAATAATTAATATTTAGAATAATAATATATAAAATATCCTTCTTAATATAATAAGAATATAGAAGAATCTTAAAACTATAAAATAATATATTCTAACTTTTAAATATAATTATATACTAATTCAGATTTCTTTTATTTTAATATATAGCTAGATATTTTATTAGTAAATAATTACTATATAAAATAAATATAGAATTAAATATATATAATAATAATATAGTATAATAAAATAGCTTTAAGAATAAAACTAATAAGAAGGGAATATTATATTATAAATAAAAACTATTTTCAGACTATAGAAAGTTATATATAAGATAAATAGTACTAATCTATCTTAATAATTAATAAAGGTAATTTTACTTTAGATAAATAAAATCTTAAGTAAAAACTATTATAAAATACTCTAGTAAATATATTAGTATATATATATATTTATTTCTATAGCTTAAATACTCTTTTAGATAGTTATTAATAGTATTATCTATATATCTATTATTACTAGTTCTATAATATAGATTATATAGAATAGTTTAATATAAGAATCTATTTAATTTATATCTATATATATAAACTATAGTTATAAATTAGAATTTTAAAAATAATAAATACTTAATAAACTAAATATACTTACTATTATACTTATAAAAGAAATATTATATTTACTATATATAGAAATAAAAATAGAATTAGAATTTATCTAAGAAAGAATAAAGAAATACTATAATAAAATAAAATTAAAAAAACTAATTTTAAAGAAGAGAGATAAAGTTTACTTACTTTATAAAAATATTATAATATTATAACTAAATAATAAATTAAATTATAAAAAATTAAAACTATTTGAAATTCTAAATAGAAGATTAAATACTAATTATAAACTCTTATTACTAGATATAATATATATTTATTTAGTTTTTTATATTTTATTACTTAAAAAAATATTAGAAAATATTTTAGATTAAAACTATTTAACTAATATCTATAAAGAGAAATATAAACTAGAGAAAATACTAAGGAAAGAAGTTAGAAATAGATAAATATTTTATTTTATTAAATAGAAGAGATATACTAATAAAGATAATATCTAGAAATCTATTAAATATTTAAAAAGCTACTAGAAGCTTATTTAATATAATAGTTAGATAACTTATACTAGATAGGGTCTAGGGTAGATCAGGGTTAAATAAGAGTTATTAGAGTATTATTCTAAGTAATATAATCAGGTTATTATATAGCTATATAATATAAATTATTATTAATATATAAGTATACTTTATTATTTTATTTATAATTAATATATACTTATAAGTATTATTCTAATATTTAGTTTAAATATTCTATTTATTTATTATTCTAAGAATAATAAGTTATTAAAAGCTTATATTTAGTATCTATTTATACTATAAATAATTATTAAAACTTAGAAATAAATATTATTTCTTTATCTAAAATTATTTTTTTAGATAGTTTATAATAACTAATTATATATTATAAGAATTAATATATAAAATCTTCTATAGAGTTTATCTTTTTATATAGAATAAAATATTTATATTTTATAAGTTTATTAATAATAATTAAAATACTATTATATTATACTTCTATTATTAGTTCTATTAATAATAGTAGTTTAATAATATAGTTAAAAGATATTAATTATTATAATTATTCTAATACTTATACTAATTTAAGTTCTTTATAGAGTTTATATCTTATAGATTTAATTTATATATAAGTATTATATTCTAAAACTATAGTTTATATATCTTTTTATAGATTAGAATAATTATAATATTATTTTATTCTATTAAATATTTTTTTAACTTCTTAATATTCTAAAAGTAAATACTTATAGATTTTTTTAATAAGTATTATTCTTATTTCTTATTATAATTTCTCTATATTTAGTATAATATCTTTCTAAATCTTAGTATATACTATTTCTTTTAGTATAACTTCTAAAGTTTTTTATACTAGATATTCTTTATTATTTATAATAAATAGTTATTTATTTATTTTAGAAATAGCTTATTTATATTTAGATTTCTAGCTAAGAGTATTAGCTCTTCTATTTTTCTAATTCTTTTTAATATATTATTTTATAGTTAAATTTTAATAAATACTTAGTATAATATATTTATCTTCTATAAAATTATTAAGTTATAGTAAAATATTAAATATTTTTATAATCTATATATACTTTTACCTTATATTATATTTCTAAGTAATAGTATTTAAATTCTTTAAATATATATATAATAACTATAAATTCTTTATTATAAATAGAGTAATTAAGTTCTATATTATATAGCTTTTTTTAAAAAGAATACTATAAGATATAAAACTCTATTATTATCTCTTTAGCTAATTTATATACTAATTATAAAATTTAATATATTAGTTTTAAGTTCTACTTTCTTTATAGAATTAAATATCTATAATATAAGTTCTAAAAGTATTTAGTTCTTAATTTTATTAAATACTTATTATTATTTATTATTCTATTAGAATTCTATTCTCTTTTTTATAATATTATATAAGGATATAATAATTTTTCTATAATTCTTAATAAATTATTAATAGTAATTAGTAAATCTAAGGAAAGCTTATACTTTCTTAATAATTTTTAGTATTTTCTAATTCTTAACTATAGTAATTTTACCTTATTTTATTTATATTTTATTTAGTTAGATAATATATTCTAAGAAGTTAACTTTTTATATATAGAAGAAACTTTTCTATAATTCTATAAAGAATTTTATTTCTTTTAATTTTTCTAAAACTCTATATATATATTTCTTATATATTTCCAGATTATTAGAAAATATTAATATATTATTAAAATAAATAATTATAAAGATATTAAGATATTCTTAGAGTATCTAATTAATTATTTATTAGAATATTATAAATATATTTATTAGTTTAAAAAGTATAATAAGATATTTATAGAAATTAAACTTTATTTTAAATATTAGAGGCAAGAGTTAGTTTAAGGGAGTAAAGGGGTTATAAGTATATTATAGGAGCCTAGTAGTAGTCTAATCTACTATTAGGGGTCTCCTTATAGTTATATTAATTACTAAAGCTCTCTATCTTCTCCTATAATACCCTTCTAAGAGATAAAGCATAGGGTCAGACCTCTGGTTATATACTTTATTAGGTAACCTATTAGTTAACTACTAATAGATTACCCTCCCTTACTAGTACTATTTATAGTACTAATAATATAGCTACTAATCTTATAATACCCTTAGGCTATCCTCCTATATAAAATACTTTATATTCTGGCTTCCTACTATCCTTATTAAAAATCTTTCTATAAGTAGGGAAAAGAGTAATAGCTACCTAGGCTATATATTTCTCCTGTACTTTACTACTAACTATTCTTCCTATTACTATTAGCTTATAGTTTATAATTATATAGAGATATCTCTATTAAAGCTATATAATAATAGGATCTTTTAATAGTTAAATATAACTATATATAATTATCTCTATAATACTCTTATAAGTACTTTACCTATAACTTATAGATATATAAGTAAATTACTATTATTATTATTATAGCCCCTATAATAGGCCTCTTAGTTATATATAGCTATTATATATAAAAAGTTAATAGAGGGAGAGTTATTAAAAACTTACTTAATAGTAGTAACTCTCCTTCTTATAGCTTATATTTATTCTTTATTATTTCTTAATTTCTTTCTTCTTTATATATTATTATTATTATCTCTTATAAGTAGCTAGGTCTTAATATTATAATCTATACCTATATATTATAACTAACTTAAAGTAGTAAAGTAAGTATACTACTATTACTATTATTATATAAGTATCCTCTAAGTTACTATTAGATTATATAAGATACTTAACTAATATATCTAGGCCTATTACCTTCTCTCTTACTATATTATCTAGAGCTAAAGAGTCTAAGAAGGGTTAAACCCTTAATTTAAAGATATAAGCCTAATACTAGTACTATACTTAAGATTTACTACTAACTACTAATAGGAATAATAAGATCTACTATTACTATCTAATTATATTAATAGCTTTTAATAACTTAGAGCTAGTTCCTACCTACTATAATAATAGTAATAGTATATATTTATTATTATAGGACTTAAGACTCTCTAGTATTCTAGTTACTAATCTTATAATAGCTAATTCTGAAAAATATATATACTATACTATATATAGTAAACCCTATTTACCTGTAATTAGTAGTAGTTATAAGACTACTATAGTAGCTCTTATAGCTAAGGCCTCTAAGGAGATTATTAATAAGGTAAGTCTTTTCTCTTACTAGTCTATTACTAGTCTGTTATTAACTACTGGATAGAATAAGTTAAAACCCCTTTAACAGAAGGTATATTAGGCCCTTTAAGCTATAAAGAAGAAGACTAGTATAGCTGCTGACTAAGCTGCTACTAGACTTACTACTTATAAGTAAGAGGCTTACTAGGCTTATAATTATTTCTATAATTAACTTTTTCTTAAGATAGTTAACTACCTTTAAATAATAGTAGCTATAGCTACTCGCTAAGCTAATATTTATATCTCTTACTTCTATCTTACTATTTACTTACTAATCTATTATTAGTCTAGCTATAGCTCTAGGTCCTATATAGCCCTTAGTAATTATATTATACTGCTTATAGTATCTAATTTCTTCCCTATAGAGGAGGATAAGAAGGATAAGGAGGAGTAAGGGGCTAGTCCCTAGATAGTCTTTTATATATCTATAGTAGTACTATTAGTTAGCTATCTTTTTAATTTATCTTTATATTTATTATTTATTCTTATAGTATTAAAGGGGTAATACTCTAGTTAGTTAAATACTACTTCTTCTCTTTTCTATTATAAGGTAATTAAAACTCTCTTACTTATATATTATAGTATATCTATAATACTGTAATTCTTCTCTTCTATATTTACTCTTAATTATAACTACTATACTTTAGTATAGTATTCTAACTTCCCTTATTATTCTCTTGCTTTTTATTTACTTATCTATTACTATTAGTAAATTAAATTAAATCTATACTAATATTAGTAATTAAAATAAAAGAGGTTTAGGGGAAATAAGAGGTAAAGATTAGTAATTAGTAGTAAATTTCTAGTAGTTCTCTTATAACTCTCTTACTCTTATAACTCTATTACTTTTCTATTACTAGCTTCTTACTTTTCTTCTATATAAGAATTATCCTACTTATACTATTCTCCCTAATAGCTAGTTTATTATAATAACTAGTATCTATATACTATAGGGTATCCCCTAATAAAATAGCTCCTCTAGTACTCCTCTAAGATTAGTATAATTATAGTAATACTCTATTAAGCTACTGGATTATAGTTAACTCTCCTTAAGCTACTAGGTTATAATTAACTTTTTAAGATATATACTGAAGGTAGGCTAACTATATACTTTCTATATATAGCTAAAACCCTCTAAGTAAGTAAAATACTTACTATTAGATTATACCCTAATACAGAATATATCTATAGTACTTATAGAGCTAGATATAGAAGCAGTATAAAGAGATATTACGAACAAAGCATATACCTACCGTATCACGTAGTATACCCTACTTTTCTTACTAATAAGAGATAGATTACTCCGGATCATCAGTAAGCCTGAATAATCCTCAGATAAACTTACTCTAGATTACCAGTAAGCTATCGTAAGCCCCTAGTATATATATATATTTATTTTACTAGATAGAACACTCTTTCAGACAGTTATTAATAATATTATCTATATATCTATTATTACTAGCTCTATAATACTTATATATTAATAGTAATCTATATTATACAGCCTAAGACAACCTAATTACACTACTTAGAATAATACTCTGATTAGTTTAACCCCGACCTACCCTAGACCCTGTCTAGTATAAGTTATCTAACTGTTATATATTAATAACTCTTATTCAGCTGATTACCTTGTCTTAATCGCTGTATAATAATAAAGAAGATATTATAGCTGCTGCAGTACCCTAAACCTAGTAATAGTATACTCCTGCTGCTAATAATAACCCACCTGCTCTAACTATCGAGGATAATACTATAGATAAGGACAGCGATAATAGTAGCGATAATGATAACTATACTGAAGATATATAGCTCTTACGAGATCAAGTTAACTAGCTTAACGCATACCTTGCGGACACTTACCAAGAGTTAGCTAATACAATAGCCCTTATAGCATAATAAGCTGCTATATATACCAACCTCCAGACTTAAGCTGTAACTGCTGTTTAAGGAAGAGAGCCAGAATAACTACTTAAGCTACTACTACCTAAGATATTTAATAGAATACAGAACTAACTTCAGGGATTTATAACTTAACTCTAAATATATTTTAATTACTTCCCTATTACCCTTAGAACAGAGGAAAGGAAGGTTATATATACCTACTTATAACTTAAGGGAGGTATACTTAATTAGTTCGAACCTATTATAAGGAGATACCTCAGTAGATAAGAAGACTAATAAACTATTAATATTATAATAAGTTTCAACTACTTTATAGAAGTCCTTTAATAAACCTTTAGAATCCAGGATAAGAAATATAAGGCGGAATATAATATTAATCTGCTCTCTCAGAAAGGATTATATATAACTTTCAGTACTAGGTACCTCTAGCTCTTAGCTAAGACTGGATAGGATAAGGAATAAGCTATATTTTATTACTTTGACAGACTAAAAGAAGAAGTATAAAAGGAACTTTATAAGGAAGACCGGCTAGTAAGTATTTATAAATATATAACTATAGCTATAAGAATTAATAACTAATAGTACTAGTAGTAAACCTGTAGTAAGAAAACGAATTACTCTGCTAATACTAGGAAACTATAATAATAATATATTGCAGTCTCTGGGATATATATAGGTCCTATAGAGCTAGGAGCTATAGAAAAATATAAATACTATAACTATAATAAGGTTAGATATATTTTACCCTAATATCCAGAACCTAAGAAAGATAAGAAGAAAGATTAGAAACCTGCTAAAGATAGTAAAAAGTAATTAGAAGTAATTAGGAAAACTAATACTAAAGTTTTAGGAATAATATATAAAATCAAAGAAATTCCTATAACTATTATAATTCCTAAGTATCCTTTAAGAGATATATCTATTTTCTAAGAAGTACTAGAACCTGAGGAATATATAAAACTCAGTATAGCTAGGAAATAATAAGAAGAAATCTAGCAGATTTTCTAAAAGCTTAAGGAAAAGCTTAAATAAGGGGAACTGGTTCTAGGATTTAGACTACCTACTAAATATAAATATATATTCTACTATACTAACAGAGTTATTCTACAGAACTCTACTAAGAAAGAATAATATTAGTAGATAAGGATAGAAATTAAAGCTGAATATAGTAAACTCTATATATATTATTAAGAAAGGATATAGGAATAATATCCAGATATATCAGAAGAACTAGTTATTTTTAGGAATAATACTATTAGTACTATATAGCTTAGTAATAGTATATATAAGATACCGACCTGTATAAAGATAATATAGATATATAACTACCCTCTGGAATTATAGATAACCTGCTATAATAATTAATACTAAGTATATTAGATAGAGAAAGCTAAGAATAATTTCTTTCTATACCCTAATAGAAGAATACCTGATAAATATACTATAGAATAGATATAATAATTTATATACTAATAATAGGGTATAAAATAATATACTATCTTTAAGAAAGACTTAGAAAAATACCCTGAAGAATATACTTATAGTAAACTACTAGCAGAATTATATACTGAACTAAGGTATAAGGTTTATAAAAAGGCTAAAATCAAATTATAGTATAAGAATAAGGACCTTAAAGATTAAGTAATAGCTAAATATAATAGTTAAATTAAATAATACTATAACTGGAAATATAGGAACTATCTGGAAGCTAAAATAATAGTACTAGAACTAGCTAAATATAGTAATAATAATATAAATCCTGCTAAGATATATCTATAATAGTACTAGCTATAGGAAGAAGAAATAAAGTAATACTGTGAATAAGGTATACTATCTCTAATAGATAGTAGAGAAAGTAGTAATACAGAGGAATAGGAAATTACCTCTACTAATAAAAAAGAATAGGATAAAGCCTACTCTAATAATAGGATATCTATACTAATTAACGAACTGAATAATTAGAAAAAGAAATATAAATAATTTATTCCTAGTTCTATAGATAAACTAAGAACTCTTATAGATATCCTAAAATAGGTACCTAAGAATAAAGAAAAGTAAGAACAGCTTAAATAATAAATTAACTAGGTAAAAAATAATATAAACTATCTGTAATAGGGCTATAGTACAGTAAAATAATATTAAATTAGAAGACCCTAGGAGCTATAGAGGGAGGAAATTTAATTAATATTATTATAGATATTAAGATTAAGGGATACTAGCTTATAGTATAGATAGACTATAGAGTATTATATAACTATATCTTACTAGCGGTAATTAACTAACTCTACTTACTATAGAGGATAAAGAAGAAGTTCTATAATATTATAACTCCGGATAGAATATTATTTAAGTATAATAATAGAATTATTAACTCTGAGACTAATTACCTTATAACTAAAATCTAAAGGAAAGAATTTAATATTATATATAACTTAGTACTATTAAATTCCTATAATATTATATTAGGATTACTATAGCTATAAGATATAAACCTACTAATAGACTGATTTACTAGCTATATAGAGTAGAGGGATACTCTTATAAACCTATATTAGGATTAATAAAAACTGAAATTTTATTAGATATTAAAAGAATATAATAATTCCTTAATAACTAAAAGTACTACTATAAAAAACTAATATAATAACTCATAATAATAAGTAGATATAGTAGTTACAGCCTTAATAGCACTATAACCTAGTATACTAAAGAATCTATCCTGCTAAGAATTATAATAAATAAAATAAATCTTAGGCTAAATATAAAAATTAGAATAACCCCCAGAAATAGACTTTATTAATTAGATATATATAATAAATTAATAAAAATATAATTATAATATTAAGTTCAATCTATAGTATAAGTAAGCTAGAAAAGAATAACTATAAAAAGATAAAGAAGAATACCTTAAAAAGAGAAGACTAGACTATATCCCAAAGGAATACTGAAAATATAATAAGCTATTTAAGGAAACCCTAGAAACTGGATTACTATAGTATAGCTAATAGGATTATAAAATCTCTATTATTAATAGAGGAGAACCAGCCTTTTATAAACTTTATAACCTTATAGAACCTTAGTTACAGATGCTCTATAAATATATTAATAATATATTAGCAAAAGGGTATATATAATTATTAACTTTATCCGCAGGATACCCTATAATATTTATACTGAAGAAAAATAATAAACTCTGTTTAGTTATTAACTATTGCTAGCTAAATAAGATTATATATAAGGACAGGATACCCTTACTGCTAATTATAGAACTCAGAGACCGGTTACAGGGTAAACAGTAGTTTACTATATTAGATCTAAAGGGAGCTTATAACTTAATATAAATTAAAGAAGGAGATAAATAGAAAATAGTATTTAGAATAAAGTTTAGCTTATATAAGTACCTTATTATACCCTTCAGACTAATAAATATACCTGTAATATTCTAGTAAATAATTAATTAAGTACTCCGGGAGTATCTTAATATCTTTATAGTTATATATCTTAATAATATTTTAATATTCTCAGATAATCTGGATATATATAAGGAATATATATATAAGGTCCTAAAGAAACTAGAGGATATAAATCTCCTAGTAGAACCTGAGAAAAGCCAGTTTTATATTAAGGAAGTTAACTTCCTAGAATATACTATTCAACCTAATAAAATATAAATAGAGAAAAGTAAAATTACTATAGTTTCCAAATAGGAGGAATTAATAAATATTAAAAAAGTATAAGCCTTCCTCGGATTTACTAATTACTACTAATAATTTATTAAAGACTATAGAAAGATTACTATACTACTATATAATCTAATAAAGAAAGAAAAAGAATTTTAATAGAATTTAAAATATTAAGATACCTTTAATAATATTAAGAATTATATAACCTATAAACCTGTACTATAGATATTCAACCTAAATAAAGAAGTAGAACTTAAAACTAATACTTCAGATTTTATAATTAGTATATAAATCAGCTAAAGGGATAATAAAGGGAGACTATACCCTGTAGTATTCTACTCGAAGAAACTATATAGTATAGAACTTAACTACCCTATCTATAATAAGGAATTTATAGCTATTATATATATATTCGAAGAATTCGAATATTACTGCCTGGGAATATAATATAAGGTTAAGATATATACAGACTATAAGAATATTCAGTATTTCGCTATAACTTAATAACTTAATAGACAGTAAATATACTATACTGAATACTTATCTAAGTTTAACTATAAAATTATATATCGAAAAGGATTAGAAAACAGATGAGCTAATACCCTCAGCTGGAAACCTAAATATAAATAAATAATCCTGAAAACTAGTAGATAACTATTTTTAATAAATAATAAAGAATATCTAGTATAATAAACTCTAGGTACTATATTAAAAAAAACAGTATATACTAAAATCCAGATAGATACTATACTAGATATAAAAATACTATAATAAGATATAAGAATAGTACTTATTAAAGAAATTTATAAGTACCTGCTCTTAGGATATTAAGGAGTTAAGAAAATATTTAATAGAATAAGATAATATTATAATTACCCTGGTCTATAAAAAGATATATAAACTGTAGTTTCAGAATATAATACTTATATATAAATTAAATCTGTAAGATACAAACTATACAGAGAACTTAAACTAGTTTTAGTATCAGAATAACTATAGTAATTAATATCCTTTAACTATATTATTAAGCTACTATTATTAATAGAACCTATAATAAGAATATAGTATAATAGTATCTTAGTTATTATTAATAGACTTATAAAGTATAAGTATTTTATTCTATATAAGAAAGTAAGCTCTATAGAAGATCTTATATATTAATTCCTATAATATATAGTTAGTTACTATAGGCTATCTAAAGAAATAATCTCAGATAGAGGAATAACTTTTACCTCTAAATTTTAATAATCCCTTATAGTATAAATAGGTACTAAGTATAAGCTTTTAATAGCTTACTATCCCTAGAGCAATAGATAAACAGAATATTTAAACTAAACGCTAGAATAATACTTATAAGTATATATTAATTATAAATAAGATAATTAGATATAACTATTACCTACAGTACAGATTATATATAATAGCTCAGTATAAGAATCTACCCAGCTTATACCTATATATATAAACTATAGCTATAAACTAGAATTCCAGAACTAATAAATACTTAATAGACCAGATATATCTACTACTATACTTACAAAGGAAATATTATACTTATTATATACAGAAATAAAGATAGAATTAGAATTTATCTAAGAAAGAATAAAGAAATACTATAATAAAATAAGATTAAAGGGACTAATCTTAAAGGAGGGAGATAAAGTCTACCTACTTTATAAAAATATTATAATAATATAACTAAGTAATAAATTAGATTATAAAAAACTTAGACTATTTAAAATTAAGAATAAAAAATCAGATACTAACTATAAACTATTACTACTAGATATAATATATATCTACCCAGTTTTTTATATCTTATTACTTAAAAAAGCACTAGAAAATACTCTGGATTAAGACTATCTGATTAAGATCTATAAAGAAGAATATAAACTAGAAAAAATACTAAAGAAAGAAGTTAGAAATAGATAAATATTCTACTTTATTAAATAGAAGGGATATACTAATAAAGATAATATCTGGGAACCTACTAAGTACCTGAAGAACTGCTAGAAGCTTATCTAATAGTTCTACTAGTAATATCAGGGAAAAAGGAAGGATCAGAAAAGTCAGGAAGAATTAAAGTCTAATCAATAATCCCTACAGTACTAAGGGACTATACTATACCAACAGCCTATTACTCCTCCAAAATCACCTCCTCCTAAGTATAAATACTATTCTGTTTATCCAAATTATATACCCTATAATAAAATAAACACTAGGATTTCTCCCGAGCTACCTAATACTAATAATAAAGGTAAGAAACCTTCGCCAAGACCTCCTGGAGAGCTAACTCAGATAAAGCTAATTTATTCTCTAGATACTGCTCTTCAGTAACTAAATATTTTATTATATACAAATTAGCAGGAATCAGAAATATAAAGAATAAAATTATATATACTAAGATACTACCTTAATACTATTATAAGATCAACCTAGCTTTATATACTCCCTATAGCAAGAAGAAGCTTTAATTATATAATATACCTTCTTATACTTAAAATAATTTAAGCAAGGTATAGTTTTAATACCTATCTCTTTAATTAGGGATATAAGATATTTATACTACTATAATTTCTTAGATAAAGACTATAATATAGTTAGCGATATACAGAATAATTAAGGATAAAGAAATTATATACTAAGTATTAGCTGCGAAAACTGGTCTTAAGGATAAAACCAACGGGGAGGGAGTAATATATTACGAACAAAGTATATACCTACTGTATTATATAGTATACCCTACTTTTCTTACTAATAAGAGATAGATTACTCCGGATTATCAGTAAGCCTGAATAATCCTTAGATAAACTTACTCTGGATTACTAGTAAGCTATTATAAGCCCCTAGTATATATATATATTTATTTTACTAGATAGAATACTCTTTCAGACAGTTATTAATAATATTATCTATATATCTATTATTACTAGCTCTATAATACTCATATATTAACAGTAACCTGTATTATACAGCCTAAGATAACCTGATCGCGCTACTCAGAATAATACTCTAATTAGTTCAACCCTGACCTACCCTAGACCCCGTCCAGTGTAAGTCATCCAACCGTCACAAGAGATCTCTTCCTTTACTATTCTTACTCCTTATAGTACTACTTATTCCCTTAAGAACTACTATAGACTTATAAGTAATATATATATAATCTTCTGCTCTTAACCTTATAGATATAGACTTATTATTTACTTTAGTACTTATAGGTTTATAGGCTTATAGGTTTAATAGTAGTTATCTCTATAGGCCTATATCCTGCTAATATATAATACCCTAGAGGGTTACTAGTAAGGTATATATAGGTATTTTATAACTTACTTATAGGCTTACTACTTAGGTATATAAGAAGGTTATCCTCTCTTTTATATACTTTTATTCTCCTTTATCTTCTTTATTAATCTCTTTATACTATATATCTTTAATTTACTACTAAGCTATAATAAGCTTACTAGTTAGCTTATAGTCTCTCTAAAGCTTATAGATCAGCTGTTTTATTATAGGATCTTATCTCTCTATATTCTAAGGTTAATAAAGGCTTTTTTAACCTATAGCTAGTAGGTTACTGGTTAAATATTATAGAGTTACTAGTTATAGCCTTATATACTTATATACCTTAATAGTCCTTTTCTATTATAGTAGGTAGAGTAATTAATATATTAGAGGTAAGGGTTAGTTTAAGGGAGTAAAGGGGTTATAAGTATATTATAGGAGCCTAGCAGTAGTCTAATCTACTATTAGGGGTCTCCTTATAGTTATATTAATTACTGAAGCTCTCTATTTTCTCCTGTAATACCCTTCTAAGGGATAAGGCGCAGGGTTAGACCTCTGGTTATATACTTTATCAGGTAATCTGTTAGTTAACTACTAATATTAAATACTATTTTTATTAGTATACTAAATACTACTAACTAGTAGTTACTAGCTAGAAGCTAGAAGTAGAATAGTTTACTTAGTTAGGACTACTCTAGAACTATATTTATAACTAGTTTACTTCTATAGTTAGAATAGTAACTTAATTAATTACTTTTAACCTATTTACTCTATAGTATATACTTTAGAAAAGCCTTCTAATACTAATTAGTAGTTATATAGTAGCTATAGATTAGTAAAGAAGAAGAGATAGAATTTCCTAAGTACTTAGGGAAGTATAGTCTTTCTATAAGTACTAGTCCTATACTATAGAACTATATATAATATATAATATAATAATACTATTATTTTTTATATACTCTAAATAATTACTTTAGAGATTATTTATTCCTCTAATAATACTATTAGTACTAGAAATACCTCTAAAGAGTATTATATTATATATATCTCTCTATTAATATAAATAGAAGTAATTAATAAGATTACTTCTTTTTCTAATTACTTAATCTTAAGAGTTTACCCTTATAGAATACTCTCCCTTTCCTAACTCTAGAAGGAAATAAGATAATCCCTTATACTTCTCCCTTACTATTACTCTATTTCCTATAACCTACTAGAATTCTTCTAAATAGAGATCCTAATTCTTTAAAAAAGAGTAAAACCCTATACTCCCCTATTATAAAAATATATATATACTTTAGAACCTACCTCCTGAGTAAGTATAATAGTACTACTAGTATAAACTATATCTATATTAACCCCCTTTAATTATAATAAAGTAGAAGAGATTTTTAATATAATTAGGCTAATAAAGATCTATATAAATAATATTAACTAGATAAACTATCTAATCTTAGCAGTCTAGATAACTACCTAAGAACTTACTAATATATATATAGTATATTATATATACTACTATAAATATACTAGACTATATAGTAATAACTTACTAGGTAAGTTTATATATAACTTTAGAGACTAATTAATAGAAAAGTTTATATTCCTAAATAATAGTATTACTAAGGAGTTAAAATATATCTTATAATATAGTAGTATATATACTAGTCCTATAAATAATATATCTAAAGTAGCTCTTAATAATATATAGGAGCTAGAGAACTTATTAGAATAGCTAAATAATTAATAGTTTCTTATAAATACTTTTAATCTAAACTCCTAAGTATTCTAATTATAGGAGTAATACTAGAAGTCTTAAGGATATATAGTACTAATACTATAAATACCCTAAGAAAGAAGTATAACCTATATAATTAAAGTAGATAAGATAAAAATACCTAAGAGAAATAAGGAGTTAATCTAATAAGTATCTATACCTCCTAGGAATCTAGTTCTAAGATAAGAATCAGGAGGCTATATATATAAGTTATATAACCTGTACTATAACCTCCTACCTAAGTAAAGCTTTAGAATAAGTATAATAGCTATATAAGAACTTATAGCCTTCTAGAAGCTATATAATATAAAAGAGTATTTATTCAGCAGGGAACTATATAATATACTTAATATTAAAATCAGGATAATACTAAATACTTATAAATCCTATAATATATAGCTAAATAGATTTAAAACTATTCTCTTCTAAATCCTTAAAGGGAATATATAGGATTTCTAGTTCTAATATATTAAAGAAGAATATACCTTTAGAGAGATATATCTTAAACTAAAATAATACTTTAATAATACTATTAATAAATAGTAGTATTATTATAACTAGACTTAAACTAGTATTACTTTAATATAGGTAAATAGAGAATATAAGAACTTTATAGTATATTAGATACTATAAAAAGTCTTTACTACCCTGATAAGAGTATAGAAAGTACTTAGAGATACTTATATAGAGGATAATAACCTATAAGCTATAATAGTAAGAGTATATAGAGGTTTAAAGGAACTAGAAATAGTACTCTAAAAAGAGTATATAAATACTAAAGCTCTAATATAATATTTTATATTAGTATTAAAAATAAACTTATTAAAATAGTTAGAATAAAGTCTAATAATCTTAGTAGCCTAGGATATAATAAGAAATATATATCTTATTAACTAGTAATATTAATATATCTAGAAGCTACTAAACAGAATATAATAGTAGCTTTATTATATTTAAAATATATAGAGCAGACTATTTAATAGAAGCTTTATTAGCTAGAACTAAGAACTATAGAGGAATAGCTAGAGAGAGTACTACTTTATTTATAATAAACCTAGTTATTAGTCTATAAACTATCTATAGAAAAGATCTGAATTATATTACTAATTTATAACTAAGTTTCTTAAAGTAGAAGAGAAAGTAGAAGAAGATAATATACTAGAAGAATTTAAATAGTAGATTTAAAACTAAGAAGGGGTTAATAACTAGTTTAAAATAGTAGACTATAGAGACCCTAATAACTATAATAATCTAGATAAGGAAGACTAATATATAAGCAGTAATAAATAATACCTAATATAATATCTATTTAATAAAGTATTCTAGTACTTACTCTCTAGAGAGAAGATTAAGAGAAAGCTATAAAATCCCTTATAATTTATTATTAAGGAAAGATATATAATATAATTCCAGAGGATTATACTAAATATAGATACCTTATTAATCTTAACTATAGATAAACTATAATTTAAAGTACTTAAATAAATTAATCTATTAATTAAACTAGATACTATAGCTAATATAAAGAGTATTAAGTTTAGAAAGGGGCTTATAGAGTTACTTAGTATAATAAAATTATAGACTCTATTCAGACCTATTATATTTTATATAATAAACTTAGAGATCTCTTTTCTAATATACCTTTAAGATATAGATTATCTGAATATTAAGTTTAGGAATATAACTAATAAAGTAGTTAGAACTATAGATAGCCTTTCTACTCTAACTATAAGGAAATAGAGCTATATATAGTTCTTTCCTAAATATATACTAATAGCTAATATAGCCTACTTAATAGAACCAGAGCTAAAATAACTCTATTACTACTTTAGTTACCTATTAGTAGAAAGGCTATATAGGCTCTTAGAAAGAGCAGGCTATAAGGATATAGATAGAGAAGTAATAAAAAAGATTAAATACTTCTGCTACTAATACTAGACCTATAGTCTAGCTCTAAAATACTTTAAATTCAGATTATAAGATAATCTTAACTTTAACTATAAGATTATAGTTAATATTATATATCTGCTGGATTAAGAACTAGTTTTATATATTATCTATATAGTAACTATATTCTAAAATATAATCTTCTTTATAGATATCTTAGTAGATACTATATAGAAAGTATTAAAAAGAATCCAGCTAAATATATATCTAGGACTATTAGATTGTATTATATATAATATAGGAACCTAATTTATAAGTAACTAATTTTATATAAATATAAGGATTATTAGTTCTAAGTATAAGTAAATACTAATTAAGGCCTATTAGTTAATTAGTAAGATTAAGAGATATTATAGACTGCTATAATATATATTTAATATCTTATATAAAGAACTTAAGGAGATAATCTTAAAGGAATTAATATTATAAGTAGTAGTTAAAGTAGTTAATAATATAGTAGGGCCTAATAGTTTTATACTAATACTTCTTATATTTAGAGTATATCTAAGAGTTATTATATTCTCTCCCCTATTATAATTTATAATTTAAAGAGTATAAGTAGTTAACCTTATAATAAAAGCTTTAAGGGAACTATATACTAAAGAGAGAACTATACTTATACTGGCTATATATAATAGCTCTAATCTAATAGAACTTCTTAAACTCCTATTCCTAAGTAAGATTATAGTATAGAGAGAGAATAAAAGGTAGTTTAGGCTATATAGACTTTTATTAAATAACTCCTATAATATTATAATTAAAATATATAATAAACTAAAAATCTTTTAGTCTATATATATAAAGCTATACTATAGAGATAAATAGACTAAAAATCTAGCCTAAGAGAGTACTAGCCTAGTAATATATCTAAAAGACCCTTTACTACTTATAATAAGTAAACTATTATAAAGAAGGGGATAACTAATAAGCTTAAAGAATAAACTAAAAGTATATATATAATATATAGTATAACTAGTTAGACTATATACTAACTATATAATATATAAGGAGTAAGATATCCTTAAGCTAGCTAAGAAACTTTAAAAGAAAGGAGTTATTATAACCCTGGGTACTCTATTTAAGGCCTTTATAATAGCTGAAATTAACTAACTTATTAAAGTAGGTATATTTAAGTTTATATAGTTTAATTATAATATTAAAAGCAGTTAACTATTTAAAGTATATATTATTAATAAAATAAAAGGATAGAATATATATCTATATAAGAAATTCTATCTAGTTATATAAGGATATAATAATACTAGTAAGAAGATAGTTCTTATATAGTTACTAATAATCTAATACTATAGCTAATAGCTTATCCTTATACTAATACTATTACTACTAGTAGTAGAAACTTATATTCTAATAGATAGAAATATTATATAAGCTTATCTATAGTCTAAGTTAATACTATAATATATAATTTATATAATACTCTTAAAAGATCTTAAGTAAAGCTATCTATAAGGAATAGTTATAAAAATTATAAAGCTGCTATATAGGATTACTGAGTCTAGTATATATTAGTATACTATATATTATAAGTACTTTATAATATATATAAAGATAGTAATCTCTAGCTTTAATCTATACCTCCTAATTATAGGAAGTAATATACTTAGTTTTAGAATTATTAGAATATAAACTAATAATATACTCAGATTATTTAATAAGATATTTACTATAGAAGAAGAATATTAGTTAAAAGAGGCTAAGTTTAAGGTAAAAGCTAGAGTTAAGCTTTCTAAGGAAATAAACCTTAAATTTAATAGAGGAAAAATATCCCTCTATAGTATAATAATTAAGTTCCTTTAAAAGAGCTAAGCTAATATACTCTAGAAAGCTATAGATATAGAGAGCTATAAAGCCTAAAGAGTATATAGTATATAGATTATAAGTATTATATAACTAGAAGCTTTATATAATTTATCTATAGTAGTATAATTATAATAGAACTTATTAAAAGATAATATTAAGAAGTTAAATAAAAGACTTATATAGTAAATTAAGAACTATAACTATAGACTGAAATTTATACTACTTAACCTATATAACCTGAAGCTATATATCTTTATAGATAAATCTCTTACTAATAATAAAGATATAAGTTCCTAAATTAGCTTTATAATTATACTTAGAATAGAGATAAGGATTAAGAGCTAGAAGTCTATATTCTAACTAACTGGGAATATTATATACTAGTTATTAATAAAGTATAAATATATTATAAGAAGCAGCCTTATATTAGAAGTCTATAGTATAGTAGCTAGATTTAATATAAGTATTATAATTATAAGTACTCTTTAAATAATTACTTTAAAAATAATACTACTAGAAATACTACTAGTAATTTATATAGATTCTCTCTTACTATATAAATACCTTATTAAGCTCAGTATAACTATAGAGAAAAGATTAATAATTAATATAATAGCCTTATAGTAATTATATAAATATTATAAAATTACTAAAATAAAATAAATTAATAAAGAGAATAACCTAGTAGATATTTTAATAAAAGGGAAACCTAATTTAGTATTTTTAAAACTTATAGAAATAAATAAGTTAAGAATTTAAATTAAGGGAGATATTAAGAGGCTGCCTAAACTAGATATAGCTTAGTAAATATAGACAGACTGAACTTATATAATAAGCTACTTTAAACTAAGAATTTAAATATATTATAAGTAATTAGAATATACAGAGGGGGGCCTCCTATAAGAGGCTATTCTATTCCCCTATCTATCTAAGCTATTTACTAATAATTAGATCTATCTATCTATCTGAACTAGCTAAACTATCTAATTTTTTTATTTTTTTTATTTTATTCTCCTTTTTTACTTAGGTTCAGAGTATATAGGAAAATAGTATCTAGGGGGTTAGAATTAGATATTAAAGGAATTACCCTTAAGTTTACTATTACTATATATTAAAATTAGATATTAAAGGAACTACCTTTAGATTTATTATTATTATTAGACCTATTAGTACTTCTATAAATAGTACTATTATTATTATTAGGCCTTATAGACTAATAATAAATAGTATAGTACTCTAAAAGAGATTTAATCTCCTTAGAGATAGTATTCTTAAAAATATAGTTAGAACTAGGTTCTAATCTATATTATTAATAGATAGTTAAACTATTAAAAGTACTATCTATAGTAAGATTATAAACTATCTTTTAGATAGTACTAGTATATATAATCAGAAGGTATATCTTAGTATACTTATAGAAAGGTTTCCTAGCAGGTTTATTAAGCTTAGTAAGAGCTTTATAAGTAGTAATTAAGTTATATATAAAAGGTATTAGGACTTTAGGTATAATAATATAAATATTACTACCCTTATTATAATATATATATTATATCCTATTACTATTATAATTAAAGTAATAATTATTACTTTTCCTTAAGGTAAGTAACTTAATATATACTATATATTTATCAGAATACTTACTACTAATAAATATATTAGCTAAAGAAGTAAGAAAAAGAAAGATTATTAATACTTATATTTAGTTAGAGTACTTCTTAGCTATATAATATTCCTATCTCTTAAGCTTCCTAAGCTCCTTCTATATCCTTCTAACTTTAATTTACTACTAGGCTAGTATACTTAATATTCTTTAGACTACTATATAAGCCTATTAGTAAGAGTTTCTAAAACTAAGTACTTAAGTATATATAATTAATAGCTATTTCCCTGGCTATACTATAGTAGAGCAGTATTATAAACTTAGAGGAGAGGCTTCAAGAAGTAGATAAAAGGGGGAGGAGGAAGGTATTATATCTCTATATTTAGTTAGCTCTAAAATATATAAGAAGGGAGTAATTATTTATAGAGAAGAAAATAATAAATTAAAAGTTTAACTATATACTACTAAGATTAGCTATAAAACTATATCCTAGAGTATATATATCTTTATATATAAAAAGAGGATTAGGGTATAACTATTCTGTAAAATAGCTATAAAACTCTAATCTAAAGTAGTAAAGATTATTATAGAGGGTATATATATAATACTAGGGTAGCTATATAGAAAAGGAAAAGAGGAATATTATAGTAGTATAGAATAGGGTTTAATATAAGTAGGGTATATACTTATAATTACTTATTACTAGGGATAACTATAGTAATAAGTAGGGAAATCTAATAATAAAATATATATATATCCAGACTAATATATATAGTATATCTTTTTAATAAAGATATAAGGAATTAGAATTATATATATTTATTTCTTATATTTATAGAGGCTATAAAGGGTCTATAATTACAAGGGCTATTTATATAGAATAAGAAAATAAAAGACTGCTTGTATTAGTATACTAAATACTACTAACTAGCAGTTACTAGCTGGAAGCTAGAAGCAGAGTAGTTTGCTTAGTTAGGACTGCTCTGGAACTATATTTATAACTAGTTTACTTCTATAGCTAGGATAGTAACTTAATTAATTACTTTTAACCTATCTACTCTATAGTATATACTTTAGAAAAGCCTTTTAATAATTTTCTATTTATTTTCTTTTTTAATTTATATTAAATTATAAACTCTCTTTAGATCTAATACTATAAATTACTATTTATTCTATAATTAGTTTTTAAATTCTATAATTAGTAATAAAAATATTCTATTTTTATATATAATTTTATTTAGTTAATAGTAATTAATAACTAAATAGAGTTTACTGTTTTTCTTTAGTATAAATATTATAGAATATTCTATTAGATAAAATTAATAATTATATATAGTCTTTTACTAGTATATTATTAATATATTTATAGAGTATTTATAATTAAGATTTTATAAGGTTATATAGTTTATAAAAATCTAGTTCTTCTTCTTTAATAATAGAGATTTTATAATTCTACTAACTATATTCTAATAGTTCTATTCTAATTTCTTCTATAAATAATATCTTCTTAAAATAATTATATTCTTATAGAATATTCTTAAGTTATTCTTCTTATTTTAAATATTTCTTTTATTAGTATTTATACTAAATATTACTTTCTTTATTCTATTAAGCTTTTTATTTATTATTTATTTAGCTTTATTCTTTAATTCTAATATTAAATAGTTCTATAAATAGTTTTTTTTTATTTCTTTTTACTATTAATTATATTTAATTTTATATTTTTATTATTATTTCTTTATTAGTTATTTCTAATTAATTAATACTAAAAATATATTTAAGAGCTATTCTTACTTCTATATTTATTCTAAGGTTTATATTATTTATCTTAGTTCTTATTAGAATAAGTTTCTTATTATCCTAGATTATAGTACTATTAAAGCTATAATTACTATATTTACTTATTATTATAAGTTATTATTTTTATTATTTATAATAATACTTTTAATTATTAAAGAATTATTTTATTCTTCTAATATCTAATAAAATTTTAATTTCTATTAATTCTAATATAGATTTATAAAAATATCTTTTACTCTATATAGCTAGTAAACTAGTCTATTAGTAAATTAGTATTTTATAACTATAGTAGATCTAGTATTATTTTATAGATTCCTAGTAATACTAGATTATAGATAATATTAAATTTCTTTCTTTAGATTTTAATTATAAGATAATTAGTTTTAAAATTAATAATTCTATTATTATATTTAAATTTTGAACTTTTAATATTAGTAACTATATAGATTTTTTTTTCTTTCTATAATAAGTAGAGTTAGTTAATTATTATTAATAAAATATAATTTTCTTATACTCTATAGTTAATAAATATTATAAATTAGTTCCTCTTAATCTCTACTTCTATAAGAATATAAAGTAAACTTTCTATTTTAATAGCTTCTAGGGTTTTTTAATCTATTATTAATATTATACTATACTATAGCTTTATTATAGATAGTTTAGATTATTTTTTATCTAGTTAATTTATTATTTAAGCTTTTCTTATCTATTATTATTCTTAGATATTTATTTTAAAACCTCTTTAAGTATTTTAAATATTTATAGTTTTAAAATAAACTATTAGAACTTTATTATTTATTTTTATAATTCTTTTTTCTTAAAATATATTTTTTCTTATTCTCTTTTATTAATTAAAATAATTTTTTAATTCTTTCTTTTTATTATTCTCTTTACTAGTTATTAGAAATAATAATTTTTTTAAATAGTATTTTTATAGTTTTTCCTTCTATAACTACTATTATTAGAGATATAACTTAATAGTATTTATATTATTATTATTTTATTTTACTAATTCTAATACTTCTTACTTTATATTTAGATAAATTTTATAGTTCTAATTATTATATTATTTAATCTAGTTATTATAAGTAATTATAGTTTATATTTTTATCTATTTTTATTTATATTATAATTTAATCTTATTATTCTTATAGATCTTATACTTCTATTCTTAGTATAACTCTACTAGAAGTTCTTTATATATATATTTAATAGAGTAATAGATAGTACAGCTTACCCGCCTTCGGAAATAGCAGGTCCAGACTGCTAATTTAGGCGAATATAATATCAGGCAATCTTCAGCCCTATTATTACTTACTGCTTTTATACCACCTATAAAGCGGCCAGTCCCCTACTGCCCCTGCTATATACCTCTACAGTCTCTTTTTTCCTCCTATTTTCTGACCTCGCTATTATATACCTATTACCCTTAGCCTAACTACAATCTAAACAGCATATTTATATTTATCAGTACAAACTATCTCTATCTTCTGCAGTTATTATTTATTGAGTATTCTTAACACCGGAGGTATTATTTATTCTACTTCTTTACTTACAGGGCAATAACTCTACTGAGTATCCGATATTATCTTACTATATAGCTATACCAGTATCTTAAAAGTAATTACCGAAGGTAGTATAATAATCTTTGGGCAGCTAATACCAGCTGAGATTATATATTAAGTAATCAAGTAGCACAGTATATTTACTATCTTATTATTATACTACTAGAGTTAATAGATTACCTTATAAGCGGAGCTATAAGTAAGAGAGTTATTAGCTCTCGATATAAGACGGGAGAGCTTAAACAGGGATAGAATCAGCTGTAAGAAAGTAAGGTATTTTTAGTTTATTCAGACTTAATTAACAGTCTATTTCAGCCTCTACCTTATATCTGATTTCCTTAATCAGGGGCAGCTATAGTTAATAATTCTCTATTATCTTAACTCCTTTACCTGAGTTAGAAGGTATATATATTAGGAAGATAGTACCAGAGCGAGGATAGAGCAGTATAAGTTTTATACAGACTAATTATTATTATTATTATTACTAAGCGAAGAGTATACTATTATTATCCTATACAGGCTATTAAACTTTTATATACTATAGCTTCCTTTAGGCTACTAATAAGGTTAAATCTGCCTTAAGCGTAATTATATAGTAGTTTCAGGCTTAACTAGATATTCTAAGCGGAGTATAATAGTATCTTATCTGCAGCAGCTAAGGTACTATATACTAAGCTTTAGCTTGATTATATTAGGCCTAGCCTGTAATAATACTGTTCTTTCTGATTATATCCTTAAAATACTAAAGGATAATATAGTTACCTGCCTTAAAGCTATAGCCTAATAGGGCTAATAAAGTACCTTAGTATCAGTTGCTGTAGGATAAGAAGGAGATATATATATTCCTACTATACTATAGCTGAAAAGCTAAGCCCAGGAAGAACTAATCTAATTCTAATATTTTTTAAAGCTATTCGCCTATTATTATATCAGAGATATATAAATATACAGCGAGAGGAGTAAGCAAGCTGGTCGAAGGATAATCTTATATATAAGTTAGTTATATATAAGATAATATAAGAACAGGATTAGAATATTTACTACTTTGCTACTATAGAGTAAATAAACCCGCCAGCCGAACTATTTACTATATCTGGTTATATATTTATATCAGTTAACCTAGTACCCTGGTAGTCTTAAGAGTAATAAGCCTTAATATACAGTCAGCTAAGCCTCTTAATCTTACTAACTATATAAGGCTTTTCTTATTATATTAAGTAGTAATAAGTAATACAGGAAAGCCAGGAGGAGGGATCCGAGCAGCCTGCTTTTATAATAATTTATTTTCGGATAGATAGCCTGAGCTCCTATATCCTTTACTATAGTAATTATAAGGGGGGGGGGAGGGTAAAGAAGGGAATCAGTCTATAAAAGGAGGCCTTCCTCTATTGTAAGTTTTACTAGCTTTATATCTACTATTAACTTCTATATTAAACTAAGTATCTTATACTACTTTAATTCTAAATACCTTAGCTCTTAGTCTAAATCCTCCTATAATTCTTTTTTAAAACTCTTATAATAGCTCTCGAATTCAGACTATATATACCTCTACAGCTTATACTACTAAAGTTAAAGAGGTAACAGCTTATAGTTTCTTTGCCTTAAAACTATATCCAGACCTCAAATACAGCTGAGGACTTAGATAATATATAGCCTCCCCAGTATACTGGGGAGACTATTAAAGAGATTACCAGTATAAGAAACAGGGCTAGTATAGAAGTAAGGTATATACTAACTGAAGTGAAAATAGATGAGACTCCTGGCTCGTCTGATAAGCTCCTGTCGATTGAAGAGCTGTGGAAAGCTAAACGGCCAAAAGGTAAGACTGGCGCCAGGCCAAGCGTGCCTATTACTTTTACTTCGCCAGAGTATATAACTACTAGTTTAACCTCCCGCGTTCAGACAGACAGTAATACTGAAAGTAGTGGTAAGATACAGGGTATATACTGGTTCTATTTTAAGCTCGAAAAGAGCAGAGCTAACAGAAAACTATAGATTATACTATTATTATTAATAAAGATACAAACCTGGGTTAGAGTTTCGATAGTAGTATATTTTGAAAGGTCAAGGTCTCAAGTATAGGGTAGACCAGCTGTAGGGTAAGCTGGGTCTAGGGTAGATAAAGCCTATAGGGTAGGCTCCGAAATACTAGAGAAGGATCGTTCGAAAAGGCGTAGTAGAAGGTGCGGGCTCTATAAGAGAAAATAAAGCTCTATCAGCTACAGGGTAGCTAAGAAAGATAGACTGTAGGGTAGATAAAAGAGTGTATTGGTGACTTATAGAATCTCTATCTAGCAGGGAGGAAACCCTGTACTTATAGGTGTTTCCAGGCCGTAAGGGCCCTGAAGATAACACGTTGCCTTCTGTAATACGGACTCGTAACCGCTATAAGGTTTTCGTACAGAGGGATACGAGACCGCTAATGCGGGTGCTACAGTGGTTACGAGGTTCACTAAACTAAGTGCTGAGGTTCTCGTACAGCGGATACGAGGTCCGCTAATGCAAGCGCTGCAGCGGACACGAAGTCCGCTAATGCAGCTGCTTCAGCGCAATACGGGATCGCTAGCAAGGACGCCACAGCGGTCGTTACAGCGGTTGTGACCGCTAACGCAATTGCCCCAACGGGCAGCCACAGTGGGTTGGGCCAGTGGCTTCAGAGGGCTTCCAGCTTTGGAGAGCCCTAAGTTAGTTATTTCATTCCTCCTTACCCTATACCAATCTGAGATCATTTGATCAACTGATATAGGGTAATCTGGATCTACCCTATAGTCTATAGGGTAAATCTCAACAGTATATCTCTACAATCTCTGGATATAATCTTTTTAGTACCTGCTAATATCACTGCTAACGGGTCGGTCAATATTATCAGAGAAGATGCAGATAATAATCAGTACTCTATCGCCCAAGAGTAGTTATATATATAAATCGAGTCGGATCCTGCTCCTATATATAGCGAAACTACTGATTCCTTAACAGACTCTTCTATTAAGGTACTATACCTGGCTCCTGCTACTCAGATAAGTACTGAGATAGCTAGCCCCGAGAACAGCGATACAGAGGCAAGGAATAAGAGTACCAGTATAAGTCCGTCCGCGGAGGATCCTCCTACCTCTGCAGCAGTAGATAAGATATCCGAGGATAATTAGGAAGCTATTGAAATTATAAGCGAAGAGTTAATCAACAGGAAGCTATACTATACAGTAGAGTAGAAACTAACTACTGTGCTAGAGGAGAATTATAGGAATATAAGAGAGTTGGTTGAGAAGTGGAAGAAGTTAAAGACGTGTTAACAGAAAGGTGGTAAGAGGACCGGGAGTCAGACCGCTCAGCTCGTACAGGAAGCTGGAGTTTCCAAAAAGGTTATAAAGAGTCACAGAGAAGGAAAGAAGAGTAATAATAAGGACTCTATAAAACGTCCCTATAGCCGCCCCCGAAAGGTATAGTGTCTTTGTTTCAACTAACTCGACTATTAGGGATCCAGTATATATTAAATCAACCTCTGTTATATTTATTTCTCCAGTGCAGTGTGTTTGTAACTCTTAATAGCTACTTCCAAACAGGCAAGATACGCCCGCTGCTTATTATATCACCAGTGAATCTCTCACGGGACTTTCCCTCTATAAAACGACGGTCACCCTGGCAAGGTTGATAATATATCCTTGACTTTATATTATCTTCTATATTTTCTCAGCACTTATTAGACAGAGTTACTACATCCTACATAATTTTATCCCGTCTTATGATTCCAGTTCCGCGGTTGTAATAAAGTTTCCTTGTTAATATTAGCCGGACTGGCAGTAAGCGGTTGCTATTATTTAATCTATGATGAATTATTATATAACTTAATTATTCAATTATCGTACTATAAGAACTGATGACTTAGGATGCATTTGTGGGAAAATGATACTGGAAATCAGCCTGTCTTAACAGCAGTAGATAGGAATATTCAATATATATCTATCGCTTTAAACATCTAGTAGATTCTATGCAGAGCCTGTATATTCCAGATTCGTGCCTTATCTGCTATTTCTCACCCTCCTTAAGTTGATATCTTCTGAGTATTTAATTACAATGTTGAAGGGTCGCATTAAGCTCGGCCTGGCCTTTAATTATCACTGATTCCATATGAACAATCCGGGATATATATGCTTGAAAAATGAGATTTATGAAGTTAATGGGGAGATCTAGTAACATAAAATCCATATTACCGACAAGCGATTCTATGAATCTTACTGAGGCCGATACAACTAAAGACTGCAACTTTCAATCAACTTGCTTTTTTACAGCAGCCTTAATAATAACGGGAAGTTGTTCTGGCTGCGTCAATACACTCAAGAAGTCCCCGAGATTATCTTCAGATAGCTTCAAGAGACCGTTAATTTGATAGTAATCAGCAGCTATATTGATATCGATATGGAAAATAGCCTAGCTAGCAGTAGAGTCCGAATAAGTATAAGTATCAGTATAGAGATACTCCAATATAGCTTCAATCACTGCGGGCTTATATTCATCCGTATAAAGGTATACATATAAAGCTTCCTTTATTCCCTTATTAGTAGAGTATTTCTTAAGAACTACCGTATTTCTAGAAAAGAGACCCTACCTTGAAGTTACTAAAGAAAGCCGCCTCTATAACTGGGGACCGCGCACATATAATGCACTTGTGGATATCGTAAGTTTTCACCCCGCAGGAAATATTGTACAGTCGCTGAACTTGGACGACTTCCAAAGGTCTTTTGAAGATATGAGGCAGGACTTATTGATGCTCAGTGGCGATGGTAAGACATAGAACACGAAATCCTTCATACAGCGGAGAATGGAATTAATTAATTACATTTAATACTTATCTCTTGATGTATGAAATTAGTATTGGTTAATTCAAGCTTTATATATGGCTGTGGAAAAGTCTAACAATCTGAGTGGAATGATTAGACGCATGCGGCTTGTCTAGGCAAATTCGGCTATCATACTATTCCTCTCTAGGTAATAGACAGCAACTCGGTTTATTCGGTAGTAGAGGGGCCTTAGGTTTCCAGTCAATTGATCATTAGCAGGAATACCGAGAGTAGGCCGTAGGCTATGAATCTTAACTGCTTCCAACCCGTACGGCAATCAGTTCACGATTATTAACTACTCGAGTGCTACTTGCGGCGTCATATCCTAGGTGGGTCCATATGACACTCCGCTGTGGCCCTCTATATCACCAGAGTTCAGCCTGTGTTTGATTGGTTTTTGTAGGGTGGTGGGTTTCGAACACAAATTGGATGGGGCAAACGCTGTGGCTAATTTAGCTGCTAGATCTGAACCCGAGAGTTCGCAAGTGGACTCCACTTCTGGACAGGCACATTGAGTTTATGCCTGAGGATGTGTTCAATCATGACCTCGTCGCCCTGCTTACGTTGCAATATTTCGGGGACGTGGCTTGGCTACCGGAAAGGAGAATGTCTGCTCATATGATGTAACCAGATTCGAGATATAAAAGCATAACGATCCCCTTTGGAACAGGAAAAACATTATACGGATGTCAGGAGCGATAGTGAAAATGTGATATCTCAGGCTCAAATTACTAACTATCGCAACGCATTCCAAGAAGCGGTGAGATGAACAATGTCTTGCAGACGCTTTGCAATCTAGACTCTTTCGTCATGTCTCGGGTTCTCGGCATAAGCCTATGAATATCCCTGGGTACTACACGATACAGTATGACTTTCTTCATTGGTCTGATCAGCAGTCGCTAAATATTTTACAATATGTCATCGTGTCTCGGCATGATACTAGCTTCAGCCCACCTATATATTGCGTAGCATGTAAACAATTTGGCTGCTCATGCATCTTCCATACCTCACTTCAGGCGTTGAAAGATAGCACAGCGGGAGCAGCTCAATCTACAGTCGAGAGGTGGTCGCGATATCCTTAATATTATTGATTCTTTACGTTCATAAGGCATTAGTTAATATATCGAGCTTCCTTAGATCATTATATATAGGGACTAGTCCTTTGGGAAGAGTTCTATCCTAGAGGCGATATCTGGTTTAGCCTTCCTAACTAAAGACGCTCTTTGTACTCGCTTTATAACCGAGTTAATCCTTTAATATACCTCCTACTAGTAAAACGAAGGCCTTAGTGTCTCTATTATTCCTAGGTTAGGCTGCTCTAATAAGGAGCGCCAGAGATTAGAGAAGTTCAAGCTTAATAAGATGGATTTAGATCTTGGTTTAGTTATTTAAGATGTAATAGAGGTTATAGGGCTTATAGGGATAGACAAAGTCTTTTGTAGTGACATCCTATGAGTAGAAGTGTTATCTCTAACCTAGCCTTATCTTACTCTTGTTGATCTTCTAGGTCTATTTATAGCAGGTAATAAAGACTAATCACCGGAGGATGCCAAACTTGTTAAGTCCCTCGTTTTGTTGTATATAGAGCAGCGCAGGAGTATAATACTTGCTGTTGTCTCTGTAAAAAACGAATTTGCACTTTAGTAGGTTACCTAGCACGTAAGGGAAAAGGACCCTAAAGGACACCGTACTCTTAGCCTTATTACTAAGCCTAATACATTACATACAGGTTCTAAGAGCAAGCAGGCTTATATCTACCTAGCATAGAATAGAGACATTAGCTTTCAGCTTAGATAGCACGTTATTAGGAACCATAACTACCCAATACACGGAAGATCTAGCCAACCCTCGGCATAACCCCAAGGGCAAATATCTTGATACGATCCCTAAGCCTCCGAAGCCAGCATCTGCAAATGACTTCCAGCTCGCTTCCTCCTCGACCATCTCCAGCGTCCAGGAGTGTCGAGCACGACAGCATAGTGCCCTGGACGCGCGGTGCCCTGGATGGCTGCGGAACAGGGCCTTCTCGGCGCCGAGAATCTGGAGGGTGGAGGCAGGGTACTTGGCCAGCAAGGTAGGTTTGGATAGCTGGCGAGATTTGAATAGCTGGCAAGGACTCATCAGATCTGCTCCGGAAATTCTCGATAGTCCGGAGGTAGCCAAAGCATCTCCTTTCCATCTTTAACAATCCATACACCGTCGGTGCTTATACCCCAGCCAGAATGGCGAACACTCCGTAAGGTTATTGCAGTCGACCGATCATCAATGGCAGGCGGTAGAGCCGGGTGATCCAGGTTAAGAGCCCTATGTCGGTTGAGAGGAGAGTGTTTGTCGTTGGATCGAATGAAAGGTGATATAATGTTCTCCCAACGTCGAGCGTCTGCACGCACGCGCCCGTGGCCGCGTCCCAGATCTTGACCGTCCTGTCATGTATCTGTGCTGGGTTGACATCTGAGGCGTTCCTGCGCAGGCGTGGCGCAGCGAGCTAAACCTAGGGCAGGTAGGAGCGGTTACGTGCGGAATCACGTGATGGCGCCTGCGACACCTGTTTTAGCTCAGCCACGCCGGTCCATTGGGCAGCAACGGTATGGCCCGGCTTCTGCCCAAAATAAATCCTTACAATTCATCCAACGTCAAAGCTACATTACGAAAGTGTTTACGATAGTCAACCTGACTAGTTTAAGCTTGAGCAAAATGGCATCCGCAAGCGACGATAACAAGTTTTTCAGTGTAAGATCAGTCAATAAATAAAAGAATACCAAGGCTAATAAAATGAATCTAGAATGTAAATAACCTCGCGATAACTTTTTAAGGCTTGCATTAACAAGGTTTTTGGATATAGGAAGTAAGTGGGCCTCTGATGCTGTGCGAGAGTAGTTAATACTGACCTAGTGGTACCTGCTGGTGTAGCTTGTAAGTAAATCTCTGATACTATGTGAGAGTAGTTAATATTAACCTAGTGGTATCTACTGGTATAGCTTGTAAGTAAATCTCCGATGCTGTGTAAGAGTAGTTAATACTGATCTAGTGGTATCTACTGGTATAGGATGTAGGTAGATCTTTGATATTATATAGCTGATACTAACCTAGTGGTATCTGCTGGTATAGCTTGTAAGTGAATCTCTGATACTGTATAAGAGTAGTTAATGCTGACCTAGTGGTATCTACTGGTATAGGATGTAGGTAGATCTTTGATATTATATGAGAGTAGCTGATGCTGATCTAGTGGTGTCTGCTGATATAGCTTGTAAGTGAATCTCCGATGCTGTATAAGAGTAGTTAATACTGACCTAGTGGTATCTGCTGGTATAGTATGTAAGTGAATCTTTGATACTATATGAGAGTAGTTGATATTGACCTAGTGGTATCTGCTGGTATAGCGGGTAAGTAGATTTCCGATGCTGTATAAGAGTAGTTATTGCTGATCTAGTAGTATCTGTTGGTATAGGATGTAAGTGGATCTCTGATGCTATATAAGAGTAGCTGCTACTAACCTAGTGGTATCTACTGGTATAGCTTGTAAGTAGATCTCCGATGCTATATAAGAGTAGTTAATACTAACCTAGTGGTATCTATTGGTATAGGGGGTAAGTGGATCTCTGATACTATATGAGAATAGTTGATATTAACCTAGTGGTATCTATTGGTATAGGGGGTAAGTAGATCTCTGATACTGTGTGAGAGTAGCTGATACTGACCTAGTGGTATCTGCTGGTGTAGCTTGTAAGTAAATCTCCGATACTGTGTGAGAGTAGTTAATGCTGACCTAGTGGTATCTGCTGGTATAGGAGGTAGGTGGATCTCTATTTGTATAAGCGTATTATTGATATTTCTTAACTTAATACGAGCGTAGTCCGATGACTGGAATCAGGACTTTGATAATGACTTCGCCCAAGAATTCGTTGGGAAATGGCCCGAACAATTTCGTACGTTATTGAGGTCAACAGCCCCGACGCAATTCTGCACCGACTGCAGCGCCATGCTATTCTCCGGAGGCAATGTCAATGTCTGTAACCTGCGTATCGCTGTGGATTCTTGCCAGCTGTGTGATGGACGTCGTATTCTCAGGCTCTGTTCAGACCTAGGTTAGTATCTTCGATCCACAAATATTTCGTAGGGCAAGACTTGCTAAATGTCCTCTCTTAGTGTCCTTGAAAGAGTCTGACGACCGTGCTCAGGTCGGCTTCCCAGTCTTGCCTCATCCTCTGCGCATCGCACTGCTTCGCGCATGGCTCCAACGCTGTGACAAGGGCCACCATGGTTGCAAGCGGTCCGACAATAAGCCGACAAGGCCGACAAGACTTCTCCAGGTGGTTGACTCACATAACTTACGACTCATTTCCGGTCAGGAAATAGGAGCAGAGAAGTATATTGCGTTGTCACATTGTTGGGGCATGCTTGAACCCGAGACGGTGCCAGGATATTGCACAACCACAAGCAATATTAGCGATCGGCGAAAAGGGTTCAGGATCGTGGATCTGCCACAGACTTTCCGAGACGCTATCGAGGTGGCAAGAGAGCTGGAGGTGCATTACCTCTGGATTGACTCGCTCTGTATCAAGCAGGGGCCCGACGGAGACTGGAAAGACGAAGCTAAGCGCATGGAAGATGTCTATTCTTCGGCTTACTGCACCCTCGCTGCAACATCGGCTGTCGATTCGAACGCGGGATTCCTTAAGCGAGACGCCAGCAGTGTCTACGTTCAAGATGGTTCAGGGCGACACATCTATGTGTCCACCGATAAGTGCGATTTCGATGAGGAAGTGGAGCAGGCTACGCTCAACACGCGAGCTTGGGTTATGCAAGAGAGGCTCTTATCTTGCCGAACCATCCATTTCGGCGCACGCCAGATGTATTTCGAATGTGGCGACGGTGTGTACTGCGAGAATATGACTCGATTGACGAGGTAAAAACCCTGTGAACCGCCGGAAATTGATACGTTCTAACTGGAACGACTCTTTAGCTCAAATGGCAAGAAAACGTATTTCAAACTCGACCCAAATTTTCCGGATCGGCTCCGCACATCCGGATTCCGCAATACTATTACTTTCCTTCAGTCCTTCTTAGAGGATTACTCAAAGCGTGGCCTCTCGAAATCTACCGACAGAGCTGTTGCAATATCTGGCTTAGCGCAGCGTATCGAAAGAGCACTATCGCGTCAAGCACGGTACGGCGTGTTTGAGTTCTTCTTTCACAGAAGCCTTCTTTGGCAACGGTCGGAACTGGAGAAGACAGAGCGGATCAAGTACGAAGAATCTGATAAAGTGCCATCGTGGTCCTGGATGGCATATCCGGGAGGCATCAAGTTCATTGAGTTTGAGGAGGTCGATTGCGGCAAGTTGGACGTATTCGAAAAACTTAAGTTCGACCAAGAAGATAAGAGAGCTCTGATCACCGATATATGGACGTTCCGGGATTGCCATTTAAATCGGGAGGAAAGGTCCGACACCGGGCGTTACGAGGTATTGGATTCGGGTGAAACGGTACGTGGATGGGCCATGTATGACGTCAAACATGGGGAAGACTTTGACAATGAACGGGCTGTTGTCATAGGCAGGACAGGCCCTGGAAGGAGTGCCGAGAGACAAGAATATCACATATTAGTTGTGAGGCTGAAAGTAGGGTCGAAAGCGGATAACGAGTACGAAAGAGTTGGAATTGGAAGAGTTCAAGTGGGGTACCTATCACGGCGACAATCCGGCGTCCGAGTTATTTGAATGCACCCTACTCTCATCCATTTACCTGTCTTCTTATTTATAGCTGGGCGGGGCGTAACTTAATTATGAACTTAAAAGAGTTCAGATATAACAGTTATATTCTCCGCTGCTTTCACCGCTACCTGTGCTTACAAGCTTGTCAATTCATCTCATTGGCTAAGGAGAAGGTGATTACTGACGCCCAAATTTGATATCTGCTGGCCATTCACCAAATTCTGAGCATACAATCATTCACGTATGCCTACCTGTTGATGCTTCCGCGCGTTATACTCTACAATGTACGAAATAGGCAGAAGTAGGAGATTATACCTCGTAATATGCAAGAAGGGCTATATTATATGATAGAAAGTGTTCTTAGGCTCAAATATACGACTGCAGAAAAGGAATTTACGGAGATTTGTGCAAGGATAAGGTTGGAAGTGTTAAGGTCGTCCGCGCAAGCTGTAGGTAGTGAACTACTCAGCTAGGAATACAACTTATTCAATGAGATTTATATCCATATAGTCGGCACTCGACTGTATATTACGAATAGTGCCCCAACGAGCCAGAGGCCTTGAGACAGAAGGTACCGAGTATTAAATAGTTTATCAGGCTAATGAAAGTTATATTTAAAATTTAGATTTCTCTAGATAGTAGGGTTAAATTTAATAATAAAGAAAATTTCTCTATATATAGTTAAGAGGTACTAATATTACTATATAGTATCTAAGGGTGAAATACTGCAGGTTATAAGTATATTAGAAGGTCAGCTACTATATAGAATAAAATTTTATAGGAAATAGCCTTTAAAGTAGAGTAATATAACTAGACTACTTGGAAATTAGTATTCTTATCTAAGAATAGATAGTATTTTAGCAGCTTAAGTAATAATCTATCCTACTATTATTTTACCTAGTCCTAACCTTTATAAAAGGTATCAGTCTTTAATCTAAAGCTTTCCGGATTACTCAGTAGAGACTAGACCCTTAACCAGATTATAATATATATATAGGTTATAGCTTTAGTATTATTAACTTAATGGAATAATTAGTATATACCTTTAAGAATATAATTTAGCAGTATAATAAGACTAAAGACTTTAGAACCTAACTATATACTAAGTAACCTATAATATTTTATTAATATATTTAGAGCTGATATAATTAATTCTAAATATATAAAATTATATAATAGCTTATTTAGACTAATTATAGCTAGTATAAATAAGATTCTAAGTATCTAATAATTAGCTATAAATTACTACTAGATAAGTACTACCTATTACTTTATATCTCTTATATATAAACCTTCAGTAGTCTATCTTTAGTTATACTTAAGATAAAATATATATTCTAATTAAATTTAATCTTTTTAGTATCTTATACTTATACTCTATATTATCTATTATAGAGATAATAAGTAATTTATTACCTTTTAACTATTAGTCTTAGGCTTTTATTAATACTATACTAACTCTACTTCTCTAGTACCGAGCTAATATTTAATTTTTATCTACTTAGATAATACTATAAGTACTCTGATAGATATAGAGATATTATTATAGTATCTATAATAGACAGGTTAGAGAGCTAAATAGAAGAAGGAGTAAGCTCTTAAGTAAAGACTTAAAGGGACTAAGTAGTAATTAAGTAAGATTAGTAAAGGGAAAGAACTTGTTACGAACCACCCCTGCATCACCCAACCGAACCAACCTTAGTCATCACGCGTGGCCACGTGCAACCAAACGATATAGTTGATATTCTACATATCAACCATAACGCCAGTCGATCACCAACGATATGGACCATATCGTACATATCGCCCTAGTATATATGCACATTCATTTCACTAGATAGAACATTCTTTCAGACAGTTATCAATAACATCATCTACGCATCTATTGTTACTAGCTCCACAATACTCGCACATTGACAGTGACTCGCATTGCACAGCCTAAGACAACCTGATCACACCACTCAGAACAACACTCTGATTAGTTCAACCCCGACCTACCCTAGACCCCCGTCCAGTGTAAGTCATCCAACCGTCACACATTGATAACTCTTGTTCAGCCGATTACCTTGTCTCAATCGCTGTGCAATAACGAAGAAGACATTATGGCCGCCGCAGTACCTCAAACTCAGCAACAGCATGCTCCTGCTGCCAACAACAACCCACCTGCTCCAACCGTCGAGGATAACGCTATGGACGAGGACAGCGACGACAGCAGCGACGACGACAACCATGCTGAAGACATACAGCTCTTACGAGACCAAGTTAATCAGCTCAACGCGTACCTTGCGGACACTCGCCAAGAGTTGGCCAATACAACAGCCCTCATAGCGCAGCAAGCCGCCATACATACCAACCTCCAGGCTCAAGCCGCAACCGCCGTTCAAGGAAGAGAGCCAGGGCAACTACTTAAGCCACCACCACCCGAGATGTTCGATAGAACACAAGACCAACTCCAAGGATTCGTAACTCAACTTCAAGTATACTTCAACTACTTTCCCATTACCCTCGGAACGGAGGAAAGGAAGGTTACGTACGCCCACTCACAACTCAAGGGAGGTGCACTCAATTAGTTCGAACCTGTTATAAGGAGATACCTCAGCGAACAGGGGGACCAATGAACTATCAACATCATAACAAGTTTCGACTACTTTGTAGAAGTCCTTCGATAAACCTTTGGAATCCAGGATAAGAAACGTAAGGCGGAACACAATATCAATCTGCTCTCTCAGAAAGGATCATACACGACTTTCAGCACTAGGTACCTCCAGCTCTTAGCTAAGACTGGATAGGACGAGGAACAAGCTATATCTCATTACTTTGACAGGCTAAAAGAAGAAGTGCAAAAAGAACTCTACAAGGAAGACCGGCCAGCAAGCATTCACGAATACATAACTATGGCTATAAGAATCGACGACCGACAGTACCAGTAGCGAACTCACAGCAAGAAAACAAATTACTCTGCCAACACTAGGAAACCACAACAACAACGTACCGCAGTCTCTGGGACGCATGCAGGTCCTATGGAGCTAGGAGCTGTGGAAAAACGCAAATGCTATAATTGCAACAAGGTTGGATATATTTCACCCCAATATCCAGAACCTAAGAAAGACAAGAAGAAAGATTAGAAACCTGCCAAGGACGGCAAGAAGCAATTAGGGGCAATTGGGAAAACCAATACCAAAGTTTTAGGAATAATACATAAGATCGACCGGGAAGAAACCCCTACAACTATTATAATTCCTAAGTATCCTCTAAAAGACGCACCCATTTTCCAAGAAGTACTAGAACCTGAGGAACACGCAAAACTCAGCATAGCCAGGAAACAACAAGAGGAGATCCAGCAGATCTTCCAAAAGCTTAAGGAAAAGCTTAAACGAGGGGAACCAGTCCTAGGATTTAGACTACCCACTAAATACAAATACATATTCTGCTACACTAACAGAGTCATTCCACGAAACTCCACTAAGAAGGAGCAGTACTAACAGACAAGGATAGAGATAGAAGCTGAACACAGCGAACTCCACGCATACCATCAAATAAGGATACAGGAATAACATCCAGACGTATCAGAAGAACTGGTCATTTTTAGAAACAATACTATCAGTACTATACAGCTCGGTAACAGCACATACGAAATACCGATCTGCATAAAGACAACATAGACGCATAACCACCCTCTGGAATCATAGATAACCTGCTACAACAATCAATACCAAGTACATTGAACAGAGAAGGCCAAGAACAATTTCTTTCTATACCCTAACGGAAGGATACCCGACAAATATACTGCAGAACAGACACAACAATTCATATACCAACAACAGGGTACAAAACAATATACCATCTTTAAGGAAGACTTAGAAGAATACCCTGAAGAATATACCTACAGCGAACTACCAGCAGAATTATATACTGAACCAAGGTACAAGGTTCACAAAAAGGCTAAAATCGAATTATAACACAAGAACAAGGACCTCGAAGATCAAGCAACAGCTGAATACAACAGTCGAATCGAACAATACCGCAACTGGAAGTACAGGAACCACCTGGAAGCCAAAACTATAGCACTAGAATTAGCTAAGTATAGCGACGACGACACAAATCCTGCCAAAACACACCTACAGCAGCACCAACTGTAGGAAGAAGAAATAAAACAACACCGCAAACAAGGCGCACCATCTCCAACGGATAGCAGAGAAAGCAGCAACACAGAGGAACAGGAAATCACCTCCACTAACAAAAAGGAATAGGACAAAGCCCACTCTGACGATAGGATACCTACACTAATCAACGAACTGAATAATTAGAAAAAGAAATACAAACAATTTATCCCTGGTTCCACAGATAAACCAAGAACCCTTACGGATATCCTAAAATAGGTACCCAAGAATAAAGAAGAGCGAGAACAGCTCGAGCAACAAGTCAACCAGGCAAAAAACAACACGAACCGTCTGTAACAGGGCTACAGCGCAGTAAAATAATATTAGATCAGAAGACCCTAGGAGCTATAGAGGGAGGAAATTCAATCAATATCATCACAGACATTAAGATCAAGGGACACCCGCTCACAGCATAGATAGACTATAGAGCATCATACAACTATATCTCACCAGCAGTAATTAACTGACTCCGCTTACTATAGAGAACGAAGAAGAAGTCCTATAATATTATAACTCCGGACGGAACATCATTTAAGTATAACAACAGAATCATCAACTCTAAGACCGATCACCTCACAACCGAGATCCAAGGAAAGAAATTCGACATTACATACGACTTAGTACCATTAAATTCCTATAACATTATATTAGGATTACCATAGCTACGAGATACAAACCCACTGATAGACTAGTTCACCGGCCGCATAGAGTAGAGGGACACTCTTACGAACTTATATCAGGATCAACAGAAATCAAAATTTCATCAGATATTAGAAGAATATAATGATTCCTCAACAACTGAAAGTACTACTATAAAAAACCAAAATAACAACTCGCAACAACAAGTAGATACAGTAGTTACAGCCTTAACAGCACCACAACCTGGTACACCAAAAAATCTATCCCGCTAAGAATTACAACAAATAAAATAAATCTTAAGCCAGATATAAAAATTAGAACGACCCCCAGAAATAGATTTCATCGATTGGACATATATAACAAATCAATAAAAACACAATTATAATATCAAGTTCAATCTATAGCACAAGCAAGCCAGAAAAGAATAACTACAAAAAGATAAAGAGGAACACCTCAAAAGGGGAAGACTAGATTATATCCCGAAGGAATACCAGAAATACAACAAGCTATTCAAGGAAACCCTAGAAACCAGATTACCATAATACAGCCAATAGGATCACGAAATCTCCATTATCAACAGAGGAGAACCAGCCTTCTACAAACTCTACAACCTCACAGAACCTCAGTTGCAAACACTCCGCGAATATATTAATAATATATTAGCAAAAGGCTACATACAGTTATCAACTTTATCCGCAGGATACCCTGTAATATTCATACCTAAGAAAAATAGTAAACTCCGTTTAGTTATTAACTATTGCCAACTAAATAAGATTACACGTAAAAACAGAACACCCCTACCGCTAATTACAGAACTCAGAGACCGGTTACAGGGCAAACAGTAGTTTACCACACTAGATCTGAAGGGAGCTTATAACTTAATACAAATAAAAGAAGGAGACGAATAGAAAACAGCATTTAGAACGAAGTTTGGCTTATATAAGTACCTTATTATACCCTTCGGACTGATAAATACACCTGCAACATTCCAACGAATAATCAATCAAGTACTCCGGGAGTATCTTAACATCTTCGTAGTTATATACCTCAACGATATTTTAATATTCTCAGACAACCTAGATACATACAAGGAATATATACACAAGGTCCTGAAGAAACTAGAAGATATAAATCTCCTAGTAGAACCTAAGAAAAGTCAGTTTTATATTAAGGAAGTTAACTTCCTAGAACATACTATTCAGCCTAATAAGATACAAATAGAGAAAAGCAAGATCGCCGCAGTTTCCGAATAGGAGGAACCAACAAACATCAAGGAAGTATAAGCCTTCCTCGGATTTACTAATTACTACTAACAATTTATTAAAGACTACAGAAAGATCACCACGCTACTATACGATCTAACAAAGAAAGAAAAAGAATTTCAATAGAATTCAAAATATCAAGACGCATTTAATAATATCAAGAATTATATAACCTATAAACCTGTACTACAGATATTCAACCCAAACAGAGAAGTAGAACTCGAAACCAACGCTTCAGATTTTACAATTAGCACACAAGTCAGCCAAAGGGACAACGAAGGGAGACTACACCCTATAGCGTTCTACTCGAAGAAATTACACAGTACAGAACTCAACTACCCCATCTATAACAAAGAATTTATAGCTATTATACGCATATTCGAAGAATTCGAACACTACTGCCTAGGAACACAACATAAGGTTAAGGTATACACAGACCATAAGAATATTCAATATTTCACCACAACTCAACAACTCAATAGACAACAAATACACTACACTGAATACTTATCCAAGTTCAACTACGAAATTATATATCGAAAAGGATCAGAAAACAGACAAACCAACACTCTCAGCCGGAAACCCAAATATAAACAAATAATCCCAAAAACTAGTAGACAACTGTTTTCGACGAACAATAAGGGACATCTAGTATAACAAACTCTAGGCGCTGTATTAAAGGAAACAGCACACGCTAAAATCCAGATAGATACCATACCAGACATAAAAATACTACAACAAGACACAAGAATAGCACTCATCAAAGAAATTCATAAGCACCCGCTCTCAGGACATTAAGGAGTCAAGAAAATATTCAACAGGATAAAACAACATTATAATTACCCTGGTCTACGAAAAGATATACAAACTATAGTTTCAGAATACAATACTTACATACGAATTAAACCCGCAAGATACAAACTATACGGAGAACTTAAACCAGTTTCAGTACCAGAACAACCATAGCAATCAATATCCTTCGACCATATTATCAAGCTACCACTATCAACAGAACCTATAACAGGAGTACAGTACAACAGTATCTTAGTCATCATCAACAGACTCACGAAGTATAGGCATTTCATTCCATACAAGGAAGCAAGTTCTGCAGAAGACCTTATATATTAATTCCTACAACATATAGTTAGTCACCACAGATTACCTGAGGAGATAATCTCAGACAGAGGAACAACCTTTACCTCTAAATTTTAGTAATCCCTTATAGCACAAATAGGTACTAAGCATAAGCTTTCAACAGCTTACCACCCCCAGAGCAACAGACAAACAGAACATTTAAACCAAACGCTGGAACAATACTTACGAGCATATATCAATTACGAACAAGACAATTAGGTACAACTGTTGCCTACAGCTCAGATCACGTACAACAGTTCAGTACAAGAATCTACCCAACTTACACCTATATATACAAACTATAGTTATAAACCAGAATTCCAGAATCAACAAACACTCGATAGACCAGATACACCCGCCGCCATACTCACAAAGGAAATATTACACTCATTACACACAGAAATAAAGACAGAATTAGAATTCATCCAGGAAAGAATAAAGAAATACTACAATAAAACAAGATTAAAAGGACCAATCTTAAAGGAGGGAGACAAAATCTACCTACTTCGCAAAAACATCACAACAACACAACCAAGTAACAAATTAGATTATAAAAAACTTAGACCATTCAAAATCAAGAACAAAAAATCAGACACCAACTACGAACTATCACTACCGGATACAATACACATCCACCCAGTTTTTCATATCTTATTACTCGAAAAAGCACCAGAAAACGCTCCAGATCAAGACTATCCGATTAAGGTCTATAAAGAAGAATACAAGCCAGAAAAAATACTAAAGAAAGAAGTTAGAAACAGACAAACATTCTACTTCATCAAATAGAAAGGATATACCAACAATAATAACACCTAGGAACCCACTAAACACCTAAAGAACTACCAGAAGCTTGTCCAACAGTACCACCAGGCCCAGAAACACCCATCCCAACAAACCAAGAAGAGGAAAGTTCCACACCATCTTAAAGAAACACCAGATCAATCTCAATCTCCGAGAAAACAGGCTCGGAAGAAGGAGTAATCACCGAAGAAGAAGCCGCCTTACGGGCTGCCTCCTCTGCCTCCTCACATTCCACCCGCTCCAATTCCTCGACACTATCAATACCACGAGACACCGCTCGCATCATCTTATCGAGCCACATTTTCTTTTGTTTACGCAAACGCCGCACTTTAGCACTTGCGCACTCCAATTCTTCCTCTGCCGCGTCCAGCTCCTCTTCGGCCCGCTGATAATAGACCCCAATACGGCGAATCTGCTACGCAGATAACCCCTGAATATCACAACGCGATTAACTGTACAACACGCATTCCACACAACGAGAAGAATCCGAAGGAGACACCTAACAAAAGCGCTTACCACGACCCTCGCAGTAGGAACACACTGGCATAACGGAAGGGTTGTTCAGAATAGTAAAAAGAAGAGCGTTCCTACGAATTATAAACGACTCAATTTTTAACACTTTCGATTTTGAAATACAACTAGACGATATAGTATTAGCATAAATAATAAAGGAAGGAAGTTAGGCAACACACCAACTAGGCCGCTGAATATAGTCTTGAGGACAAAACCAACGAGAGGGGGCATCATATTACAAACCACCCCTGCATCACCCAACCGAACCAACCTTAGTCATCACACGTAGCTACATACAACCAAACGATATAGTTAATATTCTACATATCAACCATAACGCCAGTCGATCACCAACAATATGGACCATATCGTACATATCGCCCTAGTATATATACACATTCATTTTACTAGATAGAACATTCTTTCAGACAGTTATCAATAACATCATCTACGCATCTATTATTACTAGCTCCACAATACTCGCACATTGACAGTGACTCGCATTGCACAGCCTAAAACAACCTAATCGCACCACTCAGAACAACACTCTGATTAGTTCAACCCCGACCTACCCTAGACCCCCGTCCAGTGTAAGTCATCCAACCGTCACAGAACTATAACTATAGAGGTATATAATATAATATTTATCTTTCTATAGAGAGCTATTTATAAACTATAGATAATAATAACTAATCTAATATAATCAGATAAGCTCTATACTAATATTCTACTATATCCTTATCTAAAGATACCTTAATAGTATAAGTAAATAGCTAGTATAAAATAATACTAAGATTATACCTAACTTTTAAAAGAGAGATTAAGTAAATATAAATAAGAGCTAGTCTTAAGAGGGGACTAAAGTAATCCGGCTATATAACCGAGGTATAAGAAAAGAGTATAGAGAGGGAAAGTATAGTAGAAAGGAGAGGGAAGAAGAGGAAAGGAGAGAAAAGAAGAGGAAAGAAGAGGAAAGGAGAGAAAAGGAAAAGTATTTTAATATATATATTATAGTTATTTCTCTACTACCTTTAATATAATTTTACTATCTATTAAAAACTTAGTAATTATAATACTTAACTTATAATATCAGTTCTAATTATCTTTATCTTCTGTTAGAACTAATATTATTATAAATCTCTAGTACTAGGAATATTTAAAATTATCTTTAAGAAACTACTAAAAGAATATTTAGATATATACTATTTATACTAATTACTATAGTTACAGGTATACTACTAGTATTTAGATTACTCTATACTCTATACTAAGTATATATATAAAATCTTATTAAGATAGAATTATAAAGCCTATATACTATAGTACCTAGTAATATAATACTCCTCTATCTTCAGACTAAGTAACTATTATACTACTATTCCCTATATACTTATAAGGTATTTATATAGTATAATAGTAGCTATTTAATAAGTTCTTTACTTTTTATCTATCCTGAGATTAGAATCAGTAATTCTCAGTATAAATACCTTATATAGTTAAGCTTAATAACTATAGAAATTAAGAATTATATTATAATATATTCTAGTATACCTTATTCTTTCCTTATATATAACTAATTCTTTATTATCTTATTACTATTACTTTTTAAATTAAGTTTTTCTTTTAAGCTTTATAGCTTGTATTCTATCTTATATTTATAGATATAGATCCTTAGCTAGTTAATTTATTCTATAAGATATAGTACTATATATTACTAAGTAATATAATAATATAGAAAAGAAAAAAAAAATATATTAATCTAGGATACTTACTATTTAAAGCTTTCTATCTGTTTTTCTTTACTAAACTCAGTTACTATATCTCTAAATACTACTCTAGAGTTAATTCTTTCTTAGTCCTAAGTTCCTTTCCTCTTTTAATAATACTAAAGGACTACTAGAACTCTTTTATTAGTATATTCTATTAGGTTTATTTTAAATAGTAGTATCTCTTCTATATATACTTCTTTATTATTATCTATCTTAATAATATTAATCTATAAAACTTCCGGGTTATTATTAGAGATAGGAATAAGATAGTTAAAAGTAATAGTATAGTAATTAATCTAGCTATTATAAATTAGTATTTTAGTAATAGTAGAAAGTAAAAGTATATAAATAAGAACTCTAATAGTCTTATACTTATACTTACTTTAAAGGCTTTTTCTCTTCTATTATCTAGCTAAGGTACTTATTATAAATAATAAAGTTACTAGTCTTCTCTAGATAAACCTGCTATTTATAGAGTTTTTAAAATACTTGTTAAAATTACAGTGGCCTACAAGGTGTATTAGGCCTTGAGACCGCTATAACTAGCAGCAGCGGAAAATTTAGCTTCTAACTTATAGTGAACACTCCTCTATAACTTAGTCAAATTTCACACTAAGAAGTCGGTTTATAGTGCATTTTATAGCGCAAAGGAATCTTATTTTGGTGAGAGGAACCGGAAAAATATACCAATTTCTCTCATAGGTCTACCGACTAAAAACTACTCTAAAACCCGCTACAGCAGCTTCCCAGGCCACTTTTGATTTTCCGCAAAATTCATTACTATAGGAAATCTAAAAAATCGACTCATAACTACCAAACCATAAGATGGATATATATAACCTTTTTAAGATATACTTTTATCTGAAAGAGCTAGTTAAGCTGATCAGTTAAGTATAGATATTAGATATCTTATCTTTAAAGCTGAAGAAGATATCTAAGATCTAAGGTCTAGTCTAGGGTAGATTAGTTATAGGGTAGCTTGGGTATAGGTTAAGCTACTAGAAGTTACTCAGATTTTTTCCTGAATTTTCTAGACCCTTATTTAGGCTATTATAGTCTAATAACCTATAAATAACACTGCTGACGCTCCTAGCCCTAAAGGGGAACTGGAGCCCGCTAAGCCGTAGCGGTCATAGCGGCCTGTAGCCACTGAACCACAGTGGCTGCAACCGCTATTGGCTAGTGATCGTAGTTGCTATCGGATAGCGGTCTCAATCGCTATTGGCTAGCTGTTACAGGGGATAGCGATCGCTAACAGTTAGTGGCTGCGATCGCTAACAGTTAGTGGCTGCGATCGCTAACAGTTAGTGGCTGCGATCGCTAACAGTTAGTGGTTGCAACCGCTAACTTATAGCGATACGGTCACTAACTTATAGTGGCTATAGTCTCTCAATTCAACAATAATAGGGCTGAAGATTTCCCGATATAGTATTCGCCTAAATTAGCAGACTAGGCCCGCTATTTCTAAAGGCGGGTAAGCCGTACTATCTTTTACTATTTCTTAGCTCTTATATATACCTTCTAGATATTCTATTTTACTATTAGATATTTAAAGCTCTAAACTTTACTTCTCCTAATAAGCTAGATATATTTAATATCTATATAGAAGAAAAGAAGTTATTATTACTTTTAAAGAAAAAGTTTAATAACTATTTAGTATTCTATTATATTATAAAGATCTTTATAGAATATAATATCTCTATAGATATATTTATTATATATAGAATAATAGTAATATAAATTAAGTAAATTAGTAAGATACTAGGTTTTAAGTATATTACTATACTATATAGTCTATACTATACTATAGCTAATAGATTTAACTAAAGTAGTTTATTTTCTACTAGTTTCTAGATAATTTGTGGCCTCTTCCTGATGCGATGCTCCAGCGGATACAGGTCAATGGCCGGGCCACCCTCAAGCTCCAATTCACATGGGCAACATCATGTGCATCACATACGACCCCAAACGCTGGGCCAACGGCGCAACCGTCGGTTCTGCCAAGTACACGCCGGCCTCGTGGTGCTGGGACCCGAGCGAGCAAGACAGAGTCCACGAATCGCGGTACAGAGAGGCTAGATTCTAGTAATACAAGCGAGGAAAGTGACATTTATGCTGTTTCAAGATTGCTTGCTCGATGGAAGAGAGGGTCTTATCTCTTGGAATGGGCTGATGGTACCACAAGTTGGGAGCCAAAAAGGAACATCCTCCATCGGCAAATGATTGGCGACTTTGGAGCCACATATCGAGGGTTTGATGAGGGGATTGATGTTCTTGCTTCCCGGGCCTAGAAGGGCAGGCAGCAGTGGTTTGTGCATCATGGCCGCCCTGCTCTGGAAGACTGCTGGGTTCATGAAAGATTGATGGATCCGACACGGGTGGAAAGGTTCAGGCGTCTGGATTCGATAACCCGCGTGCGTAATGCACGACTCAACTGATATCTGCACGAGTGTCTTAAAGAAATATGTATTGTTTTGAGTATATGTAGTTTCCTCTTCCCCTTGAACAACTGTCGAAAAATAGTGGAGAGGTACATAAGCTACACACCTATACTTCTGTAACGCTACAGCTAGAAATGGAACAAAAGTAGAACCGAAAAAAAACAAAGCTTTTGGCTAGCGGAGCTGGCCCAGATACTTATTAGTGCGTAAAAGTATAGAGGGGCATCGGGCTCTGCATGACAGTGCAAGTTTTCTCGGCAGTGTATCGCCATTGATATTAAGATACACGCACGCTCACGTGACTCGAGGCGCATGGGCAGGGGCGTTCCCATGCCAATCAACGAGTCACTGCCAGATTACTGGTAGGTCCGTTCAAGCTGAAGCTGAGATCTACGGTACCTGCGGTGCCCACCTCAATTTTTTTGTTATTTAATTATCTTCTTGAGTTATCAAAAGGCAGTCCTAACATTGGTTTATAACGCCAAGGACTATTGACTTCGGTTGGAGTTCAAGGGTCACTTCCGATATCTTGGAAGCAGCCTGGTTCCCAGTCTGTCTCGTCGACTTCTACACATGGAGGTAGGTAACCACATACATATTGACAATAGTGTGGGGTTCTCCATTTGCTGCATTGTTGGCAAGGCTAACATCGCACTGCCAGTGCCCAATCAGTACGTGCAAAACATAAAGGACGGCGCTAATTTGCCTCACCTTCTGCCTTTCTAATAGACATTGGATAAAGCTTATCCTAGGCCGAAAGGGGTAATTAGAGCGGCGACAACCTCGTCTTTATCCTGAGAGGCGAAAACAATCCAGGTATGCACGGAGCAACGTCCTGTGGTGCGGGATGGGTGGTGCGGCCCCACTAGTCACTGACGAGGCGCACTCCAACTCCCAAGGCACCCCAGCAGCTGCGGGTGGAAGTGTAATTAATATCCAGTGATCGACATTCAGCTCTCGCCCGTATTCTGCCTAGATTCGGTCATATCTTTCCCACCAAGACCCGATCAGAGTCTCCCTCGAGTACATATAGTTCTTGTCCCCCCAGAGGTAAGCGCGCCCCGGCTTCAACCCTAAGCTAGGACAAGATGGTCGTCACCGAACGGCCCGACACTTCAGAGGGCGCCTATGCGCCCGTTGCCACACCCCGAGACCAGCGATCGCCAGCCCATGCGATGGCATCCACTGACCGGCCCCGACCACATCTAGCCTTCCTCACTGACGGGGGCCCAACCCTTCTGCTGGCGACCGAGGGAGAAATTCTAACACGACGGGCACCGGCAGTGACCATGATACTTTCCATAGGTGCCGCCGTGGTCGCTGCAGAGGGTCTCACCGCAGGGCTCGCCGCGAATGCCGCATCACAGGTTGGGTTGACAGACACATCGACGGTTGTCGATCCTCAAGCCATATTTACAATCGCCTTTGCCGGCTTCGTAGAGATAGCTTTATTCGCTATTACGTCTTTTTGCTTCCTTTTCTGCAATTTTCACGTCGCATACTTTCTCAGCATCGGCTTCATTGGCCTCTCCGCCCTGGGCACCGGTGCATATGGCCTGGCTGTCATGGCCATCAGCATGAGCAACTCGGTGTGCGGCGATTCGGGGAGCTGCAGCGATGCACTCAAAAAGGGCTTGGCCGCTGCGTGTGTTCGGCTCTTATTAACGTGAGTCCCGCCCGACCGCCCCGGCCCCAACTGCCTCGCCGACCCATCGCAGCGTTGCTTACATTAACTGGGATTCCAAATAGTGCTCCCTTTTGCTTAACGCTTTCGTCTTGGTACTTTTTCAAAGCCCGAAGGGAACTCAGGAGATTTAGAGCGCAGTTAAGGCGGCAACCACATCAACCGCATGATGGACATGATTTGGAACCCTTGTTCGTACCGAGTGAGGAGCGCTGAGCGCGGTGCGCTGGTCTGCGTGGTTCACTTCTGCTCCAGTCGCTACTGTTAACGCCACAGGGCAAAAGATTAGGCATTGATCGCAATGACTAATTATGTGGGACCTCGTGCCAAGCCGTAACAACTTCTGGTCCGTTTCCGTCGTCGCCCCCACAGAGAACCACAGGGCTGAGCTATGAATTGTTATTACACCCTGTGCCATAATCCAGTCAGCCTGGTGCATTCTACAGTCATCGACATTGACCAGCTCGTAGTCACTTCAATGTGGTTGGTTCTCCTGCACTTCCATTCTAACTTGCTTCGGCATGGGTGCTTGTTTTTAGAGGTTTCACAGTACAGAAATATTTAAGGCTATTTCTTGTCTAAGCCTTAATCTCCGTAATCCTCTTTACGTGATGGAAGAGAAAGGCCCAAATGCGATCATTTGCGGTCGGATGATAGATATCTTGATGCCTTTCTGAGCGAACTGGGAAATTAATAGTTGTGGGTGGTTCCAAACATAGACAGATCAAGGCCGATCAAAGATTTACCTACGACATATAAAGCCGGGTGAGTTCTCACATATATGCCAGGCTCATCCATCAGCATCTTAGTTATATTCACTTTTCGCCTTTACAATGCATTTCTCAAGGAGCTTCCTCACTACCTCCATTTCCATAGCACTTGCCAGTCCAGTCAATGCTCGGCAACATATTACCCAGAAACGTACCTGCTCTGCGGACCAGGTGCACTGGGAACCGTGCCTTATCAATGGGGAACTACCTGGCGATTGCGGTACAATGATGGCACCTCTCGACTATACTAACCAGGCGTCGAACGAGACGGTTCGAATCGAGATACTTCGCGTCCCAGCTACCTAAACGCCGAGCAACGGCAGCATCTTCTTGAATTTTGGTGGGCCGGGTGCTGCTGGTGTGATATAATGATTGTTCGATCACATCTTTCGGGGGCGGCCACGGGGGCGTTTTGTAGAGTCCTTGTTATTACTCTTCTTTCCTTATCTATGACTCTTTATAGCCTTTTTGGAAACTCCAGCTTTCTGTACGGGCTGAGCTATCCAGCTCCTAGTTCCCTTGCTTCCTTTCTGTCGATATATCTTTAACTTCTTCTAGTCCTTAATTAACTCCCCTATATTTATATAATTCTCCTCTAGCTTATAAGTTAGTTTCTAGTCTACTCTATAGTATAGCTTACTATTAATTATCTTTTTACTAATAATTTTAATAGCTTTCTATTTATCCTTAAATATATTATCTACTACCGGAGGAGGAATAGGAGAATTATCTATAGTTAGACTTATACTAGTACTCTTATTCTATCTCTCTATATTACTATTCTTAATATTAGCTATCTTAATACTTATTATAATAGTAGGAGCTAGATAGAGAGCTTTAATAAAAAAGTCTATTAAGAAATTAGTAGTTTTACTATATATAGGAGTAGAATTTAACTTAACTTATATATATAATAACTCTCTAATAGTAGAGATATAACAGTTAGTTAACTTATACTAGACAGGGTCTAGGGTAGATTAGAGTTAAACTAATCAGAGTATTATTCTAAGTAGTATAATTAGGTTATTATAAGCTATATAATATAAGTTACTATTAACATATAAGTATTATAGAGCTAGTAATAATAGATATATAGATAATTATATTAATAACTATTATAATAGTTAGGCAACTTATACTGAATAGAGGTCTAGGGTAGGTTAGAATATAATTAATTAGAGTATTATTCTATATAGTATAATTAGATTATTATAGACTATATAATATAAGTTATTATTAATATATAAGTATTATAGAGCTAATAATAATAGATATATAGAAAATATTATTAATAACTATTTAAAAGAGTATTTAAGCTATAGAAATAAATATATATATATACTAATATATTTACTAGAGTATTTATAATAGTTTTTACTTAAGATTTTACTTTTTTAAAATAAAGTTATCTTTATTAGTTATTAAAATAAGTTACTTTCTATTTATTTTATATATAACTTTATATAGTTTAAAAGTAGTTTTTATTTATAATATAATACTCTCTTCCTATTAGTTTTATTCTTAAGATTATTTTATTATACTATACTATTATTATATATACTTAATTCTATATTTATTTTATATAATAATTACTTACTAATAAAATATCTAGCTATATATTAAAATAAAAGAAATCTAAATTAGTATATAATTATATCTAGAAGTTAGAATATATTCTTATATATAGTTTTTCTATATTTTTATTATATTAAGAAGAATATATTATATATTATTATTCTAAATATTAATTATTATATAAGTTATTATTATTTAGATTATTTATATAACTATTTATAATTTCTAATATTATTAAGTAAGTATATTTTCTATAATTTATATTATATAGCTATTAATTTATATAATTAAGAAAATTAATAAGAAGATTTCTTATTTTAAAGATAAAGAATCTTAGATTAAGATAGTATTAGTTAAAACTTTTATATAAATTTTCTATTTATAGAAAATATAGAAATAGTATTATAAAAAGAATATAAAGATATTAAAAAAAGATCTAAATAATATAGAAGAATTAGAAAAGAAGGAATAGAAGAAAGTAAAGAAAAAGAATTATTAGGAAGAGTTAGAGTATATCTAAGCTTAAAAAGCTAAATTAGTATTCTAAATCTAAAGTACTTATATTATAGAGATAATTAATTTTTCTAATTTCTTTTTTAATTTTTTTATAGAGAATCTTTTTAGTAATATTACTTAGGATAATATTATTAATTTTTCTTTTTCTAATAGAACTAGTAGATAAACTATTAATAGTTTTTTAAATATTTAGTAAATTCTTATATATTATCTTTTTTATTATATTTTTTTTATTTTCTTAAATAAAATATTTATTTATTTTTAATTTTCTTTTTAGTATTTTTTTTTTTTTTTTTAATTTATATTTTTCTTTATAGATCTTAATTAGATAATTTTAATTTAGAATATTTTTTAATACTTTTTTAAATAATAAAATATAAAAAACTAAATAGATATATATTATATCTAGTAATAATAGTTTATAATTAGTATCTAATTTTTTCTCTAGGATTTTAAATAGTTTTAATTTTTTATAATCTAATTTATTATTTAATTATAATATTATAATATTTTTATAAAGTAAATAGATTTTATTTTCCTTCTTTAAGATTAGTTCTTTTAATTTTATTTTATTATAGTATTTCTTTAATTTTTTCTAAATAAATTCTAATTCTATTTTTATTTCTATATATAATAAATATAGTATTTTCTTCTATCACAAGGTCTTTTAGCTTCAAATAGCGCATTCCGACTTACTGCGCGCCCTCATTGACAAGTCGGATCTTTACTCCGCAAACAACGCAGTTAAGGCAGCCGTTACCGAGCGGGTTGATAAAAATCAGTAGTGAGGCGATCAATATGGTACGTGCCTTCAATCGTCTAGGTTATTGCGTAACTAATCCCCTTTTCTTTTCAAATACAGGGCTTGGGGATCGCTATCTTAGACAAATCAACTACCGCCGACAGACGGGTCATCACCAAATTGAGGGGCTCGCTGGGTAGGGACATCCAGGCGGTACGCCGTTATTATCGCATACCAGAGGAGTCGCAGTAACGGGTGTTTCTCTCGTAGCACTCAAGGCGTGATGACACCAAAACCGGCAACATCAACAGGATGTCATGATATCCTAGCTCAACCAAGATCTCGCTTGTTTCTAGATTGGTCACATACTTGTATTTATTCACTCAATAGAAGTCCTCTCAGTGGTGGTATCTGCATTTCCTGAGGTTATGCGCCGGGAACTTTACAAGGAAACCATCTCTGTATCTAGAAACAAGCCGCCAACTCATATGCTAATCAGATTCATTTGAATCAATAATAGCAATCTTACTAAGGCTACTTCAAGAACGCCCCCCATTTCTTATCAGGGCATTTGAATCACTCCTAAAGGGCCTGTTCCATACCTACCCAACACTACAACTAGGCCATCAAATGTCTGGAAGTGAGCACCCATACTAGCTTTCCTCCTTTCGTTACTTATATATAGATAGAAACTTAAAGCAGGGCATCAGGCCTTATCTTCAAAGGCCCTAGCTCCAGTCATCACGCGTGAGTGAAGACCAGGGGCGGCATCTAGAAAATCTTCCACGAGTTGCAACAGGGCAATATCCGACCCTACAGAATGGCCATTTTAGTGATTGGAGAGTACCTAGCCTAGGGTAGTCTCCCACCTTTCGGGCCAACGAGACCAATGTTTCCTGGAATGACTTCAGATGTCTCCGTGACGGTAGAAATGTACGGTATTTGGCCGACTATCTCGGTGCATTAGCGGCAATTCCCAAGCTTTTGGTGCTAAGAAAATGCCTCTTACCCGGCACGTTGAAGAATGGTAGGCCTGCCAAAGTGGCAAGGAAGCTGTTTTTAAAGCCATAGCCTTGTTTTAAAATTGCTTCTTCTTCGAGTGTTCGCCTACCGGAGTGAAAGTCAGACGCAGAGAAGTTTCATCAAGTGATTGAGGAAAAGGAGCAGGGTGGAATGAACACCCTGTGGCAAATCTTACCCGTCATAACGATAGCGATATAACTCCTCGGTCTTACCGTTAGGCATAATCAGAATGCTCTGCACTTCATTAAGGCTGTTTTTGGGGATCAGCTTCTGCAAAACCCATTCCCTCAAAACGTCTCTCTGAGAAATCGCTTCCTCGTACTGCTGTTGGGTGATTTTCTCCCCGAGTTTCCTGTATGCCATTTAGCCCGCGCAATTCGATACAGATTGATCTATGGAATCGCACCATTTGAATCTGATGTACGGATCCGCGAATGCCGTCTTGTTGAACGTCTTCTTATACTCATCTAAGAAGGGGGCACAGCTTCTGTAGCAATCGAACAATTGAATACGAGCCGCCGTCTGAATCGTGTTAGCTGTCCATTTTACCTTTCTCTCAGTTGTAAGCTTACTTGGCTTAGGAACTCGTCAATTGACTTTCCCCCTGCGATATCCTGCTCTTTGAACTTTTCTCTTATACTGACGTTCACTCTTTTCACACCAAGGAACTCTTCAAGCTGTTGAATGAACGGCTCGGTAAATGTGGAATACTCAGGTAGGCTGCCAAACATATCCGCAGGGTAAAGCAGTTGAATGTTTTTCAAATATTGCAGTGCTGTCATATCAGCGGCAGTCAAGACCTGCATGACCTTTGTAGCCAACGACGCGGTCCGAGTGAAGGGGCCGACAGTATCCAGTTGTCTGTTGGGAATCAGCTTGCGTGGTCATTTAAACAGCAAACTCACGAATGAACTCACTTGGAAAAGGGGACAATCCCTGACATAGGAACACTTCCAAGCGAAGGCCGAAGACCAAACAGGCCGTGATGCGCAGCCGGACCTATGATACTCCCAATAGCTGGGTGGTATGTCAATCTCCCATCACAGCCAACAATGACAAGCTTTGGCATTTCTTACTATCAGTCCCAAGGGCAATATCAACCCAGTCATATGCTGAGCATGCCGTTGCGCTCCCAGCGCTGCTGCATTCAGGGTCTTGGTAGCCATCGCCTCTTGGGTTAAAGGGAGCCTGGTAGTCGATCCAGTCTCGTGCACCTTCTCCAGAAGCAAACTGGACGGTCTTGGCTTTGCCGATAATCAAAGCTCCTGCATCGAGCAGCCTTTCGACGCAGAGAGCATTCTTATCTCTTGTACCGTAGAGTTCAGCGAAGGCTTTACTGCCGACACTTGTGGGAACGCCAGCGACGTCAATGTTGTCTTTGATGGCAACTCTCATTCCTGAAAGAGGTTTCTCTGGGGATGGATCCGGGTAGTAGCATCGGCTTGGGACAGGAACACCTGCAGTTCCAGGATTGACAAATCTGCGATGGTATCAGTGGCTTGATAGTGTCTGCAACGCAGAGTATAGTACGCACGCTCTAGGGTCATGCTCAGAGGGAACTGTCGGGAACATGAAGGCCCCATTCGTATCTGGGAACAATCGCCAAACGGCATGAAAGACGGAGCCCGAGTTTGCATACGGTCCGGGCATCCAAGGGTCGCTATCATCATTACCATAGAGGAGATGGGCAGTCGCCACTCCCCATTTCTTGAACAGCAAGTCAAGCTCATCAGTGTCCTCTACAGCCAAAGCCATAGGAATGGGCGGCATGATATAAACATGCTTGAGAAAATCATTCGAGAATACGTCATCAGTGGCAAGCCAGAGCCTCGATTTCTCTTCAAGAAAAGATGACAAGGAACTCGAGTTCATCACCGTTGCATGATCACACAGGAAAATTGTGCAAGGCGCGAACTCGGAAGGGGTCTCTTCTTTGGAAGCAGTCCAGATCTGTGTTAGAGACGAGGCGATCTTTCGCGATGAAGCTGGCACATAATAAGGCACCTCTCCAATGGAAATGAGGGAGGCCCTTTGAAGCGCCATCATGAGTGATGGTTTGTTCGGCTGGGAGAATGACGCAGAACGCTCTCCTCGCTCAGACTCACTTATCCCAACGCCAAATTCAGTAGATATGAGGCCTAGCGAACATAGAAGATGATTGAAATTAACTCAATGGGTGCGCATGAGACGCCCAGATTGCGTGAATTTCACTGGCCAGATAACCAGATAACCCCGCGCCAGCGTCGCTTATCCAACAGGCGCTCAACAGAGGGATATGAAAGCCACTTTACTCAGCCAGCTTAAATTAAGGATCAGAGTATATGCAGGGCGTAGGTTTATGCCCATTAAATTTTTGTTTCTACTATGAAATATATTCCGTCCTCCATTCTCAATCTTCGTCTTTTGTCTCCTCCAGAGATATGTTGAGAGTGTTTGTTCATTTCATCATCCATCATTAGTCAAATTCCAGAATCATCTGCTACGATATAATCTAACTCTCCAACTTGGTAATCACCTTTCCCTTGGCCGAGCCGGTGTACATGTCGATCCAAACCTGGGGCACACCCTCGATCGTGGCGGGAACCTCCTCGATGTTTAGGTTGATCCGGCCGTCCACGGCAGCAGCGACGAGCTGCTGTATCGCGGCCGGGATCTGGTCTAGGTAGTCAAACAAGAAGAACCCCTTGAGCGTGATCCTCTGTGAAACAACCTCAAACCAGTTGCGGAGGGTCATTGGCTCGCTCGAATTGTATCCGCTGACAGCACCGCACACAGCAACGAGACTGTGGCGCTTCATACGTGCCAGAGTCTCGTCCAAGACCGCGCCGCCGACATTGTCGTAGAAGATGTCGACCTCGTCGGGGGTGGCGGCTTTCAGATCCTCTTTGAAGGTCGGGCTCTTGTAGTCTACGCATGCATGTGCACCCAGGTGCTCTACGACCCAGGCGCACTTCTCAGTACCTCCCGCAATCCCAACAACTCTCTTGGCCCCCAGGATCTTGGCAGCGATCTGAATGACCATGGATCCCGTGGCTCCGGCAGCCGCAGAAACGACAATCGTGTGCTCCTTCTTGGCCTGTGCGACGTGGAGGAGGCCGACGTAGGCAGTCAGGCCGGTCCCTCCAAACGCACCCATGTAATGGATGTTGGACAGGCCGCCGGGCAGCGGAGCTAAAGCCTGGAGATTCGAGTCGTTGATGACCACCTTTTCGGCCCAGGGCGCGCGGGTAGTCTCGTGGACAATGTCGCCGACCTTGAACTTGGGAGACTTGGACTCGAGCACCTCGCCAATCATGCCGGCGCGCATGGGCTCGCCAAGTGGCACGGGGGGTACGTACATGCGGTCGTTATCCACAGAGCAACCGATGTATGTCCGCAGGCCGGCATCATTGGAGATGTACTGGATCTTGACAAGGACTTGGCCATCTTCAAGCTGGGGCAGCTCGACGGTCTCGAGCTTGAACGTTGGTTCGGGGCCAGAGAGGGTGGGAGTTCCGCTAGGATGGGCGGCAAGACTCCATTGCCTGGTGGTGAGAGGAGTAGCCATCCTGCTTATACGTCTGTCCAATCGACAGCTGGGAGAAGAGAACAAGGGAAAAGCGTGTTCTTGTACGACATGAGGGGGCAGGGACCGTTTCGGTCAGAGTCCACTTGATTTTTTAAGCACGCAACGTACGATTCAAGGAGCGGAGCAAATGTTTGGGTGACTGACTAACAAGTGGCAAGCATTCTCTCTCGACCCACGTTGAACGGTGAAGAAACATGGAGACATGGACCAGAAGTGGTCAATCGCGTCTTCGTTCGGTGGGTCAAACTGTCACCATTGGCTTCCCAACTGGCTTCAAAAGAGGAGACCAGGGCCAATTCTAGATAGGGAGATTAAAGTCGACTTCTTTGGCTGTTGCCCCCTTTAGTTTGCTGAGCAGGCTGAGGCTCTAGAAGTGGATGGATAACGCCATTGCTTCGGTTGATATATCTTGGGGGACGGGTTTGGGCTGAGTAGCCCACAGCATGCGGGATATTGCTTCGTTGGGCCCTCCAATGCGACGTGCTGCATTGCATGAACTGGCACTCGCGGCCTGGCAGCTTTCTCTTCACAATAAAATTCCATTTGATTCAATTACTATGCACTGAAATAAGTCTATGCCCGCTATCTTCATATTCTAATATTATTCAAAATAAAAATATAAAAGTATTATAGTTAATATGATATTTAGAAAATATAGTAGATAAAAATTAAATAAGAACACATCCATCTTGTCCGGGGATTCTTTCGAAGCTGTGGTCGATCGCATCATACATACCGTACCTACTAGTGTGTTGAATTCTCTTCGCCTTTGGCCACCTGTGACGGCGTTTACTTTTACGTTCGTGCCTATGGAATCGAGCTGTGTTTTCCAGGCTTGTTGCGATTGTGTGGCAGATGTATCTGTCCTTATTGAATCGAAAAATGGAGATCAAACAAAAAGAGGAGACTGGAGCTAGTAAGAACCTAGCAGTGGAAGACGTTATGATGAAGATGCCCAAAACAGTGGCTTCAGGATTATGATCGTATCTAGCAATGAATACATGACACTACGAACTCGATACTGGCTGCTTGGTACTGCGATTATATTGAATTTTACTGCTCTGTGCAGTGTACTTATTACAGTATGGTAGATTTGATAAATAAGATTCTCAGAAACCCCTTTTCGCTATTTAACCGTCTCGCGAAGTCTCGAAGATACCTTCTACCATAATTTACTCCTATTGAAAATTTTACCCCCCCCACGAGTTCTTGAATGATTTAGATACATAGTGTATGTACAGTCCCAATTGTATATACTACAGCTCATAATTCTCCGTACCAGCTGTGGTATTTTTTAGAAAACTTTCAATGGATTCTTAAATGGCGTAAGGTGAAGCTATACCTATGATCCAGGTGTTGCTAAGTCTGCCTTGCCCCGTACACCAACGCCCGTCAAGTTCTTGGACAACAATACCCAATGATCTCAATCTAAAGGTATCCCGAAGCTCATGCAGGCTGTCATTTGAAGTCGCAACTAGCTGGAACCGGAATTGTCGGCGCATGACCAGGCTGCCACCCTTCCATCGGCATTATAAGAGTCTATAATGGAGACGATAGAGCCGTAGGTGCCAGCAATCATAATGAAGGTGCCCGAAAGTATAACAAAGGCACTCCATACGACCCCACACTTCCACTTCCAGCCACGTTCGGGACGTTTCCAGTTATCATAAAACCACATAGCTCCCATGGGTTGAAAGGATTGCAAGGTTCCAAAGGCTGCCCCGGACAGTGACACAATGCCATTGAAGACTGGTATGGCACTAGCCAGAATGTATGCAGTCAAGCAGACACCGAGTGTGCAGCCAATCCAGGTAAACCAATGGACCATTGTATTTTGGGTCAGATGCCTCGATCCGCGTAGAGCTCGCACAAAGATATATTTGCTCGAAACCTAGATCATCAACAGTGAGTTTTCAAAATCTCGTGCGATGTTGCGGAAATTCTGCTTCCGTGCCGTGAACACTTACATGGGCAAGGAGAACGCCACTCACTAACAGACCAGCAAAGGCAACACCGTATGAAGCCTTTTTCATAGTTGTGCCAGCTGATCCAAGTGCGGGAGAGGAGACGTAGGAGCCGACATAATAGTAGACTACAACGCCTACAACAATATAAATTGCCGAAATAGTCGTCTGGCAAATAACCAATGCCCTGGTATAGTGACGAGGGTCCCTCATCTCTGATACGATTGGGAAAAAGGCACCTGTACCCGCATACGCAAAAATTATCGCCGAGACGGCCGAAACAGCGTCGGTGAAAGAAGGGCTGCCGAAAAGCTTGTAGTCAGACTCCCAATGCCCGTCGCGAGGAGCCTCCGGAGGACGTTCTTGTACAGCAACTGCGATCGTGATCATCATGACTATTCGAATAGCTTGTTAGCTCACAGCTTGAAGGAAGATTTGCAACAAACATAGGCTTACCCGCAACGACAATAGACACGACTCCAACAACGCTGAGCCAGGTGATTTGACCCAGAGTGCGAATACTGGACAAAAGAAATACAAGTATAAATGCAGCAGCGACGAAGACAGCCGTGCAGGTACCGTGATCCGAGAGTGCGTTGAAGGCGATTGAGAGACTGAGCATAGCAGATCCAGCCGTCATTGTGTAATCTACAAATAGCAGGGTTAGTATGAACTGCCGGGGAGATAACTTGAAATCGACTTACGGCCGATAAAAGTGAAAGCCAAAAACTCCTTGCCGATGCGCCCTGCTATGAGTTGCCCAGCATCATCGATACCGTAAACATGGCGATGATTAAGCTTGAAGACACCAACAATATAGTTTGACCACGTCGTAATACCTCCAACAGCACAAAGTAAGAGCACTCCAGGAACAATACCGAGCGTATTGAATACGTGAGGAAATAACAGAACACCCTTTTCAGAATGGATTAATCTCATTAGCTAAAAAAAAATTGGAGTTTGAGGTTTAGAAGGCTTACCAAACCGATCTGAGTCTTCATCATCAGGAAAGACGTGCCGATCCATCCGACCTGGAAGCCCGTATTAGAACAGCAATATGAGGGTGATTGGGGTTATTCTACATACACTGCGGTAGTTTGGCCCGTCCTTTCTAATCTTACCAAAGACGGCATCGTGATTAGTAACCCCGCTCCCATCGAGCACTTGTCCATTACGCACGTCGTCAATGTTACTTGGCTCAACGGTCGAGGGGGCCTTTTTGTCCTGATCCATGGCTGTATTGTGGGAAGCAACTGATGATATCATTCAGTCGTTGAATTGAGTGGTGGTCAGAAAGCAGACCAAGTTTTGAGAATAAATTTTGTAGAGGAGCAGCCGGTTTTGGGTCTGGGTGAAGCAGGAGTATTTAAGATCCACCCAGGCTATGGGCTCAAGTTCCGCCAGCTCAACGACGGTACAGAAGCCAGCCTGACACTCAAGCTTGAGTTAAAGTTGATACCATACTCCTACAGCATTAAAGCCAACTATTCCAATGGATAGGAGTAATCAGTTGGAACAAGTTGGGAAGCATATCGTGCGCATGATCGTCCTGCGTGGAAAACTTCCCAAAACTGTCCCTGAGATTTCTCCACTCCTCCATCATTAACCCTACCCATGCTCACTCCCCCCTATCTTCCCATGGGGAGAATGGAGTTGGAAAAGCGGAGTCGGCCAAAAGGAGAGGGGCTGTTCCACAGGTGGTCGGCATGTTCAGAGAAGGCGCGTACCGTGGAAGGCTCTTATCGTCATAGGCGGGTCCAGGATGTTGGTGTGCATTCGGACTTGGGTTAGTTCGGGCACTCCGCCTGTCATAGTTCAAGGTCTAGGTCATCGATGTCACGTTGATCGCCAACTCTTGTTCCCCAAGAGCGTGGAGGCCGCTAGGCTGAGCTACTACAACCACGGAAAGAGATCCAATGCCACCGGCCGTCTTGATAAGTCTAATGTCAGCAAAAGCACTTGGAGATGTGCGACCTATTCAAGACCAAAGAAACCCAGTAATTCGATGTGAGTCCGGGGATGAACTCGTTGTGGGTTTAATTGGGTCTAACCTCCTGACTTGATACATTGGAGGGAAGGTTCGTTTTCAAGCAACAGGAAAACTACACCAGAGCCCAGAAAATATGCCGATAAAGAACTATATGATCTCGGTTGAACCTTGGTATAACTTATGTACTAAATCCCACTGCTAGTCCACATCGATTCAACCACTTCCTTCAAGGTCCTACCGGTGTAGTGGAATCCGATGCCATCAATGATTTCAACGCAATTCAAAGCCCTTTTTCTGTATTTCGTCAATATAGCTGCTGATGCGGTGATCATTGTGGTCCATGCTAGGCATGGCGTGAAATGCTCGTCCGCGGCGATTTCTTCCATGCAAGCTTCCAAATTGGTCAAGGCCTGATGAACATTATCTTGAAGGACCCTGGGGCTCACGTCGTAGACTCGACGATAGAAGTAAATGGTGAGCGCCTGATGGAGGGCTCTTATCATCGATTGAGTCTGCGGACAGTCGATCAGGTTTTGTATCGACTGGTTAGAATCTTGGCCGGACGCCATCTGGACATCCGGATCAAGATTCCAAGACCATATCTGTTCTTCCAAGGTCTTTGTATGAAGCCTGAACTTGAGTGACAAATTTGCATCGTGGGGGATACGGCGGTGAAGATGTGCTACCTCGTTTGCCAGCGATGTGGTCTGCGCAAGTAGCGTCATTAAGGATTCGGGAACACCGTGAATTGTAGAATGCAAAGTCTCCCTCCATCGGCCTTGAAGCTCCAGATGCATATCGCCATAACCGACGTCGGCAGTTTTCTCATAGTCTGGATCGAGTCCAACGTTAAGAGTATCCTCAGTGATTCGAAATTTCGTGGATTTGTGCGGTGTCGCCGGAGTTATGATTCCAACTTCATTGTCTTGCGCTTGATCGGCACTTGGTGCACTTTCAATCAATACCCGTAAATATGTGTACAGGTGGTGGAGAATACGGGTGTGCTGTGATTTATGGGATGTATATCCACGAAAACAAATTAGTCGTTCGGCATCTCGTAAGAGACATCGTGGCGCTTGTCCACCTTGATAAAGCTTGATGCTATGTTAATTCCACAAAAGTTTGATCATAACCTAGATACGGTTGACTCACCAATGTTAAAGCTATTGCAAGGAAAGCCATAAGCAAATCATGGTAATTTGTCTCTTCTGGCTTAGCCATGTCCTGTTTGAGGGCTTCTTGCAAGTAATATTGTGCGCTGAGACCATGATTCATGCCCACACTTTGCCAATGTTGAGCGTCATCGGCTTCAGCGATGGTCTTACTGTAGTGAAAAGCACTTCTCGAAAGTATAGCGCTCAATATAGCTATTCGGACATTGGAGGTGTCACCAAGTGACGTGAGCTCTCCGAAGGTTTGAAAGGCACAAGGCAAGAAGAGGAGCTGCCACGGCGAGATTCGTTTAGCTCGCATAGCAGTGCTTGAGGCGTCAATGTGCTTCTTGTAATGGCGGAGCAAGAAAGGTGCATCTGCCAGGGCTACCCGGATGGGTGACGCAGAATTTGGTGATACTACACGCTTGATAATGAAAGATGATGAACGGCTCCTACAAACACCTTCATCATGCAGCGTATCTTTTCGCGATGAAGTCGGACTAAGGGCTGGTGGTCCGGCGTGGCTAACATATGTTGACGGTTCGATGCTCAAGTCGAAGCTAGAATCTGGTTCCGTTGCAAAGCCCTGCTGGACATCGAGGTCCACGTCAGCAACTAATAACAAATCTAAGTCATCCATATCAACATGATCTAGTTGACCAGTCAATCCATCTAGATAGAGAGAAATATCGGTATGGTCAAATGTTCTAGGGGCTTTCGCTCCCACTTCCTCTACAGTCGTGCTTGTTGACGATTGTAAATACGTGTCTTTCTTGTCTGGGAAGTTTTGAGGTTTTGAGGTTTGGAAGGCTCCAAAAGGTCCCATTTGAATGTCTGCAGCTTTGCGACCAGCAGTCGGCCTCAGTGCGGCTTGAAGGTCAAGCAAGATATTATCAGTGGTACGTGAGCATAAGCTTTGAGACAGCTGCTTGCTTAGGCACTCCTGATACGAAACTAGGAGGAGCCACGTAAGTTACGACGAAGACAAGAGCTGCCAAGCCAACATACCTGAGAAGAGTGGAAAACGGGTCTGGGTCTCTTCATCGCCGACAGGCTCCAGAATCTGACCAGGTATGTCCCTCGCCCATATCAGCCGAGGTGCGTATCCTCCACAAGCTAAGCCCTGTTCTTGGCAAGCTTTGCAAGTTGGTCGCTGGTTAGGCGATCAGTCTGGGTCTTGCAAACGGGCCAGTTCCACGGTGGGCGACAGGGTCAGGAGGTCAGATGGCACATAGCTCAACTTACCATTTCATCACACTTGGTGTGGCGGCGACGACATGTTCGACACCCAGTAAAGGTTCGCGTACGCCCCAACTTCGTAGTCGTTAGCTCCATCGGTTGTCGAGAACGGAAGACCGTAGTGATGTCTGCCAGATGTTGAGCTTGAGCGGGGAAGGGTCTGGAGCACGTTGGATGATGGGCCTGGGTAGCCGACGTCTGATATAGGAAAGCTTTCGCGTACCCATGACATCTAAACCTCGTACTCCGTACGCGAGTCGGATATATAGTGTCGTAAGCGAGCTGCTTAGCCGAAGGCTACCTCTACCCAGCAGATGGGTTCACTTCCGCCTTCGGCTTATCGCAAAGGCGGGGCAATGTTGCACCCCCTTCCGGCTGACTCGTGATGAAATCCGCAATCTCTCTTATCGTGGGTCTCAATTGTCAGGCTCCTCGCCAGAAGAGGAGCCATCATCGTACATTCGGCCATTTTCTTCTTGGCACTATTTTCCTTACCTCACCATGGCAGATTTCTTTTATCTAGCAAGCCCATAATGGTCGTGGGACAAATACTCCTTTGGTTTCATTTGTATATACATATATATAGAGAGAGAGACAGGAGAGAGTGTGTGTTATAAAGATATATTGATTGAGTATTTTAAAAATGCGATATCCAAATTTATTCGAGCTACCAAGCACATCCTAAATCACCTACACATCGAGCACAAGGCTGTCAAAACCCCTGGCCATCTCTTCCTCACCACCGATAGCTTCGATTTCGTACTCTACATCTGCCTGTCCCTCTCTGTAAAGAACAAGTGCTTCACTCGCCATCTCAAAGTTCTTCTGCGCTTCCTCATCGCTGATGATGAATTTCTTTATGCCATTGGCAGCTGCAGCCTCTGCACGTAGCTGAATGTCACATGAGCGATCCAGCAGACCGAAGAGAAAGCCAGCCTCGTCCACAGTGCTACCCACGGTGAGAAGACCATGGCTCATCAAAATGGCTGCCTTCCCATGTGGGCCTAGAGATGCAGCGATTCTATCTCCCTCGTCGCCAGCGAAGACGATGCCACCATAAGCATCATAAACTGAGTGGGCATTGTAGAAATTACAGACGTCTTGCGTAAGCATCTCCAGAGGTCTCGCAAACGCAGACCACGCGCGTCCAGGCACAGTGTGCGCGTGGCAGACGGCGTGGGCGTCAGGCCTGGCTTTGTGCACGGCAGAGTGAATGTAGAATCCCGCTTTGTTGACAGTCCTACCACCCGTAGCAGGGTTCTTGTTTCCAGCAACGATGCGACCCGTGTCAATGTCAAGGCAGATCATATCGCCAGCGCGAAGGCTTCCGAAATGTCGGCTGAGGGGATTCATCCACATCAAATTGGGGTATTCTGGGTCTCGAAGGGAAATATGACCGGATTGACCTTCTGTGTAGCCCATACGAGCCCAGTGTCGAAATACAGCAGCCATGTGAACCAAGATGTGTCTTCGGTGCTCTCTGAACGTGGGGAAGGTAGGAATGTCTATGGGACGGAATCAATTACTGTTCGTCTCTTGTTATTGATGCTGATTGAGTTGGCTAACCTGGCAACACATCCCCGTGGGAGATTGCTTCATTCGGCGTGATAGTGCCTGCATCTTCGCCCTGATCCAAACGAAGTTTGAGCACCGGCTGATTAGCAGATGCTGCTGTAGTACTGTGGGAAAAAGCTAAGGATGACATGGCGGATGTGCCTGAGCGTTGTGACAAGTGGCTAGCCTTTGAAGACAATGGGAGAATGTTCGTCAGAGACTGTACACTGCTTTGGTAGATATGGCAATGATATAGTATCAGGGGAATAAAAGAGTCTCTTCTTATACATCAACACCAAACATGACGCATTCTTGTCAGTCATGGCTGGCTCCATCAGTTCGACCTCGACCCGGTCGATTCAATCCACCCGGGAACTAAGCACTAAGGAACGGCGGAGGATTGGCGGTATGGTATGGAATTTCCTTGTGGGTAACGGGGGCGACCAGTCTGGCCGTTGGTCAGCCACGGGATCGCCAAAGGCTATTGCAAATGCTAAACTAGATCTGGGAGATTCCGTAACCTTATCTTCGTGTCTCAATGTGGAAAGTTTTCGAGAGGCGGCTAAAAGAGCTGCGGGTGGGGGCTTGGACCTATCGTGAGACCCAAATTGGATTGCCCCAGAAACGATATCTCTCATCATAGAGTACAGGTGACTTCGTCCCCGCACTAATGAGCGGTTCAGAGGGCAACCGAGCAACTTGAACGTTGTAGCCCAGATCTGCCGAAAAGGTAAAACCTCTGGAAGGACGCATTAGCAGGTTATTCCCTACCTAGGTGTTTTATTTAAGCCATGCCTGATTCGGGTCACTCGGCGTTTGCTGGCGACCGCGCTGCAGTTCTCTTAGCCTTCGGAATACCTACCCTGCCGCTAGGCTGCCCGACAGATTCTGTTGCCTCGAATCCTTATTTATCTCCTCCGCTGCTTTGATGCTTCTTAGGTAGTCCACGCGTCCCGACACACGTGGAACTCTATCTCTCCTTTCTTGATCACGATACTTGCTGCCACTGAATCCCGTACCAAGCAGTCAAGCATATCCCGTTCGAGACATCAATATGGCCAACCGGGGTGCTTCCTGGGACCCTTTAGTCCATACCATTGCTGACCTGAAAGAGGCCGGTTGTGCTAAACTCCCCAAGGAACATAGCGGTAAGCAGTTCCAGTATTCTCTTGAACTCTTCCGTACGATTTCTTGGCTCACCATGGTGATTCCGTGTTCCAGACTACTTCAATGGAGGTGCAATGGATCTTGTTACATTGAACGATAACGAAGCTGCCTTCGATCGGTACAAGATTCGACCACGCATCCTAGTGAACGTAGACAATGTTGACATCTCTGGGGAAATTTTCGGGTGCAGAACTGCCCTTCCTATGGGTTTCAGCCCTACGGCGATGCAGCGAATAGCACACCCTGATGGCGAATTGGCTACGTCCCGTATTGCAGCCAAATACGGCCTTTGTATGGCTCTCTCCTCATATGCGACTGAGTCCATTGAAAATGTTGGTAGCCAAGGGAATGGCAACCCTTACGTTCTACAACTGTCGATGGTCAGAGATCGTCCGACCACTACTCAGATGCTGCAGCGAGCTGAAGGTGAGTCAATCTCTTCCAAACCACCTAGTCAAATTTGTCCCGAACTCCATTGACCTCTTTCATGAAGCTGCGGGTTACAAAGCTGTCTTTCTGACTGTGGATGGCGTCGTCCTTGGTCGTCGCCTCAATGAATACCGCAACAACTTCACTCTTCCCGCAGACATGCAGTGGCCCAATCTTCTATCCAGCGGCAAGGAAGAGATGGCCGGTGCTACAGACCCACTCAAGCCAAGAAGGTTTGACTACGATCCTTCCATCGATTGGGATAATGCGATTCCCTGGCTTCGAACCCAAACAAAGATGCAGATCTGGCTCAAGGGCGTCTACACGGCTGAGGATGTACAATTAGCTATCAAACATCGCCTCGACGGAATCATGATTTCGAACCACGGTGGCAGACAGCTAGACGGCGTGCCCGCGACTCTCGATGCTCTTCGTGAATGTTCCACTGCTGCGGCTGGTAGAATTCCCATTATCGTCGACGGAGGCATTCGTCGTGGGACCGATATTTTCAAAGCGTTGGCACTCGGAGCGTCCCATGTGTTTGTTGGCAGGATTCCCATTTGGGGCATGGCAGTACGTAAATGACTAGTACCAAAGGGACTCTGACCTTTGGATGTGCTCCTTGAGATCCTTGGCTAACGGGTTTTCCTTCTGTAGTACAACGGTGCCGACGGAATTGATCTTGCAATCAAGATCCTGATGTTTGAGTTCAAAATTGCCATGACGCTTGCAGGGTACGTTTCAATCAATCCCGGCAATGCTCGCGGACGGAGCTAACAAGATTGCAGATGCAAAAACATCAAAGAGATCAGTAGATCCCACGTGTCGTTCCTGAATTCCGAGGGAACACTGGCCAAGCTGTAACTACGCACACGCTCCATGTAGTTGCATCAGGAGGAAAGAGACCATGGAAGCAGGTGACGGTCATCAAGAATATTGCTAAATCATTAACACTCTATCGTTGCTGGATTCATTCTATAACTTTACCTTTGTACTCTGAATAATGTTTAAGGTATATGGTTTTGATTTTAGGCCCCATAGAGTTTTATAATGATAAATTGTGCAATAATCTTTTCCATATATCAACGACAGCCAATAACAGTGATTGTTTCTGCTCTAAGCGTCTTGCGCGCACGTCTGTCCACTTGACTGAGGGAAACCTACGTAGAGTGTGTGGTGCCTCTACGTGATGAACTTGCGTTGGGGAATGCGGCCCCGCCTGGCCATTCATCCTCTTCTCCGCCCCCTACGAAGGGAAATTGGCCCAATTCAAGTTGGAATTTATCGGCTACTTAGATTGGTGAACGCATCGAAAGTCTATGTCTAACTGAAAATGACACATCCTTCACCACGTGCACTGTTAGAGCTCCTATCCAAAGGGTGGTCTGGACGTGATTTGAAAGCATTCATCACCAAACATCGCTAATGTCAATAACCTTTCGACATCTTAGCAAGGATTTGTATAATGTTTACTGTTGAGCCACTATCTGCTCTCAGGGGACGGCACGACTGCTCTGTTAGCTCAGGTCAATTAAATTAGTCAGATATCATAACATTCCTGAATGCTATAAAGCTTCCACGCAGTAGCCTGTAATTACCCTAGGATGCATTGTCTTCGACCTCCATATGCTTGAAAAATCTTCCCTCGTCATGAGGAAGCAGATTGTTTAGGTGGTAAGCTCATGAACCCAAGCTCTTATAGTCAGGTCGTCCATGGACAAAAGCGTGAAGCATGTTTAATATTGCATTCGTCATATTATGATTGGGGCTTTAGTTTTCCTTTGCTAGCAAGCGTGTATTTTGGTAGGGGTTTTTCTCTATTTCGTCACATGTACAAAACAATCCCCATGCAAACAACGGTTCAGATTCGTTTAAACAGTCTTCACACCGGCGCTGTTCAAGTAGCCAGTAAGCACCTTGGTGAATTCCTGGTCAACTAGTGACCAGGGCTTGCGAACACCACCAGCTTGCCACCCACGGAGCTCCATGCCTTTCTTGATCGAGGCGGAGTAGTAGGTGTGTGTATCGAGATGGTTGACAATAGGCCAGATCTTCTTCCACAGTTCACGGCCTTTTTGGATGTCCTTCTCCACAGCCAGAGCATTCCAGAGAGCTACAGACAGCTCAGGAATGAAGTTGGTGGCTCCCCAAACCGATCCCTGGGCACCAGCTGCGAGGCCGTAGAAGGTGAGAGTGTCCCAGCCGTTAAAAGGGATGATCTTGTCCTGGCCAAACAGCAACTCAGTAAGGGCAGGACCGTCGCCAGAGGTATCTTTCAGGTACTTGACACCAACATCATGCAGGTTCGCAAGGTCCTGAGGGCCAAGTTTCTGGCCGGTAATCGATGGGATGTTATAGTACAGGAGAGGAAGACCAGTCTCGTCATGGATATCCTTCAGGTAGGAGCGCAGCTCGTCCTTGCCAGGGGGCTCATAGAAGGGAGGAAGGACCATAAGGGCGTCAGCTCCAATCTTGGCGTGATGGCGAGCAAGGTCAAGAGCCTCAGCGGTATTGAGGGCGCCAATACCAGCGCAGACGGGGGCTCGACCAGCAACGCCCTTGATAACGGATTCCATGAGCTCCTTGCGCTCATCCAGACTCAGGGTTGCGAACTCGCCAGTACTGCCACCAGGGACAAACCCGTGAACACCAGCATCTAGCATACGATTGATGTGAGCATGTAGAGCCTCATGGTCGAGTGAGCCATCAGCCTTCAAAGGCGTGATAATGGCAACCATAATACCGAAAAGAGGCTTGGGGGCCATTTTAGATGTTTCCCTCTTGGTATGTTGAAGGGTATTTGGAGAAGAGAGGTCTCACACAGTGTGATGTGCTGAAGGTAAGGAAGATAGTGTTTGTGATGAAGGTTCAGGAAACAATCGATGTCTTTTTGAGATGTCGTGCTGCTGTTATAACTTTCGAGGCACTACGATTCCTTCTTAGTTAATGGACTCCGACCGGCGGAGGCTACATCATGTGCAGCCGCCAAGATGGCCGGAAAAGGCAACTTTCCGCTGCGAGGGGATGCCGTGGTGGTAATCGAATCGGGCGCCGTTGTGGAACTTATCCGCTAAAGATATCGGACTCGGAACGCAAAGCCATTTCCAGACCTCAATCCCGTTGAGAAGACTCACCTCATTACACTATGACCCATACGTTTCACTCAGAACGGTCCCGTCTGGCCAAATGTAGACGAGGCTAAGCCCTGCCCTCGATTGGTTCTCATGTGTGTAATGTTGCCTCCTCATCAACCCCGCACCTTGTCGATCCCCCTCCCCCAAAAGGCCGCATCTGTAACCGTGAGGTGGGCACTTGTTTGGGTCGTCATGTTTCTCTATTTGGCTCTTCTCCATTCTGCGAGTGAAGTAACATATTATCTGTCAATGTTTCCCATTATGGCATCTGTTGCCGGCGGGCCACAATGCCTCGATCTGTCAGCGCTTGAGACGCCTTATCCATCCAGGCACGTTGCTTCAAATTGAGAACTGATGTCGCCTGTATTTAACATCAGCTTGGTGCTTGTCTGTCTTGCCATCAATCTCCCTAACATACTCATAGTTGCTCCATCCAAAAAAAAAAAAAACCACATAGAGATCGTTGGTGTCCAATTTTTGGCCACTCGTGTACTCTCAGTCCTTATTTTTCTCATTCACAATGTCTCCCTCCAGCATCGCACTCAAAGCGCCCAACGGTGTGAGCTATTCGCAGCCCACGGGACTATTCATTAACAATGAGTTTGTCCAATCCTCTGGAAACAGGACCCTGGACAGCATTGACCCCGCGTGAGTAATGCACCTCTACACAAATCTCCAAAGAGACTTCTTGCACATATCGGCTTGTCGACTTCTGTACGACCTGGCTCTGACTCGTTTTAGTACCGAAGAGTTGATTGCGACTGTTCAAGCGGCTACGGAAGCAGATGTTGATAAGGCTGTCAAGGCTGCCAAGGCTGCCTTCAAGACCTGGAAGGACCATGAGGGCTCGGAGCGCGGCAAACTGCTGTACAAGCTTGCTGATCTGATTGAGGCCAAGCGCGAGCTGTTCGCCACTGTTGATGCTTGGGACAACGGTATGTACCTTGTTCATATACCCCCCACAAGGTTGCCTTGCTAGGTTGAAGGATGTATCTGACGACTTTGATAGGTAAAACTTTCGCCGAGGCCATTGAAGGTGACCTTGTGGAAGCTGTCGGCGTGTTCCGCTATTACGCCGGCTGGGCCGACAAGACCTTTGGTCAGACCATCGGCACCACCACCCAGAAGTTCGCATACACCATTCGTCAGCCAATTGGTGTGATCGGCCAGATCATCCCCTGGAACTACCCGCTGTGTATGGCGGTGGTAAGTTCAACACAAAATCCCCCTCTCGGGGATATATGTAAGCAGCAACTGACGTGCTTTTCTATATCTTGTAGTGGAAGCTAGGTCCCGCCCTGGCAACAGGAAACACGGTTGTCATAAAGGCAGCAGAACAGACCCCTCTGAGTATCCTCCTCCTTGCCGAGCTGGTCAAAGAGGCGGGATTTCCCGCAGGCGTTGTCAATGTCATCAACGGTGCGGGTGGCGAGGCCGGCTCTGCTCTAGTGTCTCATCCCTTGGTTGACAAGGTCGCCTTCACCGGATCGACAAGCACCGGTGCCAAAATCATGGGCGCCGCTGCCGCAACCCTTAAGAATATTACTCTCGAGACTGGTGGCAAGTCACCACTCCTCGTTTTCAATGATGCGGATATCGAGCAGGCGGTCAACTGGTCGCACTTCGGTATCATGTCCAACCAGGGCCAAATCTGCACAGCTACCTCTCGTATCCTCGTTCAGGCTGATATTTACGATGAGTTTACTAAGAAATTTATCGAGCGTGTGAAATCTACTAGCCACGTCGGCAACCAGTGGGATGCAAAGACCTACCAAGGGCCTCAAGTCTCCAAGGTTCAATATGACCGTATTCTCGACTATATAAACATTGGTAAGAACGAAGCTACTCTCGCCCTTGGTGGCAAGCCTTCCAGTGCCGGAAACGGCAAGGGCTTCTATATCGAACCCACCGTCTTCATTGATGTCAAGCCCACCGCTCGCATCTACAGAGAGGAGATCTTCGGTCCTGTTGTTTCCATTGCCAAGTTCAACTCCGAAGAGGAGGCTATTGAGCTGGCTAATGATACCACATACGGTCTGGGATCTGCAGTATTTACGACAAATCTAGAGAAGGCTCATCGTGTTGCGGCGCAAATTGAGGCTGGCATGGTCTGGGTAAACAGCAGTCAGGATTGCGATCCTCGCATCCCGTTCGGTGGCGTTAAGCAGAGTGGTATCGGCCGCGAACTCGGTGAAGCTGGTCTAGAGGCTTACTCGCAGATCAAGGCAGTGCACATCAACATGGGAAATCGCCTATAAAAGGGATGGGTGTCCAGTCTTGACGGGTAGAATAGATGTTCAGTTGGCCCTTAATTGATATGATCCAGTTTTAGCTTTTCCGCAGCGGCTACATAATCTCCCCACACCACCCAAAGGCCAGTCACCCCCAATATGTCAGGTTCCCGTGGAATATAGCCTTGTCATTAGACTCGGCCCAGGCTCTCATTTAGGGCGATGGAGCTTCTGCTTCTAGGAGCATAGCTTGCTTGTGAGGTAAATGTATTGTCGAGCACATGTTACGATAGGGTCTTAATAAGATCGAAATTATCAACGATCGAAGGCTAAATACTTGACATAGCATGCGTACTTCTAATCACACCAGATTTGTCATATGCCATAAATCCAGTCCCCTCTCGGCAGCCCACATAATCTACCTCGATCTCATTGCTTTTCATGATAGACGCCTCCTCCCAAAGGCAAATCTTGCCAACCCCATTACCCATCTTTCCAACCGGGCAGTAATCGTCCATCCACTTCTTCCGAAGCTTGATATGCCCCCGGTGAACTCGGCCAATTCGTTCAAACTCCCTCATATCCAGCCAGTAGAAGAGCTTGATTTTCCTGTTATGGCTCAGATTGATAGGTCCGCTGTCCTTGAACCTTCCAAATTCGGGGACGTAGCCCATTCGAACACGCAAAAGTCCGTTTTCCCTAGTGTTCTTGCCAAGATCCTGCATCCACCCAGAAACAAGTTCGTCGAATTCCTCGAACCAATGTTTCTTTTCGATCGGTGCCATGAGCGAGTGATCTTGTCCCTCAATAGGAAAACAGATGTTATCGGGCAGGTCGGTGATCACCGTTCGTCCCGGCCGAATGGTATCTTGTCACAGAGAGTATTTAAGCCCTTTTGGCCTAGCAGGCTAGCTTTTGATATATCTGTTTCGTAGATGCCCTCTGGAACGGCATCTAGAGGGGGCATGAGCTGGTCCTCGGAAGTGGACTCGGGGATGCGGTCACGTAAACACCCTCAATACCCAATCTTCTCGTTAATTATTTTCTTATCCCCCAAATCATTTAGACCGTTCTTGTTCTCTGCGGTCACGGCGTTCTGGTTTCGACTAGGTGTTACAGTCAAACTCGCGCCAGATGCCAGCATTTTCTTGAAGGGAATTCCAGAAGCTCTTCACTGGTTGGCTTTTCCACCACTCCTCATACGTCTCTAAGCGCCAGTAGGATAAACCAGATGCGGGTGCCCAGCCCACCATCGCTAGGGTAGACGATGCGATCAATATGGGTCTTGTCTTTGATCAGGTTCTCGAACTAGTCAATCAGCTCGGCTTGCTAGCCAGCCGGTTCTTCGCCTCGGTACTATACACCGAAGATACCGTCGAGAAACTTGTCTCCGGCTCCGAACTTTGCTCGGTAAAACATGATGCGAAACTAAGTTAAGGATTTCCTTGATAGCCGAGGCAATGGTGGTATAAAGTACTAACCCCCCAGCGATCTGGCTGAACAAGTTCAAATTGCGTTCCCAACTCTGTGACGAGCTGGAGAATATCAGGAACCTTTATAGCTTACGAAGACCAGTACTTGCCTAAGATCACACAGCGTCAACCCGTGACCATTCAGCCCAGATCATACTGATTGGCGATTGTTATCACCTACCGGCCGCAGATCAAACGCTTACCACCACACAAGGTAATGGTAGTGTTGTGAAGACGGAATTGTATCATGTTCCGTTATCAACCCATCCAGTAGTCTGGGTGCCATATCATGAAATCTAATCTACTTCAAGTTTAGTCCAACTTTAGGACGCTCAACCGATTCAGGCCTAGACGAGTCCGCAGATATCAGGATTGGGCGCACATATCGTTCTCAGCAGAAGATTTACCACCCCTGAATCCGAATCCGATTTTCACGAAACCGAGAGCGATTCATAGTTTCCAAAACCGAGAGCGATTCCGCTGTCCAACAAGATAAGGGTTACCAGATCGCTCGCGGGAAGCAATAAGCTATCTAAAACTCTTATGTGAGCGCCATAACACGGGTCATTGGGGGGCCAATAGACCACGGTTATCGTCGAAGTAGCAGATGAGTTCATATCTTTCGCTGGGCCTACAGCGACGACTCCTTCTACGGAGGCATTTATATGAAGCATAATTCCACTACATATCAGTAAATGGTTTTGAGTACATGTGAATTTGGTCTGGTTGCTAGGGAAATCCGCTGGTTTTCATCAGCTTGCCCACCTTATGCATGGGTAACCTCAACATTATCAATTCTCCGCTCACTAATAATCCGCAACTTTCTTCTCAGGTAATTGAATGGATTATTAATGAAGATGCGCCCAATTAGATGAAACTCGTCAAGCCTTTACTTATAATAACTACGGTATCAAGCGATTGTCTAGCTTGTCTAGGAGGCTGCGGGAGATTGTCTGTGTCTCGGATGGTCTGCCGATCGCTGGCTTTACCTAAGGTGAACTTATTTCTCGTCGAGGATCTAGACAAAGACCAGGAGTCCAGAAGGAGTAAAGGTGACGATACAGAAGATGCAGAGAGATGGTCTCTTACCCTTATCAGAGCGATCAATATCCATCATCACCACTGGCCTTCATCATAAGGGTACAAGCAGAACTTGCTTTCATTCTGCACAAACCTATAAATCGATTGCCTCAATGGGCCGTGATGTTAGTAGGGGCAGCCATTGGGCATGATCATGATTTCTTCAAGTGCCACCTCGACTTGTAAAATGTTAGGCAGAATCATCTTTTATTACTTAATCCTGAGATCTTCGTCCATCAAGGTTAGTATAATCAAAAAACTAAAGAATTTCCACGTCATTCACGCTATTTCCAAAGGCATTTCCCTCGCTCGTCTTCATAGCTGTGCCTTCTGTTGCACTATTACTCAAGCGAAGCACCATCTCTCCCCAGTGCCCATTCCGCCAACAAGCCAGGCTCCCGGTCAATCTTCTCTTCGCACGCTGCCAGCCAGAGCCACTCAGCCTTGAACTCCTCGAAGCAGTGGAACCACTCCTCAGAGTCAGGCACTTCTTCCAGCGATGTTAAACAGCTTATCTGCCGCCCAGTCACCTCATGAGTCACCACTTCAGCTCTGAGATACGTGTACTGTTCATGAAACTTGGTGAGCCGGTCAATGTGCTCACGATCAAGGCGCCCCCTGCGGCCCATTTGAATCACGCTGTCAATCACCCAAAGCAAACCCTCCCTCATTCCGAGAAGAGGCCACATGAACTCCAACCTACGCCCGTGAAGTGTGAGGTGGCGTTCCAGGGCTTCCATCTTCTCAACAATCAGGCCTTTCACCCGTGGCAGCAGGTCCTCGCCCAGAGCCTCTCGGCCAGACTCCCGGGCGAGACAGGAGTTGCAGAGCGCGCCGGGCGACAAGGTCAACTCCATCTGTGGGGGGTCGCGGAATTCCCTCAGCTCCTGCCACCGCTCGCACCGGGGGCACCGGGCCATACACAACTGCCATTGATACACCCGGTGCGGAGAGAACCTTCTCTCCTGGCAGTGGGAGCAGTCTTTCGCATGGGGTGACACGGATCGTGTCCCCCCAAGTACCTGCTCAAGGCCAGGATAGAAACGATCCAGAGTCGATCTGAACAAGGCAGTGCGGCTGCATTGTACGGGCACTGGCCGTTGTCCATCCCAATCAGAAGACGGTGGCGACAAGAATCCAGCCTGATACTGGCACTCGTTGCACAGGCGTTCCCACAAAGGGGAATCCCGTTTCCCGCCAGACCGCTTTGGTGTCCACGACGTCTGGATATAACCACGCTGTCTCCATCTCGACGTTCTTGACACCGTCTGCAACGACCTGTTATCAAAATGGATATGTGATAGCATCCGCAAGCAACCTGTACAGGCCCAGTTATGGAGCTCCCAGTGTTTCTTGTACACCCGAGAACCCCGTGGGCGAGACCGTTGCTCGCTATACTGGCGCACATGGGCCTCGTGCTCGCGGAGGTCCTCTCTCTATGGTTAGCTACAGCAAGTAGATGAATCAACGAAGTAGTGTATGTCCTTACCTATTGCGAGAAGCCATTCGCCCATTTCTCTTTTGTTCGGTTTGATCACCGAGCGGAAATAATGGTTCGTCTGGCTAAGGCTAATGAGGCCGATCGCGTCGAGCTCGGCAACGATGTAGTGGTGCAGCTCCCCGGGGAGCAAGGTCAGCGTCACCCGCTGCGGTGTCTCGACGATGTCGCGTGTAGCCATGCAGGAAGCCTTCGACTGGGAGTTTTCTTGGATGTTTTTTCGATGGGCTAGATGAGTTGAAGGTTGGGGGAAGAGATGTTTGGGAGGATGGTGGACATTCTTGCTGTCCGAGTTGTATGCTTCATGATATATATATATACATATATGTATATCTTACGGTTTTTTTTTTCTTGCCACCGCCCTGCCTGCTTAATTTTTTTCATACTTTTGCTCAACACGAGATCTCTCATCAGCTGGGGAACTGTTATTCAGCCACCAAGTGGCGAAGCCCTCTTATTCTATGATCAAGTGCACATGAACAGCAACCTTAACATCCACTATCAGGATTAGTGCGAATATAGGACTAACCTTATCAAAGCCCATCGTATACATTCCTTGAATATTTGGTGCGATGAAATCCGGCATCTGCGAATTATGGTCGATATTCCTTGGGAACAATAGAAGAGATGGGTAATGCCAGATACTAGGAAAGCCTTGCGAATCATATTAATCGCATTTCTAATGAGAGAGGGGGGAGTGTGAATACAATGGGGACAAGTGGCAGCAGCCACATGTACCTACTACAGACTAACCCTGATAATCTAGAACCTTGAAACAATCGTCAGGAGGAAGCACATGTGTCAGCTGGACGCGTTACCTCGGTTTGAGGCTTGGGCCTACCAAACCCTTTTGGCATGACACGTCCTACCGGCCGAAAAGTAATGGAAAATGTGCCACCCAGGACGAGTCCGATAGAACTCTACGAACTCTCTGGATATGAATCTAGTCGATGGAACCTAGGCGATGCTTTTGTGCTTCCGCAATTCGTGACATTCTAGGTACGGTACTAAAGCTAGATAATGGTGCGATTTCATATTACCAAGTAATTACATTGTTTTCATATGTCAAACAGTCACAAATGATTACCACTTTCATCTGTAGCAAGAGATTATATATATTTATTCAGCTGATATCTGGCTCGTCCCGTTCTGATAGAATGTCTGAACCTCTGACCAGGTCCTGCAGGAGCTGGCTTCCTGTATACCGTGGAAAATTTTGACCAGAATACTTTGCCTCTTCAAAACGCAAAGCATTAAATATTATTCTTCGGATCGCGCCTATGATTGAATTAATAAGTAGGCATAATTTAATATGATAGGGGACCTTACTGCTTGTACGAAGTTTAGTTATCCATTCAAGGGTAGTCTTATATTGCCTATGAAATCTTTTACGTCTGGCTTCCTTATTAGCTGCGTCCTCTCTCCATGGGTTTCCTTGACTATCTTGGAACGGCCGAATTCCAAGCAGAACATAACAAGCAGTGATACCGAGAGCCCAGATGTCTTCTGTGTGATTATATGAAGCCCTTTCACGTTCAGGGGATAGATAACCGGGGGTACCACTGTGGCCAGGTGTTGCGGCCCTACATGAGCCTAAGGCTAGGGGTTTTGTGGATTCGATATCGCGGGGAACTGCCCTGAAAGGATAGGTTGTGGGGTGAGATGTAAGTAATGTCTCCCCGGAAAGTTGGAGACCAATATTGGCAGGTTTAACATCGGAATGAATGAAATTCACTTGGTGAAGAAAATTAAGGCCCTGTAGATAGTCCCGAAAAATAATTTCCGAGTTATGTTTACTAGATATAGATAGAAATCAATATTAATTAGACTATAGGATAGTATTTATTAAGATATCACCTACTGTGTTTGTACTAGAAGCTTTTCGAGGGTAATAGGTGTAAAGGGGGACGGAACAAGGTGGACCTCATCCATGGCTCCAGGAATCTCAAAAGTCTCGATAAGTCGAAGTACATTCTTGCTTGGTGATGAGTCGAGTAGCTCGGTGATCTTTCTCATTGTTGAAATTGATTCTGAAGCTAAATTTCGCCTGGAGATTATTGTTTTGATAGTGAAAATTTTATTACCAGTTCTGCTAACTGCTGGCTGTACAGATCTATATGAGCCAGCACCTAGTGCTCTATACAGGGTGTACTGCCTAAGGGTACTTGTGGTGGACCCAGGAGTTGGTGTTGCAGAAACAGTCTCGCTTGGTGCCTGAGAATCAGTACTATATATTTGTACCAGGTAATCTCTCAGAATAACTTTTGCCTGTTCAGTTTGGCTAAAGTTCGTATAAGTGAATTCATATTTCAATCCACCAATATCGAGTTTATTACTGGCGGAAGGAACGCTAAGCCTGTAGAGTGGTCCTGTTGTAGCTGATTCTGAATTTACGGAGATAAGGTTGGGTTGATGACTGGCTAGATATGCAAGGGGAATGGTATTATCGACTCTCAGGGAAGTATTAATTCGCGAAACGGATGTTTGTCTATCTATTGTCAGGACTAGGTTAGCGGAAAGTTGTGAACTATACCGCCTCAGAGTCTAACCAGTAGATGATGACTTTTTAAGGTTAAAGAAGTATCCGCCAGCCCAAATAAATATCCCTATCTCGCTATCTATAGAAGATGATGGAGATGACGATCCAGGTATCTTATTGAGGTGATGGGTCATTAATTGAGCCACTGGCTTTGACTCAACCTTTTCATTAGAGTCTAGCTACAGAAACTGGACAATACGAGCCATGTGTTCTGGAGATCACTATGTTGCTGCTCCTGTAAGATATGGTCGACCACCTCTGTGAAGGCTAGAAAAGCAGTGGCATATTTCGGCTTCAAAGTAAAGAATGCATTATCGGGGCATCTGACCTGCATAGACATTATGGGCAAAGGATGCGAGTGATCAAGCTGAATTATACTGTGAATTCATGGACAACTGAAGGCAGGGAAGAATTTCGGGGGTAACGTGCACGGTGGTTACTTCGGCAAGGCGAAACTATTATCCGACTCCTAGTCAGCGAATCTCGCGCGTGACCTGGTTCTCTTCATCCTCGCACCAACTTCGTCACCAAATGAAGAACAATTATGCGACTGTGAGCTCCTACAAGGAGATAGTTCTTCAACATCGGTGGACATATGAGTTTGCCTCTCACTTGCCGGAGTATGATGTACGCAATTACTCTAAAATTCCAGGAATGCGCCAAGCTAATATCAGTTCTAGGCGCTCCCGTGTCCAACCACCAATGATGGGGCCACTCTTATAACCCAACCGCCAACACCAGCCCTCCCTTCACATCTAGTATAGGATGGAGAGTTTTCTTTAAGGCTTGAAGAAGCATTCTTGAAAAAAATGCACACAGATGATGAGCTATGGGCCCAGTGTGTGGATTAGATAAACTCCTTAGACTCGGAGGATTCCCCAAGTGAGGATGAAAGGTTAGACGCGGAGCGAGTGGAGGGTGAAGAAGCAGTATGTACAGCTGGCATGACCCTGGGTCATACCTCTCTTGACAGGGAGACAGGCCAGGGCTTGCACGAGGGAAACAACAAATCTGCGATTGCGAGACCACGGAAACGAAAAGCAGACTCCTCGCAGGAACCACCAAATAAGAGGGCGGTCTTGGCGGTCTGAGTAGGCTCGACAAATCATCACAACGGATTGTAACGGTGGAGTGAGATATTATTTTGAGCGAAAATCGCCAGCCAGTTCAGTTGTTGATTTTTGAAAGGTTGCAAAAGCAAGCAGCGCTCTCTGTTTTCTGTTATTAGCGTCCGCAGCCTATTGAGACTTGTATGTCTTTCATTCTTCTCGCTAGAACATGTGTTACTACAACGACTTTATGGAATGAGAATTCACAGTGGCAATGACCAACATGCAACCCCATCAGCATCCACGACGACTACACTGGCACATTTACGCCTGGATCTTTCGAAGGAAGCACTGCATCATCGTGTTTATGTTGATTGCGATTGGGTTCACTCTTATGCAGGATAAGGTAATAGCGCCCATATTCGGAGGATCTCATCTTAGCTGAACAAATGGCCAAGACGAGTGATGAATGGCTCCATGTGAAATATTGTAAATTTGTATATCCAAGCCTATATATAAAAAAATATTACCCTTGAATTCGAATTTCAATTCAAGAACTCCTCGTAAGAATAATGCCCAGACATACACACTATATACCAAAGAGCAACGAGTATCAAACCCGCACAAGGAGCCAAAATACAATAAAACAAATGCTAGCGTCCATCAAGAACACATCATAGAACACATCATGATTTGTCCTCTACTCACACCGGGTTGGGCCAGATCTGCTGTTGCTGCCACTGCTTGATCTTGTACACCTCGCGTGCAATACCCTTGACCTGCCCAACCAAGTGCTCAGACGAGGGCCACACGGTTGCATACTTGGACAATGCACCGAGATTGAGGCGAATCCGCTGGCCGACATCGTCATCATGCCGTACAAAGGGAAGCCCCCACCAACTTAGCTGGACGGTGGACGCAAGCGTGATCATGTAGGCAAAGAAGGGCGTATGCTTCAGCAGGGAAACGCGCAGGGTGATGAGCTTCGTAATCTCATTAGCGGATTGGATGGCGTGTTTGGTGTGGGTGTTGAGGCCGGAGCTGGTGAGAGCAGGTGTGTTGGGCGCGCAGGCGTCAATTGCTAGGGTCGGGGTCGTGTCGAGCTGGGAATGAGGCTGGTGCAAGAGAATAGAGATGGCATGCAAGGTCATGTAGCCTTGGAACATCATCTCGTCCAGTTTCGTCCCGTTGAAGAGTCCTTCCCGTTTAGATAGTGGTAGGTTCAAACGCCAGCCTGAGAGAAGAGTCTCGATCCTGGTGATGTTCTCATCATTAGGACCCACGATGCGCGCGGTCATCATCTGCCCAATGTAGCGGGCGCATTGGATCAGGTATGAAAATGATGAAAACTCTTGTATGTCGTCCAAGAAACCGCTATTTTCCATTTGTTCCAAATCGCGTGGTGGAGGTATAGTCTGAAAGAATATGTTAGTTGAGACTTTTTATCTCCAAAAAATCATCACCAAAGGATGTACGGTGGCCTTCTTACCCCTGCTTGATACTGATCCTCCTCGCATGGAAGGGCCACAGTGGTCGGGACATGGTACAGATTGAAGGCCGTAGTGCGATGAACCCCCGCGATCAGCGCGTCGATGATGTAGAGATTCCACCAAGTTCTCCTCCAGCTCTCCTCCAGCACCGGCAGCCCCTGCCCATGGAGCGAGGCAAATATGCGGGTGTTGATGCCGATTTCAACAGCGGTTGTCTCCAAGTCGTTCAAGATCTTGTGGACCCTGTCTCTCTGGCGCGTTCCGTCAAGGCCGAGGATAAGGACCATCATTGCCTGGATCAGGAACCCGTCCTTTGAAACGTCCGGCTTGTGGATGAGGCCCCAGGCCTCGTTGAAGAGTGTGATGGCATTGACGCTATTTGCCTTTTCGATATAGATGGATCCAACCCAGCGCATGGCCGCCAGCAGATGCTTAATCGCGCTCTCCTCAACGAAACGAAGGAGAAAATGCTTGGGCAGGACGAAGGCGTGGGCACCGTGGATGTGGTGGTAATACGAATCAAGGTAGACATCCCCCAGCGTGTCCAACTGGAGGCTGTAGTAAGGCGCAGAGAAGCTAAAGCCGTCATCGACAAACGAATAGCCGTGAGGCAGGCTGGGGTTGAACTGGGCGAAAGGCACCTCACTGGCCTGGAAGGCGAAGGGGGGCATAGGAGCAAAGTCGAAGGAGTCCGAGTCAAATACGCCGGCCATGGTTGGCGCGTAGAACGGAACAGAATCTACGGCTTGAGTTGCGGGAGCCGACCCGAGGAGGGTGTATGGCGGTGGTGAAGGCCCGATGATGGCGACATCCTTGGAAATGTACTCGGGAGTGACGGATTGGAGCGTGCGAAGCTGCTGCTGCTTCTTGGACTTGGAAATGGCAGCGACGCGCGGGCCTCTATAGCCGCGACGCGATGCGACATACGTGCACTCTGTCTCCTGGATGATGCAGCGGGAACACGGCCTCTTGCCGTCGCATTTCTGATGTCTGGTGCGCTGCACCATCAAACCACCACGACCAGGGTCAGCCACGGCCCATTCCAGTCCAATTCAACGGAAGATCGACTCACGCAGGTGATACAGGCAGTGGAGATGGGCGGCTGGTCCACACGGCCAGCTGGCTTGGCCGCCGAAGCGGTAGTCGACGGCATCGCGGAGGACGGCGCTGGAGGAAGGGGGAGCTGCTGCGCGCTGCCGGAGAGAGGGGCCATCATGGGCTTGAGGTCGCCGTCCTCGTTAAACGACCCGTCGACATGTTGGTGGCCCGGAATGCGATTCGGCGCCGGGTACATGGGCAGCGGCACGATGCGATTGAGGGCTCGTGATGGATCGAGCAGAGGGAGGCGACGCAATGGCAGGGAGGAGAGACGACCAGAGATTACCACGATCCTGGACGCAGGGAGAGAGCCGAAAAAAATAATTTGTGGCTGAAGCGGTCTCACGACGCTTTACGCATCTCGTACAACGGCAGGTAGCACCAGCGAGCGCCGAGGTTGTCCAAACCACATCAGTCCAGCGCCATGAGCCCCCAAGAATAGCACCTACAATGGCATGAACCTCCTACTGCAGCAGACCTCCAGCGGTCGCTAAGGGAAGCCTAGACCTCAGTGATTGCACCGGCCGAAAGGTTGCATCAGGGCTGCCGGGGAGTCCCCATTGCGCCCGCTGATTGGCCTACTAGCGGGACCGGTAGTGCTGCCACCTGTCAGGCCCCTGCAAAGCCCCCCAAAGTCCTTCGTAGGGCCGTGGCAGTGCCCTTTGCCCTCCAATCCTCATTTGCTCGCGTGTGGCACTCAGTAGTAGAGGCAGCCCGTGCATCAATCAAGCATTGGGGCGCATGCATCAATCGTACGAGCTGCCTTTTTTTTGCATATTCTCGTAGCGGAATGATGGCTGAACCGTTCATCCGCTCTGGTGGTACGCGACATCCGGATGCAGTTGAGGGCGGTCTGAATGCGGCGAGGGAATAATTTCCTCCGCCAACTCCGCCCAGATATTGGGAGAGTACCATTTTCGTCCCCTGGAGTCTTCCATCCTTTGCCAGGTTGCCCTCTGGGGTCTGCTCCATCGGACGCCTGCCAATGCCACTCACCGCAACAAGCTTTCCGTCGTTTCAGCTTGGAGTTGCAAAGCGGGGCAGAATGATGGCAATCTTGGAAAAAAAGAGTTTTGAGGAATTTGTTGGGTTCCATCTCATCTCATCATTAAATTCAAGGACGCGACCTGCCCAGCAATGCCATCTCTCAACAGCGAGACGAACGACATGAAAAGAACGAGAGCGATGGTGATGGATGGAGTGCAATTAATTGCATAGATGGAGAGATGAGAGGAAAATGAAATGTTACAGAGCCGTGTCAGTTCACCCACCACGCTGAATAAGCCAATCCATTGATGTCTCCCCAACGAATTGATGCCGACCGCTGATTACATAAAAACAACATTACCGACAATCCGGCTGTGATCACAAGAACATCTCGTATCCGTCCACAGGGTAAATTAATGCTCACTTGCATCATCGAAGAAACTCACCCTCGGGCCTTGATACCCGATGGTTTTCATGGTGATCTACATGGCGATCTACACGGCCGTTGTAGGTTTTAGGACACGAGCTGATGGCCGATCACCCGTCTGAAACTCCCGGTTAGCTACCCCGATCGCCCGTCAACGTGGGCTCAGGTTCAACGGACGGCGATTGGTTTCCTGGTGGGAAAGAGGACTATTTTCTCATCTCATACCGAACTTTAGTCCAAGAATAGACTGCGCCCATGGCAATGACGAAGTAATTGTTCGTAAGTACTTATTGATTGCTCCAGGTAGTCGAAGATCAGCGCATGTCATTGTGGGAAGTCATTGAATACGAAGACTCCATGCAACATGTCCCACTGCATTGATGAGGAGCCTGTCGCTCATACCCTACCTAGTGTACATATATAAGGCCCATACTCGTCTGCTGCTCAGATAGACCAATATCATCATCATCCATTACTTCGCTTCATCTCTTGCATAGCACAAAACACTCTCATCCTCAAAATATTCAAGATGCGCTTCTCCGTCACCGCCGTTGCCGCCACTCTTGCAGCCACCGCCCAGGCTCGCATCTATGGCATCTCTGTCCCGGAGACCATTAAGCCCGGAGACAAAGTTGACCTCAAGATCATCAGCCAGGGCTACATCCAGAGAGTCGACGACATCGCCATTGCATTCGGCTACAACTCCAAGGCAGCTGCCTACCCCGACACTCTCGGCAACCTTCTCGACTCTTTTTATCTTGGCCCTGGTAAGTACTCTGGTTCCGCCCATTTAATTCAATCCGAGGCTAATAACATACAACCATAGATGAGTCCAACTTGGGACAAGCAGTCATCGTGAAGAGTGTCACGTTCCCTGATAGCATTGCCACTGGGGAGGGTGTCGTTTCTGCTGGCCTCTACAGCCTGTATGGTGTTAGTAAGGGCCCAACCTTGTCCAACTACAATGTCACCATCACATTTGGAGACAGTACCTCCACTACCTACAAAAACAGCTTTTAGTGGATTATCGGTATACTGGCATCTCGAGAGAATTCATAGATTATAGATTATTTTCAGCAATTAGTGACATAATAGAAGCAAATAACAGAAGATGAATACCCCGAGCAATGGCAACTCTACTTATTGGCCAGCTTTGATTCCACCGGTACAAAATTCCCGTCTCATCAGACAAAGTTTTCACGAAATTTGTAGAGCGTACTGAAGAAAAGAAATCGTTATTTAGCAATTTCTCTCCTATGATAAAGGGCAAGCAGGATAATTAACCAACAAGTCTTGGTTGACTACTATTGACAACAACCCATCTTCAATTAGAACGGTTGTAGGGTAGGTAGTCTGCTTATCTGCATAACACGCCATGAGGTTAGTCACTGCGTCCGATAATGGCCTAGCAACAGGGTAAACGGTCTGTGTTTGGGATCTGTGGCTGGTGAGAGTGGGACTGCATGTGGCGCGCCACAGCTCGGTCTGCTGTCTTGGGCTTAGCGCAGGCACGTTCTTGGACCGCGATCGCAGAGCTTCTCACCAGCCACAAACAGAGGGGCAGGTCGGGAGATTTTGATGCCCCGCGGTCGGAGAGAAACAATCATGACCCAGTCACAGTCGTTCTATATCCCGCTTCCCTCTGTCGCCGTGTGGACTCGCGTCTCTCTAAACCTCCATCCCTCTACTGCTGCGAGTTAAGCATCGTCAATTGGTCATTTTCTCGGTCTCCAAGCTCGCTCTCTGTTCCCATCACACACAGCCAGCACGCCAATCATGGATCTGGTAAATCAGTACGTGCCCAAAATGCAGCCTGACCTACCTTGACCGACCCCTCTACGACCAGACCTAACCTATCTTGACAGCCTCGAAGGCCGGCTACTATTCGCCGTGCCCAAAAGTGAGTCCCTCTCCCTCTCCCTCTGCCCGCAGACCCTTCTCCTACCCGCTGTCGAATCTGAGCTAACCAGCCGATCTCGTCCAGAGGGTCGCCTGAACCAAGCCGCACTGAACCTGCTCGAGGGTGCCGACATCCAGTTCCGCCGCGAGAACCGTCTCGACCTCGCCCTCGTCAAGAACCTCCCCATCGCGCTCGTCTTCCTCCCCGCCGCCGACATCCCGACCTTCGTTGGCCAGGGCCGCGTCGATCTCGGCATCACGGGTTGGGACCAGATCCAGGAGCACGACGCCGGCGTGCGTGCGTCGGCCCTCCAACGGGGCGTCGAGTTCACAACGGGAGGATGCGACATGGTCATGGACCTTGCCTTCGGCGGCTGCAAGCTCCAGGTCCAGGTGCCCGAGAAGGGCGAGTACAGGACGGGCAAGGACCTGATCGGCAAGACGATTGGCACCAGCTTCGTCGGCCTCGCTGCCGACTACTTTGCTAAGCTGGAGGCCGAGCAGGACGGCGACACGAGCAGCCCTGGAAAGCGAGTGCTCAAGACCCAGATCATCGAGCTGAGCGGCAGCGTCGAGGCTGCGTGCGCTCTTGGTGTCGCCGAGGGCATTGTCGATCTTGTTGGTATGGATGGACCTTGACTTACCTTGTCTTTACTATGTTCATAACAGACAGCTAACACGGCTCGATAGAATCAGGAGAGACGATGCGAGCCGCAGGCCTCAAGGCCATCGACACGGTCGTCGAGTCGACCGCGGTGCTGATCAAGTCGCAGAACCCGTCCAACCCCGAGACCCTCGAGCTGATCGCCTCGCGCATCCGTGGTGTCATCACCGCGCAGAAGTACGTCCTCTGCCAGTACAACATACAGCGCGCCCAGCTGGCCGAGGCCACCAAGATCACCCCCGGCAAGCGCGCCGCGACCGTCACGGCGCTCGACGATGACGGCTGGGTGGCCGTCAGCTCCATGGTGGAGTCGAAGAAGATTGCGCTCGTCATGGACGATCTGTCGCGCGTCGGAGCCCAGGACATCCTCGTGCTAGACATTCACAATGCGCGGTAAGGGGGGCCTTTGTGCTTGCTTCTCGGTTTAGATTTCTTTCTTGGCGATGAAAAGGGAGCTTGGATTTGGATATTACAACATGGGACTGCGCTGGGATTGGGCTTACAACCCTCGGAAGCTGGGGTTAAGGGGCCATCCGCACTGTCAGACCTGACAGATTGCGATGCCCCCAATGGGGGAGAGTCGCGTATGTAGTAGCGGTAGATGGCATCAAGGGAATTATTTTCGAAACGCAATGTATTCCTGGAGGATGGATAAAAGGGGCTCGGCTAATCACGAGGTAGCTTTATTCTTTATTTCCAAATCATGGGTTAAACTTATTTAAAAAAAATCAAAAATCAAATTGAAACAAGGTGCTTCTATTGTGCCGCCGGATCTTTCGGCGGTTCATGTTGGCAGAGCCAAGATATTATTTCCAGGTGCTCCTGTATGCTGGAAGCACGCAAGAGGGCCATTACAGGCAACACTGAGTAAGAAATTGGGGGAAAGGTCAGCAAAGACCGGGCCAGCCATGTCGCACGTTGGTAAGCCTGCGTGAGCATCATATGATACTGTATACAAGCACAGCTCCATGGGGGCAGTGCAGGGGCCGAAGCCTCTGTGCTGGTGGACTTTCTGTTCTTGTTCACCACCCACTGAAATGATGCAGTGCCGAGAGTTTACTCCTGGTGCTTCGCCCTGGTCCAGGACGCGTCATGCCTTTTGGAGGGCTAATAAAACTGTTTTGTAATGACTTCCCACAGCCCAATCAGGCTACATGCTGCGCTCGTCCGTGCGAGCGATGACTTCACTCCTGTGTAAGACACGTCGGGGTCGAGGCATATGCATGGCCGATGTTCATTTTTGATTGGTCTTTCGGTGTCTTGAAGTGATTTATGTCTGATTTTGCCGTATTTGGCCTTTGATGGACCAATGTACTCTCCCAAGCTCTCACATCTGTGGTTCGCGTACTGTCAGCATTCCAGCGCATATTGACAGCAAAGCACGCGACAGCAGCCTAACCTCTGGAATTTGCGTCACAGAGTGACCGTGGGGTATTAGATCGATCCTTATTTGGCCAACATTTCAGAATACACAAGGATCTGGGTAAGCTCATTCAGTGGGCACTGGTACTGCCGCAGTGATCAAGGCCAACGGGGTCACGGCGGGAATGGCGGAAGGCCTTCGGTATTTTCTCCAGACCCCAACATCCACACATCTTGTTAATTTTAGAAACAGTCTATACTACACACTGTATGGCTTAGTGAATGGATACTCAGCCTTCTGGTTTTGTCGATCACCCACTACTTGAGTGTTCCGGGGTCTGTGCCTGCTATGTACCTTACGTTACACGTCACAGCAGAAGGCACAGGCAGGCTTGTTGGCGCCCTGTAATTTGTGCTGTGCAAGTAAGATGCAAGTAAGATGAGGCAAGAAGTTATTAGCCACAGACTCAAGAGCGAGGACAGACACATAAAAGCCTGCCTTCCCGGCCGTGCTTCTGGCATGAGATCCGCTTCTTCCCATCCCACCTCAGTCCCTTGAGCACTTCATCTCGAGACCAGATCAAGCACATTTGTCACCTGTCTTTACAATCTTTACACAGCGTCAAATCAAGCCCGTCTCTCAACCGCCAACATGAAGTCCAGTCTCGTCCTCCTTGGTGTCGCTGGTGCTGTCTCTGCCCAGACCACTCGGGCCCCGACCTCGGCTGACATCGACATCCCCTTCCCCACAAACGATGCCCAGCTCTCAAGCTGGATCAACAGCGTTTTCCCTACCTCGGGCGTCGTCATCCCCACCAACAGCGCCGAGCTGTCAAGCTTGCTCAACAGCCTGAGCCTCCTCCCTACTTCGGAAGGTTCCTCCAGCGGCTCTGCGTCCTCCAGCGGCTCTGCGTCCTCCAGCGGCTCCGCGTCCTCCAGCGGCTCCGTCACCGTCACGAGCTCTGGTTCCTCCTCCAGCGCCACCGACACTACCCTCACCAGGTCCACCTCCGCCGACGCTACTGGCACCACTACTTCCAACTCGGACTCTTCTTCTTCTACCGGTTCCTCTACTAGCTCCTCCGCTTCTGCCACTAGCACCGACGACGGCAGCGGTGTCGCCAGGCCCATGATCGGGGCTGGTGTCGCCCTGCTCGCCGCCGCCCTGGCCCTCTAAGCGGTGCCCAGGGGAGTCTCTTAGACTTTTATTTTAATACACACGCAATGTCACGGCCGAAATACCTTTTGGGAAGTTTGCTTTTTCAATAGCATTGGGTTTTCATGGTGGATAGATAAGTATATGCTTGACATTGCCACTTATACCATGGGACGTGAAATGGAGCATTTTTTCCTGGTTTAGATGCTATTGCACGCTCGCTATTCAATGTAGTTGAAATAGACATCAAGAACTTTATAGATTACCTTATATCATTGAATCTTGGATATCGTTTTAAGCTCTTATCTAATTTACTAAGATTCGCAAAGCCCGCTGCATTCTTTCACTCACGTGATTGTTATCTAATGGCTGATTACCACCAGGCGAAATACTGCGGGATAGCGCGTAAGAAAGGACCCTCCGTGTTTCATTACCTAAGTGCGGTTGACAAATAGCCTGCGAGGGGCACTCATAGACCACCAACTCCCGGTCCAGCATGAAATCCTGACGAGGTGACGATATCAGCTAATGTGTCAACACGTAAGCTCCTGCTCTACCAAGAACTAATTAGACGGCGGTCGGGCTTGACAAAACTCGGCAACATAGCTTCAATGTCGCAGCATCAACGCCACCAGCCTCTCAACCGGTCTGGCATTACTTTTATCAACCTATCACACCCAGATGACATTCGACAACGCGATATCCAGAACGGCATTCACCGCCATGTGATGGCGGGTGTTGGCCAATTGCGGCGAAAAAAGCCACGACATGTCGTCATTCCTCTAGAGATCATGGCACCCGAAGCAAACAACGGTGGTTTCCAGCACGGGGAGCGCCCAGTACGTGATCAGAGGCCTGGCGCCGCTTATCTGCCTGAAACTCGAACTCGATCCCCTCATCGACTGTTCCAGCTAAATAGGTTTGGAGTACTCGGGATCGAACTGAATGACCGTACTCTGCAAATTATCCACTTCAGTAAGCCCACAGAAGAAGGGGATTCCGTTTAGTCATGACGTAGATGCTAATATGCTCTACATACAGTTGCGTCGGAATCAGAGTATATTAATCATCCCTTCCACAGGGTATGGGTCCGTATGGGCTTCTCTGATCCCACTGCCTTGTATCTTTCCATGGCCACTACATTGCTGCTCTGGAATCGCAAGAACAGCATCCCTGTACTGAAAATTACTGACGACATGGAACCTATGAGATACTACACCAAGGCCCTCAAGGATTTATCGGCACGCTTGAGCGACCCCTGCGACCACAAGAGTGCAGGAGTTATAGCAACCATTATTGGATGTCTCTGCCATGATGTCAGTAGTATCCGTTCTGCCTGCATTTCCTTGTTCTCACCACTTGAAATAGGTACAAATCGGCGACTGGGGTCGCTGGTCGACCCATATTGATGGCCTGTATCAAGTATCCAAGCTGCGCGGTGGCATGGATGGGCTAGAAAACCACATCCCGGCGATAGCTTCCTGGTGAGTCTGTGGCAGCTTCCGGGGAAGTGGCTCAAAAAATCATTGCATGAACAGGCTGGATCTAGTTGGCAGTGTGGCCCTTGATACGGTGCCGCGATTTTCTGCTCCAAAAGAGCTTACCACAGCTGACAAATCAGCGGATAACGCGCCTCCCGCTTTACGATCGCTTGTATTCTACATGAAACTGGCGTTCCCGCAGCTGTCGCCCATATCAGAAGCCTTATGCATGATGTCCTCAGTGGCTCGCAAAGTGAATACCAACAGCCACAACTCGGACTTCTGGAGCGATGGCGTCGGTGCTATGGATCTTCTCGGCCCAGTCATGCACCATCTGCTCTCTGCTTGCCGTATTTATTCGGTCGGCAGTGACGTCTCTGGGATCCAAGTCCTTGGTGAGGTAGTCAGGCTGGTATGCCTAATGCTCCTTTCCCGTCTCAAATGCTTGTTCTCTTTGAACACGCTGGATATGACGCCGCTCCGTACAAGATTCATGACCCAGCTATCTCTGTTTAACATCAATAGGGACGCTGCTTATTTGCATGGCCTCAAACTGTGGGCACTGGTCACTTCAGTACTTATTCAGCCTAGCGACGGCATGGAAGAATTACTTCCATACATTGAAGCCGTTATGAGGTGCGAGGGTAGCATGGACATTCGCGGGGCAATTGATCTGACCAAGGCACTGCTTTGGATCGATGTAATTGAAGGGCAGGGGGAGGCACTGTTGGCTCGCAAGATGGGTGTTGCAGAATGCAAGCTGGTATGAGACATCTTACTTGATGATTTGCAGGCACTAGGCTAATTTGAAGTGTACACGCTGCGTCGCCTAGCCGTGTACCGTCTACAACTAAAAGTACAAGATATGGTAATACGGACAGGAGTTCTAGTACAACGTGAAGAACAGCAATGAAAGATGCGAGACCGACGTCTCAGCTCAATGAATACGAAAGGCTAACTGCTTATAATAAAGAACTAACTTAGTACAGCAGAACAACATACATAAGTTGGGAGACATGAGTGGAGCTCTAGCGAACTACGCAGGGAATAAAATAACCCTGACATGCTTTTTCAGTCAGTTACGTGACGGGATTGAGCATCTTCCGGTCTACGTATCATTTCTCGCGTCGCTCTCAGGGGCAGCCGGACGCGCAGCACGCATTTGCGTTAACAGGGCTGCAGCTTCGGCGGCGTACTTGCAGTTGGACCGAATTGACTCTCCGTACCTGTAAAATAGCAGGGGAAAAGGCAAGCATGCCAGTGCAAGAAAAGCTGGGACGGAAGAAGCCCAGTGAATGCCGAGGTTCTCGTACATCCGAGCGGTGAATAACGGGAATGCGGCGCCGAATAGAGACCGGATGATGGTGTTGGCCGCGAGGACTGATGCGGCGTAGATGACATACGAGTCGATGAGATAGTTGGCAATGCCGACAAAAACAAGAACCATTCCAGCGGCAAAGAAGCCAGAAGCAATGATCGAGACAATCCAGTGGACTCCGGGACAGTTTGTCCATGCGAACCAGAACAGTCCCACAGTAACAAACACAGACCCAACGATGGCTGGTGGAAGTCGGGCTTCAGGAGGAGCGGCGCCACATTTTGCAGCAGCTATTCGAGCGTATCATTTGTTGTCATAGGCAGCCACGTATAATATCGAAAAAGACATGCCAACGGCGGTTCCGATAAATGCCAGTCCGGAAATGCCCACTGACCAACCACTCTGAAATTGGTAGACGATAGGGAAGGCGGCGAAGAATAAGTAGAGGGTGCCATATATGACAGATAGGTAAATAGTCATGAGCAAGACGATGGGTTCGCGAAAGAGGAGAACCCATGGTCTCAGAAGGGCTCTTTTGAGCGTCTGACCGATCGAGTGTCTTCTCTGGCTCGCGTCGAACGAGGACATGTAGACTTTCCCAGTCATCCTTGACAGCCTAGCTGCTCGCCGTCGCAGGAGGACTGGTGCATAAGTCTCTGGCACTAAGAGGCTACACACTATCCAGGAAACCGCGGTGAAGATGGCCATCAATCCTTGGATCCATCGCCACCCACCAGCAGCACCGAGGAAACCCCCAGCGATGGGACCTGAGTTATGGTCAGAAAAATCTAGATCTAGGAGATATAACTATCAACATACCGAGCGCAGGACCCAAGAATGGCGCGGCGCCAAAGAAGGTCATGGCCAGACCTCGCTGCGAGGCAGGGAATATATCGGCAAGGACAGCGTTTGAATTGGTGTAAGGTGCAGCGCCAAAGACTGCAGCAAAGAACCGAAGAATGACCAGAGTCTCGATGTTCCGGGAAGCCGCCGCTCCTGCATTGAATGCAATGTGGGCTGTCATGGTGGTGATAAATAGGTACTGGCGGCCATACTCCTCGGAAAGAGGCGCCCAGAATACGGGACCAACTGCCAAGCCCAGCACAAATAGCGACAGACCAATTATTGCGACCTCGCTAGACACGTCTAGTTGTTCCATAATATCCTCTATCCCGCTAGGGTACGCTGTACTTGCAAAAGCCACAGCCAAAGAGGCGACCGCGAGGACAAAGGTGATGCTCCATTTTATCCATGAGCGGAATTCCATTGGATTATAGGGGTCTTCCGGGAGAAACTCGATAAGAAATGGAGACTCGGTTGTTCCCTCGCCTTGGTATGGATGTCGTAGGACATTATGCGAGATGTCCATGTGGCCCAATACCAGACGGAAGTGTCCAGCGCTTTGGCTATGTAATTCGGGGCCGGGTGGCATGTTCGAAATCGTCGCCTCCTCGGGCAGAGGTGAATTGAAAGATGCCATGACGCGAGGGTTAGAAGGTTGCATGCTGGAAGAGGGCTTAAACGTACCTAGAAGTTGAGTGTCACAACATGAAGAGAACAGATGAAGAGGTTGATGAGCGAGGGTATTTGTACCTGAGAATAAACCGTTCGCTTTGTAATAAATAATTCGTGCCGTTGAACGATTCTTTGGCCTCGTCGTGGGGAGAAAATACCAAGCCCTGGTTACCCTTGTCACTAGTGACGACTCGCAAGGTGAAGCTAATGCAGGCAGGGGTCTCTGGTTTCCTAATTCGGTCTCAATGACCCTTTTAGCAACCACTTCTCTCATATCTAAGAGCTACTACGATGTTGTCTCAATTCAAGAATATGCATGCATGGATCTGTTCTTTCTACTTTGGTTTGCATCTCCTGTTGGGCTGCCGAGGCCGAGCAGAATCCTCATTGCTTATAAATGAAAATTTGCGAGTAGATGCTGTCGGACAGATGCCGCGGGTCCGATGTAACGTCCTCATAGAGCCAAGCCTTTCAGCAAGAGTCTAAGCTAAGTTACCTAGACTGACGGATGAGCGTAATTGCTCAATAACCAGGAACGTTCATTCCCACACAGTATTAACCAAGCAGTCCAGTCAGCTCTAGTCTTAGATTTCATAAGGCTTTAGGCTATTCACACAATCCACAATGGCCGTCTCAAACACCCCCCGCTCAACCCCTAAGAACGTCTTGGTCTCCGAAATGTCGAGCCCGAACATCTGGTCTTATAATCATAACTAGAGAAGTACGAAGCGAAGATGCACCCAGAGTTACCTATTCTCCCACCCTTGTCTATAAGAAACTTTGTATCAGTGCTGCCGACGCCCAGATTTAGGATGATGTTACGGAAAATAAGATCCAACCCATCCTTCTATCCTAGAAACCCCTACGTTTCTCTCTCAGCGCATTGCAGGAAACAATAAGCTGCCTTCCATTTTCGTTATACTCATCATTTGAATCCGTTCTCAAAGTACGAGAGACATTGCGTTTGGGGGACCTTCTAGTTACCCTGCCTCTGACTGTAGCTACCTACTCGACCAAACGTACTGAGCCTGCTCTTGTGCTCATACCCAAGATAGCACCTTCGCGTCTAGTTGCAAATAAGTAAATTGTAAAGTTCAGAGACTATGTAAGCATTGCTGCTGTAGACGACTCAATCCCGAGCTTGCTGTCGAGCGCATCTGATCATCGATGCTCAACCGTGCTCCGTGCATTCTCTGCTGTCCTCGACTCGGCGACTCTTATGGCTATCCGTTTCCACCACGACGTCAAATTTATTGAACAAGATGCTGTAGTGGCGGCTCAAGTCCATGTCGCTCAGTCAGGCGCCCCCTGGAGTCCCGGTCGCATCTCACACCGCACCAATGGCGCTACAAATTATGTCTACGATGATGTAGCCGGGATCAGGACGTGTTCCTATGTACTCGAAGTGATATTGATAAATAACATACCGTATGTGGTGATTTAATCAGTCCCTCCTATTTGTACGCCGTAAAGGTCTGCACTTACATGCTGGACACAGGTTCGTCATTGAGGACCTCCAGCATGCCAACTGTCCGGTACGCATTGTTGGTGTGGATGCGATTCGCCATCCACGACATCCATCTCTGAGCTCGGCCTAAGTTGTAGCTGTTGAGAAATCCTGCGGGCCTGTTGAGCTGACCTGTGAACGCGTCTTCTTGTTGGTCCCTGGCCGCTGCAACCCATCCTACTCCATTCGTTTTGCATCATCCACGGTTCGCTGATAAGCCAACCTGGAAATGTACGTCAGCTTTGTCCATGTCTCAGACATAAAAAAAAAAGCGAAGTGCATACCGCCAAAGTTAACACCTCGAATCTTGTGGATTTCACTAGGTAAAGAAGTCTCCCATCTCTTCCAACCCTTTCATATTGAGCTGTCGTATTGAAAACTACGAGCTCTTCACCCTGCGGAGGCCATGCTGAGGTACTTGTCTGGGCGGTTGATATCGTCACCACGATGGTGTCCCACGTTGGCGCTCATCATCCAACGCAGGGTAGAGAACGCTGACAGAAATAGTGATAGACCTTTCACTCTTCCAGCCTGTTTCAGTGGATCGTTCCTTCTGCGAGCGAATCAAACGCTTCTGAATCACGAAACTGATGAGGGAGGGAGGGAATCGCGCAGGGGAGAGCGGGAATCTGACGGGAGAGAGCGGGTATCTGACCGGGAGGGCGGACTTTGATGGTTCTTTCCTCCGCAGGAATCTCGACTTGCGGAGAAAATGCCCTCCTTCGCACAATTATGTATAGTAGAAGTAAACAAGTATTTGCCCCCTGTTAAGTATTGGATTTCGCACTAATGTGAGCTCTAATATTTGTCTGCTCTTTTTATCACCCCTATTGGAATAAATACTTAAAATTAATATAATTCAGTAGGTATCTTGCACATCACCAGCTCTTTAGTACCAGTCTTGCCGTGCATCTCGCTCTCGACAGCGTCGGCTGAAGGCGCAGGCGCAGCAGGCTAGGCCGTGGTGCGTTTCTCCTACTCTACGCTAGTCTGCTATGAGAAAACTGACCAATTGCCTGGCTGTGATTAAGAAATGAGACGTAGCACTGGCGTCAATCATTCGATTGCCGATGGAGAAGCTGGATCATAGCGTAGAAAATATAAGATTCTCCCGAATGCGAGGCTATACTCTTCGTCGTATTCGGATAGGATGGAAAGTTTTTCAGTACCCAAGCTGGTAGGATCATCGTTTATTAGTCAAGCGTTATTTATCGGCAATGAAGGTGTCCCCGAGTTACCGAAGGTTTCAATGTGCATATGTACGGGTACTGAGGGGGTTTCAAGACCAACCCTCGACCTAAACACTGACCCCATCAGTAATACGACCTTGACATAGAAAGGGCTTTACGGGGGTAATACAACCGTAAGAACCTTTGTGTTTTCCTTCTGTAGTACGGATCGGGTTGCCGGATGTTATAACTCACCGTGTAGATTTAGATCGTTATAGCTGGGGAATAGAGAGCAATGGAGTCATACTACTTGAGCAATTATCGTTATTACTCCAAGTATAGATAGTTCTCAATGTAAATTCCGTATCAATGGGCCTTTATTCAATAGTCCAGTCGAATGCATTGAATTGTGTCTACTGGTGTTGCTCTGCCCATCACTCAGTTCTATGGGAGATATCATTCATCACGTCTCGAGCGATTATAAGATTTAAATGATCTCCCGCCGATTTGAACCGCTAGCCTAGGTCAGTAGCGTGGGGCATCAACAGGGTTCGGTTTCAAATACCGATACTACGCAATTCCTAGATGTTGCCTATATAAAGCTCATAGTTATATCTGTGCACCTCAGTATATCCTGCGAAGCTGAGTGTGTGCCTTGCATATATATAGATGCAGACCACTTTCCTTCTCCAGTAGTTTGAGTTCAATATTCATATAAAACAGATACCAGACTTTTGTTTTTGCAATGGCTATGCTTTAGATCCTTCCCGCCGCCGTGAGTATCTTCCAACTCGAGCCTCCTGAACACAGCTAACAGACGTGAGCAGATCTTGGTTTACATACTTGGTTCCATGCTTTACAATGTTTTCTTCCATCCCCTTCGACATTATCCCGGCCCAAAATGGGCAGCCGCCACAAGTATACCTTATGCGCAGCTTATCATCAGTGGCCAAGTTATCGCAGGGTGGCTGATCTGCACTCCAAGTATGGAAATGTTGTTCGCATTGCTCCTAATGAGCTTAGCTACACGAACGTTGAGGCATGGAATCATATTTTCGGTCACAGGAAGGCAAGCCAAGAAGAGCATATTAAAGACCCTGTCTTCACAGCTCCCTTCAAAGGCAACATTATCGGCGCCGACCGCAGTGATCATCGTAGAATGCGCCGCATCTTGTCTCACGCCTTTTCTGCATCAACTATGCTCGAGCAGCAGCCCATTATCAATAAGTAAATCTATCTGCTAATCCAGCGCCTCCATGAGAACTCATCGAGCGGCACTAGAGCAGTAGATGTCGTGGCTTGGTACAACTACACCACATTTGACATCATTGGCGACCTGGCTTTTGGAGAGCCCTTTGGAAGTCTGGGCAATAGCGCGGCCCACGCGTGGGTAGAGATGATTTTTGCACTTGTCAAGATCAATGCATTTGCCGGTCTGATCGGCCCCTCTGATCGCAGCGTTTCTGCAATACTTCATACCAGCTGCGGTTCGTCGCAAAGCTGACATGCTTACCGAGATGGCGCGGACCAAGGTTGAGAAACGTCTGAGGCTTAATACAAATAGACCTGACTTCATCAGAAACATGCTTTCAAAAGGAGATTTGGTGAGTGGTCTGAATGTGTATTCAAGAGCACTTTCCGGCGGCCACTGACGAATCAGAGCATGACGCACGAAGAGATCCATGACAACGCAAGACTGCTTATCGGCGCCGGGTCGGAGACAACAGCCACAGCTTTATCAGCAGCGACATACTTTTTGGGGAGCCATCCACGTGTCTTAGCCAAGCTTACTGAAGAGGTCAGATCCTCTTTCAGCAGCGAGCAGGAGATCGACATCGTCAATGTGCAGAAGTTGACCTACATGCTGGCTGTATTGGACGAAAGCCTGCGCCTGCACCCGCCTTCCCCCATCGCCAACTTGCGTCGAGTGGCCACTTGAGGCGCCACAATTTGCGGACAATTCGTGCCCCATGGAGTGAGTGAAAAGCTGGTAAGCCTGAAATGCAAGCTGACAGACGCGGTAGACAAGCATCGGTGTCTGGCACTGGGCCATGTTCCGTAACCCGCAAAACTTTACTTCCTGAGTCTTTCATCCTCGAACGATGGTTGGGTGATGAACGCTTCCTAAGTGACAAGAAGGAAGCGCTGCAGCCTTTCTCTCACGGCCCGCGCAACTGCATAGGAAAGAAGTAGGTGAACGACGAATTGCTCTATCATCTCAGGACTAACAGATATACAGCCTCGCTTATGTTAAAACGAGGGTCATTCTAGCCCGAATTATTTGGAACTTTGATCTAGTCATGGCCCACGATTCACAAAACTGGATGATTGAGGAGGAGGTTTATACCTTGTGGATCAAAGGCCCTCCCAACTTTTACCTGAAGCCACGACACCGGGTGCAGTCTTGATTAAGGCTTCATGGATTGTTACGTTGCTGACACTCGTGGTCGCCACGTTCTAATTAGAACAAGCGATCGGAACCAGGCTCTTTCGATGATAAAGATGTAAGACCCGGGAAGGAGTTTCATGATATTATTCAATTCCAACTTTAGTTCTTTTAACACTTGGATAACTGAAAGAGCCACAATTGTAGCAGTTCTTTCACAGCTAGTTGCTGGAAACCCTCGTGTAGACCTATCCAAACATCTACCAGCCCTCCAGGTCGTGTGCATGTCAGCCCGTGTAATGCCGGTCCACAAGCTTGTTCTTGGGAAAACGTTGATTGGTTATGCGAGGTGCAGTTTTGATATTCTGAAATCATCGTAGCACGTAACCGTGCTACATGCAAGTATGGTTCTTCACAACGGAAAGACGTGGTGTTTCTTCTTTTTGGAGTCATCATTCGGTCAGTGGATTCCAATGTGTCAGGCTGGACCGTAGACGCTGCGTATTGCGGAACTTGTTCCTGCAATCAGCAAAACCGTTCTACTCATTCTTGCACTTTTTCACCGGCCACGGTATAACTTATTTTAGTTAATAACTATACCATGTATGAAGAACTATATAGTCCGACCTAGATCATGGCGCACGAGCACATTTAAGACGGACAGTTTCTCTACTAGCAATAGGTAGGCAACAGTAACATACTGCATCACTGAAGTGGTGGCAGCCGAGGGGACAGTAATGACAGTCACAATGACTGTAGACGGTGACAAATCATAGCCTCCTCCTCCCATTATCCGGGTCGGCATTTTTGGCCTCGCGATCAGGCAATTCGGCAAAGGGCCCGCGAGTTCCTAACTCGCGTTTGTTGGTGATCTGTGTCAATGTGTTCTCGGTAGCCGCTGAGCCCTGCATTCGTAAAGTCACTAAGTTGTTACTATTAATATATAAATATTATAAAGCTAGTTTTAATAGAGATATAGATAAATATTAATAACTATCTAAAAGAGTATTCTAGCTAATAAAATAAATATATAGTTATATTAGAGAATTATTAGTTCTTAGTAGTAACCTGAGATTAAGAATTATAAGAATTATTATAAAATCTAAATACTCTAGTTATAATTAGAGTAGAAAAGTAGAGTTTATATATAATAGTATATATTAGTTAAATTTATAATAGTAAATAATAAAAGAAAAGATTATTTATATCTATAAAATATATAATAGTTAGATAACTTATACTGAACAGGGTCTAGGGTAGATTAGAGTTAAATTAATTAGAATATTATTCTGAATAGTATAATCAGATTATCTTAAGCTATATAATATAAGTTACTATTAATATATAAGTATTATAAAACTAGTAATAATAGATATATAAATAATATTATTAATAACTATCTAAAAGAGTATCTAAGCTATAGAAATAAATATATATATATACTAATATATTTACTAGAGTATTTATAATAGTTTTTATTTAAGATTTTATTTATCTAAAATAAAGTTACCTTATTAGTTACTAAGGTAGATTAGTACTATCTATCTTATATATAACTTCCTGCAGTCTGAAGGTAGTCTTTATTTATAATAAAATAGTATTATATTCTTTATATTAATTTTTCTTCTAAAAATATTAACTTAATTTTCTTTTCTTTTTTATTCTTTAATTAAATTAATAGAAAAAATAAATAGTAATAGTTCTACTTACTATTTAATTTTCGTTTAAGTATTTAGCTTAGTATAATAAATTCTTTAGCTTTTTAGAACTAAACTAGTTAAAAGATAATTAACTTTTCTTAATAGTAAATTTCTTATTAATCTCTTAAAATTAATTTAAAAGTTAGAATTTTAATTAAAGTTCTTAGTTAATATATTAATTAGTAGTTAGAGTTAAATATATATCTTTATTAGAGTATTTTTCTCTTTTTATATTTTTTATTTATAAGCTTTTATATATAATTTTATTAAAAGAGAGTTTTTATAATAGCTAGAGAATACTATATCTAATTTCTTTTTATTTAGTTATTTTAATCTATAGATTAAGATTAATTTAAATTATTTAGAGTATAATTATATATATCTCTACTAAGATCTTTATTTATATTAAAGGAAAAATAAATAATACTATAGCTATTAATAAGTTTAAAATATAAACTACTAATTATATAAAAATCTAATAATCTTTTATAATAACTATAAAAAAAAGATTTTAAATTTTATATATATTCTTATTTAATTAAATAGTTTATATATATAGCTAGTTAATTAATCTATTATAGCTATTATAATATAAATAAAAAAACTTATCTTTTAAAAAAAGAGATTTTAAAAAGTAAAAAATAAGAAAAGGTAAAAAGAATATTATTTTCTATAAATATTAAAAAAATAGCTAATTTATTCAATTTAGCTAGATTAATAAATAAGCTCTAATTTAATATAAGCTTAATTTTTTATTATTAAACTAATTATAAGAGAGATTAGTAATAGCTCTTACTTTATTATATTCTAGTATAGCTATAAGCAGTTAATATTAGAACCTCGGTATTCTATAATATAATATACTTAGTAAGAGTTAAAATTAGTTTATTATAAATATACTTTCTTTTCTAAATTAAAAGAATATTAGTTCTAAAGAAAAAATATATACTAATTTATATATTTATTCCCTCTAGAAGTATTAGATTAATAGAACTCAGATAAATATAATTACTTAATTTTTCCCTATTTAATATATAAAATCCAATAGTTAATACAGTATTAAGAGTTATTAATTAATATCTATAAAACCTCCCCCTAACCTTTATAAGACTGATGGTAACACATCCAAGGCCCTTGTTCACTCTAGGGTTCTCAAGCGTTTCTTAACATATCTCATTCTGGGCGGTGGATGCCTGGTCTTATGGATCTCAGACCAGGTTAACCTCGTATACTCTACACTGCCCAATTCGAGTACTGGCCCAGCCTGAACTCTCGGGAGAGCTATCAAACAGTTCGAAGGCATTGAGTAGTTGACTGATGTCGTTGTCGTAGAATATCCCCAAGCGGCTGAATGTTTGAGATTGTTCACTCTTTTCGAGGATAAGCCCACATGCTTCTGGGGTATTCACATCGTAAGCTTTTCCATAGCCCCCTGTCTGTAGAAGAAACAGCTCTACAAGGTCTTGCCGCACAATATCCTGCCTAGTCGTGAAAACTTCGGAGGGGTAGTCACACATGGCATAGATACTAGACCGACGAAGCCTTTGTTTGCCAGCATCATTTGTGCCGGGCTGCTTCAGGTAAATGAGTGAATCCCGGTCTAGAAATGCTTCGGCTATCCTCCCACGGAGTTTCAATACAGCTGTTGAGAGATCGAGAGAGTCTTTTGCCAATTGGCATCTGTCAATAAGAATTTTGGGACCAAGAGTGGCTGTTCCGTCTAGATAGGGTTCAACCCTTCCAAGAACTGAAAGCCAAGACCAAGAAGGTATGCCGTCTTTTCTTCCACATGTAGATTCTCCTGGCCGCCAGAGCAAGTTAGCGTAGAGATCATCTACGGGATGGCCACACACGACAGAAGACCCGAAAACCAATTCCATCTCCTTGGCAATTCCGGCTATTGCAATTGGCCTATCGCTCTCTCGTGTTAATTCGCGTTGGGAATATTCCTTAACAATATTGTTCCACAAACGGCGATGGTAATTGCGCCTGGAGGACACAGGCACGTATTGGGACCTTTGAATTGCAAGGCTTTCAAATCTTCCCTTCCCCACTGTCTCGTCAAGTATGATATCGTTTGGTGACACACGGGGATATACATTGGGGATGAACCCGTGCATTACATTCTGCTCCTGGACCTCAAAATAGTTGTGCATTGCCCTGGCGCGGATAGTGGTGTAAGAATTCAGAGAATCAGACCCAAGAGGATAGTGAAACAACTTGAAAGGGGACCAATGTGGGAAACTATAGGAAAGATTGTGGGTAGAACAGCTCCAAAAGATTCGCTCGGGGCCGAAGTGAAGAACTCTTGATGAGAGTATCATTTCCTGGTATGTCCATGCTCTATTATTGAGGGGCGACTGAGTTATCTCTTCGTACATCGTGCGATCACAAGGAATGTGATGAAAGTCGCGCCCATTTAGCTGGCTCTGAATAGCCTTTGGAATAATCGAATTCCATTTTCTCGGAGAGAATAGTCCATAGGAACCGTCCGGTGCATGGCTTGCTGCTATTGTGCATGTAGCTTGGGCGTATACCTTATGCATCATGCGAGCCTCTCTGTTCCAATCCTCATTCGAATCTTGCAGTATACATAGATAATCTATCCAGAGGTATTCGTAGCCAAGGGCTCTTGTTAGTTCCAAGGCGTCGTTAACCGTCTGTGTCAGCTGTTCAACAGGGATAGCTCTCAACATATGATCTTGCGTTTCTTCGGTAAGCATATATGTGATCACTCCAACCCCCCAACAGTGTGACAGCGCAAGATACTCAACGACATGAGGCAGTTCATGGGCTAATCGCGGTGGATCCGTTTTTGACCCCACTGCGACCAACCGCGTTGGATTCCAATGCTCTGATTTCCGGGTGCGCTCACTGCAGAAAACGTGGGACTTTTCGCATTTCTCTATCCAGATTTTGGCTTGTTGTATTTCTGCCAATTTTCCCTGACCCAATTCCACTGGCAGTGCTTGAGCGTAGCAGCCAGATTGGACTGCAGTCTTGGTAGTGAATGCGAATGAGCGAGCAGCGGGCTCGGTTAGGGCTACCAAATTGGTTAGGTTAGCTCATCTTAAATCTAAGCTGCAACTATGAACCCAGCATACCTCGTGGTAAAAGTCGTAGATAAACCCCGCCCAATGACTCGTCTCGGTAACAAGAGAGCACAATGTTTTGGTGACAAACTGACAAAGCGCTATATTCGGTGATGCCGATTTTCACGTGTATCTTGTGATCACGAGACCCCGAAGGGCTTTCAGATTGACCAATACCGAGTACAGGTTTCGAGCATAGAATTGAGCATAGGTAACAACCCTCAGAAGAGCAATGCGAAATTCGGCTTGCATCAATGGAGACTTTTAACTCTTGCAGTTCTTTCTTTCCCAAAAGTTGACAAGAGTTTTGCAACAAGTCTCGATGGTATTGTGGTTGGTCACATGGGCACTGCTGGCGGGACATTGTGTCTGCTGGAAACACATCAGCAGGATCTGCCATCTGAAGAAACAACACAAGTTGAGCAATCAGGCTATTCGAGACTTTTAAGTTAAGAATTGGGCCGTTGTTTGGATGATCGGGCCTTGATTCAGATCAGAAATTTTAGACAAATAAAAACAAGAAATAAAGAAAGGGCGGAATTGATACCCAATGGTACTGCCCTATGATATACATATTACTGGCTGACTGCTAGGTATACTGTAAGGTATACTACAAGGTATACTGTAAGGCATATTGTAAGGTATACTGTAAGGCATATTATAAGATATATAATAAGTGCGGGTGGAAATTTCCGACCAATAATATTACAACTAAAAGACCTGGTGGGTCCGTGATTATAATATCAGTATTAGTTAAAGGGAGGGTTTATAATTAAGCTATATAGTTAAAACTAATAATTATAATTAAATATCTATAATAACTTTTTTTTTAATATTTTATAGTAATAACTGATTTATTATAATTCTAAATACTATTATTAGTATACTAAATACTACTAACTAGTAGTTACTAGCTAGAAGCTAGAAGTAGAGCAGTTTATTTAGTTAGAACTACTCTAGAACTATATTTATAACTAGTTTACTTCTATAGCTAGAATAGTAACTTAATTAATTACTTTTTAATCTATTTACTCTATAGTATATACTTTAGAAAAGCTTTCTAATACTAATTAGTAGTTATATAGTAGCTATAGAGTAGTAAAGAAGAAGAGATAGAATTTTCTAAGTATTTAGGGAAATATAGTTCTTCTATAAGTACTAGTTTTATACTATAGAACTATATATAATATATAATATAATAATACTATTATCTTTTATATATTCTAAATAATTACTTTAGAGATTACTTATTTCTCTAATAATACTATTAGTACTAGAAATACCTCTAAAGAGTATTATATTATATATATCTTCCTATTAATATAAATAAGAGTAATTAATAAGATTATTTCCTTCTCTAACTACTTAATCTTAAGAGTTTACTCTTATAGAATACTTTTCTTTTTCTAACTCTAGAAGGAAATAAAATAATTTTTTATATTTTTCCCTTATTATTATTCTATTTCCTATAATCTATTAGAATTCTCTTAAATAGAGATTCTAATCTCTCTAATAAGAGTAAAACTCTATATTTCCCTATTATAAAAATATATATATATTTTAAAACCTATCTCTTAAGTAAGTATAATAATACTACTAGTATAAACTATACTTATACTAACCTCCTTTAATTATAATAAAGTAGAAGAGGTTTTTAATATAACTAAGCTAATAAAGATCTTGTTGAATTGAGAGACTATAGCCACTATAAGTTAGTGACCGTATCGCTATAAGTTAGCGGTTGCAACCACTAACCTCTAGCGGTCGCAACCACTAACTGTTAGCGATCGTAGCCACTGACTGTTAGCGATCACAGCCACTAACTGTTAGCGATCGCTATCCCCTGTAACAGCTAGCCAATAGCGATTGAGACCGCTATCCGATAGCGACTACGATCACTAGCCAATAGCGGTTGCAGCCACTGTGGGTCAGTGGCTACAGGCCGCTATGACCGCTACGGCTTAGCGGGCTCCAGTTCCTCTTTAGGGCTAGGAGCGTCAGCAGCGTTATTTATAGGTTATTAGGCTATATTAGCCTAAATAAGGGTCTAGAAAATTCAGGAAAAATCTGAGTAACTTCTAGTAGCCTAATCTATACCCAAGCTACCCTATAATCTACCTACCCTAGACTAGATCTTAGATCTTAGATATCTCCTTCAGCTTTAAAGATAAGATATCTAATATCTATACTTAACTGATCAGCTTAACTAGCTCTTTCAGATAAAAGTAGGTCTTAAAAAGGTTATATATATCTATCTTATAGTTTGGTAGTTATAAGTTAATTTTTTAGATTTCCTATAGTAATAAATTTTATAGAAAATTAAAAGTAGCTCGGGAAGCTACTATAGTAGGTTTTAGAGTAGTTTTTAATTAGTAGACCTATAAGAGAAATTAGTATATTTTTCTAATTCCTCTTACTAAAATAAGATTCTTTTATAGTATAAAATATACTATAAACTAACTTTCTAGTATAAAATTTAACTAAGTTATAGAGGAGTATTTACTATAAGTTAGAAGCTAAATTTTTCTACTGCTGCTATTTATAGCGGTCTTAAGGCTTAATATATCTTATAGGCTACTGTAATTTCAATAGATCTATATAAATAATATTAATTAGATAAACTATCTAACTTTAGTAGTCTAGATAATTACTTAAGAACTTACTAATATATATATAGTATATTATATATACTACTATAAATATACTAAGCTATATAGTAATAACTTACTAGGTAAGTTTATATATAACTTTAGGAACTAATTAATAAAAAAGTTTATACTTCTAAATAATAGTATTACTAAGGAGTTAAAATATATTCTATAATATAATAGTATATATACTAGCTCTATAAATAATATATTTAAAGTAGCTTTTAATAATATATAGGAGCTAGAGAACTTATTAAAATAGCTAAAGAATTAATAATTCCTTATAAATACTTTTAATTTAAACTTCTAGATATTCTAATTATAGGAGTAATATAGAAAGTCTTAAGGATATATAGTACTAATACTATAAATACTCTAAGAAAGGAATATAATCTATATAACTAAGATAGATAAGATAGAAATATCTAAGAGGAATAAGAAGTTAACCTAATAAGTATCTATACCTCCTAGAAATTTAATTTTAAAATAAGAACTAGGAAGCTATATATATAAATTATATAATCTATACTATAACCTTCTATCTATTCATGTTTAATATCTTCAAATTTGGTATTATTAACATTATACACCTTTTGCTGAGCTGCTATCTTATTATATTTACCATCTCCAAATCTTAGTAAAGCTTTAGAATAAGTATAATAGCTATATAAGAACTTATAGCCTTCTAGAAGCTATATAATATAAAAAAGTACTTATTTAGTAAGGAACTATATAATATACTTAATATTAAAGTTAGAATAATATTAAATACTTATAAATCCTATAATATATAGCTAAGTAGATTTAAAACTATTTTCTTCTAAATCCTTAAAAGAAATATATAGAATTTCTAGTTCTAATATATTAAAGAAAAATATACCTTTAGAGAGATATATTTTAAACTAAAGTAATACTTTAATAATACTATTAATAAATAGTAATATTATTATAACTAAATTTAAACTAGTATTATTTTAATATAGGTAAATAGAGAATATAAAGATCTTATAATATACTAGATATTATAAAAAATCTTTATTATTCTAATAAAAATATAGAAGGTACTTAGAGGTATTTATATAGGGGATAATAATCTATAAGCTATAGTAGTAAAAGTATATAGAGGTTTAAAGGAACTAAAAATAGTACTCTAAAGAGAGTATATAAATATTAAAGCCCTAATATAATATCTTATATTAATATTAGAGATAAACTTATTAAGATAGTTAGAATAAAGCTTAATAACTTTAGTAGCTTAGAATATAATAAGAAATATATATCTTATTAATTAGTAATATTATATATCTAGAAACTATTAAATAGAATATAATAATAGTCTTATTATACTTAAAATATATAAAATAGATTATTTAATAGAAGCTTTATTAGCTAGAACTAAAGACTATAGAAGAATAGCTAGAGAAAGTACTACTTTATTTATAATAAGCTTAGTTATTAGTCTATAAACTATCTATAGAAGAGATCTAAAGTATACTACTAATTTATAATTAAGTTCTTTAAAATAGAAGAGAAAATAGAAGAAGATAATATATTAAAAGAATTTAAATAGTAGATTTAAAACTAAAAAGGGATTAATAACTAGTTTAAAATAGTAAACTATAGAGACCCTAATAACTATAATAATCTAGATAAGAAAGATTAATATATAAGTAGTAATAAATAATATCTAATATAATATCTACTTAATAAGATATTCTAATATTTACTCTTTAAAGAGAAAATTAAAAGAAAACTATAAAACCCCTTATAATTTATTATTAAGGAAAGATATATAATATAATTCTAAAGGATTATACTAGATATAGATATCTTATTAATCTTAATTATAAATAAACTATAATTTAAAGTATTTAAATAAATTAATCTATTAATTAAACTAAATACTATAGCTAATATAAAGAGTATTAAGTTTAGAAAGGGGCTTATAGAGTTACTTAGTATAATAAAACTATAGACTCTATTTAGATCTATTATATTTTATATAATAAACTTAGAAACCCCTTTTCTAATATATCTTTAAGATATAGACTATCTAAATATTAAGTTTAGAAATATAATTAATAAAGTAATTAGAACTATAAATAATCTTTTTATTCTAATTATAAGAAAATAAAGCTATATATAGTTCTTTTCTAAATATATACTAATAATTAATATAGCTTACTTAATAGAACTAGAGTTAAAATAACTCTATTACTACTTTAGTTATCTATTAATAGAAAGGCTATATAAGCTTTTAGAAAGAGCAGATTATAAGGATATAAAAGAGAAGTAATAAAAAAGATTAAATACTTTTACTACTAATACTAGATCTATAGTCTAATTCTAAAATACTTTAAATTCAGATTATAAGATAATTTTAACTTTAACTATAAGATTATAATTAATATTATATATCTACTAGATTAAGAACTAGTTTTATATATTATCTATATAATAACTATCTTTTAAAATATAATCTTTTTTATAAATATTTTAGTAGATACTATATAGGAAATATTAAAAAGGATCTAGCTAGATATATATCTAGAACTATTAGATTATATTATATATAATATAAGAACCTAATTTATAAATAATTAATTTTATATAAATATAAGAATTATTAGTTCTAAGTATAAATAAATACTAATTAAGATTTATTAATTAATTAATAAGATTAAAAGATATTATAAACTACTATAATATATATTTAATATCTTATATAAAGAACTTAAGAAAATAACCTTAAAGGAATTAATATTATAAGTAGTAATTAAAGTAGTTAATAATATAGTAGAGCTTAATAGCTTTATACTAATACTTCTTATATTTAGAGTATATTTAAGAGTTATTATATTCTCTTCCCTATTATAATCTATAGTTTAAAGAGTATAAATAGTTAATCTTATAATAAAAGCCTTAAGGGAATTATATATTAAAGAGGGAACTATACTTTACTAGCTATATATAATAGCTCTAATCTAATAGAACTTCTTAAACTTTTATTCCTAAATAAGATTATAGTATAGAGAGAGAATAAGAAGTAATCTAGACTATATAGATTTTTATTAAATAACTCCTATAATATTATTATTAAAATATATAATAAACTAAAGACCTTTTAGTCTATATATATAAAGCTATACTATAGAGATAAATAGATTAAAAACCTAGTCTAAGAGAGTACTAATCTGATAATATATCTAAAAAATCTCTTACTACTTATAATAAGTAAACTACTATAAAGAAGGGAATAACTAATAAGCTTAAAGAATAAACTAAAAGTATATATATAATATATAGTATAACTAGTTAGACTATATACTAACTATATAATATATAAGAAGTAAGATATTCTTAAGCTAACTAAGAAACTTTAAAAGAAAGAAGTTATTATAACTCCGGGTACTCTATTTAAGGTTTTTATAATAGTTAAAATTAACTAACTTATTAAAGTAGGTATATTTAAATTTATATAGTTTAATTATAATATTAAAAGTAGTTAATTATTTAAAGTATATATTATTAATAAGGTAAAAGATTAGAATATATATCTATATAAGAAATCCTATCTAATTATATAAGAATATAATAATACTAGTAAGAAAATAGTTTTTATATAGTTACTAATAATCTAATACTATAGTTAATAGCTTATTCTTATATTAATACTATTACTATTAGTAGTAAGAACTTATATTCTAATAGATAGAGATATTATATAAGCTTACTTATAATCTGAATTAATACTATAATATATAATTTATATAATACTTCTAAAAGATCTTAAATAAAGCTATCTATAAGGAATAGTTATAAAAATTATAAAGCTATTATATAGAATTACTAAGTCTAGTATATATTAGTATACTATATACTATAAATACTTTATAATATATATAAAAATAATAATCTCTAGTTTTAACTTATATCTCTTAATTATAAGAAGTAATATACTTAGTTTTAGAATTATTAGAATATAAACTAATAATATACTTAGATTATTTAATAAAATATTTACTATAGAAGAAGAATATTAGTTAAAAGAGGCTAAATTTAAGATAAAAGCTAGAGTTAAGCTTTATAAGGAAATAGATTTTAAATTTAATAGAGAAAAGATATTCCTCTATAGTATAATAATTAAGTTTATTTAAAAGAGCTAAACTAATATATTTTAGAAAGCTATAGATATAGAGAGTTATAAAGCCTAAAAAGTATATAGTATATAGATTATAAATATTATATAATTAAAAGCTTTATATAATTTATCTATAGTAGTATAATTATAATAGAATCTATTAAAAGATAATATTAAGAAGTTAAATAAAAAGCTTATATAGTAAATTAAGAATTATAACTATAAATTAAAATTTATACTACTTAATCTATATAATCTAAAACTATATATCTTTATAGATAGATCTCTTACTAATAATAAAAATATAAGCTTTTAAATTAGCTTTATAATTATACTTAGAATAGAGATAAGAATTAAGAGCTAGAAGTCTATATTCTAACTAACTAGAAATATTATATACTAATTATTAATAAAGTATAAATATATTATAAAAAGCAGTCTTATATTAGAAGTCTATAGTATAGTAGCTAGATTTAATATAGATATTATAATTATAAATATTCTTTAAATAATTACTTTAAAAATATTATTACTAGAAATACTATTAGTAATTTATATAAATTCTCTCTTATTATATAAATATCTTATTAAGCTTAGTATAACTATAGAGAAAAAACTAATAATTAATATAATAATCTTATAGTAATTATATAAATACTATAAAATTACTAAGATAAAATAGATTAATAAAGAGAATAATCTAGTAGATATTTTTAATAAAAAAAAAGCCTAATTTAGTACTCTTAAAACTTATAGAAATAAATAAGTTAAGAATTTAAATTAAAGAAAATATTAAAAGACTATTTAAACTAAGTATAATCTAGTAAATATAAATAGACTAAATCTATATAATAAGCTATTTTAAACTAAGAATTTAAATATATTATAAATAATTAAAATATATAGGGGGGGGGGGGGCTTTTATAGAGATTATTCTATTCCTCTATCTATCTAAGCTATCTACTATCTATCTATTTAAACTAATTAAGCTATCTAATTTTTTTTTAATTTTTTTATTTTATTCTTCTCTTTTATTTAGATTTAGAATATATAGAAAAATAGTATCTAAAGAGTTAGAATTAGATATTAGAAGAATTATTCTTAAGTTTATTATTACTATATATTAGAATTAGATATTAAAGGAACTGCTCTTAGATTTATTATTATTATTAGATCTATTAGTACTCCTATAGATAGTATTATTATTATTATTAGGTCTTATAAATAAATAATAAATAGAATAATATTTTAAAAGAGATTTAATCTCCTTAGAGATAGTATTCTTAAAAATATAGCTAGAACTAGATTCTAATATATATTATAAATAGATAGTTAAACTATTAAAAGTACTATTTATAATAAGATTATAAGTTATTTTCTAAATAGTACTAGTATATATAATCAGAAGATATATCTTAGTATACTTATAGAAAGATTTCCTAGTAGATTTATTAAGCTTAGTAAGAACTTTATAAATAGTAATTAAATTATATATAAAAGATATTAGAACTTTAGAAATAATAATATAAATATTATTACTCTTATTATAATATATATACTATATTCTATTACTATTATAATTAAAATAATAATTATTACTTTTCCTTAAGATAAATAACTTAATATATATTATATATTTATCAGAATACTTACTACTAATAAATATATTAGCTAAGAAAGTAAAAAAAAAAAAAAAACTACTAATATTTATATCTAGTTAGAGTACTTCTTAGCTATATAATATTTCTATTTTTTAAATTTCTTAAGTTCTTTCTATATTCTTCTAATCTTAGCTTACTACTAGATTAATATACTTAATATTCTTTAGATTATTATATAAACCTATTAGTAAGAGTTCTTAAAATTAAGTATCTAAGTATATATAATTAATAGCTATTTCCCTAACTATATTATAGTAGAATAGTATTATAAGCTTAAGGAAAAAACTCTAAGAAGTAGATAAAAAGGGAAAAAAGAAAAATATTATATCTCTATATTTAATTAGCTTTAAAATATATAAGAAGGGAGTAACTACTTATAGAAAAGAAAATAATAAATTAAAAGTTTAATTATATATTACTAAGATTAGCTATAAAATTATATTCTAGAGTATATATATCTCTATATATAAAAAGAGGATTAGAATATAATTATTCTATAAAATAATTAGCTATAAAACTCTAATCTAAAATAATAAAGATTATTATAGAGGGTATATATATAATACTAAAATAACTATATAGAAAAGAAAAAGAGAAATATTATAATAATATAAAATAGAGTTTAATATAGATAGAGTATATACTTATAATTACTTATTACTAGAGATAATTATATTAATAAATAGAGAAACCTAATAATAAAATATATATATATCTAAACTAATATATATAGTATATCTTTTTAATAAAAATATAAGGAATTAGAATTATATATATTTATTTCTTATATTTATAGAGATTATAAAGGGTTTATAATTATAAGGGCTATTTATATAGAATAAGAAAATAAAAAACTATCTATATTAATATACTAAATATTACTAACTAGTAGTTACTAGCTAGAAACTAGAAATAGAGCGGTTTACTTAATTAGAATTATTCTGAAATTATATTTATAACTAGTTTACTTATATAGCTAGAATAGTAATTTAATTAATTATTTTTTAATCTATTTACTCTATAGTATATACTTTAGAAAAGCCTTTTAATAACTATTAAATTAATTTTAATTTTAATTTATTAAATTCTAATTTATTTTACTCTATCTATTATTATAAATAAAAACTTCTCTAATAAGTTATACTAGATTATATATAGATCTATCTTAGAAACTAAAGTAATAAGAGTAATATACTTCTATTACTAGTTCAATAGAATTAATTAAAAGTAGCTTACTTTTAATACTTTATAATAGTTATATATATATATTTATTTTATTAGTTAAAATACTTCTTTAAATAGTTATTAATATAATTATCTATATCTCTATTAGAACTAGCTCTATAATACTTATATATTAATAGCAACTTATATTATATAGCTTATAATAATCTAATTATACTATTTAGAATAATATTCTAATTAATTATATTCTAATCTACTCTAGATCTCTATCTAGTATAAGTTATTTACTTATTATATCTATTTAATAATACTAATTAAATAGAAATTTATTTAATTTTAAAAATTATTTTAATCTAAATTAATTTAATTTAGTATATTATTTGTTAAAACTAAAAATTATAAATTAGAAATTAATTAAAAAGAAAAGTATAATTCAAATTATATATAGTCTAATCTTAGAATATATCTTTTATATATAGTAAAACCCTTAAAATAATAATTAAGTAAAATAATTAAAATTAATAATTATAATTAAATAGCCCAGTTTGCGAGGAATTCTTCTTCGTCCTTGTGAGACCTGATGATAAGCATGTTGACAAAGACGGCGGGACTCGCATCCGTTTCTAGTTGACTCAGGAAAGGAGTGGAAGTCCCAGGGACATCGAGGAGGGTCAAGTTTGAAGTCATTTTCGAGTGTTGGATGTATGTTTATCCGCCGATGACCACTCCCGAGCTTCAAGGCGGCCTCGGCGAGCCCGATATGATAGCCTGCGACCTCATCGAAGAGCTGTGTTTCGAATCTAGCGCTGATGCTGATGCTGCCGTCCAAGCACTGGCCGTTGTTAGCCACCACTCACCATTGTTAACAGATATGCAGCGCACGCCAGCCATCATCTGCGATCAGCGTCTCCGCAGCGCATGAAAAAAAGCCATACAGGCTGGTCGGTTCTTTTGGGTGCTATGGACATTTGTGCTAGACACAACAACACTGCTAGGTTGGGTACGCCGTGCTGGACAATGGACATCTAGCTGCCGACCGCAAGAGTTACCAAGGCGAGGGATACATCGTAATAACCAAGTGCGATACATCGGCCCTGTAGGGTAGCGAATAATGTCATGGCACCTTACCCATGGCTGAGTTGAAGCGTGTTTGCCGATGTAGTACATGGATCCTCTAGCTATTCTTCAACTCACCATCGTGGCTTGCATGTCCCTCAGAATCCTCATCTCAAGCATCTTCATTATCGCTCTCACCATCTCCGCCTTCGTCATCAACGATGCCAGTGAACAAACTCAACGACTGCAATTGGATAAGGGGTAACATGAGACCCAGACAATTTTGGTTACTCACAAAATCGGAACTCAAAACCTCTGTGATAGCTGTGTTGAACTCATGAAGGATTTGCCCCACTGACGAAGTTGCCCACTCCCCCTGGGCGTATATGTGGGTTTACTCTGTAGCGTTACATTGACTCTGAATGGTAGCATTTCTACTCGTGACGTTTTACCGTTTCAGAAAGGTCCCCCCTACTCCATCCTGTTCTGTACTCGCCTGAGCATTCAAGGTACCGGGCTTCTCATGTCCTTCTTCTTCCGTGGAGTTTGACAAGAGATATTCAGGCCACCCAAAGGATTTTCTTCGCGAGGACTTGTGGTCTGATTATATACTAGGTCTTATTTCATGGTTGGAAGTGCCCTTCTCATTTCTGGCGGATTTTACCGGCCAAACGCAAGATTCTTGATGGTGTTGGCAGTATAAAACAAAATCTCCCGAGTCTGGCCCTCATGCTTGACAAGTCGTGAATGCTATTATATTCGAGACCTCTCGCACTCAGTAAAATTCTTTCAAGAGGTGCATGGCCACTGCGCAACAGAACAACGGAAAAGGTACTATGATGTCGGCCTCAAAGACCAACAAGCCTATAGCCATCAACCGATATATCGCGACAACTGATGGCAAGAAGATATGCGACTACAGTCAGAAGGGCTCTGAAGGCTACACCATTCCCGATGTGAATCTCAACGTACGTAAATCTGATGATCCCTGTTACCTCGTACGCCTTTCTTACGAATTTAGGATCCCGCCAATCGTCGGGTCAAGGTGATCTCGGTCGGGTGCGGTCTATCCACTATAATGAATTCATATTACATGCAGAAGGAACTTGAAAACATTGAACACGTTGCGTATGAGAAGAATTCGGATATTGGTGAGTTTCCATGCTTTTCCATTTAGGCATCTTGGGCTTTGACATCTAACCAAACATCGTGATTTAGGCGGCACATGGTTCGAGAACACATACCCCGGATGTGCCTGTAAGTTGTCGGTGTAGGACATGAAAGCTTTTAGACTGATGTGATATTTCAGGCGACATTCCAGCTCATGCTTATTCAATGCTTTTCGCCCTTAATGTAAGTTATTGCGACGATAGAAGGCTCATGTATCTTCTGGATGGCTAAACAATACTTAATAGCCCAACTGGAGCAAGCTACTGGCCACCCGTGAGGAGATTTGGGAGTACCTGAACAAAGTCTGTGAAGTGTTTGATCTTAAAAAGAATATGGTCTTCTACACTGAAGTCATCGGGCTTTACTGGCAAGAAGGTAAGGCTTCAAATGATGGGTTTGTTTGTAACTGGCTAATTAACAATGATGATAGATGCAGGGAAGTGGCTCGTGAAGATTAGACAGAGTATCCCAGGTCAAGAGAGCCGGGAATTCGAAGATAGCTGCGACATCATTCTCTACGCTAAAGGTTATCTGAATAGCTGGACTTGGCCAAAGATCCCAGGACTTGACACGTTCAAAGGCAAGGTCATCCATTCTGCCGGGTGGGACAAGGACTACACCGAGGAGAAGTGGGCTAATGACCGAGTTGCCGTCATTGGCACTGGGGCCTCGGCGATCCAGATCGTCCCGCAAATGCAGCCCAAGGCCAAGCACGTGGACATCTTTGCCCGCACCGGTGTCTGGTTTTCACAAATCCGAGAAGAGTTTGCCGACAATTTCTCCTACACTGAAGAGGAGAAAGAGGGTTTCCGGTCTGATCCCAACAAGCTGGTTGCTGTCTCCAAGGACCTTGATTCCACCATCAACCGTCTTTGGACCATTTTCTTCGCAGATAATCCCCTCCAAGGAATTCTACAGAAGGAATATGGTGATCGGATGAAGAGATTCTTTGGCGGCGACGAGCGTTTGTATCAAGGTTTCAAGCCTGATTTCCCGATCGGCTGTAAGAGAAGCACATCAAAAACACAAGAAAATGTTTTTAGCTAACACCTGTGTTCTAGGCCGACGTATCACACCTGGTGACGCATTCATGAAAGCATTGACAAAGGAAAATGTTGACGCCCATTTCACCGGCGTGGCTTCTATTACTAAAGATGGCGTCGTCGGTGATGATGGCATTGAGAGAAAATGCGACACGATCATCTGCGCCACCGGATTCGACACAACTTGGAGACCTCAATTTCCCATCATAGGAAAGAAAGGTGTGAACCTCCAGGATAAATGGGCAAATGAGACGAACGGGTACCTTGGTTTGGCGGTTCCCGGTAAGTGCACGGATACAGCTTCTTTGTCCCGATCTTTCCCGACCCACCAAACGTGCATAATCATGGAATTCTAAAACGAAAGATAATCTCCTGCTAGAAATTCCTAACTTTGTTATTTTCGTCGGCCCTGCCTGGCCCGTTACCAATGGCAGTATCTCTGGGCCTTTGACTCAGGTAACCAAATACGCAATCCAGTGCATCCGAAAGATGCAGACCGACAACATCAAGAGTTGGGCTCCAAAGCAAAGCGTGACGGACAAGTTCAACCAGCATGTTCAAGAATGGTACAAATATACCATATGGAAGAATGAATGCCGGTCATGGTTCAAGAACCAAGAAACTGGCCGTATCCATGCGTGAGTTCTCAATTCTGTCTCCAACTCTCAATCTATGTATTAACGCATAAGGATATCTAGTGTGTGGCCAGGGTCTGCCCTTCATTACCGCGAAGCAATCACTAATGTGAGATGGGAAGATATGGAAATCGACTACCATGAGGACAACATGTGGGGGCTCCTCGGCTTGGGATACACCCTGTCTGATCGATACACGGAGAAATATGATCTCTCTCCTTATGTGAATCTCGAGGCAATTGATCCCAAGTGGCTTAAAGCTATGGGTACACCTGTCAAGGAACCCGAAGACAGCGTGACGCCACCTAAGACACCATAAGTGAAGTTATCAATACCTCCTGGGCGTATCTACCCCCAGAGAGAGCGTCATCAAATGAATTCATTTTATTTAAGGATCTATCAGGCAGCGATCTACATTGCTCAACGAAGTTCAATTCCAAAGGCATACCCTGCATCAGAAACCAGTGTATGACACTAGGTATAGCGGTGTAAGCGTTAACTTGGTGGCTTGAAACCTCCTTTATGGCCTGTGCTGATGATGATGTTTGCGCCCTGGCGTGACGCTCGGGTCGGTAAAAGTCCTTACTCTTAGCTCGGCGCCGATGACTTGATAAGCTACGTAGTACTGAGATATATCTCGATAATTACAAAGAATCACGACAACAACATGATACTCCAAAGCAGCAGTTGTCTGATTGATAATCCTCATATCTTTCCTTGTTGAGTGTATGCCACCCAGGCATGTGATGGATATCAGACCATTCTGCAAGATGTCTACAGGGCATCAGGGGTTCGGGTATCACTGTGTGCTGTCAGTCAAAGCTTGTTTGAAGGACATGATCCCAGCGCTGCCCCCTGGTGGCTCTAAGCTTGATCAGAACCGAATAATCCCTTGTAGATAAGTTCGCAATCTAGCCACCGTTGCATCCCTTGACCACCCGAGTGGGATAGCCTTAGGAGAATTATTGGCTGGAAGCTGGACTTGTGCAGAGTCAGCATTTGTTTATCAGCTCATCCCCCATCCCCCTTGGTCTAGATTCTTGGGTGGTAAACGTCATTGATCTTTACGCGGTCAGCCGGAAAGCGGCAAATCAGTTGGAACTTGTGGTATCAGGGTGCTATGCAGGCTTATTGCTCTTCCATTAGTTTCAAGCAGGGACGCAAGTCCCCTGCTCTAACTTCTACATCCACTCCATCTCGATCTCGGCCGGATAATGGGGAGAGGAAAGATCTCACCAACTCACCTTCTTTTTAAGCCATGCTGCTTATCTTGGTCTTGGAAACAAGAGCACCCCACTAAACCCTACAATCCCAATCCCAGCGGCAGGGATCATCTGCCCTGTCTCGACAGAAAGGGCAATGACGAGCAATGAAACTAGGTCTTCCTGGCAGGAGTCTTAAATTTTGCTCTCTTTATGGTTTCGTAAGCAGCGACCCCGAGTAATCCTACGTTACAGGTCGCTGCAGCTTGGCACTTTGGACTAGTGGCGACAGTTGTGATCTTTGGTTTCTGTATCACGATTGAATTCCAAAGGATTAGCATAGAAGAGACCATACCGTAGTCTGTGTCAACAAGGTGGAATGCGATACTCGTCAAGGTACTTTCCCGGCTTCGGCTTTCCCTATATCACCCACGGTCATTTTCTCTAGAGTCATTCGATGTAGACTAGATCAATTTCTCCAACATTCAACATTAAATTTATCTTTTAGCGGGCAGTAGAACATGGATGCTCAACCAGACACCAAAGTTCTGATCTTCGGTTCGCAAACACTATTCCCCAGGGAGGAATCGTTCACGGAACTACGAGCAACGTTATTATCCAGTTCTGCATTCCAATGGATCCAGGACGTCGTATACGAACTTCAAGGTCCTCCCGCCAGTGAAGTGGCGGACGTGTTCTGTCACTTGGACCTTGTGCACGGAGCCAAGCTGCTGGACAGTTGGATTAAGACTGGGCATTTACCCAACCCCCTCCCGAACATTGTGGTCACTCCGCTCGTAGTAATTGGTCACTTGGTGCAGTTCATCCAATACAAGGAACTGTCGAGGCTATCCGATTCTGAGAGCGTCGAAAGCCTCGGTTTCTGCACAGGTCTTCTTAGCGCCTTTGCTATCTCCAGCTCACGGGACGAGGCCCAGATCCAGAAGCATGGAGCTGCTGCCATACGATTAGCAGCTTTTGTCGGCGCTATTGTTGATGCAGACAATTTCGCTGAAGGCACTGAGGAGGAGGCTGTCTCTCTATCGGCCGCGTGGAAAGCAAGGGACGGAGAATCAACACTTAAGTCCATTCTTAGTAGCTATCCCGAGGTGAGATCTGGGAGACCGAATGATGCAAATTATGGCGATTCTAACTGTTTTAGGCATATATTTCAGTTAACTACGACCAAAGGCGCGCGACCATCACTACTTCATCAAAAACCGTCGCCACGCTGATAGAACAACTCAACGAGGCTCGAGTGACCGCAACAGAAATTGGGCTATCTGGACGATTTCATAGCCATGCGCACGAGGACGAGGTCGACGAATACATCAAGTTTGTGGAATCACACGCTTCTTTCCAGCTGCTAGACGCGTCTGAGCTCCACCTTTCTACTCGTTCCAACAACAACGGGGAGCACATAAAACACGGCAAGCTCCACGAAATCGCCCTTCGTTCTATGCTTGTCGATACATCGAATTGGTACGAGTCCGTTTCAGCAGCTTACTCGTCATCCTCACGCAGTGAAACATCCAAGGTCGTGGTTTTTGGTGCCGACAAGTGCGTACCCTCATCACTGGCCTCCAAGTTTGGCTCTGGTCTCATCCATGTTGCCGATTATGATGATCGTATCCTACGACTTTCTGGCAATAAGCCAAACGTTCCCGATAATCGGATTGCTGTGATTGGAATGGCATGTAACGTCCCGGGAGCCACCAATATTCAGGACTACTGGGGTCTTCTCTGTGAGGGCAAGTCTCAGCACGTTGAGGTTCCCAGCGAACGAATAAAATTCAACTCTATTTGGCGCGAGGCCGACAAGAACAAGAAATGGTATGGAAACTTTATCCAAGACTACGATTGTTTTGACCACAAATTCTTTAAAAAGAGCCCCCGTGAGATGGCGTCCACGGATCCCCAGCAGCGACAGGTCTTGCAGGTTGTTTACCAGGCCGTAGAACAGTCGGGATACTTCAGTTCTCTTTGCCGCCACCCTAAAGGCGAGGACCTGAACATTGCGTTCTACCTAGGCGTTGGCCTGGATGATTACGAGAAGAATATTGCGTGCCACCCAGCCAATGCATACTCAGCTACGGGCAACCTGAGGAGTTTTGGAGCGGGCAAGGTTAGTCACTACTTTGGTTGGACTGGGCCGAGTCTGACTCTTGACACTGCATGCTCTTCATCCGCAGTAGCAGTTCACCACGCCTGCCGGACTATCCTATCCGGAGAAAGTGTTGCCGCTGTTGCTGGAGGCGTCAACATGATGACCGGGCCTGACTGGTACCACAATCTTGGTGGAGCAGGATTCCTGAGTCCCACCGGACAGTGCAAACCATTCGACATCAAGGGAGACGGATACTGCAGGGGCGAGGCCGTGGGAGCCGTCTTCCTCAAGAAGTACACGGATGCCATTGCAGATGGCAACCAGGTGCTGGGCGTCATCGCGGCAACTTCAGTGACGCAGAACAGAAACTGCACCGCCATCACCGTCCCAGATTCGCCCTCTCTAGCGGACATGTTCCGTTCCGTCACCCGCCAAGCAGGGTTGGAACCCAATGAGGTCTCCGTTGTCGAGGCCCATGGCACTGGAACCCCAGTTGGCGACCCGGCCGAGTATGAGGGTGTTCGTGCAGTATTTGGCGGCGCCCAACGATCCAACACCCTCGCCCTTGGTTCCGTCAAAGGTCTCGTTGGTCACACCGAATCTGCGTCAGGTTTGACATCACTTATCAAGTCCTTGCTCATGATTCATCACGGTTACATACCTCCCCAAGCCAGCCACGATACTATCAATCCCAGTTTGAAGATGACACCAGAGGACAAGATTCAGATCCATACAAAGTTGACACCATGGGACATCAAGTTCCGGGCCATGCTCATCAACAACTACGGTGCTTCTGGTTCCAATGCCTCTATGATAGTTACACAGGCTCCAACAAAAAAGACAAATATCCCGTTGAAGGCTCCTATTTTCCAGTTGGCCACAAGATATCCGTTCTGGATTAGCGGATTTGATGACCGGAGCTTGGTAGAGTTTTGCACCAAGTTACTCGAGTTCATCCAGAGACGCAAGGACATAGTGTTGGCTAATCTGGCCTTCCAAATATCTCTCCAAAGCAACCGTACACTCCCCAGGGCCTTCATTTTTGATGCTGGCTCCGTTGATGAACTGGAACAGATCTTGGCAAGCTTCCTCAAGGGACAGAAATATACTCCCGTGACACCGCCTGCCTCTCGGCCGGTCATTTTATGCTTCGGTGGCCAGATCTCTACATTCGTAGGTCTTGACAAAGATGTTTACGAGAGTGTAGGAATCCTTCGCAGGTATCTGGACCAGGTTGACGCCACCAGTTCCGCGCTGAGACAACACGGCTCTATTTATCCTGGCATCTTCCAGAAGGAGACTGTGGAAGATATTGTTGATCTTCAAACCCAACTGTTTGCTATTCAATACTCAGTTGCCAAGGCTTGGATAGAAGCCGGTGTGAACGTGGCCGCTGTTGTCGGCCACAGCTTTGGTGAGCTCACCTCACTTGTGGTATCAGGCATTCTGTCTCTTGAAGATGGTCTTCGGCTCATCATTGGCCGTGCTCGCATTATCCAGGAATCATGGGGTGCTGAAAATGGGGCAATGATGGCTGTAGAAGGCGATCTTCAAGTTATCAATGATCTTCTGAGTGTGGCCAACAAGGACAATGCAGACTCCCCTGCTACAATTGCTTGCTACAACGGCCCTACCAGCTTCACACTGGGCGGCTCAGGAGAAGCCATCGATCGAGTTGAGGCTACCTTAGCAAACGATGCTACTTTCCGAGGCACAAAGAACAAGAGGCTTAATGTCACCAATGCTTTCCACTCTACACTCGTCGAACCTCTGATCGATCGGCTCACACAACTTGGGGAGGCTCTGAACTTCAGGAACCCGAACATACCATTTGAGCGCTCCACTGAGAGTGATCACGTAGGAAAGCTAGGAGCTTCTTATGTTGCGGAGCACATGCGCCAGCCCGTCTTCTTCAAGCACGCGCTTCGCCGTCTCTTTCAGAAATACCCCAATGCCATTTATCTAGAGGCCAGCTCTAACTCTACGATCACAATAATGGCTAGCCGTGCTTTAGGCAAACCTGACGGCTGCCACTTCCAAGCTCTTAGCATCAATACTGGGAATGGTCTGCGGCCACTGACTGATGCTACCGTCAATCTGTGGAGAGAAGGCATCAACTTGACTTTCTGGCCCCATCACCGCATCCAGACCGCTGAATACACACCTATTCTATTGCCTCCTTACCAATTCGAGAAGTCTAGGCATTGGATGGAGCTCAAAGACGCGCCGAAGCCCGAAACGGCCCCTACGCCCGTTGTGAGACCCATCTCCAGCGAAATGTGGGAATTTGTTAGATTTGAAGACAACGAGCAACGATCTGCTCTATTCCGCATCAATACTGATTCCAAGGAATTTATTGACTATGTCTCTGGCCACAAGGTTGCTGGTAGCGTCGCTCTCTGTCCCAGCATTCTCCATATCAGTATCATTACCGCGGCTTTGATCAGCATCCTGCCAGGTTTCAATGACTCTAAGTTGCAGCCCCATCTCAAACACATGATCAGCCATGCACCCATGACCATCAACACGAATAAGACTGCGTGGTTGAAAGCTGAGGCTATCGACGTCTACAGGCTCGTGTGGGACTTTAGTGTCGTTAGCCAAGACACGGATAAACCATCAGGTCCTTTCCTTCTGCATTTCTCCTTGAGACTCACGCTGCGATCAGTCGACGATGAGGACTTCAAGAGCGAGTTTGCGCAGTTTGAGCGGCTCATCACTGTCAAGCGACCCCGCAGCCTCCTCAACGGTAATGTCGATGTTGACGAGGTCATCCAAGGCCGAAATGTCTATCGTGCCTTTGCTGATATTGTCGACTACAACAACAAGTACCGAGGCGTTCAGAAAATTGCAGGGAGAGACTCCGAGTCGGCCGGGCGCGTGTCGTGGCCACACAACCCGAAGCACTTCTTCAACATTGGCGTGGCGGATTCGTTCCTCCAAGTCGCCGGCATTTATGTCAACTGCATGACGGACCGCTCGGAAAAGGAGATGTTCATATCGGACAGGATTGAGCAGTGGATCAGGTCTCCGAGACTGGTTCCTTCAGCTGCCCGCCCCAACCAGTGGGATGTGTATGCCTGCCACCATCAGCCCTCTCAGAAAGAGTATCTGTGTGATGTCTTTGCTTTTGATGCCAACACAGGAGAGCTCGCTGAAGTTATCATGGGTCTCCGGTTCCAACGTGTTAGCAAAGCTGGACTTGTGAAAATACTCGGCGGCAGCCATCCTTCGGCAGCCACTGCCCCTTCAAAGCCTGTGGCTGCAGTTTCTCACAGAATTAATGGGGTAAATGGGCATTCTACTCACTCAAAGGCGCCCGTAGTCGTGTCCTCATTACAAAAGAAGAAAGTGGTCAAGAAGAGTCCTTCCAGTGATGTTGTTAAGATTACCACAGAGATTTTGATGAACCTTTCTGGATTGGAAGCTGAAGATGTCAAAGACGACTCTGAGTTGGCAGAGTTGGGTATTGATTCGTTGATGGGCATGGAGCTCTGCCGTGAGATTGAGGCACACTTCAAGATCACATATGATAGCTCCGAGCTCAATGACATTGATGACTTCAAGGGTCTGATCCAGTCTATTTCCAAGGCTATCGGCACCGATGTTACTGAGGAAGATGATGAAGAGGCATCAGAACTCGCTACCAACGGCCATACCGCAACGCATGTTCTCAACGGTGTCAATGGGAACAGCAAGCACGGAATTAATGGCAACCATACAAATGGTGCTCATACTGAGTCTGATAGTTCGTCATCAATTGGTGATGCCAGTGACGCGGCTCAGGCCATTCTCGATGTATTTTCGAAGATAAACGCCAAAACCGACGACTATCTATTAAGAGGAGGCGTAGCCGGATACGTCGAAAACGTTCTTGATGACTCAAATGAGCTGGTCATTGTCCACATTCTGGATGCCTTTGAGCAGCTCGACTGCCCAATTCGTCACGCAGAAGCTGGTACAAAGCTGACACGAATCGAACATCTTCCCAGGCACAAGAAACAGGTCGATAAGCTCTACCGGTTCCTCAAAGAGGCTGGCCTTGTTGAGGTGGATGGTGATACAATTATTAGGACCGCCAAGGTTGCTCCCATGCAATCTGCTCGATCCCTCCTTGAGAGCCTTGTTCAGAAGAACCTCAATCATGAGAGTGACCACCGATTGACTTCACACATTGGCTTCAACCTGGCTGATTGTTTGATTGGCAAGGAAGAAGGAATTCAGCTCATCTTCAGCTCGCCAGAAGGACGAAAATACGCGAACGAGATGTATGGAAAATCTCCCATCCAAACGGCATGGATGGAGGAAATGAAGGATATCATTCAGCAGGTGTCGCAGAGACTTTTCAATGAAACGTCTGGTCCTATCAAGATCCTAGAATTGGGAGCCGGAACCGGTGGCACGACATCAAATCTGATTGAGGATTTGTCGAAGATCGGCATCCCTTTCGAGTACACAGCAACTGACCTGTCATCTTCGCTGGTCGCTGGTCTCCGAAAGAGATTCAAGGGGTATCCTTTCATGAAGTTCAAAGTCATCGATGTTGAGAAGGAGCCCACTGCGGATTTAGTTGGCAGCCAGCATCTCATCCTGTCCACGAACTGTGTCCACGCGACCCGAAACCTCAAGATCTCGACCAAGAACATCCACACCATGCTCAACCCCAGCGGGGCCCTCCTCCTATTAGAGCTAACTAAGCCTCTGTATTGGTTCGACCTCATCTTCGGCATGGTCGAAGGCTGGTGGCTCTTTGAGGACGGCAGAGACCATGCCCTCGCCAAGCCTGAATACTGGCGGAAGGTCATGACATCTGTCGGCTATGGACATGTCGATTGGACTGATGGCAATCGCCCCGAAAACGAAATCCAGCGTTTGATTCTGGCCACGGCCTCATCAGCATCGAGGTATGATGGACCATCACACCCCCTTTTGTCGCAAAAGTATTGGACTGACCTCCCGACTCGCGAAGCAGCAATTGATTCCTACGTGGAGCAATTCACAGTGGAGTTTTCTCTGGAGCCATCGCCTCAAGCTTTTACGTTGAGGGCGACTGCGTCGGAGGGCTCATGTGTCGTCTTGACTGGAGCAACCGGAAGTCTAGGAGGTCAGTTAGCTGCATACTTTGCAAGGCTCGAGGAGGTCAAAGCTGTGTTCTGTCTGAACCGAGCAGGTAGGATGGATCCTGTGCAAAGGCAGAAGCAATCTATGGAATATAGGGGCGTCTCAATTGATCAGAGAGCTCTGGCGAAACTGAATGTATTCGAGACGGACACATCCAAGCCATTGCTTGGCCTCTCTCCTACCAATTATGAGATTCTTGTTGGAAATGCAACACATATTGTTCACAATGCTTGGCCAATGAGCCTTACACGAGACATTCACACATTCAAGTCACAGTTCCGTGTGATGCAGAACCTCATTTATCTGGCACGAGACATCGCTGCTGTGAGGCAAGGGAATAAGAAACCCTCCCTTCTTCTTGTCTCGTCCATTGCAACCATAGGCTACAATCCGTTGCATAACCAACGCCCACTGGTGCCTGAGCAGCCCATGACAGTCGAGTCCGTTCTTCCTACGGGCTACGGCGATGCCAAACTAGTTTGCGAAAGAATGATTGACAGAACACTAGGAGGACACCCAGATAGGTTCCGGACTATGGCAGCGCGAATTGGCCAGATTGCAGGTTCTGCCGAGAGCGGGTACTGGAATCCTACAGAACATTTTTCGTTCATGGTCAAATCATCTCTAACTCTCCAAGCGTTGCCTAAACTTTCTGGGGTACGCAGAACTCTTCTCTCCCAGATTTTCATAGCCAATCTGAGCTAACCAAATATCATAGGAGCTGTCATGGTGCCCAGTCAATGATGTGGCCGCAGCTGTCGGTGAACTGGTGCTGGCCGAGAACTCGTCGTACCCAATCTACCATATTGAAAATCCTTCTCGCCAACCGTGGAGCGAGATGATTGGAATCATGGCTGATGCTCTCGGGATTCCTCCAGACAACGTTGTCCCTTTCGATGAATGGGTGGCCATGGTCAAGGCTTACCCAGGCTCCGCGGATTCAGAGAACCCAGCAGCCAAGCTTGTTGACTTTTTAGACCTGCATTTTCACCGAATGTCATGTGGTGGGCTCGTCATGGACACAGCACATGCGAGGGAGCATTCGGAGACTATGGCGAAGGAGCCGCCAGTGAGCGCAGCTCTCTTTCATAAATATGTGGACGCTTGGAAGGATATGGGTTTCTTGTCGTCATAGATCTACCAACACAGATTCCTCCTTACAGGGGATTCATATAGGGCTGGACAAAGATGAGATCCGAATGTCGAAAAATAACTCTTTGTTTGGTGAGAACGCTCCCGTTGCCTCGGCAAAATGGCTCAACCTTTCGATTATTTGTTCAGTACGAAACTGAATAGCTTATCAAATTTCTTTTCTATTAAGTGAATAATCGTTCCACTTTTTTATAAAGCAGTTTTTCATTGGCCTAAGTTGTCTTTGAAAACCCTTTTTACATCGTCGTATTGTTAAAGTAATCGGAAATTGAAGTCTTTTCTTTTGCAGGCAGGGTGAAATACTGACTTGAACGCCCAAGGATCCTGATTCAAGCAACCACAGGCATATCCTAGTCGCGACTGGGTATAATACTTTATTTTACCAGGATTCCCTGCCCTCACATAGGGAGAGCTGCTACACCGTTCTGTCATTGCTATATGTTGATACATGATGGGTCCTTAGCCTGAGAGAACAGTTAGAAATGACGGTAGCTCGCTGCGCTCTGCCGTTTCAGTCCTTGTCAACGTATGGAGGGACAATGGTGCGGCACATGCTTCCTGGCCAAGTGTCACAGGCCGAGCCGGCCGTGAACAAGGGATGAGATTATCTAAGTAACACCCCACGCGCAACTACGCCGCACTCAATGGAGGGAACAAGCCAATTTGCGATTGGCTGACAATCAAAGCACGGCCTCGCGCTTTCGGCATCTTCTGCATCCTAGGGTTACACTACAGCCTGTGGCCTCCAACAAACAAGGGTTTCCCATGCCCCCGCGCGCGCGACTCGCTGACCAGGATGCAGAGCTTCCTTCCTACCGTGGAGAGGGGTGCGATTGGTGATCATCGCTGGCAGTGAACAGGTAAACACAGGACGTTGAAAAGTCCAGCCCGGCAGAGAGACAGAAAAAATACCGGAGGCAGAGGCGGAACTTGACGTATAAAGCTCCATCTTACAAATCACCTACTACTACCCCAAGCCAAGAATAATACCCCGTGTGTGATCGATCGCTTCTCCGCAGGCAGACAATTTATTCCCGAACCAACACGCCCGCTCCATGACAATCTCCCACACCCACATGGCGGCTTCCCATCGGCACAGGAAATGGACCATGAAGGAGGATATGGTGTTGCGGTATGAAGTAGAAGCCCAGCGGGGTAAGATACAACCTGCAGCAGGCTCTTCATTTTGGAGAAGATCGTATTGCTAACTGCAAGGTGATATTGTTCCCCTCCCTAGACACCAATGAACCTACCAATTGGGCGGCAATTTCGGAAAAGTTACCCCATCGAAGCAATAAGGATTGTCGCAAACGCTGGCTCAAGACAGTGGAAGTGTACCGCAAAGGGCCGTGGACGGCGGATGAGGATCAACGGCTGCTGGCTGCAATGGACACATACGGAACACGGTGTGAAACCATCCCCCATAAGACATGCCTTCCGCCTTCGTTTTACACCGAATGACACCAACGGGTGACCAACCAGCACGGAGTTTCTGACAGTGATCTCTAAAACAGATGGAATCGAGTTGCGCAGCGTGTTGGAACTCGCAACGCCGACCGTAAGCCCGTTTTCTATTCCCTATCCCGACTGTTCTTTATTTGAGACCTATCTGACAAAATAGAATGTGCAAAACGATGGCAACATTCATTAGATCCAAAAATTGACCGTGGCCCATGGACCTCGCGAGAAGATGACGAGCTATTAAAGGCAGTATCTGAGCTGGGACGATCATGGAGATTGATTGCTTCAACCAAGCTGCCGTCTCGGTCACCAACAGATCTGAAAAATAGGTATGTGAGGTGATGGACGTTGGTTCATGCACTGCCAAGCCTCGTTGCTTTGCCGGCTGCAACTGTGATATGCACTGTTCTAAATTTGCATCCCCTCATTTTAGATACGAATTGATGTGCCGGCGACGGCAGGACGATACTCCCGACGCCACGTTGTGTGACGATCCTACTGGAACACTGGGTAGCAATACTATCAACCAAGGAGACATCTTGGCCCAGAGCTTCGCGCAAGCGCAATGCTTCGCCATTTGTCCCCCTCACGAGGCAAATGGCAACCTAGGTCTCCTTACCCCTCACAGCTTCAACGACTGGGAGCATCTCCCGCCAGTGGTATCCCAATTGGGTCTTGAAGGAGATGATCGATCCTTCGCAACGACGGGGATGGAGTCGTGGATGAATAGTCCCGGAATTTATTCAACCGAGTGCGATTTGATTTCTTCAATGTCATTGCACGAGCAGGCGACACCACCAGAATCTTCTGGTTTGTTGCCCAACACGGCCTTTCCTCCGTCATCGGGGAGTTCCGCAGGGCTGGAATCCAGGGGGTCTTTCACAAACTACACTCTAGTTTTGGAGAACATACACTCTACCGAAATTGGGGATGTTCTGAATTCACTGACCGAGCGGGGGCTAATGATGAACATGAGAATTCTTAGGCAGACGACGTGAATCGTGCCTCATTGGTTGTCCACACTCACGAGTCTCTTTTGCTCTGTTTCAAGTCCTTTCTCCATCTTGTTCTTAGATATCATTATAAACGCAATTAGAACCATGATGTGTTTCTTTCTTAGTAGTCTCATCTGTCCACAAGTGTGCGGAGAATATACGCCAAGCTAGACTAAGAGCGCTGGAATGAGGATTTGTCCACCTAACCCCTCCGGGACGGCCCGTCACCTTCACGGTTGCAAGCCAATTGGCCTCTCCTAAGGAGACGACAGGGATGCTCCAACTCCTGATGAGGAATCTGAGGATGTGTCAAAAGTCCACTGTTGGGGTGCTTGGATGCCGGCCTCCCCGAGCCTGGCTTCCGCGGCGCGCGGGAAACTAGCGCACAGGGGCCTCTCCTCCATGTCTTTTGGCTTGATATCTCCTAGTTCTGTAGCCTGTGACAAGAAAGAAAGAAGTAGACAGAAAAATTCCAAAAAGGCAAGAGAAGTGAAGTTGTTCTTCTGGGTATACCCTGTCCGTAAAAGCCAGATAACATCACCGGCCTCCATGTGATCGATAGATAGGTAGCTAGGCATACCTTGACCCTCCACTCGCCCGGCTATTGAATCTCCGCCATGCTGTTTGTGGCCTTTACGGTCAAGGATCATGCCAGGACAAGAGGACAATCACATGGGCAGGTGGAGACAAGGGAGCCTGGAGGCAGCAGAAAGTGGACCTACACCGCTCAGATTATCTATGGGATCTCTCGCGGGATTGTCGGCGAGTTCCAATGTCTGTCTTGGTTAGATTCCATATCGTATCGCCGAGCTTTTTTATGCAGGGTTGATAAGGGTGTTGCATTATACGTATCCAGTTCTCGTTCCAGCCAGGTTACACAAACCGCGTCTGCCGCCGAGGCACCATCCTGGTAGATGAATGACTACTGACATGGCATCTCACAAGCTATCAGTCCCAGCGACATTCTTCTTCTCTTGCCTCTAAACCTCCCATGCTCGTGAGACAAAAAATGAACCCAGTTCCCTGTGTCGGTACCGAACGATCTTGAATCCCCGAGCAGATGCTTGCAGTAAACCAGCAATTTACACGGAACAGTCCCACCTGCATGGACTAGACATAAAACGCCAAGTTGTCAATCACTTGCAAGGGAATAACGGCAACCTGGCGCTTACAAGGATGATCAATGGCGTACTGCGTATAATCGAGACATCTAAGGAATATTTGTCATCTATTTTTAAGCCAATATTGACAAGCCACGGTAACTCCTTCTATGTAAGATAAGACCTTTTCCCTGATTGCCGGGAGCTGCCTGTTACAGAACTGCAGCCTCTCGCGCCACTTCTAGGATGGCTGTGGTGATCGCCCGCACGTCTTTCAGTCTGATTGGCAGGCGGTGATCTCCATCCCACTCAATAAGACGTGCGCCGCCTTGACCCTGACAGTAGTATTCCATCAGCTGCCAGTGCAGATTGATCCCTGGATCTCGCAGCCCATGAACGTGGACCGTGGGGGACCGCACCAGGTGTGCCTTTTCGGACGAGGCATCCCGGCAGCTGTCAAAATTGAGGTGCAACGCGGTGCTCTGCGCCGAGGTTACCAAATACGGACTTGAGAGCACGTCAGAATCGAACGTTATCAGAGGAGCAGATCCTGCCATGACGACGGCAAACCGGAAAGAGCACGGAAGCCGGGGGGAAGCTGATTCTTCCGCTCGTTATCCTGCATGAGGAGAACGCTGGCGGCGACCTTTGCGCCCTGACTGAAGCCCAACAGTCCCACCCATTCCCCCGTGGCCCCCTGCCGGTTGTCAGATTCGATGGCCTCAGCCAGGGAATCGACGATTGCCTGCGCTCCTTCGGCGCTGTCCACCTCTTGATGCTCTGGCTTGTGACGGAGCCATCGTCGGTAAGGTCCATAGTCTTGGTACGCCGGGATCATACCTGGTCCAGGGTCACATGTATAGGGCGCATCAGCGAAACACAGTCGAAATGTCGACCTGAGCTCCTTAACGATAATCCGGCATTGCATGCGGAAGATGGTGCTATTGACTCCGCCGCCGTGCAGGCAGAGAATGCGGGGGAGGTCGACGCTTTCCTCCTCAGGAGAGAGGATCCGATGGGGACTCATGTTTGGGAGGAAATCTGGATCAAGCAAGGTCCGAGGGTAGGTTGAAGTTGGGGTGTCAACGCAGAGGACTTTTGTGTGATCTGGCCACGCTGCCTGTTGCCAGGACGTTTCTGTCCTTTTATAACATCACATGAGAGATTTCAAGAGATAATACTCATCTGCCCCCACTCTATTTAGGGGTGTGGGTATATCTATTCACGACTCTTCGGAGATGCATCTCATTCATACCCTGTGCTATCTAGCCCCCTGTTTCTACACCTGGTTCGCAGATGTGTCTAGGGAGACCCCCACAGAGGCCTTCTCTCAAGGTTGCCACCTCCCTGATACCAACGTTAACTTGAATACATCAGTCAGTTTCTTTTGATCGATCAAACAAAAGATGGCGAATAGCTAAAATAATGAAACGTTTATGTGGGATATTTTCGAAACGAGCTGCCAATGTGTGATTAGCTTTGGGCTCTTTGAGACCGAGCCAAAGCCACTCGCGTGCTAATGTCACCTGAACGTCTTCCACTGCAAGAGGATGAATCTCCGCCTCTATACCCACGAGCCTACAACTTCTGACAATTCATGTGATATCATTTCAAATCAAAGGCGGATGTAGTAGGGCTTCTCCCGACATAAACTATGAAAAAGAAACACCCACTAGCATGGCATAACGAGTCTTGTGGCTTTATTGGACTTGTGTCATGCAACTATGACAGAGGATTTGGGCTGAAGCAGATGGCATGCTAACGAGACAACTTACGTACCGCTGATATCCTCATCGCCGTTGTGTAAAATACATTCCTTCTTTTCCTTGATTTGCAGTTATGAATCCCATTTTCCAAGCGTGGAAGTTGAACAAGTCTTGCTCAAAACATACCATTAGCTGCCATTGATGAAGAGCGCACTCTTCGTAAACCTAGTGAATATGAATACATTGATTGATACCGAAGGCCCTAGACAGCCCGCAATAGTTCATTGAAAATCATTGTGCAAAGATGGAATATCCACAGGCGTAGTAGACCCGCGACCACGAGGCTCGGGGGAAACCCTGGGATATGGACCTTTTCCGCTCTTATAATCGGAACCCATCACATACCTTTCCAATTCAGGCTCAAGTTGAGGATACAATCTGAGGCTAATATGAAAGTCTTGTAGATCAGATCCCAGACATCTTTTAACCCACTTCACCATCCCAATATATGCATCATAATGGCTTCTGTAAAATGGTCCGTAGTAAGTAAAAGCATTGTCAAAATATGTGTCGATTTTGATCAAAAGCTTGGATGTCTCAAATTTTTTGGCGATGAATGACAACAGTGAGACCCAATCCTTGTCAAAATCTTCCCACGTCCATTTAGTTCCGTCTTGGCGAGCAAATCCGATCCTGCGGTAAATAGTTCCTAGGTCAAATCCAATACGTCGGAAGTGCCGAAGTGTCTCTGGCCGCAAGGATTCCAAAAGTTTCAAGATATCTGGCAAGGGGCCACCGAAAATGAATGTGTTTTTAGAGTACAACAGCTCAGAAGCCTCCAGATAGACTTGGCGAGAAACCTGAAATAAACTAAAGGGCAACAGTCGGCATTGGCATGTAGCTGAATCTGACGCATAGTAAGTCTGGCAAGAGCAGTGTCTCCTATTGAAGGCGCAACGGCAACCACATTTCCCGTAGGCATGAAAATAACTGAGGCTAAGCCGAAAATCAAAGTGATTCTTAGTGATAATAATATTATCGTCCGCATTGCTGCTTTCCGGGACAAGATTTGCAAATTTCAAGATGAGCAGGCGGATTTCTGTCGGCAATGACAGAAATGGGAATGGGGAACTACTGCTTTCCAAGTGTTGCACTCCTCCTGTCAGTCTGAGTATAGTTGAGCGAGCGAGCGAGGTCAGATCTGAATCGTGCTGTCTTCCAAGTTGTATTGTGCATTGTTTGAGGCGCGGGAGAGCATTCATCGGGCTCAGAAACTGTTCAGCTGTCGTCAAGTCTTTCGCATCGCAAATGAACTCGACAGTGAGGCATCCAGGGGGTATAGCTGCTAGACGATTGCATACAACCTCCCAACACTTAATGATGCTCCCCGAGCCGAGTTTTTGACACTCACGGCATTCGCCGGTCTCCTTGTCATGAGGCCAGTGGTGGTCACTGCGGCAGTAAGGCTGGCTGTTCAACCGGACTAAAAGGTAACGCATTTTCTGTATCCCCTCGTTTGACAGAACTTGAAAGCTTTCAAAATCTTCAGCGTCGCGGCCTCTCACGACAAATTTGTTCATGCTATATAGCAATTCCTGGACCTCACTATGTATGAGTTTATTGACGAATAAAAGTTGTGACGGTATATGTGGGCAAATGTCTGATCCCATGCCAGGTTCAAGAGCATGAGGGTCCTGATGAAATGGACAGCCAATTCTTCTTGTGGCAAGCTGCGCCCGCCATGGCACCGATCGTGGGAGTCTTAACTTGCGACCCTCTCTATCCTCTCGACGGATCAAGTAAATCGGACATTCGCGAACTAAATTCGCAAACAAATAGATGCGTTTTCGGATGCTTTTGGGAATGGTGAGAAAGGTTGACGGCGTTGCGTCCATTTCGAAGGTTGCGTGCAGGTTTGAGAGAAGATCATACGGAGTGGCCCAGACACAATAACATATTCTGAATGGCCCGGCTTTATATCCCTTCATGTATTTATCAGTGCACAGCCACTATTTGACACCGTTACAAAGACGTGATGGGTAACAAAGACAGGCCACAAAGACGTGATGTTTATTTCAGAAGCAACAGCTCAGTTTTGACTGACCTTAAGGATCCCCTCTCCAGGACGAGATTCACGCACTGTATACTTCGTGATGGAATAAAAAGCCGAAGCGCATCCCACGTATTGCCCTTAAGATTACTGTGTTTGTTTTACATGAGGTCGAACAAATGGCCAAATTTGCTGTTTGAAAAAACAAGTGACAACGAGACAACAAGACGACTGAAACTCGTTATGAGTCTGTAGAATTCCACTTGTACCCTGCGGACAGATGGTTTATTCTTGTTCAACCTTCGACCTCACAAAGAAGGCTCATTGAGGCGTTTTGGGGGAGGCTTTCTCACCATGATGACCAGCCTCCATGACAAAGTCAGACTTCATGTGGGACACATGGCAGCACTTTAGCTCTACCTGAAGCTAAAAATACTTTCAACATATCCAATAAAGGTCAAATGAACTAGCCTCCTAGACAAAGCTATTTCCAGGACAAATTTTTCAAAAATAGCGGTGCCGATACTTCACTTTTTTCTTGCCTACCCTGGACTTCGCCCTGTTCTTAGATTCTCGATACGTTTCATATGAATAATCAAATGATTTGAATTCATACTCTTTAGCTAGCTGCATTTAAGGACCAAAAGCCAGATTCTCATAAGAAAACAAGACTCAGATCTCCTGCGCGGTAACGAGGATTGCTGCAGTTCGCCATGTCAGCTAAAAAAAGCATACAAAAAGTAGTTGTTGGGTAAACATAAAAAGCACAAGCTTTGGAATTCGGTGAGATTGGGCTGTTTTTTTCTCTTGAGTAAAAACCAATTAATTAACCTATGTCTCGATTGAGTTTGGAAATTCCTGTTCGGTGCTACACTTTCTACGGCAACAGTTGCGAAACATGCGAAGCATATCAACCTGTCCACTTTCCATGCTACATGGCAACACGCTTGAAGAAATTTTGATCGGAACATGTGTCTAGACGGTTTGTCTTGGGGAATATAGCTGTTCACAAAAGACCCTCCTTCTCAGAACAGTGGAGAACAGCAGTAGGCCTCTGCCGCCTCTTTAACGGCAGTTATTTGTCAACCAACGGCGTTGGCACATGTTAGCAGTGGGATATGAATGGAAATAGAGTAAAATAATGTCAGGTAGGAGTTGTTTCCTCGCATGTTACGTTGGTGGGTTGGTTCAGGTAACTTGAACCCACCACTTGATTGACGAGGATCTTCTGCAATGTTACCGAGATGCGGGAGATTTTATCGCAAGAATTTCCTAAACTCGCTTAGCGCTGCAGGTATAGTAATAAAATACAAAGAGAAAGAACGCATTCATCACCAACTGCATGCTTAGTGAATATGTAGTGCGTAGTTGTGCAGAGTGATGTGCATGAGGCGTGTTGGTTATGAAAAAGGCATTCCACTTCTTTAGCGCACAAAGTGACGTACCTACTCGACTTTTCATAGGGCCCTGGACCTCTCGTGTTTATCTTCTTCTTTGCAACCTCACCCTTCTGAAATTTTCAGCTTCACCCTCTCCAAAGCTTCGAACATCATCACTTGAACACTCATCACTTGAACACTCACCACTTGAACACTCACCACTTGAACACTCATCTCTTGAACACTCATCTTTTGAACACCCAAAGCCCTTGAAAGCTTCGCTATCTTGAACAAGGATAGAAAAATGAAGCTGTCCACTTGCTTGACTTTTCTTGTTGGCTTGGTAGCCGCCGCTCCAAGTGAGCTCCGGACTACAGCCAACGATCTGGTCGATGGGCAGGGCTTCTACTGCCCTCACGGAATCTTGATCTTTGCTCGTGGATCAACTGAACAGGGAAACATGGTATGATGAAACTTCCCCGTCCGGCTCTCTGTGATGAGTTGGTTTGTCGACTAACGTGATACAATAGGGCACCCTCGTTGGGCCTTATCTTGCTCACGGTCTCTCCACTCAAGTGAAGAGCCTTTGGATCCAGGGTATTGGCGGAGACTACACTGCCGACCTCGAAGATAACTTTCTCCCCGAGGGTACTAGCCCTGAGGCTATCATTGAGGCGTACAAGATGTTCAATCTTGCTTACGACAAGTGCCCCGGTTCACTCGTGCTGGTTGGCGGCTACAGGTAAGAAGAAGGACCACAGAGACGACCAAGGCTCGGTTTCTTAACTATGTGCTAATTTTCTCGTGAACAGCCAGGGAGCCGCTCTCCTTGCCGCGACCATCCCCACTCTCGTCGGCTCAGCGCGCCAGCAGATCAAAGGCGCCGTTCTCTTCGGCTACACCCAGAACAAGAAGAACGATGGCCGAATCCCCGAATACCCCGCTGATCAAACCAAGGTCTTCTGCAACGACGGCGATGTGGTCTGCCAGGGTGTTCTCCAGATCAAGACTCCCCATCTCCTGTACAGCGCGGCCGCACAGGGCGAGGGAGCCGACTTTCTGGCCGACAAGATCTCCCACTAAGAGGCGCAGAGTACAAGGGATCCTACAGAATGTGTATCAAAAAAGGTGATGGAACCTCCAGCTTTCAGGGGCTAGGAGGTTCTACGGAGCATCAAGGAAATGGGCGTGAAAAAAACTTTAGTCTTTAGGAACGGACTCTAGAAAGACGTAGCTTAGCTACTTAATGATAAGAATAACACGCCTCTCTCTACCTTAGTGTGGTATTCCGCTCTCCACCCAAGAGACAATTACTGATGAGAAACTAACTCATGTCTACTAACTCCTTGACAAAAATCTGAGATTGAACATATCGGCATCTAGATTCTATTTTGAAATAATGTACATGAAAAGTGAGATTTAGGACTCCATACGAAAGATTTGGTTTGGGACATTGATGCTCTCGTCAACACGGACATTGTGGAGGGGAAAAAGACATCACCCGTGCTGGAGAGGCACTGGAGATATGAATCTCTGCTGGAAACTACAAGCGAGATAAGCGTATCATGAACTATTATTGCAACAAATAATCGATATACAAATCATTTCCATCTGTCTGGACTGACATGGATAGAAGGCTTTTCAACAAGGAGATTTTTCAAGGATTTGTGATTGCATGTGGGCAGTAAAACTTGTTCTATTTTTTTTGTGTGAAAGCTAGCTATTTATGAGTATGTTTTGTATGAAAAGAACCTCGAATAAACGATGGTTTTTGTCTAGTGTTATTGCCAGAGCAAACGCCGGACCTCGCGGTTTGACGGACTCTTGTCGTGGTAGAAATACCGTAACTGCTCATTGACTATTCGAGCATCTCTGAGGTACGGGTCCAAAGGGTACAAAGGCGGTAAGAATGCCTTTGTGAGATCGCCAGTGGCTTTGCCAGAGGATTACGTGTCGCTTCGTATCAGTCTCCGTTTCCATGTTAAACTTGCGCCCGCCAAGTCTTTCTAAGGGTTATCCACTTAGAGACTCATTGAATTTTATGATATGATCGAAAGTAGCTTGGCTCGGCTTGGTGGTGAGAAGGCTGATTGATCGCAGAGGAGGTTTGTGGAGGAAAGTGAGGGCTCCGTCTTCCATGCGCCGCCCTGGGAAGACCTGGGAACGCTGCTGGCAGCGATCGCACTGCTCTCAGCCCTTGCCCGCCTCCCTAAACTCCTGGGCCTTCTTTGTGGCTTCTTCTGGGGGAACTATCTGGACATATCCATACTCCGTTAGGTCCGTGATCGGGGTGAGCAGGCGCTGTAGGAGCTTAACTTCTTGAGCAGGCGCCAGGCCGGTCTCGACGAACTTTCTAGCGCCTTGTCTCCGACCGTGTGAAACGGAAGGGACATATTTTGGATTTTCGAGTTCACCTAACAGGAAGACACCTGATTCGATGTGTGTGAAGATCTTCGGCACATGTTTGATGGGAATGGGGAGGGGGGCCGTTCTGTCCGACTGCGCGCTTGCCGGAGAGAAAAACGTCAATGTGTCGATCCATTTTGCCCAATGCACTCGTTCGTTGGTTTGATCTTGGTATTTCAGTGGTGGCTTTGTTGTGGTGTCTGGCTGCAGCAAAAGCCATGGGAGAGGCTATGGAAAGATGGACCGATTTTTGGCATTTATCCATTAAACCACAATAAAGGTCATGGTCCTTATCTTATTAAGAACGCTGCGGCATCAGCTTGCTTTCGCACTTATGATGGGTTTGCTTGAGGGGACGAATCCTTGTTTTCTGATTTCGCAAGCCAAGGGTTCTCCCGAAAGTGCGAAATGACTGGCACGCAGTGGCTTCCTGGAGGGAGAACGTTATCCTCTCCCTTGTCATCCAGCTACTGTCGTAAAACCCTCATGTCTAATGTAGAAAGATGCCAAGCAACTAATAATGTAACTTTAGTTTATAGCTTTATCGTCGAAGGATATTCGCAACTTGATGAGCTGTCAACGAACCGTCTGCGCAGTAGTGACGCTTTGTCGAGTTTTGTAAGAGAAGACCGAGTAGGTGTGGATGTTGGTGGTGAGGATTGGTTTTGTTCCTCCCAAGCGGTATAACAAGCTCCAGCGTCAGCGATCGATACTTGATAAAACGTTCCCCTCGAATGAGTCCCATAAAGAAGCCATGGAGCTCACCCGAACCATAGCTGCGGAATATATTTGCTTGGGGATATATCAGAAGCCGTCGATTTTATTTCAGCTGCACTTGACTGATGCTTCAGGCCGGCTTGTCTCATAGCCTTATTTTCATTCTCCGTTCAAATGAGTGTTATAAAGAAGCCATCAGGGAGGTCGCCTGAACTATAGCTGCGGTATATATTTGCTTGGCAGTATATTAGAAGCAGTTGATTTTATTTCAGCTGCAGTGGACTGGTGCTTCAGGCCGTCTTGCCTTATAGTCTCGTTTTCATTTTGGGTTCGAATCTTCGCTGAGCTTTGAAAATACCTAGACAGTTTGTCTAAGTCGGGACCATTAGGGGGAGACATCCAGCTCGTCTCTTTCGTGCCATTGTAAGAAGCGCTGAGGGCCGAGTTTCTCCTTTGTTATAATATTGCATCAGGACTGTTATTCTTATGGGTTAGGAACCGAGCCTCCGTCCTCCCAGGAGTTCATAACCGCTACAAGGCTTCTCCGGAATCAATCGCATATATCTCGGCGGCCACTCCTGATACAATCTCTCTACAAAGTGACGAATCACTCTTTCTCGTCGAGGTCTAAGGTCAGCTCGGCGCTCGTGACGGGTGATGAGGCGGGGTGGTGTGCTGGAAGTACTCGAGCTGCCAACACTACTAAGCTCATCCGAGTCAACCAGCTCCATGTTGGATGGCGGTAGGCCTACTTCGGTAGTGTCGCGGATGATATCGTTATCATTATTGAGAGAGGAGTAGTCGGGGGATGAGAGGGCTTGTCTGACGAGGATGAGGTTGAGGAGAGGATGAGGGTATCTCAAGTCTTTCAGTAACAGGGGGAAAAGCCTGTGCCTAGTATGCTCGATGACATCTTCGACGGGTTATCTTGCCAGCACATCTGAGGGAAACCAAAGGGCTAATGGAAGGCAGAAAAGAAGGGAGTACATATTCATGCCCATACCCATATTGAGGAGAGATGGAGATATTGTGGTAGCAACGCCTGAGGGAGAAGCAACCAAACGATTGCCTGGCTTTCATCAGCTCGAGTACGCTTGGAACAGTGTCCACTGCCCTCGACCTGTGCCGCGCTGGGTTGTGGGCACGAGCTTGCAGGGGAGCCGGTTACCCGCTCTGGTGATGGACTTCGGCACCTCTTCCGTGCTGGCCGAGGACTTAGTTAAAAGCTAGGGTTGGTGGCGAACGAGCTGTCTTTCGATCAGCAGGAGTTGGTCATGGAGTTGCTTCCTGGATTATTGAAGTCTCCAGGGCGTGTTACGTGGCCTGCTATGGAGCGTTTGGAGTTAATTGCCGAGGACCTGCTGGGGTGAGGTACCCAGATCCCACGCCGAGTGACGCGGTGAAGTTGAGCCTACCTCATGCGTTTGGATGGGATTCCACTGATGGACTGATAGACGAGGCGATGCCGCAGAACCTAACAGACCGCGGGCTCTGTCATCAGGGATAGGAATTGCTGTGCCGTTGGTCCAGGTAATGTCCGTAGGAAAGGGCGGAAAATTATTGTTATCGTTGGAAGCTGGGATTGGTGCGCGACGTGTATCCCAATTGTGTGAGCTTGGTCGAGGTATCTGCCCATAGCTCCTCGCCGGAGAAATGAGATTAAGCAAAACATACAGACATGGCAGGCGTTGGCTATGACGGAAGAAGCATGACAGGCGTTGGCCATGGCGAAAGAAGCGTGGCAGGTGTTAGCCATGATGGAGCAGACGATGTATTGGCAGTATCGCAGATCGCCAGTGGTTACTTTCGAGACTTGCGTTTTGTCAAGACGCGTATTGATGGTGACTGATGAGGGCGACACAGGGCCACGACAGTGTTCTTGGCTCTACCTGGCCGCGATGGCCCTGAGTTAAGCGGTTGATGCGGCGAGTGATAGCCTGCTGTGCTTCTCATCCGAGCCTAAAAGGCCAAGATAGAGCATAAGCGGCATCGGATATTGTCGGTGGCTATGGCATATTATATTAGTATGTTTATTGTGTGGATGGAGCGAGAGGGAAGAATTGGGGGAGACTTGGCCCCTATTTATAAGAGAATAGAGAAGTAGCAATCGTACCATGACGCTATTCATGAACGAAGGTCATGTTGAGAAACATGCTGCTGTGTTGGTCGAATTCTCAATCTTGATTAGTCTCCACACGGGAATGATGAAGCGCATCATTTGGCTGAACACGGGTAAACAATGTTGCCCGTTCTTTCTCACTTGCTTACTGAACACCAGCTAATTGAATCTGCAAAAGGCGGACAGGTTTGAACAAAGCGATGGATTCTATGCCATGTATAATATTTCCGTGTTAGTGATCAGATGGGTGCTCTTTGTCATCCGCTTGCCATCCCCCATCACCTCTTTCTCACCATGTCAGATTGTTATGCCAAGGGAATGCCACAGATAATCATCCCATTGAAGTTCAGCCAATAGAATGTGAGTTAGACATGTGCTGACATTTACTTTCGTTTTCCGAATCCAAGAATGAGATGGCTTGAGAGATGACATTGTCTAGGAATCCTCGCGCACGCGCGGCCCGATCATGACAGATATATGTTTTCTCTCTTTCAACTCTTAGCTAGTCAACTATTGTCATTTGTCTTACCATAGTCATGTTGTATGCTGGTGGCAGCTGGAGAAAGCCATGTCTTGCAACTCTGCGAAGTTGGTCGACATGTCACGAGAAGTGCTGGCTTGGTAGGAGAGTTGCTGGTCTTTATGACTTGATCGGGATAACGTATGGACAATTAGCCAGATAACCGCGAAATTTTGGTATTATATTGAATGAAAATGCCCTTTCATTGAGAGAAAGTGACTCTCAACACAGCGGAGCCAGCTGGTCCGCCAAGCCTATGCCAAGCAAGCTCAAGCCAGGGTGTTCGTAGGACCATCCACTCGAGGTCAGACTTCTGACGACAACCTCTCACACATTCCACCGCTTGTTCGATGACCCCCAAGAAGAGGGCTTTGATCTAGGCCAGCTGGCTATGTGTGATTGTGTGAATGTGTGACTATGTACACGTCATTCCATTCATTTTCGGCTTGGACAGCCGGCTCAGGCCATGTCGGGATGCAACGATGCATGGGAACAAGACCCCATCGCCAAGACAAGGAGGGAAGATCATCATTGAGATTCGTCACTTGATCCAGATTTCATTACACTGCCACAGTTGCGCATAGTGCCGAAACGTCATCACACCCACAAATGATCGGCCGCGCGCTTGAGATCAAATCTATGCTTATTTCAGGACCAGGGTTTGGTTGGATGCTCTCAGGTATCCCCCCACTCGCCCTGCCCGGATGCCAAACTAGAACTGGCATGGGAGGCCTTCGGCGATCCCTTTCCCCTACGGAGCATGCCGAGTACGTGGGTAATTATGTTGTCACACAGGTCCACGACCTTGCCTATAAAAGACCAGCCCCAAAGCCGTCTAGAGTTCACTAGACCACCTGTCATTGTCCAGACATCGTTCACACTCCACACTACACTATCCTAAAACCCATCTCAAGCTTCACAGCCAGCCGGGAACATACCAACCAAATGGCCTCCCTCAAAGCTACTCTGCTATGCATCGCCTTTGGCTTTGCCACCACTTCCGCCGCTCCTGTTGCCCAGGAATTTGAGCCCCCGGAAAAGAGTGCTGGAGCAACGCCGACTGCTACCGCGCCTATTTCTGCTCGTTCCCATTCGAGGGAAAGCCGGGCATGTGCACATACGGCTAAGAATCTCTTGCCAGGATTCAACATGTGAGGGATGTCGATGGGCGCCAGCTCACACATTTCGCGGTCGTGTCCTCGTTCGCTGGCCGGTCGCCCTATTCATTTAACATTTATTTTTTAAAATTTACCTTTATTTATTTTAGCGCCATGGCGAAACTCATATCGTTTTGCTTTCTTCTTCTTTTTTTTAGAGCGCTTTTCTTCTCAAACCTTATATAGATCCAGAGTGTTCGTCGACCAGTGTATGCGCGATGCACGGCCATGGCGGGAATAAATTTGGCAGGTGAATATCGGGCGCTGCGAGGCAAGCAGAGTTCCTGTGCTCATAGCTAGCGAGAAATTAAAGCTTTGCCCATGAGGGTTTCTTATGGTTACACTATATGTTTGCGATGCCGCCTGCTTGGCTGAGTGATTAAAAAATGCTACCGCGGTAATGGGTTGCTGTTGGACGCTGGTGCTGTGGCAAGCGTTGGCCGGCCTGGGTGACATGATACTGGACGTCGATCCTTCTCCCGCGGCACATCACCTCCAATACCTTAGATACAATTTTCCCAGGCATGTCATTCAACAAGTCAACAATGGCCCCTAAGATGCTGTGGTCAGCGCCCTTCCGTGCTGCCTTCGCGTGATGTGCTCGCACTGAAGAACTACCAAGTACCACGTGTAGTGTCCTTCTACCCTCGAAGGTAGGGGAGAGCATGCTTACATTACGGGAGGCGCGGGAGAGGACCTCGGTTTGAATCCGATCAAGAACATCTTTTTTTCCCTTGCCTCTCTGCTTTTGGGGACCTTTTCTCACCGTCTTCTTACCAAGGTAGGCGCTGTGCACGTTGCCACAGTTCGTTGCTTTTTCTAAGCTGTCTAGCCGCCCATTTCCCAACTGCGCTACGAACAGCCTTTAGCATGATCACTAAAGCCTTTCTTGGAATCTGACTCGTACGCAAAGTGATCTCAATAGCGGAGAAATTAGGGAAAGCAAGAAGTGGGAGAGTGGCCGGGACTTGCACACTACCAGGGCAGCTTCTTGTCCCCCAACAACGCTGGGTGCCTGAGCAAATTTTTCTCCTTCCTTCCAAACACAATCAATGAGCCGACCGAGACACACATGTAGCTGATACGCCACGAGCGGGGTAGGAGGCCCTTGATAGGCGGTTGGGAGGTTGGGCAGGAGGTTGTGCTACCCCAAAGCTGAAGAACAGGCCAATCGGGCTCTCTTCTGAAGGGTTCTCGCAGGAAATGTATTAGCTGCCTAACCAATCGCCCAATGGCAGCAACTTTGGCGGCGGTAAGCTGCATGGATGCATCCAGGCGGGCGTCAGAAACTGCAAAATGTTATCATTCTATCTTCCCAATACAGGCTACAATATTGATATACAATAATTGTTGATGCTAATAATGTTAAGTTATTGAGTGACTACTAGGCAATGAGAAGGATTATTATGTGACTGGCTGACAATAATGATGCAGAGGTGACTTTACAGTCCCTGCTTTTCCGGCAGCCACTTGGCACCTGAGGAAAAATCTTCCTTCCGCAGCGTGCGAGCACAACCGGGCATCGCGTTTCGGCTAGCTGCTCATGCGTGCGCGCATGAAATTTAAGAGCGTGTCGTGGCGTTGACGAAAGATGAAAGGTACATTGCAGCAGTACCATAAAACTCTGTCGAGCCCTCGCCCCCGCCTCCTGCTCTTTCTTCCTCCTTCACCATCCACAAACACCTTGAACACACAACTGCATCACTTTTTTACATACCGAAACAGGCTCACGCAGCCTCACAGTCTCTTACAATATGGCTTTCGAGGACAACCTTCGTCTCCAGTTGAGAGCTCGTCTGGATGAGTTTGTCAATCGCGCCAGGAGCGTCATCGCCACCGACACGCCGACCGAGACTTATCAATTCCAGTGCCAAAGCCTTGATTCCCGTATGCAACAGGAGATCGGACGCATCAGGGAGGATAGCACACCGCTCGATTACCAAAAGCAGACTCAGAAGATGATGCAGCTTGGTATAGAGAAGGCCAGATTGATCCAGGAGCACAAGGACACTTTCCCCGCGAAGCAGGAGGAGTGGCTCCAAAACGTAGCATCGGCCATAGCCGGCTTTTCCAAAGAGTATCTGACGCTAGATTTCGTTTCAGCCAATGAATGTTCTTCACAAGGAAACGATCCTCCATCTGAGAGCAACTCTGAGATATCAAGCCAGGCGCGTGGCTCTCCCTTGAAGATACCACTGTTTGCCCACGGTCCATGGTTTCTCCACTCCCTGAAAGCTCCCAAAGCCCAGCCAGAGAATCAACTCGCCACTTGGAAGCCGAGGAGAACCAGACCAATTCTGCACCACTTGAAAGCAACCGCCCGCGACGTGCTAGCACCATGAACAAGCGTCCATTCAGCGAGACGCCCTGGTTCGAGCCGGTTCCGCGCACCGTCACCACAATTCCTTTCGACGATGTGTACCAGGATGGACAGGCGGAAATCAAGTACACAATAATCGAATGCGAACATTCGCTCACCACTGACGCGAGTGTGAAAGGACGCTGGTGGATCTTGCGCTGTGAGGAGCACGTTCTACATTACGCATTTGCGAAGAGAGGAAACCGCTCAGGGCCCACCAGACATCTCCTCCAGACACATGGAGAAGACAGCCCAGATTGCGAAACCAACAGGCATATCGACGTTTTCGGGGTGCTTGTGTTGGGATGCACCGCTGAGCTTGCCAAGAAGAATAATGACGATGTCGAAGCCGCCATCACGAATGGGTATGACCCGAAGACAGCAGCCAACTTTGAACCCGTCAATGTGCGAAAGAGACGCAAGACAAGCTCTGAAAGCGAGGGAGCTTCTGGCAACCAACCAATTCTCGACCCGGACTTTGGCAAGCTGTATATGGCGCGCTGGGGAACTCAGATGTTTGCCGTCGCGCTTCTTCCGCTTCGCAAGTTATCGACACTGATTCCACCCAGGGAGATGGGCGTATTGATGAAGGCCCCCCAAAATGTTACAACTATGACAAAGAGACGGGACTGCTGAGCAGATGGGCTCCCGGCTTCGAGGATGGTGGTCCCAAGGCCAAGCAGAGAACGTTTCCTGTCCGATGTTTTGACAACACCGAAGATATCGGCCAATGCAGCTTTGCCTTGGTGAAGGCTTCGAGCCTTCATGAACTTGACATGTCGAGAGTTTCTCCACAATATCATGCCGTGGTCCAGGAGTACGAGGAGAAGTTTTTGGAACGCGATGCTCGCTTCAACGACTCAGGTAATGCCAGCTTCTGAATTCTATACGTCCTGAATGGCACTGATACAGCTCTGCAGACTACTCGGACGGCATGAGCGACACCAGCCGCCTCCAAACACCCGAAACAACCGAGGACGCTGCCATTGCCGAACAACTCCAGGGCGAGATTCCGTCTGTAGACCCCCAAAATTCGGCTCCGTTCACAAAATCGGCCCGTCCTGGTCGCAAATCCCGTGGCAAGAGAAGAAAGCGCCGATACACTTTCGATGACGATTCCGTCAAGCACTACACTCTATGCTCTATGTTGGGTTCGGATTAGAATGCACGTTAAGTGCTTGTAGTGTGTTGGTCATTTTTGTCGTCGTCGGGGAAGGTTAGCTTAAGTATTTTACCTCAGTGGATTAATTGAATGCAGCTTCATCCCCGAAGTAGTCACGGATCCGTCTCCACTTTCCTCGAGAAACCGATAGGTTCCATAGATGTAAGGGGGGGCTGAGTGTAAAGGAACTAGTTCTGACTGCCGTCTGCCTAACGTGAGATGTTTGGACCAACAAAAAGTTAAGTAAGCGCAATTGGGGCATAGGAAGCGCTGACTTCCTAAAAGAGTTATAGACCTGCCTTCTCGAGAAAAGGCGATATCTTGTACTAATTCCATGTACATTCCAGTACGAAACGGAAGTAGGTAATCTTGTGAACCCTAGTTGATTTCAGTACCACAAAGTGAAGGAAGCGTACTATCAAAGGGATAGGTTTGGGGGGAGGGGGGGGGGAGGATCTCAATAGCCTCATTGGAGAAAACAAGCCTTAGATTCCCTTTATTGAGAGGGTGAATGCTCTTATACACCGTAGGCTGCGAGTATGGAGACTCGCCGCCATGATCAACTATTGCCGTGCCCCTTTGACTAATGTCAGCTAGTTTAAAAGTCTCTACAATAGGTAAAGAGAAGTTGCGCGTTGGCGACTAATGGAATTTTTACAATATTGAGTGTCGGACCCGAACAGATTCCTGTAATGTGACTTGATTTAACCCTTGACCTTTCGTATTCTACCTAGGTAGGCCGGGATCAGGTCCACGCAAGTCGGGATACATGGTTATTGCTAGGGTAACGTATGGCGGTAAATCTTGGTTCATGAGCAGCAAGCCCCTGGACATTAAGGGGTTGATAGATGGGACCGAATTTGAGGTTCTGAGTCTGTTGGAGCCAAGCGGGCGATAGGAGGATATCGTCAACTACCGAGATAGTCCATGAAGATTGAAGCCCGCAGCCCAGCCTGTTCGAACGCACATATAAATTACTAGCAATAACGTCAGGAATTCCATGGAAGCCGGTCCGGCTACGAACGCAAGAGTGAGGTTTAATCATACGATAGCTACGGCCGTAAGACAGCCGACCCAGAAGGATCAGTTTCTCCGAGAGGGGTCAGTCAGCCAGATTGGAAGGTTACCATGTAACTGGGCCCGGTCGTCAGCAATCCTAGCCGGTAGGATTAGTGTTGAGCCTTCTAACTTGACGATTAACCGAAGACCGAGTTATTAGCACGGGCCCGAAAGCTCGAAGAGCGTTCCGATCTTATCAGTCTCAATTTATCCCTTTTATTACCTGTAAACCTCGAAGCTGTTAGGTGATAACACCAACGGAGTTAGATCTTGTTTCAACTTAGAGTAGCTAATTCTGGTTGCAGATTATTAGTTAGGGTCATGGGTTGTTATACGCCCTTGGGAAAATCCAGGCCCCTTGTACTCCGCTTACAAAGCTCCTGCGATGAAGGGGAGAGTTATGTGTCTGCCTTATGGATAACTGTTGGATCTGGTATTCCGGTTCACCTACCCTATTAGCTAGCGCAATTTGACAATGGGGCAATCAGTTGATTGTAATAATCAATCCGTTGTTATAAATTCTGAATTCCGCTGAATAACAGGTCGTGTGCATCCTGCAGAAAAGCCCTGTTAAGCAGTTTGACACGGACTTTCCCTAGAATTGCTAGAATAGGCAAGACGTGGCCTCTACCCTTGCTAACGAAGGGTGTATTGGTAGTGTTGCATATTGAGATTATCACCATGTCTAGATAGTATGATTGAATTTAACTGCATACGTTCATTTTTAACCAGTTGAAACATGGTGGAAATATCTACTAAGAACTCGTGACCCCGAGAGTTATTAATCTGGGAATCAAACATGTACTAGCTCTCTGATTGCTAGAATTAACATATAAATTTAACATGAGTTCTGTCAGAATTATGCAAATAGGTGAAATATCCCCCTCGCCCGCTCTTTCTTTTTAACTAGATAGTTTAAGGACTCTACCGGTATTAGCAGTATTAGACTTAAGGTAACTAAAGATATTATTACTAAATTCAACGGATGATTACTAGAATCCTTATGCAAATTCGAGAAATACCAATTTTAGAGATGATGTCAGCTTGTTCCTTGATCGGTCTCGTTCAAGTAGTATCTCTCCGCATTCTTACCGCCGAGTATGGATCCCCTGTTACCTGTTTCAGGACCTCGTCTTAAATTCTGTGCTGTGTACAGAGAACTCTGGGTATATGTGCATAGGTAGAACCTCGCTGAAAGTTACACACTCTCTTTAGTTAGCAAATTTGTACAATATGTGGGTAGGGGTATCTGGGCTATTATCAGAACCATTATTAATTATAGCTCTCCATCCTTACGTTGACCTGTAATTCTTCTATAAAGACCAAGACCTAGTCTTGTTATTATCTCCTCCTCTTCAGCTTCTACTCTATATTCTCCAATCTTCATTGTCTCGACTTCTTCAGCTTCTACTTTCTATTCTCCAATTTTCGTTGTCTCCTCTTCTTCAGCCTCTACTCTCTATTATCCAATTTTTCTTTCTTCTCTTCTCTCTCGCTGGCTTTTGTGCTTTATTCGTCAAAAACAATATCCTATTCTTGTTCTTTACAAGCCAACAGGCACCACTTATATTTTTTTACCACATCCCATATCTACTCACCTATATACCACCCACAATGGTTGCCATCAAGCAATTTGCCGTTGCCAGTTTCGCCATGTACAACATGGTTCAGACGGCCATGGCTTTTAGGGCCGAGAGTGCCAAAGGCCTAACGCTTCGTGACTTGGAAGAGCGCGGTGCTGCTATGTCTGTTGTCAAGGCTGCGACCAAAGGTGCTAAGAAGGGGAACGGCAAGAGATCTCTTGGTGAGCGTGGTGCTGCTATCTCTGTTGTCAAGGCTGTGACCAAGGGTACCAAGAAGGGGAACGGCAAGAGATCTCTTGGTGAGCGTGGTGCTGCTATCTCTGTTGTCAAGGCTGTGACCAAGGGTACCAAGAAGGGGAACGGCAAGAGATCTCTTGGTGAGCGTGGTGCTGCTATCTCTGTTGTCAAGGCTGTGACCAAGGGTACCAAGAAGGGGAACGGCAAGAGATCTCTTGGTGAGCGTGGTGCTGCTATCTCTGTTGTCAAGGCTGCGACCAAGGGTACTAAGTCTGTTGACAAGGCTGTGACCAAGGGTACCAAGAAGGGGAACGGCAAGAGATCTCTTGGTGAGCGTGGTGCTGCCTTGTCTGTTGCGGCTAAGGGTGCTAAGTCTGTTGTCAAGGCTACGAGTAAGGGTACTAAGAAGGGGAACGGCAAGAGATCTCTTGGTGAGCGCGGTGCTGCTATGTCCGTTGTTAAGGCTGCGACTAAGGGTACCAAGAAGGGGAACGGCAAGAGATCTCTTGATTAGCGTGGTGCTGCTACATCTATTGTTAAGGCTGAAGGGTAAGAGTTCTCTTAGTGAACGTGGTGTTGCTATAGCTATTGTCAAGGCTGCAGCTAAGGGTGCTAAGGATACTGCTAAGAAGGGTAAGAGATCTCTTGATAAGCGTGGTACTACTCTATCTGTCAAGGCTACTATTAAAGCAACAAATGGGTGGCAATGGAGAGTGTAAATTTTATAAGCAATCTTTTACTACTACTCCATGGCTTTGTCTTGATACGAAACAATGCTGTGACGGATTCTGGCGCCCAAGCAGGTCAGACCATAGGTAGTTCATGGTCCGCCCGATTTCAGAGGTAATAGCTTTACACCCAGATCAAATTTGTGTTGGACACACAATATCTCCTCTTCCGTCCTTATTTAGTGGGATCGGTCCAATTGAGGCCGGATTAATACTTCCATGCCATGCTTGTTCTAACATTTAGGACAGGTAGTGGGAATATTGCCGGTTAATTGGCAGGTGCTTGTATTCTGCGGCATCCGATGATTGGTGCGCTCCAAATAAGATCTGCTGAAGGCGCGGGGTCGAGAGAAATCCCCATCTTTTGACAGCATGTGGTTCTACGGACCAAAGGTGAGCCTATGCGATCAATGAGACGATGCGCGCCAATAACACTCCCGTCTGTCGTCATGTCGTTTGATCGACATCTTTCGCTACCCGCCGAGAATAGGCACTAGATAAAGATTGTCCCTCCCGAGGACAATGCCCAAGGACAATGCAACGCTGTTGCAGCCCGTTCTCCTCCCAGCCTGATCTTGACTGATTACCTACCCTGGAGACATAGCCAACCAGAATGACCTCCTTGATCCGGTCATTGTTGCTGGCCACAGTGCTACAGCTAGGCTTTTCTCTAGCCTACCAAAACCCAATCCGTGACAAGCCGGCTCCAGACCCATCGCTGGTTTACGCCGATGGCTATTACTACCTGCAAGTAACCTCTGAATGTTATCTGTCTTGGTAAATTCAAAACTGACTCCACCAGCACCTACACCGGCTACACCCAGTTCGAAATCGTGAGGTCTCGGACTTTGGGCGGCCTGGCTTCGGGGGAGTCCAGAGTCATCTGGACTGATACGAACACTACAAGAAATGCCAACATGTGGGCTCCCGAAATCCACCACATCGACAACACCTGGTACTACTTCTACTCCAGCTGCGACGCATCCCAGACCTGCTGCGATAGCTGCCAGACAAGAGTCCTCAAAGGCTGCGATGGGCCTAACCCGTATGACTGCGATTACGAGTTTCTCGCTACGCTCGTCCCACCGGAGGGATCCAGAGGCAGCTCCAGCAACCTTGCCTTTAGCATCGACGGCTCGTATTTAGAGATCCCTGGCAAGGGGAGATACCACGTCCTGAGCATCGTGGACGAGAAAAGACTCCAGTCCATCGCTATCACCGAGCTGAACACGACCGACTGGTCCGTAAATGCCTGGCATATCATTTCGCAACCTGATCAGGAATGGGAACAGCACTACAAGGGAAATGGCGCAGTTAACGAAGCACCACATGTGAGTATACTCTTCCCTTGAGAAGTGGCGCGTTGCTCACAATGAGTCCCAGCCGTTGTACCACGGCGACGACATCTGGCTCGCCTACTCCGGATCGGACTGCTCGACCGCATTCTACGCCCTCGGTCTTCTTTACTACAACGGCGGCGATCCCCTTCAGGCCTCTTCATGGGAGAAGTCGGGCCCGGTCCTATCTCAGGCTAACGGTAACTACGGAACTGGGCATAACAGTTTCTTCAAATCGCCTGATGGGAAAGAAATCTGGGTAAACTCCCCCAATTCTCTCTCCCCTCCTGACATCAGAGCATAAAGTTTACTAGGTGGTTTAGAATGCCTTCCACGCCACGGCCAACTCGGACGGAGACTGCGGAAGGACGCGATACACGATGGCGCAAAAGGTCACGTTCGACGAAAACAATGTGCCGAATTTTGGCATCCCGCAGCCTCTTGGTGCAGGGCTCGACCCTCCCAGCGGCGAATGCAAGTTTAGAAAGAAATAGACGAGTATGTAGAGACGGTTAGCCAACTACCACAGGCCTGGTTGGACATCTGCTAGATACCACATAACTTGCATTTTTGGCTAAGAAGAAGAATCTATTACCTCAGGCTTGAGGTACTCCTCCATGATATGACCTGGCGTCATGTGAAATACTTGCAGGATATTGTCACCAAGGGAGTAAATCTCCTTTGTGCGGTTGCATCGTGGACTTAGAATAGCTGTACGAGAGTCCTTGAATTGTACCTCGACGCTGGAAAATGTAGAGAGTGAAATTGTCGCACAGCCCACATTTCAATCTCTATCATTCCAAATTGCAGAAACGTAGGTTTCACCCTTTTCTCGTGATCCTCACCTTCTCGAGTTGGGTCTCATCGTAGCCGCCCTGACCCCAACCCCTCCGTCTCTTGAGACTCCTAATATTAAAGGAAAGAGAACCTCGAAACAGATACGAGGAACTATGACCTACGTCCTTAAGACAGATTGACGAGTTATTAAGCGGGGTGAGGGGGCGATAATATATGTCATTGCATCATTCCACGAAATTGGCTGAAAATCTGCATGCGTATCCGCCGCAGGAGCATTGAAAATTTCTGAGATTCCTTCTAGATGTCGTGGACTATTTGCCTGACGTACCATTTAACGACAAGAGCGATCTTACTAGCTTCTACAATATCGGATCGAGGAATTAGAGCCGAATCCAATTCGAAGAGTGGCTACAATACGAGTCACTGATGGAACAGGGCACTGCAAAATAACCCGCACTCCGCGTACCCCGATGGAAAGTTGATCGATGCCCGTATTCGTCGAGTCTTGGTCTGGGATTTGTGAATGTTTGATCAAAAGGCTTCCACGGACATGCCACCTGTGCGCGGGAATACACCACGATTATGGTGGAGTGGGCATCCGCCGTGTTTATGCATTATTACTGTCGATCATTGCATGTTGACAGGGAGAAGGCTGGATGTTTCCAACTCTACAAAAAATAGGCATGGTTGTAGCTCCGTGGGCGCCTGAAGGTGAAGGGAATCAGAGAAGGCTCGCTGCTTCTGCCTCATTAGTCTACAACCAAAATGAGACATCAGATCGTAGAGCAGTCTTGAACAGAGCGTTTTTGCCATACTAGGGCAATAGAAAAGTATTAAACGACAGGAAACAACAGCGTCTAGTCGATTGTCTTTTGAATCTGTACGATCGGCTCACAAAAGATGATCATAGAGTATAGTTACGGGGAAACTAACAGGGCATGTTTGGATCTATCAATTTCAAGCTTATCTGGTTACAAGCCCAGATCTCATAATAGGCTGTGGAAAAATGGTGGCCTACTCTGCTTCATGCCCCTTAATACTTGATGGTGGATCGCGGTTCAAGCTGGGGCACTTCGTGTTGGGAAAATTGCCACTATACATAGATACGAGCGCTGAAAATTCGATATGTCTACGGAGTGCACATAAGAAAGTGGATGGAAACCCATTTTTGTGCCAAATGCATAAATGAAAGGCCTCCAACGGGGAATCAGCGTTCCCAGTGCAATTGGCATTGTGGTTCAGACATTTTGCCAAGTCAACCAACGCGATGATCGCATGAAAGGAAAATCCGGGCGCCGTGGAAAGCGAGGAGTGCGCGATGATCCTCGCCCAACACTCAACACGGAGGGCGCTTCGGGCCTATCTTATTAATAATTTTCCCATAAGCTTGCCTCGGATGAAGCATGTCGTAGCTACCTATCGGCACACGACTTGTCATTGATGAAAAGGGTAATTGGATTCGGAGTAGGAGTCGCATGCCAGCTCGGCTGGTCCACCACACCAACAACCAACAGCACAGAGATTACCAAAGCGTGTGAAATTGCATACACTGTATGCATAGAATGTGGCGTTTAGTTTGTGGCCTATCGATCTTGGCACCGCGGGAACACAATCACTAGCTTAAAGGAGTGTTTCAGGAGATATTGATTCACTGAGTCCTCCACATACATACTGATCAGTGAGGTCATTGATTTTATCAGCCGGCACGGGGTAGAGGGCGAAGGATCCAAGCAGCCAGATAGCAATTGATTACCGTACCGTCCACGAGATACCGTATACTGACAGAGGTAGATAACGCTCCATGGTCCGATCCCTGATCGTTACATCTGGATAAGGCGAGGACATCGTAGCATTGTGCCTTGTGCACGTATCTCTGGTGCCAGGTTTTCCCCTGAACAGTGCCCCTGTCTGCAGCTCCACTGCCACCTGAACAATCGCTTGGCCGGCAGGGGTATCACGAGCCTCGTTCCCCAAGATAAGCCGTCGGGCTCTTCCCTGCGAGGCGTGTGCTCTAGTTAAGAAGTTCTGGACCAAGTGGATCGCGTACCGCACTCTCTGGTAACGCATGGCTACGCGCGTGGTGGGAGACATCGTATGGCGGCGGAGGCGAACCGGATCGACTCGTGTCTGGGGCATTGCCAATCCCAGCCCCTGTGCCGAGCGTGTGGGGAGGGGAACAGTCAAGGCAAATGCACAGCTGCGATCCTCACCCAGGCGCCGATAACGCTAACATGACATAGCAAGATCCAACGTGAATGGAAGCAGTAATTAACAACAACCAAGTGTGGCGGCTCGGTTATTTCAGCTGCTCTGTGTCGTATGAGCTGTCCAAGATTTTCGCCATCGCCATTGGTGTGCTTGGGAGCAGCCACACATGCCCCTTTCAAGAGGGAGTGGAGCGAGAACACCATCGCAAACTCCCATAGGCCCCTTTGACGTCCAAGATCTACCCGTTTCTAGAATGGTGCACTGGGTAGATGATTCAGACAGGGGCGGCGGCAGCGAGTTACCGCCCTCGGATTTCACTTGCCAATCTCGCTGACACGGCTTGCCAGCAGAGACGAAATATTGGGTGACATGGATGCAAAGGTGCAGCGGCCAATTTCCCAAAACACGAGCCAGTCCAGTCACATCGGGCTTCGGCGCCAACCAGCCGATGAACCTGACTCCTCAGCGACCCAAGCGCTGCCCCTGTCTTCCCTGTTGCTGACAGTCCCGAGGTGGTGATTGGCGCTTGTACCTGCATACAAGCAGCATCCCGCGGGTCCCTGCTCGTGGAGCCTATGTGCAGGGACATCTCAGAGCGTCCAGGGGGCGGATGCGGTGTGATAGCAACAACAGGAGGATCGAGAGCCTTTAAAAGAAGATGTTCCTCTGTCTTTGCTTAACTCTTGATCCTATCTTGAATCAACCACACCAGTCATTCTTTCTGCTGCTACACACTTAATAATAATTCAACCAGTCTTTCGCTACACTACTCTATAACCAAACCTCAATAATCATCAAGATGAAGTCCGTTTCCGTCTTGGCCATGGCCTCTGTTGCCACTGCTGCTGTCGTACGTTTGCAACTCACTCTCCTGCGCGTCTTGGAACACCAGAACTAACCTGCACACGAACAACAGGTCACCCCCATCTCTTCAGCTGCCACCACCCCAGCTGCCATGACCACCAAGACCATCTACGACACCCAGACTCACACCGTCACCTCTTGCGCTCCCACCGTCACCAACTGCCCAGCCGGACCTCACGTGACTGTTGTGACCGTCCCCGTCACCACCACCGTCTGCCCCGTCACCCAGGACTTCTCCGTCTCGACCGTCTACCAAACCCAGACCTACGTCGTGACCAAGTGCCCTCCCACCGTCACCAACTGCCCCGTCGGCAAGACCACCACCGAGGTCAAGCCCACCGTGACCGTCTGCCCCGTCACCTCTGCTCCCTCGGGCCCCAAGAGCTCCAACGCTCCCGTTGTCCCCGGCCCCGGCGGTTCCAACAGCACTTCTGGCGTTGCTAAGCCCACTGGCGGCAACCCTACCTCCGCCGGCGGTTCCAAGCCTACCTCTCCCTCGGGCCCCATCAGCATGGTAAGTCAGATATGTCCACGTTTCCCCTGCAACAACACGGGGTCATCCACACAAGCAAAACACTCGCTAACAATCCAAAGGGAACCACCGCGTCCGTTTCCAGCTTCCTCGCTGCCGCTGGTGTCGCCGCCGCCCTCTTCCAGCTCTGCTAAGCGTCAAACTCGGTCCGGGTAAATTTGGTGGTTTTTGGTTCGTTAGAGATATACCTTCAGCTTGAATTAATGTTATTTATATTCCTTCGTGTCTCTGCAGAGTCTTGCCGTGGGAGATGTTTCGTGGTTCCTAGAAAAGACATTTCACATGCCATGCGTCAAACAATCAGAGATTTAATTTCCACCATCGACTGTGCATAATATCCTTGAGTGTAAGCGTGAATAGTTACAATTGGTTAAGTCAAAGTCAAAGTGAGCAATTGCTGGGTTTGAAATGTGTGTTAAGTGACTAGATACTAATTATAGCTCGGTGAGGATGCTACGTCCTTGAAGAGCATGTTCAGCTCAAAGATGCCAGCCACTTCCACTGTGTAGACACGTTTGTTACATATCCACTGGTGCCAATGTCACTCTTGGCTGGCACGATTACAACAAACATATCCGCCGGCGAATTTATGGGCACCGGCTCACAAAAGACATGGCAGAAGATCATGAGTAGTAAATACATCTTGCGGCTAACTTTGTCGACGGCGATGAAAATGTTGTGTTATCATTGAGCATCCCAAGCTGAAATCTCTTGCCAAACGAGAGCTCATCTCAATGTATGATCGACTCCGCAGGCATCGCCCGAGAAAGGGAAAAGCAACGCAATAAGAAAATGATAAGTCGAGCTTGACCGGGCTCGGAGTCTGAAGATATGGATTACTGATTGGAGAGATCTTTGACAGGCGAAAGCCACCCCTTGTCTTTGCCAGGTGGCAAGGTACAATCGACTTGACGGGCGAAAGCCTACCTTTGTCGAGAATTCCCTTGTTTGCAGGAAAGGGAAAAATATGAAATGATATTATAATAGTCAAAATAATCAACCCAATAGAAGCCAAATAATCAAGATAATTTTTCACCATAGTTTACTGTTTGCCTATTTGCTTGCTATTCTGCGAACAACCTATTCATAGTAGCCATCCACCTAAAGCGTTTTCGGGAGACAAAAGCGCAGGAAAGTTCTCATGGACTGTTCGGTATTCGTCACCGATGCGATGGGTGGTGGTCTAAGTGAAGAAAGCAATTGCAAACATCTTCCGAATACTCCACTTATCCGTGATTGAGGCGTAGGATGGTGTAAGCTTAGTGTTGGTATGGAGGAAGTTTCCAACCGTTTGGCGAGCCAAGCGGACTTCCTCCGGTGCTTCAATGCTCAAAACAATCACCAAATACCAATGACAAAGAGCTATTTCCGAATCTTTCTCACCCTCGAGCAAGCGGCGAGTGTGAAGAAAGCGGGTCGGGTCTTCTTGTTGTTTTCGTTATACCGCTAGTCAGACAATATCTTGTACCCAACTCCCATTTCAACGACTTCTCGGTTCGCAGATTCCCTGGTGGAAAGTTGTCGTGGCTGGGTGCATGCAACCTGGAGACCACCTGGGTGCTCATCATAGGTGAGCAGCTGAGGAACTTGAGTTGACTTGCCTAAACCAGTCTTACCCGAGAGTATCATGATTCGAGACTGATGGTATACATCGAGAATTTCGTTGTACCACTCGTGGACTGGTAGAAGGCGCCGGCTTGGAAGCATGGTATCGTAGCCAGGAGGTCGTTCAGTTCGGGAGTGCACTGGGTTGCGTGTCGCTTCTTCAAGGGCCCGAATTTGGGCAACGGTAATGATGGAATCCATGGAAAGATAAGGTTAGGAAATTCTCGATAGTATTTAGATACTTCTTTGGAGAAAGTTGTGGGTTTTTAAATCGGTTGTTGCTATTTCCTTCATATCTTATTACTATTTTTGGCGCATTGCGTTGAGATTCTGAGGTAAGAATTTGCATCCACGGCAGCTTAGCAACCTCTAGTATCCAAGTGGTTGAAATACAACATGGCGCGCCAACGCTCTCTTCACATTAGGCAAGACCTCGTTTTTAACACAATAATAAGACAACAATAAGCCATTCATCGACATTTAGCTTGGTATTGCATTTATTGATCGCTTAATTGTGTTGCTATTGTGTTGAAATTCAACGCCAGCGTATAAAGGTGTGCCATATTATATATCAATCTCGTAGTATCGAAAGCGAGAAGGGCGCGTACTTGGTAGATACCTCAGGCGACATCAACACTCTCTTAGCAGGGTCTCAGCTTTATCTCAGGCCGCCTGAGGCATCGAACGCGAGAAAGGCGCGTGTTTCGGTTGATACCTCAGGCAACATCCGCGCTCACTTCACCTCTCAGCTTTATCTCAGGCCACCAACTGACCACAACCAAATAAGAATCCCAAAACTTCACAACACCAATGCAACCAGGAAAAGCCAGCTTCAAAGCCCAACAAGTGAGTCTCCATCCACTGCCAGAAACAAACGGGAGAGTAATAACCAAGATCCAGAATGGCCAGTTACGACGCAGATTTTGAGCAGCTCATCGGAGGATATCGAAAGAACCGCCGTCTCCTCACGATCAACAATATCTCCTTCCAAGCTACTCGGGCAGAATCGAGACCGCTGCTCGCGACAAGTGTCACAACCCCGACACCTTGACTTTTTTTGGCCCCCAACCGAGGCCAAATACAGCAACCCAAGACACAAGGGTTGCGTGCACCTGGGGCTTGAAACTCGCGATGATGCCACCGAAATCTTGTCTGAATTCAAGGACTAGGAGTTCCACAAAAGAGCCATCAAGATAGGTCGAGCAAGCAGAACAGTAGTATGCTACAGATTCCTTCCTTACTAACGTTCCGCAAGCTAACAAAGTAACAGAAGCCAGGACCACAACCCTTGGACAATACACTGTCCGCTCAAGCCACCTTGACACTCGCATCAACTCCAGCATTGGCAACCGCCCGGGCTTCTATGGTCACTTCCGCTCCTGTACTTCCTACCACCGCTCCCGTGGAGGCTACGGCTCCTCCTACCTCGAAATACACACACGCTTCAACTCAGACCGACCCAAGTCAACAGCGCTGTTGCGAACACTCCTGTTCCAAGGAAAAAATAACTCCAAGTGAGCCTGAACAGGCACTTGGTACATGGGTCCCGATCCTTATATTGAATGCGAGGAAGAAGATTGGGAGGATCTTGATGAATATCTGGATGACTAGAGACCAACTGGTTGCAAGTTTGGTATCTTCAATTTGACGGGCGCAAGCCTCCCTCCCCATTTTGAACGGTGTAAGCCTCCTCTTCAATTTTCAACGGCACAAACCTTCCCCCCTCTACTTTGATCGATGTAAACCTCCCTTTCTCCCCCTTGACGGGCTCAAACCTAGTTTGATCGGTGCAAACCTCCCTTTCCTACCTTTGATTGGGCGCTAGCCTCTTTGAACGGCGTAAGCCTTCCTTCCTTTCCTTTGACGGGCGAAAGCCCAACTTCATGGGTGCAAACCTATGTTAATAGGTGCAAACTTATGTTAATGGTTGAAAATCCTGGGCCAGTCCCGAATATCGTTTTGGCAGCCCTACAGGGAGTGGGTTCGATTCCCACAACGATATTTCTCTGATGGCAGGTTTAAGACCAAAGTAAAGAAGAGTGTCTGGCAGGAAGAGGCCCAGCCCCCTATATCACGGTAAAAAACACCTCTCCCTTCTCCTTCTCTCCTCATAGCTGTCTGTTGGATAACAATCAGTAGACGCATCAATAGAATCATCACGTCTCTTATTGCCAGGCAATAGAGCCTTGCCGCGCGGAACAACTGGAGACGCTGGCGAGCGCCGCAAATAACGGCATGAAGTATTCTTTACCCGTTTCCATCGTTAACAGCGGGTGGATGGCGGTGTTTGGCGGAGTAACTGGCTTGTTTGGACGAGATCGAAAGGGATGCTACTAAAAGAGAGGATTCAACTCGAAATAAACTTCAAGATCTCTAGAACGAAACTTCCCTGCATCAATCCCACGTCACTTTTAGAGAGTAAGAGGTTAAGAGCTTCATAGTGCGAATGTAAAAGTAATGGAATATTTTAACACACTATAACTGGAGAAACATTGCACAGCAAAATGAGGTTCTCAACAATGTATCGCGCATAAAATATTTGCTGGGTAATTTTTTTCTCAACAGTTACGCTATTTATAAATCCGATTGGCCATTGCAAAGCTTACACAGTGATTGAAATAATTTTGCCTATTGATGGGAGAGTGGCCGGTATAGGGTAGCCGATGCTGGTGCAGTTTGTCTAGGGCCCGCAGTGACGGTCCTTGTACATACGCCAAATTGAGAGCATCAAAGAAACTGGCCCAGAACTACCATCTTCCATGATCGCCTTGCTTTCCTTCATAAAGCTGAAAAAGCAAAAGATCAGTCTTGGCGCTGCATATTGTCCGGATAATTTTTTTCTTATTGTTTGAACTTGCCACAATGCTCGTACAGATGCTTGTGTGTTGTGGCTGATCTGGGGAGTAGTGTGGCTGTAGCTCCAGCGCTAACCGGGCCTCGGCCCTGGGATCTGGCCTGTGATTGGTGCGACGGCAGCCAATCAGAATCTGGTTAGTCTGCGACAATCTTAGTAATATCAGGGACTTGAACTGCAGTGAGGCGGGGAGTGATGAGGGGGTGGGAGAGTGTCTCGTGTTTGTTGGGTCCGCCATTCCCTCCCAGCCCATCCCAACCAACCTTGCACAGATCAATTACCTGCCTCCTCCCAGTTGCTGTTATTAATTCTGCTCGCATCTGCCACCCCAGACGCCCACCCAACCGTTTACTGTCTACCTCGCTGCCACCCTCCCCAATCAGGGAAAGGCCTCTCCGCCATGGATACCTTGCCGCATGAGGTCATTGAGCACATCATCTCGTTCCTGGTCCCCAACCTGGTGGAGCCTCTCCGCGAGCCCTACGAGAAGGCTTCCAGGTCCAGCCCCGAAACCAAGCTTCTCACCCCGGTCGCAACGGCCTCGCGCCGCATGCAGGCCGCTGTCGAGCGCTGGAGCTTCCGTCACATCAGAATCAACAGCGACGAGCTGCCCGAATTCTCCAAGCTTTTCACACCCTCTCGCCGCTCCTCCTTGGCCAGCCTTACCTTCACCGTCATCCTCCCATCCTACGATGCGGACGCGGCTATCCGAGCTGAGTCCCCGGAAGAGCGTGCTGCCAATGACAAGGCTTATACAGAAGCCATCCACTCCCTCTTCAATCTCCTAAGTCAGTGGGAGACGGAAGATCCCAATCTGCCTCGGCGCCTGTCCCTCGATATCAACCACCCAGAGTCGCCTAGTGACCGTCCCTGGCCTTCTAAGTACGCACCATGGAATGCCAACTCGGTTACAGATTGGAGCACAATTCATGAGGGACGTTATCTGCATTCTTACATCAGCCTTCATAGGCCTGAGACACTTCCGGTATTGCAACGAGTCAAGCGCCTCTCCATGTTGCGACCAGAAGAGAGATATGCCTATCGCAACACACGACCGACTGTCCCCGTCTACTTGGCGATGAAGCTACCGAACCTCGAGGAGTTCAACTTCAGCGTTGATGACGATGAGAAGCGGTTCCCCCGAATCCGGAAACAGAACCGAGAGGACGTTGCCAAACTGATGCAAGGCCTCTCACTTCCATCCTTAAGAAGAGCCGATTTTGACTTCACGCTTCGAAGATTTCGTGACGAGCTTGCCACCCCACCGGCCCTGCATGAGCAAGGCGCTACAGATGTCCTGAGTTCAACCGTATATAACTTCGCGCTCTCGCACAACCTTATGGACTTGACCCTTACTGGCGTATTCGATATCACGCTCCTTCGGCCGCTCGAGACGATGAGCGAAACGCCTTGGCCGAGCCTTCAGTTCTTTGACATCCACCTCCATATCAACACACCCGCTGGTGGCTGGTACTTCATTCCCCGCCCCGCTGAAGCTCACGCCTATGCGCACATGGCAGCAAACAATATCCACGCAAACCCACCTGGAGTAGGGGAAGGTGCCGAGGGTGACCAATCCAACTTGCACAATGAGATCTTCAGCTTCGTCCAAGAAGCTCGCTACTCGCACCTGACCCCAGTTCGTGTCTTCCGTGGCGAGGTCAGCAAGTCGACTATGGTACCGTTTGTCAACGCCTACGCGGATGCTTTGACCCAGATGCCCCGCCTCAAGTCATCCATGCTGGGGTGCCAGATAGAAGACGACACGTATGACGGCGAGCCCGGCTGGTTCACCTTTGCATACTTTGCGCCGTGCGGCAACGCGAGGAAGGATCCAGAGACCAAGGTGTGCCCAAACTGCCGCCGCGGGACGACGAGGGAGCTGGTAACCTGGCTGCTCGGCTGGACACCGAGCGAAGCGCTGATGGATAAGTTCCGGTCCCTCCAGGTCGATACCTACCCAGAGCCGCTGGTCGAGAAGGACATGGCGACGTACCTGCGAGATCGAGGCATGGGCCCGGAGCCACGCGAAAATGAGAGGCAATATTACCTCCCTAACATGACGCTGCCACCCGTGGACCCATATGACACAACCGAGCCGGATGACTGGGATCCCTTTGGGGACTTCCATGACGAGAGTGATGATGACAATCAAGCTCATGAGAACAATGCTGTCCACGAAAACGATGAAGACGAGGGGGATAATCAAGCCCTTGAAAATACTGAGGCTCATGTGTATTATGAGGCCCCCCAATCAACCACGTTTATAATGGCGATGGAATCTTAGTAGGCGAATTTGACGAAAACAACGACAGTGGCGGACATGACGGAGATGATGAACGATAGTTGAAGACAGGGATGAAGAGCTCTTCCACATCTCTATTCAACGAAATTGTTTTCTGATTCTCTCTGCGTCGGAAAACAAGGGTGAGGCATATCGAAGTGGCTAGCACATTTCGCCGAGATCATGAAGGAAATGAACAAAGTCAAGAATAGACAGAGGATTCCCGAAATTGATGCTCCTCGGAGTGCACAACAATCCGCACGATAGGATGCCAACTTGGATCCGTGTCTGCTCAGACAGACGTCTGCTTATTACCGACATTTAATTAAAAAAGAAACAAAAAATTCAACATCGATTAGGACCACAATCATGATTGACACGAATGGAAAGCCTTGCTTAAGGTATTACTGAGCATCGCAACCACAGATAACGGGGTTTAATTTCTAGCGTATGAGCCGCCATATCAGACACAATTACCTCTATATTGATGAAAAGCTTTAGCTCAGAGTGTCGAAGAGGCGGGGAGGAGTTAAACGGAAACCAATCCTTCGAGTGCCATCTTTGCAGACTGGACAGGGTTCAACTGATCTTTGGGTAATGAGCATCTTGGATGATTCTTTTGGATAGGAAAACGGGACTGTGTTGGATTTATTGGGGTTTCTTCCTTATTACGAATGAAACGACCTTCAGAGAAGATAAAGAATGAAAACCAAAGATTCCGAAAGGAGCATTAAAGCGGTCTTCATCGGGATGATCCTCATGCGCAGTATAGTGCATATATCATGGGAGAGAGAAGCGGGTGTTGAAATACGTAATAGCTTCATTTGTAAGGTCGCGAAGGTCTTCTAAGTTGACAATTTGATAGTATCAAGCCTTACCACCGAATCGATCCCAGCACATATGCATCATCCCGGTCAGTGTCCCTCATTTTGGTCTTCCCTACTCTCCAATATTTAGTTAACTGTAGAGCTCTTCCGGAATGCCGTCGGAGAATCTGGAGATCTCACCTTACGAGCCAGACCCTACAAAGATCCCGACAACCGATCCATACGCAGATTTTCCATCGTACAGCCGACACTGTCCCAAAGAGAGGGGCTTTAAGTCAACGAAATTTTCTAAGCTCGCTTGGAGCTACTTTTTTCCATTGAGACAGGAGGGTTAGCAGCAGCGCCGTTGTCATTTTCCTGTCCCGCTTTTCCTGGCATTGAACGTTTCCTGTGTAGTGCATAGAGGGGAACCGGCGGCCGCGTGGGCTTGATCGCTGGCCCGATGCCCGACACAACGTCGCCGGCGTCGTTAACAAACTTGGCCGCAGAGTTCTTTGAGCGTTCCTTCTCTTTTGCCATTTCCCAGGCGAGCTGACGCGCGTAGGATTGCAACCGGATGTTCTCGTCATAGTCCCTCCAGAGAATGATGACGTTGGGGTCTCGTGGATGCACGATGACGTCCTCAGTGGAAGTAGTTGTACGCGCCTCAGAGTTATCATGCTCGCCTCGCGTGCCACCGGTGGAGTCTTTGTTCGAGGAGGTAGTGGCTGCCTGAGGTGGTGCGAGAGACTTAAGAGGAGTCATATTACTAGAGTATGCTTGCTTGGTTAGCTTCGGCCAGGGCCAGATATCAAGAAATCGCGGACGGTACTCACCGAGATGGATGTGCTCGTATTCTGAGTGTTGGGTTTCTGTATGTTGTTCTGAATGTTGTTGTGGAGAAAGTTGGATGATTATTGTGTGAAATGTAGAAATACGGAATGCCTCAGGACGCGCTCAGACCGCTCTCAGCATGGACTAGCAGAAAGCTACACTACGCTGCTACTACCTACTATAGGGCGTGTATTTATCAAGGCCTTTAGACAGGTACCTAGTATAAGCAATTTCACAGTCCAAAAAAACATCTCAACTACGTTCCCCTGACACTCTTCCAAAGTCTGCCATGCTTGACCCTGTAGCTTTGAGCTTTGGCTATGACTCAACTCAACTCAAGTCGATCGTATTAGTCGACGGCCTCTCCCGAACAGAGGTATTTGGTCACATGTGAGTACCATGGGCTAGCCTCAGAGGCGGCGACATCACCTGTTCAACTGATAAAGAGGCAACTCTCAGCCAGAGGGGAGCGTCTTCGACCACTCTCGTCCTCTCAGTATGTGTGCAGGCTGTGCTACTTAGCGCCGCCTTGCCGAGTAGTAGGGGCCAACTGGGTAGTTGTGTTGGTGGATGAGCAAAACGCCTACGCAGTTGGGGGGCAGTGACCTTGGCTGATTGAACCACAGTCATTTATGTTCGTTTTCAGCTGAACACAATAACTTCGACAACTCAAGCACAACATCAGATGTCATCACCATATGGATCCTAGCCCTGACCTATCTATCCAAGCTATAAGATTAATCATGATAGTTAGTTCGTATATACTACAGATAGACATTAGTAAAAGCCACATTCTACCTACCGCTATCGGCTACTGCGTGGAATCCACCACAATTGGTGGGTATATTAACCGAGACAGTGGTGGGTGGTTAGCAATTCCCTCCCATCACTTTCTTCTAATACCGCCGGGATCATGAATTTGTCTACAAATCTCACCCCCTTTCGCTAGCAATGTTGCCCCCAGCTACTAGATGTATGAAGGACGATTGCAATTGTTGGGCAGGGAGTGGCTCTCGGTACTGTTCTGAACGTATGTCCTACCCTCTTTTCAATACCTATCGTAGGGTTAATAAACACTTACATACCCGAGTAATAGATCAGTAGATGAAGTGTAGATAGAATCTCACTATGATCAGGCAAGGGCCCACGGCAAATCTCACGTTCTTTGGGTCTATGTATTGGGTAGTTGGAGAACGACCGGGGGGTTCACGGTTCAAAGAGTTTAATAACGATCGCACCTTGAATAAGGTAGCTAGCTCGTCAATTTACAAGGAGCTACAAACTCGGCACACATATTCCTTAGGATATCTATCTTCTCCGTTGTGCCCATAAGCCTTGTTTCTGGTAGTCCGGGCTGGCAAACGATTCCAATTTCAGTCACAGCGAAATCATCTATCTACCCTGCTTCGTCTCCAGCAAGCTTCTGTTGAGTGAAATACCCCAGTTTCTTGGACTTTTTTTTTTTTTTTTTTTTTTTTTTTTTTTTTTTTTTTTTAAAAAAAAAAAAGCTGGAGACCTAAATCGAGGGAGAATGGTTAAGAAACGAGATGAGCGCGATGAAAGGCGCCTGGGAAGTGATCAAATATATGCCTCATACACTTCCAGCCTGCTATCTTCACCTTATTTTTCCACTCCGCTTACACGGATGACACAAGGATAGCTGCACCTAACCCCGCCTTTGACAGCACTTACCAGAAAGCTAAGACTCGAGGTTGGAGAGCCTTTCCCTTTACTTAACAAGAGTAAACAAGGAATGTTGATCTACTGCAGACTGTTGGCGTTCCCAATTCAGGCGATTTTTTACCCCTTGTAAGTGGATTTCGGCCGCTCTTCAACGCGGCCAGGCGGCGTGGACAGTTTTCACATTGGTGCTATCTCAGCCAACAATTAGCGCCATGGCCGCATTTACGGCTGTGGCGGCCTACTAACCCTGAGCACAGCCCCCCAGCTTCTTGGACTGTTGAACTAGAGTTGAGACGTATTTGAAGTTGGAACACCAGCTTTACCCATCTTCCCTCTGCATCCTGTTGAAATCCTCCCCCTATTGAGAAGCCAACTGTCGCCTTAGTACACTACATCGCTAAGGATCCCCTTCTACTTTACTAAGTCCACCAGATGATGGATCTGTCAACATCAACATCCAAGTTCATCTGCGATGGTTGCAACAACATCGATTTCAGCAAAGTACTAGATTTAACGAGCCTCACTCCCGATACTGAGAGCCCCGTGCTCGACGCCGATGGATCACGCTTTATACCTCCCCTGCAAACAAATTGTGATGTTTGCAGAATCTTGTCAACATGCTGTAGACAGGAACCCACAACATCGGGCTGTTTCGAGTTGCGCGCCGTCTCGTTTTTGCAAAACTGTCAATGGGCCAACGCGAGGTTCAAAGGAGCGCAGGAGAGTGCAATGCTTGTGGTAACACCCAAAGCCTCTAGCAACGACAAGAAAAACGTTCCTACAGTGTCTCCTGCCAATGACGCAGGGTACGTGGTTGTTTATCCAAATGGAACGGCACCGGGTCTTTTCAGGCCGCATACCGTCCCAGAATCGTTCGATAGCGAGAAGACGCGCAAGTGGCTTCAAAATTGTCGAGATAGCCATGGAAGCGGTTGCCGCGGATCATCTGAGACGGTAGCAGCTATGAAGCTGATTGACTGTGAAACGCTGAAGATCATTCTAGCCACGGATTCCATGACTTGGGTCACGTTGAGCTACGTTTGGGGAACTCAGGAAGAAGTTGTGTCCAACAATCATTCATCACTTCCTCCGCTCCAACTTCCATCGCCTATTCCGCAGTTGATCAGTGACAGTATTGCAGTCGTCAAAAGCCTTGGATATCGGTACTTGTGGGTTGACAACTACTGCATCGATCAACAGAATGAACTTGAGAAGGTTGATCACATCAACAAGATGGACTTGATCTACGGAGGAGCTGAGTTTACTATCGTTGCCGCATCCGGGACAAGTGAGGATCAGTGTCTACCCGGGATTGGACCAACGAAGAGATCTAAACAACAAGTTGTTGAGCTTCCAGGCTTCAAAATTCTCAGCACCGGTCCGGATCCCACAGCAAGCATTGCAAAATCGAAATGGTGGACGCGAGGGTGGGCCTTCGAAGAGGCCTTTTTGTCACCAAGAAAGTTGGTGTTCACCGAGCATCAGACGTACTTTGAATGCAGAGAAGTTAGTTGGAATGAATCCATTGGTGGGTTGGAGTTCATCGAGAGCCCCGAACAAGTCAACTTTAGCGGTTTCTGGAAGGCCAGCAGCTTACTCATGAATCTATACATGGGACGGACAATATCTAGGAAGTATTGGGACGGCGGGTATCTTAAGGAGTGTGGGACATTACATGCTGGAAGCCGTAAAACGGATAAAATGGTCCAGCATAGGCATAATGAGCTTCTCAAGCTTGTAGAAAACTACTGCTCGCGCGAGTTGACATTTGATTTCGACTCTCTTAATGCTTTTTCGGGTTTGCTGCGGTTTCTGGAGAGAAACAGCGTGCCCCCCACTTTGAACCTATGCGGGTTACCATATGTTGCTTTGAGCAGCACTGACGACCAAGCCGTTGGAGTGTACTTGACGGGTTCGCTCTGCTGGTATCACTTGGCATCTAGCTCGATACGACGGCGGAGTGAGTTTCCGTCGTGGACGTGGGCCGGTTGGGCTGGGCCGATCCGATCAATTCGCTTGTACCGAGCATAGCGCTGGGTTTCGAAGATACGCGACATTCTTTTGGAAGATGAAGGGGGACACAAGTACCTAGCTGTAGAGTATCTGCAACCTGGTAGACACTCGCATGCCCCTAACTCAGCTAGTGGAGTTAACTTCACAGCCCGCGACGTTCCAGCGACACTCTTCTCTACGGTGGGAGATACCGACAGTTGGAGTGACTGCACAGTCGCGGGACATCGTCTATTTGTTGAAGGTGTGCAGTTGCCGACTCCCACGCCCAGTTCTTTTCTAGCATGCCTCGAAACAAATGCGTGGAGCTGTTTGTTGCTTGGGGACTACTAGTCTCGTAAGTCGCCTAGGGAGCACGATTGGAGGTTTCTGCTCGTTGTTGAATGGGGATATTCTGGGACTGCGACTCGGGTGGGTATTCTGCTTGCCCAACGTTGTAAAGGGAGCGGAGACGTAGCTGGGAGCTTTTTTGATGAGTCCAACTTGAGATGGATCCAAGTCCGTCTTGTCTAGTAAGAAAAGATCGGTTGGAAGATGGCCAGTGAATTTTTTGTGTGATTAGCGCTTCCAAAACATAAATTTGTCTGTTGACTATTGAATCATCAAACTGAGCACCTCAGCAAAGTCCAGAGGGCAAACCTGGACGCGGACCTTATGGGAGAGTCGTTGGTCCAAATACGAGGCATGACTTGCGGGGCTCTGCGTAGAACCGTGAATTCTGGGGATTAAGCGTCTAGACAGTAATCAAATACCACACGCAAGGGCGAGTCATCCGGCTCAGCTACCCCAACCCCATGTACGGAATCCAGATCTCAGGTGTACAAGGAAAATAGGTGTCACCATCTGGGAAGAGTGCACACACCCGCAGACGGGGACCGAAACCCCCAGACCCCCCAAGCCCTCCAAGGAAGTCTAGCAATTGGGCGGGGAAATGGTTCAATCGTTAGTACAATTATGGGTATGATTATGAGGCGTCTAGTCAGACTCCATGAATACACTTTCGAGCTACTTCAGATATTGGCGGTGATCCTGCAACTTCTTGTCGATAATATAGGGTCTTCCCCAGAGAATTAATAACAGCGTAAAATCAGTCGTACAATCTATCGCGAGACCGAACTGTTGAGGTACAATGCGATACCAGAAAATTGAGGAAAAGGTCATTAGATCTTGAAGAGCAAGAGCAAGCCAGAATGTCCCACTAGTCCACGATTGTCGCATAATAGAAGAGAGCTTTTCAGAAGGCCTTATAGTAAGATCCTCCTCCCCCTCCTCCTCGAGGATCTACATAAACCGATTATAACAAGGACCGAATAAATCAGGATCAATCTCATCAGCGCTCTGTCCTCCAAGCCAGTAAGGGGGCTACTGGAATTCGAGAGGCCATGAACAGGTGAACTCGAGGTTGATAATACGCACAACATTCCAATCGTTATCAATAATAATATTGCTTCTGTGGAGACCTATTAGAGTACAAACGAAGGAGCCGGAACAGAGGTCACTCCGCAACATCTGTAGAAAGATAGCTCGGGCTCCAGCAAGACCTGCTATTTCGAAACATCCATCGACCTCGCTTATCACGGTATTAGGCTAGTGCAGTAGCCTATTGTTAAAGGTATCCAGTTGTACAAGGACGAAATCGTCTGCACGGGTATAGGTTGTATAACGTGGGATATATAGGGGAAGGTCTTCGTTCTCCTGTATAATAACTTCAGTGCTAAGCGGGCGATTGTTAAGGTGGATATAACCGAGATCGTCGAGCCGAAATGCTCCAATACGGGGAAGCGGAATGGTTGCAAGCGAGAGGAGTATTCGCACGAGGCCTCGCTAGAGGTTACTCTGCAAGCGGCCATCCTCATAATTCTCATCCCAGGAGCTCGAAAGCATACTTCCTTCGGCTTCTGTGATAGTCTCAATCACTAAGTAGCCTAATTTAAGGGAAGATAAAGTGCTTGATGTATAGAGTATGTAGTGAGTTGGATGCGGCATGCCGAGCAGGGCCCGAAAGTATCGCTGAAGTCTATGTAGCCAGCGCGAGCACCATGGTCGGTAGCTTACGTAGGTTAACTGTGAGGGCGTTAGCTTCTTTAATGTTGAGCAGTCTGCTATAAGTCCTACCTGCTGGCCCGTGGACAGTCCTACGCCATATAGATGCGGGATGGGGACCGAAGGGCAATGTTCCTGAAGCCACGCGTAGGTTGCGGCTTCATATCTTAGCTTTTATCTGCGTTTCCGGGATGTGTCGCCTCTCCAACGCGGTAAGGCGAGGGAAATCGGACCATGACGAATCTAGGCTGCGTAAAGCCAGGAATGTCGATACGAGCTGGCACGCAGACATTGAATGACCTATGGCGCCAGTTTTCCGGAGACGACATATTGCAACTCGCCGGGTCAACGTGCAAGTGGTGGGCAATAATAGTGCGAATAACGTCAGGTTAGCCCTCGAGGCGCCGAAAGAAGGCTCGTTGGAGCTGCGGGTATTCAAACTGATGCACCACGTTGAACCCCTTTCCTTTTGCTTCAGAAAGGGTGATAGGCCCAGAGAGTAACTCGCGGGTCGCCATTGGGAAGGGAAGGGCGTGTCCAACGGCATGGGCTGAAATGGAGAGAGAGTCTAAGTTACGGTCTTGTCTCCTCTGATTTAAACTACAATATATTAGTACATTTTGGCCTGTATAAATCACGTGACTGTCTCAATGGTATCACCTAAACTAATACCATCATAAACCATCGTTCATACACATGCATCAACAGTCAGTCCCTCGCTCATCATGCTCACATGCACGCCAGCCCAGGCTATCGCGTCTGAAGTACAGCATCAGTTTCAAACAAGTCCACAATCGAAGCTAAAGGCAGATACACCGCTCGAATCATCACTCATAGACTGTAGTTCACACCAAGGCTATGCATTCAGTGCCTCAGGCTAAGATGCACGACCCTTGATTTCGAATGGCGTCGCGCCATCAACACCGGCTACCATATCGATACATTCAATAATACGACAGCACAACGGAGCCCGCTTATATCTACACTCGGTATTGTGGATTGCTTAGCACCGGATTGTTTTGAGGTGTAAATTTCAACCGAGAATTTTGCTCGACAATAACTCGCCTGTCACAACTCTAGATATATGCCTTGAGGAACGAAAGGTTCTTTCTTCCGCGCCCTTCATTCTCAAGCTCGGATCACATAGTGGTCCATGCGAACCGACCTCACCACAATGCCTTGAGGAACGAAAGGCTCTTCCTTCCGACCCCTCAGAATGCAACACTTGGGATACCGCCACCTGCGCCACAACATCTGCGCCACCTCGAGCCACATCTCAATAGCCACAGATTAGACTTGGGGCCAAAATGCCTCGAGATCGGTGCCAATGCGGCTGAGCATTAGGCACCAATCGGGCATTCAGTGGACGGAATCCCCCTCCCCTCCTCCTCAGAACTAGTTTTAGTTCCTTAGCAAATATACTGTCACGGCTTCTCTATATTGCCTCCTTAGGATATTAGTGCCTCCCACTCAGCCGGCCAATACTTTCCACACTTTACTATACCACTATACAAGCCTCTGCCGGAGGGCAGTATACAGTTACTCCAGCTTTTGCCGCATTTAGATTAGCATCCACCAACTGGCGATTATGGTTATCTTGGAACAACGCCGACGCGAAGACGAGCAGCCGACACACTCGATCAGATTGGAATGAGCCAATATTGCAATGTCGACAATTTGCGATGCATGTCAGAAGATCTTTCAGACAGGGATCAGTCCTCTAGGTCTAGGACAAGCGCAACAGACTGGAGCAGGTGTCACATACTCGGACATCCGGCTACCCTTTGACACAAAAAATTTTCCTCATCATCTAACAGTCGATAGTCTATTGGCCGCTACCCGAGAAGGATGTTATATTTGCTTAATTCTTTTAAAGTTCCTATCAAACAAGTACGGCCTTACTGAGCTGCAGTCGCTCAAGTACAAAAAGTCTTTTATAACCTATAAGCATCATGGAAAGATCAACGCCGAGTCTCGACACCCATTCCACTTTGATATTAGCGTACATTACGAAACCGGCTATGGAGTATGGTTCAAGGCGCTTCCAGCCAGAGGTGGGCGAAGTCTCCTCTGTCCAGGGATATTTGAACGCATCGGCTCACATGACCAGGATTGACATATTCCCCAGAGCTCCAGGGTCTTCCACTCAACACTGGCTCAGAAAGATCTTGGAAACAGTCTTTTGAATGGATTGAAGGGTGCATCAAATTTCACCGAAAATGCAATACAGTCGCAGAATCCCCACTCTGGTATCCGAGGCGTCTCATTGATCTTGGTTTGGGAGCTTCAGCGCACCTTCGTCTTATTGATACCGGTGCAACTCCTCCACTGGGTCAGTATATCACGCTGAGCTATTGCTGGGGTTCCGCTGCAACATTGAAGCTTACTAGCGAAACCTTGGGTGCATTCTTAACACGCCTACCGGAGCCAGAACTGCCTAAAACTTTCAGAGACACCATTGAGGTTACAACGCGTCTTGGGATCCGCTATCTCTGGATCGATTCCCTGTGCATTGTCCAAGACTCGGCCGAGGACTGGAGAGCAGAATCATCTATGATGGGCCGCGTTTACAAAAATGCTCTGTGCAACATCGCCGCCAGTGCGTCAGCAGACTGCCAAGGAGGACTCTTCTTTGATCGAGATCCTCGCATGGTACGTCCCGCTGTCATCGTATCGCAGTGGAGTGACTGCCCTCCGTCCGCATATCGGATCTCAAAATTGCATGTTTGGGAAGATGGGGTTTCGGATGCCGTCCTCAATACCCGAGGCTGGGTTCTTCAAGAACGATTCTTAGCTCCAAGGATCATTCACTTTTCCTCCGACCAAATCTACTGGGAGTGTTTTGAACTCCAAGCTTGCGAGGCATTCCCAAAAGGCTTGCCATCCACGGTGCGCCGTCACGGCCTCACTCTTCCCATGAAAGAGTTGGGTTTTAGCAATGGTGGCAAAGAATTGAGGCCTTTTTGGCAGCAGCCTCCTCTTCCAATGTTTGACGGCTATCGCGTGTGGAAGCAAGTCGTGGAGATATACACTTGCACCCATCTAACCAAGTCAAAGGACAAGTTAGTTGCAATTTCCGCACTTGCCAAAGAAGCGCGTCAAGCCCTGAAAGATGACTATCTTGCTGGGCTTTGGAGGCGGCATCTCGGGTGGGAACTGGGATGGCGGGTTTCCGAAGAAGACAGCCACACCAGACCAAGTGACTATCGCTGTCCATCTTGGTCTTGGGCGTCGGTTGAGGGAAAGGTCTATGCCACAGATTACGGATCAGACGCGCATCTCTTTCTTAAGGTTCTCGAAGCCCAAATCACGCCGTTAGGCGACGACGACACTGGCGAGGTTGCTGATGGGTTTGTTCGGCTACAAGGCCCCATGTATGCCGTGTTGTTGATTCCCAAGAGCACTATGGGCCAGCCCGATGATAGATACGACGTGTACTTGTCCGACAGAACCACTGGCAGAGAGATATTGAGAAAGATATGCGTTGCAACCAGCCTCGACGTCGACATGGCTGACACCACCAATACGACAGAGAAGAATTACTGCTTGCTGCAGTACTCCTCGGACATTGACATCTGGTGCCAGAACGGAAACGACGAGGAAGACTATTATTTGATGACGCTATTACTCAAATACGACGGTGTAAACAAGAATTATAGGCGCCAAGGAGTACTTCAGCTGATGTCATTCGAGTGGGGCCAGAGCTACCATGTTGGTAGTTCACCATCAACCCGAAGCCAGCGAGAAGGTAAGAGGGTCAGGGAACACCAAAGTTGGTACTCTGAAAATACTGTACTGACAATAACGGTGGTATATTCAGTGGCTAAGGGTCAACATCAGGCTTATCGAAACGGGGTTCAGGATCACAATCGCGATAGTGATGGGGTTAATCTATCCATTAGAAGACAACCAGACGGAAGCCTTATCCGACGCCTTCGGGATCTCGAACGTTGCCATTACAACCCTGATATTCCGTGCGAAGCTTATGACGACGAGCTTGGATATATGATCACAATTGTCTAACTGACCTCTTTTAAAAGAAGGTTATAAGCAGTTGACATATTGTCATTCTCCTATTTCGTGTAAGAAAGGTTAAAATGAAACCTATTTGTCCCACCTACAGTTCCCGAGTGCAGTAAAGTATTATTCTGGAAGGATGCAGTAATTATGGTATGCAATTAGAGAAGACGGGATGATCTACCTGGATCATTATCACGGACCAAGGTGCGAATCTGATTCTCTCAACATCACACCAGATGATAACGGCTTGGATGCATCCTAGTGTACTGCTTGTGATTAGCGCTATTGCAGCTGGTGCACCTGATTATGGGGCTACTGGAGTGGGAGCTTGGGGCATAGGGACTGATGGAGATGAAATTTCTAGTTCTGAATCTATGTCTATATTATCCTATTTTAAGTAATTAATAATTATAGAGAATTAATTAATACTACTTCCTAAGGAAGATTCAGATTAAATAAATGATATAATAAAGGTAAAGAAATAAGATATGAAATAGCGTTAAATAATAATGCTGTCGAACGCGGGTCCAAGCAGTGAGCCAGCGCCTGTGTGCAGCGTCTCAAACCGCAAGAGGCCAAAAACTAGTTATATGCAGAGGCCAGCAGCCCCTGTAGTCACCTACCAAAGAGTATCATAATCGCCTATAAAGCCAGTGCCAGGTGCTTATGCCCATATACTCTTCTTTCCTCCTTTGCCTTAAAGAGATACCTACAAGGATAACCCCCAAGGCGCCACCTACCTGGTATACAAACGCGCATGCAAGGTTTTACAAGATAGTGCTTGCCAGCCTCAATCTTCTGCAAGACAAGTGCTTGTGTCGGGCTCTTTCTTTCACAAGGCAGGTGTTCCATTGCTTCTTAGGCTCGTTCCGAAAGGCATTGGCGGACCCCGTAGGGGACCGGTCTCCAGTTTCTGCGCCACATCAAGCCACAGTGTTATGATTTGGGGCGTGAAAATAACATCTGGCAAGCCCACAAGCATGCTTGGCCACTCCACCCACCCTAAATGCCTTGAGGAACGAAAGGCTTCTTTTTCCACGCCCTCAGCCACACCACCCCCACCGCCACAACTCCCAGACCACAACTCCTGTACCACAATTCATGCACCACAATAGGTTCGTCGAGCCACAATGCTCGTTCCGACACGCATTAGCGGGCCCGCAAGGCACTGGTCCTCTGTAACGGAAAGACAAGATACCTAGATTAAAGAGCGCCGTACACAACATTTGTGGCCGGACCTGGGCCGACCTCTACCTTTCTAGGCAGTCGATCAGCATTCACCTCCCTGTGAACCAACTCGACACACTTGCCATTGAGGCGCTCCCAGTCGTTCTTGTAAGGTGAGTTCTTACACTGATTGTCCAGGCTGGACAGCCAATACAACGGGTAGAAGATAGAGATACCGACGATAAAGAAGATGAAGATGTTCTCGACGTTCACCATGCCCATATTGTCCCCATTTGACTGGGCGTCCCAAACAAACCCGAGATAGGCGCCGAATCCAACAAGGTAAGCCGTCAGAGAGTAGTGAATGAGAACCTTGGGGGCCGAAATGAATACGACGGCAGAACAATCGGGAGAGTAAAAGACATCATCCGGCTGCTTACTCCGACCGTCGCTGTCCTTCTGCGGGATCTGCAGGGGTTCACCGATCAACCATGTTTCTAGCCCCTCGCAGGTCAGATGTCTGCTCATGGTCGTGTGCAGATTGAAGGCACAGAGCACCGATATTAGGCCCATGGCTAGGCTCAGAGACCATAAGGCGAGCACTATCCAATTGACCTGGTCAACCGAGGGCATAACCATGGATGCAACGGCGATGGTGGCGATAAGTCCTCCCTAAGTAAGTAGGCAACAAGTCAACCATTTGCGTCTTCCGGCTGGACGCTGGAATATCCGGACTTACCGCGACCGTGGTTGTGTTGCAGACAGCCAGCTCCGATTCTCGAAATAGGCGGATCATATCGCTTCTAGTCACGTTGCTCGACTTGACCGTCTCGCTCTTGCTTGTAGTCGCGTTGCTCAACTCGACCGTCTCGCTCCCGCTTCTAGTCGCATTACTGAACTCCATCGCCCTGCTTATCTCGTTGGACTTGCATGGCTGGCGGTCCCCACTGTCAACTAGCTGATGCACCATACACCAGATCTGCGAACACGCAAATAGGTGGAGGAGAATTGATTCGAGGCCGTAAAGCCTGAACCAAACCAGGCTTCTGAACCAAACCTCGGTAATAAACGCGCGCAGGAAATTTGTCTTGCTTGATTTCTCCATTTCATAAATCTTGTAATTTTTGCTATGTGATGTAATTCAGATAGACTATAGATAAATGGCTTGGTAAGTAGGTTATCGAGGTGTTTTGAGAATTTTGCGATCTAAAAGCTTTAAAGAATGTTGGGCTGCGGTTGGGTATCGGTGAAGTGGCTGGCAGCTGGGGTTGGCGTTTAGCCCGTGCGTTGGGCTGCGGGTCTTTTTTGAGCCGCGTCGCAGAGCAAAGCAAACCTGCTGTGACGAATTCTGTCCACCGCCTTGTAACAACATCATCACTCTACACCAGCCTACCAAAAGACTACGCGCAAGTTTCTATGTGGTACGAGGGGTACATCCAGCTTCAACCGCTTCTGTATGAAGCAAGAAGCCCGCTGTTTGTCTTTGTTCTGCTCGACAGCATTACGTGGATCGTACGAGGCGGCGACTGATTGCCAGTTTGACTCCAGCTCAAGCACTAGGTTGTATACAATCACAGGGCCTGTTCGCAGGATCTCAACATTATTTCTGCGCCACATTTCGGAAACGAAACGTTCTTCCTCCCATTGTTTCGGCCACCTAACGTCGTATGCCCTCCACAAATACATATACTAAGCCATCATCAATGGCCACAGTGAGTGAGCCTCGTTCCGAAAGGCATTGGCGGGCCCGCAGGGACCGGTCTCCTGTACCTACGAGTGGGCACGCGGCTGCGCCACCGCAACTCCGCCATTATGGCGGCCATGTGCTTAACTGAATCTAAAGTTGGAGCGGACCTAGAACGCGCTATCCTGGAATGAGAAAGTCGCTAGCATTTGGTCAGACGAGACACAAAACAAGAATAGCCCAGAAGCCAACGCACCATGTCAATTTGCTCTAGTCTTTTCAGCCCAGTCATCCACCATTTTCAGAACACTACGGCGATGCCCACTATACCCAACCTTCTCCATCCAATCTTTCAAGCTCTTGATGCGGGTGGGGTGGATGCGGTCCAGGATTGCCACATCTCGCGGCTTGGTGATCCCACCTCCCCAATACTGCCACCAAGCCCCGAAGTTGTCGCGCCAGGTCATCACAGAATCGTCACGGGCTGCGTTAGGCCCGAGAACCCAATTGACAAAAGCATTTGGGTAAGGCTCTGCCACGTTCGCATACTTTTCAAACGGGACCGTCGCATGGGCTGCTTTCTTGCCTGTAACCTCGGTAAAGGTCTCAGCGATCTCTGTGAAGCTGACATTGTCCGTAACAACGGAGAGGTCCATGCCGGCAGACTTGGTGGGATTGTCAAAGATCCACAAATTGTAAATGCCGACATCGAGGAGAGCTATCAGTGGAAGCTTTACGTCACTCGCTTATAAACACATGTCAGCGGATGTACTAGAACTTGTGTCACAGGGTATGATAGCCAGACACGGTGAACGAGGCCAGTATTGCGAAGATCAAGGGACTCACGAGCTGGATTAAGCCAGGCAAAGGTGCCATCCGGCTGCTCCAAAGGCACGAACATGCCGTCCATGAGCATGTCCATGTACGGACCAGTGCTAAAAAGGGTGCTCTTCATGCCATCCTGGCCTAGGGAGAGGATAAACTTGCCAACTCTCCCTTTAGACTCCATGTGGCCACAATGATATCTCTCGTCAAATCCTGCGTTTTCAAGAGCGTACTCGATATTCGCCCAGACGTAGTGCTGTACACGTTCCGACCTGGCGATCTCGTAGGCCCTAAAGCCGTAGAAAAGCTCATCCTTTTCTCCTAGAGTGAAGCCGTCGAGATTGACCCAAGCGCCATATGCACCCCGGAAGAGATTGTGCAAGTCCTCTTGGTTGTCTTGGGACCCACGGACGAGTGTCACATTTGGAAGATCGGAAATTAGCTTTGCGCGAGGAGACTGCAGATTTCGCGTCAAGGCCCGGACACGATATCGTCCGCTTTGAGACAGGGCTTCAAAGAAGGTCAGCAGAGGTCAGAGCAGCACTGACCAGATGTCTCTTGCCTTGAACCACGGGCAGGCCTTGTGCGCCGGTACCACCGATGATAGCAATTTCCTTCATATCAACCATATTGTATGTGGCAGGAGATCGAGTCTCACTAGTGCTTCGAGAATTTGGAAGTCTTGTGTTAGCGTGTACTTGAACGAGGAAAACAAGCCGATGGTATCACAAGTATTATATATAGTCAATACTAATAACAGCAGAAAACATCCTGGCGATATATAACGGTCTCCCCCATGCTCAGGACCGGATTATAAGGCAGGCAAGTCAGCCGATTATGTAAATTCGCCCGGCTCCATACCCACCAGGTTCAAACGATCGGCTGTGGAAGCCTCGTTGATAGTCGGATCATTGATTTATAACCATATAAGACCGAGGCTATTACAAAGAAGGCCCCAAATCCTCCGCGGGGGCTTTTATCGCAAGGTTTACGCCACACGCAAGTGCCCATGATACCTCTCATTCTCCGCCCCTGGGTCTCAATACTCTGTCACTTCACGTGCCCTTTCCACGGGTTTGTACCCCCTACTCTATTCGTAATCACGCGGTTATTACATGTAAAATTAATCCAGCTATGGGTGTCACATTTGCGTCCACCCACAGACGCGGTTCGATGAGACTTGCGAGCAACGCATCTCACTGTGTCAATAAGAATGGACTCATCTCGAATGTAAAAATATATGTGAACTTTTACTTGAATGCACTCGTGCATAGCAGAAGAAAGAGTAATTTTTTTTAAAGTGTTGCTCGTTGTGATATTTCAGACACGAGGGACTCCCAAGTACCCTAAATCGATGGCCTAGTAAACTATATAGTTTTGATTCTAGAATAACAAGCTCAGATGAGAAACGTAACGAGAGCGGTATTGGAAACATCTCACGATGAGAGGGGAGCGCTTCACTACATTGGGTAATTGTCTTTAATGCATCTGCCATTGTGAAATGTCTTTGAAGTGCATTATGACGGGCTGTGTGGGAAGATCGCGTTGTCTGAATTGTAAGAGACTATGAATCATTTAGAGCGTGTTGTTGAACTTAAAAGGGATGGCGACAAAGCAGCCTAGATATTTGTTGAAGAGAAGATTGCAGATCATGGGCGACCATGGGACTTTGCGATGACAACGAGTAGATAACTGCCTAAATGCTTCTCAATAAGAGCTAGTATAGGAGGTCGTATCACAGCCTGCCCTTTCTCTTATCCTCTCCCAGCTTAAGAACTGATTTTAATTCGTCCTTCTGGATTGCCTCGAAAAGGGTTTCAATTCCTAGGGAACGACGCCTTTCTTCCTCCCGGCGAAAGAATTCCTCAGCCGTCCGAATCCTCTTCGGATGAATCTCATCCAACAGTTGGTAGTTCCTAGTAATAACCCCTTGATTTCTGCCAGAATGAGCCCACATGGTCCAGAACCCAGTAAAGTTCTCCTCGAAAGTCATCGTGGCAGGGTCGCTGGGATCTGCGTTGTAAGCAGCCGGCTGATGGGAAATGGGCACACGGTCGAAATATTCCGACACTGGTACGTCGATATACCGGGCGGGTTTGCCCGTTACTTTTTGGAAGGCTGCCGCAAGATCGGCATACCGTATATGGTCAATGGCCACTTCCAGGTCCATTCCATCAGATCTTTCTGGGTGGTCGAAAAGCCAGCGAACATAGTGCTCACAGTCCTCTAGGGAGACGTGCGGCACCGCTCCGTCACCAAGCGGAACCACCCAAAGGACAGCTCCGTCTTGATAATGGGGCGTCATGGGAGTTTGGGATGCGATCGTCATTTCCATGTAGGGGCCCGTGGTGAAGATGGCGACGCCCATATCATTGCCCTTCCTCTGGCTCAGAATCCACTCAGCCATTCGACCCTTGCCATCGTAGTGACCGCAACGAAATCGCGGATCATAGCCGCTCTTCTTGTAAACGTAGTCGAGGTTGCCAAAAACAAAGAATTTGATGCCTGTTTCAACTGCCAACTCATATGCACGAATTGTCCAGTAAGTTTCCGTTTTCTCGCCACAGTTGAACCCATCAATGTTGATGAAAGCGCCCCAGCATCCCTTGAGGCCGTTCCGCAAATCTTCATTGCTGGCGAACGTTCCTTCAAGGAACTCCACGTCACCGAGTTCAGCTAATTGCTTTGCACGGCTGGAGTTGGCGTTGCGAGTGAGGACCCGCAAGCTGTAGGCTCCATCCTTAACCAGACCACGGCATACAGGAAGACCCTGGGCGCCTGTGGCACCGACGACGAATATGCGACGAGTGGACATGATTGAGACTAAAGAGTTGAGTGTAAAGTGTTGGCTACAGGGGCTATGAAGTTCCTACCGTTGGGTGCGCTTATGTTCACGATATATAGCGTCTGGGTCATTCGGTCCACACTGAGGCTCACATCGACCAGACCAAGTGTAGGAATGAGCGCGTCACTGATCCGTAAGCTCCAATACCTTCAGAGACCATCCGCGGAGAATTTACAAAAGATTTCCGGGCGAGTGGGTTCCGTCGTGCTAAACTCTGATAGCTGACTTATCTATAACCCTCCGCGGATGGTTTCCAAACGGGATTAGGATGAATTAGTCTATGGCTCATTGGTGCGCTCATTCTCGCACTTGGTCTGATTAAAGGGAGCTTTAGTCGACTCTCCCTCTTCCTCGGCTTGCCCGGTTGATCCCCTCACCACTCGTTCTGCCCGAATACTACATGCGATTAATAATACATCGCTCCCCCACGCAAGAGCGTACGGAGTAAAGCGGTGACTCAGAAAGTAAAAACCGATGGAAATAAGCAGGACGCTAGCAAAACTGTTCTGCGCCTCAATTATAGGCTCAGTGATGCAGACTGTATACAGAGTCAATGCAACCCCATTCGTTAGAGGATCTAGGTGTCTCTAATAGCTTATATCAAGTGTGACCTGGAAGTCTGTCTAAGTTATCTAGTTCTATCCGTCTATGCCAGGATCTATCATTTGTCCACGCTAGGACTCGGCCTTCTTCGTAGCCTTGGTCCTGAGTTTCATCATACCATACACCAGCCCATAAAATCCAATAACAAACGCGACAACAATACCCGCATTCCTCCACCCGTAATATTCAGCATTAAGATTCAGTGTGCGAAGATAGTCCTCTCCAGTGGAGTATTGACAGACCTCACAAGAGGCCATAGCACCTGGGTTGAGGAGGTTGGTGCCGCTTCCCATGCCAGCCTGATAATCGGCAAGGTACTCCCCGCAGGTCATGTTGGGAGAAGGGTCGAAAACGGCCAGCTCGTCGGGCTCGCAGTGAACTGGTTTGTCCCACGTGGTGAACATTAACAGCGAGCTCATGAGATAATTGAAGGGATCCACGTAGTACATCCTATACGAGGTTGCGGTTATGTACGGAACATACAAGGACGGGAGCGAATGTATAGTTACTTACCAGTATCTCCAGAATGGCTGAATCTGGCTGTACGGAACCATGACGCCACAGAAGGAGACGAGAGTTGTGATGACTAGTGGATTGACAAGCGATGCGAAAACGGCATTGGGAGTGTACGCTGCAATCGCCTGACCAATGCCAGTGTACAGGCCCTCGTACATGACCTGAAGGAAACGTTAGCTGTGCTGAAGGTATTTCTCAGAGAAAGATGACCAAGTACTGACGACGAGAAAGAAAACGGCGCCTGCGTGTGCTGCGCCGGTCGGAAGACCAGCGGTGAAATACCAGCAGACATAATAGAGAACTGCGCAGATAAGGAGGTAAGGAACCTCTGACACAATGAGACCGGTAACGAAAGGAGCCCAATGGTACATCTTACTCTTCTTCTCTCGGGCCTCGTATATATCGCGACGGTCGATGAAGAGAGGTTGGAGCTGCGAGATGATGCCCGGCGCGATGAAGATGAAGTTGAACACGGTAAATAGGTTCTGCTGGAGGTCCGTCAAGCTCTCACCAATGCGCCAAAAGGTGAAGCCGTTGAGGAGCGCAAGACTGATGTGCATGGCGAATTTGTTGTCGATGTACTCGGTGTTTCGGAAGAGGGAGACGTTCATCCGATGCGTGACCAGCTTAATCTGCGTCCACATGGATGCTGCGAACTCGTTCCCGTCGTCATTGACACTTGACGGACGAGAGACAGCGTCTGCTACCATGCGGTCAAGCTCCTTGGTGAGCTGGTCGTGTTCAGGCGACTCAAGCCAGACCTTGTTCCAGTTGGTATTCTTGTAGGATTCATCCTCGCCTGACACAACGTCAATCATGTGCTCGGCCGGGTTCGCTTCAGACGGACATGGGGCTCCATAACGGCCGAAATAGTTCTTGATGGTGGATCCATTATCTCCAATTTCACCGAAGTAGACAGTCTTCCCACCCTTGGCGAGCAGTAAGAGCGTGTCAAACTGAGCAAATAATTGCGCTGATGGCTGGTGGATGGTGACCAGAATAGCCTGCCCGGCTGCAGAAAGCTTCTTGAGGAAGCGCACTGTATTATACGCGGCCTGTCCATCAAGTCCAGATGTAGGCTCATCAAGGAAGATGAGAATACTTGGCTTTGCGACCAGTTCCACTCCGATGGTAAGACGCTTCCGTTGCTCAACTGAAAGTCCATTGCCAGGGCGGCCCACGAGAGTATGTTCGAGGTCGTTCAACTCCAAGAGATCGACAATCGTGTCAACATATGCCAACTTCTCCTCATCAGGAACATCGCGAGACTGGCGCAAGAGAGCAGAGAATTCAAGAGCCTCGCGAACAGTTGCCAAGGGCTCGTGAATATCCAATTGCTCAACATATCCAGCGGACCTTTGAAAGGACACAGGGATAGAGCGCCCATCAACTAGGACAGATCCATGGATTGTGCCTTCGGTCTTTCGCTGAGCGAGGACATCAAGAAGCGTTGTTTTGCCAGCACCAGAAGAACCCATCAGCGCGCCAAGCATACCGGGCTTTACGTAGCCTTGCACATTGTCAAGAAGAACCCGATCGCCATCTGGGGTTTTGACGGTATACGTCAAGTTCTTCCATGTAAAGACACTCTTGTTGCGTAGAAGCTTGTTGTGGACTTCCTCGTCTGATGAGCCACCTGTATTCTCCACCCGACGCTTCTCAGTTGCTGGTGTTTCATCGTCTCTGGGATGGAAAAGATGTTTCGACTTATGATGTTGCTCTCGGGGTATCAGGAGGCCGCGGCCGCCCTCGCCGACTTGCTTCCACCTGGACGTGAAGAAGACCGTGAGTCCAACGAACAAGATCCACCAAGCACATACGATGCCAAAGTTACGCCAGACGTGGGAGTGGCTGAAAGACATATGATCGAGGTAAGTGTCGCCGCTAACAGTCGTGGCACCCGGGATAGCACCGCCTACTCCAGCACATGCCTGGCCCCCATCGCCGCCCACATAACTCGGGCCGTTGGGAACGAGGTAGGGGCCGACACAAGGAATGTTTTGGTCGTGGAACTCGTTGCCGAGAAGAGCTTCAAACCCATAAGCCATAGGGTTGATCCAGTAGATCCAAGACAGCCAGGGGTGTATCTCAGGCTTGATGATCATGTAGCCCATGTAGACAAACAGGGCAACGGTGGACAGGCCTGAGACTTTGGTGGCAGCGTCAAAAGTGGGAAAAGCAGCACCGATGAATCTGAAGAATGAAGTCATGGACAATGCCGTCACGTAGTTGGTAACAAGGTAGGTGAAAAAGGCACCAGCGGTTGTCTTGAGCCCAACTAGGAAGTACAGGACAAGACCAAACTGCGTGACCTGGAAAGCCATGATGGGCAAGTCCGCAACAACCTGCGCGATGACGACGGCAGCTGGATCGTACAGGGCGAACTGGCGATGCTTAGCCAGGATGGGTCTCCCCGTGAAGGAATCGGTCACCTCTGACAAGGCGATCAGGGCGTTGTATAGAATGGAGAAGAAGAGAGCGCCGCCTTTGAGGAAAAGGCCGGCTGCGTTGTCTGGCGCAGAGTAAAAAAGGGACCGCCTAGGAATGCCTGGATGAGAGTCGCGCCCTGCTTCATGAAGAGAGTCGCTTTATCACCCCACATGATCTGGTACTGTCTCGTCACGGCAGCACGGACTTGGGTGAGGAGGTTGGCGGTTACGGGAGAGCGTTGAGGCACGCCTGTCTGTTTGTCGCGAGCCACCATCTCCTTGAAGTTGGCGGTGTTCTCGGCCGCTTCGTCGGTGTTGGGGTACCCTTGGCATTCCTCTATCATCTGGGCCTTGATGGTGGATCTGTCGTACGCGGCTCGAACTGCATCCGCGTTGCGCGGGAATGTGTTCTCGTAGCCACGTGCGATGCGACGCTCAGTAGGAACCGTTACGCCAGTGAGGAAATCACCACGGTTTGATCCAGAGTCACGCACGAAGCCAAGGGCTTCCATGAAGGGGACGGCCTCCTTTTGAGGGCCATAAAAAATCTGTTTGCCGTCATCTAGAACTAGGACCTTGTCGAAGTGCTCATAAATACCGTTACCTGCCTGGTACAGAGTGACAATGGTGGTCAGACCAAGGATGTCGGTCATGGCTCTGATAGCTCTGACCCATTCGAGAGCAGTGTTTGCGTCCAGACTCCTAGTAGAGTTGTCCCAGCAGAAGGTACTCGCTTGAGTGGTCATGCACTCGATGATCGATACGCGCTTCCTCTCGCCTCCTGACACACCCCTGATGAAGGCGTCTCCGACCTTGGTGTGTTTAGTGTGAGAGATGTTTACAGCTCTCAGGAGGAAATCCTTGTAGGCTTGAGCATGTTCCTCGCGCGTCTTGATGCCAGGGGGCAGATGGAATGGGACTTTCATGCGAGTAGCGAAATCGATGGTGGCCTCGACTGTCAGGCTGGGATAGAAGATTTCTTCCTCCGTGTTCATGATGATCTGAGCACGATAGGGCTTGGCTTCTTCGGCTGTCATGCTACCGAAATAAACATCTCCAATAACCTCTTCGAAGCCGCGTCGGTTGTTAGCTAGGACACTCAAGAGCGATGTGCAGCCAGACCCGGGACGCCCAAGAACAAGCAACATTTCTCCAGGCTTGACACATCCAGATGAGTTGTCGATAATTGTCTTCATAGGGGCGTCTTTTGCGCCCCCGTGAAATGGGTAGAATTGAGAGACGACATTTTCGTTGAAGGAAGCATCGGCTCCGATGCCCTTCACGGTGAGGTTGGACCATGTGACTCCCAGCTTCCGTGGTTGGTTGCCTACTTCCTCGTTGCGCTCGCGCATGGCCTGTAGCTCTGGTGCCAAGTGCCATCTTGTCATCGAAGGATTTTTTTCTTTGTTATCAGAAACCGGTAGAGTTGACCGGATGTCGTCCGCTGTGGCGGACTCGTTCTCCGCGGTGATGGAGGAGTTGGTACTCATGGTGATGATTGTATAACCAAGTGCCAAAGAAAAGAAACGGAGGGCCGAATGAAAACCAAGGAATGTCAATCTATTTGAACAAAAGGAAAAGACAAACGCTAGGCAGACACGATGTTAACATTGTAGAGATATGATTTCCTTCCCTCCGCTGTGGGTCGCGAAACAGACCCTCTCTGAAGTTCAAAGTTGTCATGGAGCCTGTCTTACAAAGACACTTTAAACCTTCCGGCTCGGGGCGTATAGAGATTGCACCTGTTTGCATTCATCAGCTCCGTTTCAGACCTCGGTGAACGGCTAGGCAGGCTAGGCTGGTACTTCCTCGACACTATTGTCTCGACAATGTCTTCTGCCCCCCCCTAAGTGTATCTCTTAGGCCGGCTAAGGTAGTCGCCAGTGCGTCAGCAAAGCACATGAAATGCGAGCCTTATTGTGGAGGGCAGAGATAAGACTCCAGAGGCCCACAAGGTGATTTTGCCATGGGCATAACATGGCGTTAGCTTGCAACTAGCGCGGCTTATGACATTCCAATGCCGTGCCGCATACTAATCATTAATCTCTAAGCCTGGCCAGCTTACAAAACCCGCCGCGGGGGGTTCCAAGACAAAAGACCGGCCTTTGCCCATTCAGCACACCTCCATCACCACTACCACGCTCGCATCCCATCGCATCCCAGTCATGGGCACCTTCACAACCCATCCTTCTCAAGAACGCTCGTCCTGCGATGTCTGCAAGAAACAAAAGTCCAAATGCCTTCGCATCAACCCGGGTGATCCAGCATGCGCCAGGTGCTCTATCCTCGGCGTGCCGTGCACAACAGGGCAACCAAAGGCGGTAGGGAGACCACGACGCAAGGCACCCTCTGTCACTCCGGGCAAAGTCTCCAGGCATGCTCGCAGGACTCCCCCGAACGCATCGATCCCCCCAGTGCCCCCCAGCAGACCAATGCCTTTCTTGAGGGTTCTAGTCCAATCGAGTGGACTGTAGTTTCATCTCAAGAGCCCTCCCATCCGCAGCTCCCTCCTACCGTGACGCAAGCTGCAGTCCACAGCACAGGAGCGTGGCATACGCGGTTCGGCGAGACTTTTGGTCCGCCCGTGACCTCATGGACAGTCCGGGATAATATGGAATACTCGAATTCTTCGCCGCCGTCGTTCTATACCAGGTTCAACTTCGACGGTGTGATTCCAAGTGTATACTCCGACACCACGTCTCCCAATCCCGCTACACCACTTACCAGCCATAGCGCTCCCTTGCATTCGGTTTATCCTTCTACGACACCTCGTCCGCAGAAAACCAACACTCAAGATCCCATGTTCGACCTATCGAATATCAATCTGGGCCTAAACGTCCGACTCAAGGCGATGAAGAAACACCAGCAGATCCTCGACTTTGATCTCATGATCTTTCAACAGAGCCCTTTGTGTATTGACGAGATGACTCTGGCTGAATACATGGTCAAAGCATCTCATGAGTTTCTGTCCATTCTGACACAGCTCTACAACAGCCAACACTACCCCGAGCAACCATGCGAGCTGCCAGAACGAGACGCAATATATTCAAAAGTTCTGGCATCATTGCATCAACAAGACACGACGAAGATGCAGGACCTATCCAGAATCTCACACCAGCTCAACCCTAAAGTCATATCAGAGCCATTGCCTGGGCCAATCGCTTTATTAATGACGAGTATTTTCATTCAACTCATCTCGAGCTACGAGTTGATTCTCCATTATCTAACATTACGTGTCGAGCGAATTCCTACCGACCCGATCCAGCCCATCCCGGGCCTCGTCATCTGCGGGCGTCCTTTAGAGAGAGCTTGCACCCAGGGCATGCTCTTCTGCGAAGTCTCCGTGATCTTGCTGTCGGCGATTGAGCGCCTACTAGGTGTTGAGGGCGGAGGGGCGGGTTTGCTATCACCGAGGCAGTTGGAGGTGCTCACGGATGAGTTGGACGCGAGACAGGAACTCTCGCCTGGCTATGCCACGATGTCTCCTGCCATCTTGCGAAGGTTACTTGGAAAAGTAGCAGATGTTCTCAGAGTGATTCAGTAGTTGACCGAGGATACGCAGCAGGGACTCAGCCACAAACACCACCACTTATTGCGTCTTATACTACCTAATCTCAAGCACATGCTTAGTACAAACTGAAACTATTCATGATGAGCGGAAATGTGCTAAAATCTCAAGGTCTATAACTATCTAGCCAACCCTGCCGGCAAATTTTTTGTCTCACTATTTATCAAACGATTATACAAATAGCATGCTATTATTCAACTAATTAGAGGAGCCGTAGACATTACTTATCAGAAAAACACTATTCAACCAAAATAAAAACAAGTTTCAATTCTGTTTTGATACTGTTGAGGGATTCTGCCGTGGTTGTTGCGGTCGCGATCGCTTCTGTTCGAGCTAGGAGCCCAAGATCATGACTTTGGCGATCTCCGCTGGGACGGGACGGTATTTCTCGCCTTTGATGCTCGGGGGCGCGTCTCGAAGATATTCGCTAAGGTAAGCGGAATGCTCGCGATGACTACATTAGGTAAAATATCTGCGATAATGGCCGAAACACCATGATGCAAGTATGGCCCTCTTCGTCTCTACTATGTGGATCCTTTAGGAACCTCGTCGCCGGGATTAGGAATGGCTGGAACCTCTAATCTTTACTAGCTTCGGGACGTTGACATAAGTAGCCCGACCTAACGGATCCAACGGGCTGTCGAGAATTGCGAAGGGACCACGGTGGCGCAATCGCTGAGGGACAGTGGGGGTTTTTAAACAGAAGATCTTAGAAATTGCGAAAAGACGGGCCGACTCTCGCTGTGCTGTAGCAAAAGCTCGCAGAATAATGTTTTCCCGCTGCAGTCTGCATCGCTGTTTTGAACCAGACTCCATGCGCTAGATAGAACGGACCAGACTGGGCTTTTTATTTACTTAAGCAGTTACGCGATGAGCTTGTCACTTTCTGCCAATCATACCGCCCCAGAATTTGACCTCTAGACGGCAAGTTGTTATTGTGAAATACTTATCAAGGTGAGCTACTCTAGGTTCGGAAGATCGAACGTCCCTGCTTCGACTGTTTCTCGCTTCAATGGAAAGGAATATCGGCTCTTCGGAAGGCTCTCTCGCCCAAAGTCTTGGGTTGGAATGCTAATAGGATAACGGCCTCGGTCGTGTTCTGGCTGTAGCCTGGCCGATGTGGCTATAGGTTACATCATGATGTTTGGTATCCGCGCTGCTCCTTTCCTACCGCTCCTCCCCCCGGCCTTGATATCTCTCACACCTTCGTGTCATTTGACAATGATGATCGCTATCGCGGAAGGTTGTCTTTAACTCTCAGTGTGATGACATGTATTGCTCGAAAAGCACTGAGCACGAGCACTTTCCTCAATTAACTCCACTTTAGCAAAGAGGAGTGTACCGCTCGGTTCTCGGATGGATGAAGCATTCCGTTCTAAAATGGTCGTTCGTCACCGATGTGTCTTGGGTTCGTCGGGATGTGTGCGAAATTGGGACAGAATATGTAATTCTTCTTCGCTTCGACGATAGCCTGGTATTGATATTTCAATTGGGCGACAATGACAGTCTATCTAGGATCTCAATGATGAAGTGTTGATGCTTAACAGCGTACTATTGGGGACTTGAAACTCTGTAAAGGTCGGCACAGGAAGCAGGCTGAAGGCGGAACTCAAGGTCATGGTTCTCGCTTGTGAGCAAGTGCCCGCGATGTACTAAGTGATGATAAGATACTGCGCAATTACAGCTAGGATATCCATACCTCGGATAATTCTTACTTTGCCTCTTGGGTGGTTCCATGAACGATTACTATCGTGGGCGACGATTGTGAACTTGGAAGACGTGTCGGCGAAAGGATGCGATTGGGTGAAAAACTCTGGAAGGTGAAGATCAACGCGGAACCCTTGAGCGAACAGTTCACAAGGTACAAGACAAAACTAAGAAGTTTCTGGAGAAGAGGAAATACCTACCTGGTGTAAGAATTGGTCTAGTAGCCTCTGTGCATAGGATGGACTATTCTTGAATCCCATGATTGCTACCTTTGATTTTTCTAGACCTCTGGGGCTTATTGTCGTCATTGGGTCACGATGCCTCGTGATGACTGGCAGCTGGAAGAAGAACGCGGATACATCGAACATTTTCATGTGCCTTTTCCCACTGGCTTGCCAGTACACGTCAAGGTACCTAGGCAGAAGTCTAGCGATGAGCAGTCGGAATCGATTTCGGGCCGCGATGTGGCGGGCGTGGTTTCGGATTCAAAAGGATACGGCTAACAACACGTGCTTATTTGGGTAAATAATGTCTGTGTATTCAATCTCTTGTTGTATGTTGTGTTGTACGTTTGATTGTTGTTGGTTTGTTGCGAAGCGTGTTGGCTGATCGAGAGAAGTGTTTATGTTACGCAAGAATGTGAAGAAGGGTTGGTGCATGCAAAAGAGAAGTTCAAAATCACGAAGTTCGGGTTAGGTAGAAGAAGGGAAAGGCATTTGCCATAATTTTAAGGCACCATATCGCATGTACTCCCAAGCCCAACGCGGCCGTCCTTGACAGTTGCTGCTACTCGGCTTCAGTTTCTTCGTTCAACCTCCCACACAATATTTAGCACAATAATGGTTCGACAATTGTCGATCGCTGTATTGAATCAAAGACAATACATTGCTCAATACATGTGAAACTAGCGTAACGAGATCTCTGTTATCATTTTGATGCTACTACTCCAAGCTAATAGTCTCAAGCGGCATCCCTCTCGCAGATGCTTCCTGCAAAGCCTCCCCATCCATTATGCCATCAACATAACACTCTCCGAGGAGGGTGTAAGTTCCACGACCTGTCGGGCGAACCACAAAGGGCACCTCGCCGCCAGTCAAGACGCATATGCGGTCCCCCAGTTTCGAATCGAGCGGTACCTGGCCAAATCTGCCCGACTCGGTGACGCAGAATTTGGCGCCCAGTGTCAGCAGAAGAAGGGAGTCCCGAGTGGTAGTTGAGTAATTAAGCTTTATGGTCGAATCCCGCTCTGTGGCTTCATCCCTGTTTGCATCAGAGCCCACTTTCCATTGGATGAAGTTCCATATTGTGGTGACTTGCTCTAGTGATAGACGATTGCGAAGGAAATCCGTCCCGCACGACATTGTCCGCGAGAAGGAATTCGCGAGCCCTGGTTCTGGTACGAAATCTGGATCGTAGGGTCCATCATGGCCAAATGCCGTTTGGTAGGCGCTCTTGAGCCATCGGATAAAGCGTCTCTCCCTCCGCTCTGGCGATGGGTCGCTCGCAGTTTCCCATGATTTGCGAAGTTCAGGTATATCTTCCAGGAGCATTTCAACCAGTGACGTAGCGAACTTTTGAAAGCTATCAAGGAGCAAACCCTGGCAGTGGAGGAGTCGCTCATTGTCAGATACGCTCAATACTGGTTTGCCGCGTCCACCCGCGAAGAATCCTTGTGGCCTGACTGTGAAACTGGCCATGACATCCGCCCTCATAAGACGAAGATCCGGGACCCAGGTGGGCAGGTCTTCAAGCCGTTGCACTTCTGGTGTTTGAAAGACTGCCCTGTCAGGGGCCAGGCTAAGTAATTTCAGGCTATTCCCCTCTATCATCATCGATATTGAGAACCGTCTGAAGACCTCACTAACGGATGCTTCATAGTCAGGCAGAATGGTAGGACCACCAGCACCCAGACCCAGAAGCGAGAAGACGTGGTCCCTTGGATCGGTGCAGTCGAAGAACTTGGTGGTTATGATCCCATCTACTAGGGTGGCATGGTGTCTGTATATTTGAACCATGTACATTGCGGTGATCAGGTGAAATGTGACGTAAACAGGACGAAATTCAACAGCGCGGCCTTTCAATGAATCCAGTTTCTCATCGTCGCCATCCAGTTTTGGCTTTTCAAGCTTCAACCGCCACGGCTTATCAAGTCCCAGCGACTCCATACCGAACGCGAGCCTTGCTATATCAAGCCATTGGATCTCAACTCCGCCGCCAACATAGAGCCGGGCTTCTTTTGCGAGTGCGACCTCCTGCACCACCCATTTGCGGCGGAACCACGGCCGTCGCAACAGCGCTACCAGAGGTTCCCAGTCGTGGTCTAGGAGATTGGGCTTCCCCTCTGTGCGTAGCTGCAGCGCTTCGTAGGATATGGCTTGTGTCTTGGCTGCCATGTCGGCTGCATTCTCAGGGTCAAAGCTGGGAAGCATCTGAAGCCCTTGAAGTATTGTTTGGTTCGTATGAGCTGGGACGGACCCGGAGACAGGGTCAGTGGCAGCACCTAGCCAAACCAGCACACGCGTAGCCTGCGAGTAAATGTCTGGCATCAGGAGCACCTGACTACTCTTCTCAACTGGATCCGCTTGGTTGATGCATACCGCGTCGGCCCAGAGGACGCGGGTCCTGTCCAGGAGGCGGAAGTATGAGAGACCTCCAAAGAGGCTCTTATGCATGAAAAGAGGTTTCCCATTGCATACGACTTGATGTTGGTCCTGATCAGTGCCCCAGCAGTATGAGATTGCTTCAAAATCGGGAGCGGATTCCAGTGGAGAAGTCTCCAGAGAGAAGCAGATAGGATCGGTTTCAGTTCCGGGGGAAATATGAATTAAGCGGATAACTTTGGAGGCTGTGATCGCCGTGTATTCGTATGCAGTCTCGATAGCCATCCTGTATTGGCGCTTGGCAGCGAGTTCAACACTTGTGAGTCCTGGAGTTGTTGAAATAATGAAAACAACTGAGTGGGGGCGAATATTCCGAGCTAGAACCCTGGCTTCAAGCTACAACAACCCTGCGACAACTCAGCCCACGTGACTTAAGAAGGATTTATCAAAGTGAGTAACGTAATTGCAAGAGGAACGTTATTATGATTACAAAGGGGTCGATGGGCTAAGCTGCAGCGGGATCTACACAAAACGAATTTCTTCAAATATCTTTCACTTCATCAGGCTATTAACAAAGTAACTCCCTTCTATTGGAGCTTACCAGGACCAAATATGCCTCCTTAGTAATAAGATATTAACCACATTCTAATAATGGCTGGAAAGGTGACAAAACATGAATTTTTCCTGATGGGCTTCCGTCTGATTTGTGCCGCAGATCACGTTCACTTTTGCAGTCAAGTCAACACTAAATATACTAGCTTAATCATCGAAAACACAACCAAGCCAATCTACTGCTAGATGATTGATTTCACAAAAAATGAACCTCAGATACCCAGTTTAGAGGTCCCACTATTTTACGGACGCTTCAAGGGCAACCCTCATCATCTTGTCGTCCATTAGTTGCGGCCTCTTCTTCTTCTTCTTTTTCCCGTTTCGTAGATGATGTACCTACACTCTTTAGTATGCCTGTTTGCCTGTTTGCCTCTAACCCCGACAAATCATTGACCTTGTTCCGAGAGAAGCCCTGTAGAAAAAGAGTTTTTTTGCATTGCGAGAAAGTGTCCTTACAACAGAACCTTTCTTCAATACGAGCTTCTTTTTGTGAACAATCTTTGTAGCCATCCGAAAATGCAGTCGCTAGAGGATGATTGCTACGATAAATCTTCACAGGAGCTTGAAGACTCTGCTCGCTGCTGTAAGAGAAAAAGGAAGTCGTTGATTAAGTTGTCTCTAATAGCAAACAGCAATAAGCCCTGCTTTCGAGACAAAACACCTGAAGAAGAAAAACCAGAGATTGTTTGTTTATCCGATCAAAGCTTGGCGGAATTCCGGATTCAAGGCCTTCTATAAACCTTTGATCTAATTTGGAGTTTACGAACAAAGATCTTTATAAGGCATTGCACATTTCAACCTTGGTCGTTTCCCCTGTTGTTGGGCGTGCCAACTAGTTTGCAAAAGGAGTACCATTGTCTTAGAAAGGCTGTCTATGCTCCAAAGGTGTAAGTGGACATTTACACTATGATCAACGCACCGGCAATTTTCAATTGACTAAGCCATCCTAACGCATATATTGACTATTTTACTTCCCTCACTCGCTTTAATGATGCTGATTCTACAATCATCCAAACTCTCTAGAAAGATTCGGCATAGATTGAAGAAGCTCTAAACTTAGGAAAGATTACTCGCTAACGAACATGAGCAACCGCGGTCATTTGCCAATTACTGCACGCATTCGCGCGTACGCCACCATCAGACGACGACGGATTCTCTTTCCCGTAAAAAGATGCCCCGTTCAATCCAAAACTGTTTCATTCTGGTCCTTCGTGACCTGGCGTACGGATCCAGCCAAGGTCAAACAATGGTCGACAATCAAGACCACGCTGCCACGGTTGCCGCCGTATTACGAGCGAGGGGCAACAAACACCAGGCGCCTCGAACTGCGACCTTTCAACGATGACAGCCATGACCTGGCGGCACTCCACGCCTTGCGCACAGACGACAAGGTGATGCATTGGAGCCCTCAAGGAGTGGTGGATGCCGACATGGATGAAACGTACGCCGAAAATCTCCAGTGTTTTGTCCCCCCATTGAATGCCGAGAATCTGATCTATGCGATCTGCCTGAAGTCCACCGAGGAGTTTATCGGGTACGGAGGTCTCTGCCGTCTCCCTGGCCGTCTCGGGTGGCCAGAAGTGAGTTTCGGAATAAGGAGTGATCTCTGGGGTCAAGGGTATGCGACCGAATTTCTAGAGGGGTTTTTGGAGATATGGCGGAGGCTGCCACGGGAAATAATCATGATCAAAGTGCACGAGAACACGGTTTACGGTGACCGCGAGATCAAGGATGAGTGCCTGGCTGGAATTCCGACCTTTGACAATGTGGCGTGCCACCGTGTGTTGGAGAAGAGCGGGCTTGAGAAGCGCGTAGAATTTGACGAATACAATCGCAGAAGAAAGAAAAATGAGGGGCGCCATGGGTGGGTTATGACGAAGAGCAATGCGCACATGAGGCTCTGTCCGCGTCACGTTACGTGATGTAATTAGGCTTTCCTTCTCATTTCTTATTATATTAGGGCATTGTATTAGTGGAAGGAGCTAAGGTATTCACCTTACTAATAGTTGAACTACCTGAATTATCGTTTAATAAATTTCGAGTGCACCGTTAGAATCACCATGGCCACGCGGCGAGCCACCGTGGCTTGCAGGAGATTGAGTCCTGGACGTGCAAAGCTTAGGAGGATAATAGTCGCTATTATGAGAACGTGCGAGTTCAAGTGTAAAGTTAAAAACAATAACAGAAGATACCAGGACATCCCAACACAATGAATACCCCTATGATGGGAACAAAGCTGTGAGGCTCTATGGATGGGCCAAGGGAGGAAGTAATGTAGAATCTCCCTGCAGGGAGCTTTCTACGCTTCAAGTTATATCTTGTAATTAAGCCCTTTCTTCTTCCCCATTAGAAACAGCAGCGATTCCTATACCCGCTAGGCTTCCAGTAAGGAATTGGCAGCACCTGTCGCGCATCTGAGCAATGTGGTTTTCATCAGACAAAACGGCACGCGGTGCGGCCTTCGCACCATCTAAGTTAGCCATCTCGCTGGCCAAATCCGCAAGAGACTCGTATTCGCCATACCAGCAACGATTCGTGACCTCGTCCAGCACAGATTGCGATAACTCGGGGAATTTCATCAACCTGAGCAACTCGACAACCTCATTACCATCCAAGTCCAGCTCTTCGTAAGGCTCGCAGCCATGGGTAAGATTATAAAGAATCGAACCAAAGGTGAACAGCTCGCTTGTCGTCCTATACATCCCAAAGCCATCTCTAGGTCCCAGACATACCCAGGGAGGAGGATTGCCCGGATTTTTCGAGCCAACCTTGGCGACACAGTCGAAGTCAGCCAGTTTAAGATGATCACCAACATCAAGCAAAATATTACGGGGTCTCAAGTCCCCCTGAACCAGTCCCAAGGAATCTAATCAAGCGAGAGCGCCAGACAGCTCCATGGCCCACTGTTCGACCTGTGGTGTTGGTTCCAGGCGTAGAACTTCGAGGCACCTTAAATTCCTGGCCTCACGGCGTTGGTTACTGTAAATGCGTTGGTCGAGGCCAGAGGACATTAGTTGCATAAAATTAAGTCCCGGGAGCCGGAAGAAGCTGTGCACAATGTACGGCGATGGCCTGTGCTTCTCGAAGAGATCGTACATCTCGTTTTCGGCCTGGAATTCTTTGAGCCGTCCCTTACGGACATACTTGAGCGCGATGTCCTGGTCCAGCTTGAACGCCCAGGCAGTCGCCCCACGGCCGAGTATGTCTAATCGCGAGATGAATCTTGAGGGTGGCAAATCTGACATGTCGATCAAATATATATGGCGAGAACACAAATCGCCGTTACTAGGGACAAGGGACCAGAGTGTTTTATAGACAGACAACTGGGCCTTAGCACGGCGAGGAAAAAGGATCAGCTTTGTACAGGACTTGTACATGAACAAACAACAACGTCACGTGATTACATACCTGTACCCTCCTTAAGACTACCTGGATCGCTCAACCCAACACCAAGCTGTGGCTAAATCTGATCCCACCATCCCACGAGATGCGACGAGGAACGGTGCTAATTGTCTGGCAAGCTGCAAGCTAGACAAGATAACGATATCAACGATAGCAAGGTGATTTGCTCCCCACCCTCCGTCATGCTTCATTCTAGCGCGATCCTTATTTTTACCCCATTAACTAGGCCGAGATACTCCCAACGCGCTCGGCGAAGGCGCCGCACATCTTTCGACCAGCAATACGCTCTGAACGCGCCTCAGATTCTACATTATTGGCAGATTGGGCGGCAAATTCCTCCACGGAAAATCCTAGCTCGGATCTTCAGCGTATTCCGGCTAGCCACCTCCCACCGGAGTCATCCTCTTCACCGCGGCCAGCCAATTGGTCAGGACCTACTGTTCTAGCGCAGCATTTGGAATATTTAGCAGAGGCAAGCTCAATATTGGAATTAAAGGAGGCTACAAAAGCCACCGCGTTTTCATCCGGGTGTTACTCACCATTGAAGGAATCGAACGAAACATCAACTTGATATACAACAACCGATACATCGAACAGCGTGCTTTGCGTTTGCCAACTTACATCACAAGCAAAAGTCAGTTGATACAATCGTACAAGAGATTGAGCATGAGCAATTAACACCAACCTCACTTGTAGTTTTGGACTAATTCTCGTTAGTGGATCATTCTTTTGTCGATGAAACGCCTGGATTAACCACGCAACTCGCCGTCCATCGACTTCCAGCATCTTCTCCTCCCGACGCAAGCAACCAAAAGATTGAAGCGATGAGAACGCCGCGAAAGGTAGAACTGAGGACCAGCAAGCTTCAACAGCCAGCCCTTGCGGCCCTTTCAGAGTCGGTTTCTGAACTCGGTCAAGTTCAGTCTGAAGACGGCAAGGCTCTACTCGCCCTTCTTTCGTTCCTGGCCCCAGAGAATGCCATCCATGTTGACAACCTCTTCCTTGGAGCCTCTCCTCGAAAGAGATGGACGGCTCAAGGTGCTATCACGGATATTGATGCAGTCAACGCGGGTCTGTTCCCTGAGCTATGTACCTTGCTGTCGGACCGTGGCAAGTTAACAGTGGCTTTGGGCGAGTTAGAGATCCCAGGTCTTTATAACCATGAAAACGAGACATATTCTCTTAAGAAAACAGTCTCCGATCGAATCCGCAAATCCATTCCTTCAGAGCATCTCGGACCCTGGAGATGCCAAGCTTTGCTTGTCGCATATCGGGCAATCTCATGGAAATATACTGAGTCACTGTAAGCCCCTCATATGTATCTCAACATCGCGATGTTCCATTAACAGTGCCAAAGCAACCCTAACACACACCTATTTTTACCACACGTTCGACATACTCTCCATGAAACCAAAAAATTTGGTGACTCTTTGCCCCACAATATCCAGATAGATCTTGCGATGACTTTGCTCGAAGCATCCAGGCTGCCTAAATTATCGTGGAAGCACTTTGCTCTTGATGAAGCCGCCATTCTTTCCAAGGAATTATCTAACTGGGAGATCGATTGCCGTATTGCCCAGTCTCGCGCTGTATTAACTCGAATAACGGGGCAGGTAGATCAGGCATTCGCTTGTTTAAATGCGACGAGGGAGATGCCAAGTAACGCCGACCAAATGTCTCACTCAGTTCTTGGTCAGGAGATCCTTCAACGTGCATTGAACAGTATCCAAGTGGAACGGCTGCAAGAGGCGAGAGAGCTATTAGACAGTTGGAAACCTCTTACCAACCATCCATCCTCACTGGAGAAAGTAATCATATTTCGGAAGACTCTACTCATGGGGAGACTCTTTCGTTTTCAGGGAACATTTGCGGAGTCTATCGCTCATCTTCGGAGCGCTCATGAACTTCTTGATGCCAGCGATGAAATTGCATTCGACGAGGAGCTGCGCAATCTCTTTTGCGAGCTTGCGGACACTTTGAGGGAGCTGGACAACCCCCAATTGGCCGAAACTTATCTTCGATCTGAAATTGCTAGAAGAACGGACATTGGAATTACTGCTGGCGCAGCCTCCCTTGAGCTATGCCTAGCGGAGGCCTTATTTGCGCAAGGTCGCTTGGAAGCAGCAGAAGTCATCTGCAAGAACATCCGGGATCGGCCAGCACTTTTGAGATTCGAAAGGCTACGTTTACACCTTCTGTTTGGAAGGCTGTACTTTGAAACAAATGGCCTTGATTCTTTGACACATTGGAGCGCGGCGTTGAAGGAAGCCGGGAATTTCCACCTCAGCAACGGCCGTACTACCCGAATCATTGTTTTATCGATTTGTGATATTCTGCGACGTCTCGGTCACACCGAACTGCTTCAGCAATCCATGCAGCAAGTGGCTTTTCTCGATGAAGCGGCTGACCCGATGGCGATCAACTATTGGATTGCAGGTATGCGGCACTGGCAGCAGCACCTGCAGTCTTCCAGATCTAAAATTTGAGAGAGCTCGCCTCTTGTGGGTTGGAGGTGGCCCGTCTTTTCCCTTTTCTCCGTCTATTTTTCTATTTTTTTTTTTTTATAAAAAAGAAAAAAAGGAAGAAGAAAGAAAAAAGAAAAGGAGACGTTACATCCTCTCATTTAGCATATAAAGAAGGTCGACTACACTATGATCTGTGCACGCTTCCCGCCTGATAGGAGTATCTAGCTTACAAATGACCATTCGGTAGGACTTGAGCGCTCTCTGAGTAACAAGCGCATGACATACGTCGATGAAATTTGAACGGGTTAGGCAAAGGTTGCAGAATGACGACTATCAGGTCTTCGGCGTATCCGATCAGTGAGGGGGCTGCCTAATCCGATCCTAACTACACGTTGGGTCTGTGACCACGGCTGCTTTCAGCTGACCATTATGCCTTACTACTGCCCATCCTACAGTTCTGTATTGGAAACGGCAGGTGAGCGATAGATGCGTGATGGCACGGGGTGGTGCGGGTCTACCATCCAAACCCATATTCGTTGTCAGCAGTGACATTCGGCAAGGCGGCCGAACAATACGCGGCAATATCTGATTTGTCGACACAAATGTCAAGGCGATGTGCAGCAAAAACTGCTGGCAATACTTGGCGTTCAAGAAAATTTTCAAGGAGGCACTAAATTCTAGCACCGGTATCCTCACGGCCAAAATGGAAGTAAAAGACACAGCCCAGGCACGCATTTCTCTGCTGCTGCTGCTGCTGCTGCTGCTGGCATGGAGCAATAGAGTTTGTCATCAGATATTTTCTCAATAACAATTTCAAGTTATGGCACCTACTCACCAGACAATTCCACCGGAAGAGTGGCAACGCCGCAAAGGGGTCATTCTTCGACTCCGGTTCGAGGATAATCTGCCTTTGGAAGGAGCCGGAGACAATTCGCGAAGTTTGAAGCAGGTTATGAAAGAAGAGCACAATTTTGTCGCAACGTGAGTCTATTTAAACTCTCTCCTTTGCCCTTCAGCTTTCAAACTAGAGTCATCAACAGTGGTCGACATCCTTTTCGATAGTGAATCCCGTCGACTCAGTCATGTGAAATCGGCTAACGAGTGCTTAGGCGTTCCCAATACGAATCAGCCTTTAGAGGCTGGGGTGCTTTCAAAAATCTGAAGAGGTGTGATTGGGAGGTTATCTTACCAATCTATGATGAGCTGGGAAAACGGGGTTTGAAACCCCGAGTGATAGTTGGTGGTCATATCCTCAAGGAGAAAAAGATAAGGAAGGCCCGTCGACGGTATCTTGGTAAAGAAAATATTCTGAAACGAGAGCTCATCGCTGGTAAGGGAAAGTCCGCCGTTGTGTGTAAAGCAATTCTAACAAAATTCTTCAGAAACCCGCCCATCTTCAGATCAGCCACGGCGTTGGCGCATCGAGTTCCTGAAGGATGGGAAGCATATCGAACATTTGTACAGTGGCGAAACCGTTAATTCTATCAAAGATCTTTCTATCTTAGATCAGATGCATAACGGCTTACGAGATGATAATATCTGTATTACCAACCCACCCTCAGAGTTCGATGCTTCCAAGGCCGCAATAAACAATCTAATGGTCAATACGTCTGAGACAGGCGTATATCATGCCTTTCCGCCAGTGAAATCGCATCAAAGTGATTCCGCACAGGCTGGCAAGTTGGTAGGCCCTTCCGATGTCTCTCATTGTCTAACAGATGCAAATCATGGTGCTTCTTATGGCAAGATATCATCTGTGTTGTTGCAAGCGCCAGATGTGGGTTCTTCACCAAGTCGCGGAACCACAATGAGTGCTGTGTTTTCGAATGAACGCGGTAGCGAAACATCAACGTTTCGAAGTATTCGCGTCCAGCAAATCGCGAGCCAACTAGAGATTAGGGCCTGGGGCTTCCTAGTAAAATACCAGCGCTTTTTACGTGTTACAAGTCGTTATGAAGCTACAGATAGCGATAAAATCCAACATGGCGATCGTCTTAATGGGTTCTTAAACTCCGGTTCGTGGTTCTTGGCTCTATATGTTGGATGCATCTAACTTCACGCAGATACGGGCGTTGATGCTACTGAAGAGAATGACAATCGACATCCGACGAAATACAAGGTCGGGATACTCTGCGCTCTCCCAAAAGAACACCTAGCTGTCAGGGCGCTGTTCGACAGAGATCACGGCAAACCAGACCAATTCTTGCTTGGAGATAGTAACCACTATTCGCTAGGACAAATTGGTTGGCATATGGTTGTCGTCGCTTGTCTTCCAGCTGGGGAATACGGAACTAACGCGGCTGCAGAAGCCGCTTCAAACATGAAGAGAAGCTTTCCGAATGTCAAATTTTGCCTTTTGATTGGAATAGGGGGCGGCGCGCCTTCTCGTGGTCACGATATCCGCCTTGGAGATGTAGTCGTTAGTATGCCAACTAAGACCTATCCCGGCGTTATTCAGTATGATCGAGGCAAAGCGCATGACAAGAATAATTTTGAACGAACGGGGGCTCTTCAACCACCACCAAGGTTCTTGATGACCGCAGTTAGCTCTCTTTCATCAAATCTACGGTCTCAAATTAACCCACTCGGGCCATATTTACAACAGATCTTTAAAGGCATCCCCCACCAAATTCGCTCGCGATACCAGTATCCCGGGCGTGAGCATGATAGGCTTTTCAACGAAATCTGTTCTAAGTGTGTGGCACAAGAAGACTGTGGCAGTCAGAAATTCCATTTAAGACTCAGAGCACCACGAGAATCAGATGCACCAGAGATCCACTACGGTCTAATTGCTTCTGGAAACATGGTCATAAGAGACGCCCGGTTACGAGATGTGCTGGCAAGTCAATACGAGGTTATGTGCTTCGAAATGGAGGCTGCCGGTGTTATGAACATACTCCCGAGTCTCGTCATTCGCGGTATATGTGACTATGCAGATGCTTATAAGAATGGAATGTGGCAGGAGTACGCTGCGGCTACGGCTGCAGCATATGGCAAAGTTCTCTTGGGGGAAGTCTCGCCCAGCTCCTATGATAGTTCAGCTAGGGATCCCAGAAACCAGAAGAGCATAGATGCTTCCCCTTCGAGGGCACTTAGTCCCCTAGAAGACTTATTGGGGTTTCCTACGTTTGAACGGTTAGCTTTCATCAAGGGTGGCCTACTTTTCTCTCTTTGCCTTCTCCTTTACTTCCCCTTCCTCCATCAGTATCTTCGGCTTCCTTGCGAAACCACGGCAACACAGCGAGAGATGGCGCCGGTTATGATAGCATCGCTACAGCAAGTCGACATTTTCCATCAGAAGCTTTAGCTGCGGTAAGTGGTACTACATCATATCCGATAATGTGAACGCTGGGGATAGTATGCTTGTGAAACCAAAGCGGCTGGATAAAGTAGTTGTTAATAGTGGTTCAGTATGAATAGAATAGAATATATTAAAACTTAAAACCGTAAGACAGGTGGAAAGCGCAATCAGGACAATCGAGTATCGCTGTTGAAAGAAAACATAGGCCTCGATATCAAGGTGCCTGGGTCAATGAAACTTGATGCCAGAGAATCTGCCAAGAACTCGAAGGTGTCAACAAGACCATTTTACCCGATATTTTAATACAGGTCACGATATTGACAGATAATAACTAATAACAAGATTTAAATATTGAGTAACTATTAGGCAATTATTTGCTAGCTACTGCACAATAGGAAGGATTATTATGGCACTAGCAGTCACATGTATTCTATCGAGGTGAGTCTGCAGCCACTGCTCTTCTGGCAGCCGCTTGCTACCCTTCCTAGCCTTGTCAATCCACATTAGATTTTTTTTTTCTGCTGGATGCCAGAGCGCTTCACGGGAGACAGGAACACGATCAAGCTTTGGGGGGAAATTTGTTCATCATTTATTAAACTAATTAGATATCGAACGGCAATGAGTAAGGAAAGAGAGTTTAGTTGACAGTGACGCGGCGAGATTCATGCTTCTTAGCTTTGGGCACATCGATCGTCAGGATTCCATCCTTCAAGCTGGCGGTAACACCATCCTGGTCAATGCGGGAAGGGAAGTTGAAGTGGCGCGAGAACTCGCCAATGCTGCGCTCGGTGATCCAGTACTTGGAGTTGTCAGCCGGAGCTGCAGACGGATCCGCCTTGGAAACTGAGTTGTTACTGTCGTTGACTGGAGCAGCAACTGCCTTGTTGTCGGGTTTCTCGGCGTTAGCCTCGTCTTCAACGGTGGCTTGGTGTGAGTTGCGGCGCTCGCCGGCCTCTGTCACAGCGGCAGGCGTGCTATCTTTGTTAGAGGATTCGAGCAGGCCGGCAGGCGGGGTGCCCGAGGTGTAAGTGCGCTCGGTCTTGCCGCGGATAGTCATGCTTTGGTGTTCTGGGAACTCGATCGAGATCTCGTCTTTGGTCAAGCCTGGCAGCTCACCGTGGAAGTGAAAGGCATCTGATGTTTCGCGGACGTCAAACTTTGGCTGCCAGTGCGAGATGTGTGAACGGGTGGTGCCATTGGAGTTGCTTCCGCTGCGAGAGTAGGTGTCAAAGTCGTCGAGCAAGCGGAAGAGAGGTGCGAATGAGGCCTCGGTATTGTAGAAGGTTCGTGGGAAGAAAGCCATTTTGGTGTGTTTTGAGCTGTTGTTGAAGTCTGGTTGCGACTGAGAATTGTAATAGCTGGAGCGATCTTAGAGAAGAGAACCGTTGAAGTGTTTGATGATGATGTGTTTGGATGAAGTTTTTGGACCAGAGAGCGGCACTGGAGGGAGCATTTTATACTTGACGTGATGATCTCAAGCAGGTTCGAGAATGTTGTCGTTGCAAGGAAAGTGAAGCATCTCGAATGCACCAGTTTGTGTCAAGCGCTACAGCGCTGAAGGCCCTGGAAATCAGTGGTATATGCTGGAATTTTCCAGAGTCTCCCGTTGTGGCAAATTTGCGGGGCCACCACTTCAGTTTCTCAGCCCGTTCCCAAGAAGTCCTACCCTAGACCAGGGACTCGCACTGCTTCGAGGAAGATGGAGACAATGCCTATCTTCAATCTGGTAAAACCTATAGCTATTTACTTACTTCCAGGCTGTTAGAGGTACAAGCCCCCAGATAGAAAAACAATTCGTAGGCATCTGTTTACGATCAGGAGGAGTTTCTTTTATCCCAAATGGATTGAGCTACCAGCAAAGTGATTGCTCGGACCTTGTGCTCCCGAGATACATCGCAATAAAACACGGAACACGCCGAGGCACAGACTGCACAATCACGGGAGTTTAAGAATGCTCGATCCAGACATGACTTTTGCATATTAATCACCAGAATTTCAAATATCACAAATGTGCGGAACCTTGCTGCCGTTTGCGAAGTCGACTGCACTGCATTTACAGCATTTGGCTCCGCCAGCCACCACGCCCTTCCCCAAGGCCCAGAAGAGGACGGTACCGGGTAGGCAATTTCCACCCGTAGAAGGTACCTACCTAGCGCCCACTGTCAGCGAGACCAAGTGCTCAGTCGCATGCTCTAAAATTTCTCAGCATTATGCTGGCATATAGCTCCAGAGATCTCGGAATTATTTTCTAGAAGCGAGGGATCACGAAAATTGGCTAGCGTTGTCAGAAAACGGGGATAATCCGCATGTTATATTTGGCTTGACAATGCAGATCCTGAAGTGCCGATGCGAAGCCTCGAACACTGATTGGCTGGTGAAGATGAACACGACAATGGGTTAGCGTGGCAGCAGGACGGGACCAATCACAAACCCTGTCAGTTGTAGACACAACGGCAGCGTCTTCCACCTTGTAAGGCCGAACTCGAAGACAAACATCAACTCTGCACCGAGCTCCGAGACGGCAAATACATGTTGCTTATTCTATCTATTACAATTTCTCTAAATAAAAAGGGAAGTCCATTTTTAGGTGAGCATTCTGCGCTGTGTGGACATGATTAACTGTTTTTTCCTCTCATTGTTTTGCGACCCTCCATGCAGGCTGTCTGTACCTTCAAATAGACCATCCCGCACCAAAAAATCGACCAAGACGAAATCTCAGTCCTTGAATACGGACGCCTCGAGCTATTTGAAGAACTTCAATATTCATTATGGGACCAACCAACTTCCGAGTCATTGTTGTCGGTGGCGGCCCAGTGGGATTGTCGTGCGCCAACGCATTATCACAAGCCGGCATTGATTTTATTGTCCTCGAGCAGCGGTCGAGCTTCGTTATAGACGCTGGATCCAATCTGATCCTGGTCCCCATGAGCATGCGGGTGCTGGGGCAGCTAGGCCTACTCGAAGAGCTGAAGAAAGTCAGCTCCCCACTCAACATCATCAACCGCATGGATCACAGTGGTCGCCGACTTGGTAGTATGAAGTGGTTTCTCTATGACAACGAGTAGTGAGTCGAAAGGAAACTGGAACAGGGCTACCACCTAGGCTACAATTTACTGACAAAAGTGTTTAGCTTTGGTGCATATCCTAGAGTCATCAGCCGACATGACTTGACCAAGGTTCTTTACCAGTCACTTCCAACGGAAACCATGCCCAACCTGCTTCCGAACAAGAAAGTATCCGACATCTCTAAGACTACGGACGGCGTGAGCATCACATGCACAGATGGTACTTCATACGAGGGATCCGTCGTCATCGGTGCGGATGGCGCCCATAGTTTTGTGCGAGAGCGCATGCGGCAGCTTGCAATCGACCATGAATCCCCGTTTTTAAATGAAGTGAAGCCGTTCCTAACGACTTACCGCTGCTTGTGGGCTCGCTTTCCGGCCACTAAGGGCCTGCCACCTGGAACGACCTGGGAGACGCACGGCGAGAAACTGGCGACCCAACTATTTGCGGGAGACGATACCATTGTCATGTGCATTTATGAGCGCCTGGGAGAGCCCACCTACGATCGCTGCCGATATTCAAAAGAGGATGAGGAGGCTTTAGTTGAGCGCTGGGGACATCTCCCACTCACACCTGGCCAGACTCTTACCATCCGAGACGCTTACGAGTCGCGCATACAATCGGGCTTGGTAAACCTGGAGGAAGGCGTCGTGCAGCACTGGAGCTGGGACGGCCGTATCGTGCTGGCTGGCGACGCAGCGCATAAGTTCACACCGAGCACCGGCGCCGGGTTCAACAACGGGATCATCGATGTCGTTGCGCTCGTCAATGAAATCCGCAAGGAAGTGCAAGCAGCTCGCACGGAAACACTTGACCTGACAGCCGAACCGGAGAGACACCAAATAGTGGCTGCATTCAAGGCTTATGAGGCCTCGCGCAAGGAGCCAGTCATTGAAGGTTGCAAGCTAGCCGGTAATGCCACTGCCATGGCAACCTGGCAAAACTGGATTCTGAAATTCATCGACCGGTACATTTTCTCAATGCACGTCGTTCAGAAGTTTCTGTCAAGCCAACAGGCCAGCAGAACAGCGCGGGCACCCATATTTGGCTTTCTGGATAGCGAAGAGGAACTGGTCGGGACAGTTCCGTGGTCCGTTCCTCTAAAGATGAAGTCTGGACGGATCGAATAGGGATTCTGGAAGGTGTATCACTGGTTGAGAGCTGTGAGTGAGAGTTTATTGCGGTTAATACGAATATGTCGGTCGGTGGGATCAGAAGGAAGTTCCCACACTCGGTTAGGAAAAGCTGGTGATTGGACATATCCCGGCAACCTTCCAGGACAACACACTCGCAACACCTCGTATAGGTGATTGTTATTAGTTGCTTGGCGATGCTCGATCAACACCAAGTTCAATGCTTGCTGATAGCTCATAGCTCTGGGGCACCCCTGACAGCTGATGTTAGCGTATAAGCACATTCCAGACACCATACCACGTATTTCGTATTTCGTATGTTGATGTATTTAAGTCGATTAGTTACTCCCTTCGTCAAATGAGTAATACTCTTTCTTCGATGCCTTCTCAAATACAAATAACGGACCTTGCTCGTCCCCGTTTGAAGTTTATCATTTTTCTCCTGCTAATCCACATCGTTTCACTCAACCTTTTCCCAGCTCAACAGCATACTCCTGGAAATAGCCTATGAAAATGAAATCTGAACTCGGCCTATTGTTTTTATTTGTTCCCTTCTTTCTCGCCGCTCCCAGTCCAGACCATAGCCGGCGAGCCTTCACACTTGATACGTTGACTGGCCCCAATGGACCGCAAATGTACTTTAAATTCACAGCAATTGGAGGGAGTATCTTCGCCAACAAACCCAACAATGACGCCAGATGCGAGAAAGGTGCTAAGCAAGACTATGCGACCTTCACGTTGAAGGGTGACGAGCTGTTCCTGTACTCCAAGGGCAGAAAGCGTCAGCAAGTCTACGGCACCAATGGCGAGTGTATGAAGTTTGCCGAGGACGAAATTTCTTGGCTAAACCTGTAACTGACGGATCCTTTGCAGTGCTAGGTGCTCTGGGATACATATCAGAGGGCGAGGAAGCCCCGGAGGGAAGCACGCTCAGGGGTTGGGCGATTGACAGGACTACCAATGAGGTGAGGCTAAATGGGAAACGTTTCAGGGGTTGGACGAATGTCACGACGGGAACACCGGACGACGTCTACCAGATGTATATTAGCGAGGTCGATGATTTGCCCGAGGGCTACACGGCTTGGGGCGGGATTGTATACAGGGAGGAGAACCCGGTCAGCTGCGTCTACTCGTGAATTAGATAGCGGCGGGAAATGGCAATGTAAAGCCAATATGACTGATTAGATCCAACAGGCTATGCATCTGGGGCATTGGCTATCCGGGAGATGTGTTCACTGTTACATCACAGCGAGGTGTGTTATCGTTAAGATGGAGTGACGTAATTAGATCGCATCCGGGTACTGAACATCCGCTGAGTCGGCCACTGGGCCACGGTGGTATCCGGCAGCTAATGCCCTATACTCAGTGCTACATAGTGGTTTTCTGGTGGCTTTCCCCAGCGCTTGTAGTGAGCTGGAGCAGCGAAAGTCCAGCTCGGCTATCTGCAGTCCACTGCGGGTACTCGATCAAGGCTCGGGGACCCGGCATTTGGTCATCGTCCACAAGACTTGCAAACCCGAACCTTGAGGTTCGGGAATTCTCGTTACCAATTGTTGGGGATCGTCATCACCGGGCACTAATTGTTGGCCATGAAGATGCTTTTGTATTAAAGGACCTAATGTCGGCATCGAAGTCTACCTGTACTCAACAGCATCTCATGAACACTTCCTCGCATCAACCCCACGTCAACCCGTCAAACAATGGAGTTCCCCAACGTCGACCTCAACCTTCGGTGGCAAGACCAGAAAGTGGTCAAGAAGGACGGCCTTTGGGTGGTTGAAGGGTACGTATGTCGCCAGCCTCGTTCAGCACCATCTCTAACAACCACGGCAGGCGACCGATGTTCAATGTCACGCTTTCACACCTCCACCATCCCAGTAACTTGCCAGGCAAGACATGGACGGGCGTGATCGTTTCCGGACCGCCGAAAGCGGGTGGGCATTCTCCCCCTCCCGAACCTCAACTCCTATAATGTACTAACCCGCGGTGTTGTCTAGCCACCCCCCTCACACGCACGCTGGTGCCGCCGTCGTCGCCACGGTCATCCGAGGCCATGTGCTCAACCAGATGGTTCACACCCATTTCGACCCAGTGACCGGCCAGAAGAAGGAGCACAGCAGCGGCGCCAAGATATACGGGCCCGGCGAGAGCTGGTACGAGGCACCAGGATGCCATCACGTCCGCTCGGAGAATGCCGGCAGCGAGGACTGCGAGTTCGTGGCCAATCTGATTCTCGACTCGAGCGTCTTTGAAGGCTTGGATCTCGAGGATCGAAGCCAGCTTGCCGATATCCAGAAGATTCAACGCTTTGTCGTAATTGATGCTGATGTTGAGGAGAAGAAGCTGCAGGGCTCCGAGTGATTCACGTCGCTTGCGCCAGTTTGGGCGAAAACACAGGAAGAGCTAAGCTGTGCAATATTGTACTGGAAAAGATATTGTTGCCATTCTATCAGAGTAAGGCTTATGTGATGAACTGTTACTTTGAGTTATAGCCCGAGTGAATGAGCCCGGGGGTTCTACACACGAAGCAGCCGCTGGGATGTGGAGCTCTGTAGGAAGGAAGGAGAGGGGTTAGAGAATAGCCAGGCAGTTCAAACTTTGAACTAGGGGGGCGTCGATGGAAGGAGAGATTGAGAGCTAAGGTTCAGTTACTATGCTATCAAAAAAGGTTGTGTCTACACTCGGAAAGTCCTCCTCTATCAAGAAGTCGGAATGGTCCAGACCAGTTCGTGTCTGACCCGAGTCAGGAAAAAGGCGATGGCCATCGTTGCTCAGAGTCGCTGCTGAAGTATTTGTCTCGATACCTGTAGCATATGGAAAGGGCTGAGCAGGGTCTCTCTGACGCCCGGATTCGAGACCCAAGGTTTGCGGCTCGTAACTTTGAATAGGAGTGATGAAGGGACCTTGAGACTTGATGATCCCCTGCCGCGTCACGGTAACAATGCCAAAGAAAGGCACGCTCACCCGCAGCCCATGCTGCGTGCTCTGCGGATCCGGGCCTTCGAGGCTGCACTGCTCGTAGGCTTCGTTCTCGATCTGCAGGAGCTGGCGGAGGACGTTGGCGCTCTTCTCGTACCGCACCTCGGGGCAGATCTCGCTCGCCCTATCTACGTGCTTCAATACCTGCATTGCGATGGAACGATCGTTTGCCCGCTGGTGCGCGAGGATGTCGCCCCAATCCCGAAAGCTCCGGCTGTTGATGTGCGCCAGCAGGATGGCCTCGATGGCGATCAGGGCGAAGAAGTAGAGGCGGGAGAAGTTGAAGGTTACGCCGTTGAGGCAGTGGAAGGAAATGAAGCGGGTCAGGACCTCGCGGCTGGCGTGGATGCACGTGAAGATGCTGTAGTCTTGCCTGACCTCCGTGGGCGACGGGAGGATAAACGGCAGATGAAGCTGGATAAGTAAGTAGTGATGCATGAGGTGGGTGGTGAGCTGGCAGAACCCCCTGACCCGATCTGATTTCACCGACAGGTCGGGCACAAGCCACCATTCTTGCGGGACTATGCGAGCGGCCTTTTGCATCTCAATATCAATTTTCTGCGTGGCCGAATAATCGTCATAGCAGAGCCCCTCCTCGTTGCGCCTGAGTATCTGGCTGGCCACCGACGAATGCAGAAATTCCATCCGCTGGACAGGGTTCTCATCGCTGAGAAGCATTGCATCGCAGCCCGAGGAGCCTTGAGGCTGTCCGAGCAGTAGACACAGCACGCGCTCCATGTATATGATTTGGAAATACATGAAAGGCGGATCAGCCGCGTTCTCAGCATCCAGAAACTGGACAAGCTGACAGCCTGGGCGATTCATACCAAGTAGCTGCCCGATGGCCATCAGTCGACGGAAAGCGAGCCAGCAACGCCTCAAGTTCCCGCAGTTGGCATGGAAGACGGCCTCAAGGAGGATGCACTCCATTTCCTCCATGTATCTGATCTGGTCGTCCCTGGTTTCGGCCAAGCGCCGGGCCACATCCACGAGGCAGGTCTTCATGACGTCGACTGGCATGGACAGACGCATGGCTTGGTTTCTATGCTCGGGCGCCATGCCCTGCAGAAATGTCGCGATGATGAGCAGCCTCTTTGCGATGAGAACTGGGTGTGAGGTGAGGTCTGGTAGCGTGGCCAGGGAGCCTAGAGTGTTGGAGGTTGGGAATTTGGCCTGTGTGTATGGTATCGCCATCATCATATGATAATAGAGCGCATCGTGACTAATGACCCGAGCGATGATACTCATGTCTTCAGTCGTTGGTAGCACTGCTTGAAGCTTCTCGGGCTGCTCTCTGGGTTGCCTGGGCATATTTTCAAAGTGCCTCCTATTGAGGGAAACATACTCACCCTCGCAACCGTCATCGACAGACATACATGCAGAGATACCGGGTATATAGACGACATCGGGGTTCACGTTGAACACATTGCCTGGATCCGAGTGTCGGGTCGGCGTCGCGCCAGAATCCTGCTTTGCCACAATCTCCTCAAGGAGCTTCTCCACGCGGACCAGCCGGTCATTCAACGGCTGGTACGGTACAGTAGGCTGGGCGGTCTCCTCTGGCACGTCCTGGCTCACGCATGCCAGCCCTCGGCGTTGGCAGCCAGTGCAAGGTGCAGTGTGGGCGGCCCCAGAGCTGAAGATGCAGCGGGTCTTCCGCCTCTTGCATTCCCAGCAGCTTCGAGTGCCCTTCCGGAGCCCTTGGCGCCTTCCTGTAGCGGTCGAGTCCATCCTGATGGCTGCGGCAATCGGTATAGATTGGGGTCACACCCTGCTCAGGGGGTGAGGTAGAGCGCGAGCTGGTTGATGTCTCGAGGCAGACGCGACGTTTCCCTCCAGTGAGCCAATGGACAATTCCAGGGGCTTCTCGGGTCTCCACTTAGTTTCCGCCGCCGACGGCTCAAAGCTCCGGTGCTTCCACTTGCAGACTTCATCCGACCACCTCCAGCAGCCAGTCAACAGACTCTGCTCCTTGTTGCTGTGGAATCCAGGGTGGAATTAAACAAAGCAACAATCCCGCCGTTGCTTATTCTCCAATTATCTGCCGTGGCCCCGCACCACCTCGCCGCTTACACCCCTGCTTCCGCCGACAGCTGCCAACAATCAGGTCTTGTTTATTCTGTTGCCTATAAAGCAGGGGTGTTTGGTAATTCGGCAGCCTGATCACTCCTTTGCGTCGCCCTTTGAATAAAATGTCGTAGAGGTCGAAGAAATTTTTTTCTTCTGCTCGTGGTCAATCTGAAAATTCATTCCATCGAAATCCAATTCTGCGTGGTCCCCTCCGACGAATATTGAAAATGCGTGAAATCGTAAGAAAACACACCTTCTGATGTTCGGCTCAATTGGAATTTTGATTTGATGCTAACTCATCAACCTCCAGGTTCAAATACAGACAGGACAATGCGTAGGTAAAGCCACGCTTGTTTACGATTTGTCATCTTGACTAACGAGCTCTTAGGGCAACCAAGTCGGCACCGCGTTCTGGTAAGTCGACGAAAACATTCATCAAACTATTGATTCTGATCGATTACAGGCAAAATATTACTGCTGAACATGGACTTGATGGTGATGGAGTGTAAGTTCGTCCTTTTGAGGCAGTTGGCCAAGTCTAACATCGCTGCACAATAGGTACGGCGGCAGTTCCGACACTCAGATGGAGCGGCTCAATGTGTATTTCAACGAGGTAAATACTAGAACCAACTCGTACTTAATGTTCTATTTCGCTAACATTCCTCCAGGCCAGAAACAAGTACGTCCCCCGCGCCGTTCTCGTCGACCTGGAGCCCGGAACAATGGATGCGATCAAGGCCGGCCCTCTTGGAGGCCTTTTCCATCCCGACAACTACGTCTTCGGACAGGCAGGTGCCGGAAACAACTGGGCGAAAGGCCACTATACCGAGGGCGCGGAACTCGTCGAGCAAGTTGTCGATGTGATCCGTCGTGAGGTCGAGGATTGCGACTGTCTGCAAGGCTTCCAGGTCACGCACTCGATCGGAGGCGGAACCGGTGCGGGAATGGGCACGCTCCTGCTGGCCAAGGTCCGCGAAGAATACCCTGATCGTATGATGGCAACCTTTTCTGTGATGCCATCGGCCAAGGTCTCGGAAGTGGTGGTCGAGCCATACAACGCCACGTTGTCCATCCACCAGCTGGTGGAGAATGCAGACCAGACGTTCTGCCTCGATAACGAAGCCCTCATTGACATTTGTCAGCGGACATTGAAGCTCGCCAGCCCATCATACGGGGACCTCAATCATCTAGTGGCGCTCGTCATGTCTGGTATCACAACTGGTTTCCGGTTCCCTGGCCAGCTTAATTCCGATCTTCGGAAGATGGCAGTCAACACCATCCCCTTTCCCCGCCTACACTTCTTCAGCGTGGGATTTGCGCCTCTGACTGCCCGCGGATCTTCCGTCTTCCGATCAATGACCGCCCAGGAGCTGGCGCTCCAGCTTTTCGAGCCGAAGAACATGATGTCCGCCTCCGATTTCAGGAACGGGAGGTTCCTGACCTGCTCAGCCATCTTGTAAGTGAAAGGTGCAGCAGCACTGCTCCACAACCGGGATCAATCGATCTGGTAGCTAACCAATTCATGAAACAGCCGCGGGAAACTCGGTATGAAGGACGTCGAGGACCAAATGTTCAAGATGCAGAGCAAGAACTCGTCCTACTTCGTCGAGTGGATCCCGAACAACATCCAGACAGCCCTTTGCGCCGTCCCGCCGCCAAAGTTAAAAATGTCCGCGACCTTCGTCGCCAACACAACCGCGTCGCAGGAGGTCTTCAAGCGCATCGGCGACCAGTTCTCCGTCATGTTCCGCCGCAAGGCCTTCCTGCACTGGTACACGGCCGAGGGCATGGACGAGATGGAGTTCACCGAGGCCGAGTCCAACATGCACGACCTGATCTCCGAGTATCAGCAGTACCAGGACGTCGCGGTGGACGATGACGAGGAGGAGGGGTACGAGGAGGAGCAGCCGGATGAGCAGGCCGAGTAGCACTGTTGGCCGTGTTGTTCGCGTAAGCTGCGAAAGGTACTTCGCTAGATTGGAGGAGAGAGGGGGCGTGGTGTTGCGCCTAGTGAGAGGAGACGCTGCACACACTTTTGACTGCGATATAACTGTTACTCTGACATGTCTGAAACTTATACTACAGGAACGTTTGTAGCTAATGCGTAATATCAGAACTTAGCAGAGCTCATTCAGCTACATAGATTTATTGAAACTTGATGCTGGACGGATTATCACATCGGCATCCAAAATAAGCTTCCTGCGAGAAGCGGGGTCGGCAATGAGACTACAGTCTATCGTCAGACTTGGTGAGAAGGGTAGTTGGCATTGCGCGTCTCATCGGATGGCGGGGTTATTAAAGTAAGTTTTTTTTCGCGCGTTGCGATTAACATCGTAGGAGAGTCTAGAGTTGTTTATTGGCGGCTGCGGTACAGCCGATCAATCCCATCTTGGATTAGAATGTCTCAAAACTTTCGGCTAATAAAACAAGCTAGAATGCAACACGTAGCTACAGCAGCTTATCTGTCTTGTTATTGGAGGATAAACTCAAAATCATTACATTTAAGCTGTGGATTCCCTAAAGCTCGACGTGGCATCTTCCCTCACATCCTCACATCTGAAAACGCGGCGAAATTATCGCCAAGCCTTCACCATGGCGTTCCTATATCAGATGCTAGGCAGTAAGATTTGGCCCCCTCGCGACACCGGGCCTGATCTGACTGGCAAGACTCTCATCATTACTGGCGCGGTAACCTCTCCTCTCCCCCCTGCACCTCCTTTACTGTGAGATGGGAGACTAAACGTCACGCATTTTTAGAACTCTGGTCTGGGGTATGAGTCAGTCGTCAAGTTCGTCCGGGGCTCCGCCAAGCGGGTCATTATTGGCGTCCGGTCCGTGGAGAAGGGAGAGGCGGCGAAGGAGCAGATCTTAGCGCAGGCGGGGGAGACGGGCGTGAGGATTGACGTCTACCAATTGGATATGCTGGACTATGACTCGATCCAGGCATTTGCGTCTCGGGTGGACAAGGAGGTCGACCGCCTAGAGTATGTTGTCCTCAATGCCGGCATCAGCCCGCACGAGTTCAGGGAATCAAAGTACGGGTTCGAATCGGCCCTGCAGGTCAATCTCATCTCCACCACGCTTCTGGCCTTGCTGCTGCTGCCCAAGTTGATGGAAAGCCAAACACCTACCTTCACACCTGTCCTTGAACTTGTTGGATCTGGTACGCACCAGCGCCTCCGCGGCCTGTTGCCAGACACGGACAATCTTGACAAGGATCCTCTCGAGGTCTACAATACTCGGGAATCGTTCGAAGCGTTCGGATTTCTGGAGCAGTACTCCTTGTCCAAGCTGTTCCTCATGTATGTGCAATGGCATCTCGTTGACCTCGTTGCCGACGAGAGCTCTGGATTGCCTCGGGCATACGTGGTCGTCGTGGGCCCGGGCCCTACCCAGTCCGCCATCACGAGGGAGTTCGACAACAGGTCGCTCCTGTTCCGAATGGCTTTCAGCGTGGTATATCTGATGATGAAGACGGCCGAGCAGGGTGCGAGAGTCTATCTCAGCGGTCTTGCGCTTGGAGAGCGCGGGCATGGTCGATTTTGGCAGTGGGATTCCATTGATAGGTGCGTGATTAAGACTGCAAGGATTTTAGTGAAAGGCTGACTGCTAACATTGAGTCACAGCCCGGCATATTATTGTACTGATCCGAATGCCACCGAGCGATCAAAACGAGTGTGGTCTTCTATCATCACTGCTCTTGGGAAGGATGTGCCAGGGGCAGAAAGCGTTCTGAAGAGGGCCAAACAAGGAAACTCTAGTTCTTCAGCGTAGACCTTGCATACGTGGCATATAGGACCAGTAGTCAGATATCAATTTAAAGTTTTGAGTAACCGCTTTCTATTTCTGCGACAAGAGAATCGAGCATACATTTGATTACCACATCGAGAGTGTATACCAAGCGTGCATAGACAAATCCATGCTGATACCCGCTCAAGTGCGTGTCAGAATAACAGGGGCTGCAAAGGTTTAGATCCCAAGATTCCAATATAGGCCACAATATTGATAGTCAATAGCTAGTCATAAGAAAAAGAAATATTGACTCATTATTTGAGAATACGATCCGCTTATTATTGCACAATAGGAAGCATTGTAATATCACTGTCTGCTATAATAATCGTCTCGAGGTGACTTGGCAGTTCCTATTTTTCTAACAGCCACTTACCACTGCCATATTGATTGTAGAATCATAGTACTCTTTTGAACATCCGATAAGAAGCTCCCCTAAGACCACCTGCAAATAGCTATAACAGAGTCAGGAAGCAATAAGCTGCAAAGATGAAGACAAAAAGCCTGAGGTGGTTAGGGACGGGTGTAATTGCTGCAGAGGCAAAAGTGAAGAAAAAAAAAGCTTGGTGCGATCAGAGAGAGGAGACAGAAGTAAGAACAATTGGCTCAAGAGAAAACCCGAGGCTTATTTTTGAGCGAATATTTACGACCCGCTCCTGTGCGATATTAGTTGATGTAGATGTTAGGCGCCCTACAAGCGCTTAACAGTTGCATCGTTTGCCGCCATTACTACCCTTGGAAACTCGCGATCTAAAATTAGAACTTTTAATCTGCCGGTGATAAGTGGTAAGTTGGACAGAAAAACTACACGATGTCTATTCAATAGCCGCGACGCCTCGAATATTCCTCTTCCCATCAACAAACCATCAACTTGTTCGTTCCTTCACAATAACCCCTCTTCTCACCATTCATAGTCCTGCCCAACATCACCAAGCATAAGTGACCATCCCAATTGAACAAGGACGCGTGCTATCACAAGCAAAGATGGCCACCATTCATATTCCAACCCACATCATCCCTCCTACACAGGGGCACTCCCACACCATCGTCTTCCTCCACGGACGGGGCGACAACGCCGCAAATTTCTCCCGCTCGCTGTACAGCTGGCGCGACTCCCAGAAGCGGAACCTCTTCGAAGTCTACCCCTCCTTCAAATGGGTCTTCCCCCAGGCCCCTCCTCGCGCATGCGCCAGCTCGCCGTCCACCATCATGCCGCAGTGGTTCGACGTCTGGAACACAAAGGACTTCTCCGATAAGGAGGAGCTGCAGGCCGCGGGCCTCAGGGAGGTCGTACCCGCCGTCCGCGACATCATCAAGGGCGAGGCTGCGGTTCTGGGAGGTGACTTTCGTCGCGTAGTGCTTGCGGGGATCAGCATGGGTGCTGCGACCAGTATCCACACGCTCTTCAACCTGGACGTACCCACCGGGCTGGGGGCCTTCATAGGGTTCAGCTGCCGCTGCCCCTTTGCGGGGAGGAGCCTGGCCGAGATGCGAGAGGTCTTGCAGGTGGGCGGCGCTCCTGCTGACAATAGATTTCTTCAGAATACTCCCATGCTGTTGGAGCATTGTGCTGATGATCCGTTGGTCGTGGTGGAGAATGGGCGGAAGAACAGGGATATCTTGAAGTCTTTTGGGGCCAATGTGGAGTGGAGGGAGTATCCTTCAGGTGGCCACTGGCTTCACTCCCCTAACGGTGTGGACGATATCATCATCTTCTTAAATTATTACTTGGGCGGCGGAGGTGCTGGGAACTCAGCTTCGGCTAACGGTGACGCGATGGATATGTCGTGAGGAGCTTTGGGTTTAGCGGTAGACGGGTCTGTAGCAAGCATGCAATTTAGTAGGCGAAGAGAGATGTATTTCTGCGATATGATGTTGACAAACTGCTTTGCTGGTAGTTCCTCCAATTGCTGTTAGAGTTAGGGAAACCTGATATTATACTTGAATTTGACAGCCCATTCTTTGCTTATGTCATCAACTATGATGAGAGGTTTTGGTCAGGTGGTGCTGACGATATAAAAGCCATTGGAACATTCTAAGTGGAACGAAGAAAGTTGGCTGTTGCAAATCCAAATCCGTGGCACTGGTTGAAATTCTTCACTTGTTATGTGCCTTGGGACTGTAGTAGTGGGTGGACGTTTTTATCTGACAGTTGTGACGCAATTACTCAATTAACAGGAAGAAGGTGTGGGTGTAGGGTAACTGAAACTACAAACGGTCGGGTCGGAGGAACTGATTGTCAAAAGACCGTTTGGCCCCACTTTACGGTCTTCATCGGACACCGGATGAAGCGCTGACTAATAACGGGCAGCACCCACTCCAGACCTGAACTCGTCCTGGCTTACTTGCTTGCTCTCTGGCATTTGTCGGACACCGGCATCTCTCGAGTTCGTCCGAATTATGCAGCACTCCCCCGAACCGGGTCGCATTCCCTCGACAAGATGAGCCACCCTATAGCGCCCTTGTCCTGTTTCCAGTGCCGGGAGAAGAAACTCAAGTGCGATCGCAACGCGCCTTGCTGCGGCCGATGCCAACGCTTGGCCCACCCGTGCGACTATCCTCTCACAAGAAAGAAGGTTACGGGAAAGAGGAAACAAGTCCGAGAGTTAGAAGCAAAGCTAGGTAATCTAAATCTATGTCAAATCCACTCAAGAATCACGCTTACAACTTTCCGCCAGCGGAACTCGAGAGTAAGCTTGATGCGGTTCACTCCAACAACCCACTATGGGGAGCCATTGATGGCGAAGAAAACGCAGTCCTAGTGATGGAAGACATCCAAGATAGCATTGAGGATTACGTCTTCGAAGATCCGTCCTCTTCAATCCAGACATCTAGCTCTGAAAGTTCCTCAAACCAACACGCTTCCTCGGGTCTGGCAAAAGAGCTGTAAGGAGGCCCCACGAAAATACAAAGAAGGCTGCTAAAATCGCCAAGATCAAACCTATATTTCGAGAGGCAGAGTCACTGCTCTCCCATGATTCATAGATTCCGATACATGGAATCCCTCTCCCTTCCACCTCATTCTCAGCCGCCGCTATGTCTCCAATGCATCATCATGGCTCTTGGAGCCGACGCCTCCGATAATTATGGTGCAATGGCAACTCCCCTCTACGAGAGAGCCAGAGCATTTGCTAAAATGGATGAGTCTAATGTTTGTTATACTATCATTGATTGTTTGTAGTCCGCTAACTGTAGGTAGGAAGGGGCGAACTCAATATCCGTGGCACACGTCCAATGTTGGGATTTAATAGCCAACTACGAAGCTCAGCAAAGCATGTTTTCCAAAGCCTCAGCCAGCTTTTGCCAAAGTGCCCGGATTGCGCAGCTGCTCCAACTGCACTGTCTAGATAGAAAACCCAACCTATCCAACCCATCCCGCCTAGACATCATTGAAGTGGAGGAGCAATGCCGGACGTGGTGGGTGATCTTTATATCAGACCGTTTAATGTGCGCCACAACAGGACTACCGACCGTGATCTACAACAGAGACGTATGGCAAGAGTCACCTACATTATCCTGAAAGATTGATGCTAAGCTTTATAGGTTGACACACCCCTCCCAGTATCAGATGAAGCATTCGTCGAGGGACGAGAAGAAGAAACTGGCTCCTTGCAGAGCTCATTGAACACACATCCGTCGAATATTCTATCCGAACTATCAGCCAGAGTTTTAGTTGCACATCTAGTGCAGCAAAGCATGGAACACACTAGCTTGGCTTCTCAAGTTGAAGCATTCCCTGAAAAGGCCACTGCGTACTTGGATAGACACCGCGAGCTGGACAATGAGCTGTCCTTGCTACTGGCTAGGTTACCCAACGATTTGAGGTCGCATCAATATGCGCGCAGCCAAAGCGCGGTAGCGGTCAATGCCCAAATACACACGGCGATTATGACTCTCCATAGGACCCGGATATGTTTACTTAGAGCGGAACCTCAAAAAGCATTTAACGACCAGAGCATTCGGCACAGCCAAGAACGGTCGCTTACCGGGGCAGAGGAGATTGCGCATATCCTGCGCATGACCACCGATCTCAAAACAACGTTCAAGAACCCGATTTTAAACTTTTCAATTTACCTCGCCTGCCTCGTTCTGGTTGAGGACTTCTTGAGTAATGACCGCCAACAGAGCAGAGACACCGCTTGCTTTTTGTCCTCCATTCTAGCTTCTGTAGGCGAGAGGAACAGCGTTGCAGAGTCACTCTACAGCCAAATTCGCGACAACATGATTTCTGTAGGAATCTCGATTCCGGAATCCCAGGTAAGAAAAGCAATACTCGCTCGTTTAGGCTTAGAACTGATCCCGTTGAAAGAAGTCTAAGGATCGGCCATCGGATATATTTGCATCGAAGATGGGACAGCTCCTGACAAACGTGGCATTCAGACTGGTTCATAAACGCTCGTTGCCCGATTGATCGAGCCGTATTGCAGTAGCTTTAAGACAGTCACATATTAACGGAAGGGGTTCTTTTACGAAGGCGTCACAAAGTATGCGGGAAATGGAGAAGGAATGTATGCTCTGAATCAGGGGTAAATCGTATATTATAGTATTTGAACCAAAGTATCTAGGAAGCTTGCCTCTTTGGTCCACCAAAAAAAAAAACCATAATAAGTTGAATCCGCAAGCGTAGAAGGTGGCATATCTAAGCGAAAGATGGCAAAGTCCAACTCAACTGGCCCTGGTTTACGCCGAGCGCGCCGATCGATGCCTCCCCGACTCTTCCTCGGGGCTACATCAGTTGCGAGTTGTCACTTATCAATCCCAGCGGTCGTCATTTCGGTCATTACTGTCCTCCTTCTCTCTCTTGTCATGTTCTTCTTGCGCTTTTTGAGCCCCCGCTCCAGCTGTCTGGTCCACTACCTGCTTTGCCGCCTGCTGACCTTTCGGGCTGATAGTGATGATGATTTTGTCGAAAACTGTCATGTCGTTAGGAATATATTGATTTTGTGGAAAATAGATGCGTCACCTACAACCCATGGTGAACCAGCTCGCTAAAAAATATCTGAGGGAAGATGGATTGCATTTCGTTGAGATAAAGCGATGCCAGAAAAGAAAAACCCAAGTTATCATCCTGGAAGGGCACGGCTTTATACTTGGGGTCCATCGGATGACATCGCACAATTGTGCGCCTGGCTGCATGCCTTGTCGATCTCGATATCATCTTAGATGCACCCTCACCAGTCAGTCGTCCACATGTCCGAACGGGCTGCCGCGTTTCATATCTGGTACGCCCGAGATAATTTGTAATTAATACATTTTCCAATTTCTTTGTCCCCATCTGGAGTCATCTGCTTGTTTTCAAGGGCTGTGTCATCATGTTATCTTGCACAGCCACGTCGCTTATATGATTGCGTCGTCATGCCGATCGCGGCTGAGAAGGTGAGCAAACGCAGAGGTCTACTCCCTGCCGGGGAATTTAGTTCGCAAAGCTGCCCATCAGCTACGCTAGGCATATCGTCATGTTTCAGTGGGAAAGTGCGTCGATAGAAATACGCAAATTGATTCAATTTTCCTTTAAGCCGTTGAGAAGGATGGCATCTGTGATAGCTTGGGTCACGTCACTAGATGTGGCGGAGCTACCGCCATTCTGGATGCCAACATTTGCTTGCGCGATGGCCACAGCATTGTTGGTGCCATCGCCGCAGAACAGAACATATATAGAGGAGCTTTCAATGAGAGTACGTAGTCGCGTCGCTGAGAAGGTGTATACTCCGTAGCGACGTTATCCTCTGGAGTACCAAGAGCCGCCACGACCGCTTTTACAGCCGTGCGCTGATCTCCAGAGACGAGATGGACGTTGATATTGCGAGATCTGAGTCCTGAGATGATGTCGATGCCTTAGGGCGGATTTGGGTGCGTAGGCCAAAAGCCAAGAGGGAAGCACCATCAAGAGTGACAGCGAGCGTTGCTTATCCTCCCTGTTTGGAGACCATCTACAATGGAGTTTGTGTCCGTTCTGGTCCAACATGGGTGGCTAGCGTGGATAGTCCTGAAATCACCACTAAATTTAGCCTCAATACCTGCACCAGGCACGACGCGAATATTTGTGACATGTCCTTCGACGCTATCCTCGTCGGTGAGGATGGCCAGGTGTTTAGAGACCGACGCAGAGACGGGCTATTTTCCACCAGCCACGAGGGCTTTCGGCTAGATCGGATGTAAACCCCTTCTTCTCCCCATCAAATAATTCTTTTTAGTAAAGAGGAGATCGTTTTGCGGGATGGTGCCTGTCTTATCGAAGATGATGTCGGCTGCCTTAAGGGGTCGCTGGGTGGTCTCAGCCGACTTGATGATAGCACCATTGCGAGCCGCGATGCCTCCAGCAACAACAAGAACCATGGGGAGGGCGAGCCCAAGAGCGCAGGGGCACGCCACTATGAGGGTGGCGACGAAGTAGGTGATTGCCTCTAGGATGGCCTTGCTATTAGAATACTCCATGACTATAAACCCGACAGCGATCCAGATAGGGAGAACGGCAATGGAGATGGGCACCTTATCTGCAAGAGCCTGGATCTTAAGCTTCGTGTTCAAGCTGGACGAGAATGGCGCCGTCGCCATTGACCCTGCAACAACTTGATCATCGACCTCTTCAACACAGGCATAGATTCTCTAGTCAGCGTGGTCTCGTTGATTTCGGTAGCGCCATCGATGATCTATCCGTCGGTTGGCACCTGGCAGTGCGGCAGAACATGGAACTGTCACCGTACTAGAGAATACGGGTGTCAATCTCCTGGTCTCTTTCCTCCTTGTTGACAAGTACAGCGCTAGTAGGTTGGGTGGACCGGACAGAGAAGCGGAAATGGCTTGTAACGATTGGAAGTGGCGATCAGACGCATAACAAGGATCAGTGTAATGAGGAGGGTACGAGTGTCGAAAAATTCAGATGTTCCAAGTGGTCTTCCTGCCATTTGGAACCCAAGGGCAACAACGGAGTGGAAGTAAGCAGCGGTGATGCTGGCAGCAACAAGCATATCCATGTCGATACCACGGCTGTAGAAGAGAGTGTACAGAGCAGGCCGATAGAATTCAGGAACAGCGATCGCTTGAACGACCGAGCCTAGGACAACAGCAACGATCGCCTTTGTCTTTTTGTCGGTGAGGTCTTGGCTCAGGGCAAGTCGTATAATGGGGATGGTACAAAAAGCCGCCAGGGCTTTCTTGATAGCTTGGCCCCAAGGCCTGCGGCGGCATGTCTCCAGCTGAGGATCAGCGTAGGGCGGTGCGAGCGCGGGCGTCTTATCAGACATGGAATCGATAATAGCCCTCGACCCAATAGTGGTGGGGTTATAGGCGAGCCGGATGATTTTCTTGTCCAAGACGAAGACTACCGTCACTAGATTAGGAGGCTGGCGAGCAACGCTTTTGCAATCCCGGAGTTACTACCAACGTTGAGGAAAAAGTCACTTTTGACGATGCGTGTCAGACGAACTCCAGATCCAGCAATAGCAAGATGAACAGCTTGTTCGGTTGTAGAGCCATTATGTTAATCGGCAAATCAGCACGGCTTGCAATAGAATTGGCTCGAGCTTGAGTGGCGCGAGATGTCATGAGCAAAAAAACTGGAAAACTTGTCTCCGCGGCTGGTGTGGTTCATTCCCCCGATGGCAACAGACACGAGGCCGTAATCAACCTTCTTCTCAATGTTGAAATCGCCGTTTCTGGACAAATCCAGCTTGGGCGATCATGGGGCCCTCGGGAGGGTGCCCTGTACAGCAAGATCCCTTGCCATGGCTGTGACTATCGTCGTAGCCGTGTCTATGATCCTGGTGATTATCGTGGTCGCAGGGACGGTCGTGGTCATGAGCGAGCTTCCAGCGAGGTGGGTCGACATATCATCGCGGTGGTATGAAGGAAGCCTCTTGGCAATGCGTCTTGGAACAGCGTCGTCGGACACTCCGTGCTGGTGGTGATGATGACGACCACGTCGGTGATGGTGATGCAGGGGCAAGCAGCCGGTTGAGATGCCATCGCGGCTCGATGCCTGCCAAACACTAGAAGTTGGCGAGGGCGTGGTGTCAGAAGGCGTCACTTTGATAACCTGAAGGGCCGCGGGCTTGCAGCATGCAGAAGAAGAGAGGCCGCTTGACACCACTGTGCGGCAGATGCGCTTTTCTTCCCCGGTGTAGCTTGCATACTTCTCGGGGTTAAGATGCGAGGTGCAGGCTATGTCGGGATGGCCTCGGCAGCATTATGTGCGTGCGGATGCTGCTTGTGCTCTAGAATTAGAGGAGAACCAAATCAGCAATCTGAACCGTTTTCGAAGGGAGTGTTGTGGTAGCTGCGTTACCTTCATCATCGCCCTCCCCCTCGCCGGCTTTGGCGCATTCGATTTGAGCAGCAGTTCAGATGCATTTCTCTACATCTAGAAGCAGTATCAGCGATCGCGCGGGCTAGGTCATGATTTGACTCCGGCGACACCATCAGGAGCGGCATTAGACGATGATCAGGCGTTCCGTTGTCAGGAGGCTACAAATCAAAATGTTGTGGTGGATTGGAGAGACAAAGAATAGTCGAGGAAATTGAAGTACGAGTGTATTGCGGCAGCGACAAATATTGCCCATAGCCGGTGTTGAGTGATGCCTGTTAGTGGGAGCTTGGGCGATGTAATAGACCTGGAGCTGCAAAATGCCCACGTCTGAGTAGCGGTGAGGATACGATCCCTTTTTCAATACCAAGACAAAGCACGACTCGACAGGCAACTCTAGATCCCGAGTAACTGGGTTAAAGCTGTACCCAAAAAAAGCAATTCGAACTTTTTCATCAACTTAATTAACTGTCAGAATACGATACCCATGGATCGCCATGGTGTGTCGTCAGACTTTCGGTAGCTCTACGGTAGTCAGAGCCTCGACTAACTGGATGCCTCAGGTACCAAGGAAGAGATCAACGGAATGGAAGGCACGGCTCAAAATCTGCTTGGCGATCTAGAGCGGCAGAAGATTCGATGCTGTAGCCTGGCAATTGGTAATGGTGATACCATTTCGCAGCCATAATACGCTTACAAACGAAACCGCTTGTTAATCACGTTTGCGATCCGTGTGTTTTGTCTTTCCAAGCCCGAGTCCGGATATCCACTTCGCCGTCGGCCCAATTTCGATACCGACACGGCAATGCGAACACTTCGGAAACAGAATCCCCCCGGCCTTGGGAAAATGGGAGGCGCACGTATATTTAGTCTCCATTTCCCCGGGGAATCGTAAGCTGCCTCTCTCGTAATATTCTGTCCCATTGCACGCCTTCGAATTGATAATTCTGTGTTGTTAGAGTCCCACCTTGCTCTACTTGGCATACCAGGAGCGCCTACAATATTCACTTTCGATCCCCTTCGAAGAAATAGCATCTTTACGATCTCCAATCCTCGCAATGTCCGAGTCTAGAGCCCTTCTCATCACCGGCGCGACCGGCCGACAAGGCGGCGCCGTAATCGATGCCCTCCTCGCCAAGAACAGTGACGACTTTCTCATCCTTGCTGTAACTCGCAGCACCGACTCCCCAGCCGCAAAACGCATCGCAGCCAAGTCGTCTTCAATCAAGTTAGTGAAGGGAGACTTGAATGATGTCCCTGCGCTTTTCAAAGCTGCCAAGGATGCTGCAGGCTGGATCCCTCTCTGGGGTGTCTACTCCGTCCAAGTGTTCTTCGCCCCTGGCGCGTCGCTCGAGAGCGAGGTGCGCCAAGGGAAGGCCATGATTGACGAATCCATCAAGGCTGGAGTCCGCCACTTCGTCTACAGCAGCGTCGAGAGAGGTGGAGATCAAAGATCTTGGGAGAACCCTACTCCAGTCCCGCATTTCCAAACCAAGTATCTGCTCGAGCACTACCTTCTCGACCAATTGAAGAAGAACAAGAGCACAATGGAGTGGACCATCATCCGCCCTGGGATGTTCATGGACAACCTCGAGCCAATCTTTGGCATTAGGGCCTTCCTGACCATGCTGCGCCAGATCATGGGGGAAAAGCCACTACAATGGGTTGCTTGCAAGGACATTGGCATTGCCGTCGCGGAAGCGTTCCATGACCTGGAGGGTTGGAAGGGGAAGTCGATTGGTATTGTGTCGGAGGTTCTCACCTTTTCCGAGGTCAGCAGGGCGTTCGAGAAGGCCACCGGAAAGCCAGCGCCGACAACCTACGGGCTTGTTGGAAGGCTCCTCAAATATGGAGTCCCTGGCAACCCACAGTATGGCACCATGACAGTCTGGCTTTCCAAGGAAGGGTTCAAGGCCGACGTGGACGAAAACAGGAGGTTTAACCCCAACCCTACGACTTTGGAGGAGTGGCTGCGCCTGAACTGGAATGAATAAGGCCCGGTAGTTTGTATCAAGCCAATTTTGCCAGAGGAAGAAACACCCAAGTTGGCTTCCAGCAAAGGGATGGCCGCATCCAAATTCGGTCAGGTCCAGCCCACGGTCCAAGCTTGTAAATGTCTATAGATTGTCGGTTTCGTTAGGTTTTTAAGGCGTTGATTCACACATCATCAATCGTGGCACGTTTAATTGCTTCATATATGTTTTATTCGTATCCAATGAATCACTGTCACAGTACCATCATCTGCCCAGTGTTACATCTTGACAAAGAACAAGCCCTCTTATTGTGAGCGCGAAGAAACTTCATTTTGGTCTCTGAGTCTACCTTTGAGTCAAGAGAACGTTGATCATCTTCCTATCCAATAAGCTGTGAAAATCTTCCAGTTTCTTCCTAGAACTGTTCTCTGGCGTACTTCTGATGGGCGGGGATATTTAACACCACAGGTTTGGGTAGGAAAATGGCATGACGGTGCCCTATTCGGTCACGAGCACATGAATTATGATACCATATCCTCCATCGTCTGTTTTTGGATTCATTGTTCACGCCTTGGCGCATCTAACAATTAGAAGCAAGAGGGGGATTAGTTATATACAACCCTACCTTTGCCCGCCTCGGGGCAAGAGAAGTTACACCCGATGTGCATAAGGCAATATAAATAGTTGACACAGGCTAGTGGCCGGCGCGGCACTACCAGCCCAGGCTAGCATGAGGGCAAGACCGATTCTAGGTTCTCTTGAACAAGTTTTAGTAGAGACATTAAGATTCGAAGTTGGCAGGTTCGTCCTCGTTGTCAGACATGGGATCAGAGATCCCAATAGGTCATCTATACCTGAAGGCATTTGCCTTCGGGTTTTGACGCAATGCTCGATGCGACCACCTCGAAGTAGTACGTTCATACTAGCGTAAATATCTTCATTAAGATGCAGACGCTTGTTGGTAGGTGATAGTGAAGCCGGATATTGAGGTGGCGGTCTTCGCGGCGGCGGCGGAGAGCTTCTCCCAGAGGAATCTAAACTGTGACATCTAGACCCCCCTTAAGCGGTGATCCAGGACTCCATAGCCATCGGTCTACGTGTGCAAGCCTGCATTCCCGTCGTGTTGGGTGCCCCTTTGAGCGGTTCGATGTCGAACCCCACGCGGTGGCTGAGATTGCCGCGGATCTGCTCGAGTCTAGCGCGGATGAGATCTCGATGGGTGGCACGAGGGGCATGGGCACGACGCCGCTTCTTCTTCCAGCTTGTCAGATTCCTGCTGGTGCTGACTATAGCCTAAATTAAACCGGCTCACAATCATTGTAACTGCTGTCTTTGTAGTCTCGAGGAAAGATAAATTCTTATTGAGTTCGTTTATGCTCTCGGACAGACGCAGGCGAGAAGCATACCTATAATTGATCAACAAGTGAGTATAGAATGCTATGACAATAAGGAAGAGTGCACCTACAACGGTACATGGATGTCGTATTTGCCATAGTCGAAGTGCCGCAGACTCGGAATGCTTTCGGCCCAGCCATCGTCGACTTCGCCTAGCTGCCAGTCATCTTCGATATCGAAGATTCCCGACCTTCCTGCCAATATACCCTTGTGCTTCGACTGATACTCAGCCGCCAGAATTGGATGCAGAACCCAAATGACCCTCATCCCAGCCCGTCTACCAGCTTCAACCCCGGCCACGCTATCTTCAAGAACCAAGCCTTCGTTGAGATGTACGGGCTTCAATCCAGGATCTAGACTCGAACTAAGCGGCTCAAGGGCGATGAGGTAGATATCGGGCAGTGGCTTCGTCCTTCCCTGTCGTAGTCGCGGATCGTCGCCCAGTACCCGCCTCTCCGGTTGGGAGCAGGCTAGCAGACGCCTTATCTCTGGTCTCGAGACTTTCCACTCATAGGAGGTGCTCTTGGTGTTGGATGCCAGTGCCAACTCAACCTTCGCCCCGGTCGAAATGTTTCGTCCCTGGCAGAGGTTTGACAAAAGCGCTTCGGCACCAGCCAGTGGCTTGCAGTCCAGAAATGATTACCTCAATTGCTCCCCCAATTCGCGACGAAATGGCTCGCGAGGGATGAGACTCCACACTGAAAAGAGACAAGGCATCGTTCACCAAAGCTCCTTTCATGTAAAGCAGAGATATTATTTTCTTATTAATAATACTAAACACAACAATAATGAAAAATGATGAATTATTCTACGATATTTAGCTTGACATATGTTTATCACTAGCATAATTGTTTTTTTCATATTGTGGTAGTCATTCCTGAAAAACAATCTTGTCCATTTTCTATATTAGGTTAGTCTAATTTGGATCATCACACCAGCAAAACGCTGCCGGCTCGACTTCAGCTCAGCCATCTTTCACCTGGCCTAAGTACACTTCAACTTTTCTCTTTTCCCCACGCCTACACCTTCACCCTTTCCATCTTCACCATATCATAATACCCGCAGAGCTGCTTTATTATTACTAGTCATCACTCAAGGGGATTCTAGATTTCTCAACCAGACCGCCCCTAAGTACAGCACAGTATTAAACAGCTACTCAAAAGTTTATAGAGCTAATTAATTATTTTAACCAAGATACTAATATTATAAATAAAGTAAATACTATAGGTATTATATAGTATACTCTACTTTTTCCTACTATTTAGAATTAGATTACTCTGGATTACTAATAAGTCTTTATAATCTATAATTAAGCTATTAGAGTTTTATATTTAGATTTATTACTAGTAGTATATATAAGCCTTCTAATATTCTATTTATATTATATCTTTTATCTATAAATAATATATTTTCTTATAGACTAAGTATATAATAAAGTTATTTTTATAATAGAAAATAAGCTTATACTTTATTATAGATTTATTTTCTTAATATTCTCTATTTTCTTTATATTTAAAATCTTAACTTTATTATTCTTTTTAATTATTTCTACTTCTTTATTATTTTTCTTAATAGATTTCTAGTTTTTCTATTTTTTTTAACTTTAGATATTAAGATAAAATATATTTAATTTTATTATAATTATAATATTTATATTTTTCTATAGTTTCTAACTCTATAAAATCTAAATATATTCCAGATTCTATAAATAGTAATAGAGTTTATTATATTTTATAATTAGATTTATTACTTATTTTAATATAATTCTATTTATTTTAATCTTTTTCTTTTTATTACTTTTATTTATAGATATAATTATTAATATATATTACTATAGCTATATATTCTATTAAGTTTTCTAGCTTATTTATTTTAAAAACTTAATTCTTAATTTTATTCTTAAATCTATTATAGAATATAGATTTAAAAAGCTATTATTTTAATTTAAATTAAATATAATTTCTATTGAAATTACAGTAGCCTATAAGGTATATTAGGCCTTGAGATCGCTATAACTAGTAGCAGTAGAAAATTTAGCTTCTAACTTATAGTAAATACTCCTCTATAACTTAGTTAAATTTTATACTAGAAAGTCAGTTTATAGTGAATTTTATAGTATAAAAGAATCTTATTTTAATAAGAGGAACTAAAAAAATATACTAATTTCTCTTATAGATCTACTAACTAAAAACTACTCTAAACCCTATTATAATAGCTTCTTAGGCTACTTTTAATTTTCTATAAAATTTATTACTATAGGAAATCTAAAAAATTAACTTATAACTACTAAACTATAAAATAGATATATATAACCTTTTTAAGACCTACTTTTATCTGAAAGAGCTAGTTAAGCTGATCAGTTAAGTATAGATATTAGATATCTTATTTTTAAAGCTAAAGAAGATATCTAAGATCTAAGGTCTAGTCTATAGTAGATTAGTTATAGGGTAGCTTAGGTATAGGTTAAGCTACTAGAAGTTACTCAGATTTTTTCCTGAATTTTCTAGACCTTTATTTAGGCTATTATAGCCAAATAACCTATAAATAACACTGCTGACGCTTCTAGCCCTAAAGGGGAACTGGAGCCCGCTAAGCCGTAGCGGTCATAGCGGCCTGTAGCTACCGACCCACAGTAGCTGCAACCGCTATTAGCTAGTGATCGTAGTCGCTATCGGATAGCGGTCTTAATCGCTATTGGCTAGCTGTTACAGGGGATAGCAATCGCTAACAGTTAGTGGTTGCGACCGCTAAAGGTTAGTGGTTGCAACCGCTAACTTATAGCGATACAGTCACTAACTTATATGTTACGAATTTGACCAATGTGTACCGTTATATGTGAACCCTACTTTTTCTTACTAATTATACCTGGATTATTCAGATCTTATAATAATCCTTATAATCCTTAAATCCAGATTATTACTAAGTATTAATAATCCCCTAGTATATATATATATTTATTTTACTAGATAGAATACTCTTTTAGATAGTTATTAATAATATTATCTATATATTTATTATTACTAGCTCTATAATACTTATATATTAATAGTAACTTATATTATATAGCCTAAGATAATCTAATTATACTACTTAGAATAATACTCTAATTAGTTTAATTTTAATTTACTCTAGACCCTATCTAGTATAAGTTATCTAACTATTATATATTAATAACTCTTATTTAGTTAATTATCTTATCTTAATTACTATATAATAATAAAGAAGATATTATAGCTACTATAATACTCTAAGCCTAGTAATAATATACTCCTACTACTAATAATAATCTATCTACTCTAATTATTAAGAATAATACTATAGATAAAGATAGTAATAATAATAATAAGAATAATAATAATTATACTAAAGAAATATAGCTTTTATAAAATTAAATTAACTAGCTTTATATATATCTTATAGATACTTACTAGGAGTTAGCTAATATAATAGCTATTATAGTATAATAAGCTACTATATATATTAATCTCCAGGTTTAAACTATAACTATTATTTAAGGAAAAAAGCTAGAATAACTATTTAAGCTATTATTATTTAAGATATTTAATAAAATCTAAAATAAACTTTAGGAATTTATAATTTAACTCTAAATATACTTTAATTACTTTCTAGTTATATTTAATACTAGTAAAAGGAAGATTATATATACTTACTTATAATTTAAGGGAGTTATACTTAACTAGTTTAAATTTATTATAAAGGAATACTTTAGTAGATAAAGAAGCTAATAAACTATTAATATTATAATAAGTTTTAATTATTTTATAAAAGTTCTTAAGTAAATCTTTAGTATTTAAAATAAGAAGTATAAAGTAGAATATAAAATTAATATACTTACTTAGAAAGAATTATATTCTACTTTTAGTACTTATTATTTCTAGCTACTAGCTAAAACTAGATAGAATAAGGAATATACTATATCTTACTATTTTAACTAACTTAAGAAGGAAGTTTAAGAAGAACTATATAAGAAAAATAAACTAAAAAGTATTTATAAATATATAACTATAGTTATAAAAATTAATAACTAGTAATATTATTAATAAACCTATAATAGAAAAGTAATTTATTTTACTAATACTAGAAAACTATAATAGTAGTATACTATAGCCTCTAGGATATATATAGAACCTATAGAGCTAGAAGCTATAGAGAAATATAAATATTATAACTATAATAAGGTTAGATATATCTTACCCTAATATCTAGAACCTAAGAAGGAAAAGAAAAAAGATTAGAAGCTTACTAAAGATAGTAAAAAGTAATTAGGAGTAATTAAGAAAACTAATACTAAAGTTTTAAGAATAATATATAAAATTAACTAAGAAGAAACCCCTATAACTATTATAATTCTTAAGTATTCTCTAAGAGATATACTTATTTTCTAAGAAGTATTAGAACCTGAGGAATATATAAAACTTAGTATAATTAGAAAATAATAAGAAGAGATCTAATAGATCTTCTAAAAGTTTAAAAAAAAGCTTAAATAAAGGGAACTAGTTCTAGAATTTAAACTACTTACTAAATATAAATATATATTCTATTATACTAATAGAGTTATTCTATAAAACTCTACTAAAAAGAAATAATATTAGTAAATAAGAATAGAAATTAAAACTAAATATAATAAACTCTATATATATTATTAAAAGAAAATATAGAAATAATATCTAAATATATTAGAAGAACTAGTTATTTTTAGAAATAATACTATTAATACTATATAGCTTAGTAATAGTATATATAAAATACTAATCTATATAGAGATAATATAGATATATAACTACTCTCTGGAATTATAGATAACTTACTATAATAATTAGTACTAAGTATATTAAATAGAGAAAGCTAAGAATAATTTCTTTTTATATTCTAATAGAAGAATATCTAATAAATATACTATAGAATAGATATAATAATTTATATACTAATAATATAGTATAAAATAATATACTATTTTTAAGAAAGATCTAGAAGAATATTCTAAAGAATATACTTATAGTAAGCTACTAGCTAAATTATACTCTAAACTAAAGTATAAGATTTATAAAAAAGCTAAGATTAAACTATAGTATAAAAATAAGAACTTTAAAGATTAAGTAATAGCTAAATATAATAACTAGATTAAATAATATTATAACTAGAAGTATAGAAACTATTTAGAAGCTAAAATAATAGTATTAGAACTAGCTAAATATAATAATAATAATATAAATCCTATTAAAATATATTTATAGTAATATTAACTATAGGAAGAAGAAATAAAATAATACTATAAATAAAGTATATTATCTTTAATAGATAGTAGAGAAAGTAGTAATATAGAGAAGTAAGAAATTACCTCTATTAATAAAAAAGAATAAAATAAAGCTTACTCTAATAATAGAATATCTATAATAATTAATAAACTAAATAATTAGAAAAAGAAATATAAATAATTTATTTCTAATTCTATAGATAAACTAAGAACTCTTATAGATATTCTAAAATAGATATCTAAGAATAAAGAAAAATAAAAATAGCTTAAATAATAAATTAACTAGATAAAAAATAATATAAACTATCTATAATAAAGCTATAATATAGTAAAATAATATTAAATTAGAAAACCTTAGAAGCTATTAAGAAAGGAAATTTAATTAATATTATTATAAATATTAAGATTAAGGAATATTAGTTTATAGTATAAATAGATTATAGATTATATAATTATATTTTATTAATAGTAATTAATTAACTTTACTTACTATAGGGAATAAAGAAGAAATCCTATAATATTATAACTCTAGATAGAATATTATTTAAATATAATAATAGAATTATTAACTCTAAGACTAATTATTTTATAATTAAAATCTAAAGGAAAGAATTTAATATTATATATAACTTAGTACTATTAAATTCCTATAATATTATATTAGAATTACTATAGCTATAAAATATAAACTTACTAATAGATTAGTTTATTAGCTATATAGAGTAGAGAGATACTCTTATAAACCTATATTAGGATTAATAAAAATTAAAATTTTATTAAATATTAAAAGAATATAATAATTCCTTAATAATTAAAAGTATTACTATAAAAAACTAAAATAATAACTTATAATAATAAGTAGATATAGTAGTTATAGCTTTAATAGTACTATAATCTAATATACTAAAGAATTTATTCTACTAAGAATTATAATAAATAAAATAAATCTAAGCTAGATATAAAAATTAAAATAACCCTTAGAAATAGATTTTATTAATTAAATATATATAATAAATTAATAAAAATATAATTATAATATTAAGTTTAATTTATAATATAAATAAGTAAGAAAAGAATAATTATAAAAAGATAAAGAAGAATATTTTAAAAAAGAAAGACTAGATTATATTCTAAAGGAATACTAGAAATATAATAAACTATTTAAAGAAACCTTAGAAACTAAACTACTATAATATAGCTAATAGAATTATAAAATCTCTATTATTAAAGAAGGAAAACTAGGCTTTTATAAACTTTATAACCTTATAAAACCCTAGTTATAAATACTCTATAAATATATTAATAATATATTAATAAAAAGCTATATATAATTATTAACTTTATCTATAGAATATTCTATAATATTTATACTAAAAAAAAATAGTAAACTCTATTTAGTTATTAACTATTACTAGTTAAATAAGATTATATTTAAAGATAGAATACTCTTACTATTAATTATAAAACTTAGAAACTAGTTATAGAGTAAATAGTAGTTTACTATACTAGATCTAAAAGAAGCTTATAATCTAATATAAATTAAAAAAGGGGATAAATAGAAAATAGTATTTAAAATAAAGTTTAGTTTATATAAATACCTTATTATATCCTTTAGACTAATAAATATATCTATAATATTTTAATAAATAATTAACTAAGTACTCTAGGAGTATTTTAATATCTTTATAATTATATATCTTAATAATATTCTAATATTCTTAAATAATCTAAATATATATAAGGAATATATATATAAAGTTCTAAAGAAACTAGAAAATATAAATCTCCTAGTAGAACCTAAGAAAAGTTAGTTTTATATTAAAAAAGTTAATTTCCTAGGATATATTATTTAACCTAATAAAATATAAATAGAAAAAAGTAAAATTACTATAGTTTCTAAATAGAAGGAACTAATAAATATTAAGAAAATATAAACTTTCCTTAGATTTACTAATTATTATTAATAATTTATTAAAAATTATAGAAAGATTATTATACTATTATATAATCTAATAAAAAAGAAAAAGAAATTTTAATAGAACTTAAAATATTAAAATATATTTAATAATATTAAGAACTATATAACTAATAAATCTATACTATAGATATTTAACCTAATAAGGGAAGTAGAATTTAAAACTAATATCTTAGATTTTATAATTAGTATATAAATTAGCTAAAAGGATAATAAAGGAAGATTATACCCTATAGTATTCTACTTAAAGAAACTATATAGTATAGAACTTAACTACTCTATCTATAATAAAGAATTTATAATTATTATATATATATTTAAAGAATTTAAATACTACTATCTAGGAATATAATATAAAGTTAAGATATATATAAATTATAAAAATATTTAGTATTTTACTATAACTTAATAACTTAATAGAAGATAAATATACTATACTAAATATTTATCTAAGTTTAACTATAAAATTATATATTAAAAAGGATTAGAAAATAAATAAACTAATACTTTTAGCTATAAATCTAAATATAAATAAATAGTTCTAAGAACTAATAGATAACTATTTTTAATAAATAATAAGGGATATTTAGTATAATAAACCTTAGATACTATACTAAGGAAAACTATATATATTAAAATCCAGATAAATACTATACTAGATATAAAAATACTATAGTAAAATAAAAGAATAGTACTTATTAAAGAAATCTATAAGTACCTGCTCTTAGGATATTAAAAAGTTAAGAAAATATTTAATAGAATAAAATAATATTATAATTACTCTAGTTTATAAAAAGATATATAAACTATAGTTTTAGAATATAATACTTATATATAAATTAAATCTATAAGATATAAACTATATAGAGAATTTAAACTAGTTTTAGTATTAGAATAACTATAATAATTAATATTCTTTAACTATATTATTAAGCTATTATTATTAATAGAACCTATAATAGGAGTATAGTATAATAGTACCTTAGTTATTATTAATAGATTTATAAAGTATAGATATTTTATTCTATATAAGAAAGTAAGTTCTATAAAAGACTTTATATATTAATTCCTATAATATATAGTTAGTTATTATAAACTATTTAAAGAAATAATCTTAGATAGAGAAATAACTTTTATCTTTAAATTTTAATAATCCCTTATAGTATAAATAAGTACTAAATATAAGCTTTTAATAGCTTACTACCCCTAGAGTAATAGATAAATAGAATATTTAAACTAGATATTAGAATAATACTTATAAATATATATTAATTATAAATAAGATAATTAGATATAACTATTACTTATAGCCTAGATTATATATAATATTTTAGTATAAAAATCTATCTAGTTTATATCTATATATATAAACTATAGTTATAAATTAGAATTCTAGAACTAATAAATATTTAATAGACTAGATATACTTACTATTATACTTATAAAGAAAATATTATATTTATTATATATAGAAATAAAAATAGAATTAGAATTTATTTAAAAAAGAATAAAGAAATACTATAATAAAATAAGATTAAAGAAACTAATTTTAAAGAAGAGAGATAAAGTTTACTTACTCTATAAAAATATTATAATATTATAACTAAGTAATAAATTAAACTATAAAAAACTTAAACTATTTAAAATTAAAAATAAAAAATCAGATACTAACTATAAACTATTACTACTAGATATAATATATATCTATCTAGTTTTTTATATTTTATTACTTAAAAAAGTATTAGAAAATACTCTAGATTAAGATTATTTAATTAAAATCTATAAAGAAGAATATAAGCTAGAAAAAATACTAAAGAAAGAAGTTAGAAATAGATAAATATTTTACTTTATATAGAAAGAATATACTAATAATAATAATACCTAGGAACTTATTAGATATCTAAAGAACTATTAGAAGCTTATCTAATAGTATTACTAGGTCTAGAAATACTTATTCTAATAAACTAAGAAAGAGAAAGTTCTATATCCTTTTAAAGAAATATTAAATTAATTTTAATCTCTAAGAAAATAGGTTTAGATAAAGAAGTAACTTCTAAGGAAGAAGCTATCTTATAAGCTATCTCTTCTATCTCCTTTTTCTTAATATACTTAAGCTTTTTAATACTATTAATACTATAAGATACTACTTATATTATTTTATTAAGCTATAATTTCTTTTATTAATAAAAAGATTAAATTTTTATATCTATAAGCTAATACTACTTCTCTACTATCTTAAGCTTAGACTTAAGCTTTCTATACTAATTAGTAATCTAATATAACTAGCTAGAAGTTAGACCCTAAGTATTATAATAAGCTTAATTATTTTTAATATAATAGAAATACCTTAATAAAGAACCTTTAGATCTAAAATACTTATAGCTATATACTTTATAGTAATTATACTCTATCTTTATTATAAAAGAATTAAGTAAGATAGTATTAATTAAAGAATTATACTAAATAGTCTTTTTATAAAGAGATTTCTATATATAGTTAAATATTATTCTAAGAAGTATAAAGAAATAATAGGAGGAAGTTAGTATATCTACTAACTAAGCTACTAAATCTAATCTTAAGAATATAACTAATAGAGAAGGGATATTATATTATAAATTTAACTAATATATACTATTATATATAAATCCTACTTTTTCTTACTAATTATACTTAAATTATTTAGATCTTATAATAATTCTTATAATCCTTAAATCCAGATTATTACTAAGTATTAATAATCCCCTAGTATATATATATATTTATTTTACTAGATAGAATACTCTTTTAGATAGTTATTAATAATATTATCTATATATCTATTATTACTAGCTCTATAATACTTATATATTAATAGTAACTTATATTATATAGCTTAAGATAATCTGATTATACTACTCAGAATAATACTCTAATTAGTTTAACCCTAATCTACCCTAGACCCTATCTAGTATAAGTTATCCAACCGTTATATTATAATAGCTATAGTCTCTTAACTTAACAGTTTTAAATTCTACTTTCTTATTTAGATTAAATATCTATAGTATAGGTTTATTAATTATATAGTTTTTAATATTATTAAATATATCTTAGTATTTTAAGTTCTATTAAAATTCTTTTTCCTTCTTTATTAGATTATATAATAGTATAATAATCTTTCTATAGTTTTTAATAAATTATTAATAATAATTAATAAATCTAAGAAAAGCTTATATTTCTTTAATATTTATTAGCTCTTTCTATTTAGAAACTATAGTAATTTTACTTTTTTCTATTTATATTTTATTAGATTAAATAGTATATTCTAGAAAGTTAATTTCTTTAATATAAAACTAACTTTTCTTAGATTCTATTAGAAAATTTATATCTTCTAGTTTCTTTAAAACTCTATATATATATTTCTTATATATATCTAAATTATTTAAAAATATTAGAATATTATTAAGATATATAACTATAAAGATATTAAAATATTCCTAAAATATTTAATTAATTATTTATTAAAATATTATAGATATATTTATTAGTTTAAAAAGTATAATAAAATATTTATATAAATTAAACTTTATTCTAAATACTATTTTCTATTTATTTTCCTTTTTAATTTATATTAAGTTATAAACTCTCTTTAGATTTAATATAGTAAACTATTATTTACTCTATAATTAGTTTTTAAATTCTATAATTAATAGTAAGAATATTCTATTTTTATATATAATCTTATTTAGCTAGTAATAGTTAATAACTAAATAGAGTTTACTATTTTTCTTAGATATAAATATTATAGAATATTCTATAGATAAAGTTAATAACTATATATAGCTTTTTACTAATATATTATTAATATATTTATAGAATATTTATAACTAAGATTCTATAAGATTATAAAGTTTATAGAAAACTAGTTTTTCTTTTTTAATAATAGAGATTTTATAATTCTATTAGTTATATTATAATAATCTAGTTTCTAAGGTTTTCTTAAATAGCTTATTATATTTCTAATATTTCTTTAGAATATAATCTAATTTTCTCTTTTTAAATTATTTTTTCTTATCTTTCTATTTTTATATCTTTCTAGTTTATTTATACTATAGATTAAACTTAATATTATAATTATATTTTTATTAATTTATTATATATATCTAATTAATAAAATTAATTTCTAAGAATTATTCTATTTTTTATATCTAGCCTAAGATTTACTTTATTTATTATAATTCTTAGTAAAATAGATTTTTTAATATATTAGATTATAGTACTATTAAGATTATAATTACTATATCTACTTATTATTATAAATTATTATTTAGGTTTTTTATAGTAATACTTTTAATTATTAAGAAATTATTATATTCTTTTAATATTTAATAAAATTTTAATTTTTATTAATTCTAATATAGATTTATAAGAATATTCTTTTATTCTATATAGCTAGTAAACTAGTCTATTAATAAGTTTATATCTTATAATTATAATAATCCTAATATAATATTATAGGAATTTAATAGTATTAAGTTATATATAATATTAAATTTCTTTTTTTAGATTTTAATTATAAAATAATTAGTTTTAGAGTTAATAATTCTATTATTATACTTAAATAATATTCTATTTAGAGTTATAATATTATAGGATTTTTTTTTATTCTCTATAATAAGTAGAGTTAGTTAATTACTATTAGTAAAATATAATTACTTAATACTCTATAGTCTATCTATACTATAAGCTAGTATTCTTTAATCTTAATATCTATAATAATATTAATTAAATTTTCTCTCTTAATAGCTCCTAAGATCTTTTAATTTAATATTATTTTATTATACTATAGCCTTATTATAAATAGTTTATATTATTTTTTATTTAGTTAATTTATTATTTAAGCTATTCTTATTTTTCTTTATTCTTAAGTATTTATCTTAAGATATTTATAAAAATTCTTAGTTTATCTATATAACTAGAAATAAATTATTTATATTTCTTTTTCTAGTTATTTAATTTACTAATTATTATAAGTATTTTTTTATTAGAGTAAGTTTTACTCTATTTCTTTTTATTAATAGAGATAATTTCTTATTTCTTTATATTATTACTTTCTCTACTATCTATTAGAGATAGTATATCTTATTTATAATATTATCCTCTTTCCTCTTCTTATAGCTAATAGTATTAAAAATATAGTTTAGTAGGATTTATATTATTATTATTATATTTAGCTATTATTTAATCTTTAAACTCTTTATTTTTATACTATAGTTTAATCTTAGCTTTTTTATAAACTTTATATCTTAGCTCAGAATATAATTTAGCTAATAGTTTACTATAAGTATATTCTTTAGAATATTCTTCTAGATCTTCTTTAAAAATAATATATTATTTTATACTATATTATTAATATATAAATTATTATATTTATTCTATAATATATTTATTAGATATTCTTCTATTAGAGTATAAAAAGAAATTATTCTTAGCTCTCTCTATTTAATATATTAAATAATAGTTATTATAATAAGTTATTTAGAATTCTAGAGAGTAACTATATATTTATATAGTTTCTATATAGATTAGTATTTTATATATACTATTACTAAGCTATATAGTATTAATAGTATTATTTCTAAAAATAACTAGTTTTTCTAATATATCTAAATATTATTCTTATATTTTCTTTTAATAATATATATAGAGTTTATTATATTTAGCTTTAATTTCTATTTTTATTTATTAGTATTATTCTTTCTTAGTAGTATTTTATAGAATAATTCTATTAGTATAGTAGAATATATATTTATACTTAGTAAGTAATTTTAAATTCTAGAACTTATTTCTCTTATTTAAGCTTTTCTTTAAGCTTTTAGAAGATTTATTAGATTTCTTCTTATTATTTTCTAATTATACTAAGTTTTATATATTCCTTAGATTTTAATATTTCTCTAAAGATAGATATATTTTTTAGAAGAAATTTAGAAATTATAATAATTATAAGAATTCCTTTCTAATTAATTTTATATATTATTTCTAAAACTTTAGTATTAGTTTTCCTAATTACTTCTAATTACTTTTTATTATTCTTAGTAAGTTTTTAATTTTTTTTTCTTTTTATTTTTTTTAGATTCTGAATATTAGAGTAAAATATATCTAATCTTATTATAGTTATAGTATTTATATTTTTCTATAGCTTCTAGCTCTATAGAATTTATATATATCCTAGAGATTATAATATACTATTATTATAGTTTTCTAATATTAGTAAAATAGATTATTTATTATTTATAGGTTTATTACTAGTATTATTAATTATTAATTCTTATAACTATAGTTATATATTTATAAATACTTACTAGCTTATTTTCCTTATAGAGTTTATTTTAGATTTCTTTTTTAAATTAGTTAAAGTAGTAAGATATAGTATATTCCTTATTCTATCTAATTTTAATTAGTAGCTAGAAGTAGTAAGTACTAAAGATTAAATATAATCCTTTCTAAAAGAGTATATTAATTTTATATTCTACTTTATACTTCTTATTTTAAATATTAAAAATCTATTTAAAAACTTTTATAAAGTAATTAAAACTTATTATAATATTAATAGTTTATTAGCTTCTTTATCTATTAAGATATTTCCTTATAATAAGTTTAAACTAGTTAAATATAACTCCTTTAAGTTATAAGTAAGTATATATAATCTTCTATTTATTAATATTAAGTATAATAAGAAAGTAATTAAAATATACTTAAAGTTAAGTTATAAATTTCTAAAGTTTATTCTAAGTTTTATTAAATATCTTAAATAATAATAACTTAAGTAGTTATTCTAGCTTTTTTCTCTAAATAGTAATTATAATCTATATTTAAATATTAGTATTTATAGTAGCTTATTATACTATAAAGGCTATTATATTAGCTAACTCTTAATAAGTATCTATAAGATATATATAGAGCTAGTTAATCTAGTCTTATAAGAGCTATATTTCTTTAGTATAGTTATTATTATTATTATTACTATTATTACTATTCTTATCTATTATATTATCCTTAATAGTTAGAGTAGATAGATTATTATTTATAATAGAAGTATACTATTACTAAGCTTAAGGTACTATAGTAGTTATAATATCTTCTTTATTATTATATAGTAATTAAGATAAGATAATTAGCTAAATAAGAGTTATTAATATATAATAGTTAGATAATTTATACTAGATAAAGATCTAGAGTAGGTTAGGATTAAACTAATTAGAGTATTATTTTAAGTAGTATAATTAGATTATTATTAGATTATATAATATAAGTTACTATTAATATATAAGTATTATAGAGCTAGTAATAATAAATATATAGATAATATTACTAAATAGTTTAACTATATTAATAACTATTTAAAAGAATATCTAAGCTATAGAAATAAATATATATATATACTAAGAGCTTATAATAGCTTACTAGTAATCCAGAGTAAGTTTAGTTAGGGATTATTCAGGCTTACTAATAATCCAGAGTAATCTATCTCTTATTAGTAGAAAAGGTAGGGTATACTATATAATACTAATAGTATATACTTTATTTATAATAATTTAGAGTAAACTATTCTTAATTATAACTAATTATATCAGATTATATAAAATCTCGGTTCTAACAGCTAATTATAAACTAAGTTAAAAGTTATAAGCCGGTCAGAGGCTTATCTATATTCTCTTATATTAGATTAGATTAGGCTATATACTAATTCTTATATAATAGCAGATAACTAATACAGTCTATTTAACATCTCTCGGACTAGTAACGAGGTAATATTACTACCCGCTCAAACATAATAGATTATCCAATCGAGCTTAGAAGCCTCCTATACTCTTCCCAGGGTAAGATAACTCTCCAGCTATCCGGGGGATTATATCGCGCGTCTTTAATTCGTCTAGCCTGACCTAGGTATTGCCTTTCGACAAGATCATTCCCTAAGCTCAGGAGTACTTTTGATCCCGACTGTTCTATCACTTTATTAGGCTCATTGGATAATATCAATGAGCTGCGGAGGCAACTTATAGGGTTATTTATCGATAAATCCCCCGCTTTTTAGATCGCTCTCAGAGCTAGACTACAGCTTCCAAGCGCAAGATATCTTCAGAACCGCTCTATACAAAGAAACGCATATATAGTTATTCTTTATTCCCGCTTTACACCAAAATACCTTCAGTACTCCTAAACCTCATAACAAGTATATAATTTATCCTCCACTGGTTGTAAGTTACGAAGATACTATTATACAGAGGTTATAATATACTCGCCAGCGATCTCGGTCTCCCTTTTCAGCTCGTTTTAGTAAAGACTATACCTCCAGACTAGCTCAGAGAATTAAGACCTCGGTCACCAGCTGAATACTAATATAATAATCAAGCCAAGGAATTGATCGCTAATTTCAATGCTGATATAGAGCATCGAAAGCAACTCACTCCAGAAGAGAGGCTTGAGAAAGATAGACGAGCACTTTCGTCTGCCCTCAAGAAGAGACCTAACACTCTCCTAATTCTACAGCAGACTGCACAGGCAGCGTATCGGAGGGCCCGATGTCTTGCGCAAGAATGCCTCTATGGCCCCTCTCATGGCATTTATGCTGCTGAAATCCGCGATAGTTAACCCCGTGTTGAATGTTTTCGATCAGCAATAAAACGGCACACAGTGGCAGCTAGGATAAACAGCGGAAAGGCTATTTCCACAAGAATGTGGATGTTTCTTGTTTGGGCCACATGCGGGCTAATTGTCGGCTGGCGGCCACAGATGGGTTTCACTACTCCTTGATTCTCATGACCTCTAGAGTAGCTTTATCAAGTCCGACTAATAGTGAGGTATACAACTGGATCGCGAACATTAAGGACAAGGCCCGAGATGGGTGACACTAAAATGACTGGTATGAGTTATCTCAGAATAAGTTGTGCTACAGGCGTAATCACCCCAAGGACACAGGAATACATTACACATCCAGTACATCAAAATCTGACATAGCCGTCACAGTAAGATGTTTGCGGATTCATTGAGCGTCGCAAAAGAGGGGTTGGGAATTTAGTATACCGCCACTATCGGAGAACTGTGGCTGAAAGTATGTAAGTTGAGTTTGAAAAGTGTTAAAGTTTATTATCCTTTATTGGTATGTAAGGTTCAAGGAAGATTATCTAGAGAGTGGTGAAGGTATTTAGTTAGTTCAGCCCTGTGGATCATAGGTGCTTAAGTGTATGTATTGTGGCGGGTCAGAGAGAGGTCGAGAACTGGATTGGGTTGTTATTGGAATGTACGAACATGAGTGCAGTCATCGCAGCCACTGTGGCATCAAAGTTATACAGCGGCCATGTCTCCATGGCAATATTCTCGTAATAGTTTCCCCGGTAAGTTTACGCATCCATTCCTGGTTTCGGCACCATTTCCGTTGATTGCACCTGGCCAATAGCGATACCTAAAATGCCAATCAAGAGTCGGAGTGCGGTATAAAAGATGGCTGTTGCGGTTCGATGCCGCCCAACAACATGGCTGTACCACACATGAGATATCTTGCTCATCATGGCCGTTGAAACAGTATTCAACAAAACATACGAGAAGTCGTTGTCAGTATTCACCTATCTGGGTGCCGTTCTCACAGTCCTTGGTGTTATATACGGAGTTTGGACTGCACAATGGGAGCTCAATCGCCGTCGTGCAACGAACCATTTAGGTCCCGTCTGTCAGGATCAAGATGAAATGGGTTCCTTTGTGGTGGACATTCCTCAACAGAGGAGAAGGCTATGGCCCTTCTTTATCCGCAGGGTTCCAAAACCGCTACTGCCGACTCTCTCAGCTATCATGACCGCTGGAGACAACGGCATGTTCACTTCCTCCATGTTCGAATGGATTCCTTTTGTCCCAGCAGAGCAGCGACACATCACGTGGATAGCCTTCTACGAGTCCATGTTCAGAGAATACACATGGTACCAAGAGTGGCCACGCCAGGGAGGCATGCAATTGGACATCGCAACTTTTAACAGAGACGATGCGAAGTACCTAGGAAAAATCATGGATCGCTCTGCTCTGGATGTATGGAAGGCGAAAAGAAAGGCTGAGGGCAAATGCTACAAAACTGTAAGGCTAAGGGCGTGCTTGTCCTGAATACATGACGCAAATTACTAACATCAAGCATGGTTAGTTTCGGTATAGCTTTCTCCTGTTTACCGACTGGTTGCGAACCACGTGCCAACAACTTCCGTGGTTGGGCACCTGGTTTGAGAAACTTCCAATGGCACCTCCAGTTCTTTCACAGTTGCACAAAATGAATCCCGACGATATGGATCCGCACCTGATGTACTATTCTTGGCATTGGCCTGGGAAAGAATTTGGTCCTCTGCTAGTGAGAAGTCATGTTAAGTTGACACAGCTGAGCGCAGGGTTGGCATTGGCCGCGCCGAGATGGAAAAGGGAGGACTTCAAAAAAGTTAGAATTCGCGGAGATAAGCCTTTCGTCGAAGTGTCGGAAGAGGAGATTGCGGCGTTGTCCTTGACCATGGGAGTGGAACTCCGAGCGGAAGAGTATCTACCCCATGGAGTGGGTCCTTTTGGCTCACTGATACTATCCGAGACCGACGACTGCATGAGTAAACTTAAAGTCGTTTACCACGATACCGGAAAGGGTGAAAGAATTGGCGGAAGCGGCTACTCAATCCTCTTTGCGAAGCACATGGCCTGCGGATGCTTGCCTTTCGCCACAGATGCCACAAACGGTTGGGTTCACACCATTTACATCAGTAATGTCGTGCATAACTCCATAATATCTGGCCAAGGCGTCTCTAATAAAGTCGCTGGAGCGCCAGAGGATGCTGTTATGTACCTCAATAACTTGCCCCCTCCTGGCAACACGAATTTCTATCGAGCCGCTGAACTTGTCAATGGTGGAACAAAGGGATCAATATATTCGTTTGCACCAGGAATATCTACAGTTGGAACCTGGCCTGAGGCAGTTACGAGAATATCCTTTGGGGGACTTGCGCCAATGGCAACTCAGACACTCGTCGATTCAGTGAAGTTTACAGTTGGTGGAGAAATGGATTCAAGCGACGAACTAAAGAAGTTAAATGAACTCATCAATAGAGTAATCGTCGTTGCTGACAACCAAGCGGGTGGCAGAGTACCTCTGTTCGGAGCTGACCAGCGCGAGCTGTCCCACAAAATGGGAATGGGGGAGGTCTATTTTCCGACACCAGGCAATAATGGTAACATCCGTCAAGTCGTTAAGGATCTCGCTAAGTATACGACCCTTCTGGAGTACCTGATCGCACGTACGCCAACTCCTCTAGTCGATGCTGGTGCAGCCTCAACGCCACAAGAAGTACAACGCGACCTTGTGTTCAGTGCCTGTCTAAACGACATTACATCACATTACAATGCTTCAGCTGCTGCTGGCAACGCTGCTGGACGGCGCAATTTCCCACGGGTCCCAGGTAGAAGGGGCCGGAGCTTCATCGAAGACACGTTTGACAGAGCAATAACCGCCGTTAGCATGCTTGCCAATGCGCCGCCATCTCCGTTCCCAGTAGACTTATGCGCGGATGTAGCACGATGCCTTATTATGGCATGGACGACAACTGTCAGGATAACGCATTGGGGTGCTGGAGCACCTGCTAACACATTCAGCGTGGTACCGTTATCAAAGCTTCCGGATGTTGCTGTCTGGGAGTGATGACCAGGCTCGCCCACCACAGTTTTGATTGGAGAGCTTGCGTGGGTCTTCAATGAGGCCTGGTCCAGAGAGAAATATGAAGCCCTCCAGCTCAGCGGGCAAATCCTCCACGGAGTCGGCGTTGAAAGATGGAGGAGTTTTATAGACTTGAATGGTTTAATTTAATGGTATTATTGAAAGCGGGTTCCATTGTAGCTGTTCATAAGATAGAAACCAGATAAGGCCATGAATCTGTTTACTGATGATAAATTTAGGGGGATGTTCAACGTGAATGTAGAAATGTTAGTATGACCCCCTGCCCAACATGGAGTTCGTCAGAACATTAGCCTCCCTGTCCCCTGGACGCTTCTCTTTGCCTTCCTCGTCATGTGTATTTTTTACAACCAAGTTTACTCGCGGCTTCTTGTTGATATGCCTAAAATCGAGTGTTCGTTATTCTGACCTCACGTATAGCCAACGATATTAAACACAAAATATCACTTGTCTTTCAAGGAATAGTCCTTTATTGGCCCTTCTATGGGATTCAACTTCGAAAGATACATCGAGTGGCTCAGCGGGCCCTTGCGCTGTTTCTAAAGGGCTGATGGAGCCTTGTATCAGTTAAACCATAAGAGGCCATTCTCTCCTTTTCCGTTGTCGTCGTCTTTCTCCAAGAGACTGCTTTGCATCTGACATGTCAACGAGGCAGTCTTACAGCATTGCCGGTTGGTCTTAGTGGGCAATGGGTGGGGGGAAGCACGGGATGAATTCTATACATTCTGGCGCTCAATTGTAGCCTCGCCAACTGAAATGATATTTCAAGAGTGCCTGACTTGCTTTGAGTATAAATATGCTTAAAAATATACAGAGGCAGTTGGATATATAAGGACATTCTGGCTAGACCTATTTAAAGAGAAGATCATTAAGTATGAGTTGATAAATACTTATACTTTGGTAATATAGCTACCTTAAGGCAGGTAGCTTATTATACTATAGAAGATAGATACTAATAGATCTCCTAGGGTTAAAGGGATTTATTTATTTATTAAAGTATATATTAAGATATCTATCTTAGATCTTTTTAATATTTAGCAAGTTATAAGACCAGCTATTACTAATTAACTAAAGGGACTAGATTATTTATAGATCTCTCAGTAGGTATAAATACTACTAGCTATCTCTAGAGTACTATTTAAGATAATATAGAGCTAGGTCTTATATCTAGCCTATAGATAGTATAAGAATAATAGTAATTACTATTAAAGCTACTTAAACCTTACTATACCTAGATCTTTATATCCTTATATAGACTATTATATATTTATACCTTAAAGAAGCTTAAGGATATAATAGTTTAATAACTTATACTAGACAGGGTCTAGGGTATATTAAGGGTATAACTAATCAGAGTTATTCTGAGTAGAATAATCAGGTTATCTTAGATATATAATATAAGTTATAGCTAATATATAAGTATTAAGAAGCTAGATTTAATAGTAGTATAAGTAATATAATTAATAATTATCTAAGAGAGTATTTAAGCTATAGAAATAAATATAGTTATATACTAGTATATTTACCAGGTAGTTTATAATAGTTTCTACTCCGGACTTTACTTTTACTAAACCTTTTAACTTTATTTTTACTATATAATATAGTAGGCTTAGAGATAATATTTCAGCCTCTGTATTTAATCAGCTTTTAGTCTCTATAAATATATACTAAATATTCTAAATAGAATTTTCCTTATTAAAGAATTATATAAAAAATCTTATTAGTTTTTTATTATTATTTAATCCAGAGTTAATATCTTAATATAGAGTTATTACTATATAGTTTTATAATAAGATACTAATAGAAAGAGAGTTATTTAGAATCTTTTTCTAAATCTTTAGTAAGTAAAGATATTATATATAAGCCTTAGTAAATAGTATATTCTAGATTCTCTTAGGAAATTTATAGTATATTCTTATAGTATATTTAACTTAGAGATAAGAGTTTCTAGAGAAAATATTAATAAATAGAGAAATATAATAGCTATACTACTTAATAATTTAGAGTAAACTTAGTATTTATAATAGTTAGATAACTTATACTGAACAGGGTCTAGGATAGATCAGGATATAACTAATCAGAGTATTATTCTGAGTAGTATAATCAGGTTATTATAAGCTATATAATATAAGTTACTATTAATATATAAGTATTATAGAGCTAGTTCTAATAAATATATAGATAATATTATTAATAACTATTTAAAAGAGTATCTAAACTATAGAAATAAATATATATATATACTAGTATATTTACTAGAGTATTTATAATAGTTTTTACTTAAGACTTTACTTATCTAAAGTAAAGTTACTCTTATTAGTTACTAAGGTAGATTAGTACTATCTATTTTATATATAACTTTCTATAGTCTAAAGATAGTTTTTATTTATAATATAATATTCCCTCCCTATTAGTTTTATCTCTAAAGCTATTTTATTATATTATACTATTATTATATATACTTAATCTTATATTTATTTTATATAGTAATTACTTATTAATAAAATATCTAGCTATATATTAAAATAAAAGAAATCTGAATTAGTATATAATTATATTTAAAAGTTAGAATATATTATTATATATAGTTTTAAGATTCTTCTATATTTTTATTATATTAAAAAGAATACTTTATATATTATTATTCTAAATATTAGTTATTATATAATTTATTATTATTTAGATTATTTATATAATTATTTATAATCTCTAATATTATTAAATAAGTATATTTTTATAATTAGTATTATTATAACTACTAACTTATATAATTAAGAAAATTAATAAGAAGCTTTCTTATCTTAAGAATAAAGAGTTCTAAGCTAAGATAGTATTAGCTAAGGCTTTTATATAAATTTCCTATTTATAGAAGATATAGAAGCAGTTTTATAAGAAAGGTATAAAAATATTAAAAAAAGATCTAAATAATATAAAAGTATTAGAAGAGGAGGAATAAAAAGAAATAGAGGAGAAAAATTATTAGAAAGAATTAGAGTATATCTAAGCTTAAGAGAATAAGCTAGTATTCTAAATTTAAAGTATTTATACTATAGAGATAATTAATTTTTCTAATTTCTCTTTTAATTTTTCTATAGAGAATCTCTTTAATAATATTACTTAAAGTAATATTACTAATCCTTCTTCTTTTAGTAGAACTAGTAAATAAACTACTAGTAGTTCTTTAAATATTTAGTAGATTCCTATATATTAGCTTTTTTATTATATAAAATATAGCAGGTTCCTATATTTTCTATTTTATTAAATAAAATATTTATTTATTTTTAATTTTCTTTTTTAATATTTTTTTTAACTTATATTCTTCTTTATAGATCTTAATTAGATAATCTTAATCTAAAGTATTTTTTAATACTTTTTTAAATAATAAAATATAAAAAACTAGATAGATATATATTATATCTAATAGTAATAGTTTATAATTAGTATCTAATTTTTTATTCTTAATTTTAAATAGTCTAAGTTTTTTATAATTTAATTTACTATTTAGTTATATTATTATAATATTTTTATAGAGTAGATATACTTTATCTCCCTTTTTTAAAATTAATCTTTTTAATCTTATTTTATTATAATATTTCTTTATTCTTTCTTAGATAAATTCTAATTCTATCTTTATTTCTATATATAATAAATATAATATTTCTTTTATAAGTATAATAGTAGATATATTTAATTTATTAAGTATTTATTAGTTCTAGAATTCTAATTTATAATTATTATTTATATATATAGATATAAATTAGATAGATTCTTATACTAAACTATTATATATAATCTATACTATAGATAATAGTTATATTTAATTATTTTATTTATAATTAATATATACTTATAAGTATTATTCTAATATTTAGTTTAAATATTCTATTTATCTATTACTCTAAGAATAATAAGCTATTAAAAGCTTATATTTAGTATCTATTTATACTATAAGTAATTATTAAAACTTAGAGGTAAATATTATTTCTTTATCTAAGATTATTTCTTTAGATAATCTATAGTAACTAACTATATATTATAGGAATTAATATATAAGGTTTTCTATAGAGCTTACTTCTTTATATAGAATAAAATATCTATATTTTATAAGTTTATTAATAATAACTAGGATACTATTATATTATACTTTTATTATTAGTTCTATTAATAATAGTAATTTAATAATATAATTAAAAAATATTAATTACTATGGTTATTTTAATATTAAAATTAATTTAAGTTCTCTATAGAGTTTATATTTTATAGATTTAATCTATATATAAGTATTATATTCTAAAACTATAGTTTATATATTCTTTTATAGACTAGGGTAATTATAATATTATTTTATTCTATTAAATATTTTTTTAATTCCTTAGTATTCTAAGAGTAAGTATTTATAGATTTATTTAATAAGTACTATTCTTATATTTTACTATAGTATCTTTATATTTAATATAGTATTTATCTGAACTTTAATATATACTATTTCTTTTAATATAGTACCTAAGGTTTATTATACTAAATATTCTTTATTATTTATTAAAAATAATTATCTATTAGTCTTTAGAATTATTTATTTATATTTAGATTTCTAGCTAAGAGTATTAGTTCTTTTATTTTCTAATTCCTTTTAATATATAATTTTATAATTAAATTTAGATAAGTATTTAGTATAGTATATTTATCTTCTATTAAGTTATTAAGTTATAGTAAAATACTAAATATTCTTATAATCTGTATATATCTTAACTTTATATTATATTCCTAGATAGTAGTATTTAAATTCTTTAAATATATATATAATAGCTATAAATTCCTTATTATAAATAGAATAATTAAGTTCTATATATATAGCTTCTTTAAGTAGAATACTATAGAGTATAATCTTCTTTTATTATCTTTTTAACTAATTTATATACTAATTATAAAGTTTAAAGTATTAGTTTTAAATTCTACTTTCTTATTTAGATTAAATATCTATAGTATAGGTTTATTAGTTATATAATTCTTAATATTATTAAATATATTTTAATATTTTAAGTTCTATTTAAATTTCTTTTTTTCTTTATTAGATTATATAAAAGTATAATAATTTTCCTATAATTTTTAATAAATTATTAATAGTAATTAATAAATCTAAGAAAGGTTTATATTTCTATTATTAGAAGGCTTTTCTAAAGTATATACTATAGAGTAGATAGGTTAAAAGTAATTAATTAAGTTACTATCCTAGCTATAGAAGTAAACTAATTATAAATATAGTTCTAGAGCAGTCCTAACTAAGTAAACTACTCTGCTTCTAACTTCTAGCTAGTAACTGCTAGTTAGTAGTATTTAGTATACTAATACAGGCAGTCTTTTATTTTCTTATTCTATATAAATAGCTCTTATAATTATAAACCCTTTATAATCTCTATAAATATAAGAAATAAATATATATAATTCTAATTCCTTATATCTTTATTAAAAAGGTATACTATATATATTAGTCTGGATATATATATATTTTATTATTAGGTTTCCCTACTTATTACTATAGTTACCCCTAGTAATAAGTAATTATAGATATATATCCTACCTATATTAAACTCTATTCTATACTATTATAATATTTCTCTTTTTCTTTTCTATATAGCTACTCTAGTATTATATATATACTCTTTATAATAATCCTTATTACTTTAGATTAGAGTTTTATAGCTAACTATTTTATAGAATAATTATACTTTAATCCTCTTTTTATATATAGAGATATATATACTCTAGGATATAGTTTTATAGCTAACCTTAGTAGTATATAGTTAAACTTTTAATTTACTATTTTCTTCTCTATAAGTAATTACTCCCTCCTTATATATTTTAAAGCTAACTAAATATAGAGATATAATATCTTTCTCCTCCCCCTTTTATCTACTTCTTAGAGCTCCTCCTCTAAGCTTATAATACTATTCTATTATAATATAGCTAGGGAAATAGCTATTAATTATATATACTTAGATACTTAGTTTTAGAAACTCTTACTAATAGGCTTATATAGTAGTTTAAAGAATATTAAGTATACTAGCCTAGTAATAAGCTAAGATTAGAAGAATATAGAAAGAGCTTAGGAAGCTTAAGAAATAGAAATATTATATAGCTAAGAAGTATTCTAACTAGGTATAAGTATTAGCAGTTTTTCTTTTTCTTATTTCCTTAGTTAATATATTTATTAGTAGTAAGTATTCTAATAAATATATAGTATATATTAAGTTATTTACTTTAGGGAAGAGTAATAGTTATTACTTTAATTATAATAGTAATAGGATATAGTATATATATTATAATAAGAGTAGTAATATTTATATTATTATACCTAAAGTTCTAATACTTTTTATATATAACTTAGTTATTACTTATAAAGCTCTTACTAAGCTTACTAAACCTACTAGGAAACCTTCCTATAAGTATACTAAGGTATACCTTCTAATTATATATACTAGTACTATCTGGAAGATAGCTTATAATTTTACTATAGATAGTACTTTTAATAGTTTAACTATTTATTAGTAATATAGATTAGAACCTAGCTCTAGCTATATTTTTAAGAATACTATCTCTAAGGAGGTTAAACTTCTTTTAGAGTATTATACTATTTATTATTAGTTTATAAAGCCTAATAATAATAATAGTACTATTTATAGAAGTACTAATAGGTCTAATAATAATAATAAATCTAAGGATAGTTCCTCTAATATCTAATTCTAATATATAGTAATAATAAACTTAAGAGTAATTCCTTTAATATCTAATTCTAACCCTCTAGATACTATTTTCCTATATACTCTGAACCTAAGTAAAAGAGGAGGATAAAATAAAAAAAAATAAAAAAAATTAAATAGCTTAGCTAGTTCAGATAGATAGATAGATCTAATTATTAGTAAATAGTATAGATAGATAGAGAAATAGAATAATCTCTTATAGGAGCCCCCCCCCCTATATATTCTAATTACTTATAATATATTTAAATTCTTAGTTTAAAGCAGCTTATTATATAGGTTCAGTCTGTCTATATTTACTAGGCTATATCTAGTTTAGACAGCCTTTTAATATTTCCTTTAATTTAAATTCTTAACTTATTTATTTCTATAAGTTTTAAAAGTACTAAATTAAGCTTCTCTTTTATTAAGATATTTACTAGGTTATTCTCTCTATTAATCTATCTTATTTTAGTAATTTTATAGTATTTATATAATTATTATAAGGCTATTATATTAATTATTAATCTTTTCTCTATAATTATACTAAGCTTAATAAAGTATTTATATAGTAAAAGAGAATCTATATAAATTACTAATAGTATTTCTAATAGTATTATTTTTAAAGTAATTATTTAAAGGGTACTTATAATTATAATATCTATATTAAATCCAGCTACTATACTATAGACTTCTAATATAAAGCTGCTTCTTATAATATATTTATACTTTATTAATAACTAGTATATAATATTCCTAGTTAGTTAGAATATAAACTCCTAGCCCTTAATTCTTATCTCTATTCTAAGTATAATTATAAAGCTAATTTAAAAGCTTATATCTTTATTATTAGTAAGAGATCTGTTTATAAAGATATATAGCTTTAGATTATATAGATTAAGTAATATAAATTTCAGTCTATAGTTATAGTTCTTAATTTACTATATAAGCCTTTTATTTAACTTTTTAATATTATCTTTTAATAGGTTCTATTATAATTATACTACTATAGATAAATTATATAAAGCTTCTAATTATATAATACTTATAATCTATATACTATATATTCTTTAGGCTTTATAGCTCTCTATATTTATAGCTTTCTAGAGTATATTAACTTAGCCCTTTTAAAGAAACTTAATTATTATACTATAGAGGGATATTTTTCCTCTATTAAATTTAAGATTTATTTCCTTAGAAAGCTTAACCCTAGCTTTTACCTTAAACTTAGCTTTTTTTAACTAATATTCTTCTTCTATAGTAAGTATCTTATTAAATAATCTAAATATATTATTAGTTTATATTCTAATAATCCTGAAATTAAGTATATTATTTTCTATAATTAGGAGATATAAGTTAAAGCTAGAGATTACTATCTTTATATATATTATAAAGTACTTATAGTATATAGTATACTAATATATACTAGACTTAGTAATTCTATATAGTAGCTTTATAATTTTTATAACTATTCCTTATAGATAGTTTTACTTAAAGTCTTTTAGGAGTATTATATAAATTATATATTATAGTATTAACTCAGACTGTAGATAAGCTTATATAATATCTCTACCTATTAGAATATAAGTTCTTACTACTAGTAGTAATAGTATTAATATAAGAATAAGCTATTAGCTATAGTATTAGATTATTAGTAACTATATAAAAATTATCTCCTTACTAGTATTATTATATTCTTATATAACTAAATAGAATTTCTTATATAGATATATATTCTATTCTTTTACCTTATTAATAATATATACTTTAAATAATTAATTACTTTTAATATTATAATTAAACTATATAAATTTAAATATACCTGCTTTAATAAGTTAGTTAATTTTAACTATTATAGAGGCCTTAAATAGAGTACCTGGGGTTATAATAACTTCTTCCTTTTAAAGTTTCTTAGCTAGCTTAAGAGTATCTTACTCCTTATATATTATATAGTTAGTATATAGTCTAACTAGTTATACTATATATTATATATATACTTTCAGTTTATTCTTTAAGCCTATTAGTTATCCCCTTCTTTATAGTAGTTTGCTTATTATAAGTAGTAAGAGGTCTTTTAGATATATTACTAGGCTAATACTCTCTTAGACTGGATTTTTAGTCTATTTATCTCTATAGTATAACTTTATATATATAGACTAAAAGATCTTTAGTCTATTCTATATTTTAATTATAATATTATAGGAGTTATTTAATAAAAGTCTATATAGTTTAAACTACCCCTTATTCTCTCTCTATACTATAATCTTACTTAAGAGTAGGAGTTTAAGGAGTTCTATTAGATTAGGGCTATTATATATAGCTAGTATAAGTATAGTTCTCTCTTTAGTATATAGTTCCTTTAAGGCTTTTATTATAAAGTTAATTACTTATACTCTTTAAACTATAGATTATAATAGGGGAGAGAATATAATAACTCTTAGATATACTCTAAATATAAGGAGTATTAGTATAAGGCTATTAGGCCCTACTATATTATTAACTACTTTAACTACTACTTATAATATTAATTCCTTTAAAGTTATTTTCTTAAGTTCCTTATATAAGATATTAAATATATATTATAGCAGTCTATAATATCTTTTAATTTTACTAATTAATTAATAAGCCTTAATTAGTATTTACTTATACTTAGAACTAATAATCCTTATATTTATATAAAATCAGTTACTTATAAATTAGATTCCTATATTATATATAATACAGTTTAGCAGTCTTAGATATATATCTAGCTAGATCCTCTTTAATACTTTCTATATAGTATCTACTAAGATATCTATAAGGAAGATTATATTTTAGAATATAGTTACTATATAGATAATATATAAAACTAGTTCTTAATCCAGTAGATATATAATATTAATTATAATCTTATAGTTAAAGTTAAGATTATTTTATAGTCTAAATTTAAAGTATTTTAGAGCTAGGCTATAAGCCTGGTATTAGTAGTAGAAGTATTTAATCTTTTTTATTACTTCTCTATCTATATCCTTATAACCTGCTTTTTCTAAGAGTTTATATAGCCTTTCTACTAATAGGTAATTAAAGTAGTAATAGAGTTATTTTAGCTCTAGTTCTATTAAGTAAACTGTATTAGCTATTAGTATATATTCAGAAAAGAACTATATATAGTCCTATTTTCTTATAGTTAGAGCAGAAAGGCTATCTATAGTCCTAACTACTTTATTAATTATATTCCTAAACTTAATATTTAGATAGTTTATATCTTAAAAATATATTAGAAAAGAGATCTCTAAGTTTATTATATAAAATATAATAGATCTAAATAGAGTCTATAACTTTATTATACTAAGTAACTCTATAAGTCTCTTTCTAAACTTAATACTCTTTATATTAACTATAGTATCCAGTTTAATTAATAGATTAATTTATTTAAATACTTTAAATTATAATTTATCTATAGTTAAGATTAATAAGATATCTATATTTAGTATAATCCCCTAGAATTATATTATATATCTTTCCTTAATAATAAATTATAAAGGGTCCTATAACTTTCTCTTAATCTTCTCTTTAGAAAGTAAGTATTAGAATACTTTATTAAGTAGATATTATATTAGGTATTATTTATTACTACTTATATACTAATCTTCCTTATCTAGGTTATTATAGTTATTAGGATCTCTATAGTCTGCTATTTCAGACTAGTTATTAACCCCTTCTTAGTTTTAAATCTACTATTTAAATTCTTCTAGTATATTATCTTCTTCTACTTCCTCTTCTACTTTAAGGAACTTAGTTATAAATTAGTAGTATAGTTCAGATCTTTTCTATAGATAGTTTATAGACTAATAACCAGGCTTATTATAAATAAAGTAGTACTCTCTCTAGCTATTTCTCTATAGTTCTTAGTTCTAGCTAATAAAGCTTCTATTAAATAGTCTGCTCTATATATTTTAGATATAATAGAACTACTATTATATTCTATTTAGTAGCTTCTAGATATATTAATATTACTAGTTAATAAGATATATATTTCTTATTATATCCTAGGCTACTAAGGTTATTAGGCTTTATTCTAGCTGTTTTAATAGGTTTATTTCTAATACTAATATAAAATATTATATTAGGGCTTTAGTATTTATATACTCTCTTTAGAGTACTATTTCTAGTTCCTTTAAATCTCTATATACTCTTACTACTATAGCTTATAGATTATTATCCTCTATATAAGTACCTCTAAGTACTTTCTATACTCTTATTAAGGTAATAAAGACCTTTTATAGTATCTAATATACTATAAGGTCCTTATATTCTCTATTTACCTATATTAAAGTAATACTAGTTTAAGTCTAGTTATAATAATACTACTATTTATTAATAGTATTATTAAAGTATTACTTTAGTTTAAGATATATCTCTTTAAAAGTATATTCTTCTTTAATATATTAGAACTAGAAATCCTATATATTCTCTTTAAGGATTTAGAAGAGAATAGTTTTAAATCTATTTAGCTATATATTATAGGATTTATAAGTATTTAGTATTATCCTAACTTTAGTATTAAGTATATTATATAGTTCCCTGCTAAATAAATACTCTTTTATATTATATAGCTTTTAGAAGGCTATAAGTTCTTATATAGCTATTATACCTATTCCGAGGCTTTATTTAAATAGGAGGTTATAGTATAGGTTATATAATTTATATATATAGCCTCCTAGTTCTTATCTTAGAACTAAATTCCTAGGAGGTATAAGTACTTATTAAGTTAACTTCTTATTCCTCTTAGGTATTTCTATCTTATCTATTTTAATTATATAGATTATACTTCTTTCTTAGGGTATTTATAGTATTAGTACTATATATTCTTAAGACTTCTAGTATTACTCCTGTAATTAGAATACCTAGGAGTTCAGATTAAAGGTATTTATAAGGAACTATTAATTATTTAGCTATTCTAGTAGGTTCTCTAGCTCCTATATATTATTAAGAGCTACTTTAGATATATTATTTATAGGGCTAGTATATATACTACTATATTATAGAATATATTTTAACTCCTTAGTAATACTATTATTTAGAAATATAAATTTTTCTATTAATTAGTCCCTGAAGTTATATATAAACTTATCTAGTAAGTTATTACTATATAGCCTAGTATATTTATAGTAGTATATATAATATACTATATATATATTAGTAAGTTCTTAGATAGTTATCTAGATTACTAAAGTTAGATAGTTTATCTAGTTAATATTATTTATATAGACTTTTATTAGCTTAATTATATTAAAAATCTCTTCTACTTTATTATAGTTAAAGGGAGTTAGTATAAATATAGTTTATATTAATAGTACTATTATATTTACTCAGGAGGTAGATTCTAAAGTATATATATATTTTTATAATAGGGGAGTATAGGATTTTACTCTTATTTAAGGGACTAGAGTCTCTATTTAGAAGGATTCTAATAAATTATAGGAAATAGAGTAGTAGTAAGAGAGAAGTATAAGGAATTATCTTATTTCCTTCTGAAGTTAGGAAAGGGAGAGTATTCTATAAGGGTAAACTCTTAAAATTAAGTAGTTAGAAAAGAAAGTAATTTTATTAATTACTCCTATCTGTATTAATAGGGAGGTATATATAATATAATACTCTTTAGAGGTATTTCTAGTATTAATAATATTATTAGAGGAATAAGTAATCTCTAAAGTAACTATTTAGAGTATATAAAAGATAATAGTATTATTATATTATATATTATATATAGTTCTATAGTATAGAACTAGTACTTATAGAAGAATTATATTTCCCTAAATACTTAGGAAATCCTATCTCTTCTTCTTTACTAATCTATAGCTACTATATAACTACTAATTAGTATTAGAAAGCTTTTCTAAAGTATATACTATAGAGTAGATAGGTTAAAAGTAATTAATTAAATTACTATTCTAGCTATAGAAGTAAATTAGTTATAAATATAGTTCCAGAGTAGTTCTAACTAAGTAAACTGCTCTACTTCTAGCTTCTAGCTAGTAACTACTAGTTAGTAGTATTTAGTATACTAATATCTATAATATTTATTAGTTCTTTCTATTTAAAAACTATAGTAATTTTACTTTTTTCTATTTATATTTTATTAGGTTAAATAATATATTTTAAGAAGTTAATTTTCTTAATATAAAACTAACTTTTCTTAGGTTCTACTAGGAGATTTATATTTTCTAGTTTCTTTAAAACCTTATATATATATTCCTTATATATATCTAAGTTATTTAAAAATATTAGAATATTATTAAGATATATAATTATAAAAATATTAAAATATTTCTAAAGTATTTAATTAATTATTTATTAGAATATTATAAGTATATTTATTAGTCTAAAGAGTATAATAAAGTATTTATATAAATTAAACTTTATTCTAAATATTATTTTCTATTTATTTATTTTTTTAATTTATATTAAATTATAAGCTTCTTTTAAATCTAATATAGTAAATTACTATTTACTTTATAACTAGTCTCTAAGTTCTATAATTAATAGTAAGAGTATTCTATCTTTATATATAATCTTATTTAGCTAGTAGTAATTAATAATTAAATAGAGTTTATTATTTTTCTTAGATATAAATATTATAGAGTATTTTATAGATAAAGTTAATAATTATATATAGTCTTTTACTAATATATTATTAATATATTTATAGAGTATTTATAACTAAAATTCTATAAGATTATAGAGTTTATAAAAACTAGTTTTCTTTCTTTAATAATAGAGATTTTATAATCCTATTAGCTATATTATAATAATCTAATCTCTAGGGTTTTCTTAAATAGCTTATTATACTTCTAGTATTCTTTTAAAATATAATCTAGTTTTCTCTTTTTAAGTTATTTTTCTTTATCTTTTTATTTTTATTCTTTTCTTATTTATTTATACTATAGATTAAACATAATATTATAATTATATTTTTATTAATTTATTATATATATCTAATTAATAAAATCTATTTCTAGAGGTAATTCTAATTTTTATATCTAGTCTAAGATTTATTTTATTTATTATAATTTTTAATAGAATAGATTTTTTAGTATATTAGATTATAATACTATTAAGACTATAATTACTATATCTATTTATTATTATAAATTATTATTTTTATTTTTTATAATAGTACTTTTAATTATTAAGGAATTATTATATTTTTCTAATATCTAATAAAATTTTAATTTCTATAAATTCTAATATAGATTTATAAAAATATCTTTTTACTCTATATAATTAGTAAACTAATCTATTAGTAAATTTATATTTTATAATTATAATAATTCTAATATAATATTATAGAAATTTAATAGTATTAATATTAGAAGGCTTTTCTAAAGCGTATACTATAGAGTAGATAGGTTAAAAGTAATTAATTAAGTTACTATCCTAGCTATAGAAGTAAACCGGTTATAAATATAGTTCCAGAGTAGTCCTAACTAAGCAAACCGCTCTGCTTCTAGCTTCCAGCTAGTAACTGCTAGTTAGTAGTATTTAGTATACTAATATAAACAGTCTTTTATTTTCTTATTCTATATAAATAGCCCTTATAATTATAGACCCTTTATAACCTCTATAAATATAAGAAATAAATATATATAATTCTAATTCCTTATATCTTTATTAAAAAGGTATACTATATATATTAGTCTGGATATATATATATTTTATTATTAGGTTTCCCTACTTATTACTATAGTTACCCCTAGTAATAAGTAATTATAGGTATATACCCTACCTATATTAAACCCTATTCTATACTACTATAATATTCCTCTTTTCCTTTTCTATATAACTACCCCAGTATTATATATATACTCTCTATAATAATCCTTACTACTTTAGATCAGAGTTTTATAACTAACTATTTTACAGAATAGTTATACTCTAATCCTCTTTTTATATATAAAGGTATATATACTCTAGGATATAGTTTTATAGCTAACCTTAGTAGTATATAGTTAAACTTTTAATTTACTATTTTCTTCTCTATAAGTAGTTACTCCCTCCTTATATATTTTAGAGCTAACTAAATATAGAGATATAATACCTTCCTCCTCCCCCTTTTATCTACTCCTTAGAGCCCCTCCCCTGAGCTTATAATACTGCCCTGCTATAGTATAGCTAGGGAAATAGCTATTAATTATATATACTCAGATACTTAGTTTTAGGAACTCTTACTAACAGGCTTATATAGCAGTCTAAAGAATATTAAGTATACTGGCCTAGTAGTAAGCTAAGGTTAGAAAGATATAGAAGGAGCTTAGGAAGCTTAAGAGATAGGAATATTATATAGCTAAGAAGTACTCTAACTAGGTATAAGTATTAGTAATCTTTCTTTTTCTTACTTTCTTAGCTGATATATTTATTAGTAGTAAGTATTCTAATAAATATATAGTATATATTAAGTTACTTACTTTAGAGAAGAGTAATAGTTATTACTTTAACTATAATAGTAATAGGATATAGTATATATATTATAATAAGGGTAATAATATTTATATTACTATACCTAAAGTTCTAATACCTTTTATATATAACTTAATTACTACTTATAAAGCTCTTACTAAGCTTAGTAAACCTACTAGGAAATCTTCCTATAAGTATACTAAAGTATGCCTTCTGATTATATATACTAGTACTATCTAGAAGACAGTTTATAATCTCGCTATAGATAGTACTTTTAATAGTTTAACTATTTATTAGTAATATAGATCAGAACCTAGCTCTAGCTATATTTTTAAGAATACTATCTCTAAGGAGGTTAAACCTCTTTTAGAGTACTATACTGTTTGTTATTAGTCCGTAAAGCCTAATAATAATAATAGTACTATCTATAGGAGTACTAATAGGTCTAATAATAATAATAAATCCGAGGGTAGTTCCTCTAATATCTAATTCTGACCCCCTGGATACTGTTTTCCTATATACCCTAAACCTAAGTAAAAGAGGAGGATAAAATAAATAAAAAAAAAAAAAAAAAAATTAGATAGCTTAGCTAGTTCAGATAGATAGATAGATCTAATTATTAGTAGATAGCTTAGATAGATAGGGGAATAGAATAGCCTCTTATAGGAGGCCCCCCCCCTGTATATTCTAATTACTTATAATATATTTAAATTCTTAGTTTAAAGCAGCTTATTATACAGGTTCAGTCTGTCTGTATTTACTAGGCTATACCTGGTTTAGGCAGCCTCTTAATATCTCCCTTAATTCGAATTCTTAATTTATTTATTTCTATAAGTTTTAAGAGTACTAAATTAGGCTTCCCTTTTATTAAGGTATCTACTAGGTTATCCTCTCTATTAATCTATCTTATTTTAGTGATTTTATAGTATTTATATAATTACTATAAGGCTATTATATTAATTATTAGTCTTTTCTCTATAGTTATACTGAGCTTAATAAGGTATTTATATAATAAGAGAGAATCTATATAAATTACTAGCAGTATTTCTAGTAGTATTATTTTTAAAGTAATTATTTAAAGGGTATTTATAATTATAATACCTATATTGAATCTGGCTACTATACTATAGACTTCTAATATAAGACTGCTTCTTATAATATATTTATACTTTATTAATAACCAGTATATAATATTCCCAGTCAGTTAGAATATAGGCTCCTAGCCCTTAATTCTTATCTCTATTCTAAGTATAATTATAAAGCTAATTTAGAAGCTTATATCTTTATTATTAGTAAGAGATCTGTCTATAAAGATATATAGCTTCAGGTTATATAGGTTAAGTAGTATAAATTTCAGTCCGCAGTTATAGTTCTTAATTTACTATATAAGCTTTTTATTTAACTTCTTAATATTATCTTTTAATAGGTTCTATTATAATTATACTACTATAGATAAATTATATAAGGCTTCTGGTTATATAATACTTATAATCTATATACTATATACTCTTTAGGCTTTATAGCTCTCTATATCTATAGCTTTCTAGAGTATATTAGCTTAGCCCTTTTAAAGGAACTTAATTATTATACTATAGAGGGATATTTTTCCTCTATTAAATTTAAAGTCTATTTCCTCGGAAAGCTTAACCCTAGCTTTTATCTTAAACTTAGCCTCTTTTAACTAATATTCTTCTTCCGTAGTAAGTATCTTATTAAATAACCTAAGTATATTATTAGTTTGTATTCTAATAATCCTAAAACTAGGTATATTACTTTCTATAATTAGGAGGTATAGGTTAAAGCTGGAGGTTACTATCTTTATATATATTATAAAGTACTTATAGTATATAGTATACTAATATATACCAGACTTAGCAATCCTATATAGTAGCTTTATAATTTTTATAACTATTCCTTATAGATAGCTTTACTTAAGGTCTTTTAGGAGTATTATATAAATTATATATTATAGTATTAACTTAGACTGTAGGTAGGCTTATATAATATCTCTACCTGTCAGAATATAAGTTCCTACTGCTAATAGTAATAGTATTAGTATAAGGATAAGCTATTAGCTATAGTATTAGATTATTAGTAACTATATAAGAATTATCTCCTTACTAGTATTATTATATCCTTATATAACTAGACGGGATTTCTTATATAGATATATATTCTGTCCTTTTACCTTATTAATAATATATATCTTAAACAGTTAACTGCTTTTAATATTACAGTTAAACTATATAAACTCAAATATATCTACTTTAATAAATTAATTAATTTTAGCTATTATAGAGGCCTTAAATAGAGCGCTCAGAATTATAATAACTCCTTCCTTTTGAAGTTTCTTAGCTAGCTTAAGGGTATCTTGCTCCTTATATATTATATAGTTAGTATATAGTCTAACTGGTCGTACTATATATTATATATATACTTTCAGTTTATTCTTTAAGCTTATTAGTTATCCCCTTCTTTATAGTAGTTCGCTTATTATAAGTAGTAAGAGATCTTTTAGATATATTACCAGGCTAGTACTCTCTTAGGCTGGATTTTCAGTCTATTTATCTCTATAGTATAGCTTTATATATATAGACTGAAAGGTCTTTAGTCTATCCTGTATTTTAATTATAATATTATAGGAGTTATTTAATAAAAGTCTATACAGTCTAAACTACCCCTTATTCTCTCTCTATACTATAACCTCGCTTAGGAGTAGGAGTTTAAGGAGTTCTATTAGGTTAGGGCTATTATATATAGCTAGTATAAGTACAGTTCTCTTTTTAGTATATAGTTCCCTTAAGGCTTTTATTATAAGGTTAACTACTTATACTCTTTAAACTATAGATTATAATAGAGGAGAGGATATAATAATTCTTAGATATACTCTAAATATAAGGAGTATTAGTATAAGGCTATTAGGCCCTACTATATTATTAACTACTTTAACTACTGCTTATAATATTAATTCCTTTAAGATTATCTCCTTGAGTTCCTTATATAAGATATTAAATATATATTATAGCAGTCTGTAATATCTCTTAATCTTACTAATTAACTAATAGGCCTTAATTAGTATTTACTTATACTTAGAACTAATAATCCTTATATTTATATAAAATCAGTTACTTATAAATTAGGTTCCTATATTATATATAATATAGTCTAGTAGTCCCAGATATATATCCAGCTAGATCCTCTTTAATACTTCCTATATAATATCTGCTAAGATATCTATAAGGAAGATTATATTTTAGAATATAATTACTATATAGATAATATATAAAACTAGTTCTTAATCTAGTAGATATATAATATTAACTATAATCTTATAGTTAAAGTTAAGATTATCTTATAGTCTGAATTTAAAGTATTTTAGAGCTAGGCTATAAGCCTGATATTAGTAGCAGAAGTATTTAATCTTTTTTATTACTTCTCTATCTATATCCTTATAGCCTGCTCTTTCTAAGAGCTTATATAGCCTTTCTACTAATAGGTAACTAAAGTAGCAATAGAGTTATCTCAGCTCTAGTTCTATTAAGTAGGCTATATTAGCTATTAGTATATATTCAGGAAAGAACTATA